>OY998173.1:45575150-46853606 GCA_963921995.1 Oxystoma pomonae
TTTTTGAGAGTAACAGTGACGATTCTAATTAGTTTCTTTGTATAAATATCAGCAACCATCTTGAAATTGGCCGGAAGCATTTGCAATGGATAGTGTGATACATTCATTCGATGTTTCCAATAAGTGTTGACTAAAAGTTTTTGTTTCTTTTAGGAAAACATAAAGCCCTACGTGCCTCCTCGGTCAAGCCAAGGTGTTAGCCAACAAGATGACTGAGTTGGAGGTGTAAACAGCATTAGACTGCTTCTTAGCAAATACGTAAAGACATATTTTTTTCATATGATGGGTATGATCCACTGAACTAAGCGATAGACAGAGGCTGGGATTCTGAAATAAGTCCAGCTTTATCAAACCTACAATCATAATATTATGATGCTAGCAAAATACTTATAAGCATAATATGAGGATACTAAACTTCCACAGAAGGACAGGTTGGTAGTCAGTTTTTTTTTTCTTTAAAGAAATTAAAAGTATAGAAAGTTTAATAAGACGTACTAAATTAACAGCAGATATTTTGAGGTGTAATCTGATGCCAAATGTATTGGCTATTTTCACGTTAAGTTTTATAGTTTGTTTTTTTTTTAATTTTAGAAGAGCGTGCAGCATCAGTATTTGGATACAACGCAACTAAACCTTAGGATGAAGTCTGAAAAATGTTGGTTTTGTTCAATTATGATTGGTTATTTTGGTAACAGGAGGAGTTTATAAGTGTCAGTATGGTTTTAAGCAAAATAATATGTATCGAACAGTTCATGAATAGTTATTTGGCCAATGAAAAATTATTATTACGATATAATACTTACTGTAGAATGTAGTCGAATAGACATATAATTTTACTTTTTAAAAAGTATAACAACACCCCCCGCCAAAATTTTAGTTGCGCCACTGTACTCGACTTTAGATATTTGCCATAAAGACACGCCTATGTCGTGCACAGAGAGGTATCACTTCTAAAAATCGGCTAAGAAGTAATAAAGCTCAACGCTAGTCTTTGTTCTACTAGGACTTTGTTAAATCTTCTTTAGATTTTGAACTCCGCGGGAAGCTAAGTCTCCGCCTATGTACGCTATCTGTCCAATTTGACATTTTATGAAAATCCGTAATGGCGCATGCTTTTGAAACTTAGATATTTTTAACTCCTTTCTGCCAAACTAACCGATGTACCTGATTTCAATTATCCGGAAAACCACGTCTTTAAGTGTGCAAAGACGTATCATTCCTAAAAATCGGACCAGAACTAAAAAAGCTTTTCTCAACCAAAGAAGTGCTTTTTTTAAACCTGTTTAAAATAGATAACGCAAAAATTAACTCAAACAGTTATGTTGCTTTTTATTACAATTTTAAATTTCTGGAAACTCTGTATAAAATAACAAAATCCGGTAAGTTAAACAAAATCAGCAAAATATTTTTTTTTACATTTTATCTATTTACAGGTTGAAAAAAAGCACTTCTTTCATTGAGCAAAGCTTTTTTAGTTTTTGTCCGATTTTTAAGAATGATACCTCTTTGTACACAGAAAAGACGTAAATTTCCCGATAAATAAAATCAGGAACATTGGCTTACAAAAAAGTTTGACAGGAAGGAGTAAAAAATATCTAGGTTTCAAACGCATGCGCCAATACCTATTTTAATAAAATGTCAAATTTGACAGATAGCATATATAGGTCAGAGCCTTAGCTTCGCGCAGAGCTCAAAATCTAAGGAATCCGACGTCGTTTAACAAGTCCCTAGTAGAACAAAAACTAGAGATTTTTAGACCTATGTTTTACAAAGGGTTAAAACACCACTTATTTCGTTGGCGTTGAGCTTTATTATTGCTTGTCCAATTTTTAGAAGTGATACCTCTCTGTGCACGACAAAGACGTGTCTTTATGGTGAATGTCTAAAATCGAGTACAGTGGCGCACGTAAAATTTTGGCGGGGGTATTAAAAATGGGGAATTTTAAATATCATGCGCCACCTTATAGAATAACACAAAGAGTGAAAGTTAACCGAAGCAGCAAATTTATAAAAATAAAGGTAAGTTTTTCCATAATAAATTTTCCTCTAAAAAATTTAAAGCTTTATTAAAATATAAGTCTATGAAAATCAGTCAATCATTAAATTAACTAGGTAAAAACGTTTTAAAGCCTGACTTTTGCCATTACGTCAGTTATTCCAATAATTTGTAAACACCAAATTAGGGCCGCAGGCCGACGCCCAACGAACGTCATACATTTTACTAAATACTACGTTGTATTTGCCGATGTTTGAGCATCGTTGGATGTGCTACCTGTTGCTTATCGACGTCGGCATTAGTAACGATTGGACATCAACGATTTTCGATTAACAACTGGTCCTGGTTCTGGTTGAACCAGAACCGAAACCGGTCCTTTCGTTTTAAAACAATGCCGTCACAGTTGCAACCCGGTTATGAAATTTTAGAACCAGCCTGGGAGGTTGAGGTTTGGTTGTAAACATAACCCCTAAAATTTTGCTAAATTATAGGTAGTAGTCTTTTTTTGAGTAAAATCAAAGATATCTTCAGAATATTTTAAATGACGTCAAACCACCGTCAAAATTTATGTCAAAATAATGTCATCCAGAACCAGGACAAATTTTTAAATCGAAAATCCCTATCGCCACCCAACTTTAAATGAAGAAAAGAAATGCGACAAAATATTAACCTAATGCAACGTCACTTTAAGTAAATCAAAACTCAGAAAAATTCTGGGGTGTATTAATTTATGAGGAAACGGACTTTCCAAGCGAATCAACAAGGAATTTTGATATCGGTGCAAGGAAATATTCAAGTCACTTAAAGAAGCTATATTGCAAAAATTATTTTTTTTTCTAAATCGCCTCTCTTAGTATTTTACGTAAAACCAATGAAGGTTGTTTTTTGTATTATGAGCAAAGTTGTCGATCTTCTTCTGCCCGCTTTTAGTATAAAAATTATAAAGTTCATCCTGCAATAAACTGTCGTAACATGATTTTGTCAAAAATTAATGTTAATTAAAGTTTAGGGTACGGTAACCTTAAGGCCTATGTTTTTAAAACAATTATAATGGGCGAAACTGCAAACAAACAGAGAGCAAGCAAAAATTCAAAATCATTTTTGCTCCCACTAACGTCTGGCAATAAAAATTTAAAAAACGTAAATAGATCCCGATTAGTTCTCAGTTGCCCGGCAATTAACTTGTAAGTTAAACATAAAGATTATTTTCTAAATTAAATACCCTCTTAGAAGCAATAAAAGGACATAGGCCAAATAGCATAGATATTGGGCTTCCGTGGAATGCGTTGGTACTTACACAATTTGTAGACAACTTCTTTCTGAACACTGTTTAAATTAGACAAAAGTGCCGCTGGGCCGTAGGAGCTTCACAATTTCGATCCAAAGTTTGGATTTTGAAAATGTTTTAATGTCAAAAAATGGCTAATACTGTCATAATATTTTGACTTTATACTGTCAGACTTAATGTTAAGGGTACTAATCATACTTTTGGTACCTAACTCACCAGCGGATGATTGTGATGTTTTACCTACTTCTGTACGCAAAGTTCAATTTTGTGCCACGATTTTTTTAGTGTGCCCAGACTAATTTCGACGTAAGTTTGAAAGCTTAGATTGGCGGTCATTTATAACCTCTGCAAATGTTGTTTTTGGTTTCAAAATGAGTCTTAAAAGGTCATGTTGCGGAATTGTAAAGAAATAGCTAGGTATCTATATTATCACTGAGATACAGAGAAACGAAACATTGCTATCTGACGGGTCTTCCCTTCTCAGACACTCGACTTTAGGGAGCCCCGGTATCTTTTGATTTGGTGATTTCATAATAATGCAAGCATGAAGGCTTCTTCCTTGCTCCTGAAAGGAATATAAATTGTTGCTTTTATGGTAATTGAAAAGAATGTAGTTTATAAGACCAATATTGTGAGGTTGAATGCGCTGCATTCATTAAAATGTGGAATAAAAGCCGCGGTTGCTTTGAAAAATCCCTAAATATTGTTCTCTAGGCTTCGTCAATTGATTTTTCATGACGACGAGCAGCATCCAGAATCCTAGCAAGAAGACGTTGTGAAGAATACCGTACGTCATTCTCTTCGTGCCTTTTGCTCCCACTTTGCATGTACAATAGGTGGATATGATTAGATCTCTTATACTCACTTCTGCATTAAACATTATGAAGAAGCTATGTTAAACAGCCTGAACATGCCTAGAAAATATTTTTATTCGTAACAGGTTCAGTTCCGTAAGATGAATCACCACATTAAATTAAATGATATAAAACTAACTTAAAACATAGAAACTACTGAGAACGAACGAACTAACATCACGGGCACGCCAAAACTTTCTACGTGGCAATGTGATCACAAAGCAAAGTCTGAAAGACAGTGACTCCTTGACTTATTCTTGAAGTTTGATTAGGGCCACTTACCTATAAAGATTTTCTGGTTATTTTAAATTAAATTATTTTTCTACCGACAAAGTCAAACCCACTTATTCAAATTATTGTATAAAATCACCACACTGCTTGGTCAAATTCCTACCTTAAATATCAGTGACTCTATGGTAGAATTACCTAGAGTGAGATAAGAGAGTTTTAGTGCCTATCCAAAAATAAATTAAGTCAAATTCTGCGAATTTTTGACATCAAAACATTTACAATACCTGTGTTATTTAGCACATGTCCTTTAAAAGACAAATCTACAAACACCATATTTACAGGTTGACCTGACCCAAAATAATTTTGTTATTAGTTTTTGTAATTTTTAAGTAAAATTTACTTATCTTATACATGCTCATAAAATTTTATGTGCTAAAGGTTATTTCGCTCTGTGGTCTTATACTCAAAATATGTCATAAAAGTGGCAAACATTGTTGTAGAAATGCAATGAGATTGAGAATTTAGAACTGCGAAATAAAATGTGCTATTTCTCCTTTAACGTCCTCCGTAACTTTGGCTTTTAAAATGTTTTAATTAAGTTGAACATTTTATTGTGATTTCCTTAAACCAATTATACACTTCCTGGGGGCTTTCTCTCTTTCTGAGTTACTGCTTTAATGCGACATTGTTAATGATTATCTACTTTTTAACACTTAAAATAAGTGTAACTCTTTTTGTATTTATAGGTAGGTTTTCATGGTATAAATAATAATTCTGTTCTTAATACAAAAATACGTCTTAGTTAGAAGGTTATTGTAGCGTGTTCTTTAAAAAAATTTTTAACAGAGATAAAATACCAGGGACTGAATATAACTCCCTAATAATACGTTTTTTGTACCAGTAGTAGCTGTACAGTTTACTAATTTTTCTTAGTGAACATGTCTCTTGTATGTTTTGTCAAGATTTAGGTTTTTCTATTTCTAAGAAAAGGAAGAAGTTTTCGTGCATCAGAAAATTATAAAATTATTGTCAAGCTGCAGGAGTTAAGCTGATTTTTTAGGAGGTATGAAGTACTTGTGGTTTTTGATTTTATGTTTGCATAAACCAACAATATATAGGGTAGGCCAAAAAATTTGTCACTTTTTGAACGCGCTATAACTTTGTAACCAATCGGCCGATTTTAGAAGTTTTTGGCTGCTTTAATAGACAAAAGATGAAACTTTACTGCCCAAAACTCAAGATGGCGAAGAGGTGCAAAAAATGGTTAAATTTCACCTCCCCTGCAGAAAATATGTGTGCAACCCTGGACTTGATTTTTGTCAATGAGACTCCATACTTTCTTCGCCTACCGAGGTATCACTTATCTAAATTGGTTATAATGTAAAAAAGTTATAGAAATTCTAAATCAGGAGTATTTAGACCAAAAATTGTAATGTCTGTAGGAAAGTGTACTGTTTAGGGCTAGCATAGCTTGCGACTTGGTAGTCCGATTTTAAAAATTTTAGGCTTTTGGTAGGACAGGACATAAGTTCGTGCTAATAAGTTTCAAAATTTGACATATGTCAAAAATCCAAGGTGGCGAAGAGCTTTAAGAAATGGGTAAATTTCATACCCCTGCGAAAAATTTGTGTGCTTCCCTGGACTTCATTTTTGTCAATAAGGCAGAAGTCGCATACCTCCTTCGCCTACTGAAGTAATACTTAACTAAATTGATTATAAAGTAGAAAAGTAATAAATATTTTAATCCAGGAGTTTTTAGACCAAAAATTTTGTTGTTTTCACAAAAACTTTTGACCCAGTCGCCCAATTTTTGACATATGTCCAATTTTGAACAGAATTAGTGAAGAATCATGTATCGTTTTATCAAAGAGCTAAAAACTTTCAAAATCGGACGACTAAGTCGCAAGTTATGCTAGCCTTAAACATTGCACCTTCCTACAGACATTACAATTTTTGGTCTAATTAATACTGATTTAAAATTTGCATAACCTTTTTATCTTATAACCAATTTAGATAAGTGATACCTCGGTTGACAAAAATCAAGTCCAGGGTCGCACAGAAATGATTCGCAGAGGGGGCAAAATTTCTACATTTTTTAAAGCTCTCCGCCATCTTGGATTCTTGGCATATGTCAAATTTTGCGTCGCGTTAGTAAAGTTTCAACTTTTGTCTATAAAAACAGGCAAAAATTCGAAAATCGGCCGATTGGGTCCAAAGTCATGGCGCGTTGAAAAAGTGGCAAATTTTTTGGCTTACCCTATATATTGTTGGTTTATGCCGCCCTTTAACTATTATCTGTGTATTTAATGTAGTTTAAAAGGATTCATTATTCGTAGCCATTACTCTTAAAAATGCTGATTATTTATTTTTAACTACGAGAATACAGGGCCGGGATAGCGAAAATTCCGTGACAATGGAAAATGGTTACCCCTAATTGATTTATGCCAATAATTGATAATTTGCTACTTTGACTGTCCAGCTTGATGTTGCTTTAAACACCGTAAACGTAAAAGTCACCGAAAATCACACTGCATAACGCAATATCACCCAGAACGCTTGATTTTAAACATCGACTTCTCAGGTATAACATGAGTATCTTTGGAACTATCCACATTACTAACAAATTATTAACTTTGGAAAAGTTGCAATGTCAAATTAGAATTGAATAATCAAATCTTATCAGCTTTTAAAAAAAATTTCTAAGTCTCGGATGTACCATATTTTCAATTGGTAACGATTTTTCAGGCGTCAAAGAACACAAAATCTTGCAAAAAGAATTGAACGTGGAACAGATTTTTAATAAATGAAATACGGTGGCTTTATAAAAAAATTCGTTTTTAGAACTTTTAAAATCAGCAAAAAATTTCCTTTAAAACGGGGTGTCACACAAATCAAATCAATTTAATTGTTTCTAATGTAACAATATATATATATAAAACAAAGAGTTCAGTATAAAGTAACCTGTCTAACTATCGAAATCTGCGTATTCCCTAAGAAGAAGAAAAATATAAAATTAAAAGAAAAAACAAAATATTAAAAAGAGACTAAAAGTCTCATTAAACAAAAAAAGAAAAAATGGAAAAAAGATTCAGTAGTGTACTTAAAGAAACAAAATAACGGAGAGCGAAAATAAATTCAAAACACAAATAATACCTGGTAAATCAAAAATTAAATAACCTAAATATAATAATTTCATTATTCATCGCGTAAAAATGATCTTGTTTTAAGGATTTGAATCACAAAGTTTGCGAAGTTAATTACATGTGCATTAACAGAACCCCCTTCCATCAGATTCAACAGACTGTTAGAATCTGATTGACAGGCTTTAACTGCAGGTTATCGCAAAATATCGACAAACGGAATTCTTTTAACAGGTAGAAAAGGGTTTTAAAAGTTTTTATGTTGCATACTCTGCAAAGCTCCCTTTGGTCCACTTTGTAGAGAATCCCTTTTGTAAGTTAATTTTAGTAGATATTTGGAAGACATTCGAATTTGAACAAGGATTTTTACTACATACATGGGCAAACTCGAACTAAAATAAGAAGTAGGTAATGTAACTGGGTTGTTACAAGAAATTGGTAGTGCTCCAAAAAATCGTGACCGTGCTAGGTTATGAGTATTTTGCTCATATAGATATTTTTCATAACGGGAGAGGAAAAGTACCCTACTAGCTTGAAGTATTCTAAATATCCAAGGAATCTTGTTTACAAAAAACTGTTTTTAGCTGCCTTAACTAGTTATACCTGTTATCAGTATGGGTGTGAAGATATCAAAGGCGCTTGGGTATCTATTGTTATTCATTTGGAAGATATTTTCTAAACAGTCCAGACATAACTTAAAAACAATTAACTCCAGCTTTACGCAGTCAGTTTTAAGACGCACATAGGCATCAGTTGTGTCTTTTTGGTGTGATAGTAATCTTTTGAAAAAGCCCAGGTTAACTTTTTCTAATTCTTGAGAGTAACGAATACCCCAAATAGGAGCACATAGGAGTTATAAAGTTTTATTGGCATGTCCCAAGAACTGGTTTTAGATTTAACCATAAGACCCATGATTGCCCCAATGGATTGTTTGGCTTTGGTCACAGCATATTCAGCCATTGATCTGAAAAGAGAAGACTATGAAAACTTTACTCCCAAATATGTAAACTTTTTTACAATTTCGATTTCGTTTCCTTTAAAAAGAAAACGCCCTAGTTGTCGTAAATTGGTTGCCTTTGTGAAAATGGCAATCTTTGTTTTAGTTACATTAACTATAAGAAAATTATCCTCAACATATTTCTCCAACGTTTTAAGTATTCTCGCTAATTCAATTTCTGAATCAGCCACCAGAACCAGGTAATCAGCAAATAATAGCATAAGTATAGAAATGTTTTTGTCAAAGTTTATGCCTTGATGATCCTTGTTTCGAAAGTTTCTATCGATGTCTGCTAAAAAGAGCGAAAAGAGCGCAGAACTTAAACATTTGCCCTACAAAACACCCTCAGAAATATTAAAAACGTTGGTAAGGTCGCAGCACACTCTAACACCAAAGGATGCATTGAGGTACATGCTTTTCAAAATATTTTTGCCAAAGCACAGGGTGGTTCAGAGATTCGAAGGCTCTTTTAAAAGCAACAAATACCCTTCTATTCCTTAGTCTGAGTTGAAGATGGATTAAAGAGTATAAAGAGAAGATATGTTCCATACACCCTCTAGCTCTGCGAAAAAAAATTAGAGCAATTCCACGATAATTTTCGGGAACATCACGTGGACCCTTTTTATGTAGCATGGACATAAAAACGTTGGACCAATGTTCGGGTATAGATCGAGTTGACATAATCTTATTATAATCACAATTAAGGTACAGGACACCGTTATCAGGTAGGTGCTTAAAAAACTCATAGGATAATCCGTCACTGCCAGGCGACTTTGCATTTTTGCACTTTATGGGGTATCACACATAATAGTTTATTTTTTGTTTCTTAATACCTATTTTTATTTTGCTGATTTTTTATTTCTTTTTTTTATACCTTTCAAAAAAAGCACTGATAAAATAAAAAAAAAAAAAATTATAAATAAAAAAAAATACAAACGTTGATAGATATTAAAATATAAAAAAATTAATCATTTTAAAGGAAATTTTATGCTGATTTCGAAAATCGACTAAAAGATAGATCATTCCATAAGAAAATTACAAACACAGTTTAACGAATAGGTTCTACTTTAAATTATTTTTAAGAACGCAATTTATATAAACAAGAAATTTTCATCAATAACAAAGTTATAGGCCTAATTATAAATCGGATATTGTTCAAAAAGTCCCGGTAGATCAAAAACGGATTGTCATTGTTACATGCCGTTTACACTATTATAAATTTCTTAAAAATCAAACCCATAACGTGTACATTCGTATTTTGCTTAGAAATACTCAAAACTCCCCCATTACCCTATATTTGAACCACCCCAACAAGCGAACTCGAACACTTCTAAACTACAATTGCTGGCAAAATCTACAGTCAATTTTTCTCCTAGTAAAATTAATCAACCCTAAAAGTCCGGCAAAACTACAGGTAAAATTTAGAAATTTTTAAGAATCTAAATTAAAAATCTTTTTAAATTCTTTCATGCTATTAAAAAGTTTATTGCGCCTTGTATGTTGATTGCTAAATTAATAAAATATATGTTGATAATATTTTTAGAGTTGTTTGGTTCGCTGAGTGCACTTTTATGAATATTGAGATTGAAAGAGGGTTTGTATTCAGTGCGATTTTTTTTATTGTGAATAGATTAGCACGCTTTTGCCCTTAGGTCATCATCAGAGCTAATAGAAAATGACAGTTTGGGTTTCAGTACATCTTATAAATATATTGGTTGGTAAAATAATTAACTGTCAACTTTGTTAGATTCCAATACATAAAAAGGTTCGTTGAATGCCAAAGCTTTTGTTTGAATTATATTCTTGAAGTTGTGTTTGCTTGAAGACTACTGAAGCAGTGTTACTCGATGGTTGGTGTCAGTTCGGGTCTTGTGTAATTTATTTGTGTGTATGTGTGTGTGGTGAGAGTGTAATAACTTAATATATTTTTTGTTATTACTGCTCAAAGTTGCGTAACTCCTCATTGGTTGAAGGAGAACTTCGTTCATTGGGACTCCCTGTTTAGATTTGGATGTGTGTGTGTGTTGTTGTGTGGTCGATTATTGAAGGGTGGGGGATGGTAGGGGGGACGATGTTGTGTAGTGGAATTTGAGGTGTAATGGTGGTAGTAGCTTTTCTTGTTTGGATTGAACTGTTTCGGTGGTTGTGAAGTGTTTATGAAAGTGTTTAATTTTGTTTTATTTACATTTGAACATTTAAACATGTAGAATTAGTTGTAATCCTCAAGGAATTCGAGTTTATTGCGAATTATGTGCTCTGTTTGTGCTTATTTTACAAATATTTTATATTAAAATGTTTTATCTTTGGTGTCTATTGTAAGGTCAAGGAAGTTTATTGTTTTGTGTTTTTCAGTTTCCATTGTCAAGTTTATGCTGGAAAGAATTGTGTTAATTTCTAGCAGTATATGGTTTGTTCTGGTGAATTGCCCTTATTTATTGCGAATGGGTCGGCAAAAAAACTAAATACAAAAAACTTGAAAACAAAATTAATAACCTCATTAAAACACAAACCATAAAATTAAACTCAAATACCAGACACACCAAACAAACTTTTTTTAGCAGGATTAAAAACTTATCTTCAATACCAGTTAGCAACGAAGAAATAAAAATCCTAGAATTAGACCTTAAATTCGCTCCCAAACCTAAGATAAATGAAAACAACATATCTGAACTTGCAATAAAAACTGATGCAATACTTGAGCGAATTAAACACAGAAAAAACAATACAAAAACAACATCCTACAACACATCCTAAACCTCAAACGTAAAATACTCTCCCAACATATACATACCTCATACACAATCAGATACAGAGATAAAATAATATCAAAAAACATCGAAAATACTAAAATTAAAATAAAAAATTAAAACCTAATATTTTCCAATGCAGATAAAGGCAAATGCGTAGTATTCATAAATAAAAACGATTATGAAAGCAAAGTCAAAACTTTCTTAAAGGATAACAAATTCACGCTTTTATAAACTAATCCAATAAACAATTTTACTAACCGTGGAAAAACAACACTACAAGCATGCAAGAATTCAGTTAACGAAATTAACACCACGCAACACCATAAAAAATAGCCTAGACCTCATTGAAAAACTAACAACATTTTAACGTAATAAAAATTATTTCGATCTAACGAATCCTTATACCTGAGTTCCCAAGGAAGAAACCCAAAACTTAGTAAAAAACATGCTAGAATACAACAATATAGATATATAATTTTTTTATATACAGTATTTTTGTCCAAATTTTGGAGAGCCTTACGCTTTGATTCGAAATAACAAGCAAAGGTCAAAAAATATTCCTAAATTTTTATACTTATAACGTTGGCAGACATAAATAAGATACCGTCAGTGTTTTATGTCAAAATTATTACATACCCCATGAGAACATTGAGACTTGTAACTTGTGCGAGCTTGACAACCAGGCCGAACACCAAAAATTACCAACGCACTTCACTTGACTGACACACATTACCAATGCAAAGCCGAAAATACACGATCGCCACGAATATTTTTACTTTTTTAATAAAAAATAAGATTTTATTGAAAAAAAAACTTCACTATTATTTTTAAAATTTGCCTAAATGATGTATTTAGACATTAAAACAATATTGTATATGGGATATCATGATATTTCACACAAAAATACAAAATTTCCGATCGGCTTTATTATTTATCCACAACTAACGCAAAGAAAAGATGGCTACGACAGAGAATTCCAGTAAACTATCCCGATTTCTAAAACTCCAGTTTTATTTTTCAAATCTGACTTTTCCTGACCCACAGTGAATTTTTGTTTACTTAATCGGTCGCCCGTTCTGGCGAAACGTTGGTTTCATCTACAGTGACCCCACTGCAAGTTCCTGGAGGTCGCTAGCCGTGTAAGTTTGACTCCATCTGGTGGGTCTGACCTCTGGTGGTGTTTGGTTAACTTAACCTGTTTAGGGAACTTTGCTTCCCAAAAAGATTTGTCTACTACTTCTGTCCGATATCGAAAGAAGACCCAGGAAGGTGGCAGTAGTGAGTTTTAACGGAATGCCAAAAATTTTAACCTGCAAAATTTTGTGACTATTTTTGCACCTTTTCCAACTGCCTTTCATTTTTCTTCCGTTTTATATTTTGCAACCACGATTATATAAGATGCTAAGTGATCAACATACATTACACAACACACAACGGTTTGCGGTAAACTGCTTTAAGGCCTAGTTAAGATAAGTTTAAAGTCGAGCTTCTACCCATCATTCATAATGATTTTTTTAGTCGACTCAGCTGAAAATGATCATTTATCGAAGAAGCAAGTCATTTTTGAATTTCTTAAGCCTGCTTGACATGGAGCAATAAAACGAGAATTGCGTACAATTGGTCCCTTCCCCTCTCGCTCTAGTGGTACCAATAGAGCAAGATGAAAAGACACACCTTGCCTGCAATTCTAGTTTCATTGCGCCATGTCCAGCGGGCCTAAAAATATTTTTATCTATTCTATAGCCGAAGGCGAATGGAAAAGGTGAAAAAGTAATCATATAGACGGTTAACGCAGGAAAAGACAAGTAAAATTGGGATTAATTAACTCACTTGAAGTTGGGGTTATTATTTAATTTAGTGGTTTTTGCCATTTTTAATTTCGCTGTCATTATAAGTTATGACTTAGAAATGTACCGCACGTACGAAAATATAAAAACGAAGTCTAATTTTCACTACTTTAAGTTGGATTGCAAACCCTAACGTTGAAAAACTGTCAGGTGTAGGTCAGATATCATCACCACATACATTGGGTGTATTTTTCGCATCCCGGACGTTGGACGGACGTAGTAGTTTTTACTGATTGCAACGTTGGCAGCACAGACATTGGATCGTCGTCAGAAAACTTTACTAACACAGGTACTACAAGTTCAGGCATCGGGCTAACGTCTTACTCTGTACCACATACCAACGTTCTCCTTAACGACGTCGAAGCTTTGTGTGGAATCTGCACTAGACTACACAAAACGGCTCCAAACGTTATCTCGACGACTTACGTCCGTCTATACAAGCTAAGACCACTAAAGTCGTCAACTGATCAAATTTTATCCTTCCTCTAATGTTAGATGCCGTACAAAACTAGTAGGAAGACGGAAAAATGCTATTTGGGCACCTCCTTCTAACGAGGGAAGTGAAGGGGAAAAAATATTTAATTTGTTCGATTTCAATCAAAATTGGCATACAGGGGTTTTTAAGGAGGGGGATTATCAATTTTTTATCACATTTGAAAATTTCAATATGGCGGATTCAAAATGGACGATTAAGGGTACAAATCTAAAAATTAAGGGTCTGTGTTCAAATTTGGTATGCATTTATAGTTTCGGCGACAATACAATAATATGGTATTATTAGGTACATACTTCCCTCTAACGAGTGAAGTGGAGGAGGGAAAAGATTTAGTTTGTTCGGTTTATATCAAAATTGGCATACAGGGGTTTTTCGGGAAGGGGATATGAATTTTTGATCAGATTTTAAAATTTCAATATGGCGGATTTAAAATAGACGATTTAGGGTACAAATCTAAAAATTAAAAGATAAATTTTCATTAAAAAAACTTTTAAAGAACTAGGTGTTATTAAATGCACTCAAAAGTAGAAAATAATTTTTTGTCTTTCTTATACCATAATAAAAGCGATGGGCGCAAATTAAAAATTTTAACTTTACGGTGACAAAGAGAGAACTACATAAGAAGAACTAAATTCTTCTTCTATTTGAATGACTAACATAATGCTTTCATCTAAAGAAGCTAAGAGCGGGTAGGATTGCCGTGCCTGCCAAAACTTTAAAAATTTCTTTAGGTTATAGAGTAATACAACTGCTTCTTAGGTGAATCGTCGACGTGACCGATAAGTGATACCTAAAGTTAAAATTTTTATTTTGCGCTAATCGCTTTTATTATGTTATAACAAATATAAAAAATTATTTTCTACATTTGAGTGCATTTAATAAAAGCCTCTTCTTTAAAAGAATTTTTAATAAAAATTTATTTCATCCTCAACCTGGTGCTATTTTGGGTGTGTCTCTATCTTTGTTAGTTACGGAGATTTATTGGTGTGCCACAAGTTTTTTTTAACTTTATGTCACTGTCATTACAAGCTGTCATGTAATTGGAAAGGTAGCACTTTCTGCTCGGCCGCCTATAAATAAATAAATAAAAAATTAATAAACAATGATGAACCGGAATAATTTAATTGTTTTTTATCTTTGGCCTAAAGCAAAAACAGAGGTATAACAAAAAAAATACCCGCAGAGGGTACGTCTTTATTTTATGTTACTTTCTTTGGAACAAAGGACCGTGCAAAATAACTGAAAATGTCTAAAAGTCTATAAAAACGAAGCAATTTGAAACAAAAACATGAAAAAACTCTCTAAATATGGCTACTGTCGCGGCTATAGGAGAAAAAGTTGAATTGAATTTAACTCTGTCAGCGGCAGCCAGTAACAGATAAGTGAGGGAAATAGGGGAAAGCTGATTAATTACTATTGGTCAACTAAGTACCGCTCTTGACACGTCGAAGCTCTGAGAACAAGGCTTAACGATGCGTACCTTACAAAGAATGTGCGGAAATTTTTGTTTTTCGAGAAGAGCTAAATAATAAAAACCCAAATGATCCGGTGCAGTTTTCTTTTTGTCGCGGTTACGGTTAACCTTGGTCCTAAAATTTCCCAGAAGTATAACCAAACGAAGGAGACCTCGATTGTGTAATATCTTTGAATATTGTTTAAATTTATAGATAATTGTGTATGTTTACATGTGTATATTATTAAAAGCTTTTATTTTTTATGAATTTCCGGATTATACTTAAATTTTCATATCAAAAATGCTATGACGTCATGTATTAGCTGACATGAACATAAAAAATCGATGTAAACAGCGCATCCTTTCATGTTCGATGCCTTGAGAATCGGAACCAGCTTATTTTGCCGATTCAGAATGGTTGCGGTTCTCAAGATATGGATCTTCACAGGATGTGCTATCTACGTCCATTTGTTATGTTCATTTCAGCTAGTAGATGACTTCATAGCATTTTTGATGTGAAAATTCAAGTATAATCCGGAAATTCATAAAAATTAAAAACTTTTCATTATTTACACATGTAAGCAAAAGCAATTATTTGTAAATTTAAACAATATTCGAAGATATTACACAATCGAGGCTTCCTTATTTTGCTTATACTTCTGGGAAATTTTAGGACCAAGATTAACCGTAACCGCTACAAAAAGAAAACAGCTCGGGCCATTGCCGACAAATCTGGTTAAATTTTTAATTTTGATTTATATTACTCAATGGTATGTTTAAAACTCTATGAATGTTGTTAAAAGTAAGTACCTAATAAACGTACTTTGAAAATTCACAATCACAAAAAAAATTAAACAAATTGAAAAAGTCGGTTATTTTGCTATTTTTATTTTTCGTTACAACCGACCCGCATGATGTTATTACACATGCTTTAGGAAAAAGTGATCAAGCAAGCGATATTGCCAAAACAAAGTTAATCCAATTGTCCACCCTTTTCTCTAATTCTCTAATTTTTTATTTAATGTCCTGTAAAAAAAATCTGATTTATGAATAGGGCTTGAATCAGTGAGCAGTCTATGTGTAGGTAGCAGTAATTGGATAATCGTTCACTGTTCAAAGCTAGAAGCATAGGTTATTAAATGCTGCTATTAAATCTTTATCATCGTAAATAATTTTTTCACTAGAAAGTAAAACAATTCTCATGATCAAAAAATTAATTATGGCGAGTCCAATTAGTTTCAGTCGGCCTAAGTTTATTTGGCGATTTACTTACTACGTAGTAGAGTAGGGCACTTTTGTCTTTGGTTTCTTTTCTTATTGTACGTCCTTAAAAATTTCGTCTAAAATTAAAGCAAACATTATATTTAAATCGCCAAATAAACTTACAATGTGGGCCGACTGAAACTAATTGGCCTCGCCAAAATTAATTTTTGCATTAAGATTTCTGGGCAGTTTCATATCTGGTGATGTACCTCTAACAATTCTAATTGGTATATTCCTTGAGTGTCACATGATATTTATCTCGATTTGCAGTGTTTTGTGATGCAATTTTCCTACGTATCCAGCTGGTACAGGAAATCTTTCTCTACCAAGAGGTTTTTGTGCTTCTGTACCCATCTCGTGAGATTACCTTTGTGTTCCTGGTTAATATCCGAGATATCTAGCATAGCAAACTGCTTCTTGATTTTAGTGTTTGAGTTATGTGCCGTATCACTCTCTTTTGAAAATTTAGGAGTTCCCTTAACTGAGTTTTACAGAGTTGGAACCAGCACGTAGCAGCGTAGCTTAAGATGGGGCGAACGACCTGCTTTCATGATTTTAGTTGATGATATGACCCTTATAATACCTTTGTTTATACGGGCCTCTTAAAACGCTTTTATATAAGGACAGTTTAAAAATCTTGTCGTGTAAATGCAACTAAAAACATTTTAAGTTTAAAATCTATTTTTTTGAAAGCGATTTAAGAAAGCGGTTTTTCGCTTTAAAGTCGATTTCACGGTCGGTTTAAACACTTTAAACACGCTTTAGTGTATTGCTTCTATCCTGCATCCCAAAGAAATACTCGACCTTGGTTTTACCAAAAAATCCGTTGTTAACCTAGTTGCGTTATTTTTTTTTTCTTTTTAAACTAATATTTATTGACATTAAATGAAGGAAGTATGAACATTCTGAGAAAGCGATTCTATTTAAAATCATCCTTCTATAAAACCGGTTTTAGGAGCGTATAAACGCAGTAACTGATTTGAAATAAAAATTCTCCAAAATATTAGCTTTAGTCAGTGATTTGTAATAAAAACGAATATCTAAGAAAAACCAAAAAATAAGGAGGAATATTTAAACCTTAAGTACGGTGGTAAATAAACTAGAAACAATAATAAATCAGTCACCTTCAACCACTTTACGCGCCTTTTAGTTTACCACTTAAATTTAAAACTAATTTAACTGAAACGTGACTGAAACATGACTTTCACATTTTTTGTGTTTCAACAAGAAACAATAAACGATGCTTCTCATTTAGTTATCAATTATTTGCTCTAATATTAACTACAAAGCAAAATATGAAAACAGTTCAAAAATAATTATAATTCTATGGTTCCGTAAAACTCGTTGCTGTGTGACATGCCAGCTGATCAAATAGACAAAAAATCCTATTTTTTACTAGCGCAAGAAATATGCTATACTACGTAGTTTAACGATACTAGGCATATACCGCAATAATCTTCCTTCAGTTTATCTGTAAAAAAAACAAGTACTTCCGCTCGAATACCAACATCATATCTCTGCGATCTAGCGTTGAGATTTTTCATCAGGGTCACGTTAACAGCATGTACAACGTTTAGTCCAGACGTTAGCTTGCGTACGTAACGTCTGCTCTATATTGCTAATGCGATTTTGCCGAAGAGTGTCCAGTAGTAGTAGTAGAATAAGGGGGGGCTCCCGGCCCGGCGACTAGGCTCTACGCGAGACCTTTTCGCCATCCCCCAGAGCTCCCCCCTCACGCTCCCACTCCACCACGGTCGAACATTCCCGTCCTTTGGACAAAGGTCAGGATATCCGACCATTTCAGCGTCGGAAGGTGTTCTAGATCGCACACTTCCTCTCCGAAGATTCCCTCTCTGATTCCTCTGTAGGTCGGACACCTTGCAAGATAGTGGTGCGAGGATTCATCTTCCTCCCAACACTCCCCGCAAGTTGAGTCCCGCACTACCTTCATCCTTACCAGGTGCTTTGGAAGCGCGCAGTGTCCAGTGAGGACTCCTATTAGGGGTCCTATTACTATACGTTTCCTGCGCATCAAACAGTCCCTTCTTTTCTTGCTGAAGCCCTGGATGAGCTCTTTGGCCTGCCTGGGATCCCCTGTGTGTTGCCACTTCTGATTTAGTCTTGTGTGGTTCCATTCCTTGGTGGCAGATTTCATCTGACCTCTGGTAAAACCCAGACACGGTTCCGGTCCGACGTATGCTTGAGCTGACCTTTTCGTTGCAAGCTCGTTCGCCATATCGTTACCTGGGATCGCCATGTGTCCTGGAACACAGACAAGTTCAACATCTTTTTCCCCTGCTAGATCCTGGAGGGCGTCCGCGTACTCCTGGACCAGTCTTTTTGGCATTGTAGGTTTACAAAGTGCTTTTATGGCAGTCTGGCTGTCCGTGTATATGTAGTGCTTATCTTCTGTTCCGGCCCTTAATTCTTCCTCTCGTGCATCTGCCAGTATGGCATATACTTTCGCTAAAACCGCTGCGTACCGACCTAATGGGTAGCTCTTCTTTATCTCCTTATTTCCTATGAATAGACCTACTCCTGTCGATTACTTGTCTGCTAGCCTCGATCCATCCGTGAAGCAGATCATGGCAATGCCTGAAAGGTCGACTTCGTTCTTAGTCCATGCCTCTCTATGTGGTATGGTTACACTGTACTTCTTTTTCGCTGATTTTGTATTCTGAGTTTTCGATCCTGTATGCTAAAAGGGGTATTTCCCTTTCCGCCATCCCCGCGATAGCCAGGTGCCCGGCCTTTTCGCTTCCCCTTTTCCACAGCCCCGCATCTCTGATTCTTAGGTGCGTTGCCATCGCTTACCATCTGATCCAGAGGGATAGCGGCGGTAGTCCCAGGACAGTGTTTAGAGCTGAATTTGGAGTCATTCTCATTGCGCTAGTTAGGCCTATGGCTGCCAGTCTTTGCAGGCTGTCTAGCTTCCTAACATTTTTGTCGGTACTGGTACCTTTCCACCAAACCACGAAACCGTACTGGATCCTTGGTCATATGATGGTGGTGTAGATCCAGTGTATCACCTTGGGTCTCATGCCCCATTTTCTACCTATTACCTTCCTAACTTGCCAGAACGTCCCATTAACCTTGGGTTTTACATGGTAGGAGTGTCAAAGAATCAATAGATTGGTAATGGCCGAACAGAAGAAATCAAGATAGAAATACATGGCATTGAAAAAATATTCCTACTCTATATTGTTAAACAATGTAATAAAGAATATAAACTTTGTATATTTTTCTACCAAGAAGTTGTTACGATAAATAAAAATAAACCAATACATTACTCAAGAACAGAGAAGAAGGTGTAAATGATTCAAAAAATTCGGAAAATGACCCCGTATCTAGCATCCCTATGTTGCGGAGAGGTACGCATAACCCCGTATGACAAAATTTAATAATATTATAAGTAAAAATATTATTAATGGGATTTAAAAAGGGTTTGTACAATTTTTTTATTGTAAATAGCTTAGCATGATTTTGGCCTTAGGCGATCATCAGAAATAATAACTAAAACTTTTAGATCGTCTGCAAAATTTGCAAACTTTGAATGTTGAAAGGACTCTCAGATATCGTAGATATATATATATATATATATATATATATAGAGAAAAAAATAAGCCCTAAGTGCGACCCCTGAGCAATTCCAGAAGTTATGCTGACACGGTCTGATTGGTAATTATTGATTTTGACATACTGATGATATTTTTTATTAAAAAGAACATCAGGACATTAATAATACCTTCTAATAGCTACATCGAGATGGCCTATAATTACCTATACTTTTTCTATCACCATTTTTAAAGACAGGAGTAATTTGAGCTTGTTTTCACTTCATAGGGTAGACTCAGAGACTTGTTAAATAACAAGTGCAGCGGGTAGCTAATAGCATATCTATACTCTTTAAAAAAGAGTGCAGGGATGCCATCAGGCCCACCGCCCACCGCACTTGTCAATTTGCTCCCTGGTGATTTCGGTTATATTGCAGATCGAATTATTGTTTGGTATAAGATGTACTCTACTTGGAGTGTCAATTGGTTCATAGACACTGCAAAAGTAGCTAGAAAATTCGTCACATATTTCCTGATCATTTGTGAGTAAATTGTTATTGTAATTGATGCAATTTGGGGCAGTTTTTTTATTATTTTTATTTGAGCGAGTAGTAATAGTAGTAGAAGCTGTGTGAATTTTAGGTCTGGCGATTACCACTTTATGGGCTCTTTCTGCCATTAAGAGAGTAGAAAACTTATAGAAATAATAAGAGGTTGGTTCAATTATTTCTGGCGTAACTCGGACCGATCTAAAGTTTTTCATATTTTCGTCTACCTCTGATTTTACTTTAGAAATAAAACCAATTAGATGTTGTAAAAGTTCAGTCTTAAGCTTCCTTATATTACCTCAATAACTATAATATCATTAAATAATTAATTTTATGATTTTTTTATGTTAGGGTATCAGTCTATCAGTATTATTTATTTTTGTCTTCACTCTACAAGTAACTACGATGTACTTTTTTATATATATTATCCAGAAGCATTTCAGTTTCTTTAATAATGGCTTATTGTAAAAATAAATTGGAGGAATTTAAAAAACTAAAAAAAAACACTGGATATTAAAAGCATTTACTTTGCAAAAGTTGTATAATTTTTAATTTTTGCTGCCCTGCACTGCCCTACTTTTGTGAACTTGGTTTTTGATGTGAACTTTGTTTTATCTAACTTTTCAGAGAGCGAAAAGGGGTAAATTCCTCTACTGTTTAGACAAAATTCAAAATGTTAAACTATTTAAAAAACCAGATAAGTAAAAATCAATTTTTGAGAAACTACAAAATACAGTTGCATAAAAAAAAGAGCAAAAAATTCGAAAGTTTATTAGAAACAGTGGTACCAAAAAGACTTTCTAATGATAAAAAATAATATGATGTATTTTTTCGCTCTGATTCAAAAAGCCGAATACAAAGTTAAAACCTAATAACTTAAATGACTAAGTTTTAGAAAAGTAGGACATCAGTGAAAACAGAGCGTAGCTGCAAATTCGTAGGCCTGAGAAATTTGAGGTTAGAATTTATTTTTTGTCTGTTAATTATCGAATTTTGCAAAATTAGTTACTTTGTAAATTTTCTTTACGGGAAAACTTTCACTGCAGGGCAGTACAGTTTGAAACTACCAGTTGAATAACGGTTTTTGTTACTTTGGTTGACCAATATTTTTGTTTAACAAGATACGTAGTACAATTTACATAGAATCAGGGGTACACAGAGTTTGTTAAACTAATCTGTCCTGCAAAGTAAACATGTCGAAAATTTATAATTCTGAGAAAGCATCCCTTGGTTGAGGCCGCCTCGGAGGCTCCTCGTTGAGTCAGTTTTATAAAGCCTTCCTAAGATGAGTTTTGTCCAAGGACGAGTGAAGGAAGCGTAATAGTTTGCAACATTGTATTTTTTGACAGCTACGTTTAATTTTGAGGTTACTCTTGATTTGTTACTATTTTATTACGATTTTTTTCACGTTTGAGAGCAGTGAGCAGCCAAAAAAATGAAAATAAAGCTCCTTGCTCGAACCAGCAAGAATATATGTGCTGTTTGGTCCAAAAATTACCAATTCGGGTATAAAAAAACGACAGTGATAGTTTGGCCTAAAAATGGAGAATTTGGGAAGAAATCACTGGATACTTCAACGCTAATTTCAACAGTTGCACACCTATAAACAATTGAAAAATTTATGGGATAATTTAAGACAAAGGTAATATACTTCAGCGGAACACCATAGAGAAAACAAATAATATTTTTCTTTTATTTCTGCACAATAGGGTGCACTACTCTAGCAGAGGATGTAAAAAATACTTAGCAGGACGTAGAATATAAGTGGGAAGTGTACAAAATTTGAGAATTCGTTCACCTCTTGCTCAAGGGACTATCATTGTTTCAAAAAAATCAATTTATATGTGACTATGTACTTGTAAGTTTGCAATTGCCAAGAGTGGGCAACCACATGCTGCACTTTTTTACTTTATTTTTAGAGGACAAAAAACCAACCGCTAAAACTCGCATTAACAAGGAAGCCTTAGTCGTAAGAGTTGAAAAACTGCAAAGAGCTACAGAGCAGCAAGAAGAACTCCATAATTTAAAAGTTGCCTGTGTAAGCGCAGAAAAGAAATATTGGGAAGAAAAAACAAAAAAACTTCTTCAATCTGATTCTGATTAAAAATTGGTTTCACTGATTTTATGTTTAAGGGCTTTTGAAAGTTAGAGGATCAAAATATGCACTGTAATACACAATCAATCATGGGAAAAACGTGATTTAGTATTTATTATATAAAATAATTTATCAAGCCGAAGACACAACTAGAAAATTTCTCAGCATCAGGCCCTAGTATTAAGTTGAAAATTTTTTTGTGCTTAGTCCATTTTTATGACTGTTATTAGATTTAAGTTTGTTTCGCAGATAAATTACACTTTATAAATATTAGTTCTAAATACTGTATGCCTGTCTGATATTTTATTTTTATCTCAATACAGTGAAAAGGATTTGTTATAAGATAAATGTTATGAAATGTTAATTGACAATTGCTTAGTTTATTTTGAAAAGTACTATTTGTAGTAATGTTTATTTTTTAGTTATTAAACATGTAAAAATGGTTTTCATGTGTTATAATTACAGTGTCCTCAAATGTCCTTAAATCCTAAAATTTTAACTGTAGTAAAATTTTAAGAAAAATTATTCCTAAAATTTGACCAACTTTTTTATTTTGTCCTAAAATTTTTATAAGAGAGAGATAGTCAGTCTGATTTTTTAGTAGTAAATTTAAAAATAAGAGATTTCCCCAAAAAAATTGTTTTTGAATACTTTAGTTTAGTTTTTCCAGTACCAACTTACAAAAATAGCACCCTATAAACAAGGTGTGACGGATTTTTAATAATTCTTCATTGGGTCGATGACCGAATCACTTTTGAGTGACAGTGACGGAAATTATTTAGTGGGCCGCTGACGAACATCAGTTAATTTGCCAACAAAAATGTTTCGCCAATTCTAATTCGATGTTGAATTAACAGAGAAGAATCTTCATCTTAAATACAACGGATTTTGTTGTTGAGTCATTGAAGAAAAAGTACATCCCTCCGATACTGGGGCATACATTATTGGCTCACTGAATAACTTCAGTGGTGTGCTAATACAGAAAGTCTAGGTTATAGAAAAAAAAAACCTTTAAAAAGCCTAGGAAAAGCCTTGATTTTGAACGTAGTTTTTTAGAAATTGCCCTATAAACAGTTTGTCAGAAATAAATATTGGCTCAATGTAAATTTTCAGTTATTCGTTCATTGGACCACTGATGGTAGCAGATGTCTACATGGTAACTTTTTGTCTAACTTGGGAATACTGGCCCATCAGTCACTTAACTGATATACCAAATCATTGGTCCAATGGTAAACCGTTGCTGGATCAATAACAAAAATATATTGGCAAAATGAAGGATTTTTGTCACATAGTCATTGATACAATGTAGGTGGTCTCCATCTAACCAGCAACTTTGAGATGTAACTAGTAACTTAAATCCTAAAATATGGCCTTAAATAAAATCAAAAATATATTTTGGTGCTCTAAAAATCATGACATATCAATAGATCCTAAGAAAAAAAAAGTGGGATGATGATGGGATTCGAACTGTTAACCTTCAGATTACCAAGCCAACGCTATAACCACTGAAGCATTGCGGTTATAGCAAAATTTCCATTTTTTCGGTATATTAACGTTTTGGCTGAAGATAGTTAAAAAGTGAACGAATATCGGAGACAGGTAGTTTTTTCTTCAATGACTCAACAACAAAGTCCATTGCATTTAAGATGACGATTCTACTCCGAACTAGTATTAGCAAAACAGCTGTGTTGGCACACCAACTGAAGTTATTCAGTGAGCCAATAATGTATGCCCCAGTATCAGAGATATGTAGTTATTCTTCAATGGCTCAACAATAAAGTCCGTTGTATTTAAGACGAAGATCCTTCTCCATCGATTCAACATCGAATTAGTATTGGCAAAACAACTGTATTAGCACACCACTGAAGTTATTCAGTGAGCCAATAATGTATGCCCCAGTATCGGAGGGATGTACTTTTTCTTCAGTGACTCAACAACAAAGTCCGTTGCATTTAAGATGAAGATTCTTCTCTGTTAATTCAACATCGAATTAGAATTGGCGAAACATTTTTGTTGGCAAATTAACTGATGTTCGTCAGCGGCCCACTAAATAATTTCCGTCACTGTCACTCAAAAGTGATTCGGTCATCGGCGCAATGAAGAACTATTAAAAATCCGTCACACCTTGTTTATAGGGTGCCATTTTTGTAAGTTGGTACCTGGAAAAACTAAACTATTGAATTGAAATTTTTATTGAACAAAAATCATCAAAGAGATGGGAGTGAAAAACCATCGGTTGATTTAATAAGAAAAATATTTATATAATATTTATTAAATAACTAATAATTAAAATGTGTAAGTACCATTTTAAAATTGGCCAAACTAAAATTTATAACCTATAAAACCTTGTAAGGAAGCCTTAAGGTAGCTCGCGAACTCCTTTGTCTTTCACTCATTCTTAAGCATTCCTTCGACGACTATAAAATGCATTTTGTGCCGAAGGAGCCCTTAAGGCCTGAGGAAGCCTCACGGCTCGACTATAAATTCCACCCTTAATCTTTTTGTCAAGGGCAGCAAAAGATTTTTGCATATTTTTTCTTATTGTTCAATTGCCGGAGTCCTAAAATTACCCTAACTGCAGCTTTCAGCTAAATTGTGCTCCTAATTTAACTCTTTTTTTCGTTTGAAATCGACCAATGTGATGCTTAGTTTTAAAAACCCAAAGCAAAAGGGAAGTCATCTCGCGATATTCTGGATAGCTAAGTCGCAGTTTATGTTGCTCATAGAATGAACGTATGGACGTGGTATACCACAACATATAACATTTATTTCCATAATACACTAAATATTTACATAAAAATGGCACCAAAGCGCAATATGCTCTATTCGTTTTAACTGTAAAAAACAAAGACTTTCACCCGAAGACGGATATGAAAATTTTACCTCTGTGGTTTTGCAAAGCTTTTTAATCCAACTTTTGTTACGGCATGAATTGCGTCCACACCTCCGTCGTTTAATAGATACTTTAAGTTGGTCAAGACACGTATAAGGTGCCCAGCGGTATACGTGAAATATTCCGGCTCAGATGTTTCTGTCTTTTACATTCTATTACCATGTAACGCGAAAAACGTTTTTGGCTTGTATTTTTTTCTAATTAAATATTTCTAAATGAAATGAAAAAGCAACTTTTTACAAAGTGGTATGTCTTTCTTAATTCCCACAGTCAAATTTTCGTAGGGTAACCGGTTTCGAGGCTAATTACATCCTCATCATCAGACCCAATCACTACAAGTGAAGATACAAATTAATTATTAACGAAATTACAATATTATCAATTAATCAACCAATCGTGCTCTCTACAAGAACTCTCCTTAAAAAAATCATGCTCCAAGAATTGTCAAAATAATGAAAATGCTTTGTATTTTACACATCACAATTTGTAATTTCTTCTTGTTAATTTTTGTTATTTCGCGATGATGGTGCAATTTTTGTAACCTATTTTTATTGCAATAAATTTTTGTTTTTATATAATATTGTGTAGCGCCATCTAAGTATAAATTTTAAAACGCTTATATTTTGTCTTGCATTTTCTTTTATTTAAAGTGAATAAATATTAATTTTTCTTTTTCAGTTTTGGGCGGTTCTTACCTATTTAACCAGATGGCTGCATTTTATAGTTTTTGATTATATTTAAATATTAATTAGAAGTACTATTGGTACAGTTCTCATTTTGCTTTTTTTGTTATTAAGGTGTGTCCATGGAAGAGAAAAAGATTAATTTTCATAAGGAACAATAACTAAAATTTAAAAAATTATTATTAAATTGTGTAAGAGTATTGTTTTCATAAAAAAATAATTAAAAATAATTAAAAAATTACTGTAACTGATTAAAACATAAAAACATTAAATAAAATAAAATAAGAGATAGGACGTAAGAAGCATCATTGATACGAACATTAAGCCATTTAACATATAACAGATAAAACCTAGAGAATAAAATTATGCAACCACCAAACAGAAAATTACATATGGCTAGAATTAAGGAACTAAAGTGACTGTTTTTGTTAGCTTTCGAAAAATATTTTAAGTAAACTATTGTTTTCTAGATTAAGTTTTTTATTTATGGTGTTATTTTTTCTTTTTCTATGTAGTCTATAAATTTCTAGCTCTTCCAAGCATTCTTGGACCCTTAAGTTATTATTGATGTGAAGAATTTTATAACTATTAAAAATGTCTGGCATACGGTCACATTTTTCACAGTTTAAGACGTGAGATGTAAAATGTGATTTGTTGTCTTGTGTCAGACGTATGTTCCTATAATGTTCGTTAAATCTAGTCCTAAAATTACGATGAGTGTGACCAACATACTTCGCAGAGCAAGGACGGGACAGCTGATACACTCCTTTATTAACCAAAGGATCATTTTTGTCTTTTTTGTTAAGAAAGAGTCCTCCTAAAGTGTTATTATTTGGAAAAGCTGTTTTTATTCCGTACTTGTTTAAAGTTTTGGATATTTTATAGGACGCAGCCCCATTAAAAGTTATAGCACAGTGTTTTTGTTCTCCTTGGGTAGGATTATTTGATATGTTGTAAACAATATCGTAGCTATTTTTTAATCTACGTTTATATACTAATTTGTCCACCAGATTGTCCGGAAAGTGATATTGGCAAGCTATTTGTTTTATAATAGAGATCTGCATCTTCCGTCATTGGAATGGAAAGGGCTCTATAAACATAGCTATGTAAAGCAACTATTTTGTGATTGTACGGATGAAAATATGTGTTGTCTTTTATAAGAACTTAAGGGTCCAAGAATGCTTGGAAGACCTAAAAATTTATAGACTATATACAAAAAAAAAATAACACCATAAATAAAAGACTTCATCTAGAAAACAATAGTTTACTTCAAATATTTTTCGAAAGCTAACAAAAACAGTCACTTTAGTTCCTTAATTCCAGTCATATGTAATTTTCTGTTTGGTGGTTACATAATTGTATTATCTAGGTTTTATCTGTTATATGTTAAATGTCATATCTAGCTAAATAGATAAGAACCACCCAAAACTGAAAAAGAAAAATTAATGTTTATTTAATTTAAATAAAAGAAAACGCAATACAAAATATAAACGTTTTAAAATTTATACTACAATAGGATAGAAAAATAGCACCATCATCGCAAAATAGGAAAACTTAACAAGAAGAAATTACAAATTGTGATGTGCAAAATCAAAGCCTTTTCAATATTTGACAATTCTTGGAGCATGATTTTTTTAAGGTGAGTTCTTGTATAGAGCACGATTGGTTGATTAATTGATAATATTGTAATTTTGTTAATAATTAATTTCTATCTTAATTAGCTTCGAAACCGGTCACCCTACGAAAATTTGACTATGGGAATTAAAGAAGACATACCACTTTGTAAAAAGTTGCTTTTTCATTTCATTTAAAAACAATCCACATGGATACCTTACAAAACTTAAATATTTCTAACTTTTTTTTTTGACAGATTCATTAAAAATTTTGATGTAGGAGTGTATTTGGAACACAAATAAAGATTTTATTACGCATACTGCGTTTTTGTTTAGTATTACTTAGAGCTACGTATCAGCGTTGCTTAACAAAAACGCAGTATGCCGTATGTACTAGCTATAAATGCAATATGTAAAGTCATATTATTATAATAGTAGTTGGTTTAACAAATAAACTGTTGCTTTTTACTAGTGTACAAAAAAATAGACAAAAAAAACATTGGAAAAATATTGACACAGTGGTCGCGATTCAAAAACCGTCAGAAAATCTCGCCCTTACAAAAAATCTGGCGATTTTTAAACACAAGTTTACACTCAATGCTTTTTTGTCAGAACTATTTGCTAATATTCCTTAAATATTTTTATGTGTAAATAAATCTTTAAAACTTTTAACATACAAAACCATAGATAGCCATGGAATATTTCGCTGTTCAGAAAAGTCTCACAAATTCTGTCTTTCCTTTTACATGGTGTGAATTTTCGACGTTTATTGGTAAGCGTAGTAACAATTTAGCTCCGCCATAAACTAGTCCTGCAGAATATCTTTAAAATATTAAATTCACAAAATGTTAATAAAAAAAATGACGCAGTTTCTCTTACAGCGTTAGGATAAATATCAAGGTTGTTGTGTTTTTATTTGAAATGAGGCGATAAGTAAAAATCGCCACTTTCCAGAATCCTGACGGGTGAGATTTTCTGTCGTTTCTGAAGAATCGCGACCAGTAACCTAGAATACTGATAAAAATATACAAAAATACTAATTAAATAAAAGGATTTAAAAAATAGAAACTATATGATGAAAAATTATTACAAAATAAATAATAATAATTAAAATTTATTTGATAGAGGTTTTCAAATCTCTTAATGAGTTATTTTCTGGCATTTTCTCCCCAAATATTTGTCTGTCTGTACTCATCAGGGGACAAAGTTTCTTGATTAAAATAAGAAAACCGTAATCTAATGAACTAATCAAAACCTCCAGTAACACCAATACCCACGGATGCAAAATTTTCATTCTCCACACCGACATAAAATTTGGGTTGGACACAGTATAAGTTGCTTTTTGGATTTAATCTATAAAATTTCAATATTTTGCGTTAGTGTGAAGACTTAAACTATTTTTATTTTCTAAATTTAAAAAAAAAATACAAATTAAAATGACAAAAATTCCAAATACTCACATGCACAAGGTAAATAATATTTTTTAATTTAAATTTACATACGATTTGTGGGGCCATCCGGTTATTCATTTTCATATTGATTTTTTATTAACTTCTCCAAAACTGAATAGTTTTTGAAAAAAAAACTCACAACAAAAATATCACAATGCTGAAAAGTCCGTTAGATTGAATATCCTGCATTCTTGTCCAGTAGTTGATGACGAAACGCGATCACATACTAGTTAAAAGTGTAGCAAGTTCCGACACTGCGTCTTTCACTAGAAAACCATGAGCCGCGGCGTGCTTTCATCCAAGAAGATGTGCAAACTCACAACAAAAATATCACAATGCTGAAAAGTCCGTTAGATTGAATATCCTGCATTCTTGTCTAGTAGTTGATGACGAAACGCGATCACATACTAGTTAAAAGTGTAGCAAGTTCCGACACTGCGTCTTTCACTAGAAAACCATGAGCCGCGGCGTGCTTTCGTCCAAGAAGATGTGCAGTATTTGATGGCGCGACCAGAAAAATGCCGCATTCTTGACTAGCGTTTTTCTCTAGAAAATCGTGACGTTTTGCAGATACTGCCTATTTTTAGGTTTTAAATATTTTTTTTTCAAAAATATTTTTTTAAAAGATGCACCATTTTACACAATAATATGTAAAAATCTCAAAATCGAAAATTTGGAAGTTATTGCGTTCTTCTTCGTATGAACGTAATACATGCAAATGACGTGACCCTGATGAAAAAGCTCAACGATGGATTAGACTTTGATATCTGTATTCGAGCGGAAATCTTTGCTTTTGTACAGATAAAAGGAAGACAGAATATTGCGCTATGTTCCACGTTTGCGTGTATGTCCTATGACCAACTTAAAGTGTCTGTTGTCTGCTACATGTTCCTAACGCAGCGAATTTTGGTGAAGAAATTTAAAAAAGTTGGCCGAACCACAGAATTTCAAGAATGTCTAAATAATTTCTTTTCCTAAAAAATTTTAAAAGCACTTGTTAAACAAATTAGTTTTTTTTACAGTAATTGGAAAAACTAACGAATAAGGAGTGGCTGCGCGCACTTTAAATCCAGAAAAAAACATGAACTTTAGGTACTAGTGCAAAATGAACACCCTGATCTTCGACTTTTCATGTTGTCGGCACTCGACAAGAATTCTCTCCGCTTTGCAGAATTTTTTGGTACATAAGTGCCAGCGAATTATCTGTCGTTGTGGTATACCTACCTGGTGAATCGTTTTGCACTAGTACAAAAAACCCCTACCTACGTTCGGTATTTACGTCAGACAGATCTGTCTAATCCGAATCGTTCGTTTATTACGTCTAGATGTAGAGGAGTTCAATTCGAACCGTTAGGTAACTCAGGTCCGATCAGTTAGACGTAAATCGGTTTGCGCGATGGTTTTGGGCCGACGAAACAGATTAATTTACGATTGCAAGGTTAGGTGTGTTCAGTGTTTTAAATTTTCAGGTATCATTTTTTAACGGGAGTCAACATCGAACTTTATTATCAAAAAATACCTGCTATTTAACTAGATAATAAAAAAAAGAAATTATGTTTTTTTCTATTCTCAACATAACTTTTGAAGTTAACTAGAGATTCCTTTATCTTCTAAAAGCAATTTGTTAGCCATGAACTGCCACCAAAAATCGACATTGGTGCGCGCGTTCTTAAAGCAAATTTTATTTTAAACAAACAAATTGAAGTAGGAAATCGATCTACATTATAGTTAATTGCAATAAATCTAATTTAATCTGTAAATATGTGATCAAAAACCTGTCGCATCTACCAAACAAATACCGAACTTAGTTCCTGTTTTTTCATTAAATAAACTACCAAACATAAACCCAACATTATTTGAACCGGAATTGAAAAAACATACGAGAGTTAAAAAAACATCGAATATTTTTTCTTTTTGCTTGTCGTTCTCCCTTGTTCATATTTTTATTTTTTACATTATTACACTGGATGCTCCAGTCCAATACCAGTAGAAGTAGATGGTTCGTCATTATTTGCTGCTCTTTATTTTTTAACAGAAACTGTTTTGCTTCTTTAGGGAAAACATTATTAATCATGGAACATGTAGTACCAGTAGAAGTAGATGGTTCGTCATTATCTGCTGTAATATTTATTTCATTCAAGGAAGAATATTTTAGTGATCCATCATATCGGGTCGGTAAACCTTATGTTTATCTTTAAGGTTTTCCGCTTATTGGCATATTGACATATACCCAAGCAGCACACAAGGTCACAATTTTGCTGTAAAAATTTTTTCACAGAGAAATCTATAGCCTTTATGGTTTTTGCTGTTGTTTGCTACAACCTGTTTAAAACTTATGACAAACACTATGACACAACATCATATCCTAGCCATTGTATTATAAAAGCCAAAATTGGCTTTCTGACACGGTTTGGCTTTAAGTCCTGAAAAAGAACTGATTTTCAGACAAGTTGTTTATGGCAGCAAATATAAAGGATTTTGAAAGTAAAACTCGTGGCATATCGGACAAAGCGTTTTTGTTGTTGAACGTTACCTCTTTTTAAGAGTCATGTTACAGTGACCTTATACTTTTACAGGTTTCTACTTTATAACCTGCTGAACGGTACAGGATTCTGTATTTACGGTATCTTGCACTTTTCAATTTTGATGTTTTTGTTTCTCGGTTTATTCGACAGGTGGCGCACATAGATACTACGTCCCCAAGGATTACATTCTTTATGTTTTAAATTCTAGAGGTGTGCATGGTCACTGTGTAGCTTTAACTGCCAGGTATAATCCTATGACTCTCTGATGACTCCTAATAAGGATGAAACAGGTCTTTATGTGTCTGGATTCTCCATCAGACATTGGAGGCCTGGTCGTAATGAAGTGAGAAACAAAAACGCTTTGTCCGATATGCCACGCGTTTTAATTTCATTTTTATTTGCAGACACGAGATTCATTTTGTTGTTTTATAAAGGATTTTGTTGAAAATATACAAAATGGGATATTTTTTTATGTGGAAACAGAAATAATATAATAAATATGCTTAACCTTTATAATACATTGTGATCCAATACATACCCTTTACTTAATAAGAAAATATAAAGGGGTTGGGTTAGGTGTGTGATAGAAGTTAATAAAATACTTCATCAAAATACTCGCCCTTCAAAAATTCGCTAGTTTAATTTTTTGTTAAATTTATTTTTGTAGGTTATGATTTTTTTGTTTTTATTTCAGCCCAATTTGTGTTTAAATCCATAAGTATGTCTTTGTTGAAAGCCGATCGATAATTATTTTGAGCTTTTTTTATTTTCTTCCAAAAATGTTTTTTTTTTTTAATTTTAGCTTGCTTGTCAACAAATAAATGCAAAATGTCTGATTCCCATCTTTCATCTAACAAAAAAGCATTTTGATTTGAAATTGGTTATTTTTAGTTCCAAAAAAACCCCCTAAGTGATCAATTGAAACTCTCCTGAGTGTTTTAAGACTGTAGAAGTGTGTGCGGCTCTAGAATTGGTTAATATAGCCACTGGCGCACTGAGGGAGGGATTTGGGGGTAAACCCCTCCGAGAAGCCAGGTTATGCTCACATTTTTACTTCAAATTAAGTTTTTTTTATTATTTGTCTTTAACCCCCCCCCCCCCCGAACTGGGTGCGGAACTGATATAGCTATCAGACAATGCAAGATTATAATCGGCATCAAGTGACCGCCTATATTGATGATTTAACGCACCATAAAAAATGTTGGTCGAGCACTTAACCACTGAATAAAAATTTCTCTAAATAACTTAAAGCACCATAAAAATTACATAACTTTGCGCGAACGAAAAATAATAGTTTGTTAGGATCCCTAGTGCAGTGACTAGCGCACCGTATATGCGTTATTTAAGAATAATAGTACCTAGGCGTTGAAGTGAAATTGTTAAATCTCATAAGAAAAAATAAAAAATAAATTTAAAATAGAAATAAAAAATTGACTCTACTATACAGGGTGTTCATTCTAAAACTTCCCACCCAAGTTTCATGTATGTCGATTCTGATTTTTAAGAAATCCCGGGACACGTCGACTTTGTTTTTGTTAAAGATACATTTTATCAATGCATTTTTTCTTTTTTGGTTCATTCCTACAAGGACTGAAATAGTTTATTTTGAAAATGAATATCTCAAAAACGAATTAATATATTTTCAAAATCTTTACACGGTTTTTAAAAGACCTTCAAAACATGGTATCACTTGACCCACTTTCCCTAATCAAAAGTGGTAAAATTTCCCCTCTAAGAGTATCCATGCTACAAAAATTTCAAGATAATCAAAGTGTGTCCTCCTACCTCGAACAAAAAATCGACGTGTCCGTGGATTTCGATTCCAAATACGTGAATCTTGGGTTGGAAATTTTCAAATAAACACTCTGTATATATATATGGAGCAGAGCACAAAAAACGGGACTTTTTTGAGTCTTTAAAATTTAAACGTTTTTATCTGTTTTTAAAAATGTTTTTGAAAAGCCAAAACGTCAAAATAAAAAAATAAAAATTGTCGAAACTGACAATTTATGAAAATCCAAGATGGCGGCAATTTTTTTATGTGCGCCAGTGGTGAAAAACTTAACATTTGCGTGTAGAGCTTTATCTTTCCCGAGTTTACCGATGTATTTCTTGTTAATATCCGGGAAGAAAGAAGAAAGTTAAGAATTGTTTAAATGAGTGCATTTAGTAAACCAAACGTAGTCAGACCAAAAAAAATCAATTCATAACTTTCTTCTTTCCTACCCGATTTTAACAAGCGATACATTAGTATACTCGAGAAAGTAAAGCCCTACTCGCAAAATTTGAATTTTTCACCAGTGGAGTACATAGAACAACTGCCATTTCCGATTTTCATAAATTGTTAGTTTTTGCATCAAATTCTTGAGTTTTCAAAATTTTTAAAATTTTTTTAATAAAAAAAAACTTTTTAAGCAATGGTTAGCAATGCAATGTTAAATTCAGTTTAAGAAGCACCGTTTTATTTTGTTAAGAACATATGAAAATACATTTCGGAATTGCGGTTCCCCTTAAAAAAAAAACGCATTAAATCTCATAACACACACACTTGATTTTTAACAGTTTTTAAAGGGTTTATAAGATTTTGTGAGCATGAGGTTTCTTGGGTTTATTAAAGTCTGTAATAATTTATTAGTTATAACTTTGATTTTGGTCAAAATTTTGTGCGGTTTCATATGTCAGTTCTAAACCTATAATATGACTTATAAATACATGTAAAATTTTATTGTGTTTTATTTTTAAATCCCTCATAGGTTTATGAAAGAACCGTTTCCCAAGAGAGTTTATAATTAGAAGACTGATTAAACTTAATAAGTTTTTATGATTAAACCCTTGTTTTTTATAATGTATTATGAGTCTCTATAATTTTTGAGACTCGTGAGATTTGATGGTCAGGCATACTAACAAAATTTGAAATGTTTCTAGGACATCGTGTTTTTATTAATAGTTTGCTATAGGATGGTAGAATCACAATTTTTTAGAAGTCTTCCTATAGATTCTATAGACAAACTCACAAAATTTCAACATTAAAAAACTTATACTATGGGTTTGAATATATGCAAAAACTTTAAAAGGTTTTCCAAGGCATTTTGTAATTTTACTTTCTACATGGCTAAGGTTTTTGAAATAGACAAATCTTATAAAAACTATGTTTTGACTGATAAAATTTTATAAAATACTATAAAAAAACCTGACAAAATCTCATAGAAACTTATCAAAGTAATAAGATCTTACCGTCCCTTACCTATATGCCCTTTGAACTTATAAAATCTTATTAAAAACTATAATCACATCATTTGTCGCAAATACTTTTACAAACAAAAATCGCTTATGAAATCTTCTAGGCTTTTATAAACAATGCCGTAAACTATCTCATAGAAACTTATCATGACATCTTTCCCAGAACTTCTGGCGATACATAAGTACTTATACGAGAACAAGTTTCTATGGGATAGAGCCCAGGGTGTGTTATTATATTTTAGTGGCTTAGGTTGTCGCAGTTTCTATTTTAGGTTAGGTTACAGTTTAGTTCGCCTGTATTAATCCAAATTATATTACTTCTTCTACTACTAATAATACTACTAAAGTTGCGACGTCAGTTTTTTATTTTAGAATTTTGCAGGTAGAACTTATAGGATCTTTTAAACGATTATAAAAAAATAAAATAAAATATTGTTTGTAAATTGCAAAATTAGTGTTTCGCTTTCACCAGTCAAAAATTATAAAAATCATAAATTTATGTGAGCATAGATCATAAAATCTTGTATACATAAAATCTTTTATGAGGTTTTTTTGAAGGGTAGATACTTTAAAAAGACGCCAATTTTGGGTCACTGTGTATATGAAAAGGTACGAACAAAACTTTTAAAACTTAAAACATCCAAATCTGCATCAAAGTGAAGGATATGTCAATTTACTAAACAATCGTCTCCTCACTATATGAAAGCTGGCCTCATAAAATTATTCATAACCCACAAAAATTGCGGTCAGTCAAGTTTGCCTTCTCCTAGATATAAATTTTCATATTATATCCCGTAATTTTACACGCTACAACTTAATTTTGCACCCCTTTCTATAGTAATGAAGTTTATTGTTCCATAGAGAGGGGGCCGGGGTAACTTGATGGAACTTCCCTAGATGAAGACGATAAGAGAGGAAGAAAGGGCCCATAAAGCAGCCTTATTGCCATGGAGGGGGAAAGGCTGGGGTATCTTGACAAAACCCCCATAGATAAAGACGATAAGTGTGCATAGGAGAAAGGTCCTATAAAGCAGTCTTATTGCCAAATTTTAAAATGATAACGCAATATTTTAATTTTTTTAACAGTTAAATTTTTAATACGTCAAAAGCTTAAAATTCCGACGTTTATTAGTTTTTCTTTTTTTAAATAACTTATATTTGTTTTTAAATTTGTGCTCTCTCCAGAAAATAAGAGAAAAAAAAAAGAAATCCCGGCCATAGGATATTTTTTGCCACCCCTTATTGTTACTTTATTGACTAATATACCGGGATTTGCTCAATAGCTCTGCCATTTATCAACTATTTCTTGTTCCTTTTGTCCAGAAGGAAAATTGAGAGTAGAGGATTACTCAGATTTTTCGTGCGTTTAATAGGTTTTTGAAGTCTTGATATTTATTTGTAGGCTTCTATAAGATTATATAGCATAGCAGAGTGATAGGGATTTGTAAAATGTCCACGATTTTTTTGTAATTTAATATGTGCTTTATATAAATTATGCTCTAGTAGCGACCTAAAAGGGAAATTATCGTATTTTATCATCATGCTTCCAGAGGGATACAGTTTCTATAAAAAGCAAAACATTGCTTGTCAGCGGCCACTAACAATATTACCAAACCGTCTAATACAAGACTAGGTAGGGCAGGATTCTCAATAGCAAGTTATCGTTAACTCGAGCAATATAAAATAACCTTATAAAAATATTTACAATTTGGTATGTCAAACTTAACATTTAGTTAAAATTCAAGGTGGAGCATTATTTTAAAATTTTACTATTTTTGACTCCTTCCGCCAAGATATTTTGTGCGCCACTGTATTCGACATTAAACATTTGCCAGAAGGCCACGTCTTTGTCGAGCACCGAAAAATATAAATTGTTAAAATTGGACAATAACTAACAAAGTTTAACCCAAAAAATTAGTTTCTGTTGTAACCTTTTCTAAATCATAGGTCTAAAACTCCTGTGTTGTACTAAGGAGGATTTGTTGAATCGTGTTCGATTTTTTTCATTTTAATCTATAAACTATGTGTCAAGTTTGAAGTTTTATAAAAATCCGTAATAGCGCATGTTTTTAGGATTAGGGTATCTCTCACCCTTCCTGTCAAAAGGTTTTGTACGCCAATGTACCTGATTTTAATTATTAGTGTGCCTGATTTTAATTACGCGGAAAACCACTACCTTGTCGTATAGAAAAAGGTAATACTTGTAAAAAAATTGTACGAGAATTAACAACAACAGCATTCCAATTTGCTGCGGACCAGTTTTTGACACTGGCAATGGCAGTTCTATATAGTTTCTGTGTTTTATTGTTCGCCGCCATATTGAAATGGTCCGGAAAATTTAGAATAACGTGTAGGTTTAAGGTAAATTTGGTATTTTGAACACTCTGTAATAACAACAAAAAGCGGATAAGCATTTTACCAATTATCAGCAAAATTAATGGAATGTCTTTGCAAAAACGGCACCTTTTTTGTTGGGTAAAGCTTTCTGAATTCTTGTTTTTTTACCTATAAGTGATACCTATTTGTGCACGTCAAAAAACTTTCGGCCAGAGGAATGAAAAATACCTAAAATTTAAAAAGATGCGCCATTACGGATTTTTATAATATGTCAAATTTGACACATAGCTTATAGTATAATAGAGCCGTAGTTTCCCACAGAGCTAAATATCGCAAAAATCGGATAGGATTTAACAAATCCCTAGTAGAACAAAATAATCGTTTTTAGCCTTTCATTTACAAAGGGTTAAAACAGCTTCAACTTCGTTGTGGTTAAGCTGTGTTGGTTCTTGTCCAATTTTAACAATTGATACCTCTTTGTGCTCGACAGAAGAGGCTTTTTGGAAAATGTTTGATATCGAGTACAAAGGCGCACACAAAATTTTGACGGGGAGTGTTGAATATTGTCAAATTCTAAAATAATGCACCATGTTGGATTTTCACGAAATTTTAAGTTTGACAGAAGTTTCATGTAGTATTAAGCTTTAGTTGCAGATGCCAAAATCACAAAAATTCAATCTACATTAACAGCTGAAAACAAAATGTACGTTTTTTTTTTAACCCACCGTATATAACAATATTTTCAATTGAGTAAAAACAATAAATGCCAGTTAAGCGGAGAACCATACAGACGTATCCGAAAATTGGTCTTTGGATTAAGAACAATTCTATTCGCAAATGACTCGAAAAGTAATCTTGCCGGTACAGGGCAGGCTCTAGGGTTTTTGCTGCCCGGCATACCTCAAAATTGCCTCCACAAGCTTCAATTCAATTAAAACAATAATATTTCAACCATTTCTTTTTAAAAGCAATCAATTCATTTTTTTTCTGCAAAAGTACTATTATAGCTTCTTTTAAATTCAGTTTACTACTTAATTCGTGTTCAGTGGCCAACATTGCTAACCCAATTATTAATTTTTACTTTAGAAAATGATCACTCGCCGATAGCACCGGTTAAAATTTTTTCTATCTTGCTTGGAAGTACTTCAAACCCGCAAAAGCGTTCGGTTTGAACGACACTGTACAGGGCCGGCTCTAGACCTTTCGCCGCGTGTAGCACAACTGGGAAAATGCCGCCCTTTTTGAGGTATGGAGGGGGTGGACAATTGAAGCGAAACGGGTACAGTAGGTGTTGGCAGTGTCCACGAAAAAAATACTTATCTATATTAAAAAGCAAGGGCGGATGCTTTGAGGGATCTAGTCTTAGTTGTTCTCTTCTTCTTCAAGTGCCAAGCTCTCTTCGAGCGTTGCCTCAAATATGGCCAAAATATTGAAGTTTTCGTTTTTGATGGTAAATAAAACTTCAAGATCTTTATTTATTCGACGTAGAACTTCCACATTAGTTACTCGGTTCATCCAAGATATCCTTAGTATTCTACGATAACTTCACATCTCAAATGCCTCCAACATTTTGCACATGGCCTCAGTCAGTGCCCATGCCATAATATAAGATGCTAAAAACATAACACCGAATCACACGAATGCGGAAAGTGGCACTAACATCGCGACTACACAACACTAAATTCATTTTGATAAAAGATGATCTGGCCTCTTCAGTTCTTGCACGAGAGTTGTCCCAGTTCTCATTAAGGAGACAACCCAAGTATACGTATGAATTCACACGTTCGACTTGCTGCCACTTTACTTCTAACATCATCCATTTTGCTTTTCCAACATTTAAGTTAAACCCGAATTTCGAACTTTGCTTGTTGATTTTCATGCCGTTGTTGATTTTTATGCCGTTTATGGTCAGACCCTCTTCGCAGTTATGAAGTGCATTCTAGATATTAAACAACAGCGGAGACAATATACAACCTTGGCGTACTCCTCTTCTTATTTGGACCTCTTCGGACAGTTGGCCATCAACCTTTATTTGAGCAGTCTGATTTCAGTATAGATTAGTCAATCTCTTTAGATCTCGGTCATCTAGACCAACTTTTTTTAGCGATTCTATGAGCTTTTCCTGTTGGACTCGATCAAATGCTTTCTCATAATCTATGAAACAGGCATATACTGGCACCGACATATCTCTAGACCTGAACTAAAACTTGAATGCCAAACAAGGCCTCTTTTGTCCCGAACCCGCCACGAAATCCAAACTGCGTGTCACCCATAAAGGATTCGCATTTCCCCTAAATTATTTTATGGGTAATCTTTAAAAATATTTTTAACATATGGCTCATTACGCTGATTATGCGGTAATCACTAAACTTTTTTGCTGAATGTTTTTTAGGCAGTGTAACAAAGGTTGATTTTAGCCAGCCAGCAGGGATTTTACCGCTACGATAAGTCAAGTTAAAAAGTTTCACCAGCGAATTTAGCGAATTTTCGTTTTTTATTAGCTTTAAAACTTCAGTGTATACTTCGTCTTGCCCTACCGCTGTTCTGATTTTAGATGAAGACATTGCGTGTTTTACTTTCTCTGGTATTATATCTATGCCTTGGTTTCAGAAATGTTCTGGCTGTTCGGATCGGTTATCAGTAAAGAGATGTTCTATGTAGCTACACCATTCTTTTAGTTTTTCTTTGGTATCCGGTATGATTTTGCCCTGATTGTCAACAAGGATTCTAGCTTATCTTTTATTAAATAATCCGGACGTTTCCTTTATGCGTTTGTGTAAATTGAAAGTATCATATTTAACATCTAGATCTTCTATTTCTTGACTTTGCTGTGTTATCCAGTCTTGTTTTGCTGATCTTATCTGGTTTTTTATTGCTCTGTTGATTTCATGATACTGATCGCTGCCTTTTTTACTGCGTCTTTTATCAATCAACTCCAGGATTTAATAAGTCATCCAAACTCTATTTTTATTTCTTGTTTCATCCTTGCCTAAGAGTGTTGTGCTTTTGACTATGGCACTATTAACCTTTGTCCAGACCATTTCTGCATCTTGTTCGGTAGACTCATTAGCATCTTCAAGTTTTTTGTTAAGTTCGACTTTAAGTTTAGTTGCTATGATGTTATCTTAAAGTTCTTCCAACCTGGGTCTGGGTTTGTTATTCGGGGAACGATTTTTCTTGAGGGTAAATGTAATTATGGCTACAACTGGATTGTGATCCGATCTTACGTCTGCACCAGGGTAAGTTTTTGCAGATTTAATAATGTTTCTAAATTATTTATTAAATATAATTAATATAAAGTCTATCTGGTTTCTAATGATACTCTCAGGAGTATCGGATTTAGAAGTCCAAGTATAAAGGCGTCCATCTGGAAGTTTAAAGAAAGTATATGACACGATAAAATCTCTTTCCTGACAGAATTGGAAAAGGCGATCTCCACGTTCATTTGATGTACCAAGACTGTACCTTCCACCAATGTCTTCTCTTGGGGCGTTTCGAAGTGTTGCGTTGAAGTTCCCCATAACAATGGTCACTTCTGTCTTTTTTGTAAAACTAAGGGCAGTTTGAACTTGGCCATAGAATGCTTCTATGTCATCATCTGAATATTTACTGGTTGGAGCGTATACTTTAATAAAATTGACATTGAAAGGCTTAGAGTTTAGCTGAAGAAATATGAGTCGATCCGACACAGGAACAAAAGAGATAACGGATTTTTGAATTTCTTTATTCAAAATAACTGCTACGCCGTTATAGTAGTTTTGTCCGTCATCGCCTGCGTAATAGACATGGTAATCATCTATCTGGCATTTATCTAAGTTAGGCTATCTCACCTCGCTAACTCCATTTCTCTGATGACATTGTGGACTTTTCTAGCCTGAAACATACGTTGTACGTTCCATGTCGCAATCTTCTTCGTAACTGGTCCGGAGATTCATGACAGACATATGTGAGCCATATGTGAGAGCTGACCGCCCTGTGAGGACCAATTGTTAAAAACCAACTCCAGTTTATGACTCCGATGCAACCGTTTTAAACAAGAGATATTACCTCTACAGCTCAGCCCATTCCTACACGTATAAAATGCAGTTGAAAACATGGCTTAAAATTTAACTAAAATTTTAACAATTAATGATGTTTTAGCGCCGCAGGCAAGATTTTTTGCAATTTAAACGCAGAAAATTTTTCATTTCTTTTTTCCTTTTTTAAAAATATTTTCAAAAGAGGTGGGTTGAGTTAGCTTCCCAGGGAGGTTGTGTTGGGGTGGGATCTAGTCTCAATCATAGATTTGTTGCCAAAGTTATGTCACAAACGACGAAAACTTATTGAAAAAATTATGCTGTTGTCAAAAATTGCCTAAAACTCAACTAAGATTGTAACAATGTAAGGAGCAATAATGGTTTAATGTCGCAAGCAAAATCTTTTTAATTATAAACAGGAAATTCTCTCGGTCACATTTATATTAAAATATATTTTTTTAAAACTAGCTTGTTTTTGCTGCACGCGATTACCCTAGCTCCCCGTGAGTTTCTTCAATGAGCTCGGCCGGCTTGTACAGATATCAGATATCCCCTCTAACAAAATTCTTACTAAAATTCGTTCTGTTCTTTGGAATTTAAAAGCTCCATACAGCAGCCTCTAATACTAGTATTTGTCATTACACATGGAAAGAAATAATGTCCTAGAATTCACTTTGCTAAAATTTAGTAAAATATATTTGATTTTATATTTTATGTATTTGAATTTACTGCGGCCTAACTAACATCTATCGTTGGACAGTATTTATTGCCAGTATAAGCTTAAAACCCTAATAATGTGATTTAGATTTTTAAGCGTTATAATATAATCATAAAAATGTAATGGTTTTAGTATTTACTACTGAAATTGAATTACAATAGTTTTTATTTCTTATCAAAATTGGTATTAGTAAATTATAAAACTATTTTTTCATCATCATTTCATCTCCTAATTCCTAGTACCGTACTGATGAGCACCACAAGTGCGAAATTTGGATCTACGGTTACCATTACCTTTTTTAAGGGAAAGCTCGCTATTCATTGATTTTATTAGTAAATTATGTTACTACCATTTAGTATATACGGGTACATATTAGTACAGGTTAATTAGCAATAATCAATAAAATGCAGATGAATTAATATTTAATATGCACGTACTAAAGATAAATTTATTTGTACTAATTTTTTAACGGAATTTTTTATTAAAAGATTTTGTGTCAGGATCATGTCAATTATCCCAGAACTTTAACGGCTGCATGTTGTAGGGTCATTGTCTTTCATGGCACCGTTTTAAAAAACAGGATAAAATTTATTATTTTTAACATAGTAGTAAGATATGTTGCAATATCATTATAAGCAACTCGACAATTAAAACGTTACTCAAATCTAAAATGAAAAAAATATTCGGCTAATAATTTAAAAGAAAGCTATCCCCATAATTATTTGATAAAAAATATTTTAAACAGTTTGTTTAGGTTATCTTAATAGTAGTATACCCTATTTTTTTTAAATATTGTATGCTTTTAAAAAAGACAAATCAGTAAAGTGTAATATTTAATAGATAAAAATCAATAAATAAATAAAAATAATAATGAAAATAAAAATGAAAACGAAAACGAAAACGAAAACGAAAACGAAAACGAAAACGAACACGAAAACGAAACCGAAAACGAAAACGAAAACGAAAACGAAAACGAAAACGAAAACGAAAACGAAAACGAAAACGAAAACGAAAACGAAAACGAAAACAAAAACGAAAACGAAAACGAAAACGAAAACGAAAACGAAAACGAAAACGAAAATGGAAATGAAAAGAAAGTGAAAATGAAAATATTCTGTCATAATTTTTTTTGTCTGTTAAGCTGAACCATACCGCAATTTTTAAGATATTTTTATCTAGATGAACGTCAAAATGCACTGGAATTAAACGCGTAAGACAATTTTTTCTTAAAAAATTCCAAATAATCCGTATAAAATTAATAAAATCTGGATGAACAAGAAATCCGAGAACTGTCAAAGTGACACGGGGGACGCGAATCTTCAAAACCCGGCACAAAATCTTGTCCTTACAAAAAAATTTTCACAGACTGAATATTCCTTAATATTTACTTTCTTACTATTTAGTGTTTTAATAAATAAAAAATGTTTCAGTTTATATTTTTCTAAGCAGTTTTTGTAAAAAACCCTTTTTTATTTAAAAATGTACGTTATTAAGCTGTATGTAAGCGAACCTCTAAAACTTTTAACATACAAAGCCATAGATAACCACAGAATATGTCATTGTCACTGTATTTAGAAAAGTCACACCAATTCTATAATTTCTTTTACATGGTAATAGTCGGAGAGCTCACGAAGAAAACGTGCACGAGTTTTGGAAAGGCTGATTTTTTTCAGGATCGACTAAACTTTGTCCATATAAAGGAACTGCAGAAAAAGCAAGCTGGGTATTAGGACACCCGGCGATGGGGCGATAGCGAAGGCGTTAAAATAATGGGTATCCTCAAACTAATTTGAAAAGGCTGAACATCCATTTCTTAAAAGCTAATGCACTACCAAAGGCAAAACGAACAGTAAGACACTATAACACTAGAACGCGTGACGTCAGCATCGCTCTAAACATGTCAAAAAAATGAATCTGTTTTGGAAAACTCGGCTATATGTTAGCTTGTATAATAACATTTATGAAAAAAATAGTCAGACTTGCTATTATTGGGACCGACGCGGTCAGCAGTAAATTAAACTAAGGTAACCCAAAAATAAGCCATATTGGTAAATGTTTTGCAACCTTTTTATTTATCATTGGATTTTAATGTTTGAAGGACTTTTGGAAAACTAAAATAATTTACTTAAAGGCTCAATATCCAAAAATTTCATTTTAAAAATATCCAAGATGGCGTTAGCCACTGAATTTGCTTAGTATTCTATACTCCCATTTTTTAAAAAGAGGACATAATAAATCATTTTTGGCCAAGTTTATACCCGCATGTTGATCGCTTTTCCTTATTTTGCGTGTGTAAAATAAAATCAACTAATATGCACAGAGAAAAAAGTGGAATATAATTGAACACTATTTACTCCAACACAACAGATTTGATATTGAATATAATTTTTGTATAGTTAATAAAGAAAATTGTATATTCTATATACAATTTGTTGTGCTGGAGCAAATAGTAAGGAACTGTTGTATAAAGGCCAATGTCTTTTTTGTCAGTGTAATGTTAACAGTTCTTACCTTCTTGCTACCATCGACCGCTTGAAAACAATCGATTTTGCAGTTATCTGATCTTAAATACATAATAATAGAGAAGACAGCAATTGGATATAGGCGTAGCAATAAGATTTGAAATAAATATTTTTGCCATTATGTTTCTGGTGAATAACTGTAAATTTTGCTTTTTTGACCTTTTCAAAATATAGATGTCATATTTTGCGTAGATAAACAAGATAAGAAAATGAAGCGCGCGTTGGAAAAGTCTTAAAATAATCGGTAAATGGAAAGGCTAAAAATTGGTACCTCGTGGCTGCGGTATATATGTCAAAAAAATTAATTTAATTATTTGATCACGCACGAATTCTCTATGTCTCTTTTCCAAAGCAGTAAATCTTCGATAGCATAACGCATGGTATCCTTGACTCTGGTTAGGAATTGATGGCAAAACTACTCTATTATATGATACATCGACTCTGGGGGGGGGGTTATCATTTAATAAAAATCAACTACCTACCATTGCAAATTTTTAAAAATTAGGTAGGTGCCTATTGTTTGAGCTCTTGAACTGAAGGGTGAGGAGGAGGCGGTTTAATAGGTGTTGAGTTAGTGTATGCGAAACAAAAATACTAATTTTCAAAAGCAAGTCTTATCTAGTCTCATTTGAATATTTTTTTTCAAAATTTATCCTTAATTGTGCCGCAGGTAAAAATTTCGAAAAAATTATACTAAAATGCTATTTTTACGCGTTTGAAATGTTGTTTTTAAAAAAATTGCTTAAAATTAAACAAAATTGACATACGTACAAAGTTGTAACAATATTTAGTATTGGTATAGCGCCAGAGACGAAAACTTTAACAAAAAATTAATTAAAAATTTTGATATCTTTGGTTTTTTGTAAAATATTTTTTTGTAAAATATTTTAAAAAAATTGGGTTAGATGCTACGAAAGGGTGGAATGCGGTGGTATATATAGATTTGTTACCAAATCATAAAAGCGCCGCAGATGAAAATTTTAAGAAAAATTGTACTAAGAATGCCATTTATTACACTTTTTGAATGCTGGTGATAAAAATTTTTTAGAATTAAACTAAAATTGTACCAATTAATGACGTCATAGCACCGCAGGCAAAATTTTTAAAATCACACCAAACACGTTCTTTGTGAAGAAAAATCCACATGGGTCTTGTGTGGAAGTTCCGCCAGATTTTTTGTTTGGGTAAGTAATTATACTTACTTTATCTTATGTTCTATTCTGTTCTTTTTGGTGCTTAAAGAACACTACTTACATAATGTAAACAAAAAGATATAGTATGTCAGTTTTAAGTTCAGTTTATACATGTTTGAAAAGACGTGAGCCAGTGGCCAGAAAACCGAAAAATAATTTTACAAAATATTCATACATTATAAGAAAAAAAAGTTGAAAATTAGTCAAGAATCCAGGATTTGTTTGATCTATTACACTGACTTTTTATTGAAAAAAATCCGACATTAACTAATACCTACCTATATATTGAGAAAAAATTAAATATAATTTATTTGTACAGACACTTGCTCCCTATTTATCATGCATTGTGTTTATGCTTGTATTTTTTGTGATTATCGCCAAATTATTAAATAATATGCCTTGTATAAATAATAGTACTTACAACAGAACGCATTGAGTACCTAGTTGAAGAGAGGGGGCTGATTCTGAATTGCTATGCACGACCAAGTAAAAATTTTGTAGATCTTTTGAACTCCCTCCCTCTGACAGACAGACAAGAATCATGTACCTAACTTTCGTACATTCAAATTGATTTTGCTAAAACAAATTCTGATATACACATTTTCTTTTTTTAAAGTTTGCAAAGTTTTAATGTTTTAATGTAATGTAATTTACTGTTCTTTTTTTAGGTCATCTGCTGAAAATCTACAAGAGCAGGACCCATGCTGTAGTGCTGATAAGAGAGAAAAAAATAAATTATGAAGTTTGGGAATAAACACTTACGATAGCTGCTCAAAGTATATCGATAAATTATTCATAGAAATCAGTTTTGGTAAGTTTTCAATTCCAGCACCTGATTTTAAATTTGTAGGTACAGCTATTGTCAAGTAATGCAAACTATCCTAAGATTTTGTCCCATACAGTCAAGTATTGTCAGGTATTTTCGTATACCTATTGGAGGTGTTGGTCTCTCGGTTTTAGATTCTGAGTTTTAAAAATGTTTACATAAATCTAGGAAACAAAAACTTCTAGTAAACAAAAACTTCTGGCAAATATTACCATCAGTACCTATAGACATTGGGCCATTAATTTTTAAATCGACCAATTTGGGATTAATTTGTTTCTCAATATTTTTAAAAATTGATAATTTTTGACACTTATATACTATAATTTACATGTATTGGTTTAAAAAAAACTAGAATATTTTTTTACTTATGTACTTACTTGCTTATCATTTAAAATTGTGGTTTCAATAAAGCCAAGTAGAGTATTGTGGTTTTTGACGAAACATCATTTTATGTTTCGCAATTATGTCAGTCATAAATATGTCATTTTTAAATATTTACCCTTTGCGTTTCTACATAATTTTAAGACCAATTTTCTCACCTTTGTCAGAATCAAAATGCTGTTGATCAAATTCATGTCTTAAAAACTCTTTTAGTTTTTATCTACTGTTTTACAAAGTTTACTAGTTCTTATCAGTAAATTATTTAACCCATAATCACACAAAATTAGTAAAGTTAAAAAAAATTAATGCACAAAATGAGGCCAATAATTTAATAATAATAAAATGTAATTTTACTCGGAAGTCATTTTATTCGGATAATTTCAGATAATTTCGTTTTTCTAACCGGTATCAGAGAGTTTTTACCTCGACTCCCCCTTCCTTTGGGACGCCACTGGGTAACCATATATAACCAATAATAAAAATAATAAGTAAAATTGATAATACAGTACCTAAAATGTGTTATAAAAATCTAAACTTTTTACATGAAAAAGTTTGCTCATTTTTTTCCTCGTATTGAAAGGTCAATATCTCAATAACTGAAAGAGTCTCAAATACAGAAATTTAATCATCAGTAGAGCATGAAAAAATAACAATATATGACAAGTTTTATTCATTTTGATTCAGGACTAGATGAGAAGATTAACTTTAAATTTGGCACAAAATTGGAAAAATATTGGGAAAAAACAACAAAAAATAGCACATGGTATGCTATTGTCTGAAGTAATATTTCAAGTGAACTAACTGGTTAGCTGCTTAGACTCTAGATTTGCATACATCACACCTATAATAAATTACTTTAAATTTAATTTCAGATCAATGATTTCCCGTAATTATTAAGATGTATGATGAAGACATTTAAGCAGGCAGCACCTCACCCCACCTACGCATATGGTAAGCTACTATTTTAAGTTTTTTTTTTCTACTATTTTAAGTTTTTTTTTTCTACTATTTCTATTAGTCACCAAAACATAAATATTTCAAATTTCATTAGTGAAATCCAAGGTGGAATAAAGTTTTAAGGTAACTTTGTATTTCCACAGGATATTTAAAAAATCAAAACATTAAATAACAATTGAAGATCTTGGGGTAACTAGGGGATAAGTCACACTTATTTCGTTAATTTACAAGAAAAACTCAAGAGCCTTTTTCCACTTGGATCCCAACTTGTTAGATTTTCTGAACTTGTTCCCTTTGTTTTCCCAAGGTTTTTAATTCATATTCACTATCTTGACAGTTTCTTTGATCGACAGTTTACATTATTTTTCCTAAATAATATATACAGGGGCCAAATTCATATTGTTTTTTTTTAACAGGCAAGTTTTTTACTACCTTAGCCAGAAAGTTGTTTTATCCTCTCCCTTTATTTCTAAATCAAAGTGCGTTGAACCAAATTCACACAAGCATTGACCACCACTTAAGTTTCTAGTTTAACTTAAATATTAAGAAGTGGGGTAAACAAAAGATAGTCAATAATAAAATTTTCAAAGTAGAATGCAATGTAAAACTTGGTCCGCACTTTTCTAAAAGAATCTAAATTGGCAGACAGCAATAAAACTGGTGGCTAAACAATTGGTGAGATATAGTCGATGTAAGTCTAATAAGTCGGATTATACTCTTGTTCAAAGGGTGAGGTGATTAAAAGTTACTATTGGTGTAATTGAATTTACAAACCAAACTTGAAAGCTTTCAATCTTAAGTAGCCAGTTCATTTTGAAATACATCTTATTTTTGATTTCAGGTTAGCAGTGGCCAAGCTGATGAAAGAAAATATGCAATCCACCAATTATTGAAATATTAGAAAACAATTGAAATTTAAATCTAAGTAACATTTAAACCAAATAAGTAAAATAAATCAGTTTTTTATCCCAATTATTATTTTTTAATAGCAATGTTAAGAGTAACAAAATCAAATCAAATAAATTTTTTCTTTGTAACATAATAAATTGGTAATATTAAATTAAAAACTAGTATAAAGTATAAAACTTGTCATGTCAGTCAGTAAACCTCTAAAGTTAATTTAAAAATGCAGCATACATTTTAGGCCCTTTATTTGAAGTAGGTGCTAAGTAGGTTTATTAAATTATATTACTCAGCTTTACATTCATAAAGATTGATATAAAGTATGGCATTTTCAAGGGTATTAATTATAAAAATAGGTTTCTGAGGTAAGCATTTATTTGATTATTTAGAATCTATAACTTTGAATTATTAGTTTTTCTGTTAGCCGTAAAAATAAGTTGACAAAGCAAATATTAAAAAGGTATTAAAAATTAAAATATTTTGCTTAATTAGCCAACTGCTATATAAATATTATGCTATGCTCTGTGTGTGTGGGAAGAAATATCATTTTAGTTAATTTAAAAATGGATGTAAAATAATGAAGAAATATCATTTAGGTAAATATTAAATCACATCAGTCCAATTTTTTAAAACCTCTTTCTCAATTCTTTGTTATAGCAACCAGAGCTGGAAATAACTTAATACTGTACTTAACTTACCCCACCAACCCAATCTAAAGGCTCTTGAAAAAAACTCTGCCTTATCTTAAAAAGTTTGCAATAACTTAAATTAATATGTTTAAAATAAAGTGGTTTTACAGGTGTGGCCATGAGCAGTAACTGTGACCCACTCTTTTTCCATGACTCCCCCAAAAAATCTGCGAATTTTTATGAAAAAGTTCTAAAATCATAGTTACAATAGGTCCAATGTTCTATAACTATCACTTAAGTGACATTTAAATTTTTTGATTTAAACAAATGTGGCCTAACAGAATTAAAGAGTAAACTTTTATTTATGTACTATATTTTACAGACTGTTTTAATTCATTAAAAGTTATCTTATTATTTTTTAATGGGAGAACAAATAACATTTAGCATACATGTACGTATATTGCATCAGTTTCTTCTGAAAATTAGTTTCACTGTGTTTATTGAACATCGAATCTTTGTCTAGTTTCATCTAGTACCTTAGAAGGATGGTCTATATCTTACTTGAATCCATACATACTTAATTTGTGGCCCGAGTTGTGGTACTTGATCGAGACTTCATCCTACTAGAATGATTCTTACATGTAGCTTCATTCACATACCCTAGCATGTTATACCTAAAAGGAAGTATACAAGTTATATGACCACCTTATAATGACAAACTAGTGAAGACGTTACAAAGCTGCTGAGTCTGCAATCCTATGGAATATTTCTTCGAATCTTTATATTTTATTAACATGTGTTTTACCATTTTTAAGTTACTTTTAGTTTTAGTCTAGAATTAGATTTGATAGAAATCACTTGTATAATTTTGAACAAGAAAATTATAATTTTTTTAAAACGGTTTTACGGAGACTCGTCTTTTAAGTGGCGCAGTCGGTAGGATTCCCAATCGCGATAAATGAATATTATTGACGGTTCGTCTTAACGATTTATTGGGATTCTACGAACAAATAAATAACAAAAAGGTGCCGGGCGGTTCGCGAATTCGAATTGTTTGGATCAAGAGGAAGTTCCAGTTGAGTGAACTGAGTAGCTCAACGAGAAGATTTACCTAAGGATTATTGAACGTACATCAATACCGGAAGTATTTGCATCAGTGCCCTTTGAATGGATATCAGAGGACAAATGCTTGGACAGATCTTGATAGTTTCACTGTAAGTAATACTTTTAATGTCATTTAGAGGTTCCGTTTTCGAAAATTCTGATATTTCAAATTCTGATTCTGACTCAATAAAAGACGAAGAACAAACTTGTGTAAGTCAAAGTTCAGACCCGAAAATTGATATATTTTTATCGGAATTGATAGGAAAAGTTAACTTAGGGCTAGATTTAGGACCAAATTATAATATCTCTACAAATCTGCAAGCAAATTTAACAAAAATGGCTACACCACAACTAAAATCTGAGTATTTAAACATGATCCCCGAATTTCATGGGGAACCAGAACTATTAGCCAGATTTATAGAAATATGTGAAAAATTAATCACCAAATTTTACAACACCGCTGATACTAGCGATTTTCAAAATGAATATTTGATGTCGAGTATTTTGGGTAAAATTAAAGGTGAAGCGGCAATAAATATTGCCTCAAACACCATTTCTAGTTTTGTGGATTTAAAAGAAGCTCTTCTTAATACGTATGGGGATAAACGCGATCTTTTTACGCTTGTTATCGAAACTACAGAAATGAAACAAGGAAATGAATCGCCGTTCGATTTTTACAACAGATTACAACACCAGTTAAATCACCAAACTTCTTATCTTTCCACTCATGGCTCGGCTGATGAAAGAAAAATCATGGGTGTGTTTTGTAGAGGGTTATCTTTAAGAGTTTTATTACGCGGTTTAAAAGAGCCTGTTGGGTCCTTAATGCGAACTAAAAATCCAATAGATATGAATGATGCGCTTAAAATGCTTACAAACGATTTTCAAATCGAAAGTGCGCAAAAATTTCAAAATTCGAAACCATTACATAATAACACCAATCACACTTTAAACAGACCACGACCCAACCAACCTTTACAGTTAACAAATTATCCTCATAACCAGCTTGCTTCCACTTCGAATTACAGACAACCACAATTAATATACAAACCCGAACAAAATAAAAATTATTTTGCAAGAAATCCAAACCAAACAAACGTATTTAGGCCTAATCAAGTACCCATGTCAAAATTATCGAAACCAACGCCCATGAGCGGCATATCAAACCAAACCTTTAGACCCCAACAAAACAAAAACTTTCCTTATCGACCAATGCAAAATTACGCTCAAAATAATCAATCAAAACCCCGGTCAAACTTCGTAATTGAAGAAATAAATAATATCGATGACCAATCGGCGGACGACCCTACAATCGAATATCCGGAGGAAGAAAATCAGTATCTTTACACGGATTACACCGAATATTCTCAAAACGATCACGAGTTAAACGAGTTTTTTCAGGAACCCCCGAATACGAATTAATGAACCTCACTAATAGCGAAAATAAACTACCTTATATTATTTTTCCAGAAAATAATCTAAAAATTCTGATAGACACGGGTAGTACTAGATCTTTTGTAAAACCAGAAATCGCACAAAAATATTTCCAAAAATCGATAAAAAATGACCCATTTCAAATCTCAACTGCTCACGGTACCTCCATAGAACATTTTAGCACGCTTATTCCCTGTTCAAAAATATTTAATGTGGATACAAAACAATTAAAATTTTATATTTTTGATTTTCACAACTATTTTGACTGTTTGTTGGGGATAGACAATCTATCCTTATTAAAAGCAAATATTGACCTTGAGAAAAACAACTTAATTACTCCCAATTCTCAAATAAAATTAAAATTTTATAATTCGTCAAAAAACACCAATATTTTATTCTTGCAACCAAGGTCAGAACAAGTAATTAAAATGAACATAAAAAATATCGAAAATGGTGACGTAATAATCCCATACACAAAAATTTCAAATTTAGAAATCCCGCAATGCCTTACGACGGTAAAAAACTATGAGGCCATTTGCACGATCTTAAACCCAACCGAAAAAAATTTAAAAGTTGAACTTTTTGACTCTTTAGAAGTCATTGATTTTAACGAGTATGAACTTCAAGAAAAACCTACACCAAACCTTAATAACGTTAACGTAAATAAATTTAAATTTGATGTTTCGAAAATTAGAACCGAGCACATGAACAGCGAAGAATGCAAATTGACAATCGAATTATTAAAAGAGTATTCGGATATTTTTCATATCGACGGAAATCAGTTAACTTTTACCAGTCAAATAAAACATTCAATAAAAACATCGGACGAAGTGCCAATTTACACTAAATCGTATAGGTACCCCGAAATTCACAGAAATGAGGTTAAAAGGCAGGTCCAAGAAATGCTCGAACAAAATATTATAAGACCCAGCTATTCTCCCTGGTCGTCACCAATCTGGGTGGTACCCAAAAAGTTGGACGCTTCCGGGAAACGTAAGTGGAGGATAGTTATCGATTTTCGTAAATTAAATCTTAAATCAATAGGCGACAAATATCCAATTCCAAATATATCAGATCTTCTTGATAAGCTTGGGCGCTGTCAATATTTCTCTACTCTTGACCTCGCATCAGGTTTTCACCAAATTGAGTTGGCAGAGGAAGACATTCCTAAAACGGCATTTAATACCGAAAATGGGCATTACGAGTTTTTAAGAATGCCTTTTGGCCTAAAAAATGCGCCTGCCACCTTTCAAAGGGTGATGGATAACATCCTTAGAGGTATCCAAAACGAACGCTGTCTGGTTTACTTAGACGACATAATAGTGTTTAGCACAAGTTTGCAAGAACACATAAATCGTTTAAGAGAAGTATTTGATCGATTACGACAAGCAAATTTTAAAGTGCAATTAGATAAGTCGGAATTTCTCAGAAAAGAAGTGGCCTACTTAGGACACATTGTTACACCTCACGGCGTGAAACCCAACCCTGAAAAAATTAAAGCGATATCTTGTTACCCGATACCTACTACACAAAAACAGATAAAACAATTCTTGGGTCTCGTGGGTTACTACCGTAAATTTATCGCGGATTTTGCGAAAATAACAAAACCTATGACTGTTTATCTAAAAAAAGATGCCATACTTGACCCGAAAAATCCCACGTATATAAAAGCCTTCGAGACGTGCAAAAATATATTAATTAACGAACCCATACTACAATACCCAAATTTTGAGGAACCGTTTAACCTTACTACGGACGCTAGTAATTTCGCAATTGGCTGCGTACTTTCGCAAGGAAAAATTGGGTCAGATCTTCCAATCGCGTACGGTTCAAGGACACTTAATCAGTCGGAAATAAATTACTCCACAACTGAAAAAGAATTATTAGCTATAGTGTGGGCGGTTAAATACTTTAGACCCTATTTGTTTGGCCGAAAATTTAACATTATAACTGACCATAAACCACTCGAATGGCTAATGTCATTAAAAGAACCGAATTCTAGGTTAGTACGATGGAGCTTAAAGCTTGCGGAATATGATTTTGAAACCAAATACAAAAAAGGTTGCTTAAATCAAAATGCAGACGCTCTTTCGCGCGTGGAAATAAACACTAACGAGACAAAAAACGTAGACCCCCAAAATCCACAGGCTTGCTTAGATCGGTTGCGCGAATACGTCGAAAAAATAAACGAAAATTTGACAAATAAAAACGATCAAGAAAATCAATCGATCGTCGTTGAAACAGGAGACTTGGACGATCATAATAACGCGGTCGAAGACAACGTTAGCGACCAAACGGTACACTCCAGTCACGAAAACCCAATAATCGGAATACCGATAGTTGATTGCCCTGTAAATTTTGGAAAAAATCAAATATTTATTTCGGAAGTAAATTTTGCCCCTGCCAAAACTTCCATCACCAGATTATTCCTAACAAAACAAAGATTTCACGTTCAACTCTCTCAAAATAATTTCGAAAAAGATGTAGTCCAGTTTATTAAAGAGTACGTGGTTCCAAAAATAAAGTACTATGTTTATTTCGAAGACCCAATTTACGAAAAATTCAGTACTGTCTTACAAACTTATTTTAAAAACTCAGAAATTCAAATGATCAAATGCTCTAAAAAATTAATCGATGTTTTATCTGAAAACGAAATACAGGAAATGATACAAAATAATCATGAAGGGAAAACTAATCACAGGGGAATCGAAGAAACTGAAAAACGCATAAAAGCGCATTATTACTGGCCGAATCAATCTAGAACAATCCAAAATTATATAAACGAGTGTGAAGTCTGTCAACTTACAAAATACGATCGAAAGCCAATACGCGTAGAATACAATGTTACACCCACCTCGATCAAACCTTTTCAGATTTTGCACACAGATACTATCAGTTTGGAAAACAGCAAGTTTTTAACCATTGTCGATCCTTTCTCAAAATACGCGCAGGCCTATAAAATCGATTCTGCGCAAGGCATCGAAATAGCAAATAAATTATTAATTTATTTCTCTCATCATTGCATCCCAGAACAAATAATTTTTGATAATGGCGGCGAATTTAAGAACTCTGTTATACGTGAACTACTTGAACTACATAAAATAAAAATTCATTTTATTTGTTCCCAGCACCCAGACTCCAATGGGATAGTGGAACGGTTTCATTCGACATTAATAGAACATATTAGACTTTTTAATAATCAAGAACAGTTTAAAAATGACCCTGTAGAAAATAAAGTAACAACACAATTCATTCGGTCACAAATTTAAAACCGTACGAGATAATTACTGGCCATTTTGGCAACGAGTCACCGTTTAATCTGGACATAAATAAACAACTTATCAATAACTATATTGAAAACCACCGCGAGAAAATTAAAACACTTTACGAAAAAATCAATCAAGATATACAAAATAAAAAACAAGGAGTCATTGACAAGGCAAACGAATCGCGCGAAAAACTACCAGAAATCCCCGAAAACGTGTATGTTAAAAATAAACAAAAACAGCAAAAGACAAAAAATAAATACAAAAAAGAAAAAATATCTAGTTTGGATCCTAATCTAAAAACAGCCAGAATACAAACTACACATCCCAACACATCAGACAAAATACACATTTCTAATATAAAAAGACCCAAAAAGAAAATTAAAATTAAACCTATTTCAGATTCCTCGCCACCCACGCAAGAGGGTCAGGAATAACGAACATTACGCAAAACCTAGGAGTTCTGCCAATCAATCTAGGCCATGCCAGACTCCAAAGGACAGAACACACATTTGTACATTACTATGACTTAGGACCCCTACTAAAAGAATACGAAAACATAAAATCGCAGCACCTATTACTGAGACGGACTTATGCGAATCTCACCGTGTTAGAAAGAGAAACATATAATTTTAACAAAATAGCCCATTTCTATAACCAATCAATTTTCGAAAAACTCGAAAACATAAATATTCACCAATCAAAACGAATTAAACGAGGCCTTATTGATAGTTTAGGTTCGGTTATTAAGGGAGTAACAGGAAATCTAGACTCAAACGACGGGAATAAAATTTACAGCATAATAGATCACATGCAGCGTAATGAGAAGAGCATTCAAAATCAATTATCATTGGAATATTCAATAAATCAAAATATAATTAACCAATTTAACAAAACTGTCCAAAATATTCAGCATAATGAACTTATGTTAAGGTAAAAAATTTTGCAAATGCATTCTATAATCAAAAACGGTGCTACCTCAGATGATGCAATTTTTATCAAAACATTGTACAATGAACTAATCTTGCTTTATAGTAGCGTGTTAGGCATTTTCCGAGAAGTAGAAAACTCACTGACCTTTTGTAAATTAAATGTGATGCATCCGAGTATTATAAGCTCGAAAAATTTAATTTTAGAATTAAAAAGAATATCCGAATTTTATAAAAATCAATTTCCTTTCGAAATTAAAACAGAGGATATTTTCTATATTGAGTCTATGATAAAAATCAATTGTCATATAGATAATAATAAAATTATGTACTTCCTATCAATTCCAATCGATACCGAAGAACAATTTGACTTGTTTCACTTAATATCAATTCCCTCAAAAATCAGATCGGATTTTGTAACAGTTTTACCAAATAATCAATACCTCTTAAAATCGCGAATAAATAATCAAATTAAACCTCTAAACGGCAAATGTATTACCCAAGGTAAATCATTTCACTGTCCTAGCTATTTATTAAGCAACAGCCAAGCACTCTGCGAAAGGAGTATTATTATGCAGGGAACCGCCGACACCTGCACACTGACCAAACTGAAAATTGAAGAAAATCATATGGAAATCATTTCGGAACTAAATAAATATTTGGCAGTTTTTCCTTTTGCGGAAAATCTTCAAATTACTTGCCAAAAGCAAACTGAAGTCAAGGAGCTAAGAGGCATTTTTCTGATCACCGGAAACACATGCAAACTGTTATTTAAAGGAAAACAACTGCATTTTCAAGAAAAAACAATTGGCAGTCCCTTAATAATCAATTCACCCATATTGGAAATCAGTCATCAAGAATTACCTAAATTCAGTATTGATTTGAAAAAATTGGAATTTGATAAACCAATCGTCAACCCTTTGGTTCCCTTATACAAAGAAAATACACTATCCGACTTGTACGTGCCTAGTGGTTGGACAATCTGTCTTTATGTCATATTGGTTACAGCCTTTACGTACTTTTGCTACTACAAAAAACGAGGAAAAAATAAGCAAACTTCGACTTTGGAATCTTCCGAAAGGGAACATGTTAGAGTTATCCTCCCAGGGGAGGCTTCCTTCTAAGGGTGGAGGAGTTATATGACCACCTTATAATGACAAACTAGTGAAGACGTTACAAAGCTGCTGAGTCTGCAATCCTATGGAATATTTCTTCGAATCTTTATATTTTATTAACATGTGTTTTACCATTTTTAAGTTACTTTTAGTTTTAGTCTAGAATTAGATTTGATAGAAATCACTTGTATAATTTTGAACAAGAAAATTATAATTTTTTTAAAACGGTTTTACGGAGACTCGTCTTTTAAGTTACATTTTAAGTTTTATCAAAATAGTACTTATCCAAAATCTGATCACAGCTTTAAGTAGTTATTATTTTTTCTTTGGTGAACTGCAAGTATCTAAGTCAGTAGTTTTTATTTCTTAGTAGAACTCAAAAGATATATATGGACTCAATGTATTACATTCTTGCCCACCCTGACTTTAATTTAAGTAGGTAATAAACTCTAGGTAAAACTCAACTGGTTGGACCATGCTTATCTATATTCTGTCATAAGGGCTTGCAATTCCTTTTATAGAAGAGTATAAAATATAAACCCACCTTAAAATAGCATTGATGTAAAAGTTTGGGATGTGAAGTAAACAAATATTTCCCCATAACAAAAGCTAGTTTTACTTACTGTGCCGCTCTTTGTGGGCTCCAAATATGGTGTGCACTTATTTTCGTCTTTCATTCGGGTGGTTAGAGAACACAAGATTACAGGAGAAACTAGGCAGCAGGAATTATAAAAAGTATTTTGTTTCCTGATGTCTGCAACCTTCGCAGCAGAAATCATCTTAATTTTTCTAAGTTAAATCAAAAGTTATATTTTTGTGCGAGTTTAGTTGTCAAAGTTGAATTGGCACGACCGCGGCCATTGTAAAACCACAAAACAAACCGCGGTGTTGCCGCGATAACGAATTCGCTACGTAACGATATCGGTATGAGCCACTGGAATATTCCCCCTGGTAGTGATACTTCGTAGCACGTCAAGTTTTAGAGATAAGAAAAACATACCGCCATGGCAGCCGGCCTGATCTCTGCTAGGTACGTCAGTATACTTCTTGCGCTGTCATGCGACTAGTTACGGTATCGCGCGCGCGAATTGTGAAAATACGCTTTTAAAGAAATAATCTAACAAGAGAAAACATGAAAAGCAAATCGATTACCTAAAGAAGAAAAGGAGGAACCTGGAAAGGGAAATGAAAAGGGCAGCAAACTGTCAGTTTTTAAACAATGGAGTGAGAAAAATATTATGCTTTTGGCTAATATTTTTTCGCATGGGTTTGTTTATTCTGTAAACACACATTTGTTTTTATTACGCAAAAAAACTTAAACCCTGCATAGTTTCTGACTTATGCCCGCTAAATTAGTCTGAATAAAAAACTCCAAATGTTTACTTACCAGCACGTCGTTTTTCATATACTATATGTGACGACGAATCTGACAGTTCCTCAGCTGGTCAGACACTAGTAGTTCCTCGAACTCTAGCATAGAGAGGCACCCCTTAGGAAGTATATTAGGGGGGACAGATAATAGTACATTGAGTCCAGATATATCAGCAGAGCTAGCTTGTAGATGGAAGAAGCATTTCTATGGGAATATATAGATAAGGAAACTAAAAATAATCTCCTCGAAAAATACAAAAAAGAGATACGTAACTCTTGAAATTGTAAACCATTTTGGGAAAAGGTTTGACAGCCTTAGAGCGGGTTTTCTCTAATTTGGCCTAAACAAAAAAGGGAGAGACGAAGCACTTGATGAAGATCTTTTGGGTCTTGCCAAATCGGCGCAATTGTTTTGCATTGGCCACAATATTGTTTCATTCAAAAATGTAATAAATTGCTACTGCGCAAAATCCAGATCTTTTCTTTTTAGCGAAGGTTTTGCCCAAAATTGCAAAAATATAAAAAACGCGCCTAGAGGAAAATTAGAGCTAAAGAGTGAACGAACGTATTCCTGTCGAAAATTTTTTTTTCAGAAGAGTGGAATCAAATAACTAAAAATAAATTAGCTTTCAGTTGGACAAAAGGTTACAAAATTCCCTTTGTGGACAAACCTTTTCAAGTTTTCACCCCCAAAATCTGAAAATTTACCAAAAATAAGTTAAAAATTTATTCCAAAAGCATACAACATTTATAAGTAGCAGCAGTTAAAACTGTTAATAACTGTCAAGGTCAGTTTTTGTTAAGTTATTTTTTAAGACAGAACGATAACAGGGGATTTTAGGTTTATCTTTAATCCTCGAAACCTACATAAAGTTCTTTCGCCCACCCCATTTTCAATTGGAAGATATTAGAGAACTTAATTACTAAAAACTGCTTCCTTGCGACATTAGATCTTAAAGATGCATATTTTTTAGTTCCAATGTTTACCATTCGGTTTAGACACTTCACTTTTTTGTTCCACCCTTTCAGGCCTGTTTCTCTTATCTAAAAGATTAGGTTTTTTATTAACAATTAAAAAACCATACACAACCGACTCAAGAGATACAATTTTTAGCATTTATCCTTAATGCAAAAAAGATGTGGATATATATCGCACAAAAAAGAATAACAAAAATGAAAACAGCCACTCAGATTATTCAAAGGAAAAATTAAAATAACAATTAAAGAGGTTTCGCAAATTATAGAAAGGCTAGCCTCGGTTTGTATAGAGTACGGCTTGTTGTACGTAAAAACCCTTGAGCGAGAAAAATATCGTGCCTTAAAGGCTAACAGGAACAACTATAATAAAAAGGTGCTTGTTAGGTTCTTAGTTAAAAATGAACTTGAGTTTGGTTAAAGCACATACTATTTTACAGCCTAATTATCACATTAAAATTTTCTCCGATGCATACAAATCGGGATGGGGGCGTGTTGCAAAGGAAAGGAAGGAAAAGGGTTTTTTTTGGCATCAAGGTGAACAGGAGAAACACATAAACATTCTTGAAATGAAGGCAGCGTTTTATGGCTTAACAAGCTTTGTAAAAGATTTTAAAAAATTGTCATATCTTAATAAGAATTGATTGCTATTGGGAGAATGATGTGGCAGTGAGCTTAGGTATATTTTTTTGTATTTGCCACGTACATAAATACGTTGGATAATCATATAGCAGACAAGAAATCTGGTATAAAAAAATGTAAAAAAAAAGAGATAAAATTGAAAATGATGATGCGATATATCTGGTGGTTTATTCTATCTGGAGAACTTAAGCATGGTATCCAAATTAGAACCCGTGATTCGCTTAAAAGTTATACTTTTAAATCCGAAAGGTGATTCACTCTTATCCTCGTTTAGGTAATCACACCTACTATGAAAGAATCTCGCTCCCTCTCTCCCTAGGGGTAGCAATCTTATCAAGGTGGCCTATAGTAAAAAAGGCGTTTGGGAGGATGCAATTTATTTTTTCCAAATGATGGAAGTTTTGCGACAATAATATTGAGACCATCTTGCAGCCTAATGTAAATCAAGTTGTATCCGTTTTAGAAACAGAATCTCAAAATACTGGGAAATATTGAAGTCTTAACACACATAGGTCTGCCTTAGACTTAATTTTCGAGCAGAATAATCAGAAATGGTAGATAGGTTTATGAGACGCATTTTTAAGCTGCGCCCTCAGTTTCCGAAATATAAACTTGGTATCCGGAACCAGTGTTACTTTTTATAGGTAACTTAGACCCTTTGGTAAATTTAACATTCGGGTTATTAACTATAGAAATGGTACTTCTTTTAACTCTTTGTTCTGCTCAAAGAGTTCAGACATTTTCTATAAGTTAAGTATCATCAAGGCTAACGAAGAGGGCATAGAAATAATTCTTAAAGATATCTTTAAAATAACTGGACCCAGAAGAATTCAGCCTTGGCTTAAGTACCCTGTTTCAAAGAAAATTTACAGTTCTATTTATGTTTTACCATTACATATTGCATACAGAACACAAAACTATTTCCATGAACAGAAGATACACTTGTTTTAACAGTTAGAAAGGCTCATAAGCCCGCTACATCCTAAAACATTAGCAGGTGGATTTAAAAAGGTCTAAAAAACGCAGAAATAAAATCAAATTTTAAAGGACATAGCACAGAACATGGGGTGTCTTTCGCAGCAATGAGGGTTGGTGCATCAATCAAAGGCATCATCATCATTAGAAAGGCAGCGGGATGTTCCGAGAAAAGGGAGACGTGCAATAGATTTTATAATAAACCTTTAATTTCAAAAGATTTCTTAGCCAATTATATTAAGAAATATATTTTAAACACATTTTAAGCCTTGTGGTTTCCTTATTATTATTTAACTTTTTAACTAATATCGCCATATTCTTTAAACAACTACCTGGTGTATCTAATAGGATGTGCCCAATCGAAGTATAATTAAGGATTAAACGACTTACCTGTAAGGAAGTTTAATCCTTAATTATACATCACATAGTTTGTCACATCCTATTAGACGCCCTCCCATTTATATATTCATGTATTTTTCATGCAATTTACTTAAGTACTAATCAACCCGCCCTTGGCGATTTTAGTATTTCAAGAAAACTTTAGAAGTATACTGAAGTACCTAGCAGAGATCAGGCCGGCTGCCATGACGGTATGTTTTTCTTATCTCTAAAACTTGCGTATGGCGTGCTACGAAATATCACTACCTGGTGTATCTAATAGGATCTGACCAATCTCGTATAATTTGGATTGAACTTCCTTACAGGTAAGTCGTTTAATCCTTTATTTTGTTAGCATTATATCATGGTCAAGTAGGCCATAAAAATAGAGATATATGGCGGTTTTGCGCAAGTGCGTTGGATTGATGTTATTCCTGACGCCATTTTTGTTTGTTTTGATTTTTGATTTCGAAAGTGGTGTGTTTTTCAGTTTTTAATTTTACTCACAGTACACACTGTGAGTTTACGTTCTCTTCTATATTTATGGCAGGCAGTTATACAAAATAAAGTTATTATTTTTATAGACAAAAACAAATACCTGTAAAATTTTTGGTATCCTCTGGAGAAAACATCTGCCATGGCACTTTTTCATCTTATTAATTTTTTGATCATTAAAATGCGATTAAAACACCATAAGATTACTTTTTATTTTGAAGCGCATATATATATTTACGTTAAAAAACGAAAATTGCTTGGTTTTTGAAAACTAAACACTACTGTCAACGTGAAACGTGACATTCATATGCCTTATCGGCCATCGCAGTGAAGGGCATAGCGTATGCGTAAAGCGGCTGAAATTTCAAAAAATTTTATAGCCTCCTCGATTTAGATGATTAGTTTTGCTTACAAAATTTTTTACGGGGATGCATTGCAAAGCCGTGTATATTAAGTATATGGACGCGGCCAAGAATATCTGAATGCCTTGAAACTGATAATCAATCAAGAGGCTGTGGAAGGCTTAAAAAGTATGAAGTTGTCTATAAATTAATCTAGATATCCATGACATTGACATATTGAACCTTTCGCAAATATTTGGCTAGTTTAAGGGCGGCTTAGAATATTTAAAATTTGTTTATTATAATTTAATTAATTTCTAACTGCGCCGGCGTGCGTCTAACTCTTTTTTTTATAAATGAAACTACAAAAACTACATGTTTCCACTTTTCTATATCAGTTGCATTACATTAATTTTTTTGACATATATACCGCAGCGCTGACGTCTCGGGTTCTTATATTGTACTGTCTGACAGCATGATTTGGGGTTAGCAGAGCATCAGTAGTGAATGTTTAGCCTTTCTAAAACAGCTTGAGGATACCGATTATTATCACTTTTTATAACGCGCGTCCCACGCCATGGGGCGGATTTTTTTATCTTGTTTATCTACGCAAAATATGACATCTATATTTAGAAAAGGTGAAGAAACCAAAATTTACAATTATTCACCAAAAACATAATGGAAAAAATATTTAATTGAAATCTGATGGCTAGGCCTATATCCAATTGCTTTCTTCTCTAATATTGTGTATTTAAGATCCGATAACCGCAAAATAGATTCTTTTCAAGCGGTCGATGGTAGCCAGAAGGGGCGAGTTTGTAAATTCAACATTTTTTTGGCAGGGGTAGAACATCTGACATCTAGCAGTGATGAAATGTCGTTGTTCCATCGAATACAAAAAGAACGCGTTGGGGTGTAAAGATTGCCAATAACCGCACTTAAAACAATAAATTCATACCTCAACTTCGGCTCGAGAAAATCGGAAATGTGACATATAAGGGCCCGTATTCATAGTCGTTCCCTTCTTCCTTGAGAAACGTAAATTCTTATGGGCGAAGGAAGGATGGAGCCTTCAGGAATGACTATAATACCGCCCACAGTCTTCAATGCAAGTACGTTTCTGCCTCAAATTTAGTATGATGTCTAGGTCATCATCAGAGTCTTCACTTGAACTGTCTTGTATTAATATTATAGCTGATCAATCCATTAAGTATCCTGTACTGTACCTTGTATTAACCAAAATGCATAAAAATAAATCATAAAAAAGTGGAAAAACCAAATAACCATAAAGCAGGGTTATGTTTAATTCAACAACGATTTCCCACCGATTCCCGAACATTTGTTGGATTGGTGAAATCCATATAAAATTCATGAACTCTTTTGTTGGCACCGGTGGATCCACCGGTGTATTTACAAACTCGCCCAAGGTAAGAACTAGCTGTTAACATGACATTAGTGGATTTTATTTTAGCGCAAAATAAGGAAAAGCGATCTTGCGCCGGAGATAAACTTGGCCAAAAATGATTTATTATGTATGCTCTCTTTTAAAAAAATTGGAGTAAAGAATATTAAGCAAATTTAATGGCTAATGGCTAACGCCATCTTGGATATTCTAAAAATGAAATTTTTTTATATTGAGCCTTTAGGCAAACTATTTTGATTTTCCAAAAGTCCTTCAAACATTAAAATCCAGTGATTGCAAAACATTCACCAATATGGTTTTTTGGGTTACCTTGTCCGCGTCGGTCCCAATAACAGCAAGTCTGACTATTTTTTTCATAAATTTAATTACACAAACTAACATATGACTGAGTTTCAACTTTTCCAAAACAGTTGCGTTGAACTCATTTTTTTTACATGTTTGGAGCGATGCTGACGTCACGCGTTCTAGTGTTATAGTATCTGACTGTTTTTTTTGCGTTTGGTAGTTCATCACCTCTTAAGAAATGGATTTTCAGCCTTTCCAAAAGTGTTTGAGGATACCCATTATTTTAACACCTTTGCTAACTCTCCACTGCCGGGTGTCCCCATACCCATCTTGTGACTCTACAGTTCCTTTATATGGGCAAAGTATAGACATTCCAAAACCCTTGCACGCTTTTTTCGCGAGCTTTTGGGCTATGAGAATTTTTGTCACATTCATATGTTTATTGTTACGCCTAGTAGCAATTTAGTACCACCGCAAAATTAGTCATGCTGAATTTATTTAATTTATTAAAGAATGCCGCATGGATAACATGGGTTTATGGCCTACCGTGAAAGTTAACCATATTTTGATATTTTGAAGATATTGTACTTTAGGTGAAAAAAATTAAATTCTATGAGGATCGTATGTCTGTGATAGGAGATATGAGCCGTGACAGAACGTATGTCTCCTAAACACATACGGAGAATTTTTCTGGTAATTTGAAAAGTACTTTATAGATTTTTGTAATTGCGGTGTCATTTGGAAGGTACTTGAATACTGCACAGGGGCGTATCCGGGATTATATTTTAGGAAAGCTTAATTGTCTGGCAAGGGTTAATTAAAAAAAAAAGCATAAAAATTAAATATATAAAATTTATTTTTATCCCGTTTGGAGGAACGATTTTTTTCAAGTCTGGTGTCGTTTAAAAGAATTAGTCTAAAGAGGCGTACTTAGGATTTTGTGTTGCTGTGCTTACGAGAGACAAAACCGCACCAATTTGCTTTTTAAAAAAAATTAAAATCAGAGTTCCACTTTATTCTCTCCTGTTTTCGCTGGTAGTTTTCCGCAAGTTTGGCATCATTTTAATGGTAATCAAATACGCTACATGGGTGTATCTAAAATTCTATCTTAGCGAAGTCGTAAATATCTGTAGATGCCCACAAAAATTAATACAAAATGTAATAATATTCATCTTATGCGAATAGATCGAGATTTATACAAGAGGTTTAGGTAAGTTTTAACTAAGTGGTCTTTGACTTTGCTTTGAAAAACAATTAGGAGCGTCATAATGCTTTTTTGACATATCTATGTAATTGTTTTTTGTTTTAGAAATCCACTGCAGATCGAGAAAGCAAAAACCTTGTTTTATTAAAAATAAATATGCATAGTAAGATATTAAAGAATTATCAGTTCATAAGTTTTCTTTGAAAATTAAATTACTCACTAAGTTTTTATTATTTCTAACATAAGTAATTACTATATACGCTACTGTCTTTCTCTGATAAAGAATCTAAAATGATGAAATTAAAACAATCAACACGAAAATATTTAAATAAAACTAAAACAATGTTTTAAATTCGATTTTTTCCATTTTTCTCATTTATTCCCACCAAGCCCAACCTAATGCCAAAACTTGGCCCATGCTTAGTGGCGTATCCAAAAATTTTGTTTCTAGGGGTGGGGGGCTTGAGATTTCTGAGGGGACTTAAGTAAAAACATAGTTTCAGATGACAATTTATTTTTGATTTTTGGGAGAGTTTAATCTTTAGGATTCAATATTCATTAGATCTAGGGGGCAAACAAACCCTAAACCCACCCCTGCATATGCCACTGCCTATACCTTTAAATAGTATTCACTTTATTAATTAAATGAGATAAAAAATATTAATTTTAATAAATAGAGTTGGTTGTTTTTAACATTTTTCTTATTTATTGACTTTTTAAAGCTTTTACCCCCCCTCAAATGATATTCTGCCTACGCCCTTAAATTACCTTTTAAATACGACTAACCCTTAAGAAAATCCACCAGAGAAAATAAAACACAAAATGGTTTAGTCTCATTTACGTATTTTTTTTTTAATTAACTTTCCCAAATACTACAGCCCCCCCTAACTTATAATCCTGGTTATGACTCTATGCAGAATTTAAGTACCTTTCAAATGACGTCCCAATCATGAAAATCTGCAAAGTGCTTTTTATGTTACGAGAAAAATTCTCCGTAGGTGTTTAGTAGCCATACGTTTTTCACAGCCCATATCTCCTATCACAGACATACGATCCTCATAGAATTTCATTTCTTTCACCTAAACTACCATGTCATATCAAAAAATGGTTAACATTTACGGTAGGCCATAAACCCATGTTATCCGTGCAGGATTCTTTACAAAATATTATCAAAATATAACCCAGTATTCCTCCCAACGCGCGCAACGTTCGGATAAATATTAAGGAGGCTGTATATTATTTTAAATAAGGCAATAAGTAAAATTCGCTACTTCGCCACATAGATAGATGTATATTTTGGAGTACCGAAAATACAAAATTGCTAACTATAACATGGATCATTACAATCAATATGGCAACACTGTAAACATTAAAACTTTAAATGACTTTATATCATAATCCGTAAGCCCTATTTTAAAAAAAATTTTTGGTATGTAAGCTAAATTTAGCCCCTTTAAACGAGAAGTAACAAAATTGTCTTATGTCACCTAAAAACAATCGAAGTATGTCAACAAAAACAACAACAACAAGTAAACAAAGATTGCAATAAATTTTATTTTTATTCTTTAAATTATATAAGCAATCATTATAAACAAAAAATGTAGAAGTCGCACCTGAGTTCACTTTGACAAGTAATGGACGGTCATTTTAAACTCGCCTTGTAAAAACATCATAAACGCCACTATATCCTATACTATAAACGCTAGGACAATAAACCTTTTTTTTTCGATTGGTATTTTATTTCTACGTAAAAAATCTCTTTCTTTTTTAGGTTCAGTTTAAAAATTAAGTTTGGGCACTGAAATATATAAAAAACACATTTTTAATGTAAAAAAATAAAATAATATATTTTTTTTAAATTAATTTCAAAAATCATATGATCATGAGAAAAACAGATTTTAGGGTAAATTTAAAAAGAAAACAAGTTATTTTTTATAGCTCAAGTCCTTTTCGAGTTATGGCACAAGACCTGCCAGATTGGCAGAAAGGATTCATCATGAGTGCTAAAGACAATTGAACGCTATAATTTATAACAAACAAAAATTTAGGCCATATCCCTCTATAAAAGAGCAGTTAGACTGTGGTAGTGTCGTCGTCGTTGCATTGAAGCTGTGCTGAATTTTTTTCCATAGATAATGCAGAACAGAATATTTTACAGATAAATAGTTAACAATATTTTTTGGTACAGAGTTTTTAATATAATTTAGATTGTTTAATGTTTTAAACAAATATTGGTGATAACAGACCCTCCTGGAAAATTTTTGGATATGTTAAAAGCTCCACCTTACATATTTCTTTTGTATTAACCGAGTAGGTTCCGTTTTTTATAAATATATAAGTTGAGTTTTAAAATAAGAGTCGATTGGGTACCAAAGATGGATAAATAAAACTTGGGGAAGAAAAAACTGTGGTAATTTTGTATATTGCATACATATAGAGTCAATAGTGTGTTCAGTGATATTAGCGATAAATTAACAAGGTACTATAGTAGTTATATCTGTTCCGCTGATTAATCATTTTGGTTTATTATCATTGCGAAGAATGGCATTCAATGGCATTTGAAGAAATGAAAGCTAATATAGTACCTTGTTAATTTATCGCTAATACCACTGAACACACTATTGACTGTATGTATGTATGCAAATACAAAATTACCAAATTTTTTTCTTCCACAAGTTTTATTTTGTCCATCTTTGGTACACAATCAACCCTAATTTTAAAACTAGAGCATTTTTGAACTTATATTAAGAAAAAACGGAACTTTCTCGGATAATCCAAAAGAAATATGTAAGATGGATCTTTTAACATGTTCAAAAATTTTGCAAGTGGGTCTAATATCACCAATATTTGTTTAAAACATTAAACAAGGTAAATTATATTAAAAAGTGTGTACCAAAATATATTGTTAACTATTTATCTGTAAAATATCCTGTTCTGCATTATCTATGGAAAAAAATTACAGCTGCAATGCAACGACGACTACACTACCACAGTCTAACTGCACCTGTAGATATTAACGACTGTTAAGAAACTACACCTTTGGCTCATGTCTCGACATGTATTGAATTAAAAACAGTATCCTTTTATTCTATTATCCATTTAAAGGGTTCATACCTATTTGTTATTTCTTAAAGTGTGAGAAAAATATTCAACTTTATGTTTTTTTCTTCGAGATACTTATTTATTCTGAGCAGAATATCTACGTTTCGTACTCTGCCCATCCAAGATATCCTGATAATTACTACGATAACACCACATCTAAAATGCCTACAACTTCTTGCACATGGTATGAGACAGTGTCCACGCTTCTACAGCGTAATATAAGATGCTAAACAAATATCAACGAAGCACCCGAGTTCGGAGAGTTATATTCAGACCGTGACTACCTAAAACTAATTTCATTATGAAAAGAAATGATAAAAGATACTAGGGCTTGTTTGATTCTTTCACCGACTTCTTGCATGTTTTCCCAGTTTTCTTTGAGCTGTCAACCTAGGTATTTGTACACGAATCGACACGTTTGACCTGTAGACTATTTACTTCTAATACGCCTCTAATATTTTCTTCTTGGGCTATAATCATCAATTTGTTTTGACAATATTCAAATTAACCCCGAATTGCGGGCTTTTTACAGCAACTTGATCCAACAACTTTTGCAGACCCTTTAGCATGTCCACAATTATGAAAGTTTAGACCCTCTTAGATGCTGTGAAGTTCATCCTTTATTATAGATAATATTCCGGTGGAGAAAAATTTGTAACTTTTATTTGACGGTGTCAAAAAGTTTTCTAACCTTTCCAAATTTAATTTTTTCAAAATTCAAAATTTTATTCAAATGACTTTCCTTTCCCAAATTTAATATACTCGGACTTCGAAAGTAGCTACCCGGTGGTAATTTTCATTTTGTAACTTTTTTAAAGCTTGCACTTTCACCACAGTCTTGGCTACTTTTCTTAAAAAATTCATTTTGCGCTAACATGGCAAACGTATCACAAGATCTGGTGTACGACATTCCTGATGTGGTGGGGCCTAGTAATACCCCCGCCCCATTAAGGCAACACGTTCTCTTATCAAACCAACAAAGATGATGTTTTACCACGGCTTTATTTATATTTGTAAAGTAACTACCTAACTATCATAATTACTGCGTTAGATATTTTTATTTTCTTAATACGATGATTTTTCTTATTTTAGGTATTTCTGGTGATTTTAGAACTTACAAAAGTTTCAGAATAGAACTTTCAGAGACAATAACGTAAGTATGAGCTTTTATAATCAGTGAGGTAGAACGACTTGGATAATCCAAATATAAATATTTAAATTTGATTTAGATAAAACCAAAAAAAATTTCCAGCGTTGCCGTTTTGTAATATTTTATATTCTTTAGCATTGTCATTTCAGTGGCGTCGGAAGGGTGGAGCTCAAGCTGTCCCTTCCTGCCAGAGCCATTGAATATGTAGGTATTCCTAAAGATCTAAATTTCCTAAAAAAATAATAATAAAATGGTTCCTGAGTCTATGTATTTACTGAAGTCCCCCAAGACAATTTCTGCGCAAACCACTGTATTTTTGACATTCTTAATATTACCTATACATCTTGTCCTAAAAATATCGAAGACGCAGCACAAATTATAGAGCGCAATTGTCTAGCACTTACATGATGAATGCTCTCTGTCAAATTGGTAACTTTTGGGATATATCTTGGAAACCCCATGACTTATCAAAAACAATTAATTTGTTGTAAGGTATCCATGTGGGGTAAAGTTTAATATAAGGTTAAAGAAGATTGAAAAAACACTAACAGTGAGATTTACTAAGATCTAAAATAGTACCCCCCACAGGTCTAAATATTTACACCTGTGGGGGGTACTAAATTTTAAAACCAATTTTCAAAAAGCACTTACCCATACAGAAAAGACACAAAGTTAGTGATTATTTTGTATTTTTATTGCAAAATACCACTGAAAAACTGCTTTTTTTCTCAAAATGCACCATATTTTAGAAGAAAATGCCCTAAAACTCATTTTTTTTGACAAGCTTCAAAATGGCAAATGGTGAGAACGCCAGAAATTTGGCACATAATAGCTTTATTATTTGTGTTTGAGGTCATAAAGTTGGTGATTTTTTCGACCACCTCAGGGGGGTGGTTTAAATTTTTAGCCCCCACAAAGGATTGTTTTGTGGCATTTAGTAATAAGTTCGTTTATAATTTCCCTAAGTAACCATTTTTACAAGGATTTATTTACCTTATTTAATATCACAAGTTGTTCATTACCCAATAAAACACTTCCTATTTTGTCCAGAAAAACGCCATATTGTGAACCCGTTTTCAGCACAAAAAATATATTTATGAGGGCACCACGAGGCCAAACAAACATAAGTGAAGGTCACTGATTATGCACGAAAAGTACACCAAACAAAAAAAAACAAAACAACTTTATTTATTTATTTATTAATTTATTCACAAACTGAAAGTAAAACATTGAGGTTATCTAAAAGCTCAAGAAAACTTTCCTTACTCAAAGCCCACTCATTTTAAAGCTGTAGCTTTCATCAGTAAACGTTGGTACAATCCAAGGTGCAAGCAAAGGTAAAAGATCCGAACTCGCTGTTTATGGTTAAACGCAGCGCTAATATTTTTAAACTGACATTTCGACAGTGACGGAAATGTTAAAAAAATTGCATTTATGTTTTTTAATATATCTCATAAATAAAAACACCTTTTAAATAAATACAAAATTAGTCGACTCCTTATTTTATTATTACCCATCTAAATCGTTGTATGAGATCAAGTGTTAATTGGAAAAATTAATTATCAAGGATAAGTTTTAATTAGAGTGCCATATAACCCCCATTTTAATTTGCTCTACAGGGTGTTTACTCTTTAAACCCCGAGTGGGTTTAAATTTTTTAATTTTATTTTCTTCTAAATTGAAACTTTCTTCTTAAATCCAACAAAAGATTGTGTTAAGATGATTATTCAATAAACAAATTTATTAAAATTATTTTTATAAATCAAACTATGTCCAAAACTCAAGGAGGTTTGGTTTAAAATGCTAAAACCCAAAAATTTCACTTAAACCTAGGACCGCTCTAAGTAAATCCCACCGTAATTAAGTTGTCTTGTTTATTCCCACAGTTTTTTTCTCAGATTGGTTAACCGGTTTTACTACAGGAGCATCATCAGATTTTGATTGATTTTTACAGCTGCTTGAAGGTAATGAATTATCCTTTTAGAAACACCACCAAACATAGATGATTTTTATCAGTCGTCCAATTTCACTTAAAAAACCATTGCTTCTTTTGTTATTTTATTCAGTTTTAAGTAGATACGTGTTTTTTGTTGGTGTGGGTGCACATAATCGGCAATACGTACATAAAAATAATATTTTTACCGCCCCCCTTCACTCGTCTCTCCCATTTGATAGTTTAATCCATAACAATATATGGCAAGAGCCAGAAAATCTTGGAGTGATTTAATTTTATAATTACTTTGAAAAGTTTCTAAACACATGACAAAATATAAAGCGTGACATAATTTTTATTATTTTTGAAGTTTTTAGCAAAAAGCTTTTTTTATGTATGTCGTTTAATTTTTATTAAAACTTGGGGGCTCATCGTGCTTTGTTACATTTAATATTCTAGCGTATTATATAGCCTTTTAAAAAACATATTTGGCGTATCTGTAAAGAGAATGTGGATTAAAAAATTTGAAGTTAAGCAGCCGGGGGTCAAAAAATTGAGATTTTGTAAATTTTCTGATCATGCGTCAATTTCCGATTTTTTTGTGATTTTTCCGTGGCATGAATTTGCATTTTTTTTATATCGGCGAATAGCTAGTCACTTCAAAATGAATTTGCACAATCCCGTTCATAAATAGAGAACAGATTTTTTTTTTAATTTTTAGAAAAAAAAATCATCTCTTTTTTAATTTTCAAATTGATTATTTTTTATACAATCAACCGGAAGTAAAATATAATTTTTTGCATACTATATTAAAGGCCATTTCAAAGCCTTTTAAGAGGCTTAACCAAAATTTTTAAAATGTTGTCGATTGAAACCATTTAAACATAACCCAACCAAATGCAGGGAGAATACAGGGTAATTACACAAGAGTACATGCAGACATCTACTTACCCAAGAGTTAAAGCAGGCGAGAGCATCTTCAAGTATACAATAAAAGTATTGTTTTTTAATAATTAACACAATCGGCTTAATTAAACTAGTTAATTATATTTGCATTGAGCAAGTAGGATGGAAAGTGAAGTGTCACTATTATTGCCTGCTACTTTGGACTCCGGTGCAATCGTATAAAAATGGGTGTTATATGTGAAGTAGTAGTAGTTCTGGTTAATTTTACTTTTTGAGTTTCGAGAGAACTATGAAGCTGTGAAAGGTTACCAGCGTGAAGATGGGTCATAATTGTAAAAAATAAAAAGTTCTGTTTTCTTATAAACATTTGTAAAATAATACTTAACATTACATTTAAACAAAGGAAGCGCTAAACAATATGTCACAAATTAAAATTTCGAACAAAACATTTCTACATTACTATTTTTTTTAAATGAAAATGTGAGGTTAAATCAAAAATATTTTTACGGTACTTTCCACGGTACTTTGGTTGGTTGAATGACGGGGTTAAATAAAAAGACAAGAAACTCTTTTCCTGTTATTTGTTTTGATCTTGAGGATTTATTGTCTTCTGAGAAGCAGGCAATAGGAGAGAGAGAGAACTTTTGGGTCAGACTTGAAACACAGACTTGGCGTTGGTGCAATTGGCAAGAAACCCTCACGATTAAAACAAATAACAGGAAAATAGTTTCTTGCCTTTTATTTATCCCCGTCATTCAACCAACCAAAGTACCATGGAACATTTTTTGGGTTCTGATGGTTTTCTGGTTAAAATATTTGATTTAAACTCACATTTTCATTTGAAAAACAATAGTTATATAAAAATGTTTTGTTAAGAATTTTAATTTGTTACGTATTGTTTAACATTTGTTTTGTTTAAATGTAATATTAAGTATTGTTTTATAAATGTTTTCAAGGAATACCTACTGTGATGTGTGATGCATTGACCAGAATGTTTATTCAATATGTAAGTCAAATCTTTTCAATGTGTTTATTGTGACACAATTTGTATGTTTATCATTTTTAGGTTGATTGGCTCCTCTTGAAAATGACAGTTGAGCCGAAACGCCGAATGATCATCTAAATTTATAAAGCTTATATCGGTCGCTCGAATGTTGACTTATTTGATCCCGCATTCCATGGTCAATGAACAGTAGAATAAATTTTATTAACATTGTTTTGAGGTCGGACTGTGCTCACTTAATTGTCGGATATCTCGTGATAACTTTATAGCTTGTTATTGTTTGAGAAAAAATATATGGATGTTCCCAGAGGATTATTTTTTTTGAAAAATTTGTTCGCCGGAAAAAAAATGCTGATTTCAATATTTGTAATGCTAAACTAATATTTTGTTGACAAAAAAGGTATTATTTTACCTCAAATGACAAGGCATGCTGTCGTGGTCGCTAATTGGGTTTTTTCGCATGCATTCCTATCGTTTTGTAGCAGGTAATACGTATTTATCACCGAATTCTAAGCGATGCGCGTAACCAAAGTGTGGGCAAATTCGCAAATCTTAAACAACACCTCGGGACCCGTTTCATTGTTATACATGTATTGTTCTAGAATTATGCAAGCAAGGGAGAAAATAACATGCAGTAAATCCCTAGTATAAACTTTATTTTAGATGCACAACAATGCGCACATCACTGGCCATTTTGTTACACATTTCCTCAAAACAAACTATTTACTCTAAAACTCAAATCGTTTAAGTGCATATTTGGAGCGTTAAAACAGGAAAATTATTTGCTTAATGTCTTTTAAATAGGTGGGCACAACATTTTCTACACGTTTAACAGTGTGGTATGGTATACGTTAAGTTAAACGGTATTAGAAAGTTACGCCACTACGATATTTTGACCATTACAGCATATAACATGCACTGTTAAATTATGATAGATAAAAAATACCTAAACATTACGTGACACTAATTTGAAAAAACACCCCTTCCCCTTTAAATCACAATCAAAAGTAGCTTTGTTGAGTGAAATTCAAAGTAAAAGTAGACAAAGCCATGCTTAATATATGCTTCGAACACACGAAATCTTTTTTTTTTTTGGTGAGTTAATATATACTGGAGAACAAAAAAAATGCAACACCATGTATATGGATAATTATTTGAATGAAAATTATTTGTGTGTATACCTTATCTCAATAGAAATATTTGATACATTTTTTGGCTTCTAATCTTTCCTTTTTTCACAGATTTGTTCTATTTATTTTCAAAAAGAACCAACACATAAAAGACCATTTCTGAAAATTTTAAGTCCTTTTTCTCGTAGTTTTTGGTTTTTTTGGATTGGTTTACTTAAAAAATAAAAATTCCAAGAGTTCGCGGTCGCCAACAATTTCATCATCAACGACTTGAGAAAGGACGCATCGTGGGCATGAAAGAGGCTGGTTCACCGCTTGGAGTGATTCAGAGCTCGGGAAAACTGGAATGACGAATGGAATACCATAAGCTTCAGCGAAGAATCCAGTTTTTGTTTAGGCGGCCATGACGGACGCATGAGGGCTAGGCGATTTCGGGGTGAGAGACGAAATGTAGACTTTGCTGTTGAACGTGATACAGCAAGACATCAAAGTATCATGGTATGGGGTGCTATATGTTTAGGAAGCAGATCACCTCTGGTCCTGATCAACGGAAATCTGACTGCTCGGCGATATATCGATGAAGTGCTGTAGCCAGTTTTACATCCCTATCTACAAACTATCCCAAATGCGGTCTTTCAACAAAATAATGCCAGACCGCCTATTGCTCGTGAAACAATGGACTTCTTACATAAAGTTGGCAAAGAGGTTTTGAAATGGCCAGCAAGATCGCCTGACTTGTCGCCTATCAAACACGTATGGGATATTATAGGGGGCAATCTTAGTCGACTAACAGGTCCCCCTGGAAATTTAGATGAACTCTGGCATGCCGTAAGAAGGATTTGGATGAGTGTTCCTCAATATGATATAGACCATCTTATTTTGTTAATGCCCAATAGAACAAACGACTGCATAAATAACCATAGAGGAGCCATTCATTATTAATTTTTTGAGGACTATCATGGAGGAATCTTCTTGGAAATGTAATCAATTACTAAGAGCATTCTAATATATTAATATATAAATAAATTACTTTAAAAATATTTGTCATTTATGATGTTGCATTTTTTTGTTCTTTAGTATACATTTGTAAACTTATTTGTGGGCATAAATTTAAAAATATTTTATTTATTTTTTACACAATCTCAAATTCAGATCACAAAATAAAAGAGAAGAAGGGGTCGAGATGTTTTTTTCATACATGCTCGTATAATTTTGTTGTACCTAACTTGGGTCATAATTAATATCCAAAAAAATTTTTTTGCCTTGATCAGAAACATGATTTTAGTAACTGTCTGCAAATAATTAAAGCATGGCTTTTTTGGTAACCGTTGATCACAGGTGCAGAAAAAGATTTCTATCCGTTTTTTACCCAAAATTAAAGGGAAATAGCAGAAAATGGTAATAGTGAAAAAATCTAATTATTCTTGCCTAAAAATTAAGCTATTTCCGCCGAAAAAATCATTTAAAAAAATCGTCAAAATATCAAACTGTCAAAGATTAAAATGTCGCCACAATGAACGTCACCGAGCGAAAATGCACATCTGTGTGGAAACCATTGTTACTTCATTTAAAAGCCGCCTTGATTTATAGTGTAAAGATGATGTGTTGCGAGAAGTGCTCGTGGTTCGAGATTTTTAAAAGTATTTCCTGTTTTTCTTGGATTTTTTGATAAAGGTATTAAAAAAAATAGTGTTAACAACTCGAGACTAAACTGTGATTTTTTTTTACTCGTGTTTTTAAATACCTCACTGCGCTCGTTATTTAAACCAACGCTTGTAAAAAAAAGCACTAGTTTAGCCACTAGTTGTGAAAACTACTATATTTATTATCCAGCTTATAAAACAAGAAAAAAAATTATGTAACACATAGGTCACACACTTCATAAATGTTCAAAAAACCGGCAAATTTTTAAAAGGTACGTCAAGGTATCTTAGATACGTTAAAAATCCTAAGTTACGTAATAGCGTGGCTAAAACCCTCTAATAAAATCTAGTTTAGCCCAGAATTAATTTTCAACCTGGTGGTGCAGCAAACTCAAATAATATTCAAATTTAAAGTTTTATCTTCTGTTTAAGTTTATAATACCTCGTTTCGGAGAAATTTTGTTAATTACGTTTAGTGTATAAATTATCATCATATAATATAAGTTTCTAATAGTATCTGAAAAACGGCTACGTAAAATTTAACAACTGACATCTCATTTTTACTTCTCTATATAAATATATAGTTTAGACTTTATGTCAAAACTGATATTTATTTAAAATTCAATATAGCGGACAGATTTTAAAAATGGGTATTTTTGACCCCCCCCCTGAAAAAAAATGTGTGCCCCACTGTAACAAAATTAGGAGTTGAGATAAATAGCCTTACTCTTTTAACGTATAAGCGTGTTTTAAGAAATAAGAAAATTCTGCAGTGTTAAATTAGATGCTTGTTGTCTGGTAGAACACTTTCCCACTATAAGTCATCTTTTTATTCGACGGGATAGTTTTTTCAAAAATGATCAGAATTTTAAGATTTTAAGCTTTTTGACAAGCTAAAGTAAGATGGTGGACGGATTTAAAAAACTGAATTTTTTTTTATCCCCTGGAATAAAATGTGAGCCACTGTAATAAAATTAGGATGTGCGCTTAAAAGTCTTATTAATTATGTCACTTTTGACATTAGGCGCATAAAATTTGGATTTGTAGCTTGTCGAATAGCTTAAAATCTTTAAATTCGATAATTTTTAACAAAACTATCCCGTCGAATAAAAAAATGACTTTTAGTGAGAAAGTTTTCCACCACACAAAAAGCATCAAATTTAAACAAACGAAACATGCGTATACGTTAAAAGGATTGTTACAGTGGCGCATACATTTTTTTCCAGGGTCGGTCAAAGATACCCATTCTTAAAATCTGTCCGCTATATTGAATTTTAAAGAAATGTCAGTTTTGACATTGGGCCCATAAAGTTTTTTTCAAAAAAACTTTAAATTTCGGATAATTATATTATTACTGTGGAAATTGTAGGCAATTTTTTTTTTGGAACACCCTGTATATAACGCGGGTTACAAAAAAAGTGTTACCTTCCTCCTGTCCAACCAAAATCTTCTTCATAAAGGACAAAAAACTAGTTCTAAGATTAACTATGTTGGGAATTTGGAACCTTTGGTTGCACTAAAACAAAATTATGATTGTTTTCCACAAACCAAAACTACACTTTTTTGCACTCGACGCGCGTTTCGCTAACAATGTTAGCATCATCAGGAGACGATAAACAATTGTTTGCGATTGTTTATCGTCTCCTGATGATGCTAACATTGTTAGCGAAACGCGCGTCGAGTGCAAAAAAGTGTAGTTTTGGTTTGTGGAAAACAATCATAATTTTGTTTTAGTTCTAAGATGGTCGGCAGCTGGGGCATAACAAACCGATGTCCTATAAGACTGCTAACTCAAATCAAAATTTTAAAGATTTATCCTTCCTGACTAACGGAAAAAAGGCTGTTCGTAAAGTTTTCAAAAATAAGCTCGCAAATCGCTGTTATATAAGGCTGTCTCCATTATCTCTATCTCTTACGCACTTATATTAGTGTATATAGCGCCATCTCTATCCAGATGTTTAATAACACTGCATTACAAATTAAAAAAAAAAAGATAAGTACCCACTTCACCTCTTCCTGTTTATTCATTGGGACACATCACTAAATACGAACACATAAGTACTTTTTTTCTATTATTTATTCTTTAAAGGTACGGTAGCTCAAAAAATTAACTAAACATCCAACATAAACATAGCGTTAGTAAATTATCCGGGGTAATACCATAAGTGCTTTGATAATTATCGATAATTCTGAAAAAGTTTTTTGAAAACTGCACGAGTTTATTTTTTCCATTGTGTCAAAGCAGAAATTGGCCGACTACGCAGGACGAGGACATTTTCCTTATAAAACGGAAAAAATAACTGAGTGCGGTTTTCAACAAAAACATGTTTTTTGAGAATTAATTCTCGAAGCACTAATGGTATTCGGTAGAAAATTTAAAGAATATAGAAATTAGACTATTTATTGTAATTAATTGTGTAAATATTATAGGAAATATGGACACAAGTATTTTTTTCTCCATAACTGAAGCTACATTGCTCGGCCTTGCCATGCATTCGTTCGGATCTTCATTTTTTAAAATTTTCCCTGACTTAGTGTGGCTCTGACTTCCTCGCATTTTATCGATGATCACCTGATGATGCTCTTCGTCCATCTGCAGATTGCTCGCGATGGACTTGGAGCTAGCATGACTTGTCACCTTTATAAAGTCCTGTTCAGCAACTCCGCTTTTTACGAAATGAGACACAGCAGTTTCCCTCAGTAAGTGATTTCTAATCTTTTTTTTCTTCACGTCTAGTCCCACCTGTACAGCCTGCGTCTGAGTCCACTTCGTCAACTCGTTCTTGCCTACGAGTATATTCGTAAACCATTGACGTCCCCATTTTTCAGAACGGATTGATTATTAGAAACAGGCGATCATTTTCAACGCTATCTCTCCTTGATTTCAGTGCATGAAAAAGTCGAACCGGACAGAAACTGGGATGAGTTTTATTCAATATCAGCCAGCGCATGGCTTAGACTCACCTTGAGCGGTTTTTCCAAAAATTGGATTGTACTCAATTCTGTTAGCCTTTTCACCTGAATTGTCCAATTTTTCTTTAAAAAACTGCAACTTGGCCCTACAGCCTTCTCCTCGTCTAGTTCATAGGATAACACAAAGAACAGCTTCTTTTGTCTGATGTTACTTCATCACAGCTACTCACTAGTTTCTGCATTTCATCAAATTTCAAGGCAGTTGAGTTTAGTTTTCTCTTGTCCTCTTAAGAGTGCAGATTCCATCAATCAAACTTTATGAAATATTTTTCACAATATTCATCCATGATTAATTTTACTGTGACGTTCCAAATTTTTTTTACGGTAGTTTCTTTATGCTCATCACCGTTTTCTGTCTTCATATTTTGTGTCCAATACTTCAAAATCTCGCTCACCGGCGTTTCCTGCTATTCATTCATATTTTCTGGCTTTGCAGAACTCCATAAATTGGTTCCAGACAAACTTCTTATTTTTTTTAATGTTCTCTGGTATGTTTTTTTGTATGTGCGAGTCGATTTCGGTCTCGGATAAAGACCCGAAACGGTCATTTTGTATCAAAACTCGGAAAACTCGGAAGATCAGCGAGTCGGCGAATTTGTTTACCCCAGGTACGCGTTGCTAAGGTCGTAAGACGTTCTGTTTATTCCATAGCAATCGCGATATACATGTAATGCTTTGCGGGAGGGTGACCATATTATTGAGATCGCGTCAGAGCACTGGAAATATCACATACTGGGGAATTATCAGCTACTGGGGAATTATCACTTATTAGTTCAGTGATAATTCCAGACTTTTTATGGACAGTTTAACATATGAGGGAAATTTTCAATTTAATGCTAATAAACCTGCCAACTAAACTTATAATAATATATTTGCCAAAATGAAAGTATAAGAGATATGGTAAAAACTTTATGTTATCCAAAAAGTTTTCAGAAGTAACTTCTACCTTTAAAAACAAGAAGTAATCTCCTTACACTGATACCTTGAAATTGTTCATCAAGCGTTTTATATCCTGATGAAACCACTCCTTTTGTACGTTACTCACAGCTCCAAGAATTGAAGGAAAAAAAGAGAATCTTCTTATATGCATTAAAAAAAACCATTCACAATCCTAATTAACAAATATCCAAGAAAAAAATAAAATAACCACGTGAAATGAACATATTTTCTCAAAAATTTATATCTGTTTATTTGACTGTCTGCTTGCTTTTTCAGTATTACGCAGTTTTTGCGTAAATAAATAACGGAAATAAAAATTATGACTATTAATTTAAAGTAAGACAGGAAAAAAAATAGCGAACAAAGCCAGTATTAGACTGCATGGAAGGGTTTGAAGAGCAGAAGGTGAGAGTATAGGGGAAGGACGTGAAGCAGAGAGGAAAGCAATAATTTAAAACACGCCAGCGAAGTGGCCGACAATAGCTAATTTACTAATATAGACAAAATAAGGGTCGCCTAAACCAAAAAGTTATCGGTTATTGTACCTCAAAAGTAAGACGTGATAAAAACAAAAGACATCCACTACAGTATATTCCACCTGAAGTTTATACATATTTAATTGATGTCAACTTTCAGCGAGTTTGTTTCCCAAAAAGACAGTTGGTTACAGTTGTGCCAGTGCTGCACAGTTTTCTTTAATTTAACTTTCATCATGTGTGCTGAAAATATTTTTATTAATATTTTATAAAACTTTTTTTGCTTACTTGTTTACCTTTAGGAATAAAATCATCACTTTCGCGAACGCATCAATGAAAAATGTCCACCCTTGTCTAGCCAAAAATAACGATACATTTTGTTATAATAAAACGAATGCTTATCAAATGAAGTTTATTGGCGACACAATTTTATTGTAAGATATTTTTAATAATTTCCATCAGAAAAAACCTAACCTAAAAACTCCAAACGTGACAACTTTCAAACCTGGTTTTGTTCAGTGGGTCATCGAGGTTGGGTTTTGTCTAAATAAAAATAGAACGGACTGTAGAGAGATTATTAAGTAAATGGGCCACGACAAGCACGAACGATGCGCGACGTTCGCTTGTTGTCTCTGTTTGAGGCAGGGCTGAACACTGTGGCAGGGGCGTACGTATAGTCTCAGAGACAACAAGACACTAAGTGCAATAAACAGATTATAGCAGCTACGCCTATGACCCTATACGGCAAACCAATCGCGAGCTAAGTGGGCGGGCTTTAGACGAAAATGGGTTTCTACGCACATTCCTTAGCTGACCCATTTACTTCTTAACCGGACTCTACCTACATATACAATAACTAATAAAACGCTCTAATGGCAATCAGTTTTTCGGGTCACGCAGTGTATAGTGCTTTCAATGTCACTTGGCACACTTCGTTTTACAGTTTTACTGTAAAATTATAGAATTTCGTATAAATTTCCATTTAAATAAACGTTTAAAATTCATTCCGCGTATATTTTTATGGCTTTTTATGGCACTCCACGTGGGTTAGACATCTCACGTCAAACACATTCAGGTCTAAGTAACAGGCTTATTGGTCACCGAGATGGTGTACGGGGTTCTGCCCAGATAGCACATGATATCTGAAAGACGTCTTGTTTTGGCCTGTTTTACCTCGGGTGGTCTTAAGATCTTAATAAGAGGTCCATAAGACGTCTTTTTTTACGTCTTTAGGTTAACGACTTGGAGACGTCTTATTAACGTCTTTTTTTAAACGTCTTCAAATTTTTAAAACTTAACGTCTTAAGAGTGAATTTGAATCCTAAAAACAGTTCGTTTACTTAAATAGATAAACCACACATCAAAAATTATCAAAATTTTGCACAGCGGAGGCTTCTGGTATCCTCCAGAGACTGTTCGCTTGGTTGTTCAAAAAAATAATATATATCTTGTTCTTATTTAGTTTTATAAAATAGCTAATAATTTTTAGGATACCTAAGATTTTGTAAAAAACTTAAAATTATGCAAAATCCGTGAAATGGTTCCGGGATAATGCTTTATACTCTCATACAAATTTGATTAAAAGTTTTTTAGATCAAGGTATTGAAAGAAGCGCATTTTTAATTCAAATTCACCCTTAAAGAAGTATCATGGATATATCCATATTTTACATATTATATTGTAGGTACCGCTGCCGCTGTCACTAATTATTTTTGCCCCTCGAAAATGCCAGATAAGTCAAAATATCATTTGTAAACAAATTATGATATTTTGACTTATCTGTCTTTCAAAAGGGCGTAAATTATCAGTGACAACTGTATTTTTCAATATTTTTTAACCAACAACCAATCTTACTGCGTATGTCCATGCACGGACTGAAATATCTCTGTCTCTGATATTTTTAAAACTAAAGAAAAAAACATATTTTTTTTACTCTTATCCCAAATTGTCCCTACCAAAATATAAAATACCTTTCGGCAATAATGGTAATTAGCTTATTTTTAAAAATTGTTTAGAATAAATGTAATGTTTTACAACAGATATCATAAAGATGTATTTTTATACGTCTTAATGAGGTCTCATTAGACATCTTTAAGACGTGTTATTAGACATCTCTAAGACGTCTTTCAGACCATGAGATTTGGAACATCAGCCCTCTTACAGACGCCTATAAGACGTTTATCAGCTGTCGACAGACATCTTGGAGACGTCGTCTAAAGCTAAAAGTAGAAGTCTTTAAGACTACTTTGTGCTATCTGGGTGATTGGGTGGGTTATAGGCAGGTACTTAATCCCTATGCTAATGGTATCACATTTATTTACGTATATTCTAAGTCAGTGCCGTGACAAATTTGTGGTTAATTGAAATAAATTTTAGTAAAAGCGGTCTTGAATTATTTTGCGATTAAACATGTCGATGTGGAGACCTTGGAGTGATGACTTTCAGGTTGTTGAGGAGCCTGCGGTGAGCCTTGTTGAAGATCCTGTGGAAGTAAAATCTTCGGAATTTATAAAGAAAAACATACATGTAGAGACTTAAGACTTATTTTGAACATTTATAAATGTTTTAAAGAAGACAACTATATCTCTTCAGGTAATCAAATTCTAAATAGAATTTGTGAACTGACAAAACTAAGTCGGACCAGTGTTTACAGGATTATTAGAGCAGGAGATCTGATCGATCATTCTGAAAATCGTAAAAGAGTTGAACAAATCCTTAAGGAGCTTGATGCCGGTGATCAGGATTTTATAAGGCAAATTGTTTATGGATATTATAACGAAAATAAGGTGCCAATATTAGAAATGATTCGAAATAAGTTATAGGAATATCCAGACTATACATACAAATCTTTACAGACATTAGGCGTTTTACGACAGCCATATTATTGCATTTATAATCCTATCGAAATGGTTTGGGCCAAAATTAAAAAACGAATACGAAGGGACAATAATACACAACAAAATAGTGGGTCGCTTTTAATTACCTACTATTAGAAATATAATGGGCCAAATAGGTGAAACAGAACTATGGAAAAACTGTTTGAACCTTCTTATTTGAAAAGAAAATCAATATCACGTTCCACCACCGATTAATCCAATAATCATTTTATTTACTAACGATTCCATTTCTGAAAACTCGAATAATGATAATATGTGAGAAAAATCACCACGTCCTAAATTACTAAGTTTAGTTTAAATTTTTTATGATGTATAATATGAATTTTTCTAAGCTTTATAATGTTTACTTTAATTTGACAAGGCTTGTACGTAATACAGTCGCTTTTTAAATACATTTTGAGTTGATCGTCTTTTAAATCGTCAGTTGATTGTTTATTTAAAGTGTTCTGTATTATTCTACATAACTAAATATTCTTCGATATTATTTGCCTGCCTCCGTTTTATGAGGTTTTGGTGTTCAGACCATGCCAACTGATATTGGAAACACTATAATCAATCGAATTATTTGAGGGAGGTGACATTATGTCTACTGCAGTATAAGTTTTGCAAATAGCGTATTTTTCCCTTAGGCAGAGAGGATTAAAAAATCGTAAAATTCTTGTGCTTGGATCAATTTTTATTTAACCAATAGTTGGTTTTTTTATTCCCCGCTGGCAGCCATCTTTCTTCCTCATATTCAGTTTTTTCGCGTCGTCGAAATGGTATTGGTCCAACAGGAGCTGAGAGCTTTATTAAATATAATTTAACGGAATCTCGAAACTGGCCGTATGGAATTTACTAGTGCAGCTTCATTATTGAGTACATGAAATGTTTCTCCCACAAGGCCCAAATCGCGCTACTTGGCGTTTCTCGCAGCTGCATACCTAGAGCTTCCTGTCTATAAAGTCTGATTTTAAATGTTTATATTTAATTAATTAAGCATTATTTGGGCTGCCTTTAAGATATAAATATAGAGTTTATACTTAGGATGTTATGTGATAGATCCTTGCATATGAAGCAACATGGAAAAAGCACCTCAGTGGCGCAACCCCCCCCCCCCCCCCGAAGTCAATTCCTGGGTGCGCTACTGAATACCTATCGGAATTAAATGGATTTTATCGTAATACGAAAGCAACGTAATGCTACATATTCGTTCCAGCTATAAAATCATTGTAAACCGACAGGATCAAATAACATCATTTTAACCAAAAAGTAAAAAAATAGAATAAAATAAATTTTAACATTTTTACCTGCAGTCATATTTTCAAAAAAGTAGTGGTTAATTGAATCCTATTTTATGTTTTGTCCAAAAAAGATTTAGTTGGCAAAAATTTCTAGAAAAAATTGTTTTTTTTAACTTTTAGTTCACCCCCACTGCCTGCGTTCGCCTGTGACACTAGGTTTTCCTAATAATAAAACTTAGGCTAATGAATTTTTTGCATGTGAGTTAAAACGCAGATAGATGGACGAACATAAGTAAAATCTTTTTCTACACGTAAGTGCTTTTTGCCAAATTAGATTTTACTAAATTAAAAATAAAGTAGTGTAATATGAGCATGAATATGCTGCCACGCCTCATCTCTTTACTTAGATTACAAATAAATAAATACTGTTGGGTACGCAGGGAGAAGGTTTGGAGGCTAAGGCCCTCCCCTCCCTAAAATTATTGATAATTGACCCCTAAGAAATGAATGTGTTCTAAAAATAAAAATTACGCCATTACTCAAGCCTTCCTCAGTTACCTTAACCCCCCTCTTCACAAACGATTTTTAGGTACGGCACTGATAATACTAACTAGTTTTAATGTGGTGGTTTTTATAGGAAACGGACCAAACAAAATGAAATGTGAATGATTTTTTTTCCAAAAATCAAGAATAAAATGGTTATCTGAAACTATACGCTATTATTCCCCCTCCTCCAAGAACCTCAACCGCCCCTCCCCATGAACAAATTTTGCGTACGCGACTGATAAATACCAACTATCTTTAACGTTGTGGTGTTTAAAAAGGGGTAATTGTGGTTTAATATTAATAATATTTTTTTACGGACGGTCCAATTTCTCTAATAGTTTGCTGCTTAAAAATTGCACTGTTTTTAAATTTGTCAACATAAACTTTTAATGTAAAGGAACACTGTAATTCTTTAGCAGTGATTTGATGAGTAGAATATATTACCATCATAAATGGGTCACGGTAACTTTTTCGAAAACAATTTGCTCAAGTGGGTTTGGTTTGGGATTTGTTTTGGATTGGTTTGGTGGGTTTGGTTTGGTTTGGTAAGTTTTTAACCCAACCAATCAAACCAACCAATAAAACCGACCAACCAAACCGAAGCAAACTCACCAAGCCAACTTTACCAATCAACCTAACCAAATCAACCAAACCCAGCAAACCAATTAAACCGTTTGTCTATATACCTACTAAAAAAAAACTGTTTTTCGAACATGCTTTCGAAAACATTGCCATTCGAAAAAGATGCTTCCAAACAATTTTCCGTTCGAAAAAACTTGTGGAACAAATTTTTTTCGAAAAAATTGTCATTCGAACAAAATGCTTTCGAAAAAAGTTTCATTCGAACATAGTGTAATTCGAAAACGCTGCTTTCGAACAAATTGTCTTTCGATAAAATGCTTTCGAGAAAGATGCTTTCGATCAAATTGTCATTCGAACAAAATGGTTTTCGAAAATAATGCTTTCGAACAAAATGTTTTTCGAAAAAAATGTTTCGAACAATTTGTTTTTGAATAAATTACCGCGACCCTCATAAATTGGTGCATTTCATTTTTTTTTAGTTCTACAATTATAGTTGGCTTAAAAGTCTTAACCAAAATGTTCAATAGTTCACAGAAAAAAAAAGTAAGCGATTTAAAAAAATATAAAAAATAGTTTAGTTTAGTTTAGTATTATTTAATAATAAAATCATTTACTTCGTTTTAGATTATACTTTGGTATGCAAAGGAATTTTGATGTTACCATCCTATCAAACCATCCAATCAAACCAACCAACCAAACCGAACCAAACTCATCAAACCAACTTTACCAGCCCAACCTAACCAAATCAACTAAACCCACCAAACCAATTAAACCTACGCTTGTCTATATTCCTACTAAAAAAACATGCTTTCGAAAACATTGCCATTCGAAAAAGGAAAAGTGTCATTCGAGCATAGTGTCACTCGATTACGATGCTTTCGAACAAATTGTCATTCGAACAAAATTCAATAGTTCAGAGAAAAAAAAAGAACTCGATTTAAACAAATATATAGTTCACTTAAGTAACTATAACCATGTACCTACTTAATATAAACGATTCAGTCAATTACATATCATGAACTTCGTTTTAGACCATACTTTGCTAATTGATTTTTATCAGACAAATATATTTGGTTTACCAAATACTTGATAGCATTGAGACCGATAACTCCCTACTGCTGTTCGACCGCAGAGTAGGTGATCCGTGGTTCGACCCCTCGAAAACGAGTTCCAATTATTTGAAGATACTGAACAATACTTATACAAATGATTGGGTAAGATTGAGAGATATCTTATCTAAACTTCTTAGTAACGCAACGAATTTATAAAGTTGCATAGACTAATTCTGATAAAGATTTCAAATCTTGATTCAATAACATAAGTTTTTGGTTTAATAAAATAATATTCAAATTAATGAGCAATTACAATTAAAGAGAAAATTGTTTTAAATTAACTAAATGATTTAGTTGCTTGCCACAGAGACCTTTTTTTCTGTATCGTTTTAAAATTTATTAATTTCCTTTTACCTTAATTGAGTGTGATTTTTTTTTCTCACATGGCGTATCTCTAGCCCTCCTGAGGGCTTATTTTTAAATATTGTAGGAAAGGGAGGAAATATTTATATCCTTCATTTCGAACAATAAGAAAGAAGGCTCAGAAGCTGCCAATCTTGTACAAGGCACGCAGAAAGCTGACTACATTATCGTCTTTAAGAGACTGGTTCCCTAGGATCAGAAACAGCGGTAAACGTGTATGAAAGTTCTTTCGATACTGAAAGTCGCCCCTAGGAAATTTTGATATTAATGCAAAAATTGACAGTATTTCTTCCTAATAAAATTCCTTAATTAACATTATTAATTATTATTATACGCGACAATTGGGTGAAATTCGGTCGTTGTCGACTTATTTTCCAATAACTCGTGATAGCTTCAGAGCCCGCTATTGGTGGACGTCAGGGACCTGAACGTTCCCGTGTCAACTTTTCTATGATATTCGAAAATAAGCCCCTCTAGCAGTGGCAAAAATCTTACAGTTTTTATGAATAACCGGCGATTTTTTAAATAAATTCTCGAAAAAAAAGGGGGGGGCGATCGCCCTCACCGCCCCCCCCCCCTGGGATCGCCGCTGCCTATAGGTTCTCATATATTTCCGCCTTCGTCTAATGGATGTCCGTCAACAAAGAAGTGCGTTATGGAGATACAGGGTTCCTGAGCAAATCCTTAGGGGGCCAAGCAGCCTTGTATAAGACGCAGACAAACGGAAAAGCACATTAGGCAGAAAAGGATGGGCATGGGGCGATGTTGTCACTACATCTTACACGTAGTAAATCCATTCCAGGTTATTGTTTTCTAATGTTTTCCATTTTCATACCTTTAGGAATGGAATAAAAATTGTTTTTGCTCGACTTTAACACCAAACTGATGAAAGATCAATATTTTTCGGCTTTTCATTTTGTAACCATTGTCCTTACGCACTGTTTACAGGCTGGGGACTGAGATACATGCAAATGCCTAACCTAAAGCGTTCATACACGGCCGAAGAAATCGACTGAGATATTTCCGTAGAAACTTTATCAAGGGTTGACGCCTTCGAACATCCAACCCGGGTTTTGCACTTTGATTCGAAATCAAAAAGGAGGAATAGTCAGATGTGGGGCCGTGCACAAATTACGTAACGGTGATTTTACCAATTTTTGACCCCCTCCCTATGTACTGTTTTGTAACGGTTTGGCACGCCTCTCCCCTAATATTACGTAACGATTTTAAGACCACTACCCTCCCCCAAAAAAAAAAAAAAAAACTTTGCACTTATTTTCATTCCAAATTTTCTTAGTTTCACACAAATGCAAACGCTGTCGAAAACCCCCCTCCCCCCTACGTAACGTTTTGTAACCCCCCTATGACCATTACGTAATTTGTGCACGGCCCCTGTAGTTCCAGTGGAGGAGGGCGAGAAAATTGATATTTTTTTCTCAAAAATTATACTCTTTGGACCTATTTCTTTGCGTTCCCGAAATTACGTAATTTTTGAAAAAAAATTGTAAGCGGCGCCATTTTTATTTCGTGCTTTGTTTTTCTAACATTTTTGCGTTCGGCTAATTTACTTGAAAAATTTTTGCCTGGGGCGCCCTTTATCTTCTCACTCGAAACCAAGATCCCCCGTTTTAGGAAAACTGATCCCGTCTCTGTTTCTAAATTTTTTCGAATAAAATTAAAGTATGACCATGGGGGAAATATTTTTTTTCTACGGTATGACGAAAATTTCGAAAAAGTTGAAGAAAAAAATAAAAAAAGTGGCAGAGCTCAAGTTTCTCGTAAGAAAAATGTTTTTTTGTAAAGAAACAGAGCAAAATAAATCTTTTCACTCCTTTTTGGGTGTTACAAATATTGGCAGCCCCTTATTTTTCGCTTTTACCCTCCCGCTAGTTTTGAAGAATTGGTTCGCTACATGTTTCGAGATCATGTCATAAAACACCTCGAAACAGCGCCGTTTATTGATTTCTTTGGCTGTTAGTGCTAGCTGCATGGTTTGGCCGTTTCCGGATAGATGTCACTAGTAGAACAGAATGGAAATAAATTTAATTAAAAGCGAAGATATTTCTTTCTAATGTTAACAACCTCACGAGTTTATCGCTCAGTATCGTAAATAATGGACCCTGCCGCCTCCTTTAAGCAAGAAAAAGCTGTGGTTTGGACCTGAAAACATCTAATTTGGTGATTGTGGATGGTGTGGCCGCCATCTAGCGGAATTTCCAGACTTCTTGTCAAGGGTTATTATTGCAACTATGATTTATGCTCACAATGAAAGAGTGGCGACAATTTTTTCTCATGAAAGCAATCCGGAGATAATAACAAACTGGCACCATTGCTCAATATACCTGTTTCTTTTGTGCGCGCAGAACTTTCTATGCCATTTCTGTTTGATTTATTGAAATCCTATCCCTAAGGAAAATCTTAGGAACCCTGTATAACAAATTAAATATTGCCCTCATCCTTTTGGAAGCCTCTAGTCTCTAAGCTTGTTATTACCAAAGGCTAAAATCTTTTTGAACGGCTAATCTTTTAGAGAAGAAAGCCAGATTTTTGTATACATGACCGAATGTCTACATGTGTACAGGTAAAAGTGACTGTGGGTGTAAAATCGTGGAATAGAATAATTTTGCATCTCAAATTAAGTCAAAAAGAATAATGTGTAGATTGGATTAAATTGTTAATGTTACTAAAAATGTTGTTTATAAAGTGCAACAGTAAAACTAATTTTATCCGAAAATTTTTCCTGCTACAGGTGTTCTACACTAAAAAAAATGTATGAAAAGTACATAACATATTTTTTTTAAATCACTCAACTTATTTCGTAAGTTTACAATTTTCTTGTAAAGACCCTTTGTTTGTTATTCTTACAAAGTAAACTTGTATATTTAGACATCTAGTTAGGTTTTATTTCATGTTACATGCTAACTTTACAATTTTACATATTTTTTCCGATTTCTAGCAAAATTTTCAATGCAAAATGTAAGACTACTATGTATTATGGTAAAAGTCCAGTATTTATGCGGTAACACGGCTGTAACATGTCGGAACACACCTGAGGCGGCCATTTTGCAGTTGTTTATTCACATTGGCGCAATGGTTCGTTTGAAGAGCAGTTTATAAGTAAAAAATAGTAAATGTGTGATGTGTATGTGTAGTGAAAATTATTTATTTGTGTTTTTAAGACGATACATTTTTAGTTTTTAAAGAAATGTATGTTTTTAAAAAAAAATTGTGTCTTCAGCTTTACCAAATGAAAAATACTACTAGATACAAGCGACAGAATTTCAAAGTCGTGAGTCAAAATAAAAATAGTAAATACAAGCTTCTAACGAGAGATAAAAAATACCAAAATTTTGGTATTTTTTATCGCTCACTAGTAGATATCAAATACTAATATTTTGGTATTTATTATCTTGTAATATGAATTTCGTTAACAAAAATCGCACAAAAAAGTGAGGTTAGAAATCACTGTAATCTAAGCATTGTGCCATTAGCTTGAATAATAAAATAACTTTTTGTAAATACTGCATGGTACAGATGCAGTCTTATTATCCGTGGATAACGTAACATATTTTATCCTTGATATGTGTTAAGCAAAATTACTTTTTGTATCGAAAGAGGGTGACTATATTTTACGAACCAAAAAGTTTCATTCGACACAACCTGTGCATAAGGGCGCTAGAAACTCTCAATTTAACACCATCACCGAACAGTATAGAGGCGAGGAACCTTAACATAACCCCTTTTGTCGGTTTTTCGAAATTTCAAGAATAAAATATGTTATGGGATCCCGCGGGCTTTACTCTTTTTAGCAATTTGTTCGTTACTATATTCTTAATAAAAATAATTAAATAAAAAAATGTGTTTTTATTGTTTTTTGTAGTCTTACAACAAAATTTGTAATTTTACATATAACATTTTAAAATGACAAAAAAGTTTGTAAAATTAAGAAAAAGTCTGTAAAATTACAATGTATTTTTACAAATGTGGTTGTAAGTTTATAAAACTCATTAGTAAAGTTACAATTTAGTTTTACGGAAAATTTGAAAAATTGAATGTAATTTTACAAAACCATGTGTAACTTTACAATGGAAACTTTATTTATACAATATAGAAGTGTTTCGATTCCTATAACTACAGTACATACTCCGTAAAAAAATACACTATATATTATGTAAAGCATAGTTTACATATTTTTTGTATTTTTCCGATACTTATCGTTGGTCATAAGATTACCAACGATTAGTTCTGTAATTTTACAAATCCTTTTTAACAGTGTAGATAACATTTCTGCCACCTTGCCCCACCCAAAATATCTACTTATACGAGTGTAATTATCTATTTGATATGTGTATAGCTCTTGCGAGTCCAAGGTGTGCTATTGTATATTAGGGGTTTGGTCATTATAGTTTAATTTAGGTTAAGCTTAGGATACTTAAATGTTGTTTAAATTTAGTTTGTGAAGAAAAATGCATATTACTAATATTACCCCTTATAATTGTGCTCCCATTTTTTATTTTTCGTACTTCCCGGATATGATTTTGCAACGGCGGCAATTCATCTGCGGTCGCACATCGACCGGCGGACAAAAATGCTGATGGTCCGATGTCGGTTACTAACATCGTGCCGATTTCGAAGCCTGCGGCAACTGATGTACGTCCATCATCGGTCCGCGTCCACTGTGTTTGCTGGTGTAGTAGTAGCAAAAGAGAGGGCAGCTTTTTTTTTAAGTCGGTTTAGATCTACAACGGTCAGGTTTCGACTTTTTTTAAATATTATTGTATTGTTTAACTTTTTTTAAGTTCGTCATTAGGTTTTAACAGTCAACAAGTTTTGCAATATTAGTTACCATTCTGGAGGTCTTTTTCTTTATCTACCGAGTGGGCCATCAACACTTGGAAAAAATGTTCTGTAAATCAACTTTAAATTTTTGTAAAAATGTGATTCCAGTGTTTTAATACTGAACCAATTTGAATAAAAAAAATGCGTTTTAGAGGTAACAATTCTTTTAAACATAATGTTAAGTTTGTTCTCCAAAGAAATTATAATCTAATCTTTTTTACCATAAAGGTATAACTTAAATAGAGACATTATGTTTACCATAGTTGCGATCAGACATAAGGTAAACAATTTGGGGACAATGCCAGATTGCGCTGAAACTTGTATCTCTACACGTAATATTTTTAAAAACATATTATTTTTATAATTTTATCATTTACTACAAATATGCAAATTCTCCGGATTGTTTTTTTAAACGGAGAAACACCTTATTATTATTCAAATATATAAAGAAATTTAGGTATATCATATAATTGCATTTAAATTTCCTTGAATATTCACAATTTTAAATCAATAGAGAATTTATAATGTGGAGGTACATATTATGGTACTTGAAATATACCTCGTTTTTTCGATCGAAATATCATATAAAATACCTGATATTTTGGCCGAAAGAATAATTCTTTTTATTTCCCAATATATATCGGGAAAAAAACCTACAACAAAGTGACAACCTCGCATTTGTGGCGGGTCAGCCATATAAACGTGTGTACGCTGCTCCATTAATAATTTCTCTACGGCGTTGTAGCTTTAGCATAATTAATTATATATTTGGTATAATGAACCAACCCCAGCTGCGAAATTTTTAAATATCCTATATGAGTAGCAAAAAAATGTGTGCGTATGATATTTATTTATAACTACATTCACAATTTTAATACTGTCTGTAGTCAGCTTATTTTTTCTGCTGAGATTTGTTTATAAATAGTACAAGCGTTCCCGGTATAAATATAAATTTTTAAAAGATTATTATGTCAGACACAGGATAAAGAATGTATGTTTGTTACAACTTTTTATTTATAATATTTACATAGGTATTTATTAAAAATGTAAAGATACTTTTGTACGTATTAAATAAAAATTATAGTAGAATGTACAAATTCCATTTTTTTACACAACGAAAAACCACAATATAGTACCTATAATATAGGTATCATCCTTTTTCGAAATACCACTATTTGAGTCGAATTTGCTTATTTTTTTTCACATTGGTTTTTTGGTAATTTGCCTAAACAGTGCGGAAAGTGATACTTTTCTGCACTCGATGGCCTTTAAGGGCGAAAAAGGCACTTTTGATACGTTTTTAGTACAACAATTTCCTATTTGCATAAAAAGCTTCTGCCTTAGGTTATATACATTTGGTATTTTTAAAATTAAAACCAAAAAATAATTTTGTTTCCATTTTTAATTTAATCTAGTTTATAAATGCATCTAAAAACTCCAATTAGACTTAAAATTCACGCCATGCTAAAAAAGTACTTTTACCTCTGTTAATTTTTTAATAAAGTTTTGCAGGTCAGTTGACATTAAATAGGTAAAGAAACTACTTCGCAAATGCGTGTGACAAAGTCTACTGCTACATATCAGTTTTAATGTGGAGAGTTCAACTTCCCACACGCCGTGCGTAAAAAAATAAGCACGGCGTGCATAAAAAACTGTCATAGCGTGCGTGAAAAAACGTTTAACGTACGCAATTTTTTTTTTAAATGGTACTTTATGGACCAAATTTTTAAATTTTGAGTTTGAAATGTGTGTTCTAAAAACTACTTTTTGATCAAGAGTTATCAAAAACACTCGTAGAAAAAAAATTGTACCTAACCCTTGCGGAAGTGTCTTTCCCGCCCGTACTCCTCCAGTGCGTAAAAGTATCACTTTCCGTACTAATTAGGCAGATAACTATCTGGAGAACATTTAAAAAATTAATTATGTTACATCTTTACATAAATATTTTCACAATGACTAATATAATACCTTTCCATACCCTCGGTATCAATTATTAAGTATAAAAAAATTAGAGATTGTATTTCCAAAAGAATTTGACAAGTCTGAAAATAACGACCATTTATAAATAACGAGCCGCTTCTGGCCGCTGCTAAACGTAAGGTGGTTGGAGCATGTGTGAGGAGGAGCATGTCTGGTGCAGCGTTGCCAGTGGAATAAAATGGTTTTCCCTAAATTTAACGACTGATCGCGTTTCAAAACAATTTATGAATGACTTGATGGGTCTATTTTAGTTAAACGTCTTTGTTTTTTACACAACAACAAAAAATTAGCAATTTTATTACATAACACATTCTTAAAAAAATATTTTTTTTCTAAATCATTGTAATTTAGGTATTACCGAATACTTTAAGATCTTTCGGAGATATCTAATTTTTGATAAAAGGAGTCCATCAATTAGGACGTGCCTAGGTTTAAAACGCCGCTTTTCCTCTATTGATACCACTCTTGGAGCTAATGGCTTAAAAAGTATATTTAAATTGCTCGCAAACTTTGACAGACCCCATTTTAAGTAAAAATAAAACGAAATAATTGGTCAAGGTGCAAATTCCTGATAGGCAGTCTTTTTGATCATCTCAGGTTTTTCCATTAGATACACTAGGTACTCGCTAAGGGCCTGGGACATCAAGGGCCCCATAGAGCCCCGTTCTAAAAGTTAATTGAGTGCAAAAATGATAAAATATATGTTTTTTTTATCATGAGCATTTTTTTGAAAACCAGTCACTTCTTATAAAAATAGACAATATCGATTTTTCTGTCTCTTCCTATATCAAACTCTAGTGGAAAACGATTTTTTTCTGCGTTGCCGTTGGATAGGGTACAAAATAAGCCGCGTGCTAGCCTCGGACAAGCAAAGTTGGATGCACATTCTGTCCTCTATATTGAAAGTGAATCCTTAAATTATATCAATTATGAACAAATTATTGATAAATTTGCCAACGAGAAAGCTCGAACACAATTTTTGTAAGTAGACCTAGTTATAGAATAGAATAGAATATATTTATTGACTACGTTAATACATTTTGTTATACTTTGTAGCAGGTCTTCACTTCAAAAAACATGAAAATTGGAAATTGATTAATAAATTGAAAATGTTTAAAATAAAGTTATCTAAAACAGATTAAAATTAAAAACAAGTCAAGACACTAAAAAAAGTTTTAAAAATAGCACAAACAAACATACAAGGTAAATAATAAATAATGAACACTTGTAAATATTACACCACAAATTATTTATGAAAATATTGACTGGTAGTGTAGAAGCAGTTCTTTATTAAATGTTCCCTAATGGCATTTTCAAATTTTTGTGTATTTTAAATGGTTATAAAGATCTAAATCCAAACAATTTGTTGATGTTTTTGCTAACCTACGCTTTATGGCAACTAAGTTATTTGATTTTCGACGTTTCTCGTGTATTTCCTGAAGACTAAAATATATAAAGATAGTTGGTTAAGGCATAATTGTAAGCTCTTTAAAAAGTAGTCTACAAGTGTCTCGACATTTAGCATTAGCCAAAATTCTTATTACCCTTTTTATTATTATTTTATATTATTATATTATTTTTTAATTAGGGCAAAGTTGCGCAATTTGGTGCTTTGCTCAAAACTAAAAAAAGTTTACAAATTCCGGATAGTTCCGGAGGAGGCGAAAAAAACCGAAATCTATATTTTTAGTTTTAATTTTTCTTCGCCCTTATTCTTAAAGCTGTCGAAAAACGCTTAAAACTTTCTACAGGCACTTTTTTCAGATCTACCTAATGAGAGGTCCATTTTCAAGATTTGACATTTCAGTGTGACAGGAGCACTCTCAAGTTCATTTTTTCTTATGGACACGTGCTTTTTCTCTCCTGCCGTTTGGTTCATAAAGGATAACAGATATTCTACAACCCCATTTTGACAAGTACCTGACGTTTCGAGTGAATTGACTATCATTAGTTCAAATTCAAATATTAAAAAACAAAGAGAAAAACGTATTTTAAAAAAGTGCCTGTAGAAAGTTTTAAGCATATTTTGACATCTTTGAGAATAAGGGCGCAGAAAAATAAAAACTAAAAATTAAGATTTCGGTTTTTTCCATCTATCTCCGGAACTATCCGGAATTTGTAAACTTTTTTTTAAGTTTTGAGCAAAGCATCAAATTGTGCAACTTTGCCCTAATTTAAACCTTTTCGTATTTCCTACCGATTAGGAGACCCCCATGGTGAGCATCGAATTTGAAACACCCTGTATACATCTGTAGATTTTCCCTATAGAGTAACACCTTATATTAAGCGACTGTTCTAAATACAGGGTGGATTTTTTAAATGGAACGTCGCTTCTAAAGGATTTAGGGAAGAAGTTTTAAAAGAGGCTAAAAGCGAATATTTAATGTTTTTTTTACGGGCTTTCTGCCATAATAAAAAAAAATTTGGGGCCCCCAACCAAATATTTGGTAGGTCCTGGGCGTCCAGTTGGGGGCCCCAAATTTTTTTTATCATTGGCGGTTTTTACCTTTTTTTTTAAATCTCTTCCCTAAAGTCACTAGAAACACCGACAATATGTTTTTTTTAAGTAAAACTACATATATAAACTTTGTTAACGGGCAAAGTTATACTTTCTGTTTATTTTTGTTTTAATAAATGTTAGTATGATTTTTGGTTCCTGAAATTATTTTGATCCAGGTTCGGGAGTCGGGGAGGGGCCCGGTTTTCCAATGGTGTTAAGGGCCCGGTAGACCCTGGAACCGGCGCTGTTTTTGATAAGGAAGAAAGGTCTTTATAGTCTTGATTTTCGTTTTTTTGTTTGATACGTTTTCGGGAAAAAACTTGTAAGGAACGAAAGTTTCATTTGATTAAAATCCGCTAAGTGGTTTAAATTTTAATGCTTAGCCAGTATATTATTTTTACATACCACTAGGGAATCTATGTAAAATAAATTTTGATCTAAACATTTTTCATTAACAAGAATAGGTAGTTTCAACCCATAAAAACCCTAATAAAAATTCAGTTAACACGGCTATTTTTTTATTGCTAGTTTGACTATTTAATCAGCACCTAAAAAATAATTAAAAAAGCAAGATTACTTTTATGCAAAACGTAGAATATACAAATGTGTTTATATTTTAAAGATTAATAAATAGGGATCCTTATTTAGAATTTCCGCTGTAGTCAAATCATGATGTTGTTGTTATTGACCGTAACCGTCTCCGAAACGGGCTTGATGCGGTAGTGGTTATTTTTAAAAGTAACACTCGTGGCATGTTGGAGAAAGCGCTCATCTACAGAGCTATTTCATACTTATCGAGAATCGTCAGAGAGCCATAGGATTGTACCTGGTAATCGAAGCTACACAGGCAAACATACACACCTCACGAATTTAAAACGAAAAGTTCGTAATCCGCGCAAACATGATACCTGTGTGCTCCACCTGTCGAATAAACTAAGAAATAAAAACATCAAAATTGAAAAATGCCGGAGACCGTAAAAACAGAAATCTGAACTTTTCAGGAGGTAATAGAAAGAAACCTACGAAATATAGGGTCAACGTAACGTGACCATTAAAAAGAGGTAATATTCACAGCAGCTTGGAGGCCTTGTCGTAATGAGATAGGAAACAAAAACGCATTTTTTTATTTCTTATTTACAGACACAAGGTTTTAATTTTTGTGGGGATTTTTTACTTTGTTTTACAAAATTTTGCCAAGATGTAGGACAACGTATGATGTAAAAGCATTTCTATTTAAAATAAAGATCTTTTTTTACATTTTCGTTAACCCAACCCAAAAATCAAAAAAAAATAAATCAGTCAATTTTTTTTATATTTTTTTGTTTGGTCAGTGCTGTTGTTTCTCCCTTTTTACCATAAAGAAGTCGATGTAAAAACAACATTGTAAAGCTCGATTTAGGAATTTTACTAATCACCTATCTCTTCAGGAGAAAGTAAATTCATGTTATAAGTCTGCCGACAACAATTTTAAGACGTTCCAAAGATAATTTTTCATTCTCGTTTACTGTTTTCCAAATAACCTAAAGGTAAAATCTTGCAGCAATAAAAAGGTAATTTGTCATACCTTCTAAAGCAAAGACTAGAACATTTTTGCCACAAAACAACTTTCAGACTTTACAAAAAAGACAACCTTATACTTAGCAAGAAAGAGCTTTTAAGGGTCGTAAGATATCTTGTCATTTAAATTAATTTTTTGACTAATCAAGGAACAAAAGAAATTTTAAGGGTAGACTGCCAAGATTTCCCAAATATGTCCTGATTTTGGGGGCATCCAGAGAAGTCCTGTCGGGTTTTTGGAAAGTCAACAGCTGCAAGCAGAATTCCCCTCTTATAAGGAGTCTGGGGACATTTATTTTTTATTATTTCAATCTAAAGAAGTGTGCAGTGAGTTTATAAAAATATTTCAAATTTCACCCCTCCCCCCTCTTTTGCATGAACTTACACACCATTTTTAAATATTTCAAAAATAAGGCTAAAAGGGACTCGGTGACGGCGTCTTCGTGTGGTTGGGAACTCACTTGAAGTCTGAGTAAACTACGGTTGAGGTGCAGATGCCGTTCGGGAGGAATTTGACGTAGAAACAGAAGTTGAAGGCTGCCCTACTGCTTCACTAGAACTTCTTGAATGTGGAGATTTGAAAAGATTGTTTCGGAACGTGATGATCCGGCTGGCTCTGAATGGTAAATATGCCAATGTTCCACTTGTCGAACTAGTTGATTGTTGGTTCTCTACTGAACTTTGTTTGGTTGTTTGGTGAAATTTTTAAAGATTTTTTTTTAAATTTTGCCTGCGGTGCTATAATAATTGTTACACTTTTATAGTTTAGTTTTCATTAACAGCAAGTCAAGAAGACATGACTATTTCACCTCATCTACCCCTTCTTGGCAACCATCCCAACCAACTTTTTTAAAAAACTTGAAAAAGGTCAAATTCTTTAAAGATTCAAAAAAACCTTCTAAGGCACTATAACATCATTAATGCAGAAAAATATACGAGCTTTCCAGTTTCTCCTCTGATGAGGTATAATATATTTATGGAAGATCTTAAAAATAAAATTTTAGAAAATAATAATTTTAAACCAGTTATTTGGTTAAATATAGATGATATTTTTAGTATTTGTCTACACGATTTTAATAAACTTTAAGATTTTCTTAATTTTGTGAACGGTAAATGACCAACAAAAAAAATTACTTTAAAAGTAAAAAACGATAACAAAATTCCATTTTTAGACATTTTAATAAACAAATAAATACACTAAAAACCTTACTTTATAGAAAACTAACACATACAAAAAGGTATCCAACTTCTACTTAAATCATTCCTCAAACAGTAATAAGAAGTATAGAGGGCTAAAATAATTTGTTTGGACAGTAACACATTTTTACAACAAAAGCAAACAATAAAAATGGTTTTGATTAAAAAGTCGGATCTTTATCGAAATTCTTTAAGACAAATCGAATTTCCAAGGCATCGCGAACATAGAAATAATAATCTTAAAAATAATGTACAACCAACAATTCTTATATGATTTGTCACAAAAAAAAACATTAATTACCGAACAAAACTCAAAAAATATCATTTATAAAACTGTGGTTATAAATTTCAAGGACTCTTGAACGTAAAATAAATGCCCATACCCGATAAAATTAAACTAAAAATGAAAGGAGCAGCTTACATCTATCTAAATGAAGATGAATGCATAGCTAGCATATTAGTTGATATTAATACAAATTGGCTTCTGATTTTGAAACGAGATTTTCAAACAGGTTTTTTTAAATAAATTAAAAATATTATTGATGTTTATTGTATTTTCTAATATATTTTTTATTAAAGTCAGTCAAAACGTTACTTTATACTTGATATTTTAAACCAAAAAATAAAATATTAAACTTTATTGTTTTATACGGAACATTAAACAACTGCTTACTAAATTCCACTATATGGAAACAAAAAATATAAATTAACAATTTGATAAAGCTACAGTGTTGGTGAAACATGTCGAAAAATTGATAATTTTTATATTTGATTTCAATATAGTGGAACTTAGTAAACAGTTGTTTAATTTTCCGTATAAATTATGGAGTTCCACCAAGTACAACATTTAAAATTTTTAATTTCTATAAGGGAATCTAAAATTGAAAAAACTTGCAAATATCTCTCCTAATTTTAAATTTTAATCCAATACCTTGTTGGGTACTATCGAAGCGCCAAACTCTCAAGTGTTAATTTTTGAAATATTTTATCAGTGAAACAGACAGATATTTTAAAAAAATGTAAAAACGTTTTTAAGAGAATAATTTCTTTTATTACGTCAGTAGAGGTTATATCGGAACGTTAGATAAGTACTTAGATTCTAGCTAGGATTTGCAAGTCTGTAGGAATAATTTATGTTTATTTAAAAACCGCTGAGAACCGAACAAAATTTTTCTTTAGGAATTTACGCAGTGACTTTTAACATATTTTTGAAAGAATGTTTGTGACCAATAAAAATATTAGTGCGGTAAAACCATATGGCGCTATTACCCGATCGAAGCAGTTAATATCGGACATAGCATCATGTTTTTATTTTTTAAATAACATAATTTTTAAGCATTTTTAAGGCAGTTAGCACAAGTAACAATTTTACAGGCAAAAATGTTTAGTTTTGCGCCATTACCCGACTTTACCGTACCTATCTGAATTTCTCTTGAACCTCTCATTATTTATTAAAGGGAGCTTGGGTTTTGTAAAAATATGCAAAATTGAGAGTCATAATAATATGAAAGAGAGGCATTCTTAAATATGGCTTTTGCTTTTAAAAAAGCTTTTATTCTGCAAATCTCGCTGCTGCAAGCGATTCGTATATATGCCTTTTTTGGGTGTATGTAAAACAATTTCTTCAAAGGCAAAATTATGATTTCAATTAATTTTAAATAAATGGAAAATAGACTTTTTGACTTTCTACCTAAAAAAGGTACACGTTCCTTCAATGTAGATAAACTTGTATTTTTTGCAAGTTAAATGAAGTCAGTCCACGATTTTGTCAAAATTACGTTATAGGGTCAGTTAAAGAGATATTAATTTTGTGTAACTGCTGTAACTATTAGGTCGAGCACAATGTAGAAAAAGAAGAGATGTTACATTTTTATTAGTTTTTCATGCTTTCAAATTTAAATATAAATATTTTGGTATGGGTGAGGTACCTGATTTCGAGGTAAAGTGCGACCAGCCTAGGAAGGGACACAGAAAGAATTTGTAATCTTATTAGGCAAATGTTGCCTTACTGGGTGAGCTCCATATTTATTGTGTTTGCCAATGTGTTTACCATAGATAAAATGTTAATTTTAAGAAAATCATTTGGTACATAGAACTAAAACGAGACTCCAGCCCGTTCATCATTCAACTTTTCATTGTTTTTTTCACTCGAAACCATAATCCGGCCCGTTCAACAGGTATGTCTCTGGTGTCTTTCTCGTAATGCGAAAGAAGGATGAAAGGAAAATTTAAGAAAACCTAATAGTGGTAAAGCTACAGTGGCGTAGCTAACTAGCTTAAAAGCGTTAAAAAATTGGTACCTACCTACCTACTATTACTTTTGAAATATTCATAATAAAAGTAAAATTTTCGAATTTTCGTATTAATGGAATTAAAATATTTATCATTAATAGGTATTTTTTGGTTATAGTGCCCCATGGTTACCAAAAAATTGTAACTTTTAGATTTTTAATATAAGTACCTTTTATTTATTTGGGCATAAATATAAAATAACTAGATTTTAGAGGTTACTAAGGAGGTTAGGTTTAAATTAAATAAATATTTTACTCTCTATAAAGTTAATTTGGTTACTAAGTAGGTACCCATTATAAGGTTATTATTAATTTAATTGGTGTTTCAGTTTAGTCATAATTTTGGGAAAAATTTACTATTTAATATCCCTCTTCAACGGATTATTTTATGTGTCTATAAAAGAGAAGACAGAAATACTGTGTGGCTAGTTTAAAAAAAAGCGCAAAAGAGACAACCAGTCTCTATCTTTCTCCGTCTTTTTTCCTTACCGGGTGAACCTCACTTTAAGTCAATTTCTCGTCAATTTATCATTAGCAAAATTTTATATTTTAAAATTTAGCGGGGCTCAACCCCTAAATCGACCCCAGCCTGTTCAACAGGTACTCTTTTGCTCGAGTCTCTATTGTTATTAAAGAACCCGGCCCGTTCAGAATTCACACCATCTATTGTGTTTTGGAGATCGGTACTTACTAAGGGCTGAATTAGGTATAAACAGTGGCGTATGATGCATTATTCGCTTCTAATCTTCCTAGTTCTGAAACTCTGTTTGTGGTAGGTAAGAAAAACACTGTATGTTAGGATTTCCTAGTTTTTACACACACGGCTTTATGCTATGTAACATAAAGATTTTTTTTCAATATGTTAAAATCATCTAGTTTTATTTATTTTTTGAAAAAAACTTTTTATTAAAAAATATTGCAAAAATAAAATGGTTTTGCTCTAAAGAATTCAAAAAACACAAAATCTCATTTTTGAAAATAGTAAACATACAGCGTTTTTCTGTTGGACGGCAGAATATAGGTATGGCTTTTTTTAAAACATAAACATAAAAACAAAAACCAAATTACGCTTGAAAACTGTCAGGTAATCCAAACTCTCCGATTCGAGAAGGGGGAAGGAGGCTCCGCCTGCCAATTCCGGAAAGTTAAGTATAATTAGGTATACTACTAACTCAGTTTGTACGTGCGTATTGTAGTAGAAAAGTGACAGAAGTGTTTAAAATTTTATATTTAAAATGTCGAAACATTTGGATACAACTTCAAAGGCAATTATTTAATAAAAGTGTGTGACGAGCAAGCGAAAAGGAAAGACTTGAAACAATTAATTTATCTACGTTTCGAGCATCAAGCTATACTGGATATAGCTCTTCAACCATAGAAAAGATTAGAAGAGAAATAAAACAAAATCAATCGCAGCCCATACAACACTTGCCGACTAAACGAAAGAGGTACTCGATTTCAGACAAAATTGATGATGGAGATTTTCAAATAAGAATCTCTTCGTCTGCTTTTAAAAAGTCGAGGTTTTTATTTTTTAAAATGTCAAAAAAAAAAGAAAAATTCTTATGGAAAGGCCAAATATTTTACATTTAAGATACAAATATTTAAGAAGTATACGCCACTATCGAGCCCAAAAAAGAAATATAGTTTACTTGGACGAGTCTTGGGTGGACAACGACATTACGTTTAAAAAATGTTGGCAAAACGACGAAATTACTGGAGTGATCCAAAATATATCGTCAACAGGTCGATTTATTGTGGTACATGGTGGTTCCGAAAATGGATTTGTAGAAAACGCTGAGCTCATATTTAAGGCTCGATTAAGTACAGGTGATTACCATGGGCTAATAAACTATGAAAATTTTAATAAATGGTTAACAGAAAAACTTCTACCAAACATCCCACCTAATTCCGTAATAGTGATGGACAATGCCCCTTATCATTCTGTTTTGGATGCGAAAATCCCAACTAAATCTTCAACCAAAGCACTTATGAGTGATTGGCTGATACAGAAAAGTAGAACTTTGGGACTTAGTTAGTCTTCACAAAGCACCGCCCGATCAAAAAAAAAATATAAAATTGATAAATTGATTGAGTCGCATAGTCATTCTGTATTAAGAACACCGCCTTATATGTGTAAGTTAAATCCAATAGAATTCGCATGGGCATTCGTAAAGAATTATACAAGAAGCAGAAATACCACTGGAGATTTTACGATAAAACGACTGAGAGAGTTAATTGAAGAGGGCATAAAAGCAGTCGATGCAGAACTTTGGAAAAAATTGGTTGACCATGTCATTAAAATAGAAAACAATTACTGGGAAACAGACCAACACATGGAGGAAATAACTAAAAAAATAATAATAAGACTTGGAGAGGATTCTGATACTGAAGATTTGGATGATAGCGATTCAGAAGAAGACATTACCATAGAATTATAAATAGTAATTTATGGTACTTGTGTCTTATACTAAAAGTAAGTCACGTGAGAAGAATTTATACCACGAGGCTGCCAGACTAAGTGGTATAATTATTCAAGTGAGTTATGACACAACACGCAAATGGGATAAATTGTGTTAAATCCATTTTTAGTCTTAAGGTGTCTTGACTGATTATAACTAATGTTAAAATACAAAGATAATTTGACAATCATTTAGTCCATAAATGTTCTTCAAGTTCATTTTAAAAAAGCATTATTTTTTCGCGGTATATTTGACAACTTTTAATTAAATATATTTATTCGCTTTAAGTTTTATACATACTTTTTATAGCTTTTCTTAAAGGTACTAATGTTAACAACTATTATTTATTTTTTAAGTTTAAGTTTAAAATGTTTGTACTAGTTTTTAATATAATTTTTCTTGGTATTTAACCTACCGATTTTTATTTCTATGCATGTATGTTTCACAATAGGAAAAAGCGTTAGCCACAAAACGTCTTTTGGTATTTTTTGCTATTGCCCAAAGCTACCTAGATAGGAAATTAAGAATAATTCCAGAAAACAATAAATATTTTAAAAGGTATTAAGTATCTTACCAAGTCATGGTGTAATTAGGACCACAATTGACGATTTATTGTGTCATGTTAAACGGGCTCTACACTAAAAATTAAATATTTTTTCTTGGTAAGATATTGATGACCATTTTGAAATTGTCTAATATTTTACCGAGAAAAAATATTTAACTCTAAAGCTTATAATTTATTTTTACCTAAAACGTAGTACTTATGCAAATTCAGAAATTTATTTCTCTAAATAGAATCTATTTTAGTATAAATCAATAGTACCTAGAGCAAATAAACCTAGGTAGGAAACCGGTATTTTTGAAACAAAAAAATTTACACGATATTACTTTTTTGGTTCCAGGTGGAAGAAAATTATTCGTAATAAATTGTTTTTTTTTATTATAGCAGTACGCCACTGATAAGAAAGAGATAGTGCTAACTAAAGCTATCTCATTCCCCCCTTTTTTTAAACTGGCCAGACAGTATTTCGATGTTTAGTTTTTACCTGAGGGTTGATCATAGTTTTAAAAAATTCTCATTCAAAGTTTTAAGTGGAGAGTGTCGGGAAATTATTGTAAATGTGATTAGAGCTTGTAGCGAAATAGCGTAATGTAACACCGAAAAAATGGATCCTACTTCCAGCCTCAAGACACAAAATAAAACACAAACACGATCTAATCGATATTCAGAAAGTGATAATTATAACTTTTCAATTATAAGAGACGAAATTAGGAGATTTTATTTGGGCTGCAAAGTGGCGCCAACCTTAAAAAAATTGCTGGGTAAAATAAAAGGGAGAATTAGTTTTCTATGTGTAAGAGAAACGCTGAGAAAGATTCCTAAAGCAAATGGCTTCTATTTCAAAAAATGATGCAATAAAAGAAACATATTACTAGAAAGGTCTCATATTTTGCATTGGCGATAGAATTATGTGAGAAATATACGAAGGTATAGAGAACAGGGAAGGACATCATTTATTTAGACGAAACATGGAAAGTGATGTCCATGATATAACATGTTGCTTTTTAAAGCTGGACTATTAAGTGGTGACTATCATGGTCAAATGAACGAAGGTAATTTTACAAAATGGCTAACAGAAAAACTGCTGAAAACTATTCCTGCAAACTCTGTGGTGGTATTTGACAATACATGATACCACTCAGTATTGGAAGAGAAATTGCCAAGAAAATCTTCTCTTAAGTGAGATATTACTGAGTGGCTAAATAAAAAGGGAATAAAGCACGATCCAGCAGCAAGGAAGATGGAACTGTATGAATTAGCAGCAATTAACCACCCCCAAAAGATGAAAAAATTACAAAATTGACGGAATTCTTGAGAATCATGGTCATACGGCATTAAGGACGCTCCCATATATGTGCTAATTTAATTCTATTGAAATGGTGTATGCTGAAGTAAAAAAATATATTAGAGATAGAAATGTTGCAGGAGATCTAAGTATTTCTCGATTAACTGAGCTCACAATTGGGGCTATTAATTCAGGAACTGCTGAAAGATAGGAAAGAAATACAGAGCACGTAATTAGCATTGAGGATAAATATTGGGTAGAGATCAGTACATGGAAGAAATTACGGAAAAATTATAATCGGAGTGGGAAGACCAGAAAGCAGCGATGAAGGTGAACATAGTGAAAGTGAAGACGAAAGTAGCGATAGTGATGCCTAAATCTGTTTATAAAAAACTGTGCATTTTACTATTATTTTTGTACTATGTTACAAATTACTTTTAAATCTTACTCTACGTATATACGCGCATACTTATGAGTTTTTTGTTATGTTTCTTCAGTACTTAGGTAGATCTTGTATATATTAGTAAAGTTTACCTTTCTATCTACATACACATTATTGTTTAATTTTTTACTGTAGGTACCTACCTATGCTCATAATTCAATATGTTTATGATATTTAATGATGTCATTTTCAAAAAATAAAAGTCTGTTTTGCCACTGATGTAAACTTCATGTGCTTCAATTATGAGTTTTAAATAATATATAGGTGTAAGGTATATTTAAAAATAGTATAGAGGTTTACGGCCGGACGCCTAAAAACAAATTATACGCCTTTTAAATTGGGCTGAATATCCCCCTCGTATGGATACCCCGGATGCTTTCGTATGCTGGTCGCGCTTTATCGCGTATATTGCCGATCACCGTAGCTGAGGATTCCCCATTATATTGACCAGGGTTCGGTCTGTTTATACTACAATTCGAAGTGCTATGTTAGCCTCTGGATAGTATTACAATATTTTCTCAAAATTTCCCACGGTTCAGATATTTGTTCAGTATGTTCTATGACGAGAGCGCCATAAAAAAAGTCAAGAAAATATGAGCACCATCTTTCGGTGTTACTAAATCTCGAAGGATTTTTCCATTTTAATTTATTTTTTGGAGCATAATGCAACATAGTGGTAAACAACAAAATAAGATTTAGGTTTTAAGTTATAAACAAATCTGTGAAATATTGGTTTTAACATAAACATTGCTTTAAGCGTTAATAAGTGTCTATACCGAAAAACCAATATTTACTGTACACCAATAATTTACAATTTTTTTTAGTTGAAACCCTAATACCTCAACTTTATTATTTTGTGGTTTACTACTATCTTGCAATATGCTCTTCATTTCTTATGAAACAAACTATTTAAAAATTAAATTTGTTTAAAATGCAATCGTAAAAAAAAGTAATTTGTCTCACTTATTTGTATCTACAGTGAATGAATTTGGTCAAAGTAAGTTTTGTTTCTTTAGCAAAAAAAGATTACATAATGAAACTGTATTTATATTTATCATTATTCTACACATTTTTAAATTTTTAAATAAGTTTCTAATCAATAATAATAATAATAACAAGTTTAAAAAAAAATACAAACAAACCATTTAACAGTAACAACAATATAAATACAAATATCGCAAAAAACACAAGCGATGGATGTAGTTTCAAAAAAGATAATGTTAAGAGTAAAGATCATATCGGTGTAGTGGTAAAAGCCAAAAAATAAAAAAGTGAGTTTAAAATTCTTAAAAAGTCTGTAAAATATTCATTTTAATGTGAACGAGTGTTTACGTCAAAACCAATGTTTACATTAAAACCCATAATTTATATATTTTTTTAAACGATCTGTAGTTTATTTTGTGGTTTACCATCTAAATGCAAATATTAAAAATCTAGTTAGAGGAAGCGCTATATACCCTAGTATAAGGGTGTAAACGATGGAGATATCGGACAGAAACTTTTTTAACAAAGATTTTTGAGCTTATTTCTTAATATTTTTCAATTCTTTTCCAAATGCACAAGTCACCAATACTTAAAAAAGTACCTCTACTTAGACTACGTTGCTAGTGGTTATTTGAAAATTTACATTTAAGTTAACATTACGATTTGTTTGTCCTACGTCAGCGTATCGTGGCGCTTTATTCTTGATTGGTGAGAACAAGAGGTGAAGAATGAAAACTATAAAACCAAAAATGTCCACAAAAAGTTTAGTAATTTAAAAATAAAACTCAAAGAACGCGTAAAACAAAACAAGGCAGCCACTATTCTATTTTGGTTTGTTTCGGTATGACGATTCGGCAAACAAGTCCGCCATCTAAAAAAATTCAACCGCACTTTATTCCATGGGAAGGCGGAGCTAAACATAATGCACTTGGGTGCCATAACCAGGTAATACTAGTTTTGCTATAAAAGGTGCCCGACCAACACCAAATCGAGAGCAGTAGAGAGCCAATATGGCTCTTGGTGCTAGAAATCCTCGGTTTTGACCCAGCTCGCCTGGTCCTTTTAGGTAAATATTTTTTCTTTATTATTGTAATATTGTTTAGGATTTTTAGCAATACCTAGTTATTATAAGTTTTGCGAAGTATTTTATTACAAAAGACCCCTCTAAATTGAACCCCTAGACCAACTTATTTTTTCCACCCAAAAGAGATCCCCAACCGTTTCTTTGCAACTTATAAACCCACCTTGAGAAGAAGAAAAGGCATAGACAAGCTAAAAAAATGAGGCCAGAAAAGCTGCGTTCTTTTTCTTTGTAGAATTTTTTAAGTATATATTTTTTTAACTTGAGCAATGAAACGCTGCTACGAACCTGTATATTGAGATTAATAATAAAAATAATAATAATAATGTTTATTATTAAAAAATAATTTACAATAATCATTATTTTAGTAATAAATAAATAAACAAGGGTACAAAAAGTCATAAAAGTATTCGAATACTTGCTGACTTAACAGAACTAACAAATCAATATCAATGTTACATAACTAACTATAACTTACGATGCTAACACAGGCACACTTTTTACCGAATATAGTTCAGATTCAATAAATCGTTATATTGATCTCTTCTCCTTATTCCCAAAGGACGTAACTGTTGCTTTAAGTCCTGATACTAACATTGAAAATGTTAATATTTACACAACAGCGCGTCGATTTAGGCGGCTACAGTTGGTTTTAAAAAATAAAAGTTTGCTGCATAACTGGGTGTTTATCCCATATTTGATTCTCTAAAATATTTGCAAAATTAATTATTAAAATTTTTAAAACTTCACAAGGCCTTATATAAAATTTCATCTAAGCTAGGTATAATCGCAAAAATAAGCGGAGCGGAGGAGTGGGTTTTTAAAAGATATTAGCACATATTTCAAAATCATTATGACCCACAAAGTTAATACGTAAAAATATCGAATTTGTTTGTTAACAGTTATTTTAAATATCTTGAAAACTTTCGGATGGCAAAATAAAAATGTACTTTATTAAATTGGTTATTTAATTTTGTAAAATTTTGAACTTTTATTAGTTTTAAAAATTACAAAATTAATGGCGAATATTAGTAATGTGAGCAGTTTTTCAAATATATTCGTCAGAAACCACGGTTGTAAATGGACAATTCCACGAAAATGGGGCCATTATTTAAAAAATTTAAAAATTTGTTCTCTGCTTTTTAAACAATTGATCTTTGAAATAAATTTTAGCACGTTCTCTAACCAAAAACCATGTTATTTTTTTGCACTTCAGGGAGTAAAATTAACAATGAAGGAGTAAAAAAGTTGAAAATTTAAAAAATCTAATGAAAATAAAGTGTGCATTTTGGGGACCTTGGTCGAATGTTTCGCAAACGTTTCACTAAAACCTTCCTAACTGAATATCGACCCCTAAAGATTAAATTTTTCCAAAAAATAAAAAAAAAATAGTTATCTGGACTTGTGTGTTACTCCCCAGGGACAATTTCTGCATACGTCACTAATATGATAAATTTTTTTTGTTAAAAAAGGAGTAGTCGGGAATAGTCCAATTGTTAAAGTAATCTTTCATGCTGTCCAGGCAAAATTTTAGTAAATATTACTCCTTAAGTTAAAATACGCAAATTGTAAGAGCTCAGCTGACATTCTTAACATTTAGCATTCTACACCGTTTAAAACCGAGTGCTTGAAAACAAAACTTTCAGGGTTTTTGCTTTCACAACCTTAATAACGTAATAAGTTTCTAAGGATAATCATAACTCTAAAATTACCTTAAATGCCCTGCAGCAATCTTGGGGTTTAATCATAGCAGGAGGAATTACTAAACTTTTGAGCATTTTGTTAGATATAATTATTGGAATTAAAAAACTTATACATTTTTTACCAGTCAGGCGTTTTACGGAGGGTTCTTAAAACTGTAATCCAGTCATTTTTGAACACTGAATCATAGGGACGTCGGAAAATATTTCGGTGAGGGTAGTGAGACTTACTAAGAATGAAGGTCGTAGTTACAATCTGGGGAATTGTTTTTAGCAACACTGTACGGGAAAAAAAATTAACTATATTGATTATATATTACCTGATTTTTTGCAAAATTTTACGTCATTGAATTTGTTTTCCAGGGCAACGCGGAGACTTTATTTATGTTTATCATCAGTTGGACACCAGAGATTTTTTAGCACCGGGTCAAAAATTTAGGGTTAGGTTACTTATTTTGACTTTTCGTGTTCTGCGCCGCTAAAGAACCAAGTAAAATACTAAAGTAAAAGAAAACCATTTATTTCAGAATTACCTGCTAAAAAAACGCTACCCAACTACGTATTAAAGTAAGTGGGTGTAATGTTTTATGTTACATTTACAGGTGCATTTACAATTGAATTGGAAACACTCCCGCTAGCTGATACTGCCAAAAGATTAACTTAAAAGCATGCAGATTTAAAAATCGGCTACTGGCACTAGACGAAATAATTGTATTGTATTTTAAATAGGAGCGTCAACGACTAGCAATAGTCTTTCCAACCTCTAAATGGAGCTTTACTGACCTGTTTTCTTAGTACTCAAGTATCCGTGTGTTTTTGAAACTAAGGTTCTAAAATCTATCCTTTGAATTCCAAGATCTCACTAGTAAAAATGGTTGTATCAAAATAAAAATAAAATTATATGGGGTTATGGGTGCCGAATATGTGCGAATTCCTAGTAAATCCAGCGAGACAGTAAAGTTCTCTTGGTTCTTTGATAGACGCGGCGCTAGACCTTTTTTGACGGGCGACCGCGCGCGCGGAGTGGTTTCATATTTGTTTTTGGAAGAATGTTTTTGAAAACACATTTTTGAAAGATAAACATAACCTCGAATGGTTTTTTGTCAGAAAACGTAAAAATACTATTCTGTCCCACAGCGGCCCGATTTAAAATTTGTTGACAAAACACCTGCAGTTACCATGGAATCGTATAAATTCTGCGGTCTATCGGCCAACACTTGAACTGCGTGTGTCTCCCAAATTCAATGAAGTGTGATTGATCGATCGGTTCTCTTTTCTGGAGTGCACAGGCTTTAAAAAAAAAGGAAACTTAGTTTTTATTTCCGCTAAAGCAAGGAAATATGTCATCCAGACGATATTGTGAGTATTTCTCGATTTTTTTTTGTAAATCGGGTTTGTTCTAAACCGCAACTATTTTGAGGCTTTTGAGATAGATGACAGCACCAGAACTTTTATTTTCAGGAAAAAATAATTGAGAATTTTGAAAAATCCTTCAGATATTTTTGTTAAGCGTTTAAAAATGATCACCCTTGCAAAATTTCAGCTGATTCTGATTTTTCCTGTGCACTCTGGCAAAAGATTAAAAAATTAAAGAACAAGGAATTGCCAGTCGTACTTTTTTTAACCTAAAATCTGGGAAGAAACTATAGCCTTGAATATGAAAATTAAGAATATTATCATTAGAAACTCATACGAGCTAAATACACTGTCGAATGCAAATGAATTTGTTTACCTAAGATAGTAAAATGAGGGATTCGAGATCCTCTAATTCACACAAGAGGCTTGTTATAATACTCACGTTACTAAAATAATTAGAATAACTCAGACAACAAAATGAAATTTGGTTTGAGGACCTTAAAAGATTTTTGCTCGGAATCTTTTCGTAAGGGTGCGAATTGGGAATTTAATTTAAAGATTTCTGCTTTTTATTTTACACTAAAGCAAAGAAATAAACTATCATCATGGCAGCAAATTATGCGGAGAGTAGAAAGTCACAGAAAGTCGTGAATTGTACGTCTTTAGAGGTATAAAATTGACCCCTTAAAAGTTAGCTACGGTAAATGTGTGGTTATTCTAAAAATTTATAAATTTGTCTCTAAAATTCTTCAAAACCATAAAGAATGATATTTACTTTTTTATAATTAATTCCAAATTGCTATTATTAACTTCAACGTAAAAAATTTAAAACTGGAAAAAAATCGGAGTCGTTTAGAGAATAAAAAAAACCTCTTAAACAGAGCCGCGTTCGAGCTAGGGCAGTCAAGCTCTTTTTGGGCGAGGAAACAACCTCCTTAATTCAAGTAGGACTTTGGACGAGGAAACAACTCCCTTAAATGACGTAGGACTTTAACACATAAATAAACGTAATTTAAATAAAAAAATTAAGAATTTCTTAAATTTTCGTAATCTGCATTGCACCAATAATCTTTTTCAACTAATGTATAAACAAAGTTTACGAAAAATAAAAAGAAAAAAATTATTTTGATTGCGGTCATAAACGCCGTATATCGGCGACATGCAGTGAAGGTCCGCCTTTGATCAATCTTTGATTGCGCGCGCGAAAACATGTGCCACACTTACTTTTGCCTGGAGCGCGTTCAGCGGCGGCTGAAGCCAAACCAAAAACAGTTTTACCCCTCTCACTCAAAATGTCAAAAATGGCATTGACATTGCCGAACCAGCTTTGAAAACCCAAAGCCGACTGTCGTATCTGTAGTATTTTTGCTAGGCACGGACAGTCTGCTCAAAAGGAAAGAGACTATCGGAACTTTTTCTAAACAGATACCTACTACATACATACCTTCTGTCCGCAAAATAAACGCATTCTCCTCACAATCCACAAGTGTGGCGTCTACACAATTCATTGTATGCAAGAAAAAATGAAGAAACGTGGTGCACTTTTCATTTTCAATTGATTTTGTAAATTTTCTTCAAATTGTTAGGTTAGGAAAACCTCGCAACTGATTTTTTTTTCGTTGACCTCGCCCGCGGACCAATAACAACAAGCGATGCCAATTCTAGCAGCGCTTTCGAGTCCCTCCAAAACTGGTATGGCTTCAGCCGATCTTGAACGGTATATGCTAACCACTTTTGGCAAGCTGGAGCCATTTCCGAACGGCTAATGCCAATTTTGGTTTGACTACAGTCGCCGCTGAACGCGCCCCTGTTCTCCGCAAATTTCTGGAGCTTGATAACACCGGTTTTCAACCAACTATGGTTTACAGATCGCAAATATTGGCTCCCTTCTGTTCGGTCTTTTTTATAAAACTCAGACGCCTGCTATCTCTTTTTTAGATGCCAAGTCACTAGCCTTATCAACATTTTAGAAGGATGCAGTTTACCCTTTTAAGGCTAGTAACACCAAAGCTCGAACGCGGCTCAGATTATCACATGACAAGATTTTGAATTTAGGGATAGAGTGCTGTGAGTTACAAAGTATTTTTTTTTAGTTTCCTCTCAACCTTTAAAATGGCGAGAAATCACCAAAAATTACACACATACATGATTTTTACATTTTATTTTATTTCATATATTATTTATTTTTTTATAAACAGATACAAAATTTTTCAGTTTTAAGGTTTACTCTACTTTCGTTCTTTTTCGCATTGAGTTTCTAAAAACTTGTATTGGAAAAGAAAGAAATGGTCAGGTTATATCATTAATGATTTTAATCTTAATCTAACATACTAGTTGGGCAAAATTTCCAAAGTTACGGTGATATTGATATAAATTGATATAAACTAAGAAGCTATTCACAAAAAGCTATTTTTTTCTCGGCGTCGCATTGTGGTCGGCGTCGCGACACTTTAGAATGTGTCGTGACTCTATTTAGTTTTTGTAAAATATTTTATTAACCACTTTTAGGAAGGCGATGAGTGTCCCTTTATAACGAGGTATCACGCTGTAAAATATTTCAAGTCTTTGTAGAAAAAAATAATGAAAATTATACTTTGAAATGAACAAATTTGTGTTTTCCTTAATTTTGGTTAATTTTATGCAGTTAAATTGCTTTAAGGGTGATTTTGGTTTCTTCTAGAAAATAAGGTTCCTTTTGAAAGTGTCTTAATTTCTAATCTATTCTATTCTACAACAATTTGTTAAGATATAAACAATTATTTTGCAGGTTATGTTGTACAAAGGTATTGAAGTTGGTAGATTCGGCTTTTTTCACAAAATATGGTATTTTCGGTTAAAACAGGAACATTGCTGTCCCATCCGTAACTTTTAAACGATTTGTTTTATATTTTTGTATAATATTTCTTTAAAATTTAATAGTTGAAATTAACAATATTAGCCAGGGAGTTTTTGATTAAGCTCCAAATGCTAACAATGATGCCTAAAAAAACTCTGAATTTTAGGTCAATTTTCGCATCTTTCCGTTTATGTCCTTGGGATTACCATATTTTCTGGGTGATTTTGATCCTCCACTAGAATTATGTTTTCTAGGGAACAAGCTTTTAAAAATTGTACGAATTAACAAAAATCAGTTTGCGGTTTTCACGCTGGGTGCCCCCAAAAATAGCTAGTTTTGAAGAATTGACAGAATGCATTAAAAATATATAATTATCTCAAATAAACTCCTACACTGAAAAAAATATCGTACATAGTATTAATAACAGGCGTTTATTAATTTTTTATGTATAATTGTACATCAATAACACGTAACTGTTCGAATAATCGGAAAAAATTTACAAAAATTGTCATATAAAGTAATGAAATTAATAAACGTAAGTTACGAAATCAATGAAAAATGTTTCCTTACATTTTATAAAGAGTTGTTATTAATAGTATGTACAGGTTATGGAGATAATAAAGGAGCATATGAAATAAATAAAACATGTTGACGATTTTAATTAATGCCTTAAATAAATTTAATAAATGGCGATCACTGACTGTCGTTTAAAAGTTGTTATGGAATGTATGTACAAGTTTATGAAAATTATGAACCGGACATATAAAATGCATAAACATGGTTATGAAATTTAAGTACGTAACAGTCTTTTACTAAATTCATTCTTAGTTGTAACTAAAAGCTGTCTCTTAATCCTTGATTTCATAATACCCTTTACAAATATCATTCTTAAAGACTCTTTATATTGCAACAACTTTTTTTTTGAAACTGTGTCTTGCAGCAGTAAAATCAATAACTCGTTTTGGCTATAAAGTTTATGTAAACTTAATTATGATATTGATAAAACTTTACATCGGAACAAAAATCATATACAAAATACATTGGCTCAATGTATTTTGTTTTAGGAAACGGTGCCTTTTTTGGTTCAGTGTGGATGCAACTTGTTATGTACGAAATAATTACTAGAAGTAATAGATTAATGATTTTTAAAAATAATTAGTATGGGTGCCAACCACTCATAATAAAAGTTTAATTTTATTTCATTTGTTCTCTAACGCCTTGATTCGAGTTACTATTGCTAAAAAGGGCAACGCTTAAGAAGTTGTACAGGCAGTTTTCTCCTCCATCACATTCTATAACAGTATATTTCTTTCCAAATAAGTCAACTCTGCCACTCTCCATTTTTGGTACACCTTAAAAGAATATAACCCTATTTAAACTTTCTGAAATTAATTATTATAATACTCTGGAATCTTTCATCAAAAGAAAATTAGTAAAAGTTATGGCATTTACCAAAAAATATCTTTTAAGATGTTATTTTTTTTTAGAAATCGAATATCGATAGGTAATTTCTTGCAGAATTTTCGCACTTGTTTGCGCCAAAGTCGCACTCGTTGTTAATTAATCCATGAATTTCTTTGTTACTGGCTACTTAAGTTAGGGGGGGGGTATATAACTTATCATGAGACATAAAGAGATGCCCAACTTTTATATTTGTATGTCATGTTTTATGACCAGAACCATTTTGACGATCTTTCACCATAACTGTACCTTTTTTATAGTGTTTGGATGGTTTTTATGATTTTTTACTGTTTCACAAAAAAAGTTGGGCAAATTGTGCAAAAAATGTAAGCAAAACGTCGGATATTAATATTTACATATTGTAGGCTGTCGGCGCTCAGCGCTGATACATACTTTCGTATGTCATGTTATTTCTTGTATAAACAGTCATTGTCCTTATGTAATATCTGTCTACGGTTAAGTTACCTAGGAGACAGGTGCTTCATTCCATTTTTTTTTAAATTTTATTTTCTATCCATCTGTGTTCTTTACTACTTTAGGTACATCTGGTTTTACTTTAAAAAGTACCTACCTACAAGTACATACTAAAAATACATTTAGGTATTTAAAAAATTTCTTGTATGTATAAACTGTTTGCAGATAACTGAAACATGGCTTTTTTGGTTACCGATGAAAAAAAAACTTTTTTTTTATCACGGGTGCAAAAGAAGATTTCTGTCCGTTTTTTTACCCAAAATTAAAGAGAAATAGTGGAAAATATTATATTTCCGCCAGTTTTCACCAAGTATTTACGAAAAAATCATTTAGCAACATCGTCAAAATAACAGACTGTCAAAGATTAAAATGTCCAACAATGAACGTCACCGAATAAAAAGGCACATCGCTATGGAATCCATTATTATTTCATTTACCAGCCGCCTTAATTTATAGTGTAAAGATGGTGTGTTGCGAGAAGTGCTCTTCGTTCAAGATTTTTAAAAGTATTTTCCTGTTTTTCTTGGATTTTTTGATGAAGGTATTCACAAAAATAGTGTTAAAAACTCGCGGCTAAACTGTGCTTTTTTTTACTCGCGTTTTTAAATACCTCGCTGCGCTCGTTATTTAAACTAACGCTTGTAAAAAAGCAGTATTTTAGCTACTAATTTAGAAAACTACTATTTTATGTTAACCAAAAATTACACACACATGATTTTTACATTTATATGGATAATTATATTTTCAACAAAAAAAATTATGATTGCAGATTCATAAGCATTCAAAACGTTGTGAAAAAGTAAAAAATAGATAAAATGGAAGTTCGATACTCTTGTTCACTCTCACAAAATATATTTGTGATCTGAAGGTTGTATGCAGGGCTATAAAAGTATCCTCGTGACAGAATAGGTGTGGTTTTATTTTGCGATTTTAACCGATCCTAAATATCTTGGATTTGGAATATAGTTGCAGAGCATGGGGTACAAGTTGTTTATCGGACAGTATGGCATTTTGTAGTATATCGCAGCTAAATCAAATTCCAAATCAGGATGTCAATTATTTTTTTGCTTTTGCATGTTGCAACACAATTTTAAAGCTTAATTAACATCACCCTGGTTTTTAATCTTGAATTAGTCGAGTCGATGGTGAATTGGGATGGAGCCTTTTTATCTTTAGAATGCAATTAAGATATTAACTCTCCTAAACAGACATAAATATTCAAAATTTTCCTTTATGAAAGGATCAAAAATTTGATTTTAGCTAGAAAGGAAGCTCATAACTCACAAAAAAAATACAACCTACCGTGACTTATATAGACTAGTTTTCAAAATTTAACTTATTTCGAAAATTTTTGTTTTAATTATGACTGATAAGGTAACTTGTTTTTTTAAACACACCATAACACTTGGAAAACAGGACTTTATGAGGAGGATGTCTAAAGTTACCAATTTGCTGGTACTAAAAGAAACTCTGTTTGGTGCTTTGGAGGAGAGTAATCAGGTAGATTTTATTTCTACCGACTTCTCCAATCTATTTGACGGAGTGACTTATGGAATTCTTAAGGATGAACTTATCGATAAGAAATAGTTTGCAAAAATTGACAAAACGATAAACCGTAAAATTGTATCGCATATGATAACGTTGTGCCGTCAAAATTATCGTCTGCTGCGATTATTATCATCACGGCAAAGTACAATATTATGTTTGTATTTCTTCTGTCCATTTTGCTCCTTTTCTTTTAGCTCTCTTTTATTAAAACCTGCTTTTAATAAAAGCAAGATCTTTAAGTTTTAGTCGAATTTTTTTGACGTCTAGTTTAATGTTAATTTTTTATAGATAATGTGAAACTTATATTTATTTTTTTTTACTTTTTAAAACAAAAGACAAACTATGCTTTCTAAAGGGATTGCCTAGTGGAATTTGAAAAAAAAATGTACAAATTTGATTGAAAAGATGTTACTTTTTAATGTTATTTCATTAACGATCTTATTAACCAGGGCACAAACTTCCCTACTAGTCCAGGCAAACAAAATGGGTGTAGGGTACCACTGGGAAAGCTTAACTATAAATTTTCACCATTCTCACCTCCTTTATTTCGGCGCTATCTTGAATCAAAAAGTTAAATAATTTTTTCGCCCATAACTCCTGATAATTTTGCACTAGAAAAAAAGTTTGAAAATCAGTTTGTAGGGAAAAATACTACCTACCAAACGGCGCCTTTCAAAATTATAGGAACTTTTTGTTTAATACTCAGAATTCTATTATTTAAACAAAATGAGCATAACGATATCCGTTTTTTTGCTATTTCTAATTTCCTGTTACTTTGATTGAATTTTTTTTTCTTAAACTAATTCTTTTTGTTGTAAACCTCGCCAAATGTTGAGAAAACTTCAACGATCCTGCAGTCGCTTATTTAAAGCTCTAATGATGTGCGGAAGTTGACTAATCGTTTTCAAATTTTGCACGATTTAGGCCTCAAGTACGACGTGCAAAATTAACAGAAGTTATGAGCAAAAAACTGATTTAACCCTTTGATTCAAGATGGCGCCAAAGTTAAGGGGGTGAAAATGGTGCAAATCTAATTTCTGAGTAATTTCGTGTTCCTTTTGAGCAATCTTTAATTATGAGAAACAAGTAAATGAAGTATACTGGTTATAACTAAGTAGCAGTGCAAGTTTCTGTGAATGAAAAACTTAAAAATCAAAAAGGTCGGAACCATTATACGGATGCGTAAACGTGTTTTCGTTAAAAAAAATCCGACTGGTCTATTTTCAAAGCGAGGCATCAAAATTTTTTTTAGGCAAATGCGATAACCGTTACCGCGTTAGACGAAGATACTTAAGTATAAATTAATTTTTGATTTCATGAGATCTTCTACATCAAAAGGTAAAATCTTAAAGAAATAGTGGAGCAGTTTAGTAAACATTTTAAACCATGTTTGAGCTCGCAGACACAAGTTTTATTTTCCCGAAAAAGAGTGCGGCAAAACCACTTCTCAGTGGGCCGCAAGATTACGTAGGTTAGCCGTTGAATGTAGGATTTCCATTGCAGAGCTAAATACAGCGTTAAGGGTAAGTTCATTTTTGGATTTGGCAAGGGTCCCGTCATAGACAGATTGATGGAATAAAAAACCGACGCCGCCTTTGAAACCCAAAAGGCTTGCCTCCATAATTTAAAAAAAAATTGCGTAATTTGCAAGATGCTGGCCTAAAAGTCAATTTTGCAAAATGTAATTTTTATTCAAGAGGCATTTAGTATTCGGGTTTTAAAAGTAAATTTGGGTTGCATCCTTGCAAAGAAAAAACAGCAGCAAGATAAGACCGAGAGCCAAAAAACCCACTTTATAGTTTGTTAAAGGATGCGAAATCGGCGCGGACACTCCAGTGCAATCAAGCTTTTTCTAAAGTAAAATACATTTTAAAGTCAAAGCCAGTGCTTGCACACTACGACCCTAATGTAGAGTCAAAATTAGAAGTAGATGCTCCACATGTGGGAATAGGGGCGGTGTTGAGTCACTGGTACCCTGCAGAGCAGCAGCAGAAATAAATCCTGAGCTTGAGCCACATTTTTCTACAAAGTTCGATTTTATAATTAGAGATGATTGTTTAGTTTAGAAAATGAAGTTTTAAAGGAGTTGCATAACTCACACGTGGGAGTTGTTAAAATGAAACTTTTAGCCAGAGGCTACGTTTGGTATTCAATTTAGATGCACTATAGCACAAGTTGTAAAAAATTATAATGCATTTATGGTTTAGTCAAGTAGCTCACCAAAAGCACTATATCTAAATTATTTTGAATTTCGTAAAAGGTAGTGTTAGACATTTTTACCAAACGGATAGAGGTTTTTGAAAATGTCCAGTATTAGCTCCTCAGAGACGAATCAGGTACTTAAAAGGCTTTTTTCTACTTTTGGTTTGCCTACCGTTCTAGTTTCGGTCAATGGTCTATCCCTAGTTTTAGACCATTTGGAAAATTTCTTAGCCAAAAATAATATTAAGCATTATACGAGTCTCATTATACTACCTCCTTGAATGGATAAGCAGAAAATGCGATTAAAATAGCTAAACTCGCTCCTAAAAAACATCTTTATGATTCGAATTGAAGCTCAAATATCACTTTAAACACATATCTGTTTAATTACCGAATCACACCTTATTGTACTACCGAAATTAGTGTGCAAAAAAGTGGAACTTAAAATGATTTCTGTACTAACACCTAGTATGTTTTACCATGGGTATCGAGAGTTTAACAAATAATGTTCTAAGTCCTCAATATTCGAAAAATAGTCCTGTTAGTAATTTTCCAATTAATTTCAGACCTACTCTTAGTGTTGATAGGTAAAATTTAGCTAGTGTATGTTTGAACCCAGAAAGTGTTTTAGTATATGAAGAGTCCACGGCAGAAAGGCAAAATGTCACATTTTTTTTCATTTTTAGTTAAACATGGCAACAAGTCTGCCATTAGTAGTAGATTTATATGCTGAATTGAAAAAGGGAAGAAACGCGAAGCATCACAGCGTAAACGTGATCTGGAAATATCCTGTACAGTGAAAAAAGGTGTGGGGTCCATGCAAAAAATGGAATTTTCTCAAAACAATGTCGGATGGACATTTCGCCTTTCTCCCGTGGACTCTTCATATGTTGATATAACCAAATTTTAATTTCAATTAACGAATTTCACCATAATGTAAAAAATAGGATATATTTTTTTTTTTTTTTTTTAATAAATTTACATGGTTTCAAAAAGAAAAATAGAAAATAGGATCAAGTAATTTTGGAAAATGTATTATAATTTTTGAAAGTAAAAATTTTTCTGGTTTTTGAGTACTTTTTTCTTCTTTTAGCCAGCTGTAATGTTATTATTTGTGTTTATTTTTCTTTTCTTGATTTTTTTAAAAAGGAAAGTATAATGTGATAAATTGTATTGAAGTTAAAATTACAAAAATAAGAGCTATGCGCACAAACTTCTCCACTTCTGGCTGTTTAAATAAATGAACCAAATTTATTATTTATGAGATTTTTAATAAAATATTGTTTAAGATAAGTGCTATACAGCGTTATGAAAACACGTGAAATGCTAGGTGATGAAATGAGCTATATTTTGCATAAAATAAGCAATAGTGCCCTTATAGGTATTTACCAGTTCGTATTATAGATGCATGGGTATATATTTTATTTCTCAAAGGAGGAGCACGTATTACTTTTTGCGCTAATGTGTAATTACATACGTGATAGAATTTTATGCTACGAGGGTTCTATTAAAACCGCTCAAAAATAACTCAACGTATGAGAAAAATCCGGAAAAACTTAAATAATTAAGCTGAAAATTATCGTTATAAATATTTGTTTTCGACTGATTTAGTAGAAGTAGAAGAAAACACTTATTGACCATTCGACTTACGCCCTATAATGACTTTATCCTATCCCCTTATTGAACAATCAAATCAAAACAACTAATAAGTACATTGCGCGTGATGATGATTCAATATTTTTTATTACCTTTTAAAATATGGACCAATGCAAGAACATCGAAAGAAGAACGAAAATCTGCTCTCTTGCGTATTCCATCGACAGTAACGCTATCTGTCAAAAACTTGCCACACCAATATCTTTTACGCACAGAGACACAATATTCAACCCATCGAATTAAATCAATGGTTAATAAGAATTTCAGAATCGGTGTCAAGCAATAGTCAATATGAAGGTCAAGAAATAACCAGTAAATGGCCAAAACCAACATCATTATGCACTTTAAAGGACCCTGAAATGCCTTTATTGGAAGCACAATAATCCACTCCGAAAACACACCTGACAAGCTCATACAGTCAAGTATAGTTATATACACCTGTTGTGAAAACCTTCCAGAAAAATCACACGTAGAAGAACTAAAGCCGCTAAAACTAAGCAAACTCGATATGCAAGATTTATTATTGCCCAACAAAGTCTACATCTATACTCCGACGAATTGAACAAAATGATCAATGAACCGTTTATCCAAAAACATCGATTGGTTTACTATCTTTACACGTAGAATAATAAATCTATCAACATTTATTTCGAAAAGAAGGTCCAACATACGCATCGAAGATCAAATCTAAGAAGACACAGAACTTGATCCGAAAAAGCATTCCTCATAAAAAGTTGCCATATAGGTCGAGATTCTTCAAAAAGCGTCAGAAAATCTCGCCCTTACAAGAAACCCGACGATCACTTCACAAAAGTCACTCAAATTCGGTCTTTCCTTTTACATCTGAGAATTTTCGACACTTTTTGACGTTTATCGGTACGCGTAATAGCAAATTACCTCCGCCGTAACAAAATGTAATTAACAAAATGTAATTAAAAAAAAATGTAATTCAAAAAAGTCACTCAAATTCGGTCTTTCCTTTTACATCTGAGAATTTTCGACACTTTTTGACGTTTATCGGTACGCGTAATAGCAAATTACCTCCGCCGTAACAAAATGTAATTAAAAAAAGACGGAGTTTGCCTTACAACGTTGTTTCAAATAACGCAATAAGTAAAAATCACCACTTTCCAGAATTGTGACAGGTGAGATTTTCTTTCGATTCTGAAGTATCGCGATCATTACGCCAACTTTTTCTAAAAGAGGGAAGCTATTATATCAAAAATATTCCCATCGATTTAGTAACACAAATGCACATGTCTATTTCGAGAATTAGTATTCAGATTTTACTCAGTCACCGCTTTCTGCAAGATTCCCAGAATAATGCACACCTGCCCATGATAATCTTCCCGTTTCCTGCTGAATAAGCTTTTAGTTTTATTATAAAATATAATGTAGTATTTAGACAGTACTCTCTTTTAGTTCAACCCGTAACTACGTTAGTTCGGTTTTTATAATTTAAAATAAATTGTTTTTTAAAAGTCTTTGCGCGCCGTCACCTGCGCTAATATTTATATTTGGTTAAATCAGATTTAAATAATACCCATATAAATGTAGCCAATTAAGTTGTTAACGATTAGAGCGCCGCTATTATACGCTACTGAAATTATTGACTGCGCGTCCCTCTCCATTGAGCAGTCTCGTATATTAAATTGTCTCTGACTATTGCTTCTCAGCAGCCAGCTGTCATACATAATGACGCAAAAACGGAGATTCAATTCCGGTCGAACCATCAACTGCAAATTTATCTTTTTACTTTAGATTTTCGTACTCGATTTAAGAATATTTGCGCGTCGCTTGGGGCATGGTTAAGACTTTCAGAATCCAGTTGATCTATTAATAATATAATAGGTACCATTATAATAAATCGTTCATCTTTAATTTAATTTTAAGATTTTTTTGTTCTTGATTTTTATCTTCTACTTTAAGGCCAAAGAAGATTGAGTTCTTTAAAATATTTTTAAAGAAATCTAGAGAAATAGATAATGCCCCCTTAACTGCATCTTAGGATAATGGTCGATTTTTTCAAGTATGTATTTGTGTGACACAGCTTTCTCTAATTTTATTATTATAAACGCTTTAATTCAGTATGCAGCGAACTTCTCAAATAATTTTCTTTGGCGTAGGTTAAGTGTTCTAGACGTTTAAAAGCTCTTATCTGTGCTGCAGTAGAATACCGCGTATCTTTGCGTTAAAGAAGCATGTTTTTATCGTAGAATCTATAAAAATAATTCCATCAGAAAAGACGCTATAAAAAAGTAAATTGAATTTTTAAAGGGATTAACAAACAAATAATGCTGTGTTTTGCCGATGACGTTCGCTAAAAATAAACTTTTGATTTTTGCGTTTGCAGTTAGATGGGGTTAAATGGAGTTCGTTAGTGCGACTATATCTAGACATGCGACTGCAAATCATTTCTCTATTGTATACTAAACCTTGTTTAGAAATGGCAGTCGGGTAATTTTTATTTCTCTCGCCAAGGAAAGTAATGTAGTCATCTAAAAATCGCACTTCGAGATTTTGATGAATCTCCAAGAATTTGGTGGTTCCGAATCCAGATAAGCAAGTTTTCAGATGCCGCCGCTGTCTGTCTGTCTATCGGCTTACTCGTCGCTCATTATGTAGTTACTGTAACTCAAAAAACCCTGCACCAATCATAACAAAATTTAACACAACGGTTACTTGTGTCCCATTACACCTTATCCCTACCCCTAAAAAAAGGATTTCTTTGGTACCCTGTGGTTCCTTGTGATCGTAAGCAAACAAAAATTTTAGGTTAATGGCAGCAAAATTTTTGATAACATATATATAGTTTCAAGTAAAAAGTATTTTTTAAATTTAAAGTTTATATTCCCTATTAAAATTAGTGGGGTAAATAACACCCCTCAGGAGGGGTGACAAATGCCAAAAATCCAGAATGGCTAAAATAGACTACTCAAAAAAATTAAATCGACGGGTCCGAGGAAAAAGTCCAATTTTGGAAAAAACAAGTCAAAAAAGTTATTTGATTTTTCTCCCATGATAAATTCAACAGCGAATATCTCGAAAACCAATAACGCGGTTTTTGAAAAAAATACTGAGTTGTATAGAGAATTAAAAGACCTTTCGAACAAGGTGGCACTCGATTTATGTTCTTTATTTAAATAAGAAGAGGTGATAGGATGCACCCCCTAAGGAGGGGGGGATCGAAAGTCTGAAGCGGTCAGAAAGTGTCTCCCTGGAAAACAAAATCGACGTGTCCGAGCTTTTTTCAAAATTTGTACGAAAAATGCCCGAAATCCCCTCTGTTACCATTTCATATCACATAAAAAATTTAAAAAAAACTCTTGAAAAATTCAATTTTCTGTGCCATATATCTCAAGTTATGGAACAAAATGTTAAACAAAAAGTAGCTTAAGTTAAGATCCAGGTCACACTCTATTGTCTTATTATATTTCATACAAATCGGTTTACCGTTTTTGCGTGATTAATGGAAAAACGTCTTAGTTTATCGGGGCTTCTAGCGGCTTTCAGGAAAAAGTTTTAAAAAAAGCTAAAAGCGATTCTATAATGATTTTTACGGACTTTTCGCGTATGATAAAAAAAAGTTTGGGACCCCCGACTGGAGGCCCAGGGCCTACCAACTATTTTTTTTCAATTAGACAACACCACTTGTGGCACCTTTTTGGATTGCTTGTTAAAAAATAAAATTAACGCACTAGTTTTTCTGACATCTGTCAGCCTATCTGTCAAAAATTTTAAAAAATATTTTTTTTTCAATTGTTTTAGCTTCAAAATAAACTACATATTTCGCTATTTACTAAGCGGAATAAAGAAAATACCACACAAGGACATTATTGGCGGCTCATTTGCGGCCCGCACTGAAGGCCCAGGGTCTACCAACCTTTTTTTCATGAGGAGGTACAACTTGTGGAACCTTTTTGGAAAGCTTCTTAAAAAAGAAATTCAATTAAATAAATAAATGTTTTTGACATCTCTCAACCCATGTTAAAAATGAAAAAAAAAACAATTTTTTTTGGTTAAGGACGGTTGAGTGAAAAATAAAGTCGAGGCGTGCTTTAAATCTATTTCCCTTTTATCTAAAATCTAGTAAATTTAAAAAAAGGTAATTAGGCTGCTCCCCCAAATGGGGCGCTCATATCCTTGTGTAGTAGTTTCTTTACTCCACTTATTAAATAAAGAAATATGTAGTTTATTTTAGATCTAAAACAATTGACAAAAAAATAGATTTAAAAAAATTTGTAACACGTGGGTTGACAGATGTCAAAAACATTTATTTAATCGAATTTATTTTTTAACAAAATTTCCAAAAAGGTGCCACAAGTGGTATATCCTAATGAAAAAAATGTTGGTAGGCTCTGGGCCTTCAGTGAGGAAACCCAATAATGGCCTTGTGTGGTATTTTCTTTATTCTGTTTAGTAAATAGAGAAATATATAGTTTATTTTGAAGCTAAAACAATTAACAAAAAAAATAGTTTTTCCAAAAAGGTGCCACAAGTGGTACCTTCTTATTAAAAAAATGACATTTGGTGGGCTGCAGTTGGGGGCCCCTAAATTTTTGTTTATCATGGGCGGAAAGTCCGTAAAAAATCATTAAAGATTCACTTTTAGCTTTTTTTTTAAACCTCTTCCCTAAAGCCGCTAGAAGCACCGCTCCATTTAAAGAATACACCCTGTGTATATACCACATATAGCGCATATAAAATGTATTGGAAAAGTCCGTATACTCGAAACAAATATACCCTGCATACAGCCTGGAAAAGTTTGGATAAACCCCGTAAAGGTCTGGATACACTCTGGAAAGTCTGAAGCCAAGGACCAAGGAAAAGTCCGAATACGCCCGGGAAAAGTCTGGAAACACCCAGGCAAAATCAGTATACACTCTAAAAAAGTCTGGATAATCGTGGAAAAGTCTGGATACATCCAGGAAAAGTGTGGATACACCCTAGAAAAGTCTGAATACACCCTGGAAAAGTCTAGAAATACCCTGGAAAAGTCTGGATACACTATGTAGAAGTTTGGAAAGACCTTGGAAAAGTCTGGGTACACTCTGGAAAAGTCTGGAAAGACCCTTGAAAAGTCTGAATACACTCTGGAAAAGTCTGGAAAGGCCCTGGAAAGCTCTGGATACACTCTGTAAAAGTTTGGAAAGACCTTGGAAAAGACTGGGTACACTCTGGAAGAGTCTGGAAAGACCCTTGAAAAGTCTAAATACAATCTGGAAAAGTCTGGTAAGACCCTGGAAAAGTTTAAATACACTCTGGAAAAGTCTGGAAAGGCCCTGGAAAGGTCTGGATACACTCTGGAAACGTCTGAATATATCCTGGAAAAGTCTGGGTACACTTTAGAAAAGTCTGGAAAGACCCTGTAAAAGTCTAGATAAATTCTGGAAAAGTCTGTATACACCTTGGTCTGAATACAAGCTTGAAAGTTTGGATTCACACAGATAGTTTTTGACAAAAGTCGGCGGCAGGAAAACTCCATTACAGAGTTGACTAGCCAAAGACTTAAGACCACCTTAAAGAGTGCAGAGGTAGACTATTATCCACAAAGCTAAGTTTTGCATTTTTAAGATCTGGTGCACTAAAGTCGGAAACTGAGGGGTTCACCATTGCTTGCCAAGATGGAGTCATCAACACTTTGGAACACCGAAGTCGCGTGATGGGTATACAGGTTCCTGACACAAGTTGTAGGGCCTGTCATAGGGCGCCAGAGACCTTATATCATTTGCTGTCTGCTTGCGGGCGGTATGCGGTCTCCGCGTATATCCATCGACACAATGCGGCGTTACGGGTGCTGTATTACCACCTAAGGAACTCTTATGGTGTTGGTGATACTCCAGTGTTGCCATATGTCCCCTCTGATATTTCGTCCGTAGTGGAGAATGATAAAACCAGAATATACTGGAATTTCGCATTCCCCACCTTCCGGCTTGTAAACGCTAACAAGCCGGATATAGTACTTCTTGACAAGAATGATAAAATTATGTATGCCATTAAGTTCTCGGCACCCGCCGAGACAAAAATCATTGTCAAAGAAGAAGAAAAACGGATGAAATATCAGGATCTTCTCCTTGACCTTCGCCGAGTGTACCGGGGCTATACAGTCAAGCTAGTGGTTTTGGTGCACGGCAAACATTGTTCTCAGCTCTCAAGACCTTGCTGGCGGAAAGCGGTCACCGTTTCTACTAACCTCGCGGTTGGTAGGGAGTAGAACGGTGAATGGAACATCTGGCCTATGTGCACCCGAGTAAGTCGGTGCCGCGGAACCGCAGATAAGGCCAACCCCAAAAAAAAATTATAATAATCAAGGTCTTTTATTGATCGTAAACAGTAATATTACACATGACCAATTTGGGCGAGGTTCAGTTCATCTGCCTGAAAACAAACAGGTGATCTGTTCTTCCACCTTAGAGTAAACCTTTAATCGATTTATTTTGAACTTATTTTTCTTTTTTCTCGTTTGTTTTGATTGCCTTAGAAGCGCATTCCTATTGAAAATATTAGCACGCCAGGACAAACCCGTTTTAAGTGACTTGTATTGAGTACGAGTGCGGAACGATGCCTATTTGTGAGTGATTATTTTCTTAAAAAATATTGCAAATATGGGAAACACCAGTATCTTCTAATTTCGATTACCCGGTTTTTAAAATAGCATTCCTGTGCACGGCGCGACCCTGCGCACATTTATCATACTGAAACAAATTGCCATTATTTTCTAAAGATTAAGGCAAAATAAATGATATACTTCGGAGTTTTAATACCGGTTTAAAGCGTGCTATTACATTGAAATAGTCGTTTTAAGAGTTTTAATTTAAGAGGTCAGTAATTAAATAACGTTTTAGCTCGGGAGATAATTTTATTAATTTCTTTTAGGTCTAAGAGTTATACAAAGGATTTAATCAGATCGGTACAACAGAAATCCAAAAAATGTTGATCTTTGTTTGTATTTTTCAACTTTTGCTCGTTTCCTCGCGTTGTCATCATTATTTAGCTGTTAAAAATTAAACGCGGACAGGGTAATAATAGCGTACGTGTATTCTTAATTTTTACGTAAAATGTAATCTTAAAAACTTAATATTCGATGGCACTGGGGCGACGAGGTTGAGCCCCTAAGCCCCCCTCCCTTCACCTTCCGTATACGCCTGAGAAAACGATAATAAAAAACTACAAAAATTAAATTTAAATTTTCATATTAATCTAATTTTACCGCAAAACAAACCTCTCTGTTTGCAAATTAAAAATTTACAAAGTTGCTACGACCAAAGAATATCTTTATTTATTCTAACTTGATTTTTGCATGTGCATGATAATACTACCCGTTTGGAAGACCATGTGTTTCCAACTGTCCAACTACGCTCCCCGCTCAACTTGATTATCATAGAAGCTAGAAAAAAGATAAATAAAATAAACTTTTGGTCCAACCCAACCCGTATTCTTGAAAGGTAGAATGGAGCAAAATTCGCACGGGGAAAGAATGGTCAAAACCAAGGAATATATCGAAGAAATGCAGCGGGGTCGTAATCTGGTCTAAAAGCAATGAGCCAGTGAGTAGTATAAATCTTTAAAATTCGTTTTTAATTTTGATTTAAGTCCTTTCTGAGTCAATCCCTAGTTTGGTCCCAGGGAGCGTAGCCTTTCTCACTTTCAAGAATAAGCACCCAGATAAGGGTATGTCAAAATTTATCAAAAAGTATTTATTGAAATTGTGTGTCTAAAATTACATCTTTTGAATGACATAAACACTTTCAAAAAAAATTTTGTGTCAGGGGGGAGGGGGAGCTACGTCGGTTCCTCGAGAACCCTTCTGTGGGTTCCTAAGGATTGTGCGAAATTTAAAAATGGGTGTGAAAAATAGTGGAGAAATATACCTTTCGAATGATATAAGTAAATTAAAAGAATATCGTCTGCGAAGGGGGTTAACCTGGTTTCTCAAGAACCCTGCTGGGGGCTTCTGAGCGCGGTACAAAATTTGAAATTGGTTGTGCAAAATTTGAATGAAACAAAATTTTTGAAATAATATTATTTGAGGGGGGGGGGAAACAGCCGTCAAGTTAGCCCTTCATATCAAAATGGCCAGAGTTAATCGTAGGAAGATGTGTATTTGTTTTTAAATTTTGTTTTTGATTATTATTTCAGAATATTCCTGCACCCAACATCCGGTTCATTAAAGTTTATGAGTCATATGTTTTTGATTGAGGTAAGATTTTGTGCGGTTTCATATATCTCTTTTTTACCCGATCCTATAATATAGGATATATGTATAAAATTTTTTCTAAGAGATTTTTTAATCAAACAGACTCATTAAACGTTTCTATAATTACACCTTTATTTTTTATACTATGTAGACTAATAAAATGTTAAAGGTTTCTATGAACATCTGGTTTCATTAATAGTTTGCATGGGTTGGTAAAAACACAAGTTTTTTTAAGACTTCCTGTAGATTCAGGCAAACCCATAAAATTTTATACGCTTTTATGTGTCCATCTTTAAAAACATATATTATGGCTTTGAATTATCCTCAATTTTTTTAGATTTTTCAGGGCATTTTGTAATCTAACAGGCTCAGAATATTTTTTAGGTTTTTATAACAAAATTTATTATTCTTTTATAATCTTACTTACTACATGGCTAAGGACTTTGAAATAGACAAATCTAATAAATACTTCGTTTTTTCGACCACCTGAAAACTAATTAAAAAAGCTATACTTAGTATACTTACTTACTTACTTAGTTATATATACTTTCGTAAATACTTCTGCAAACAAAATATGTTTTTGACCTTATAAAATATGATAAACAAAATGTCATAAAACTTATCAAAGTAATAAGATCTTACCTGGTTTTATACTATGTGAAATCGCTCAACCGTTAAGTTTAAGAAGTTGGCTCCGCCCAAGGAAGGGCTTCCAAATATCTGGAATTTCAACACTTGGTTTACTGAAAATACCCTGATTCTGCCCAATAGAGGCAGCTTTAAGGCATTTTAGTTTCTTTCAGTGTGATTTCTTGTGCAAAATCTTTGCTTCTGTCCACTTCATTCGGTTTTGTTTTGACCATGCGTGTTCGGCGATTCCTGATTTCGTTGTTTCACCTCTTTGAGTAATCGTCTGATATTCCTTAAGCCTAACAGATATTGGTCTTTTTGTTTCACCTATGTATGATTCATCACACTCACAAGGAACTTGGTAAATGCATTCCTTATAATGTTTCTTCTCCAGTTTTGTTTTACTAAGAAGGCTTCGAATAATATTATTAGATTTAAAAGCTGCTTTTATAATTAAGTTGTTCGCTACTCTTAGAATTTTCTCTGATTTGCCTTGCCAATCAAAATCATATAACTCATAAACTTTAATAAATCTAATGTTATTTGCAAGAATATTCTAAAATAATAATCAAAAACAAAAAAAAAATTACACACCTTCCCACGATTAACTCTTGCCATTTTGATATGGGGGGGATAAGTTGACGGTTGTTTCTCTTCCCCCTCAAACAATATTTTTCAAAAATTTTATTTCACTCGAATTTTGCACACTTTTGTACAACCAATTTTAAACTTTATACCCCGCCCAGAAGCCTCCAGTATGATTCTCGAGAAACCAGGTTAACCCCCTTCCGAGACGATATTTTTTAAATGTTCATATTATATTATTCAAAAGGTTTATTTCTGCACTATTTTACACACCCATTCGTACTTAGCCTTAGAAATAGATTGTAGTTTGCACCTGAAGACGATCAGATATTGTACTGATCGAAACGTCGTGTATAAATAAAATATAGACAATGGAAATCCGAAACACAGTTAATTTCAAATACATTATTGTCTCAAACTTTCAAACATAAGCTATGTTACTGTTATTCTTAATCTAACAATAGATTATGTAGATTTCTAAAAATGGAAACTAGGAGTCAAAAACAACTAAAGGAATTTATGAGAATATAAAACATCCAAGTAAAAAGAGGTGCAGGAATCCAAACACCAGTTACATAGAAATCTCCAATAATATTGAAAATGAGAATAGCAAATTAAAATCAATTACTCACATACACGCTGACCTACGAAATAAACTTGCGGATAGGAGCCGGAAGATACAAACTTAAAAACAAAGAACTATCCAAAGGTTTGGAAAACTTAGAACTCAAAATAAAACAATTGGAAAATGAAATCGGATGGAAAAATGAAATGCTAAGTAAATATAAAGTTAACCTTGAAAAGGTTATTGATAAGAAGGTAAATAATTAAATGCAATGTACACAGGATCTGGAGACAGTAACAAAGCTTAATAAGATCCTAAAGAGAAAAAGCGTCAAGAAAAGTTTCGACAATATATTATATTATATATATACAAACATATTCATGGGAGTGTAGCAATATATACAAAAAATAGTAATTAAATTTTTGGCGAGTTATTGTCTTGAGTTTCACGTTGAGTGTTGTGGTGTTATTATTGAAATATGCAAAGTTAGAGTGTGTGTCTTATGTATTTATAGATCAGGATCAAACGGTTCGGCTGATATATTTTTAAATAGCTTAATCTCAATAATTGACAAATGCTTAAAGACCTGTGATGAAATAATATTGTGCGAAGATTTTAATTTTGATTTGTATGAAATTCAGGAAAAGGCAATTATGGTAGATCTAGTTGAAACTTTTGGTCTAAAAAATTATAATGATGATTTTACTAGGGTTTTCGCTGATAGGAATGGGAGAACAACTTTTTCAAAACTTTACTTTATCCTACAAAAAAAAAATAGATAACATTGTCAAAACTACTGTAGAGGATCTGTCACTGGGAGATCATTTTGCTATGACATATCCCTCTAAATTAAGTAGCACTTCTTATAAAAATCCCACAAAATCTCACAAAAAAACAAAATCGCATATAAAAACTCGATTAATAAATTAAAATAATTTAGAACAACTGTGTAATTATCTTTCAGGTAAATTTGATGATATCAGCTGCTTGAGACAAGATGTAAATGTTCTTTTGAATAGGTTCGTATATATGCTAACAACTGCGTGTGATTTCTTTTGTTCATTAAAAACCTTATCAAAAAATAATAAATAAAATAGCAATCCTGAGTGACTTTAGCCAAGAGGTTACAGCATCAAGCCAAAACTTAAAATTAATGTTTAGGGAAACAAAAAATAACATAAATCTAAATAATATTTACAAAGAGCAAACAAAAACACCACAAAAATCTTATCAAATCAGTAAAGCAAAATTTTATGAAAATAATCTAACCACTGCCACTATAAGTCTAAAGAAATTTGGAAAATTGTTAACCGTAAGAAACCTAAATCTAAAGGCGAGATTACTATAAATTTGGATATTTGTGATAAAGGTATGCTGGGACAAAAATTTTCAGATCACTTCCTAACAGCCCCTAAAAAACTAGTTGCGGATACTGTTACTAAGAATGAGGTATGTAATGTTGTGGGGAAATTAAGAAAACGATTTCGGTAGGAATAGATTGTATACCTAGGAAAATAATTAAAGCAACTTCGGAAATTACAGGCAAACCACTTGCTCTTTTAATAAATGCGGCATATGATTAAGGAAAGTTCCCAGATAGACTAAAAATCTCAAAAGTTATACCTATATATAAAGGAGGTGACTCTAAGGACATTAATAATTATATACCAAACAGAAAAGATTTGTGGCATAGAGGCCAAAACAGTGAAGGAATAAATCGAAAAAAAGTTTTTCCTCGACCAGGATTTGAGGAACCGGGGTTTTAATTGGCTATTCAGAAATCCTTTCGTCTGATTCAATTGTTAGTAGTGGGGAGATCTTTGAAGCCTACTGCGGCTTTAAAAACCTAGACATGTTATAAAGATAAAAGAGGTAAACATTCACGATTATTATCTATCAACCAACGATACACGATATATAGCGTTTTATTGAAGGTGTCAGATGGCGAATTTCCAACTAATAATTTCAGCCAAACATATTTACAAAATAAAGGGAAAATTTAGCGCCCTGATAAATTTACAGCCACAAATTTTTTCTGTAAATTTATTAGGGCGCTAAATTTTCCCTTCATTATATACCAATTTCAATATGAAGCGTAATATCAAAAATATTTGAGAAAGTTATATATAATAGGATAATTGATTTTAGCAATAAGTTTAACATGATATCTGAAAGCCAGCATGGATGTAGACAAAAAAGAATTACGGAAACAGTTTGCTATAGTTTCCTTAATTTCACTTATGTTCATTTTGATAAAAATCAACAGGTTGCAGGTATTTTCTTTAATATGTCAAAAGCTTTTGGCAGCATAAATCTTGATTTTAGTACAACAAAACTAAATAGCCTAGGTTTTAGGGGAAACAGTAAAGTCCTTCTCAAATCTTACCCGACAGAAAGAAAAATGTGTTTGTCGGTTTTCAACACCCAAACTGAACCCCATTTTTTGGTTTTCCTTTGTTTTATAAATGACCTTCCAAAGCACGTACAATCTGAGTGTACTGTTAGTTTTGCTGATAATGTGAATGTGTCTGTTACAGCATTATCTCTTGATGAACTTAATTTTAAAATAAACAGAGTTTGTAAAGAATTTTATTATTATTTATATATTATACCAAAAAAACTGTTGTTATGAAATTGTCAAAGATTCAAATATCAACATAAACTCAAATTGATAAAGTTTCAATTAGAAATTAACAAATTCTGGAGGTAAAAGAGACAACATTTTTGGGACTTCAGCTGGATAGTACCCTTAGCTGGGATAACCAAATAAATACTGTCTGCAAACGTTTAAACTGCTTTTTTTGCTATTCACCAATTAAAAGGTTTTTGCTTAATGTGTACTAAGCCCTTGCCTCTTCCATGATCTCTTATGGTATAATTTTCTGAGGTAGTGCATTTTCATCCGGAAAAGTGTTTTTACAACAGAAAACAATCCTAAGACTAATATTTAATCACAAACCTACTGATACATGTAGACCTATTTTCATAAGACATTCACTGCTAACTGTACCATGTATATACATTTATAAATCTCTTAATCATGTTAAAAAAACTTAAATAAATTTCCTACTAATAACGAAACCCATTCGTATCACTCAAGAAATAGCAATAATTTACGAGTAAATAATCACTCAAGTGCCCATTATCAAAAATCTATAAACTATTTACCAATAAAACTGTACAATAAACTACCAAAGCACATCAAGGATTATAAGGATTGTAACTCGTTTAAAACTATATTACGATTATATTTACTACAAAATGCACTTTACAGCATTGAGATTTTTTATAAATGTAGGAGCTACACATAGCAGTTATTAGAATTATTTATTAGACATTTTTTTTAGTAATATATTATATAGACTGTACCTGATAAAAATTAAGTTTTGCCTTTTTAAATTGACAATTTGCATTACTTTTGTGTAAACTTGTGACTTAATTTTGTTTTTAATCTTATTGTATTTACTTTTAATTAAAATTTTCATATTGTAAACTACAATCAATTGTAGTGGGTTAGGCCGTCCTAGTTTCTTAGTTTAGGTTAGAGTATAGTAGTTTTCTACTACTAATAATACTACTGCCACTGCCAGTGTTGCCAGATCTTGTGAAATTTAACTAGATCTAGTGCTTTTTTTGTAATTTATTAATTTAGTGGAAACTTTTATTAAAATGCCATATTCTAGTTATTTATTTCATATTACTACTTACGTACCATACTATTTTTTATATTTTGATCTTCCTATTTCTTTATTTTAAATTAATCCTAAAAGGTAAATCTGGACCTGAGTATAAAAAGGGCCAAACCCCATTTTTCGTGTTTTGAGTAATCTTTAGATAAAGTTAGGTTCTTATCTGTATGTATATGGGAGATAGGCCAAAATTAAGTGAACTAGATCGGCAACGAATTATACAAGGAGTATGGACTTTTTTCTACCTGTAGTTTTGAATGTGCTTATTTTAGTGATGGTATAAACTCCATATGGGCAAAAATGGAGATTGGCCCATTTTATACTCAGTTTCAGAAATATTGCTTTAAACTTAACATAAACTTAACAAAAATACAATATAAAAATTTTGCAAATAATGTTCCAACAATAGATAAACTGTATTAAGGTCCAAAAGTAGCTGTAGCTGTAGCTTCAGAAGCAAATAAACTAGATTAAAAAAATATGCATTTAATATGTACTTCGGTGTTTTCATTTAGTCACCCCCAGTTAACAATAGCTTTCTAAGAGCCAGCAAAGTAAATATAAGTCTAGTGAAATTTTAGTGATTATTTAAGACATCATCTGGTTAATTCTTAAATTTTGATCTGGCAACACTGACCACTGCTAAAGTTGTACCGTCATTTTTTGTTATAGAATGTACAGGTAGATCTTATGGAAACGGAATTGCCATACTAAAAATCATAAAATATTTTAAACTTTTATAAACTTACTGGCTGGTCAAATATAATGAAATCCTATGGGGGACTTATGTGTGTTTCAATTTCACTAGTAAAAATTTTAAAATATCATAAATTTATCTAAGCATAGATCATGAAATCTTATAATGTTTTACATCTTATTTTTTTATAATCTTTTATGAGGTTTTTTGGCAGGGTAACATTTGCTTTTTTTTGCCATTCTTTTAAAAATCTATATCATCATTTTGATTTTTAACAAGTTTAATGTTGTCAACATTTAAAACAAAATGGGTAATTTTAGGTGCAGTAGATTATAACACAAAATTAAGAAAATGTTTTTCATTTTTAGTAGTAACAATTTTTAAATAAATACTTTCGATAAATGGCAAAAAGAAAGAGAAATTGTAGTTTTTACTCTGTAAATTCTTGGTAATGTATATTTTTTTAAAAAATCCTGAAGGAAACAAATCATGTGACTCTTAGACTTATTATTGCAAATTTGCCGCGTGTTAACATCCAAACTTCTTATGCATTATTTAGCACTTATTAAGCTGATGTTAACCGACGATTTAACATAAACCAAGAAATAGTTCATTTTTGCCAGAATATTTTCCCGCAACAACTAGCAATCATCTCTATACTTCGTAAAAATGTTGTAACTTACTTTTTAATTTTCGAATTGTCACCGCCTTTGTCTTTCCTCTAAACTGGAAAGTTGCCAAAACTCTAGCTGCCCCGCTCAAGTACTTAAATTACTAAATGTTTGTTTACTTATCTCGGCTTATATATATCACTATTTAACAGTATAAATCAGATAAAGAAGGATGATTTGGGAATCAACCAAGAGAGCTTGGAGGTTTTTAAAATGGCTATTAGTCAAAAGGAATTGTTTAAAAATGAAAATCGACACGACTAAGGGGTACAACAATTAAAAAACAAACTAAATTAGATATAGACACGTGATTTTAGAAGTTAAAAGGGCTTAGAGGAAAACGGTGTGGGCAAAATAGGTGTTACCAACAGAATATTACATGTGATACATCACTTTGGGGTTTTTCGATCCACTGAAATTAGATTTGGGGTTAATAAATTGTTAAAAATAATCTAAGGAGCCAAGAGGCAAGTTTTTGGGGTAAAAGAATATAATTTTTTTAAAGGGTTTGAGGACGTTCCCTATGTCACGCATCTATCTTTAGAACGTCTTTAACCGTTGTTAGAGCTTTTCCTAGAACGTAGAACATGAAGTACTTTTTAGGTCCAGGACCTTTTTTGAGGGGTCATGTGTTATTATGGACGCATCTTAAATATCTTGAGTTCCTAAGGGTGTCGTGGTGGCATTAAATGGACTTAAAACAAGACCCAAACAAAATCACTCAAAAAACGAGAGAACTTGACTATATATTAAAAGCTCGTTGTTGGCACTTGGGTAAAAGATAGAACAAATAATGTGATCCCAACACACCTGTACACTATATATTAGTGCATATATTTTAAATTCCTTTATTTCCAAGACAATGCAACCAAAACTTGTATAAATATTTAGAGTTGAATAATTGAAATATGCAAGGTAAGTTAATATTTTATGATAATTTCAAGTGCTGGGTGTTAAAGTGGGTTACTATTTTGCTGTATTTTATGATAGCTGGTATTTTTGCTACTATGTTTTTAAAAACTTGAAGTTTGGTAGAGTTTTATCAAAAGCGCTCTCGAGTGATGCGATATAAGTTACTTTAACATGTTGCTTGTTGTCTTAGCTAGTGAATCGGTATAAATGTAGCTGCACGAACTTGCAGGAACTTAAGTTTCTTTTTTTTACTATGTGTGGCTTGGAAAAACTGAAATTCATGAGAAAGCTACGGCCATAAAAGTATATGTAACAAACCAGGGAAGCGATAGCGAATAAACCCTTTTGTAGATCTATCATATTATTTCTTAGTTAGATATTAGATAATTATAAAAATAAGACAACCTCGAGACGCTGGGAATCGCCAAAGACTCAGAGGGTCTCGAGAAAAGTTATATTTAAACGCGTTTAAAATCAGGTAGAAGTTACTAATTTTATAGTAAGTAGTTTAAAACCAAAATTTATAAATATGAAATAGATTGTCAAATTTATTATTATGTTCCTTAATTTTATTTAAAAAGCCACCCAGTTAAAAAAATCCGTTTAGAAATAAAAAAGTTAAAGATTTAGGTGGGTAAGTTGTTACTTAATAAAATATTTTCATAACAAAAAGAAAATAACAAACGTGATTTTGAAATTTTGGAGTTTTTATTAGCTAATTTATGGATTTGTCCCTCTGTGCGTCACCAGCGCTACCTTTTAATTTATCTTGAATACGCATCCATAGACCTTGTTCATTCTCATATAAACTGAGTAAGTCAAAAATAAATTCGATTGTCCACTCCATATTTACGTGGCTTGGAGAGTACTTTTCGAACTAAACAAGTTGCAACAACCAAACCAATTGACGTACCCGTGGCATTTCGGTCTCTTCGGACACGCTGACATCGCATCGGGTCGAGCCTTTGAAGTTATCGACTCGCGGCGGATCCGTCGCGCCATCTTTCCCACGGCTCGGTGGCGCGAGCTGGCGTGGCCTGACCTGTAATAACACGGCCGTGCGAAGCCAGCTTTAAAAATTGTTCAAAACACGTTTAAGAACAGTCTTGATGGATTGGAAAAGCCAAGGAAAAGCTTAGAAAGGAAAATATATTGAAGAATCTGAGTAAAAAACAAAAACTGGACGCTATTTTGAAGTGCAAAAAATAATGGAATATTTTTGTAATTATTTGACGTGGCCATGAAAACTAATGCCTAAATAAGTAAAAAGTAATAATATTTATTAATTTATTATACGGATAGCCTCGCTACAGACTCTTTAGTACATATGTGTATTTTTCTTTTGTTACAGTAGTTTAGCATTTAGTTACAGTAGTATTAGCATAGACTTTCAAGTAAAGTCCGGTTATTATGTTTTAGAATATTTTGTTTGGTAACGCAACAAATTACCTGAAAAATGTGTTTTTTTATTAAAATTTTAATTGCGTAAAGTTAATTTTGAAAAGAATTAGTTTAACGAATCAACGACAAAAGGATACAAAATTATAAATAAATTAATGAATATAAAATTTTCGCAAAAAAATCCAACCTACATGCATCATTTAAAAAATCTGGCAATAATGTTGTTTTAATAGAATTTAAGGCACTGCGGGGAAAAATCAAGAGTGATTTAACTAATTTTTACAAAAACTACATCAGACAAACCGAATTAAACCTTAAAAATAACCCGCTGTATACCTTCTAGCGATTCGATGTGGTTAAGTTGATATGGCGACAAAATGACCGACGCATATTCTAACTTTCTAACTAATCACGAGAGCACCGGAGTATAAAGCCGTACATCATCGAAGCGCTTTTTACGATGCTATCAGTGTGGTCGTTAATAGTCGATTTTGAAGGGAACATGACATTTACCTATATTAAGATGGAGATATTATTGTCGCACCAATTATCGGTATTGGTTAAATTTCTTTAAAGCCGCCTACAGTCTTCAATGCTGGAGAAATAAATTTTTAAGTCGTCTGCGATTAGGACATCGATGACGTCATGTATTTCATTGATAAATATAAGGAACAGTAAGGGTCCCAACATTGACCCTTGAACGACCCCCGAATTCGCTTGGTATTTGACAGACTCATTACCACCCAGTGCTACGTACTGGTTTCTGTCACTAAGTTTTTATGAAAGCACTGAGTGGTCGAGTCTGTCAAACGCCTTTGAAAAATCGTATATCACATCAGTGCGGCCATGGTTGTCGATTGTGCGACATCGTTTATTCATTTCTCTTTTCGCTTTGATTTTTTGTGTGTTCCTTGTGGAATACTCATCCAAGTTTGAATTTTCGTTATTTCCACCCAAGATCTCTTGATCTTTTGTTTTTTAGTTTCTTTTCGGTTGAAGTAACTGATTTGGAGGTTTTTAAACTTCTTCTTTGTTTTAATTGCCTTAGGAGCGTAATCCTACTGGAAATATTAACACGCCAGGACGAATTCGTATTAGGTAACTTGGATAAGTAAGTACCAGTGCGGAACGATGCCTATTTGTGAGTGGTTGACCAGTGAAACTACTGATGAGCCCACGCTGGTTACCCAGGGCGAAACATCGTTTATTCATTTCTCTTTTCGCTTTGATCTTTTGTGTGTTCCTTGTGGAATACTCATCCAAGTTTGAATTTTCGTTATTTCCACCCAAGATCTTTTGATTTTTTGTTTTTTAGTTTATTTTCGGTTGAAGTAACTGATTTGGAGGTTTTTTAACTTCTTCTTTGTTTTAAGTACAAATAGGTTTGCAGAGGCCCGTTTTCTTTCATTACTCCTCCAAAGATATCTTGCAGAATCATTTGCCTGACTAAATTTATATTGGGGTGTCCGTCTCCCAGTCCTATCACTAAATTAATATTTTCCTTCATGATACGGTTAAAAAAGCAAATAAAAAAAGACTTGACAAAAAAACAACAAAAGTCAATAAAAAAGTAAGGTTTTTACCGCCAAACGATTGACTATATTCAAAAGCTCTATTTTTAACCTTTTCAAGTTACCTTTATTTACGGTAACGGTAACTATAAAAGTAACGAAATTTGCTGTTGAACTGCCTGATCAAAATCTCTCTATTATAACCAGACACATGATGACTTTACGTAGGCCCAGGCGAAAAAGTGTTTAAGCGGTCTACACAACAATAACTTGGGGAAAAGCACGAAGATTTTGTGCTAATTTAATTTATATTTAATGTTTTAAACTTATCTACCTTCTCTGTATGAATCTGTACTGCAAAAATTTAGTATTTAGTTTAAGAAAATTTGTAACTTTTTTGTATATCTTCTGTATGCAACATATGTTTTCCCACTCAGTAATTGGGCACGAGCCTATTGATTGGCGTATTTAATAAATAAATAAATTAAATTAAAGGAACTTTCGAAAAATATTGCCCAGTTATTGGAAATCAAGAGGCAGCTTTCCCGGCAGTACAGTACGGCATAAATGATACAAAACGGAAATTGTTTGCATAAAAAAGAATGGAAGCTTACAGTTCAAGGAAATTAACACTATTTCTTACGAAATATTATTAAGGGCACAGTATAATATAGATGGACTGTGATCTGGCTATGGTGTAAAAAAATCTTGATATTTTTGTATTCAACATTCCTTCAAAAGAAAACAGTTTTAGTGACTTGTGTTCAAGATTTGGACCCATAGAAACTAAATACTTACTCCTTAAATAGAAAAATTTGATAATGTATTTTGAGTTTCTGACTCAGATTCAGAATTGGTAGACGCTCTTGCTATCAAAGGAAAAAATGAAGCTTTCCAACTTTTTTGTGTTTTAGTCAAAGTAACCGACAAACTTATACAAGAAGAATCTAGTGAAATATTAGTAGTACCAAATTGACTACTATCAAAGTACGGGTTCCCGCTATTTAAAAAACTTTTGGTTTACAAAAATATATAGGTATTTCGGTTTTCGCCCAACAGTGTATGAGAAGCTTACCGTGGGTGCAGAAACATAAAGCTCAACAAAATGTTTCCCAATGACAAATAATACAAGTAATACTAGAATTTTATATATTAGGAAGTACTTTATTGTTACCATTGCATTTTGTTTTATTTATCAACGTAATCAACAGGCTGACGCCCAATAACAGATTGCAAACTTAAGATTAATACAAAAGCAAAACGTAATTATGCAGATTGCTAATTCTAAAATTAAATATAAAAAAAAATATGTGTTTGTAGTACATGCTAAGTAGCGATAAAATTACCTAGTAACATAATTAAGGATTAAACGACTTAACTGTAAGGAAGTTCAATCCCAATTATACGAGATTGGTCACAACCTATTAGATACACCAGGTAGTGATACTTCGTAGCACGTCATACGCAAGTTTTAGAGATAAGAAAAACAAACCGCCATGGCAGCCGGCCTGATCTCTGCTAGGTACTTCAGTATACTTCTAAAGCTTTCCTGAAATACTAAGATCGCCAAGTACTTGAATAAATTGCGTGAAAAATACATGAATATATAAATGGGAGGGTGTCTAATAGGATGTGACCAATCTCGTATAATTTGGATTGAACTTCCTTACAGGTAAGTCGTTTAATCCTTAATTATACTTCGATTGGGCACATCCTAATAGATACACCAGGTAGTTGCTAGAGAATATGGCGATATTAGTTAAAAAGTTAAATAATAATAAAGAAACCACAATGTTTAAAATTTAAATATATTTCTTAATATAATTAGCTAAGAAATCTTTAGAAATTAAAGGTTTATTATAAAATAGATTGAACGGTTTTCTTTTTTCGGAACATCCCGCAGCCTTTCTAATACTTTTGATTGATGCACCAAACCTTAATGCTGCGGAAGACACTTCATATCCTGTGCTATGTCCTTTAAAATTTGATTCTATTTCTGCGTTTTTTAGACCTTTATAAATTCAACTGCTAATGCTTTGGGATGTAGCGGGCTTATGAGGCTTTTTAATTGTTAAAATAAGTGTATCCTCTGTTCCTCGAAATAGTTTTGTTTTCTGTATGGAATATATAATGGTAAAACAAAAGTAGAACTGTAAATTTTCTTTGAAACAGGGTACTTAAGTCAAGGCTTTAAGAAGTATTTCTATGCCCTCTTCGTTAGCCTTGATGTTACTTAACTTATAGAACAAAGAGTCAAAAGAAGTACCATTTTTATAGTTAATAACCCGAATGTTAAGTTTACCAAAGGGTACAAGTTACCTATATAAGGTAACACTGGTTTCGGATACCAAGTTTATATTTCGGAGACTAAGAGCGCAGCTTAAAAATGCGTCTGATAAATCTATCTACCATTTCTGAATTTTCTGCTCGCAAATTAAATTTAAGGCAGATCTGTGTGTGTTAAGAGTTCAATATTTCCCAGCATTTTGAGATTATGTTTCATAAACGGATACAACTTGATTTACATTAGGCTGCAAGATGGTCTCAACATTATTGTCGCAAAACTTCCATCATTTGGATAAAATAAATTGCATTCTCCCAAACGCCTCTTTTACTATAGGCCACCTTGATAAGATTGCTACCCCCAGGGAAAGATTCTTCCATAGTAGGTGGGGTTACCTAAGCGAGGATAAGAGTAAATCACCTTTCGGATTTAAAACGATAAGTTTTAAGCGAATCACGGATCCTAATTTTGGATACCATGCATGGGTTCTCCAGATAGAATAAACCACCAGACATATCGCATAATCGTTTTCAATTTTTTTTTTGTGGAAATAGTGAGGAAGGTGGCAATATATAAGAATGAAGGTTTTTCTAATCTAATCTAAACACAAACCGGTGGCATTTTTTGTTCAGGTAGCTTGCAAATAAATATACAATTTTTTTACCAGATTTCTTGTCCACTATATTATTATGAAACGTATTTATGTACGTGTCAAATACAAAAAATATACCTAAGCTCACTGCCACATCATTCTTCCAATAGCAATCAGTTTTTTTACAAAAGCTGCCTTCATTTCAAGAATGTTTATATGTTTCTCCTGTTCACCTTGTTGCCAAATAACCCCCTTTTGCTTCCATTCCATTGCAACACGCCCCCATCCCGATTTGTATGCATCAGAGAAAATTTTAATGTTCGTAATTAGGCTGTAAAATAGTATGTGCTTTTATCACCACTCAAGTTCATTTTTAACTAAGAACCTAACAAGCATCTTTTTGTTATAGTTGTTCCTGCTAGAACAAAATTATTATTATTTTCCACAAACCAAAACTTCACTTTTTTGCCATAAACAACATTGTTTATTGTCTCCTGATGATGCCAACGTTGTTAGCGAAACGCGCGTCGAGTGCAAAAAAGTGTAGTTTTGGTTTGTGGAAAACAATCATAATTTTGTTTTAGTGCAACAAAAGGTTCCAAATTCCCAACGTAGTTGTTCCTGTTAGCCTATAAGGCACGATATTTTTCTCGCTCAAGGGTTTTTACGTACAACAAGCCGTACTCTGTACAAACCGAGTCTAGCTTTCCTATAATTTGCGAAACCTCTTTAATTGTTATTTAATTTTTTTTTCTTTGAATAATCTTAATGGCTGTTTTTATTTTTGTTATTCTTTTTTGTTCTATATATATCCACATCTTTTTTGCATTAAGGATAAATGCTAAAAATTGTATCTCTTAAGTCGGTTGTGTATAATTTTTTAGAGGGTAGAAAAAAAAAGTTTTGTGGCTAGACCGAATGGTAAACATTGGAATTCAACGTTTGTTTTGAAAAGAAAATCATAAATATTTTTTATATTCATCAAACATTGGATGCATGCATGCATCTTTAAGATCTAATGTCGCAAGGAAGCAGTTTTTAGTAATTAAGTTCTCTAGCATCTTCCAGTTGAAAATGAGGTGGGCGAAAGAACTTTATGTAGGTTTCTAGGATTAAAGATAAACCTAAAATCCCCTGTTATCGTTCTGTCTTAAAAAATAGCTTAACAAAAACTGATCTTGACAGTTATTAACAGTTTAAACTGCTCCTACTTATAAATGTTGTATGCTTTTCGAATAAATTTTTAACTCATTTTTGGTAAATTTTGAGGTTTTGGGGCTGAAAACTTGAAAAGGTTTGTCCACAAAGGGAATTTTGTAACCTTTTGTCCAACTCAAAGTTAATTTATTTTGAGTTATTTGATTCCACTCTTCTGAAAAAAAAAATTTCGACAGGAATACGTTCTCTCACTGTTTAGCTCTAATATTTCCTCTCGGCGCGTTTTTTATATTTTGGCAATTTTCGGCAAAACCTTCGCTAAAAAAGAAAAGATCTGGATTTTGCGCAGTAGGAGAAACAATATTGTGGCCAATGCAAAACAACTGCGCCGATTCGGCAAGACCCAAAAAATCTTCAAGTGCTTCGTCTTTCCCTTTTTTGTTTAGGCCAAATTAGAGACAACCCGCTCTAAGGCTGTCAAACCTTTTCCCAAAATAGTTTACAATTTCGAGAGTTACGTATCTCTTTTTTGTTTTGTGGATGCTAGCATCCTGGATTTAATTTGGGTCTTTGAAGAATTTGGCAATTTTTCCGGAAATTTTGTATTTTTCGAGAAGATAATTTTTAGTTTCCATATCCATATATTCCCATAGAAAGATGCTACTTCCATCTGCAAGCTAGCTCTGCTGATATATCTGGACTGAATGTACTATCATCTGTCCCTCCTACTATACTTTCTAAGGGGTGCCTCTCTATGCTAGAGTTCGAGGCACTACTAGTATCTGACGAGTTGAGGAACTGTCAGATTCGTCGTCACATATAATAATATAATAATAATACTTTTTCAAGTAAACATATTATAATCTTCTTAGAAAATTGGACACCCCGTAGAGTAAACCATGCATCGGGAGCATGGGTGAGATATGATAGTATTTGTTTTTACGTGCAGCATATAGGATATAGCGTGCTAGGCAAAAAAATTCTGATTCATGCTCCGTCTACATGGAAAATTTGGTTGAGAATTTTTGTTAAATTACCACGGGTGAAGGGTGTTTGTCATAATAATTATTCTGGAAATTAAAATGTGATATTTTGGAAAGAGATTTTATTAACATTATGGAGTTTTTTATTGAGGCTAATATGGCGCGCATAAGTCAAAAACTATGCAGGGTTTAAGTTTCTATGAGTCATAAAAACAAATGTGTGTTTACAGAATAAACAAACCCAGGCCAAAAAATATTAGCCAATCGCCTAATAATTGTCTCACTCCACTGTTTAAAATTGACAATGTGCCTTACTTACTTGAATCACGACGCTTCCTTTTTCCTTCCTTTCCTAGTTTCCTCATTTTTTTCTTTGGGTAATCCATTTGCTTTTCACGTTTTCTTTTGTTAAATTTTTTCGGGATTTTATTCGTTCTGTCAGATTCGTCGTCACATATAATATATGAAAAACGACGTGCTAGTAAGTAAACATTTGGAGTTTTATATTGAGACCAATTTAGCGGGCATAAGTCAGAAACTATGGAGGGTTTAGATTTTTATGCGTAATAAAAACAAATGTGTGTTTACAGAAGAAACAAACCCATGCCAAAAAATATTAGCCAAAAGCATAATATTTGTCTCACTTCATTGTTTAAAAACTGACAGTTTGCCTATACCTTGAACACGATGCTTCCTTTTCATTTCCTTTTTCAGGTTGCTCATTTTCTTCTTTAGGTAATCCATTTGCTTTTCACGTTTTCTTTTGTTACATTTTTTCTTTAAACGCGTAGTTTCACAATTCGCGAGCGCGATACCGTTTCACATGTCGCATGAGCGCAAGAAGTATACTGAAGTACCTAGCAGAGATCGGGCAGGCTGCCATGGCGGTATGTTTTTCTTATTTCTAAAACTTGCATATGACGAAACAAGAAGTTAAACTTCCAAATCAGTTACATCAACCGAAAAGAATCTAAAAAAGAGAAGATCAAAAGATCTTGGGAGGAAAGAAAGAAAATTCAAAATTGTACGAGTGTCCCACAAGAAATAAATTAAAGACCAAAGCGAAAGGAGAAACAATTAAACGATGTTTCGCCCGGGGTGACCAGCGTGGGCTCGTCAGTGGATTCACCAGTCACCCTCAATCCAGACATCATTTAACACCATCGGACACTCTGACTTCCAACTCTGAATCACTCACAAATAGGCATCGTTCCGCATGGTACTTATTATAAGTCACCTGATACGGGTTCGTCCTAGCGTGATAATCTTTCCAATAGGAATATGCTCCTTAGACAATTAAAACAAGAAGTTAAACTTCCAAATCAGTTACATCAACCGAAAAGAATCTAAAAAAGAGAAGATCAAAAGATCTTGGGAGGAAAGAAAGAAAATTCAAAATTGGATGAGTGTCCCACAAGGAACACATTAAAGACCAAAGCGAAAGGGGAAACAATTAAACGATGTTTCGCCCGGGGTGACCAGCGTGGGCTCGTCAGTGGATTCATCAGTCACCCTCAATCCAGACATCATTTAACACTATCGGACACTCTGACTTCCAACTCTGAATCACTCACAAATAGGCACCGTTCCGCATGGTACTTATTAAGATCTTTTGGTCTTCTCTTTTTTAGATTTTTTTCAGTTGATGTAACTGATTTGGAAGTTTAACTTCTTGTTTTAATTGTCTTAGGAGCATATTCCTATTGGAAAGATTAACACGCTAGGACGAGCCCGTATCAGGTGACTTATAATAAGTACCATGCGGAACGATGCCTATTTGTGAGTGTTCAGAGTTGGAAGTCAGAGTGTCCGATGGTGTTAAATGATGTCTGGATTGAGGGTGACTGGTGAATCCACTGACGAGCCCAGGCTGGTCACCCCGGGCGAAACATCGTTTAATTGTTTCTCCTTTCGCTTTAATCTTTAATGTGTTCCTTGTGGGACACTCATCTAATTTAGAATTTTCTTTCTTTCCTCCCAAGATCTTTTGATATTCTCTTTTTTTTTGCGTATGACGTGCTACGAAGTATCACTACCTGGTATATCTAATAGGATGTGCCCAATCGAAGTATAATAGCAATTTCAAGTAAGTATTTACAATTTATTTAAAATACAAGTATATACGACAGCTGGTGAAACGTATAAGAAAAACGATAGTATCACGTCAATTATTTACTAAACTACACTTCTATATAACGGTGCAGTAATTTGGAAAGAATATCCTTTTAACTTTAAGTTATTAAACCCTTTTTCTTAATATTACCATATATACAAGTTCCTCCTCGTATTAGTATTTTTGCTGGGAGAGTGGAAAGATTATAAAATGATTTTTAAAAGAAATTGGCACCAACAAAACCTTCAAAGACAAAATACTAAAATACTTGGGATTTGGATACTTCCCTGAACTATTTAAGATCCCTTTACCTAGCAGAATGGTTAAAATTAGACCAATTAATGTTAAAATTAACCATACTTGTCGCCCTCACCAAACAATAAAAAATTCTAAGTAGTTAATGATATTATATACAGGGTGTTCATTTAAAACTTTCCACCCAAGATATACGTATTTAGATTCTGATTTTGAAAAAATCTGCGGACACTTCGATTTTTTGATCGAGGGGGACACATTTTGGTAATCTTAAAACTTTATATTACGCATCCGCTTCGAGGGGTAAACTTTACATCTAAATCTTGAATGGGGAAAGTGGGTCGAGTAATTCCCAGTTTTGATGGTCTTTTAAGAGTCTTCAGGACCGTGCAAACATTTTGAAAATCTATCGATTTGTTTTTGAGATATTCATTTTCAAAATAAAGTAAATACAGATAAATTTTGCTCCTCGTAGGAGTGTACAAAAGAAAACGCAGTGATAAAAAGTATCTTTTAATAAAAACAAAATCGACGTGTCCCGGGATTTCTCAAAAATGAAAAATATATTTTGTAAAAACTGTAAAAGTAAATATCTCAGAAACGAATTTATGGATTTTCGAAATTTTTACGCGATTGTAAAGACATTCGAAAGACATTCAAAGCAAGGTATCACTAGAAAGCACTTTCCCTATTCAAAATATAAGTGTAAAGTTTAGCCCTAGAAGGGATAGACAAAATGTGTCCCCTTTGAATAAAAAATAGACGTGTCCGAGAAATCAGACTCTACATACGTGAATCTTGGGCGAGAAGTTTTAACCCTTTAACGCTCTCTGGGGCTCGATTCTGGGCGTAATAGAACGATCATACCTTGAGAAGTGACCACTTCTATTAAAATCGAAAATTCCGTATTCTGGGATCGGCCGATCGCACAAAAGTCATTCGAACGACGCACGGTGGTCGATTTTCCGGAAAACGCGGACATAAATGGAAAAATTAAAAAATTCAAAATGTATCTAAATTTGCCCCTATATGGTTGTCAAGATACTAGGCGAATAGTTGGCCAAAGAATAAACTATGCTTTTTACCAGTTTGACGTTACGGTCGCGATTCTTCAAAAAGCGTCAGAAAATCTCGCCCTTACCAAAAATCTGACGATTTTTAAACACAAGTTTACACTTAGTGCTCTTTTGTCAGAACTATTTGCCAATATTCCTTAAAATTTGGTTTGTTAATAGTGTTCTAGTCAATAAACAATATGTCAGTTTTAATTTTTGTAGGCTGTTTTTCTGAAAACCCTGTTTTGTTATTTAAAAATGTATGTTATTAAGCCCTTTTTTATGTGTAAACAAACCTTTAAAATTTTTCGCTTTTACCCTCCCGCTAGTTTTCAAGAATTGGTTCACTACATGTTTCGAGATCATGTCATAAAACACCTCGAAAATATCAAATGTAGTGTAGGGCCAGCTTCATTTAAAATCAATAATATCGCAAGCAAAAAGCTCTGCAGGAAAAACAGCGACGTTTATTGATTTCTTTGGCTGCTAGTGCTAGCTGCATGGTTTGGCCGTTTCCGGATAGATGTCACTAGTAGAACAGAATGGAAAGAAATTTAATTAAAAGCGAAGATTTCTTTCTAATGTTAACAACCTCACGAGTTTATCGCTCAGTATCGTAATGAGCACTTTTGAAACGTAACAGAATTTTTTAAACATTTTTTCACAAGTAACTATTCCCTAATGAATAATTTTTACCACTTAAAACGTAATTTTGCAAAAAAAATAGTTCTGCGTGTTAAAGGGTTAAAATGAACACCCTGTATATTATATAAGCAACTATTGATCTTTATGTGTTAAAGAATTCCCATTTATTAACTCATAAAAAGTTGTTTGAAAGTTTTAGACAATGATGTGTTTGAAATTAACTCTGTGTTTCGGTCAGTACAATCTCTGATCGTCTTCAGGTGCAAACTACAATCAATTCCTAAAAAGTTATTTAATATTTTTTGGTTTAATGCAAAAATTTTGATATTTGTTACTTGTTTACGAGTCATTTTCTAACTCGTAAAAACCAGCAAAAAAAATAAAGTTTTCTAAAAACCATAAACAAGTTGCTTTCAGATCAGTTATTTTCGTTAAACATCAACAAAATGTAATTATAGAGGAAGACCAGCGCTAAGGAATTAAAAGATTGATCGACTTACCTGGTAAGGAAGATCAATCAAAATACCTTAAGTTTGTCTTCCGAATATAAAAACACACCCTCCCTTCCAACTTGAACAAATGTGATCTGAAGTTTTGACACCAACAACGAAGTGACTTATATAAGCTACTATCCACAGGTACCACGAATGCCAAACATGTGCCGATTGGTGTAAATATACAATATACGACACTACAAAATGTAATTATAGAGGAAGACAAGCGCTGGGAACTTAGTATTGTCCCATGGGAGTAAGCAATATTTTTATACGGCACTATAAAGGAATACTTTCAAACGGCACTATAAAGAAATACGACTATGAAACCGTTTTTGGGGTGACTATTAAGTAAGGTTTACTTTTACGTGATACTAGGGAGTTATTTTTTACTTTTATTATCAGTGTTAGTTTCACATAAAATGCGTACATGAAAAACCCAACTACGTTTTTTTTTTAGTGTATTTAGTTATACCTACGCTTTTAGTATGCACCTGGGGCACTACCTGCTCATTAAGATATTTCTATTATTGTTATAATTTACCTATGATTGTTTTAAAAATTTAATTAACCTAATTATTACAAACTGCAACTATTGGAGGATTATTTTTTATTTTGTCAGTACCTAATTTAAACTTCCTAGCAATAGAGAATAGTATTTTTAACCAAGGCTAAAGAACAACTCTTTGTCACGAGCTAGGCAAGTTAGTGGACTTAGTCAAAAGCGAACTACACAGAGTTGTTTATGCATGCGTTTTCATAAACAAACAAATTGTTTTCATTTCATGTAATATTAAGATGAAAACCAAAGAAAAACTAATACTTAATGGCTGCTACATTTTTTTCAATAACCATTTCCAATCGACGTGGCATGGAATAAGCCAAATTTCGATAATATTCTTCAACGTTAGAAACCATAATCCCATGCATTACGTATATGTTCATATATTATTTTGACAAATATTTTCGATGGGGTTAAGGTCGGGACTGTTCGATGGCCAAAGTAGCACTTCTATATTTTGGTCTTGAAACCAGCGACGCACAGCATTAGCTGTGTGAACAGGACAATTGTCCTGTTAAAAAATTTCATTGTTTGGTTATAAAAAATCAACTGACGGCACCAGTACTCCTCCTAAAATTTCCAAATATCTAACTGCGGTAAATCTTTCTTTAATTTGCAAGTAAACACCTAACCCTCTAGCAGACATCCAACTCCACATGTTCACTAAGAAGTGTCCTGCTCTATTAACCTGGTAGGTACATCGCTCAATAAACCGACTTCGAGGTGGGCGATATACTATCCGAAGAAGATTGAAAATTTTTTCATCAGTAAATATCACCCTTTACCAATATTCCGCATCCTCTGCAGCGTGATTGAGAGCAGAAATCAGTCGTGCTTGTTTTTGTTGTTCTGTCAAGAGAAGCTTCTTTACTGCAATACGACATTTAAGTTCAGAATTTTTCACTCGTCTGCATGCTGTAGATCGAGAACCTGGAAAACCATTTGTTTTGATGGCTTCGACAGCTGTGGAAAATAGGTATTCTCGCAGTAATCAGTAGTTGTCCATCCTGTTCCTCTGTGCTCACCTTATTTTGCAAAACGGTACCCCGCTTTTGATCCAAAGACTAATGTTCTTGGCATTGATCGTTTCGAAATTCTGACCACAGTGACTTTATTAATATCAACATTTTCGGTGATCCTTATTACTGATCATTCATCTTGTAGTCGAATTAATATCGGCGATTTCGCAAAGGCCGAAAGTTGTGGAAACATTTTCAAATAGTAATTTTGACTAAAGTCAAAAATTATTGACAATGATTGACTTAAATCAAACATAAAATATGTCATGGTGTATGACGGGTGCAAGTGGTGCATCTACACAAAGAATAAACGTTGTATTTTGTATTTCCATGTACGCATTTTATCTGAAATTAACTGTACTATGGATTTTTTTTTATATATTTATTTCAAGAGCTTCTTCTACACAGGGTTTTCTAAATTTACAAAGCTTTACAACTTTACAGCTTTACAACACAGAAAAATGTGCTATGCCAATCACTAATAGAGACTTTCTGGAAACCTTGAGTTTTTTTTTCGTATCTGTATCCGCATCGGTAAAGTATCGACTTACCTTAACCGCCTTTTAAGCATCTATCAGGCGTATACGATAGGAAACTAAACGTATTCATGAATGACGTCACGTTTTGTAACCTCTGCTAAATATTTTAGAATAGAACCCTGGCGCACATCGAAACGCCTCGCCTTGGTACCACCGCATATATTCTGCACATATGCATATTAATTCCTTCAAACTTTATCGTTTGCTTAAAGGGTCTAATGTGGTTCCACTATAAAACGCATAATTTTGAGTACATAAATGATATTTAATTCTATTCCTAATTTAAATAAATGTCAACCCTCAAATATATTAATCTACGAAGTTAATTTTTTTATAAAAAAATTTTCTCGGAAATTTTAGGCTACATTATATATATACAAGACTTTCCAAGGTTCCTTCTTTTTCGTAAATTTGTAGTCGCCCCGACTTTCATTTGTTACTTATTTTCCTTAATGAACTGAAGCCTCATTAAAGTAGGAGAGATTGTACGCCACAACAAGGAAATTACTTTAACTTTTAACTTTTTTTAGAAAGACTTTTAATGCGCAACTCTTTTAAAGTAATATGTTTTACTTTCAGGAGGTCATGCTTGGTCGGCCATGTTCTTTAAGCTCTAATATTAAAGTAATAAATGGTTTAATACCCAAATTAAATTATCTTCAGCAAATGTCTACAGGGTTTGACAGTTCTCGTCTAGGGTGACGAAATTCATGTGTCTTAGTAAGAACGCTATTAAATTCAGATACACTGAAGAGAGATGCCGGCTAGGCAACGTTGTCAAGCAAATAGTTTAGGAAAACTGCTGCACTTTCTAGGTTTTATTAGCGAAACTCTCATTCAGATTTAAATTTTCAGTCGCTTTCTTTCCGAGTACGTTCGACATCAGTTAGCGAGGTTTGGTTTGCCAAAAATGAACGAATTCACAATAGAAGAGAAAATTTTTATCCTAAATTCCTACATGAAATCCGAAAATGTCCATCAGGTAATTGGACGCTTTGCATTTGAATTTCCTGGTGAACCGATTCCCTCTCAACAAACCGTTTATAACAATTTACACAATTTTGAAACACATGGTTGTATCAATGGTTGTCAAAATTATAATAAAAATGGAGTTGCACCAGCTCGTCACATTCCCACTGAGCGGGTAGAATGGGATGAGACGGTATGCATCTATGTTGAGGGGCATGAACCGTGCTTCACTAGGGCAATTTCTGATTGAATTTGAAGGAGGTACGGTAACAAGGTCAAATATTGTCAGGAGCTGTCTGAAGATGATCGTTTTCGACGTTTGAAGTTTTGCGAAATTCGCAAAATACTCGGTACTGGTCGAGAGAACACAAACACCTTGAGGCAGCTGTGAGAACAAAATACCTTTAAAAGCTGAATGTATGAACAGGAATCATTGGTGATCACATAATTGGACCTTATTTTATCGAATGAATTTGAATACCCAAAAATATCTTGAGCTCCTTCAGCAACAGATTTTCCATAGGTTGCAGAAGCTCAACATAAATTTGAGAACAACGTGTTTTCAGTAGGACGGTTTTTCTTCTTATAATTCACGTCAAGTTTCAAATTATCTTTGGGAAAATTTTGAAGATTGATTTATGTCCTCCCACGGAACCAGCCGTTGGCCAGCCATAACTCCTGACATGGCGCCCAATGATTTTTTTTGTGGGCTAGGCGAGAGGACGTCATCTTTGGATTACCTCATTAGAGGCCTTGAACTCTTGAAGAATTGTGGGCCAATATCCTGGATGCAGCCGCTACCACCTAACCAGAAATATTGGCAGGAACCCGACAAGATTTTTACGATCGGTTGGAATACTGCGAGGCCCAAGCTAGAGGACGATTTGAGTCTCTTGAATAAAAAGTAGACATCAAATTGGGCAACAATTTTTAGACTTGTGTGTGTGAATTGTTAAATCTCCAAATTTTTTTAGCTGAAAGAAGAGACATGGAAGATTTTTATTAAATAATTAGAAATATTGAACCCATTTCTGCATATCGCAAATTTTTTGCACTCGGAGAGCGGTCTTTTCAGCGCTTTAGTATGTTTTATTAGAAGACGCAAGTGTGAAGGAGATCGTAGACGTAAATTTTCTCGATTAGTCACTTAGTCTTAGAAGATCTTAAGATTAGTTTTATTTATTTGATACAAAAATGATGCAACTAAAATACCACAAAATACTTTTTATATAACACCTGAAGAGCAGGCGTCTCTTCGCGAATCTGTACATCTAAGGAGGGGAGAGGAGTCCAGTTTTCTCGGCAATTTTTGCAAAATATAGGAGACAAGAATCAGAATCATGAAAAAAAACACCCATCTGTTATTAAATTTACAACAGCTTTAAATTTATTTTGAAGCTAAACAGGACGTGAATACGGCTACAAAAAGTGTTCTAAGTAAAGAAAGTAAAGGGTTGCATATTGAAAGACTGCGCTATGTTGCCTTATTTTTTTTAATTCTTTTAAAAAATTATAATTTTGTTTTAAATTAATTTCAACAAGATATTTCGTGAGCAAGACTTCTACGATAAATTGTCTCATAGAGTCGGAACTTTAGCGCAACTGGTTATGGTAGGTCAGGCTCAGACTTTTCGCAGCTTTATTGAAAGAGCAACGTCAATTGGTAGTAAAACTTTAAGGATAAATGAGCATTTTAATTAACTTAGCGGATTCTAATTTCAAACTAAAATAAGAAAATACTCATAATCACTGTTTCATGCCCTTCGAAGGCAACATTTATCGTTAAATTTAACAGGATTTTACTTGTGAATCTTTTAGTTAAATGTGGGTGACATAGGCAACAGCGTATCGGTTTCTCAAGTTCATTATCTCTCTCGCTCTCATTTATTAGCCATTGCGCTTCTTTATCAATACAAGCTATTTCAGCACCCTAGACAATAACTGTTGAACCCTGTACAGGGTGTTTGTTTATAACTGGAACACTCAGTATCTTTTTTATTATTGAAAATAAAGGGTAGGTCTAAATTCAAAAATTTCTTGGAAAATTGCAACGAACTTAAGCGCTATAACAACTTTTTTTTGTTGCCCTTGGTATACAGTGTAAGGCAATAAAGACGATTTTTTTTAATAGAACATCCTGTATATTTTTGCATTTTTGAATTTTGTAAAAAATTAGCTTTACAAAAATCAACAATATCTTTGTAGTTCCTGAGATATTTGCGTTTAAGTTTTAATAATTGTCAAAATGAAAATATATTGGAAATGACCAACTGATCAAGCTACTAAGTCATGAATGTATTTCTTTATTTTAACAATATAAACTTAAAAATCTAGTGGCCTTGAAAATCATTGATTGAAGGCAATGTAGCTTGATCAGATGGTCGTTTCCAATGTATTTTATTACAATTTTAAAAGCTAATTTTTTTTAAATTCAAAAATGCGAAAATATACAGGGTATTCTATTTAAAAAAAATTAGCTTTATTGCCACACCCTGTATAAGAAGGAGAACAAAAAAAAGTTTTTATAGCGCTCAAGTTCGTTGCAATTTGCCAAGAAATTTTTGAATTCAATCATACCCTTTATTTTCTTTAATAAAAAAGATACTCCAGTTATAAACAAACACCTGGTACATCCAATACAATTTGAGAGACCCGGCTGCTAGTTGTGAAAACATAACCTTAAAAACCACAACGAAAACTTTGCATCGGTTACAAGAAAACTTCAGAATTTTGATAGCGCGCTTGTTTTTTGAAATAAATATTTTGCCTAAAATATTAGTCGCAGTTGAATTTTGACTTTCTACTTGTAAAGCTACACTTTTGGATCCCATATAATACATACTAGCCATTATTACCAAACTAACAAATTTGGAGAAATTGTTTGTATGAATTTGTGCTACCAAAAAAACCGAATAGGAATTTTGGAACTAGTCAACTTCTTTTTTGACTCCATTACATAAAAGAGCGCCTCCACGACGTTTCAGGAATTTCGTTGCGATATAGCAGTGTGGAATTTAAGACCTAACTTTAAAGTCATGGCTACGCAATAATAACAGGAAAATTTTTCCCCACTTACGTTGCGGTATGGAATACGGGCACGTTGCGAGGGTAAGTTGCGGTTACTTCCAGGAGATTCTATGTGGTAACGGTTACGTCGTGAGAACTTTAAATGTTAGTTGGGCTCTGTAAAATCTGGCAAGAATCATGTAAGATTATTTTTTTTTGTATGGCAATTTGACAATGCATAGAAGTGTAATCCCTAATGGTGTGGAATTTTTCTTTCTAAAATGTAAAGTTGTGTATTACATACGTAAACGTACATTTTATACAAAGTAACAATACACTTACTATTTTAAATCTACTATGGCCGCAAGGTACCCAATTGATTGTGTAAATTCACTAACCTTTTTTCAATGGCGTAGCCAGGGGGGAGAGGGTTAACCCCCCCCCCCAGGAGGTCAAACCCAATCTACAATAGTTTAATCATGATTAAGAGCCCCGGAGACAGCTATAGCTGACAGACAGCCTCCACTTTTTTGACCCTTTACTCGGGTTTATGACGTGTGTTTGGTGTAATATCTTAAATTTTAAAAATGTTGCCTGCGCTGGGGTGCTATGACGTCATTAATCGTTACAATATTAGTTTGATTCTAAGGAATTTTTGTCACCAGTATTCAAAACGTCTAATAAATAGCATTCTGAGCATAATTTTTCTTAATATTTTCATCTGCGGCGCATTTATGATTTGCCAACAAATGTATATACACCACAGCAACTCACCCCTTCTTGGGAACTAACCCGATCTACTTTTTCAAGCATATTTTACGAAAAACCCGAGAGATCAATATTTTTTAAGAATTTTTTGTTTTTTTTTTGTAAAAATTTTTGCCTGCGATGCTATTTTTTTAAATTTTAAGCATTTCTTTTGTCAACAACATTTGAGACGCTCAAAAAATAGCATTTTAGTGTAATATTTTCAAAAATTTTGCTTGCGGCGCCTTTTAGGATCAATTAAAAAAAAATCTACAAATAAGATTACATTAAAAATAAGTATTTTTGTTTCGTATACACTAACTTAACACCTATTAAACCGCCCATCTTCCCTCCCTTCAGTTCAAGAGCTCAAGCAATAGACAACTACATATTTTTTTTTAATTTGCCATAGGTAGGTAGTTGATTTTTATTACATAATGAAACTTCATCCCCCAGAGTCGATTTCTGATTACGCCACTTTTTTATCAGTTCACGTGAGTGATAATAGGGCTAACGTGGCCTGCGCAAAGATATTGCGATTGAATTTGCGCTGGCAACAGATTTTAAACCAAACATTTTGCAGAGCCCAAAGTTTTTTTTATTACCCAAACTAGCTACTAAAATTATTACATAAAAATTCCTCAAAATAATTTTTTAACGACATGCGACGTGCATTTTGACATGCCATAAAATGGCGATCTTTGCATACCATGCCACTCATAAAATAAAATAGGCCCATTTAAATAACTTGTTTATCTGCTAGATTTGTTGGAATAATAGACCAGGCCCCTAAGTTGGAAATCCATTTCTATAAAGTGCAAGAAGCATTTCATGTAACAATTGGGGAAACAACGTTTTTGGGGTATTTCGACCCTCCCGAATACAAATCTCCGTATTCAAGATGGTTGCAAAAAATATTTTGTCTTATATCTTGGCTGACTTAAACTGCTGCGGACACCAAATCCAACATAAAAAATAATTCAAAAAGTTGTCCAAATGTATACTCTAACAGTCTTTAAAAAAGTGACCAACTATTTAGAACTTAAAAATGGTGATCAATGCAAATAAATTAAAGAGTTAACGTAAACGTACCAATAGATGATAATGTTAAGAAAAAAATCCCAAACAAATTTTAAAAACTTGTTTGTAAATATTTACTTTGAACATTTTTCTACGAAGTCCTAACTTAAAAATAGCATTTTTTTTAAATAAAAGAAACACATCATACTTACTCATAAATGACAGTCCTAAATAGGTATGAGCCAATGGATGATATAGCTGCTGTCCAAAAGATAACACACGTTTGAAATATTTCCAAAAAACTGGTAAAATTCAACTTATTTAAATGGTTTTTTTTCGTGTGATTCTCTCCCGCCATCTTGACTACTGCATTTTCGCTTCAAATTTCGCTTTGGAAACAAACAGATCTGTATTCGGGAGGGTCGAGAATATCACAAGGTTTGATAGATTGTGGGAGGTTAAATAAAATCGTTTGAAGAACACTTATTACTAAATTTTTATTTTTATTCAGTTCAGAGTTCAATTTCACCAGGACCATTTTGAACAAAATTTTCTCTGATTAAAAAGTTATTTTCGAGTAGTTTATTTGTGACAAAAAAACGAATATGTCTAATACCGTAAAATTTTTATTCTTTGGTGATTAAAAATTGACCTGTATTTGTCCCAGAAGACGCGAAAAAATTAAACATAAGGAACGGCGTTTGGGCCTAAACCGATAAAAAAGCAGAAAATCTTTAAAATTTCTGTTCTGTCCCAATATAATCGTAAAAGAAATTTGGAAAAACATATTTTTTTCGCAAACACCTATTCTGTGTGTTACGAGGGCACTGATTATGAGAGAACTCCTATGTTTTAAGTATTACATATAAACTTACTAGCGGTTGATCCGCGGCGTTGTATATATTCAAATGACATTATTTAGCAGCAGTCATTGAACGAAATTTCCAATAAAAAGCAGCCTATGTTTCAATCCAGGCTACAGCCTATCTTCTTAAAAAATATCATCCGAATCGGTTTAATCGTTTTTGTGTGGTTGGGTAACAACCACACAAATAAACGTTGGCATATATAATTAGTAGGATACTTTTTTTTTTAAACCGAAAACGTGACGATATTAACGATTATATTATAGAAGGAGTAAAAAGATATGACCGTTAAAAACAAAAAAAAAGTTAACAAATACTTCAGCCTAAATCGATTTCTCGTTCTTTAGTTAAAGAAAAAAATAATTAATTTAAAGTGTCTCGAGATTGTAACCATTTTCAAATAAATAAAGGAATATCTAATTTTTAGATGTGCCTGTATATTGTCACATACTAGTCGTAAAAATGGTATTTTTTAAACAAGAAACGATCGCCGAGATTCGAGAACATTTATTTTTTTATTTTTGAGGTTCAAGTGATTGATTGTGGACCTTACCAACTTTTTCAAACTGCGTAAACATGGCTTGCCAAGTAAGAATCTTAAGTGTAATTTAATCTATCAATCGGTCAAAACTCTTTAAAGTTTTTTCGTTAACCATGCTTGATAAAAAACATTATTCGTAGTATGAAAATTAGTAATTTTTTTGTTCTTAATATTTGGCAAATATTTAGATTGGTCATGAATATATTTTCTTGTCCAGTGGTACTTTGGTAGTCTTCAGTTAAAAATATTTGAGTTGAGTAAGGAAAGGCGTATTCCGTGTAAATTAATAATAAATTCTACCAGCAGTGGAACGTTTTCAGCTTGTGCCAAGCCATCTCCAGTACCAATCTGAAAGTAAATGATAACGGTCATAATTTTATTTGGAGTAGCAGGAGCGATTAGTGAACGGGCCCTATTCTTTTGTTTTAAAATTAGGTATTAATTACTATGAGAATCGAGCCGCTATTACTTACTTGTCAGAGGTTAAAAACGTTTTCTTCCACAACATTATGATAAAGGTTAAAAACGTAACGTGTGGACAATTTACAATATCGCTGAAACATTAACAAACACTTTAAAATTGAAAACATTAAAATAATAACCTGTTTTATTTCTTCTTCAAATAAATGTAAATTTTGAGATTTCCTTAATTGACAATATTTGAAACTAGCTATTGTCCGGGACTTTGTTCGCGTGTTTAAAATTGAAACTTTCTCCTGGACCTAAAAAATTATAGTTTAAAAAAAAATGTTGCTTTTACAAGCGATCGTTTAAATAACGAGCGCTGCGAATGATTTAAAATTGCTAGTAAAACACTGTTTTTGATACGTTTATTAACAAATCCCCAAAAACAGAAAAAAACTTACAAGATAAAACTTAAACACTTGCCATTTATTTTATACACTAAAAAAAAAGATCCATTTAATTACTAACAAATATTTGTTATTCTGTGTTTTTGTTGCCGTTAATCAGACATAATATAAAAGAAGAGATATCTGTTTATAGCCAAGTGCTCTTTTACAATCGAGTGTACAAAAATTAATAAATTTTTATCTTTTATTTTTAAAAATATACATACACCAGCTAAATAAAAACAAACCTAAACAATTTTTTAATTATAAGTGTAAGCTGGCTTCATAGAGAAATAAAATAAGATAATAAATTTGCGCATGCGATTTTGAATTTTACTGTCGCTATTATTGTCTCCTGTCATTCGTTCGTCGCAACGACGTCACGGTCATGCGTGGAATGCGTTTTCAGATAAAATAAAAGAAAAAGATAAAAGTTTGTCATCTTTTTGTTATGTTATCTTACCTTATTTTTTTGGTCTGTATGAAGCCATAAGGTAAACTCTTATTTTTTATTTTATTTTTTATTTAACTTATCTTATCTTATTTTATTTCTGTATGAACCCAGCTTTACTCTAAAAAAGTCATAAATTTACAATAAGTAACCTTTTTTATTAATATGTAATCATTAGGAACTTATTCATACACTATAATTATTAATCGGCTATTTTTCGTTTAGTAATTGTTTTCTGTTAATACATCAGTATGTTCGGTCAAACACAAGTTGGTCAGCTCAACAGTTAAGGTGACCAACACGCCTGCGCCAGCATGGCACTTGTTCGAGACAAACGTCAGTCAGTCCTTCAGCCGCGCCATTTTACTATAGCTTTCCAAAGTATTGCGCTCTTATTTAATGTAGATTGTATTGTGGCCATTTTATCAAACGACGTTTGTTTGTGACTATGACGAGTGAGGATGACAGAGTGAAAATATTTGTGGTAGTTTCGAGGGCAACCAGAAGACAAACAACAAATTCGAAGGTAAGCAAAGCATAGCTTTAAGCTAGCTATAAAGTTAATCTGTTCAAAATATGCTTAAAAATTTAGCAGTGCTAGCTTATTTGCTATCAGTCAATTCCCTGACTAAAAAAGTGCAGTTTCTATCTATCTTTTTACCAAAAAAGGTTGTTCATAGCGATTTTCATGTTTTTAACATGCTTTCATTTCAGGGATGCTGTTTTTATGCATAACTTTAACGTGTTTTTAGCTACAACTATTTTAAACTCCTTTCTAAAGAGCTTCACTAGGTAGTTTATTTTGACATTTTTAATTTAAGGTTTTTGGGAATTCGTAAAAAAAGTTTCCGACAAAATCCTCTGTAAAAAAAATCAAATGTGTGATACATGCTTTAAGGGTTTTGAGTAACAATTTTTTTAGGGGGTGGGTCAAAGATATTACGACAAGGAAAGAACATTTTCCAAATGTGTTCGGATTTTTAAAGTTTTTTTAGTAGTTTTGCCTTTTTTTTATTTTTTTTTAAACTTTTACGAGTTGTTTTGACTTTTTAAAGTTTTTTTAAACATTCTTAATCAATACTTAATAAATAAAATACAGAAACTAAAAAAAAATCTACAGTATGCCATAGGGTGGGAGGAAGGAGAGAATTTCATTGACAGCAAAATTTATGAGCTGTAAAGGTAAAATATTCAAAGAATCTACATTATTTTCTTCATGCTATTCCCATGATGATGTCTTTATGCATCACTTTAATGTTTGTTCAGCTACAGATACTTTCGACTCCTTTTCAAAGAGCCCTAAAGTTAGCACTAGTTAGATTATAATGACGAGTTCAATTTAATGTTTATGTAGTAGCAGTAATCTCCCACCATGACTGGATCCGATCGTCCTTGATAGCAAATTTCCATATTCCTGGGGCGCGTTCAGTTGCAGCTGGAGTCGAACCAAAATTGGCATTAGCAGTTCAGAAATGGCTCCAGCTTGCCAAAAGTGGTTAGCATATACCGTCCAAGATCGGCTGAAGCCATACCGGTTTTGGAGGAACACGAAAGCGCCGCTAGAATTGGCATCGCTTGTTGTTATTGGTTTGCGGGCGAGGCCAACGAAAAAAAAAATTCAGTTGCAAGGTTTTCCTAACTTAACAAAATAAAGAAAATTTAGAAAATCACTTGAAAATGAAAAGTGCAACACGTTTCTCCATTTTTCTTGCATACAATGAGTTGTGTAGACGTCATACTTGTGGATTTTGAGGAGAATGCGGCGGTAGGGAGTAGGTATCTGTTTAGAAAAAGCTATAAAATGGACATGGCTTAAAGTTCCGACAGTCCCTTTCCTTTTTAAACAGACTGTCCGTGCCTAGCAAAAATACTAAAGATACGACAGTCGGCTTTGCGCGTTCAAAGCTGGTTCGGTAATGTCAATGCCATTTTTGACGTTTTGAGTGAAAGGGTTAAAACCGTTCTTGGTTTGGCTCCAGCCGCCGCTGAACATGCCCCAGATATCTTGGTGGAACGTTTTACCCTGCTCTTCAGTGAGAGCTCCCAAATTTTCAGGAAAAAATGGTCGAATGGAGTAAGTTAATTTTTAATGACATTCAGGCGCCAAGCGACTTGTAGACATCCAAAATTTCATTACGCCACTCACTGGCACACCGAGGGGAGAGGGTTTAGGTTTAAACCTCCCCCCCTCCCCAAGAAGCCTGGATATGATCACATTTTTACTTCAAATTAAGTTTTTTTTATTATTTATCTTTAACCCCCCCTCCCCCCAAAGTTAATTCCTGTGTGCAGCAGTGACCCCACTGTTGGTAGTGTGCATTCATATTGTTTCCCAAAAATCCTCTTAGTACTCCAAGAAATGAGTTCCATGATCTGAGTTCGTGCCTGGTAAGCTTCATTTTTTGGTTCCACAAGAAGCATAAACTCAGCATTTTGAGATCCCGGTTGAAATTCACTTTTTTTCTGGAGAATTTTTTTTACATAATGCGGATTTGCTGCACGACTATCTCATAGTTTTTTTCATCGTCACTGAATGGGCAACTGGTATGGAGGGTTTTTAAATTCCCAATATGCAGCAGCTTTTAACCTAGCATTTCTTTTCCCGAAAGTTGTAATTTTTGTTCCATTTCTTGAGACAGGAAGCAAAATGAAAAAATCTTTCGCAGAATTCGTGTAAAAGACAACCATCTGATAAAATAATATAGACAGATATAATTATCTTTACAGATATCCTAAGCTCTGGAATTAATTAATTTAAAAAGGGATTTAGTGAGGGTGAATAAATAACAAAATTAATGAATAGCGAGCTTTCTCTCAGAAAAGGTAACCGTAGATCCGGTGGGGCGGCCGTGAATGACAAAACAATACATTGTAGGTAGTTTTTCTGATGTAAAATGTATCCATTTTAACCCGTCATAAAATTGACCAGCTGCTGATGTTAAATGATCTTTTTAACCTATTGAAAAGTGGTACATGCTAGGGCTTTAGGAATATTTTTTCTATTAATAGAAGGTTATTTTCGTTATCAGAATGAAGGGCTGGACTGTCTTAGAAAAATCTTACAAAATCTGCAATCTATAATTAATAAATTGATGTGTTACGATTAAGTTATGACTTGGTTTTTATCATTAAATGTTTGTTTCTGAGTACTAAAAAAATCATTTTTTACTAAGAAACAAATATTTAATAAGCCATATCACACTAAGTCCTTTGGTTTTTGCTAATAACATTTGAATATTACAAAAATTTTTTCAGTATATCACTAAACAAGGGCGGCCATGAATGACACCTTACCTTACCTGACCTTAAAATAATTTAGTTAAATACCTGTTAAATTATTTTTAGATATGCTAAAATATACTTATAGTAGGTCATTTTTTTTGTTAAATTTAAATAGTGTAAAGAACTTTGGTTGAAAGAAATTAATACTACCTTATATCTTACACACTTTACGCTTTGAGAAATTACCATTTTTGTTGTTTTTTTGGATAAAAATGGTGACGAAACAATGGTTTCTATGGTACCCACAATGTTTACCTTGTTACGGCTATCTTAATTTCTGACAGTTGGTTATTTTGTATTTTTCTTTAAATTAATTTTAGGTAGCGATTTAAAAAGCCATGGTTTGCTTTTTTGAGAGAAGTCACTAAAAGCGTGTTTTTGATAAAGGTTTAAAAAAATATTTAATGTACAGAAATGGTCAATCTAGATAATTATTATATTATGTATATTCACTGAATTTATGGAAATAGTTTTCCGTTTTATAATTTTCCAAAAATATGTTTTTTCCTCGGTTCTTTCTGTGCACCTATTGGCAGAGCCATGATGACCTTAAAATAATTTAGTTAAATACCTGTTTAATTATTTTTAGGTGTGCTAAAATACACTTATAGTAGGACATTTTTTTGTTAAATTTAAATACTGTAAAAAACTTTGGTTGAAAGAAATTAATACCACTTTATATCTTACACACTTTACGCTTTGAGCAATTACAATTTTTGCTGTTTTTTGGATAAAAATGGTAAAATAAAAATCATATGCACCACATTACTAAAGATGACAGGCAGATGACAAAACAGAAATTTTTACAGAAAAGATTTGTGGCGTAGAGGGCAAAGGGTGAGGGAATAAATCGGAAATAAGATTTTCCTCGACCAGTATTTGAACCAGAGACGTCTAGAATACCAGTCTAATGCTCTACCAACTGAGCTACCGAGGACATGGGGTTTTCACTGGCTGTTCAGAAATCCTTCCGTCCGATTAATTTTTTAGTAGTGGGGAGATCTTTGAAGCCTACTGCGGCTTTAAAAAGCTAGAGATGTTATAAAGACAAGGAGGTACACATTCACGATTATTAGTTGGACCAAATTTCTATTTGTCTATCAACCAAAGACACACAACATATAGCGTTTTATTGGGGGTGTCAGATAGCGAATTTCCAACTAATCATTTTAGGCAAACATATTTACAAAATGAAGTTTTAGCGCCATAATAATTTACAGAAAGTGTGGCGTAGGGGACAAAGGGTGAATCGAATCGAAAAAAAGTTTTTTTCTCAACCAGGATTTGAACCCAGGACCTCTAGAATAGCAGTCTAATGCTCAACCAACTAAGCTACCGAGGAAATGGGGTTTTGACTGGTTTTTTGGAAATCCTTATAGCTATTCATTTGTTAGTATTGGGGAGATCTATGAAGCCTACTGTGGTTTTAAAAACTTAAAGATGTTATAAAGACAAGGAGGTACACTTTCACGATTATGGGTTGTACGAAATTTCTATTTATCTATCACCCTTGCCTTCTACGCCACAAATATTTTCTGTAAATTTATTAGGGCACTAAAACTTTTCCCTTATTTTAGAAATTTTTAACAATTACCTTAAATTATTTTCATCTTTTTCTAAAATACTGTTTTATAGCCTGCTGTCTCTCTTCAACAACCTTAAACATTTTTCATTTTATTCTCGAATTCGAAAGTTTGAAAGCATAAAAATGTGTAAAACGTAGTAAAAATTGCTTAAGCTCCCTAAAATTATGTTAAAATCTTTTAAGCCTTAAGTTACCATCATGACTTTACCATACCATTTGTTCCTGATCTAATAAATTTAGTAATAAGGATTGCCTAGCCAATGTACTGATTAGTCAGTGAAGTTTAGGACAATTTTTGCCAACTTTGCAGTAATAGTTTACTATTGATAATGTCCTGCTTCACATTTGCCAAACGAAAGTATTTTAATTTGCACAATGATGAAAATAGTGAACTCCAAGCTAAAATAAGAAAAGTTGAGCAGAAGTCAATGGTGCGAGCGATTTTTGGAGATATTAGTGATATTGAAAGTGACGAGGGTACGTAAAGTAGTTTTCATTTGTATACTTACTTCTTTTCAATAATTATTTAATATATTTTTTAAATATTTGGTCAATATTAAGAACAAATCCATAGAAGTTTTCCGTTGTTGAATATCTAATATTTTATAAGTTGCTAAAAATGTTTAAACAGTTAGCCAAAAAGTATCCTCCTCAAAATAAAAAATCGGGGTCTAGTACAACTCACCGCAGCCGATTCGCCGCGGTCAACTCGTCGCGAGCCCAATCGCCGCGATCCGATTCGCCATCAGCCGTTTCGCCGCGGACCAACACGCTGCACAGTGGTTTAAAACGGTTAAATTTCGGAAAAAAACTAAATATCTTTAAGGGTATTTATCGGATAAACTTGAAAGTTTGTACATATCTTCAACACATATTTACCATCTTTTTCTTAGCTAAACCTCCCCCTCCCCCTTACTGGGTGTAGGATAAATATTGTGTAATATAGATAAAAAAGGTAAAGAATTACTCAATATTGCTAATTTTATTGATCATTAATTTTTTGGAAACACTACTTCCATCTCATTTATGTCGTGACATAGGCGTACGTACAGGAAGAATCAAAGAAAAAAAGAGTACTAATTTTTATTAAATTACTAATTCTTGTCGCCAACTTATTCCTATCTATTTAATATTTTTTTGTAGGGTGATAAAAAGTAAAAAAATTGAATATAAGTATTTATCCAAAATTAAAATTTATATTGTAAATACACCTACAAAAGAAAGTAATTAAAAAAAAATCTTACTTAACTCTTATTTTCCAAAACAATTAAAAATAAAATTTTTATTGTAAAAATATCCCAACTTTTTATTGTAAAAATATCCCACTAATATATATTATAATTTTTAAATATACTTAACGATAAAAATATAATAAAAAACTAATAAATTGACTGATACTTTATAATATTTTTTTAGCTCTGCCCTAAGGCCAAGTATAAAAAAAAGGATCAGATGACGCAAAAAGCATGTTAAAAATGTCAATATTTGTGAAAAGTCTTGAGCATTTCTTTGAATGGTTTATGCAATATTAATATCATTATATCATAATTACCTATCCTTCTTATTAGCGCTCTGCTCTAATTTTAATCCCCTATAACCTTTAGCAGGTGCGCACCAAGACCCCCCCAAGATTTTTTAAATGTACTTTTATTGTAGTGTTCTTTTAATACACTGGATTTAAATATATTATAAAAATAATTTTTGATAAAAAATTGGGTTTAGGCCCCCCCCGACTAACTTATTCTATCCCATACAAAGAAACTTAAAAATCTATACATACATCCATACTAACACAGCAAACAAAAGGTGTGTATTTCTAGTATATTTGAATAACAAGGCCCCAATTTTAGGAACCTAATCCACAGATAGGCAGATTTTGGGAGCTACAACCTATGCGGTCATAAAGTTAAGACATTGTAGGAAATAACTACACAATATTCGTATTGCGGGAGACTGCGGGCAGACAACTTTTCGTATGCAGAAATTTATATATATCAAAACAACATAAAGTTTTCTGTTATTTTAAGTTTTTTTTAAAAATTAAAGACGAAAATATAAACAAGTAAAAAAAAAGGGAAATTGACACAGCAGTTTTTGTTTTAGGGATGACTGAAGGACGAGTTGCAGAAGGAAAGAAAAATTGAAAATAAATACAAGATTTTACCTTGGCATTCAATTTCTCAAAATTCAAAATAAATCTGAAAAAATCGATTATAGGTTTAACTAAAAGTATTGATATGAATATACATAGTTTTTTCCTAGGGATAAACCATTGTGTGCCGTGCCGTGGTTTTTGGGATGTGTTAGAGTATCGTTCAATCTGTTCAAATAAATATGTTTATTTTTAGATTTGCTATTGTTCAGAAAATATGGTTTAGACTTTATTAATTTAATATTATTTTTTTTAAATTATAAATGCTAATAAAAAGGAGATTGTAACCAAAAAAAGTTAAAAAGAAAAAGTTCGTTTATCTGTTTAATATATACCTAATTAAAAATATAGTCAAATATAATTGTTGACTTTCAACGTAAATGTGGTAGGAAAAAGTTTTTATTAAATTTTGTACAAATAAAAAAGTTTTCTTCTTTTTATACGGAATTTTATTTAAAATTCCGCGGCGAGTTGATCCGCCACGAGTTAGTCAGCCCGCGGCGAGTCGGCTCTAGACGAAATGGCTCGCGGCCAGTCAGTCGCGGCGAATCGTCCGCGGCGAGTCGGCCACGGCGAGTTGTCCCATCCCCAAAAAATCGACGTGTCCGAGGATTTTTTCAAAATCAGACAGAAAATAAACAATAACAACGCCTTTGTTTCGATTACGTTGGAACACATTGTATAAAGGGATGTATAGAGGAGAAATGAATGAAGATGGAGAGTTTATGTATTTGACTAAAATATGCTGATAAATATTTTTAAAATCAACTCAACAATATAAGTTTTTGGTATAACGAATTACTACTCAAATAAATGAGCTATTTCAGTTAAAAGAAGCACTAGTTCACTGCAGTAAGTAAATTTTGCTTTTCTATATTAACGTAATTATATTTCAATGAAGAAAATATAGGTCAACTACCACTACCACATTAAATAAATAAATAATAAATCAATAAATATTAGTTTATTGCAACGTACAAATATTAAATATGTTAATAGCTAACAGCGTATAGTAAATGGTTGCAAAGGGAATCAAAAACATCTTGCGTTGATCAAAGTTTGATTCCTTCAGCTGTTATAAATTTAAAACAAAAGGGTGTAAAGTAACTAAAAGGAAAGTAAGTATAAAATGTAAGATTTAAAAAAAAATAAAAAAAATAATAAGGAGCTACTTAAAAAAAAGGCCTATTATAATAAAATAGATTAAAAAAAATAGTTTAAATAAATATGAGAAGATGCATAAACAAGACTAAACTATAAACATTAGATCACAAACACAACAATATCCTTAAAAGTAGTTTTAGAAAGTAAAAATAAAATAAAGATAATAAATTATAATAAAACAGCTAAAAAAAAGTAGTTTAAATAAATATGAGAACATGCATAAACAAGACTAAATTATAAACATTAGATCACACATACAACAATATCCTTAAAAGTAGTTGTAGAAAGTAAAAATAAAATAAAGATAATAGATAATAAGAAAATTTCTAAGATCAATAAAATTTCAAAAATTTAAAATTTAAAAGAAGTTGATAAGAAGCTTTATCATGGATATCATAAATAGACATAGGCACAATATGACAACACAAACGAGAACATAATATAATTTATAAAAAAAAATAATGATAACGGGAGTTATATTTGAAAATAATTCTTTTTTAGGAACGACTTGAATTGGGAAATTTTAAGAGACTTTGCTTTTAGAGGAATGGCATTGTATAGCTTACAGATGTTATAGCTAAAACTTCTTTCATAAAAGGTGGTTCGGTGGGGTGGTGTTTGAATAAGATTTTTTAATCGATTGCTAAGAGCGTGGACATTTACTCTGAATTTTAGTTTTTTATATAAATAGAGTGGTTTTTTTGTTTGTACTATCTTGTGGAATAGGTATAGCGAACGTAGTTTTCTTCGCTGACTCATATTAATCCTTCTGGCATCCTTCAGTCTATGTGAAATTCTGTCGTACTTTCTGACACCATAAATATGTTTCAGGCATGCCCTTTGGACCTTTTGAATTCTTTCGCTATCCAAGGCTCTCAGACAGGGGTCGTACACTGCATCACAATAGTTAAATTGACTTAGGACCAAAGCATCTGTCAATTTTATTTTTAAAGATTCTGTCAATATATGTCTGCTAGGATATAACCTTTTTAAATTTGCATATGCCGTTTGTAATCATTTACTAATATCCAAAACGCAACTCACTATCCATAATTAAACCTAAATTTTTAACCGTTTTAGAAGGTTCTAGGATTTCAGTGACAATTCTAGCTTGAAAGGTTTGAAGGGTGTTCTTTCCAAAGAAAATAATATTTGATTTAGATGGATTGATAAGTAGATTATGGGCCTCCGAAGGTTTAACCAATCTTTCCAGATATTCATTCATTTGGGATTCTGCGGTATTTTGGTTAGCAGCTTTAAAAGATATATGACATTGGTTGTCATCTGCAAATTGGTGATTTTTACAGTGATGGAATGACTTAGGTATCATTGATGTGTATATACCAAAAAATAGAGGGGATAGTGCACTGGATTTTCCTGACTCTGTTTCAACAAATTGCTCTCTGTCAGAGTTGTAGCTCTCCATAAGTTTTAAAGTAGTCTCATTAAAGCCCACGAAGTATAAGATGGCTAAAAGAAGTTTATGACTAACCCTTGGAATAATCCAGGAGAATCAATCAATACTGATGTCGTGTGGTGCAGCTATACCCTTGACGAAATCCTGATTAGTGCTCTGGTAAGATATTATGTTTATCTAGATGTTGTTTGATTTGGTTATTCATTATTTTTTCAATGACCTTCGACAATACTGGTAGGATACTTATTGGTCTCAGATCATTATAGGACTCTGCTGTAGATTTTTTTGGTAAGGGCATAACCCGAGACACCTTCCAAGAGTCTGGAAACAACGATTCGATAAGACAAGTATTAATAATGTTCGTTAAATATGGCATGACAGCATAACAAGATCATCTCTAGGTTTATTGAGTCTGCTCCACTTTCCAAAGATTTTATAGAGAATAGAGAATCTTTTAGAATATTTACATCCACTGGGCCATAATGAAACTCTTGATTTATTCCTTCTTTTCGATTATTAAAATAATAATTTATGAGATCTTCATCCACTGTTGAATTAGTTGTAGAGGCCTGCAAAAAATACTTATTTATTTCTTCTGGTTTATTTAAACTCGCCGGAATGGTATGTGTTCTTTTGTCGTTGTAAATATTGTATTCTCGCAATTTTTTCCAAAGATATTTTGGATTATTGTTGGTCCTAACGCACTGCTCAAAAAACACTTTTTTTTCGCTGGCAATGGCCTTATTTACTTGATTTCTGAGCTGCTTATAGTATATCCAATGTTGTTCATTACTTGTTTTTTACATTTCGCGAAGGCTCTATCTTTCACCCTTATCATATTCTTGATAGTTGGAGTAAACCAACCTGGATTTTTATTTTGTTTTCGGGAGTTTTTTTCACATCAAATATATTTAAAAGCAGCTCGTTGAAAAAGGCAACTTTTTGGTTGATATTTGTTTTTTAGGTTTCTAAATTTAATTATTTGTGGATTTTTTGAAATGGTATTTTTAATAGTATAAGTAGCCATTAAATGATCTGAAATACGTGGAGTTGGTGTAACGACTTTAGCTAAACAATCAGTAATATTTTTTGGAATTAGGATATGATCTCTTAAAGTCTGACTTTTTTCAGTAATTCGAGTTGGCTCCTGGATAACTTGTTGCAGACTGAAGATATCTACTACCTCGCTATACCTCTCCACGTTTGTATCAATTTTTAGCAAATTAATATTCAGATCTCCTCCACAGATAACTGGATAATCCGGAAACTTTTCCAGGAGGGATTCAAATGTTTTTATGAAATCATTAAATTTAGATATATTAGGACTTTTATATAAAGTAACAAAAATAAAAGTATCCTTTCTGATTTTAATCTTTATCCATAGTTGCTCCAGTTTCTCAAAAGTGCCTATGTCTAAAACCTCAAACTCGATTTTTCTGTGTATATAGATCGCTAAATCTGAACATCTACGACCTACATCTTTACGCCATAAATTATAATTTAAAATTTCGAAATTATCATTTAGAATACCATTACTCAAGTCTCTGAAATCCCCATAATGTCATAATTGCCTTGTAACAAACAGTTTTTAATATTTGCAAAGTGGGCTGGCAGCGATTGAACGTTTAGAAAAGCAATTTTAAGATCTTTTAGCATTGTTTGTACTTTTACGGTATCTAATATATTTAACAAAAAACACTATGGTATAGAAAACAGATTAAGAGAGAATAGAAATATAAAACAGATTAAAATAGTAAGCGAACAAATTAAAAAATATAGAGAATAGTAGAGTAAGATTTTATAAGGCTAAAAAAAATATTTAAAGAGAAAATGCAATATTTTAGAAAAATTAAAAAAAAATATATAATAATATCCAGCTCTTTTAATTTTTCCTCAACTTATTATTTTTTTTTTATAAACGGTAGGTGGCGCCAAGAATGTTTTTTTTATGTTAACAAATAAACAACTGATAGAGGAAGAATAAGATTAGACCTTAAAGTTACATATAAAAAGAGTGCTTATTCCTGGTCTTATCTCAGTGGGCATGCTCAAAACGCCATATGGCGTTACGTCTCACCCATAAACATTTAAAGTGGCACATAAAGAGGGTGCTTAGTAGTTGTCGTATCTTAGTGCGCATGCTCAGAACGGATACGCCGTACAACAGCGGCTACGTCTCACCTATCTCTACGACCACCCATGCAGTACTCGCAAGCAGTTAGCGCATTGTATCGGTCCTAAGCATGCGCACTGAGATACGACAACGACTAAGCACTCTTTTTATGTGCAGCTTTAAATTTTTATGGGTGAGACGTAACGCCGTCTGGCGTTTTGAGTATGCGCACTGAGATACGACCAGGAATAAGCACTCTTCTTATATGTACACTCCTGGCGACAAAAAAGTAGGACACGAAATTGAAATATGGTTAAATATAACACCCTCTATTAATGAAAATTTACATTGTTAGTTATTATTACCCTCTCGTTATTTACCTTGATATATTTGACACTTGTGTTTGTCATAATAGTAAATAAATCAAAGGAAATTTTTTTAGTGTAATTTATTAAAAATTCCTTAAAATCTTATGTTAGGATCTAACAGAGTTGCAAAATTCAACTTATAACTTGAGTTACGAAAAACAACTGGTCTATAAGAAGAGCGGCGAACCATTTTGGAGTTAATAAAAATACATTACCACGCTGGGCAAAGCGCTGTAACAAAAACAATACCACAGAGAAAAAACAAGAATATAATAAACGGCGATAAAAAAACTGAACTTTTTGCAAATAAATAAAAACAGTAATTTTGCCGCTCTTGTCTAAAACAAGCTGCAGACGAGTCGGCATTGAAAAACTTAAATTTTGAAAATATTACTCTTTTCCTGATATGATATCTACGGCTCTTTCAATGGCTTCATTCAACTCGTCTGAATTTCTGGGGACCAATTTCGCTGATAAATTATCTTCACAATCCGTCTTCAAACATTTTTCATGGGATTTAAATCCGAGCTGTTGGATAGCCAAGGTAGAGTTTCAATATTTTTCTCTCGAAACCAAGTGTTCACTAGATTCGCCGTGTGCACAGGGCAGTTATCTTGTTGGTAGATGAACTCATTATTGTCATGCAAGGCCGAAACAGATGGATACATAATATTACGAAGAATATCGATGTATCATTTACTGGTAAATCTAGCTTCTATTCTTCAGAAAACGCCCATACCTCTCGCATTAAACCATCTCCACATGTTGACGGAAAAATGTCCCGCTCTCTTGATGTTGTGTGTGTATTCTGGATCATACCTTGAATTTGGTGGATGATAAACCAAAATTCTCTGACTATCTGACGATGACTGGATAATTTTTTCGTCCGTAAAGACTACTTTCTCCCAAAAATCTTTCCCTTCTAAAAGATAATTGGCCGCAAAAATTACTCGAGTCTGTGTCTGCTCTTCCGTCAAAAGAGGCTTTTTTGCTGCAACTTTACACGATAAAGGAGTCGTCCGTCTTGCTCCATTGGACTAATTTTGTTTCGTCCTGATCCTTCCTTTCTCTTTGTGGTATTGTTTTCGGTCCAGCGTAGTACTGTATTTTTATTAACTCTAAAATTGTTCGCCGCTCTTCTTATAAACCAGTTATCTTCCGTAAGTCTAGTTATAATTTGAATTTTAGTAAATTCTGAAACTTGAGGCATTTTTTATTCAGTTTGAAGTATACTGCAAGAAAGCGTCAGATTATTGTCAGATATTTCAAAATGTTGACGAATGGTGGTCAAACCAATAAATATCTGAACGTATAGGGGACATATTAAAAATGCAAATATATATTTTACATGTCCTACTTTTTTTTCGCCAGATCTGTAACTTTCAGTACCTATTCTTGAGATCGCATTATTTCTGTTTGTATATACCTACCATTTTATTTACACAATTTAAAGTAGACCTTTCTGTGGCCTTGCCAGCTAGTCCGATTGGCAGATGGGGCTCCTCCTAGCTGAGTGTGGCTTTATGTTAAGCTTTATTAAATATGTATGATTCAACTTAATTTAAATTAAAATGTAAACATAATTATTAAATAGTGAGGTTAAAATAGCTGCGCTGGTAATTAGATTTTCCGCATAGGGTAACTTTTTTATTATTATACTGGTATATGGTATAAAGTAGAGGTGTCACATAAACATATTTAAAGCTATTTACATTTTGTTAATTGGGATGAATGAAACAAGATTTATTTCTTTGTATTAGTGCTCGTATTAATTTGGTTGATTAGCCACTTTCAGCCTTTGGTCAGGTCATCATCAGATCGACTTGTTTTTCAAGGTTTGTGAAGTACATAGTTTCTATACATGCTTTTTTAGGAGTGGTTAAGTGCATAGTGTCACTCTATCCTCAAAAAATCATTACTGCACAAAAAATTTTTCAAGCAACAAAATTAACAATTTAAAATTAAAAAACAAGAGTAAGACCAAGCCCTTCAAGCTGGAAACACGCAATAAGTGATCTAAGAAAGAAATATTTTAACCCCTTATAACACAACAAAATACCTAACCAAAGGTCGAAAGCGGCTATAATCACACCAAAATAAAACCTGCACTAATATAAAGAAAGAATCTTGTTTCATTTATCCCAATTAATCAATTTTAAGTGCACGCAACCACAACCCCTCCTATTATTAATTCTTAGGCTTTTTTCCACTTTCTTAATAAAAAAGTACAATATTCAAACTAAATTGAACACAATACAGCGTGTACAGCACCAGGTCAGGCGCGAGTGCGAGAGAAAGCGGCTGACAACCGCGAGTACCTGACAGACATAGGCAAACATAGCTACACTAGCGAAAGCTGTCAGATTCGCGCTACTGCCGACTCTCTCTCTCTCTCGCACCTCAGGGAAAGCGCAACCCAAGAAAGTGATGTTGTAGAGTGCCAGACAAATAGGCCATAAAACAGAAAAAAGTTTCTGCCTCTACCGGAATTTGGACCCACAACTCCAGAATATCAGTCTCCTGCTATAATAATTGCGATTTAGAGGGTATGGGTTTAACTGGCTATTTGGAAATTTTTTCGCCGATTTATTTATTTGTAGTCGAGCGTTTTTAAAGCTATTATACTCAGACAAAGAGGGAGAGAGACAGGAGAAGGAGAAAAGGAGGCGCACATTAACAATTGTTTGCTTGGCTGTATAATGTTTGTCTTTACCTTTCAACTATGAATACGCTACATATTATATTATATAAAATTAAATGTTTTATAACTAACAATTTTAGCCAAATTTTAAAAAATTGACATTTTTTTAGCTCTTATAACTTCCAAAAAATATTAACGACTTGATACCTTCAATAGATCACTATATGTCGTGATAAAGATACAAATAAATATCATAATGTTAATATTTTATCAAAACAAAATCAGGGTTGTGTAGTCGCGATCTTAATATCACTCTCCGACTTCGTGTGCCTTGATGTTATGTTTCTAGTATCTTATACTACAGCATGGAGTCATAGACACTGACCGACTATATGTAAAAAATGGAGGCATTCGACATGTGTTGTTATCGCAGGATATCTTGGACAGACAGTACGTATATTCACCATCAAAAAACGAAAAATTGAGTAACGAAACATTCCACGTATGCAACTCATAGTGAAACCAAAGTTTATACCCCAATATAAGGTACTTATGCCATGAATATCGAAAAGTCATTCCAAAAAATTCCCGATTCAGTATGGCGATCAAGCCTTTTTCTGTGAAACAATTCAGACCGGGGCTTGTTAAAAAGAAAATTTTGCTAAAAATTTTAAAATATTTAAGAAATCAAATTAAAAAAATTACGCAGTACAGGAAAGACATTAGGCGCCAGGAGTCTGTTTGCATAAGTGGCTATATCCCTTAAAAAGTTCGATTATAGTTAAGGTACGACGAAAACAGGCAGATAGGTGCACATCTTAACAAGCAAACAAAAATCACATGTGTAAGCGTGGCGTGGGTTGCAACGACTATATAAAGGCCAAGCACACATGCAACGGAATTTAGATTTTTACCAAGATTTGGACAGATTAAACTTAGGCTAAACGTTTTGGGAATTTTTATTAAAAAAAAACTTAAAAGGGGGGATGCTAGCGACGGTGGCCGGCTAGCATCACTTTTGGGTTTTATAGGAATCACGGGGGGAATTAAAAAATGTCGGGTTTTTTCTTTGTTTCTATTAAATAGGGGGGATGCTTAGCGACGGTGGCCGGCTAGCATCAATTTTGGGTAACAGGGATCACGGGGGGAATAAGAACAACTGCGATTTTTTTATGTTATATTTGAAAAAAAATGGGGGATGCTTAGCGACGATGGCCGGCTAGCATATTTTTGGGGGTCACAAGTAACACTAGAAATAAAGAATAACATTCGAAATTTTGGGGTTTTAAGTATAAATAGAGGGATGCTCTGCGACGGAGGCCGGCAAGCATCAATCTTGACAGGTTAATGGTAGTAAAGGGGCGTCGGTACGAAAAAATTAGTTTGCCGTACGTTTTAACTCTAAACAACTAGTCATTATAATTTCCGAAGGATAATCGTTGCAATGTTCGCCCGGGTCTCCAAGCTTTATCAAAATTTGCATTTTTTGCATTGTAATAAGTTTGGTTCCTTTGGCGTGGATTGGGGCGTTTGTTTGTTTGGGGATTATTATGATTCTATTCTAACTTCAAGAAAAAAATAATAAAGGTCCAAAGATGAAGGGAGGCAAAATTTTGCAGGTAATTTATTAAAAGGGGGAAAGGGGAAATTAGGGGGGAATTTGAATGGACACGGCATCATTTTTCAGTATTGTACAGTGAGTTCTCAACATTTTAATTAGTTAAATTAAAGCCATCATCAATTACCCTTCAATTTTAATTTGTTTTACTTTTACTTTTTACAATTATTCTTTTAGTTCTTGTTTTTTTTTTTACTTTATACAAAAATTATTTTCATTAAGGCTTTTTTCTTCAATTAAAAATTATTTGTACCATTTCTCAGATATTAAAAGTAGACTCCTCGGGTGAAAGATTTCAAGCTAATTTATTGTCTTTATTAACAAATTTTTGCTCGAGAAGGGTACCCTTTTACAATGGGTATATTGATGTTTACTATTCAAATCAAAAAAGCTGTTAACGAGCTTTGACAAAAGAGGGTGTATTGGTATGACCACAAACCAATCGCATTATGAATATTTTGTGTATGTTGGTTCGTGGCCGTGTTTTTGTTGGTGTGTTTTGTAAGCAAATAAATTTAGTAAAGCTTGCTAATGATAAAGCTGTGATCGGAGGTCAGGTAATCCAAAGTGTCTTGAACCTTGCATTTGCTTAACTAGCAGCCTTTATCACATGGCAAATTATCTTTTATATAACTATGTAACCCCTCTACGGACAGGTTACCTAGGGCGTACTTATTTTTATTCGTTCTAGAAAATAGCCAACAATGGAATGCTTTTCTATAATAGTGTGTTAGTCAAAGTACTGGGCTATTATAGGAATTTCAACTAAACATCTCATTACTCTCCTCTCTTGGAACTCAAAGCAGACATAGAATGGTGGAAACAATCATAAAGGGGAGCTTGGGTTACTCTCTTGATTCTTGGATGGTAAATAAACAATATGCTCAAGGTATCAAGAATCCCGTATCTAATTAGGATTCAATGTTAATATTTTTATGATTCAATTATCGCATTTTTACGTTTAATCGTATTACCTTTTATTTTTCATTGGTGGTATATTTTTCTATTTTCACTTTTTTGTATATTTCTTTTATTCATTATAACTGTAATGTTAATTTAAATGGTGTTGTTTTATTTGACTTCCGGTGGGAGGTCAACTGTGTCAAACTCTTTAGAACCTTGGTAAAAAAAGGAAAGACAGAGGGTAATACTAAAAACACAACGTAGCGTCCTTAAGAAAAAATATTAAAATAAAGATCTGAAGGCCATACAAGGTAGTTAATGTATGAAAGCATCTGCGGGCGTCATGCGTAGAAGTTTTCATAATTTAACAAAACCCGGGAGGTTGTTAATGCATGAAAGTATCACCTGGCCAGTGTAATTTTCATAATTTAACAAGACCCGACTATAAACAGTTTCATCTGTTTTTTCCATTTATTATGAGATTTTAAATAAACAAATAACATTTTGTCTAGAATGTTCCATATTTTAATTTAATTTAATAAAAATTTACATAAAATTATAGGTTTTTAAAGAATTTTTTAAAAATTTGTATTTTTGTCTTCTACTTTTTACCGCTTCTTTTCAAAATTTTTAGAAATTGAAAAAACATTTTACACCTCAAAGGAAACCTCTTACTTATAGATTCCAAAAATATATAAAACATTTGGGCCTAACTTAGATTTTTTTTGGAAAAACGCAAAAGTTTCTTAAGGTTAAATGTATAGCCTATATATTGGTGTGATTGGCTTGGAATATATAATTGACTTAAAAACACATTTCTTATTTAACACATAATGGTTTGTCTTACGACAGCTAATTTTATATACATTTATAAATAAACATAATTTAAAAAATATCCAAAATAGTTGCGTTTGTACTATAAAATTCAATACACATTTATAAGTCTATCAGATTATAGGATCAGGTAACCGCATAAAATCTTAGAAAATCAAAGACATAAATCATAAATTATTTTAAACTTAAATAAAACTAAAATTTGATCTCATACAGGCTTATAAACCTTATAAAAATGCGGGGTTTTGGCAGGGTTATTAAAAGAATGTTAATAAAATCTTTATTAAATTGTTTTTAAATAATTTAGTTTCATTATTGAAGATTTAAACTTTTTAATTGTCTTCTTTTATGATTTTCGTCATCTAAAACAAAAATAATGTGCTCAAATATAGCGTAAAGGTCAATACCCAAGCAACAATTACAGTCAATCTCATTGTTATTGCCACCAAAAATGGGTGAAAACGTAGTAGTATTTCCTACAAAAAAATTATTTATAGGAAAAATGTCATTATTGTCACTTAGTGTGGTCACTACTACGGTTAAAAAATTACCACAGTGTCGTAAAAATATAAACTTATACGCAAAAGTAAATTCTACTATATAATTATATACCATTACTAGAAGCTCCTAGAAGCACGAGAAAACTTTACAGTCCGAGACTATATTACTTTTACGAGGTAACTACTCTACAGATATTAATTTGGTTGCAATTCAGTAGCCCCTACTCAATACAAAACTACAAAGTTATGAAGTCTACACGGTCGCCTATCTATCTAGTAAGAAATAAATGTGCATGTAGTGGAAAAACGTTGCGTAGGAGTTATCGCTACTTTACTGACATTATAAATCAATGCACCTTCAACTGGATGCGGGACACCGCCATGTTATTTACTTCCATTAAACATGAAATTCAAAAAAAAAATTAAAAATACCTTAATAAATCACTGATTAGTAGTTGAATGTACCAATAAAAGATATATTTAGTTAATAAAACATATTAGAACTGGAAATCCTAACCTCAAGTAATTCCGATTTTTTATCAACATTTTAGATAGAACTAGGTCAAAACTAGGGGGCGCGCGTTTTTTTTTATCAAAATATCAGCATTTGGAATCAGTAAAGAGCTATGCGTTTATAAATTTAAGATGTTGTGACTTTAGAAAAGCGGTTAATAAAATGGTAATTATTAAATATAGGTTATGATATAGATAATATTTTTGTTTTCTGTCATGTTTTCACATATTTTTTAGCGTGTGTCCTGATATAGTTTAGAAAAAGATTAACATATTTTCAATTAACAATGTGGGAAATAGAAAACCTATAAATACCCTATAAAGTCAGAAATACTACTTTATGTGGTAAACCGGACGTCGGGATAACGTGCCCGTTTCTTTCTCCCTACGACATAACTCTAACATAAGTGGGTAAAATGGTAGATAAAAAAACTAAGTACATGTGGCCTAACAATATTCAATTCTTGAAATTGGAGTCGCTTTTTTAGCGAAAGCTAACACGTGGGGATCTTTGTCAAGTCTTTTGCCACCTAATTTGGAACAAAGATTATTCCTGAATGGATAAAATACCCCTTCTTTCGGGCAAGGGCGAAAAAACTTGCCACTTGGATTCAGGAAAAATTGAAAAAAAAAGTGACAAGAGTTGACGGAACTTTTGACACAGTTGTCAAAAGTCGCCCAGTTTTTACTGGATTTTTAAAGCAGGCCGTAAAGAAAACAAAGACGTCTAGCAACTTTCCTAAAAAAAATTCCTACGCGAATCGCAAGAACTACCGAGCAACCTATTACTGTTCTGGGTTTAAATCACAGATTTTGATAATGTTCTGTCATAATATTACGACTTAACCTCACAAATATTCGAGTCGAAAATAAAACTTCTTATCGTTTCCTGCTGAACTCGGTCTGTTTTTCTACACTCAACCTGATCTACCAAACCGTGTACAAAAAAATCTTTTTAATTATTTTTGTTGAGAAATGTTAATAACTAATAGTACGTTGGTTACGCCACTAATATCGAGAAAGCCGTGCACTTTTTAATTGGGAAATGCCGCTTTCAGTTGTTGCCAAAAGGCAACTTTTAGATCCAGAGCCACCTCTGAATCCTTGTAGAACATCAAAATGGTGGCCATTAAAGATGGCTGCGATTAGAAAATATTCTATCTTTCCTTTTAGTGGTCCGATTTTAATGATTTATTTTTGTTCGAAAGCTTTTTATAAAAATAATATATTTTTATCTTTACAGGGAGATCTCATGAAGTTGACCACCAAATAAATATATGCAGGTGTCTCAAAAAACCGGAATAAATTTAAACAGCTGCAGCTTTTTCAGTTTAAAACCGATTTTATTGACTGATGGCCTAAAGCTAAAGGCATAATTGAAAATACAAGCGGCTAACTACAAATTACAGTGATTTCTAACCTCACTTTTTTGCACCATTTTCATTAATGAGATACAAATTACAAGCGTATTTTGTATCTGTGACTAGTAGCCGGCATTTAGTATTTTTATTTTAACTTAAAGCCTTGATTTAACGGCTTTGAAAGTCTGTCACTAGTATCTACTAGCTTGTATTTTTAATTGTGTCATCAGCCTAATCAATAACATTTTTTATTGCATTATAAAATAACTCGAGTAAAGGTTTTTTCTGTAACTTCCCTCGCTCAGAAGAACATCTATAAAAACCACTACTCATATACACATGGGTTAGATTGGGTCGGTAAGACTTTTCCAGGGTATATCCAGACCTTTCTTGGGTGTATCCACACTGTTCAGGGGTGTATTCAGACTTTTCCATGGTATACTCGGACATTTTAAAAGTGTATCCAGGTTTTTCCAGAGTGTATCCAGACTTTTCCAGGGTCTTTCCAGACTTTTCCAGGGCCTTTCCAGACTTTTCCAGGGTCTTTCCAGACTTTTCCAGGGTCTTTTCAGAATCTTTCCAGACTTTTCCAGGGTCTTTCCAGACTTTTCCAGGGTCTTTTCAGAATCTTTCCAGACTTTTCCAGGGTCTTTTCAGACTTTTCTAGGGTTTTTCCCAGACTTTTCTAGGGTCTTTCCAAACTTTTCCAGAGTGTTTCCAGACTTTTCCAGGGTCTTTCCAGACTTTTCTAAAGTGTATCCAGACTTTTTTAGAGTGTATCTAGACTTTTCCAGGGTCTTTCCAGACTTTTCCAGGGTTTTTCTAGAGTATATCCAGACTTTTCCTGGGTTTTTCCAGACTTTTCCAGAGTGTATCCAGACTTTTCCAGGTTCTTTTCAGACTTTTCCAGAATGTATCCCGACTTTTCCAGGGTCTTCCCAGAATTTTCCAGAGTGTATCTAGACATTTTCAGGGTCTTTTCAAACTTTTCCAGAGTGTATCCAGACTTTTTTAGGGTGTATCCAGACTTTTCCAGGTTCTTTCCAGACGTTTTCAGAGTGTATCCTGACATTTCCTGGGTGTTTCCAGACTTTTCCAGGGCGTATTCGGACTTTTCCTGGGTATATACAGACATTCCAGGGTGTATCCAGATCTTTACGGGGTTTATCCAGACTTTTCCAGCGTGCATCCAGAATTTATTTCGAGTAGACGGAATTTACCTTTACAAATCATTCATTCATTCAAATTAAATTAACCATAATTCTATGGATGCCAAACTAAATGAGTAGTGGCAAGCAATGACTTTTTAGAAGATCTTTCAAACAAAAAAATTCATTGAAATCGGACCACTGGAAGCAAAGATAGAAAATTTCCTCATATTTATTGGGCGCCATTTTGGTGTTATACACGGATTCAGAGGTAGCTCTGGATTTAAAAAGTTTTCATTTAGCATCAACTACTACCCCAGAAAGTGGCATGCCGCAATCAAAAAATGCACGATTCTTTGATGTACCCAACGTACTATAAGAAACATTTTAACGTAGAACTTTAAAACTAACGCAGTAAACCAACTTAGCCCAATCCAGTCAAAACAACCCAATTCAACCAAATCAACGCGCAGTCTCGCGATTCTCGTGCGGCAAAAGCGCATTATAAATTCGACCCTTTCGATTCGGCCAAATTGCGGTTCCATTAAATTACGAATCGTTCAAATTATTTTCAATCTTTATACTTTTCGGGGTCTTTACGGATTTTCGATCTTTTCATTTTTTGTTGATTTTACAATTCGATTAAATTAAGGTTGGCCCAATTTCTTTTGGACTATCGGCCGCATTATGGGCTCCCCCGTTAGCAGACACCCAAAAACTATTATTGCGGATATTTCAATAAGAAGCCAATAATACAAAAAAGGGTTAATTAAAATTGGCAAATTGATTATTAAATTATAGTTTTTTCTTGTTACCCTCTGTATACTACAGAGTGTAAGTAAGTTTAGTTTTTTCAGCAGATATCTTGCATATTTTTGCATTTTTAGATTCCTTAAAAAATCAGTAGCTTTACAAAAATACCAAACACTCTCTAGATAAGTTTTATAGTTTCCGAGATATCTACGTTTCAAGTTTTTAAAAATTTACATATTTGGTCTTTAATCACATTTTTACATTGCCGAGTACTGAAACTTTAAACGTAAAAATATTTTTTGACGGGATTTAAAACTGTCAAAGTATACAGGATCCCAAAAAAAAATTGACCTTATTGGCACACCCTGTATACGGAGTGCGACAAAAAAATTATCATTGTACTTAAGTTTGCTATAATTTACCAATCAATTTTCCAATTTAAACTAACGCTTTATTTTCAAAAATAAAAAAGTTACTGAGCATTTCAGTTATAAAGAACTACCCTGTCCGTAACATGATGCATCAAATAAAATAAAGAAAGTGTATTTTAAATTAATTATAGAGTTGCAATTGGATTTTAAAAAATTAAGCCAAGTGTAAAAATAGGCCATGATATTTTAGGGGAGATACACTTTAACGATCTTTTGTGTTTTTTAAAAGAAATCCTGGATTAAGTATACATATTTTATATATTTTGAAAAATCTGAAATAATTTTTCAATAAGATTTATTTCGAATTTTTTTTGTTATTTTTTATAATTCCGAAGATAAGGGTTTTCATACATAAAAGTAACGAAAAAAAACGATGATTTAAAAAATTCTTTAAAATCCTATGATTTTTTTTATTACGTATTTTTTTATTTAATATGTATTAAAATATGGAAGATTCTACACAAAATCTGTTTTGTTTGATTAAAGTACCGTAAAAGATAAAAATATTACAAATTTGTAAAAAAGGCTTGGTCGCCATTTTTAGTCGACCATATTTTACAGTTTTGGATATACATACAAAGTCATCTCAACAGTCTGATTTAGTAAACTCATATTCCAGTTCCAGTGTTTATTTTTTACTATTATTATCTGTTTATTTTTATTTGTCTGTTTTTCTTGCATTGATATTTAATAGTTTTTTAACTAATTAATTTTATCTTTATGGCTAACCTAAACGAAAAAATTAATTTAGGGATAAGTCATATTAACGTGTTAGGAGTATCTGAGTCCTGGCTTACATCATCCTGATCATCAGTTAATCCACTGCAATCTCAATATTAAGATATCTATGTCCAACTCAAAAATTATTCGATATCACAGTTTCAGCCAATTTGATATAAATATTTTTAAATAGGATCTTATGAACCAGCCATGGTGGTTGACTCCGAAATAATCTTAGCTCTTTTTGAATGTCCTGCGCCAATCACTGAAAAAAAAAGTTCCCAGACTACCTTCTCCATGGTTCACTGAAGCATTGCGTACAGTAAAGAAACATCGTAATGATTTGTTCTCTTAATATAAACTAAAAATGTGCAGGACTGGGAGGCGTATAAAGAAATCTTTTTACTTCGGCAGTAAAGGCAGAAAAAAAATTATATAATTATATAGATTCTAAAGACATGTGAAAAACTCCCGACCATCTTAACATTTACAATAAGTAAAAAAATTTAGATATTCCTAAGTACTTCGAAAACCCTAATATAATAATAAATAATTTATAGACTCTGCCCAACTAGCAATTTTTAGTTGTGCAAGTTATAAAAATTAGAATTGCACTAATTTTAAACGTTGTTTTACAGATAAAGAATAGTTATCATGGCGACGGTTGACAATGTCGACTATTATACGACGCGTGAACGTTTATCACAACTTCAGTCGCCATCACAACTATTTATGACCGTCTATTGTACTAACAGTAACTCCTTAGTTGTGAAGGCGCCGACTACAAACCGTTGTGTAATAAACCGAAAATTGATCAAGTTGCTCCACGTCTTCTGGCCGGTTTGTTGGAGACGCGGGCGCACCTGTTTTCATCTAACCAATTTTTCTGTTATGTTTGCAACAAACCAATTTTGGAACACTGCTTTCTGTCATACAAACATCAATTAATTCAGTAAAAGTAACTAAGAAATGTTTTGTAAAGTTTCTATTAGTTTTGTTTGAACATTTTGCACTATGAATGATTCCCCAGTGTTGCGGAAAAAAAGAAGGTAAACAACAAGGACGGAAATTAAGTGAGCATCAGAAAGCCAAACTGTGGAGCAATTTCGATTGGGTAAAAATTGAGGCGTGTTCGCGTCTTTTAAGTTAGGGGATCCGTTCAAAACACAGTTAAGTAGTTAAAGCGGTCGAGACACGGGACTTCTTTGGTTGTCATAGAAACTAATAAGTGCCGCCATGATTGACTGTTAAAACCATTGTATGCTAATTTGTAAACAAACATTAAAATTTATTTTTTAGCTTTTTTCTACAATAAACTAAGGTCTTTTTGCATGTAAAAATCCGTATTTTGTTCTTAGGAATCCTAAGCAACATCTTCAGAGGTTTTTCGAAGCGATTTTTAAATCATGATTTTTTTTTAATTTCATAAAATCATCTTAATCGAGGGCGCGCTTGTTTTTTAAAGCTACGAACTGTACGTTTGACAGTAAAGTACCGTCTGTTTATATATTTTGGCATTGGTTCGCATGTTATGATGATGCAAAACATGATATGACATAGAATATCATTTTATTTTAATAATATTATAGTGTATTTATCATTTTACGTAATGAATAATATTTTTAACAAATAATTGTACTCCAAAACCCCCAGATTCAACTGTAGTCGCGATCGCGACGTTGACTCAACCAAAAAATCATCCACCAAATTGGTGCAAAAGTGGGTGGTGTTTGAGTAAAAGTAAAGGTTGCGACGCAACGTTGGTACGCGGTGCACAACATTGAGTCGTCGACAAATTGCTAGTTGGGTGTACGCCAAATCTCTAACACTGTGGACTGTAATACTATTTTTGAGACACTACGATGTTCAAGCGGCCCTTAAGGCTCTTGAATCCTATAGGTGCTCATCGAGAACCGTTTGGAGCTGCCAGGACACACTGAGTACCCTTAGGCGAATAAACACTGGATGAATCGATCAGTATGGAGATTAATCCAATTAACATTTAAAGTTGTCACGACGTAACCGGCACCACATAGAATTTCTTGAAAGTAACCGCAACTTGCCCCCGCTACATGTCTATATACTATACCGTGACGTAATATTTCCCTAAGTGGGGAACAATTTTCCAGTTATTATGACGTTGCCACTACTTCAAAGTTAGGTACCAAATACCACCATACTTCGTAGAGGCGCTTTTTTATATGATGGTGTCGAGTGGATTAGTTGCAAAGTTCTATTTGGTTCTTTTTGGTAGCATAAATTCATACATACAGTTTGGTTATGGCTAGTATGCATTACAAAGAGTGTGAAGTTTTAATTTTACATGTAGAGAATCCATATTCAACTGCGAAGGAAATTTTAATGTCAATTATACGTCACGTTTATTTAAAAAAATAAATGCGCCATCACAATTCTGCTACTATCTTGTAGCTGATGAAATTTTTTCGCTGTGGTTTTTGGGTTTAAGTTTCCACAACCAGCAGCTGGTCCTCTCAAAATGCGTTGGAGATCGACATTTGCTGATAATTTAATTTGGGTATAAAATAATTTATGTTTTTAATATTAGGGCTCAAAAAACGAAAACAAAAAGATGCAGATTTTCTGTCCCTCGACTTAGAAGTAGTCATAAAAAGTTATTTCCTCCACACTGCCATATTATTATGTAACCATGATGTCGCAAACTTTTGTAGTGAAATTTAAAGTAATTTTCTAATTATGTCGTTCAACGTCGCAAAATAAGTAACGAATAAAAGTCGGGACTACTACAAATTCACGAATGGGAAGAAACCTTGGAGGGACGGGACCCATGCTGGTAAGCAATACTTTCAAACGTTACTATAAAAGAATGCGACTAAGAAGTCGTTTCTGTTACGCGATATTAGAGAGTATTCCAAGCTTATAAGTAGCAAGTTGTTGTTCTGACGACCACACTACTACTATAGGAAAGTAGCGAAGCCTTTACTCATGTATCTGTTGGTGGGAAGTTTCACCAACACTGAGGGAATTACCGAGACTGGCATATTCCAAAGAATTCATTACAGAATCCTGCAGGAAGAGGGCCTGGAAACGGAGCTCACCTAGCAGCAGATCCGTACAATGGTTGATCTATATGCCACACACTGCAGGCTGCAAGTACCATTAGACAGAATGGGTCTAAGTAAGTACACCGAATGTAGGCTCTGTATGGAAGAGTCGGCCAGGGGGCCTATTCTTGAATATCGTAGGGAAGGTCGCACGGGAACGTTCACATCCTTCGTTTCGCCTCAGAAGCTGCCGGGCTTGCATTGTCGTTTTTCAAGAGTGATCATTCACCTGGTCTGGGGGCCGGTGTATGAAAGTGTAGAAAAGTTCCTTCGATACACGGCAATCGGGTGAGGTTCGATCGCTTCAAAGCCTATCATTGGTCGATATCAGGAAGAGGACCGTTCCCGTGCGATCTGTCCTACGAAATTCAAGAATCAGCCCTCAGACATGTGCTGTGTGAGTGTCCGGCCATTGCACGTCAACGTCAACTTATTTTCAGCAAACCACAGGTTGATGCGCTGGATCTAAAATATGCTTCACCAAAGCAAGTTGCGATCCTCTCAGTTGAAGATGGTGGAGGTTGTATCATTGCCAAAAGTAAGTGGTCCCAAAATGCTCTTAAATCTTTGAAGATCTTATTCTAGACAAATTATTGACTACTTTACTGGCAATGATCTCTAACCTAAATTACAGTTCGGATTCCGAAAAGGCTACAGTACTGGTACGGCTTTGCTGAAGGTTCTGGATGACATTTTATTACCGGCGAATAGCGGGAGAAATATCGGCGTTGGTTTTACTAGACTACAGCAAAGCTTTCGGTACCTCTAACCACGCTAGGCTTTGTGCTAATTTGAACCACTACGGATTTAAATTGAAAACGATACAGCTGATAAATAGCTATTCGGATAACACGTTCCAGAGGGTTCTTATTGACAATGTAAGGTCGAAGTCCTTCGAAATTGATAGAGGGGTTTCTCAAGAGTCACCATTTTTTATTATTTTTACAGATGACATGTCGGATTGCTTTGGGGACTGTACTAGTCATAGATATGCAGACAAGACACAAATTACAATTCCCCTTTACTTAATCTAATGCAGTGGAAGCGTTAAGGGGACTTAAAAAATGTCTGGAATCGGTATTTAGATATTCAAATGGTTATAGCTTCATACTTAACCCAAATAAGTCGGCTATAATATACTTTGGACCGTACAAGGATTGGCCAGCCTAAAACTTGGATGTATCCATAAATGGGATTAAAATACGAAATTTTTTTGAATATAAGAATTTGGGCACAATGGACTTCGCTTTCGGACTCAAGTATCGAAAGTTCCTCAAAAAGCTTATATTAATCTCTGCAATATCTATAAAAGCAAAGATTTAAGTTAAAAAAGATTCTCTGTGAAGCACTGGTTCTAAGTCATCTTAATTATTGTAATTTTGTTTCGGCCTTCCTTGGTTGGATGTGTTAACCTAAACTAGAAAAAGTTCGTTTTCGTCTTATGTACAGTCCTAGATATAGTTATCACGTGAGCCACAAACTGCATGATTTGAAGTGGTTAAGTATATCGGGTAGAGAAAGGCTACATTTTTCTTGTTTCCTTTATAAATTATTTAAGACTGAAAGTCCCTCGTATTTGATTGAAAAGATTTAGAAATAGTATTCATTCCCGTGGAACTAGGTTCAATACGCAGTATCAAATACCTGAGAATGACTAAGAGCTCTTTTTCTTACACACGCATCTGTTAAACTTTTTAATAAAATCCTAATATTGGCGAGTTAAAGATGTTTGTTTTTGCAACTTTATGTCTAAAGTTAAGAAACATCTCTTTTAAATGAATAGCTAAATAATGTTTTACTGTTTTTCGTATTCTTTTTAAATAATATGTTATTATAAAACTTGTTATCACCATTGGTGTCACTATTGTATTTATTAAATTAATTGTATTTTGCTTTTAACATGCCCGGTTAAGCAAACAGCACAGCTGACCTTTGCCGAGCTTAAAATAAAGGCGTTTTTATTTATTTATTATTTTATTATTTACATGACATAAATTCTTTCTATAGACTTAAATACTTATTATTTATTAGCTTTCCGAGTTCTCCCTGGTGATTTTTTTATGGGGTAAGTGGTAAGGCATCATTTTTACTTTTCCAGAATTGGGACCCTTAACTCTTGACAAGTTAAGGGCCAAAATCGGGTTGTAGCTCTCACAATTACCGCTGAAATGCTTTCAAATACCCGCCGAGATTTTTATGATCGGCTGGAATATTTTCATGCCGAAGGTGGAGGTAGATTTCAGCATCTGATAAATAAAAAGTAGGGCTTAAATTTGTTCCTCGATTTATAAACACGCTTGTCGTGGTTAACGAGTGATTTATTTTTGAAACAGAATATTTTCGTGACTGCAAAATGATGCTCGGAAAAACTTAAGGCATTCAAAAAAATTATAAATTCCAAAAAAATCAATAAGGAAATCCAAAATGGACGTAAGTTGATGAATTCATTCAAAAAGAGGTAGAGGGTAATTACACCCTTAAAACTGAATATTTTCTCTGCATGCTCAGGAACTTTTGCAAAAAACTACTTTTTCAAAGAAACGAACGGAAAACACGAGACCAGCAGAACATCATGCGGCAAAAATTGAGGAGGTTGGTTTGGAGTGTGACAAGAAATCAGTTATTTAGAACAGCTTTAAGAAGAGTAAGAATTAATCGCCTAAATAATGTCCAATCTGCGATAGTACAGGAAAAAAGAAGAAGAGTGAAAAACTTTAATTTGATAAAACATAATTTGGGATTTAAAAAAAAATGACTGCGACGCTACCAGCCAGTTATTTTTTTTAGTTCCAATTGTTGAAGATTTTAGTTTCTTATTTTAATAATGCTGAGGGGAGACAATTGTCTCTATTGCTCTCCTGGATCCGCGCCTGCTTTATTTTGTTACAGCATTTGTAATTGCCTCGCGATAATTCCTGTAGTGTGTGGCGAATTTAAGCTCGGCTTGCAAACAGCACGATCAACTCGGGAAACCCAGACAAACTCAATCGAAAGAGTACAGCATTCGGCAAAAATTTGATTAAATAAATTAACATTTTTTTCCTTTGACGTTTACTGTTTTGTTGTTTTTTTTTGTATTTTGAAAAAAAAAACAGTAAGCGTTTACATTGTACGGATCTTAAATTAGGTGGTTTTATTTATTATTAACTCTCGTCGTTAACGCGCATCGATTTTATGTGCTTTTTGTCACTGTCGCTCTTACTTACTATTAATCCTTTTTTATATGCATTTTACGATATCCAGAATTTCGCTGTCTTACCCTGTTTATATAATGGCTTAAAAATCTTAAGGTGCATTTAGACTGTGGTAGTGTCGTCGTAGTTGCGTTGTAGCTGTAGTGAATTGTTTTCCTTTGATAATGCAGATCGGATTATTTTAATAAATAAATAGTTAACAATATTTTTTGTACACATTTTTTAATATAATTTACTTTCTAAGTGCTTTAAACAAATAATGATGATAATTAAAAGTTTCATCTTACATATTTCTTTCTTATGGACTGAGTAAGTTTCGTTTTTTCTTAATATTTAAATAGCTCAAAAATGCTTTAATATTAAAATTAAGGTCGATAGGGTAGCAAAGAAATACAAAATTAAACTTGGGGAAAAAATTTAAAAAAAGTTGGCAAAGGTTTCTGCATACATATAGACAGTCGATAATGTGTTCAGTGACATAAGCAATAAATTAACAAGATATTGTAAGTTGGATTTAGGTATATTCCTATATATCCGCTAATCTAATCATACTGGTTTATTATATTTGCGAAGAAATTAAGGCCCTTTTTCTAAGTGACGAAAAGCGCCTACTTTTAGCATTATTTCGTCGCTTGCATGGACAAATTATATCAAATAATTTACATTTTTAATCCCATATTTTGCTAGTAATAACCTTTAGACAATTTATGGTACCGTATCAGCGGTTGTTGTGGTCAAAAAGACACACACAGAGATAGGTAGATATTTTCGGGCGCGTATGAAAGAGATGGCATGAACACATCAACGTTAACCATGGGAGTTATTTCGTTGAAAAGCATACAGTCAACCCTAATTTTAAAACTAAAGCATTTTTGAACTTATATTAAAAAAAAACGGCACTTTCTCGGTCAATACAAAAGAAATATGTAAGGTGGATCTTTTATCATGTTCAAAAATTATGCAGGAAGGTCTGTTATTACCAATATTTGTTTAAAACATTAAACAAGGTAAATTGTATTAAAAAGTGTGTACCAAAATATATTCTTAAATATTTAACTGTAAAATATCCTGTTCTGCATTATCTATGAAAAACAATTCACTACAGCTACAATGCAGCGACGACTACACTACCACAGTCTAACTGAACCTTTGACCATGGTACTACGTCACATTTAAGAAAAGCAGTGGACAGCTGATGATAGCAAAGGCTTTAAAAATCACTCCCCTAAGTGTCAACAAACAATCGGTTAAAAGGTTTTGCGAATAGTCGGTTAGAATGCATACCTTTGATAGGATTGCTTTCACGCGACCAATTTCAGCGCCAAAACAATAATAGCGCAGACATTTTTGGCGCAATTCAAAATCAGCAAAGACGAAATCGGCGAAAGGCTTTTTTATCGCAAACCATTTTTATCGCAACATTTTTGCGCGCATTCGTATTTACTCGAAAACTTTTTCAGCGCGAAACATAACTTGCGTGAAGGCATTTTTGTGCGTATATTTAGTTTCGCGCAAACTTTTTTAGCGCAATAAATATTTTGACAAAAGCGCGATATAGAGGTTTAGTGAGATTGGTTTTAATTTTAAGGGATAATGGGGGTGAGGGCGCCCACATGCGCATTGACACGTCCTGTTCCTTTCCTACCTCTCCTTGTTTTGCAATAAAACCCCTGTCTACCCCAGAAGATTGCGGACCCCCTGCCAACCCCACCAAACCTCAGCAATTAACACAAAAGTCCGACTCGACAAAAGGGTTTGGTGGGATTGGTGGCGGAGATAGGCAGGGTTTAGTTTTAGTGTGCGGGGGTGGGTAGAGAAAAAGCGCTACCTGGTAAGCCTATACAACAGTCTACTAATGCTAATTATATTACAATATACGGTTCTCTAATACCCCGCCCCCTTTGCAGTTAAACGGACCCCTGCCTATTCCATTACTTCGCAAATCCCGCCACTATAATTTGCGCGAAAAGTGTCTTCCGCTAAAAAAAAAACGCGTGGATATGACTCCGCGCGTAAAAACATTTTTCGCTAAGAAAAACCGCGCGAAAATGGCTCTGCGCGCAAAACTTTTGCGTCGAAAATATTCGCGCTAAAATATCCTTGCGGAGATTTTAAACTGATCCGAAAATGTTCGCGCTATTTGTGCCTTGCGCTAAAAGTTTTTACGTCGAAATTGGTCACGCGGAACTTGATCGCGACCTGTCGGCCGAAAATCCTTTGATAGCACCCTAGCGTTTAACTGGTAGTCTAGAGGTTCTGGGTTCAAATCCTGGTTGAAGCAAAAACTTTTATCGAATTTATTACCTATACTTCTCCTTATCTATGTAAATTTTAATATTTTAGGTTGTTTAAATTTTTTCCTGTATTACAAATTTAATTTAATTAACTTTTAAACAAATTTTTGTTAAACTATTGGCTTTGCTTGGTAAAAAACATGTCAATATTATTGCTGTTTCTACACGTTTTTTCTATAAACAAGATACAAGAAAAGCATACTTAAATGCATTAAAAAGTAATTTCTGTTATCTTTTAAAAGTGGTGCACCAAGGGCGCGAGAGGTTGGGACTAACCCCGCCCCCCCCCTGAGAGGCCATTGGGTTACAATCGGTAAAATAAAATAACAGCAGCTCCCCTAGACTTACATTTTTTAGGAAAATATTTAAAAAATTTAAAATCTAAAGGAGCATTGTAAAAATTTTCACCTGTGGCACTATAGCACCGTTGGTACTTACAGTTTTAGTTTATTTTGTGTCAAAAATGGTATTTTTAGTACAATTTAGTTCAAAAGTTTCACCAATGCTACTTAGTTAGTATTAAAAAATGGCATTTTGAGTGTATTTTTCTCAAAAATTTTCGCCTGCGACGCATTTAAGCATAGCTTTAAATTTGGTTACCCTCCCCTAGATTTAAGACCAAGTCCGCGCTTGTAAGCACCTGTTTCCCTTTATCAATGTAATTTTATTAATTATGGCCACATTGCTAGTTACCAGTTACCACTTGTACTTACGGAAGGTGTTTTTTCTCATTAAAGTTTTTGAGAAACCACCTTAAAAACTCAACATCAAAAGATAGGCTAAAAATAATGCTAATATTCATTCTAAGATTTCAATTTCCGAATACGAAGTACTAAACAATCTTGCATTAAAAAAACGTTTATGAGAGTGTACTGTAATTTTTTCATCAAAACCCTTCTTCCTGGGTAAAGCGATGAGCTCCAGTAGACACTTCGAGGTTGACTTTTCCATACCCTATATCCTATTCTGATTAGTTCTTTTTTTTTTCCTAGCCGGATTTTTTTATGGTCATTTTTTCTGGTATAAAGACGGATATGAGTAATTACTAAACCATTCATATTGTCACAGTAAAATAGGGCTACTTCCTATCCTTAACTCTATCCTGTTTATTTCGTTATAAGTTTTTACTTTTACCGGCCGGGTTGGGTCAACAGAGTTGGCTCAAACCGAACAATTGCCTAGGAGGTCGAGATATGGGATCTCCCCTAAGGTTGCAAATTGCACAAGGGTGAATCTTTTGGCTAGATAAAATTAGCACGTTTAACTTACACGACCACTAATTTATTACTTATACCTACAAAAACACTAAGGTTGGCTTGAGTGGCCCTACGCGAATAAAAATGGTGATTTGACGTTGACAAATGGGTACTTATTCTGATGTGCCCAATTGACTCTAGACGTGACCCCTTTGTTTATCTTTTGACTCGGCTTTGACCCGTTCCTGCTTGGAGCCTGCATAACTGCTCCCTTTCGGTCCAGTCACTGCACGATTTCGCGATTAATTATCTACTTTTACAATTCAGTGAGATTTCTTGCGACGCCATCGCTTAATCGAGAACAAATATCTACCTTTCTCACACTTTGCTAAAAACCGAATCCCCGATTGATTTTCCGATCGGCAAGCAGGTAGGCTTTCCCCCCAATCTCTTGATCGTGACTTTTTCCGATACAAAAGATTGTTGAGCAAACCTTGGCCCGCTAACTGTCTTTTCGGTTTATCAATCTTCTAAATAAAACTTTGATAGTTTTATTTTAACAATAGTTTTATTTTAAAAATATATTCGAGGATTAATAACGACCTTATTCCCTATTTCGGTCAATCGTTACAATATTACGGGTAGTAATATGTATTTTAAGATCGACAATGAGGACTTCTTTTGTAACACACTCTTCCAAGTAATAATATAGGTTCAGTAAACTAGTCTTTTAGGTAACTGATTAGGTAAGCTTTGACCTGTTTTTTACTTTTATGGCCTTATAGTCTAAGGGTGTGTTAGAGGGAAAAATGTATCAATATAGTCAGCCCCAAAAATGACTTGCTGGGTTTAGATATAATGAGTGTGAAATAGTTTTGTATTTTAGAAATACCCTCTTTTTACCTTTTGAGAATCCCTTGTAACTATCACTTACTAAACTGGACCGAGAAAAGGACGAATTTTGTACCATTTTTATTTTTAGAACCTGAAGTTTGCCTTTGTAGTAAGACATTTTTTGGATAGGGGAAAGTGCTCAACCTAGAGACACCAATGTTTTTTGGCCTATTTGAGAATATAGTAGGCCAATCGTCTTAACACTATGAACTATGCCTATATTCCAGTTACTAAACTAAAGAAAAATGCAAGTGACCGCCGAATAAAGTAGCGGTGAGCCGCATTGTGATTTAGTACTGGAAAAGTAATTATTTTGACAATTTTTCGAAGATGTTGTTGACTTTTGCTACATTTAAATAACTAAAGTAACCATTTTGGTATTTTTTGACTGAAAAAGGCAGGAAAATTTTATTAAGTTATAACGTTTTTTATACTATTTATAAAAATACTACACACTACATACCTGGGGACATTAAGCGGTGTTGCACCCCGAAACAGTCCCTAGGTACAAACTTACATATAATTCTTAGATATTGTCTTGCTAATTACATATTTTTTTAGATTATCATAAAATGCCTAGAAACAAGGTTAAGAAAAAACAAAATTGTCCGAGTCCAACGGGCATGGAGGCCGCAGTTTTCGAAGTAGTACAAAACACTTATCATTAAGAAAGGCATCTTTAAAATACGGGTTATCAAAGTCAGCTATAGACAGAAGTTTCAAAAAATTTGGAGCGGAGACCAAAGTGGAACAAAATTCCTTCAAATACCAGCGTCACTACGACATTCATAGATTTTTTTCTGTAGAGCAAGAAGAAAAGTTATGTAATTACCTAGTTACTGCTGCTAAGCATAATTATGACCTGACAACTGTGGAAATGCGAAAGTTAGCTTACAAGTATTCATCCTCAAACAAAATTGATGTACCGGCCTAATAAAAACAAAAAATGGCGGGCAAAGAGCGGCTTCATATGTTTCGAGCAAGACATAAAAATATTTCATTAAAAAAAAAACAGAATTTACGAAATATGATACTGTACTAAAAATAAACAAATATCAACCGCATCAAATTTGGAATGTGAACGAAACAAGGCTTTCCAATATTCAAAATGTTCCAAAAATACCAGCTCCCAAAGGCATTAAACAACTAGCTAGCATGACATCGGCTGGGAGGGAAACATATAACAATGATCGGTGCAGGAAACAGCTCGCCATCCCTTTTTTTATTTCCAAGGGTCTACTTTAGGCCTAAGATGTTAAATGGTGCACCCCCGGGATCAGTAGGTGCTGGAAATCCAAGCGGCTGGTCAAATGAAAAGATTTTTAAAATTTACAACACTTTCAGGCGAGTCCAAAAAAGCCTCAAATTCTAATTTTGGATAACCACGAAAGTCACTGTTCTCCAAAGAATATCAAAAAAATGTAAGGCATATCACATATCAGTAATAACGTTGCTCCCACATTGATCATATAAACGGCAGCCGCTAGATAAATCTGTGTCTGGTCTCTTTAAATCTTACTGCAGTAGAGCCAGTCAGCATTTATGAAGTGGCAGAACTTGCCGGGATAGCTTACGAGTTGGCATTCACCCTAAAGAATATATGAGATTTCGTACGACAGGGACTGTACCATTCAACAGCAATATTTTTCAAGACGGCGATTTTTTTGCAGCATTCGTTACAGGCCGATCTTAACCATTGCAGGAAGAAAACGCTGTTTTAGCCACAAATTCTTCCTTGGATGTTGATGACTGCGGAGTATTAAAGGAATCAAGTTTACCAAAAAGAAATACTTCTGTAGATCTTTTTGCTGCAGATGCTTCTTATCCCTCTACTTTCAAGCAAGGAACAAGTAAATCATTTACCCCTGAAATGTTGCGACCTTTTCCTAATGCTCTCCCACGTAAAACAAATAACAGAAGAAGGGTTGGAAAATTTCGTATTATCACGGAAACTTCAGAGGAAATAGATATAAAAAAATATAAAAAATCTAAAAAAAGAACATCTACAAAAAAATTCATTAAATAAAATCAGTTGAGAAGCAAATTTTACAAGAAAGCGAGATCAGTGAAAAAAGTGAGAAAATGGAAGTGACTTTTCACGAGAGTTCAGATTCTGATTATATAAATAAAATTTTTCAAAGAGAAAAAGAAAATTTATAAAAATTAGATCGTCAAAATTTTGTAGGGGGCGGGTACGTTCTTGAGCAATGTAAGAACGAAAAGAGCAAAGAACAATATATTGCCAAGATTTTAAAAACTACGAATGGGATTTTTGAAGTTAAATTTTTGAAAAAAATTTCAAACACTGACACTTTTGTTGTGGATACTGAATACTCAACTATCTGCACCTTGGAGTACGATGCTTTAGTTATGAAATTGCCAGAACCTGAATCAGCAGAATCTACAAAAAGAAGCGCTGGTCACCTTAAATTTGGAGTTGATTTTTCAAACTCCTTAATGCGTTAGAATGATTTTGTTTTTTTAGTTTTAGGGTCGCTTATTTTTTATGTACTTGCATAGAAATATAAATTTTATATAAGAATATGTTTTCGTTAACCAAATATTAAAGTTTAAAACTGACTTATGCGTCAAAATCATTTTGAGTTTTATTTTTGAGTTCGTTTACATTTTAGTTTTATATATTTATAATTTGAGTTTTGTTTTCGTATAAGGTATTTTTAACCACATAGTATAAAGCATCAGATTTTAATTTGATAATAAATAATAATATACTTTAATAAAAATTAAATATTTAATTAATAAAGAATTTTAACACGTGCATTAATGTCCCTAGGTAAAACTTCATTTGTCTCTACGTATATAGAGACGTTGGATCTAAAACAATTTTAAGAAAAACAAGAAAATAAAATTGTATTGCCGTGGGTAAAAAATGGGTTCATTTTTTGTAATCCAATTAATCTTGAATCTAAGACTTGCGTAATGCTACCAATATTTATTTTTTATTCAAAAACGGGCATTTTTGACAGGACTTTAAAAAAACGCATCTCTAGGTTAAGCACTTTCCCCTACAATAGTCACATATCACTTATCTTTTACCTAAATTTTGGATTATCGAGTTAGTCTTTAATCCGAGAAATATGTGAAATCCTTTTTGTCGGGCGAAACATTTTCTGGCCGCCAAATTTTGCTTTATGTAAAAGAGTGTAAGTAAATAAAATAATTTTGAAAAAAAGCAGAAGCCTTCCAAAAGGTCGTGCAAAAGGAGCGGTACTTATTAGTACATAAATTTTTTTTTCATAAAAATATTGTCGTGAATGTCCTTTAGTCATTCTATGTTTCCCTTGCTTGGTTTTTAAATGTTAACGACTCAGGTTATGAACCTAACAGTTAGCATTAGGAAGTATGTGATGTTTTAAGTTCAATGAATAGATGTTTTTGTAAACTCACGATTTGTTATCACATATATCCTATAAAACCAATCGAGAACAGCAAGAAGGGGTCAGTAAGTTTAGTAAGTTCACTAAGTCAGAAAGTTGTGATGTATTTTTCAAGAATAAGATAAACGGCTGAACCACGACCTACCCCTAAGATAAGAACTGTGACACTGCTGTATTAAGACTGTTGGATGTTAATTAATTACAAGTAAGTAACGTTTTTATATTTTGTTATAATAAATTCATTAAAACCCGGTACGGTTAGTTTATTAAGTCAATTAATAAGAACAACAGTCGTAAAACAATATCTTTTAAATTGTCTTGTGTTATGTTGGAATCAGATAAAATTCTAAAATTTTCGTAATACTCAGAGAGTAACCCATCTTCAAAAACTTCGAGAAAATCAGAAAAGGAGATTTTTGTTTCTAGTTCATATGCCAACGTTAAGAGATTGAAATAGTAACTTTTTATGCTTTCATGAACCAGCTGTTTTCTATTTTTAAAATTAGATTTCAATTTCTTGTAAGTATAATCACCTCCAAAATATTTAATAAAATCCTCTTTAATGTCTTTCCACGTTTTACTGACATTTTCGGACTTTTCCACATAGCTTAAATACCAAAAATTGGCTGGACTTTTTAGAAAAACGCTCAAGTGCCGCATTTTCAGACAATCTGACCAAAAATTTTTGTCACATATTTTGTCATAATTGTGAATAAATTTAACCGGACAATCATAAATTGGATCAAATATAGGTGGTTGTGTAAATTGAGGAGTAATAGCGTTTTGAGTTATTTTAAAAGCGTTGCTAAGTTGATCCATATTTAAATTTAAATTAAAAGTAATTTACACCACGTATATAAAAAATATAAATTAAACTGTAACTATTAAGAACCTACGAAAATGTTTTTAAAAACATATGCACTGTCCTTAAAAAAATTATTTACCGTGGATGATTTCAATAACGACCTACCAATTTTAACCCTTAGACAGTAACCTATCAATGCCAATCCTTAACTATTTATATTTATACCTTCTATGGTATATATAAAATGGAATTATAACAACATTACACTTGAAAAAAAAAATTAAAATAAACAATTGTTAAAAAATGGAATTACTGAAAAAATACTTTATTAAATAAATCGTTTTTGAAAAAAAAAATTGATTTTCTAATTTGAGAAATAGCCTTACAAAAAAGACAACGGCACCTCCACCATATGTCACGTAGGGGTTTTCGTGACGGGGTTGTTCTTATTAATTGACTTAATAAACTAACCGTACCGGGTTTTAATGAATTTATTATAACAAAATATAAAAACGTTACTTACTTGTAATTAATTAACATCCAACAGTCTTAATACAGCAGCGTCACAGTTCTTATCTTAGGGGTAGGTCGTGGTTCAGCAGTTTATCTTATTCTTGAAAAATACATCACAACTTTCTGACTTAGTGAACTTACTAAACTTACTGACCCCTTCTTGCTGTTCTCGATTGGTTTTATAGGATATATGTGATAACAAAACGTGAGTTTACAAAAACATCTATTCATTGAACTTAAAACATCACATACTTCCTAATGCTAACTGGTTAATAACCTGAGTCGTTAACATTTAAAAACCAAGCAAGGGAAACATAGAATGACTAAAGGACATTCACGACAATATTAATCTTGATCTCAAAAATTTACCTAGTTTAGTTTCTTTTAAAACCATTGTATTTATTGTGTGTTGTCAAATTCTGATAAATAATAATAATTTTTTACAAGTTTAGCAAACCAAGCATTGCTTTGTTTTATTTTGTCTGTCAAAGCAAGGCTCACGAAAAGTTTTTTGAACTAAAAATACGTCATAATATTTTCTATTTTTCTTCTATTTTACCAGTTCTCAGTTCACTAGTGTCCACTGACCTGTCTGAATAATTAGCTGCCGTGAAATATTTCTGAAGAAAAATTTACGTACGATTTGCTCCCCACCACTTGGTCAATCATTTAATGTGTTTGTAAATTTAGTCCCTCCTTAATTTTATTTAAAAGAAAATCCTATTCTATTTTAAGGACATATTAACCTGGGTCGTTTAGGTCGTGATGTCCTTGCTGCTAGATGCAGTGACTACTCAAACGCATCCAATTTGATGATGAATTTTATCCTCAAAACTCCCTACTATTAATATTCTAAAAAAATATTATTTCAAGTTGTTGGATATAAATTTTAATAAAATAGTTTTAAGTGCAGGAGTTGTAATGCTAAGGTATCATGTTTCTTTAAGTTAGAATAAATATTGCAATGGAATAATTTAATTATTTTATTTCCATAACTGTAACTAATTTTACATAAATTAGCATGGTGACCGTTTTGATTTCTGTGGTTTAACATTTAGCGGGAAATGTTCAATTTTGAATTCTGAAATCCAGTCAAAAAATATAAATGGCATGCTTAATAAAATCTAAATTTGCTTTAATTTGACTTTGCTGCATCAATTGACTTATAATTTGGATAATAAAAGCTGACCTTGGTTTAAATATACAGAGCAATTAGGTAAATAAGGTTATTAGTAGAAGGTCAAGTCAGATATTTAAATTAATTTTAAAATTCCAAACTGTAAATTCGAATGCTACCTAAGGGATCTTAAGTTTAGCATACTTAAATTTACGTCCTGACTGAAAAGTAATAACTGTTTTTAATTTCCACTGAAAAGACCAAAACTTAAAATAAAGTTTTTTATCCTAAACTGCAAGAACCTGCAAATGTATTGTTAATAATAATATTAATAATTAAAATTTTAAAATTCCAAACTGTAAATTCGAGTGCTACTTAAGGAATCTTAAGTTAAGCACACTTAAATTTACGTTCTGACTGAAAAGTAATAACTGTCTTTAATTTCCACTGAAAAGACCAAAACTTAAAATAAAGTTTTTTATCCTGAACTGCAAGAACTTGCAAATGTATTGTTAAAATGTATGGAAGATCCCCCTAACAGAACAAGACCTTTTTAGGATATTTCTGATAAAACTTTAATAAATCCTGTTTTTTTTTCTTGAGTGATGAATCCCCTTCGAGGGGTAAAACATATTAATAAAAACGAAATAATAAATATTGGTGGTGTGACTTACTTTTTTGAAGGCTGTTTAAAAGCGTTTCACTACTCGAAAGATGTAGACTCCTTAAAAAGCCAAAGAAGCCTTGGGAAACAAGGTCCATACATCGAACTTTAAAAACAACCGCTAATTACGTTTTTGTTGTAACGCCCAGTGCTTAAATTTTAACTCTTATTTTTTGTATTTGCAAATTTTACAAAGTTTTTTTCCCAAATTAAAATATTAAATAATATTAATATATCAATAAATTAAAATATGTCGTGTACTAAGTGGTAATGTACAGATTAATGCAGCAAGTGCCATAGTAATAGGTTAAGGTTGGTAGCCTACTCATTGCTATACAATACGGGCTACAAAACACGTACCAAAAAAATTTTACGCTATGCATTCTCTTTTTACAGAGGAAGAACTTGAAAACGGGTCTAACTACGAAAATTCCATAAGGCAGGCACTTCCTGAGCTATTTGACATATCCAGTGAAAATTCGTCAGAGTCCAAGATGTCCGAGAACTCTGATGTCGAAGTTGTTGACATCAAGCAGGAAACTGATGACGTTTTTGACTCTGCAGGCGAAAAAAAATATTCAGGTGACGGTAAAACCAATAATCCAGGCTTTTCTTCTAAAAATAAAAGTTTTTCCAAATCAACCTCACAAAATTCTTCTAGAAGTACCAGCACATCTTCCGATTCCAGTCTTAGTAGTACTTCTTTATCATCATTGGATTTATATTCTGACTCCAACACAAACTATGGAAACGTAAAATAAAATGAAGATCAAAATTCATGTTTAGATATAAAATAAAATTACATTTCAAACCACAGTAATTAATGACCACAATTACTCTAAACAAATAGTAAATATTTCTCCCAATCAAATTAGTAAACAAATGCTGCAATATAACAGTCGAAATATTTGGAAAAAAGGAAAGCGCATCAGAGATCAAAAATCTTTAAAAACTAACAAGCAACAAAAGATAAAGTATATTTAAAACAAAACAGCGTTAAAGTATAAAACTTTTTTAAACATAAATCTGATTTGGCTAAAGGTCCGGTAATTTTGAAGGTTTTTTTAATTTTCACCTTATGTTTGTATACTTTAATGTTAAATTTGGTTCTGAAAAATACGTAAATTCTTTCTTTTATTAGTTTGTAGAAAATAAAGTTGACCTTAAAAATCATTAACTTACAGCTCCACAACTACACAATTATTAAGTTTTTTTTTAAAGTTAATTTTATTATTATTATTATTATATTGTTTTATTATTATTTTATTTTTATTTTATATCTTAGTTTCTAATGCATAAATGTATAGTGTTGCTGTTAATTTTAAATAACTTACTCGTCATAATATAATTTTTTTTTTACTTAACTTGATGGTTTTGATTACAAAATGGTATTTTTCATGCGGGCAAGTACAGTCGGTTCGAAAAAAAAATGAATACACCATTGATGTTTCTGCTGTCAAGTACCAAAGTAAAATTATAACAACTCTTGACATTAAGTTAAAACTTCCAAATCACTTACATCAACCGAAAAGAATCTAAAGAAGAGAAGGTTAAAAGATCTTGGGAGAAAAGAACGAAAATTCAAAATTGGATGAGTGTCCCACAAGGAACACACTAAAGACCAAAGCAAAAAGAGAAACAATTAAATGATGTTTCGCCCGGGGTGACCAGCGTGGGCTCGTCAGTGGATTCACTAGTCATCCTCAATCCAGACATTATTTAACACCATCGCACACTTTGACTTCCAACTCTGAAACACTCACATATAGGTATTGTTCCGCATGGTACTTATTATAAGTCACCTGATACGGGTTCCTCCTGGCGTATTAATCTTTCCAATAGGAATATGCTCCTAAGACAATTAAAACAAGAAGTTAAAACTTCCAAATCAGTTACATCAACCGAAAAGAATCTGAAAAAGAGAAGATCAAAAGATCTTGGGAGAAAAGAACAAAAATTCAAAATTGGATGAGTGTCCCACAAGGAACACACAAAAGACCAAGGCGAAAAGGGAAACAATTAAACGATGTTTCGCCCGGGGTGACCATCGTGGGCTCGTCAGTGGATTCACTAGTAACCATCAATCCAGACATCATTTAACACCATCACACACTTTGACTTCCAACTTTGAAACACTCACATATAAGCATCGTTCCGCATGGTACTTATTATAAGTCACCTGATACGGATTCGTCCTGGCGTTGTAATCTTTCCAATAGGAATATGCTCCTAAGACAATTAAAACAAGAAGTTAAAACTGTCAAATCAGTTACATCAACCGAAAAGAATCTAAAAAGAGAAGATCAAAAGATCTTGGGAGAAAAGGCCAAAAATTCAAAATTGGATGAGTGTCCCACAAGGAACACACAAAAGACCAAAGCGAAAATAGAAAGAACACGAACGATGCTTTGTGGGACACTCATCCAATTTTGAATTTTCGTTCTATTCTCCTAAGATCTTTTGATCTTCTCTTTTTCAGATTCTTTTCGGTTGATGTAATTGATTTGGAAGTTTTAACTTCTTGTTTTAATTGTCTTAGGAGCATATTCCTATTGGAAAGATTACCACGCCAGGACGAAGTACTAAAGCCATACCTATTTTAAACAATTAAATATTCATCAAACTGTCTTCTCAAGCACAGAACGTCTATTTTCCTTCTTTTCAAGTTCATAGTTACAGTTTTGTTTTACTTATGGCTCTTAGTTTATTGTACCAAAATACTAATGGTTTAAGAACCAAAATAAGCGATTTTTATGAATCAATGTATTTATTAAACTTTGACTGTTTAACCGATTTATGGCTAAATGTTTATCGTAGAGATAGGTAAAGTGAAGATAGTGCCAAAAATGACGGGGGTGGTATATTATTGGTTGCTGTAAAAAGTGAAATTCAATCGCATAGTAAAATTGAGTAGAATGGTGATGAAATCATTGAGCATGTGTGGCTGTCTGTGACTCAGGAATCTGGTAATAAACTTTTTATTTGTTGTAATTTTGCACCTCTCGATGTCAAGGATCGTGATTTAAAATATTTTTTTGACAAGGTAGGCAACATTATGAATTCTAATCAAAATAATACCTTTTTAATTATTGGTGACCTTAATATACTTAAATTAAATTAGACCTATAACCCAAGTGACAAGTTTTGTAGGTCTGGTCTTGTTACAGACATAAAAATTTGGGCATTTCTTAAAAATATTATTTTTTGCGGTCTCAAACAGTTTTGTTATATTAACAACAATGAAAACCTGACACCAACATAGTTGATAGTATTAAACCTCTTGTTAAAGAGGATCCTACTCTTGAGCTCTGACCACGCACGTCAATTGAAAATTGTATTTTTGGGCTGTATTTCCTTCAAACGCGCAATCATTAAAAGAAATGAAATTTTATTGAAATTGTGGAAATATAAAGGCATACAATAATCTTAAGAGACTCACCTTGAATGCTGGTTCTATCTTCGAAAAGGGAGCTCCCTATAGGACGTCTTGTTGTTCTGCCTTTACTACCCCATTCACCACTTGATAAGGAGTTTTTTGAAATGTTTTGTAAGGATTTTAGGTCGAAAAAATACCGTAATTTTGCACTTGAAAATATGCCGAAAAATTGCAACGTGCCGTTAGTCACGCACATATCCTTGCGCAGCTCGTCGACGGCAGGCAGCCCAATTAGAAAATTGTATGCAATAATTTGAAATATCATATAGAATTTTGCAAAATTAACAAAATACAAAAAATAAAAAAAATCAAAATAAACGTCAAGCTCCTTATAAACATATATTGACTCAAGAAAGATAGCAATAAAAAACAAAAGATCAGAAGATCTTGGGTGGATGGTGATCCTTTGTTTTTTACATTATTTTCGGTTAAAGTACCTGATTTGGAAATTTTTTAACTTCTTTTTTCAATATATCTATAACAGGTTAAAATTTGCTGCTACCCAGTGTGATTTTCAAGGGGCTGGATCTAGAGGTTTAAAGAAAAAAATAAAGCTCACGAAAAATGGAAAAAATTTAAAATTTTAATGCACTATAATAATTTTTCTGAATTACGTAAATAAACAAAAAAAACTTATAGAAATTACCTTAATATAACCGAAAATAACCTCAAGATTGACATAAAACAATTTTGGTTTTAAACCAGCCTGAAGGTTGTCACTCCATTGATATTTGCAAATTATTTTCAGATTTTTCTAGTAGTGTTTACATATAATAATTCCTCTACACTTATAAAAACTAAACATTTCTTGAGCAAACCTGGCTTTGCCATAAATCGCATTACAAGAGATCAAATAAAAACCGTTAGTGAACCAGAATGTAAAAAAGGCCCTGGGCCTGATGGTATTCCTGTTTATTTTATCAAAAATATTTTAGAAAGAATATTGGATCCTCTGTTTATTTTATATAACAAATATATGAATTCCGTGGTTTATCCAAAAAGGTGGAAGTGACTCAGATTTTAAATATTAAGTAAAATTTTTAAATCCCTTATAGCAGAAGACTTATTTTTTCAAGTCAAAAATGACTTACTTATAGAGCTGCATCCTTTCTTTAAAAAATGCTCAGTTGTGGCAAACTTGGTACCATATACCCAGTACATCTAAAAAAGCTTTCAAAGGGGAGAGTCGGTGTGCTCCGTGTACACGAATTTTTCTAAAGCTTTCGACGAAGTTCACCATCCTACAGGGTTTAAAAAGCTCAGTTCATTCGGTGTACATGGAGCACTGTTTGATCTGCTTAGCATATCAGTCCGGAGGTATGTCTGGATGTCATTTTATTGTGTGTCTATTACTACTCGTAGACTTTGCAAACTTCAGTCTAATCTACTGTAACGCTGTTTATGTTTTAAAGCGGTAGGCATCGGTCTGTGTTGGATTAACTACTCCTCTGAGATATAATCCAACAAGTATCTCGGGCGCCACCCTTTGGATTTATGCGGTAGAGGGCCCACAGCGTCGGGTAGCTTTTAAACAGTGGAGACGGTTAAACCAGTGGTCTAGCTGTCTCGATTCTTAACCTAAGTAACACGAGTAAAACAACCAATTTTCCAACATGGCGGATTTATTATAACTCCTTTTAAATCAACAGTTCTTTTTATTTAGCATTCAAACGGTATATAATAGAAAAGGAGGGAAAATATTAGAAATAATCGGTAACTTGCATGTCTCATAACGTTTACGGTAAACTCCGGTATTTGGTAATTAATGTTAACGGTAGCAAGCTCCTTAATGTGACTCACAACATAGCAAGCTCGGTAGGATATAATATTTACCTATATTCCGGTGGATGAGGCTTTTTATAGTGCCAATGTGTTAAAGAGAGACATAACTAGCAGAAATCGATACCCGGTGCTAATGTGTTAAAGAAAGACGATGCCTGGGGTGTAGAAAATATACCACCACTATACGAGCGACGGTCATGTGTTACCAGGAAACGAAACCCAGTAGCAACACATACGCCAGTCACCAACGAAAGGGAGATGTCGCTTGCTATAAGGAATCGAAACCCAGTAATAGCACCATCTCACTGTCGCTTGCGCACGGTGCCGCAACAATAGTCCACACCCAAGGGTATTTCTATTCGTGGTAACAAAAATAAAGACAGCAATATTCAAGACGTTGATTCTGAGAACGGCCGGGAAAGAGAGAGATGCATTGCTCGTAAAAAATAAACCCCAGATCAATACATGTAAGAAAGAGAGACCACTACAGGTAAGTGTAGTTCGCTCTCTCACTCTTAACGGTCACATCCAACTAAACCCACGGTCTCCAATATTACTTCTAGGTATAAGAGAGAGATGCATTGCTCGTAAACATTGAACCCGAGATCAACCCATCTTACTCTCACCCGGTAGTTTTACCCAGTAAACCTCATCCTACGGAAAATACTATACCTATTATGCTGGTCGGTCCGGTCGGGCTCTTACCTTTAGATGCAGTTGTTTACGGCGGGCGGTCGGTAGAATGAATGCCCTGAAACGCGCTCGACATCGCTTTATATAGCCTTGCGTATCCCCACCTAACATACTCCTGTCGAGCAGGCTGTGCGCGCAAAGCGGTGGGGTGTAGCTCGCTGACCGTGCAGCTTAGCAGGAAAAAGAAACGCGGCCAGCCAAAGCGATGTTATTAGAGAGTTTTTTTCAATAACAGTAAATAATAGAAAGTTTCGGTAATAGAAAGTTATGAGACAGGAAGTACCTAAAGAAAATAAAAGCTGAAACAAATAAATAATTAGTAACTTCGTTACACTACCACGTCTTAGTAATTACTGCATTAATAATAGGCTTGTATTTAACATGCAATACAATATTGTTTTCACATTCAGTTGTTCCGCTTGGACAAGATCTTTCTATAGGAAAGAGCGAAATTGTTTCTGTGGATATAATCAAGAACCTGGGCATATATTTGCATTCCAGGCTGTCGTACACCTTTGATTCGTTGTAGTCAGTCGTATAATGTTAAAGTCAGCAAACACAAAAATATTGACATCTTCTATATTAGTTTTCAGTCAATTATAAATCAACTAAAAAGAATTATGCAGAATCAAACAATGGATCTTCCTTTCTTGTATTTTTTCTTAGTTTTTCACATTAGTTTCAGTTTTAGATTATACTATACTCTTAGTTCATAATTTTGTAAAATGTAATTATGTCACTTTGTGCTACCTTATAATTGAATATCTGGCAGGTAGTAAAGTAAAAAAAGTAAAAGTGTTAGTATTTCGGATTACTACACCAGTACAAGTCTCTAAGAATGTGAACAATCAAAGAAGAATTATAGTAGTTTAAGATCAATTAAAGGCATTGGGAATTGGTTAAAGATTACCAGATAATATATACTGGCAGAATCCAGAACCAAGGAAAAAAGCCTACTTTATGTCGAAATAGTATGAATAACATGTATAGAAAATATCATAGACGTATTCTACACAATTTGATCGCCCACATCTTCTTCCAATTTATTAAAAGGTTAATTACTTGTGCATTTAACGCAGTGGCGGATCCAGGGAAGGGGATACATTTTTTTATATCGCACGTTAATTTTCCAAAAATTTTCGCATTTTTCGTCGTTTCTTTTCAAATTTACTTTTTGTCAAATTCTTACCTACGGCGGTATTTTAGACAAAATTTTAAGACTGCCTGCCTCATGTTTTTCTGCTCAAAATATTAAAACATTTTTCTTGTCGCTCCCCCCCCCCCCCGCCTTTGGCGAAAGCTGTTTTTAGCAAACCTTATAAAGGAAAAAATTCACGCCCTTTTCCGTTGAAACCTTAGGCCCTTTACGACCTGAGACTAAAAATTCAATAAACAAAATCGGTCAACTTCTAAAGGGTGTTGGGTATAACAAAATTGTACAATGTGTATTGGGAGGCGATTCAAAAGTTAATTCGTTCTTTACCTAAAACATAAGTTTACCCTTTCAGAGGGGAAACGCGGCATCAGTTCTCGGAACTTTACCTTGCCAAAAAGGTCTGGAAGAAATGTTTTATGTTTAAAATTATTTTAAAAAAGGATTAAGCGAGGGTGAATAAATACCAAAATCAATGAATAACGAACTTTCCCTCAAGAAAGGTAGAAAATAATTTTTAGCATTCTGAAATAGTAATAAAAGCGATGGGCGCATTATAGGAAGTGCGATTATATTATGATTTTCCACAAGAATCTGATTTCACTATAAAGCAGATAAATGCAAGGGTAAGTAAATCCAAACCCACTCGACTCAAGCTATCCTTACATTTCTCTGATAAATCAATGATCTGATCAAAAAATTCGTATTCCTAATCCCCAAAAACCCCTGAATACCAATTCTGGTTGAAATCAGACAAACTTAGGCATTTTCCTCACTCCACTCCCCTCGTAGGGGAATGCCCAATAATACCATATTATTGTATTGTTACCAGAACTATAATCGCATACCAAATTTGAATTCAATCGGACATCTAGAAGTTTTTGCTGCCGTTCTACTCTACTTTTTTCGAAATTGACTTTTATTCATTTTCGTAACTATACTTGGACCCAATAAACATTTTAAAAAAGGTTTAGTGAAAAAATTTAAATTTCAACCCTTGATATTTTTTTATTTAAAGCTTATGTATCTCCCTTATTTTACTTTTGGGACCTATAATTTAAAAAGAAGAGCATATAAGTAACAAAAAATAGCATATATCACACTTTCCCTTTCATAATACTAAAAAAGAACAGTATAGATGGTGATTCACGACGAAATGCAAATATTTTAATGGTAAGAATTACACGCCCGGGGCAACTCATATCCAATGCTAATTATTTTTTTGAGTCTTTTTGTCAAATATACAGTATGATATATGAAAATATTGCAAAAATTAAAACTGACATATCTCGGAAACCAATAACCGTATTTACTTTAAATTTAGCACACATTAGGAACCCCAAAATCCACTTCTATCAATGTATGAAAAAATAAAATTCCAGGTCAGGACTAAAAAAATTGTTATATTTATTTTTGTTAAAAAAAACACCCTGTATACTGCAATTTGCAAATTTTGGTATTACCACATAAAAGCTAAAGGATGGTGCTATAATACCCTTAGACTGTATTTAACGCGTTAAGGGTCAGTTCTGTCAGATATTAGGTTTATAAATACAGGTTCAGGGCCTGATTAATATTTTTTGAATTTACTATTATAAAATGTACAAACACATACTTTTAAAATATTATAAATAAACCCTATTTTAATTTTACATCCGTTCTCGGAGTTTTACAAATTTCAGTTCCGGACTAATATTTATTTAAATTCATTTGTCCTTGTTGTAAAACAACATCTTTTTGTACTTCATTTGGAGATTTTGATATCACAACATAAAAGGCAAAGGACGTTACTATTAGTTTTTTTAAAATTGATCATCATCTACAAAACCGTCCAAAGATTACAACTAGGAGATAATGTACAAGGTGATCTACCACAAATGCCACCGCCACTTTCCTTTGTCATTGGGCATGATTTAAAAAGTGTTTGGTACAAAAACTGTATAAATTTTTCCAGCCTTTTAGAATATGTATGCCAAAGTTGACAAGTGTTATTGCAAATGTCAAATTTTGACATAATTCTTATTTTAAATAAAACATCCTATATTTTATCAAATTTTTAAATTCCTCGTTTTCTTCTGATTTTAAAAACTTTTTTATAGCCTGCATAATAACGGAGAAAAATGGCGGTGGCATTTATGGCATATCATCTTGTATATTATCTTCTGGTTGTAATCTTGGAACGGTTTTGTAGATGATAATCAAGTTAAAAAAATATTTATAGCCCCATCGTTTGCCTTGTTGTGATACTAAAATCTCCAAAGGAAGTACAAAAAAAATGTTGTTTTCCAATAAGTACAAATAAATCCAAATAAATATTAGTCCGGGCTTGATATCTTAATGATTTAACTACGACCTCAGACTAATTCCGAAAACGTATTTCAAATTAAAATAGGGTGTATTAATAAATTAAAAGTATGTGTTTGTATATCCTATAAAAATAAATTAAAATATATTAATTCGGCCCTGTACCAGCCTACTGTTTGCTTGGATAGGGTGATTGTTGATTTATGTATGCCTAAAGTAGTTTTAACCTAAAAAGACGTTTTTAGTAATTTAAAACGTGATATTGTTTGTAACCCTAATATCTCAGGATTGGATTTTTATTTTTTTATAAAAAACTGAGCTTTTATGTGGTGTTTTTATACATCGGTAGTGGAAAGTGGCTTTTGAGGCTGCCGAATTTAAAGTAAGTACCGTTTTTATTTTTGCAATAATTACTATAAGTTGCCCCTGGCCACAAAAATATATTTTTGCTAATAATTATATAAAATCCAATAATACCAATTTGGATAAGTAAACCGTAGTATGAAAAGAGATTGTAGCTGCAAAATTTTAATTTATAGGTTATTTCAGTCATTGGTTAGGGATATATGTATAGGGTGTCCGATTAAGGATAACTTCCAAATTTATCTTGCCAACTACTGACGCTAGAACTTCGGGTAAATAATTTTATAAAAAAACCGTTTTCTAAAAATCCACTAGAAATATTATTTTATAACAATATTTACGTTGCGTTGAGTTTATATTTATTATTATAAGCTCACTGATGAAAACAATCGACTTTGTAAATTCACCTATGATTCTGGGTGATATTCATCAGGTTCTTAACCCATTTATGCCTAAAACTTTGTGTTTAAATTTTGTCTTTATTTTTGGGTGAGTATTAAAACTCATAAAGAAAATATTTTTCATTATTTTTAAAACCGTCAAACGAACAAAGGGCTGCACAGCTGTTGTACATGTAGGACAATGGGCATATACCATACTAGTTCTATTATAAAACACGATAAGTTACAAAGCATTTTACATGTAAACCAATGTCACATTAATTGCACCGGGTGGTTTTTTTTTTTGAATGACATAAGCCGCATCTAAATTCTCTCTCTTGTGGTACCACCAAATGGTTAAGGCGGTCGTTCTTCAGCTCATTATTTTGTTGAACTTTTCCTCTTCACAATGCAGAAGATTTTTTATTTTGTGTCAAAATGGTGATGACTACACACAACAGACAAAAGTACAATTACAGATCACAAAAAGTGCCTAATTAATTAAATACGCAATATCCTAGCACACGCAAAAAAAAGGGAGGCATTACAACTAAGAATGAAACCTAAAGTAAAAAAAAGAAACTCTGAGAAGAAATGCCACTCTTTCAACAAAGAAAGAGATCAAAAATAAATAATTTACAGCTAACACTACTTAAAATCTATTCTTTTCACTTGATGTTTAAATGAATTAATGGGGGTAAAATGTAATAAATCTACAATATTTTTAACACTGTTTGCCCATTCACACATTTTGTAGAGGGGCGAGTTTAAACCAAGGTTGGTTCGTGATGTTTTTAGATAAAATATATTATTTCTGTTAGTTAGGTAAGGGTCGACATTGATACATATATTACCTAATAGGTAAGGGGAACTAATTTTGTAATAAATAAGTTTAAACAGAAATATTAGGGCAGTTTGCTTTCTCCTTGTCTCAAGGGTTGTATATTTCAATTCTAAAAGCAGAGATTGATAGGGTATGTCATATATGTATGTTAAAAACTTTTTACAGTATAAAAAACGCAGATTTTTTTTTAGAATTTTTTCTATTTCAATTATATATTTTTTATACAAGGGAGACCATATAAAAAACGCGTATTCCAGGATGCTTCTTACGAATGATATGTATAAAATCTCATATGTTTTTTGTTGTTGAAAACTGGATCCGTTTCGCAGAATAAAGCCCAGTGTGGCATATGCTTTTTGTCTTATGTTATTAATATGTGATTCAAAACTAAGCTTTATGTCCAGAGTTACTCCCAGATCCTTTATTTCCTCTTTTGTCTTAAGACGCATTTTATTTATTTCATAATAGAAATTGGTAAATTTTTTCTTGCGTGTGAATGTAACCCTGAAACATATTTTTGCATTAAAAGTTAATTTATTTTGAACGGCCCAGTCGCATGCTCTATCAATATCATTTTGTAATAATTGGCAATCATCGATATTATCGATAATCCTATAAATTTTAAAATCGTCCGCAAACAATTCACAAAAGCTGTTGTCAATCACATCTGGTAAGTCATTAATTAAACAGAGAAAAAACAATGGACCCAGATTCGATTCTTGCGGTACTCCTGAGAGTGATGTAAATTGGTATGATTTAGCGGCATTTACTGCTACGTATATGACTCTTTCTTTTAAATAATTAGATCTATAATATCATTAGAAATGCCAAAAGAGTCCAATTTTTGTAAGATTATGTGATGATCAACTTGATCGAATGCTTTTGAAAAATCTGTGAATATTGTATCAACCTGCTTATTGCTTCAATTGCTTGATTTACTTTGTGCATAAAACTTAACAGGTTAGTGTCTGTTGATTTTTTAGATATAAAACCGTGCTGGTTAATGCTAAGAAGTCCAGATATGTGAGAATAAATATATTTATAAAGAATCGATTCAAAGAGTTTACTTGGAGAACAAATTATAGCAATAGGTCGATAGTAAGAAATATCCGATTTTTTCCCACTTTTAAAAACTGGACAAACTTTTGACATTTTCCACATTTCTGGATATTCTTTGGTTTCAAGAATAAGATCAAAAATGGTTTTCAAAGGTTTTAGAAACTGATTAATACAAGATTTAAATATATATGGCAGGATATTGTCTGGGCCAACCGATTTTTTCGACTTCATTTTTTTGCAGCTTCTTATATATGTTGCTCTGAGATGGACTCAGTTATTAACACCGAATTAGCACGAAGGGTATTGTTAGAAAATTGCATATTATAGCTTGGTTATTGTGTGACTTTTGAAGAAATCAGCAAATTTGTTAGCCATATTATTATTATTTGTTATTTCTGCGCCTTCGTAAAACATTGTTAACGGCAAGCCGTTTGAATTTGAGCGCTCATTTTTTATGTAGTGCCAGAAATTTGTTGAATCACCCAGTATACTGCGCTCTGTCCTTTGAATGTAATCTGCGTGAGCTGCTCTAATATCTCGCTTAATTTTTGACCTTAAGTAGAGATAGTTTTGATAATAATATCGCGTCTTAAATTTTTTATAATTTTTCCTGTTATTTTCTTTTTTTTTAAATATCTAATGTAATTTCTTTATTGAACCAAGGAGGATAGATTCTTGATTTTTGTTTGGCTTGAGGAACACATTCATCAAGTATTCTAGTATTCTATGAGCAATAAGACAAAAGTTCACTTCTTTCCACGTACCTGTACTCTATACTGCGATATATTTTGGTCGGATCGATCTACACCTCCCATATTTTTATTATACAATTTGACAAGTTGTAATTGATTTACCTATATAAAGTATCTTCTGAGAGTACCGCTTCAGAGAATTGACAGGGACAATTCCTGCTGCTAAAGAACCTAATGTCACAATATTATTATCATTCCATTTATGAAAAATTATGTTTTTGTCACTAATTTTTGTATAATCATAAACACCTCGGTTCTCCTTTTTCATATCGGCACTGCATTTCAAAGTTCACATGCGTATGCGTTTTTCGCGCATTGTTCCCGTGCTTACAATTCCTTTTTCAAGAAGGGTTTCCATTAGAGCAGGTAAAGAGAAAAAGTTGTCGAAGAAAAAATAAAACTTGTGCTCCGTCCATCTCGTTCTAAGTCTATCTGCGTAAATTAGCACAAACGACGTGACGCTCTGACTCCAAGAATTTTATAGTCCAAATTCACATAGGTCGAAGCTCCTTGATATGGTTCAAACCAATTTATGTATCCTAGACGTGTGGTTTCAACCAAAAGTTTGAAGTCAATTGGTTTGTTATGAATAAACTGTTTACAGCCATGTTGGCCATTATAAGGAACCATCGTCTCATCAATGCTATGGTTCTCCCCCATAGAAGCTTTTTCCAAAAATTTGTGATTTAGACGACCAAAGACGGGCAAAGTTTAGCAAATTTGTCGTTTTTGTTGATATATTATCAGCAATGTGTAAATGGCTCATAATAAATTCAAAGCGGTCACGAGAAATAACTTCACTCACCAACAAATTGCAAACATCTTTTGAATTTTCCCAATACATTCTTATTCTGGAAACACTTGAGGATCCAGAAGAAGCAAGAAGCAAGAAAAAATGTTTCATTTCGGAAACATCCACGAACGCGATTTTATTTTTTTGATGGGAATACCTATTTGTTTCTTCTATAAACAGTGAGGATGTCATCATCAAAAAAATATTTAAAAAGTTCCGTTGGTGTCGGAATATTTGCAACTGCGGTATCTCTGGAAAAAACATAGTCGTCAGCTGGCAGATCTTCTTTGACAAACTGGTACACTTTTTTTTCTTAATTTGTAATTTGTTTTTTGGCTTTTCCTTATTTTGTAGAGTACTCAGTGGTAATTCATTTTCAGAGCTCCAGTCTTCTTCGTTTGCTCAAAAGTTAACTTCTACCTGCGTTTGGATCATACTTAGTGGCAAATTGTTTATGTCGAAATAGTCCTCATCCCCAGAATCTTCATCAGTAATGTTTCCACAAACATTATTCGGTGGTAGCAACGTAATTGACTCGGCATTGGTGTCGCCTTCCGCAAGCAGTGCCAATGCTTCGTTCAATGAAAATCCCCTGAAACAAAAATTCATAGTATCCTATATGCCTATGGACCTATATGTAGGACACCAACATCTAACACCATATCGATCACACCATACAACAACAATATTTCAAAATTAACAAAAAAGTAACGCAACAATTTTCTAAGAATACATTTATACCAAAAAATTAAATAAAAAAATTTATTTAAAATAATGCACACTTACTTTTGAAATCCTATTCCCATTTCGCTATTTTTCAGAATTGCTTCGATTTAAATTTGTTTTATTTTTCACCCATTCCCTATTTGCTTTTCAAACACTGTTTACGCAACAAAATCTATCTAGAAAATGATCTCCAACAGACATCTGCAATGAAAGCAGCGCTAGTCTAGACAGGAATCGACAAGTTCTAAGCGAGTTCCCGATGAATGTCATTAAGGTCACTTAATCAGCGGTGTTTTGTTGTTATTATTTTGTTTTGAAATTTTTCGATGTTTTTTTTAATGAAGATTGCTCACTTGATAAGAAGTCACGTTAAAACTATTTGAAAGACAGTTTTCGAAAAATAATAATGGGTTTATACAGCAAAATAAAATAATATTTCTATTTCTGATCACATGGTCACGTTTGACCAATCGCAGGGCTAATTCTTATTTCTTGTTTTATTTTTTGTATAAACCCAGCATAAGGAAATAAATAAATCTTCAATTTGGGCTTGTATCAGATGGCCATAAGTTTTATCTTCGCCATATCCTCCTGAAGTCCTACGAAGCACATATTTCCCAATTGGAAAAAAATCTAGACTATAGCTAAATTCTTACTGATTTTTATCGCGGTTTTTTAATTTTCGATGGCTCATCGAATTCAATAATATGGAATGTCAGATTAACTTCATCTTTCATTTGTGAAAAAACCCATGATATCAGTGAAAACTTGTATATCGTGTAGGGCTGTTTGCATAAGGACTCGTATAATACGCTGCACACGGGCATAATGTAGCTCGTAGTTTTTATTAAAATGTTTTGTATTTCTAAAGTTTGTTTATTTAAGTAATGTCTTTAAATTAATTCCTATACAAAATAAACATAGAAACTATTTACTCCTTCTTCTTCAAGTGCCATGCTCTCTTCGAACGTTGGCTATCATCAGCGCGATCTGCACCCTGTTCACTGCTTTTCCGAAAAGTGTCGTAGTACTAACACCATACCATTGTCTAAGATTTTTAAGCCATGATATCCGTCTACGACCCGGACCTCTTCTGCCTTCAATTTTGCCTTCTGTTATCAATTTTAAGAGTTTATATTTGTAATTTCTTAAAATATGGCCAAAATATTTAAGTTTTCGTTTTTTGGTGGTAAATAAAACTTCAAGCTCTTTATTTATTCCAAGCAGAACATCCACATTCGTTACTCGGTCCATCCAAGATATCCTTAATATTCTACGATAACACCACCTCGAATACCTCCAACATTTTGCACATGGCCTCAGTCAGTTTCCAAGCTTCCATGCCATAATATAAGATGCTAAAAACATAACACCGAAGCACACGAATTGGAAGAGTGTATTAAGATCGCGACTACACAACACTGATTTTATTTTGATAAAAGATGATCTGGCCTGTTCAATTGTTGCACGAACTTCTTGCATGTTGTCCCAGTTCTCATTGAGGAGACAACCTAAGTATTTGTATGAATCCACGCGTTCGACTTGCTGCCCGTTTACTTCTAACATGCCTCGGATGTTCTTTGCCTTGGATATGACTATCCATTTTGTTTTTCCAACATTTAAGTTAAGCCCGAATTGCGAACTTTTGCGTCTATGCTATTATGACAGTGTAGTCGGCATATCGTATGTTGTTGATTTTTATACCGTTTATGGTCAAACCCTCTTCGCAGTTATGAAGTGCATTATCTATTATTTTGTTACTATAGATATTAAACAACAGCGGATAGTATATACAACCTTGGCGTACCCCTCTTCTTATTTGGACTTCTTCGGACAGTTGGCCATCAACCTTTATTTGAGCAGTCTGATTCCAGTATAGATTAGCGATTATCTTTAGATCTCGGACATCTAGACCAAATTCTTTTAGCGATTCTATGAGCTTTTCGTGTTGGACTCGATCAAATGCTTTCTCATAATCTATGAAACAGGCATATACTAGCACTGACACATCCCTACACCGCTGAGCTAAGACTTGAATGCCAAACAAGGCCTCTCTTGTCCCGAACCCACCACGAAATCCAAACTGCGTGTCGTCAACTATTTACATAAATTATAAATAAAAGTGTACCCTAAACCCTCTTAGGGTCCGCTGCAAAAAACTTCCCTACTAGAACTTTGCACTACGCTCAGCTTTACAGTCTGACGTCTATTTTTTGATAGCTTTTTTTTTCTTTACAATTCTCCGTATTTCTTAAGGTTAAAGTTTTTTAGTAGTATGGATTTTGTGATCTACCCTGTTAAAGGCTTTTGATAGGTCTATAAAGATACATAGTGCAGGTATGTTGTTATCCAGAGAACCATATTAATTGAATATGAGTTTAAGAATGAGTTTTAGAAATTTTTTATCCAACAGAACCTTAACTTTTGTAAAAAATTTACCAACCTTTGTTTTACATTTTTGTAGATAATTTTAGACGGATTGGGAACCAAAGACAACGGCCTAAAGTATTAGTGTCATCCTTTGGACCAATTTTGTGGAGAGTTCTTCCGTAGTAAATAATTTGTCATTTTCAAGAAGCCAAGTTCGATTCAAAAATTGGGAATAAAAGAACTTTCTGGAAGAACTCAATTTTTGTTACCAGCCATAAAAATTAAAAGTGGAGTGGACATTTAAGGCAAGTCGATGAACACAAAAATTCCATTAAATTTCAGAATAAGAAAAAATACCTATTTTTTAAAGTTATATTTTTACTCCTTTGTACTTTTCCTGGTGTTTTTGATAAAGCAAAGTGAAAAATATCGGAAAGGAAATTACTTCTTGCTTTTGTAAAGAAATTTCACTTACCGGTTACGGAAATCGACAATATTTTGCACTTTGGCACTGTAACACGTCGCATACTATATATTTTCTGCAGACAAATAAAACTGTAAAAAATTGAATCAAAGAATATTAGCGCGTATAAATATAGGGTGGCCCAAAAAAAATTTAAGAATTTGATAACACAATTAACAATTTATTAATCCTCCTGCAATTCGTGTGGGCCACTGGAAAAAAAATGATTTGACTTTGACCTCGGATAAATTGTAAAAAATGTGTTTACTACATTTAAAAAAAATAAGGCAAAATTAGCCGACTTATAGCAAAGAGGTTCCAGTTATTCTACAAACTTGAAAAAAGTTGACATATGTCACTTTAAATCAAAATGGCAGCCAGATTTCAAAAATATAGTTTTTCTTTGATTTTTTAAATTTTAAGTAATGATCTTTTTAATATCTTATACTAAATCTACCGACGAGTACTTTAATGCCATAACAAGAAAAGTTAAGGTTCATAAGCGGTCACAAAGATTTGGCCCGATATGTAAAAAAATATATGAGACCTTATTTACCTATAGACAACATTTTAAAACAATTTTTTTTTTGAATTCGGCTCATATACAATTTTCCAAAAATTTAGTTTTGACATTTGATATTCAAAATGGCGGCTCTCGATAAAAAAGTTATTTTTCCCTTCTGGTCTGATATTTACACCAATGTCATACAGTATATAAATTTATACTAAATCGGGCACGCTTATTTCAAAAATTGCAAGTCAAGATGGCGGCAATTAAAATAAGAAAACAACATTATTTTTGTGCGCGTTTACAGTTTTGTACAAACAAAAGTAGACGGTTAAGAAAAAAAAGAATTTTTTATTAGCTTTCATTAGATCTCGCGGTTCAATATCAAGATAGTGGCGACTAAAATAAAAAAAAAACACCATTTTTCTGCGCGTTACTATTTTTGCACAAACAAAAACAGTTTTAGGATAAGCTAAATTTCTTTTATTTTTTTGTCAAAAAACTGACATTTTAATAGGTCAGTTATAATGGCGAAAGGTTAAGTAAAAAGAGTGTGATATTAAAAGAAAACTGAAAATATATTTACTGAAGAGCAAATAACAATAAAATTTGCTAATCAGTTTTTGCCACTATTTGTTATTTATTCTATCTGTTTTCATTGTCTTTAATTGTATGGTTTTAACGCCACACTAAATCTTTATATTTTATTTATCGGACTCAAAGTTATAGAATTTTAAGATTAATAAGATGAAAACTAACTTCGTGGTATTCATTCTTCCTTTATATTGAATTATTTAATATGTTTCCCACCATTGGCAGGGACTCTATTGAATTTGCAGATGACATGTTACAGGTGTCATCTAGTAAACATTAGCAAAAACATATATTGCAGATTTCGTTTTGCCAGAAGCTATACTAAATAATACAGGTGTCGACTTTATGCGGAAACCGGCATTTTTTACGTAGTTATTTAGAAATAAAGTGCTTTTTTATTGATAAGGGTATTTTTTGAGAAAAAGAAGTAAGTAGATAAGCATTTTGCTTGTTGTTTCTTGTTAATAAATGTTAAAAGACTATTTACAGCAAAAATTATAATTATATAATTAAGATTTATTTCAAAACGTGACTTTGATTGTGTGGGAAATATACTTCCCACCGCCCAGTCCAGATGTCTAATTTATGTTTGAAAGATGGTATTATTTTTTTAGTTTTGGTATTCTATTAAAATGTATTAATTTTTTGTATGTTCTTATAGAGCTCAGGAAGCCTTTCACTACTTTTATGGCTTACCAGAAAAATTTTTATCCGAGGAGGAAGCGAATTCTAAAGCAAAACAGATTTTTAGATAAAGAACAGTTGCCTTGAAGCCCTTTTTTCACAGAGAGGGTAGCAGTATTTTTTAAAATTCACCTTTCACTGCAGATTATGACCTGTATGAAACAGTAGAGAAAAACATCAGCGCGGTGTCTCCACCTGATACGCTTATTTCAAAAATTAGAAATTCGAAATAAAAAGATTCGAGGAACAGCATAGTCATGAGCCAATTACCAGAAAGAATATACAAGCTCGGAAAAACCGGGAGTAAACAGAAAATTCTGTTGGTTTTTAAAATTTAGATATTACATTTGAAGACGAGCCAAGTATTTTGTTGTCAGTTGAAGGTATGGAAATGACTTATTTTGAAAACATTTTTGATGAAAATTTGATGAAACTAATTGATGAGCAAACCAATATATATGCTGAACAAAAATCACTTTTCAATTGGAGAGCATTGACGATTGAAGAACTAAAAGCTTACATAGAATTTTGATGGGAATTCACCAACTTCCTAGGTTAGACAATTACTGGAGTAGTGATTCTCTCCTGGGCTCCAAAGTGGTATCTGAGGTTTTCAGTGCAAAACGTTTTAAAAAATTACTGAAGCCCTCCATTGCAATGATAATAAGCAATGTCCTGAGAGAGAGAGAATAAAAAACTGTCTGAAGTCTTCAAAAGTTCCTCTTTCTTGGCGGTAGATGAATCAATGTAGCAGTAGTTTTAGGCAATACACTGGAAAAGAAACAAATCTCACCAATCCTCAGGACTCACTTGGAGAACGTGTGGTTCTAAAACTTACAGAAATTTTCCAGGGTCGAAAGCGCCTTGTGGCATTTGACAATTTTTTTCACATGAGTCCAACTTATGAACAAATTCTATGAAAAAAACATTTTTGCAGTAGAAAGGATCGAGCCCATCTTCCAGAAATGAAGGCAAATGAGAAGCTACAGCGTGAAGAGTTTATTTTTAGCCTGAGTCGGCGGCTGCTGTAAAATGACAAGATAGCAAGCCAGTTACTTTTAACAACAGCTGTTTCTCCCTGGGATGTCACAACAGTTAATAGGAAGAATAAAGCTGGACAAAAAGAAAAGGTGTACTGTCCAAAAGCGGTCGATAATTTTGATAAAAAAAAGAGAGATACGCAGTAGAACGACGCTCAATAAAATGGTGGCATAGAATTTTGTATTTTTTGATTGATTTGGCCATCGTAAATCGTTTTACTCTCTATCACCTATTAAAAGGAAACAAATCCGATCAGTTATCCTTTAGAATTTCACTTGCTCAGCTGATTGGTGGGTTTAGCAGTAGAAAAAAGAGAGGACGGCCTGTACATTTTCTGTAAAATAATCATATGGTACCTGAGGAAGTACGACTTGCTTCTCTAGGATCGCACTTTCTAGAAAAGGGATCGTACAGAAGTCGCATCTGTAGCACCAAAGCTAATGAAAAAAGATCCCCGTACACATGTTCGCAATGTAAGGTTCCAATATGTGTACCTTTTTGTTTTCAGAACCTGCATCAAAAATCTGTTTACAAAAGAAAATCTTGAAACTATTTCGAAATATGTTAAATACTGGATGGACGTCGCGCAGTGGGAAGTATGGTTCCCACCAAATATTTTTAAACTTCTGAACAAACTTTCTCATTTTTCAAAATATTATTTAATTTAGTCAGAATTATAATAAACAAATTCGAAAACGCCTACTCTAAAGAATTATTAAATTTTTTTGCCCGCAAAAAGGTTAACTACTAAATGTAATATACTTATATTACCTTGCTAATTCAAATCTTATAAGAAAAGGTTAAATTTATTAGTTTTAAGTTTTTAAACTTAAGGCCGACTGTCTCTAGCATTTTGTAATTTAAAGTACAGATAGAAAAGTGCATCTGTCGTGGACAAACCTTTACGGAAACCAAACTGATTTGACGTAATTACTTTATTTTTATTTAACAAAAGTACCAGTCGCATTTTTAAACATTTTTCCATTATTTTGGATACGTTATTAACTAAACTAATTGCTCTATAATTTTTTAATAATTGGGGATCGTCGTTTTTAAAAATTGGTGTTAGGATTGATTTTTTAAAAGCTGACGGAAACTTATCTGATCAGGTCCCTGACTAGTATTAGATTTTAAATTTAAAATTATATTTTTCATCTCTATACTACTTAATGGATGTAAAAATGAACTGTACCGTGGTGTATTACTAGATTTGTTTCGGTTTTGATATTCATTGCTTAACGAGTCTATAATTTTTTGGCCAATTTCAGTAAAAAAATGGTTAAAATTATCGGATACGTATTTTTGATCTGTGATAATTTTTCATGAATATTTATGTTGTTAATTATCTTTTCGTTTGTACTTTTACCCCCTGTTAATTCTTTTATTAAATTTGAGGAAGAAAAAGGACAAATAAAGTTCAATATCTTCTTTAAAAAAATTACGCGTTTCGGAGTCAATCCTCCATTTTCAGGGCAAGGGCTATAACAAAAGGAGACAAAATATTGTCAAAAAATTTAAAAATTAAAAATGAAAGTATCTACATACAATACAATTAACACATTAAAAATATTCTTAAGGTACTCTCATTTAACATTTGTGTATTCAACCTTCGCAGAAGTGACAATTATTTATGTATTTTCTTTGTTTGGACATTGAAAACAATTAACAATTCGAAAACGAAAAATCTTTTTAAAATTCAACACGCAGCAAACGTTGAGACAAAACGAGGTTATTGTTACTAATTGAAAAGCACCATCATATGTAAGTTAGGATGCACGAGTTAAGTTTAACTGTTGATTAAAAAAGGGGGAGGGTATGTTTTTGAGGTAGGAACAGGTAATGGTGTATCTGGGAAGAATGAGACACAGAGTCGTTAGGTTGTCCCATTCTCATAGTTTGCGAAAATCTTGATAAGTTTAAGACAATCCTCGTTAAAATCGGCTTCTCAGACACTGGTCATGGATAAAGGGGTGGGGGGTTGTGTGGATGAAAGAGGAGGGGTTGGGTGTTGGTTGTTAGTGGTTTCGTGTATTATTATGTAAAATGACAAAAAGAGGTAGAAATTGTGACGCTGAGTATGTTTTTTTAATGTTAGGGATGAAAGAGGTTGATGAGTTTTACTGATTCCGTAGGACTAAGGTTTTCCAAAGGTTGGTTAAGGTTGTTATTTAATGGATTCAATTTTGACTTTATGATTTCGATGTCTTCAAGAATATTAAGTAAGAAGGATAGAGAAGTTCTCTTCTGAACTGAGAACGTGATCTTCCTCACTAAGGTGAACACCAAAGTTGGAAAACTCACTGTCTGGATTTCGCCATGATCTAGATGCTCGCTGATCCTTGCTTTAAATTTTCTACCTGTTTGACCCATATATTCAGACTCGTATGAGCCGCATTTAAGTTTGTATACTCCATTTCGATTTAGATTAGATTAAGGTTTTCCAAAGGTTGATTAAGGTTGTTATTTAATGGATTCAATTTTGACCTTATGATTTCGATGTCTTCAAGAATTTTAAGTAAGAAGGATAGAGAAGTTCTCTTCTGAACTGAGAACGTGGTCTTCCTCACTAAGGTGAACACCAAAGTTGGAAAACTCACTGTCTGGATTTCGCCATGATCTGGATGCTCGCTGATCCTTGCTTTAAATTTTCTACCTGTTTGACCCATATATCCAGACTCGTATGAGCCGCATTTAAGTTTGTATACTCCATTTCGATTTAGAGGGTCAATTTTATCTATTAAATGTTATTACTGTAAGATTTTAAGAGGTTTGAAATACTAGTGGAAATCTGACCAAGGAAAGGAATGGATTTTTTGATGTGTTTTTTCTGCTTTGACATACAGTGAATATGAACTGGAAAAAAAGTATGATCTAAATTTTTTGTCAAACAGCTTTTGGATGGTAGACAAGGGAATCCAATTTTTCTTAGCTATTTGAAAAATTATGTTCTTTTCTAATAACAGAGGGTGGTTGGATGAAAAAATAATATTATCATTTTTCATCCAACCACTCTCCGTTATCAAAAATTAAACTTTGGAAACGTCATGTAGACGATATTTATTATTTGGACAGGCACAACATCAGAACTTGATTTTTTTTAAAGTTTTTGAATGGTAGATATGTAAAAACCAAATTCACTACGGAATTACAAACAGATGGTTCTCTAATTTTTTTAGACCTTTCGCTTCGAAACAATAACAAGATCTCATACAAAATTTATCGTAAAGACACACAGACTGATCACGTAATTCCATGGAACTCTTCCCATCACATCTCTCACAAACTAGCAGCATTTAATGCCTTTTTTCACAGATTGTTGTCAGTACCGTTATCACGGGAAAACTTTACATCAGAAAAGAACGTAATATTTCAAATAGCTAAGAAAAATGGTTTTCCCTTGTCTACCATCCAGAAGTTGTTTGACAAAAAATCATACTTTTTTTCCAATTCATATTCACTCTATGTCAAAAGAAAAAAAATACATCAAAAAACGTTTGTGCCCATTTCTTTCCTTGGTCAGATTTCCACCAGTATTTCAAATCTCTTAAAATCATTCAATAATAACATATTTGTGTCATATAAATCCATGGATACTCTCCGATCAAAATTCTCTCACTTAAAAGATAAAATTGACCCTCTAAATCGAAATAGAGTATACAAACTAAAATGCGGCTTATGCGAGTCTGAATATATAGGTCAAACATGTAGAAAATTTAAAGCAAGGTTCAGCAAGCATCTCAGATCATGGCGAAATCCAGACAATGAATTTTCCAACTTTGGTGTTCACCTTAGAAAAGAAGATCACGTTTTCAGTTCAGAAGAGAACTTCTCTATCCTTCACAATCAAAACAAAGGTAACAAACTTAATATTCTTGAAGACATAGAACTCATAAGGTCAAAATTGAATCCATTAGATAATAACCTTAACCAACCTTTGGAAAACCTTAGTCTTAGGGAATCAGTAAAACTTATCAACCTCTTTCATCCCTAACCATAATAAAACATACTCAGCGTCACAATTTCTACCTCTTTTTGTCATTTCACATAATAACACACGATACCAATAACAACCAACACCCAACCCCCCCCTCTTCAAGATTTTCGCAAATTAGGGGAATGGGACAATCTAAAAACTCTGTGTCCCGTTCTTCCCAGATACATCATTATCTGTTCCTACTTCAATTTTTTTCCAACTTTACGTCTAAAAGCATACCCCCCCATTTTTTAAACATCAGTTAATTCATCCCTATCCATAGAAAAACATACTCAGCCTCACAATTTCTACCTTCTTTTTGTCATTTTACATAATAGCATACACCACTAACCAACAGCCAACCCCCTCCCACTCCAACCCCCATCTCTTTATCCATGACCAGTGTATGAGAAGCCCATTTTAACGAGGATTGTCTTAAACTTATTAAAATTTTCCCAAACTACGGGAATGGGACAACCTAACAACTCTGTGTCCCATTCTTCCCAGATACACCATTACCTGTTCCTACCTTAAAAACATACCCCCCCCCTTTTCTAATCAAGAGTTAAACTTAACTCGTAAATCCTAACTTACATATGATGGTGCTTTCAATTTAGTTACAAGTTCGAAGACGCTTGCACAAAATCAATTATAACCTCGTTTTGTCTCAACGTTTGCTGCGTGTTCTAAGTGTAGCATATTACATGCGTATGTTTTCTTTTATAATTTTACTTTCATATTATTGTTTACGTAAGTTAATGAACCCATTGTTATTAAAATTGTTAAATTTTAAACAAACCATAAAACTATTGAATTGAATTGAAAATTGTGTTGAATTAAAAAAAAAAATTCGCTTTTGAATTGTTACTTGTTTTTAATGTCCAAACAAAGAAAATACATAAATAATTGTTACTTGTGCGAAGGTTGAATAAACAAATGTTAAATGTGAGTACCTTAAGAATATTTTTAATGTGTTAATTGTGTTGTATGTACATACTTTAATTTTTAATTTTTAAGTTTTTTGACAATATGTTGTCTCCTTTTGTTATAGGCCTTGCCTTAAAAATGGAGGATTGACTCCGAAACGCGTAGGCTAATAGACATATAAAAAATTTTTAAGAAGATATTGAACTTTATTTGTCCTTTTTCTCTCTCAAATTTAAAATGAATCTCCTGTAGTTTTCGCAAGAGACTTATTTTATTAGTTTCCAAGTTTATTTTAGATTATTTTTGTTGATAATAGGAACTACAAAACAAAAAAGTCGGTTTAACATTTCTAAAAAGTCTGTAAAATACTCGTTTTAGCGTTCGAAAAAAATCTGAAACTTTTATTTTATGGCTTACAACCTAAATATGCTCTTCAATTATTGAAAATTTATTTAGAGAAAGCTCTATATACCGTAGTATAAGTGGGTAAGAGATAGAAAAAGCGCACACAAACTTTTTAAACAGTGATTTTTGCACTTATTTTTTAATTTTTTTTTTCAAGAAAGGACTTCTCTTCCTTATGCACAAAGGACCAATAATTAAAAAAAACTTTTTCTAAATTACATTGCTAGTGGTTTTTGGAAAATTTACATTTTTGTTAAAATTACGTTTCGTTTGTCAGTTAAAAATGCTTAAAAAGCGCTTTATTCTTGAATCGTTAGAACAATCAGTGAATACTGAAAACAATATCACCAAAAATGTTCACAAAATGTTCAGGTTATTTATAAATTAAACTCAAAAAACAAACGCGTAAAACAAAACATGGCAGCCATCTTCTTTTTTCCATCACCGTATGATCAATAATCACCGTTATATGATTTTGGTTTCTTTTGGTATGACGAGTTCTCAAACAGGTCCGCCATCTACAGAATTTCTACCGCACTTTCCCCCGGGAAGGTGGGGCTAAACTTAATGCACTTGGGTCAAAATGCCATTTCATAAGAAATAATAGGGAAATTTTGGAATGCCTAAAATTTTGACAACTTTGACAGCCGCTATGGTAGTGTTTAACAACCACTACCACTACCACGCATATATTTTACCAGAGTTTTTGGAACATATTAAAAACTGTTACTTGTACAAAAATTTAGAGAGGAGGAAACATAAAATTTTACCTTAATTTTACAAATTAAAAGTTTTGTAAATTGGAAACTGGTAATATTTTATTATTTTTTAAACTAATTGCGCCAAAATTTTCTACAATTAACCAGAAAAATAACCACAACCACAACCAAATGGCTTCGTAGCTTACGGCAATGGAAGTGGTTAATTACCACAAAGGAATAACGTTTAGCTATTGCGCATACGCAGTAATTACCACAGCCACTACGAAGTGTCAAATAAGCGTTCCAAAATATCCCTATTAGTTGTGCTATGCCGGTCGGTATAGGCACGGCGCATGCAAAGACACGAAAGATCTTGAATGCATCTCGGTAAGCATACCGACTGCTCGCATACAATTTCGGTTTTATTATTTTATTGTACTACTTATGTAATTGTGTTGAATTCTATACATAGTGTAAAATGAGTGGATACCATTGAGTTCCATAAGCCAGATGTTTAGAGGAGGAATTCTAATAAAATAACTAACCACCAAATTTACAAAACTTAATTTTATTACGTATATTCCTGAAACAACAAAATAGAGCCAGAAAATGCAGCCCTATGAGGCAGGAAAAGACAAAATGGTTGTTAAATTATTCTAATGATTTCGCGACCTCATATTATCTCTTAACATTTGACTGGTAGTGTGTGTGCTTTTGCGTTTTATCATTTTATTTAAAAAAGTTACGAAAATTATATGCGCATGTTTTTGTGTGAAAAAATGGACAAGCGAAAAGAGAAAGATTGGGAAACGTCATTCATCGGTAAGTGACAAAAATTCAAGGGACGTAGATGTAAGCAATAATATAAATTGTTTTTCTATATTTTTGATTAGGGGTTTTATAAAATAGAGATACACGATATTTCACAAAAAGTAAGCAATTTCAGATTAAAATGTTATTCCCGTAAATTATACACCTAAACTATCAATAAAAAATATATCCTTATCTATATTACCATAAATATAAATAAAAAAAAGGTGGATTTATAACCCTAAATTTTCGAATTGTTTATTTTTGCGAAGAAATAATAACAAAAAAAAATTGTGTTGTAGTTTCTAAAAGGTCTTCACTGTCACGTCTTATTTTCTTTGAAACCAAACCTCAAAAAATTAAACTAATAAAAGAAAACATCAAAAAAGCGGATCAGCGGATAAAAATAAAAACAAAAGTTATAACTATCACTAATACTATAATAAGACCAAAGACTAATCAAATAACTAATTTTATGACGAGAATGAATGATACTTAAAGTTCAAAATTCAAAAATAGATTTTAAAAAAGTGGGCATATGAGCTTGCCTGCACGCTTTAAAAATTGATCACTTTTATCTGTACATTTACTTTTATTTTATAATTAAAACTTAAAATTTGGGCTTTATCCGTAAAGTAAACTTTTCTTTTTATGTTATGTTTATTTTTTGATAGAAAGCTAAACTAGAACTGCTAAGAAACATATACTAATTATTTTTACAATTTTTATGATTAGCAAACCATAAAAGTAAATAAGTATGTAGGTATGATTTACGTAGGCTTTTCATGCGATAAGTTAAAGTAATCAAAAAATTAAGAAAATAATGAGGTTAGGTTGTAATATTTTATAGCCTAGTGTCAGAAATATTTATAAAAAAAAATATTTGCGCCTCTGCATGTAAATTTGTTTTACTTTAAAATTGGGCTTTTAGAATATTTCGGATAAGAGTAGAAAGTAAAATTCTCCTTCTTCCTTTTACTACTAAAACTTGGCTTCCAGCACAGTTATTTCTTCTATTGCAGAGTTATTAAGGTCCTATCTTGCAAGATATCTTTTTATCAACAAAAGGTACAAGGTGCCTAAGTAGCACATAATTAGACATATTAAAACCTAACTAAAGATTTGTATTATCACCAATTAAAGATAATGTTCCTTGAAAATTAAATATATCTTTGAAACAAGACTGACGTGAGTAGGAATCAATTTTTCAGGTAGATACCTATTAAAGTGCGCATTCTTAAATAATTTCCACAATATTTATTTCGTCTATTGGTAGGTATTTGGAATTTTTGTAGTGCTACCTGGGTAATTTTTATAGTAATTCAATTTTAATTTTTTGGTTGATTCCAAGAAAAAAAAAGTCATGAATTTTTGTGTTTGTGGCATCCAGGGCTTTTATTTAAGTATATCCTACTTATTTTAGAGAGTTACACCTCAAAAACTTGTTCAAAAATACCTAATCTTCTCCAAATTTAAAATATTAAATTTCGAAAAAAAAATAACTTTTTGGTAATAAAGTATTTAATTTTAAATAACTAATGTCAAATAAACTTTTTTTGTAGCACATTTAGTTTTTAAAAAAACTGGCAAATATTTACAATTTTTAATTTTAAACGCTACTAATTTAAAAAGTACAAATTAAAAAAAAACCTTATGAGAAAGAACCATAAAAACTGCAATTTGTTAAACCCATTTTTTATCCTTACCTTATTTCTTCAAACCCATTCAATAACAAATTCGAAATTTATAAGAGCCGTTTTTAATCGAACCTTTGTTCAACAAACTCATTCAATATCAAACTCGTAGTTTGTAAAACCCATTTTTAATAAAACCCGGAATTTGTCAAGCCATTATTTTTTAAAACCGGAATTCATAAATCCCCTTGTTTATCAGAAATTTTTTGCTAAATTGATTGCGCATTCACCAATAATACATGACGAACCGGAGTCGTATACGCAGGTGGCGCGGCGTCGCTGCGTTTCGATGCATTTGTCGTTTTATGTGCGCACACTTGGCTAAAAGTATTCACAGGTAGTGTTCATTGGAATCACTGGAATGCAAGTGATCTATACACGCGCGCGTAGCAGTGACAAATGCATCGAAACGCCGCGACATCACGCCATCGGTATGCGCAATCAATTTAGCAAATATTTTCTGATAAAAAACGGGTTTTACGAATTCCGGTTTTGAAAAATATTGGTTAGACAAATTCCGCGTTTTATTAAAAATGGGTTTTAAAAATTACGAGTTTGATATTGAATAAGTTTGATGAACAATGGTTCGATTAAGAACTGGTCTTATAAATAACGTTCGGATAAAAAATTGGTTTAACGAATTGCAGTTTTTATAGTGAATGATTCTGTGATTTTTATTTTATTTAACGAGTTTGATTTTGCACATTCTGCTAAACCGTTGGCTCCGTAAAGAATCACATGTTAAGCAAAAAATATTATTCAAACTTTTTTGACGCACCTACAGTTTTCTCATAAGCAAGCATCTAGTTTGAAAAACCTACAAAAATGCTAACTTTTATTGGACTAGACTATTTTTTGTGCACCTAGATTTTACCAGGTATTAGTTGACATTTAAAAAAACAAGAAATGTCAAAGATAGCGTTGTTATTTGTCTAGCATTAAAAAAAAATATATATTAATGTCCAGTTTGTCAAAATATCGACAAAACGTTGACTTGTATACTCGTTGTTTATGGGAATTAATCGGCCAAAACACGTTCAGGATTACAATTTTATTATATTTTTTTAGTCTGTGTGTATGTATCAAATATCGATTTTTCTCTTCCGCACATGTAAATAATTGCATCGATCATATATGTACTAAATTTTTTTTTTATCGCCGCCTCTGACTAAAGGCTGATCCAAACCAAATCCTAAATTTAAAATATTTATATATCTGTCCCTTTTTTATTCATTAAATTAAAATCAACTTGAAGGGATTAACAAATTGCATTTTATTAACGGTATGCAAAGTCTACTACTCCGAAGGAGTGCACAAGTCAATTATGTCGCATATGACATGTAAGTTTACAATATATTTCATAGGTTCAAAATTAGATAGAAAAAGACGTATAACACTGTTACCTTGAGACGCACAGAAAGTAAATTCAGCTGTATAGTCAGATAAGGAACGACTACTAACAACGAATGGGTCATGAATTGAACTAAAATGTAAAAAAAGTCTACCTCTAGTGTTGATCTTTGTATCAAAAGACAACCGAGAGCAAGTTTTGAACCTCTAATTCTTGCATTAAAGTCTCCGCAGATATAAAGAGGGACGTTGCTGTTCAAATCTCATTATTTGTACAATTTTGAAAAATATCTTAAGACTATGTTAAAATCAAGGCTAGGTTTAAAGTATACGTGAAAAAAAAGCACAACAATATTATTAGTAAAAGTATATTTATTAAAAACCACTAATTACAAGAAACAACTAACTGAGCTTGAATAGATTTCTTTACAAATATTGCCAAACTGCCACTTGCGCGACCCCGTGTAGCACTAGAATACAAAATATTAAAATTTGATAAGAGCAGCGGGTGGTACAATGTTCCAACCCACCATGTTTTGGCTAGGCAAAATATGTCAAAATTTGCATAGTCATCAAGGAGATGGTTAAGATTTCCGATTGAGAGGAAATAATTAAATTTATTGCATAACTGGCTCAGTTTTGCATGGACACATATTTGAATCAAGAACCTTTTAATCTTGCTTGTATTAAAGTTTAAATATACAGAGTGAATTCTTTAAAAGGAACGGTGCTTCTAGCGGGTTAGAATTTGGTTGAATAAAAAAATCCAAAAACATGTTAATTTCCTTTAATTATGCTATCTTGGATTTTGTATATGTCATTTAGTTTACGAGATATGGCAATTTTTTATTTATTTTAAATAGGACACCCTGTATATTTTGCAATTTTTTAAATCTGCAAACAATTCTCTTTTTAGCAATACCACACAGTAGGATCTATCTAAATTTGTATGGGAAACTTCGATATTCTTTCAAATATCCCCCGTAACAGGGCATAGACAACAATTCCATGCAAGTTTAAATGCCTCTATCTTGGAAACTATAAGAGATAGAGAATTAGTGTGTGGTATTGTCACAAAGATCATTTTTTTTAGAAGTCAAAAATGTGAAACTATATAGGGTGTCCTATTTAATTTTTTTTTTGTCATACCTCGTAAACAAAACGACATAAAAAAATCCAAGATAGCACGATTAAACAAAATTAAAAATCTCAGTTGATGTGTTTCTGGATTTTTTTATAAAACCAAATTTTAACCCGCTAGAAGCACCGTTCCGTTTAAACAATCCACCCTGTATATAGGATGGACCACAATAAACCGGACTGTTTGTTTTCACTGCCAATTTTTTATTTATCGTCGGATTTTAACGCAAAAAAAAGTTTTGGAAAGTTAACGAAATAGACTTTTTGCAAATATGTCAAAAAATTACATTTGTGAAAAATTCAAAATGGCGGATGTTCAAAAGTTTCATAGGTTTTAAAAAACCATTGGGGTTTTTTTTGAGACATTTTGCACATTTTTCTATGCAACCACAAAAATCTTCTATCTATTTTCTGTAAAGATGTATCATGTGATAAATTTGAGTAAGAAATAAAAAACTATGGATTTTTTCGTATACTACCTTTCTGCATAAAATAAAACTGAAACTGAATTTAAGTGAACCATATTTCGTTATCTTTTCGACAATTTTGTTGACAAGGACACTTTACAGATGCTAACAATAAGGCTTCGTTTTCCAAATGATAAAAAAAAAACATTTTGTGACAATCCAAAATGGCGGATGCCTTACAATTTTATGCACATTAAAAAACCCGTTGTCTTTGTATGTTTCTTTGGCTATAACACAAAAGTGCCAACTATTATCGGTTAAGCCATGTATAATTTGTTAAAATCGATTAAGAAATAAGAAAAATATTGGGATTCTAGTGTAACACCTTCTTTGCATGCAGTTGGTTGTTGCTGCAAATGGTGACCACATCCATCCAAATTTTTAGTGGTACTTTAGTTTTTATGATGTATGTTCTAGTTAATTAAACTTAAAAGTCTTGAAAGAGTCCAAATTGAGCGAAAAATTAAAGATCAACTGATAGGTTTGTACGGACTATAGAAACTAACCATGCAAAAAAATATTAAATATAAAGATAGTTCATCACAGACTAATATAATAAAAATCACAAATCAAAGAAATTGAAGCCAGGACATAAACGTAACAAAATGTCAATTACTAAAGGTACAAAGTCTTTTAGACAACTCCACTGATGACAAAAATACCCAATTAATAAACAATTTGTTTGCCAACATTGACACCCAAACAGAGTCGGCTCAAAATCACTTTCCAGTACACTCAAAAAAATGCAAGGAAAAAAACACTCAAACGGACTTTTCTTCATTTGGTACGCAAATATTTCAAACTATTCCTACTACTGCACACGAACATAGAATCAGTGATCTGGCGAATGAAATATCAAAATAAAGAAAAAAAAAACAAAATCTTTTTAGAACAGATGGACTTGTTTACCAAAGAAACTAAGGACCATAAGAGGGAGATAGATGTATTGCATAATTCTACTAAGCGACTACAAGAAGCAACAACTGACGAGTTAGAAATTATTAACAGTAACCTTCCTTTATGTCTATAATCTCTGGAAGAGGAAAATCAAGCATATTCTATAGAAATTGATAGATTTAAAACTGAATTGAATCAACTTGGATCGTTCAAAAAAACAAAACTTTCGACCTCTTCTTCAGATAAACAATCGCCCAATCAAAAGAATATTTTGTTGCCTACGGACTCTTTTGGTAAATACATTTCTACACATTTAAGGGAACAATTTGGAGGGGAATATTTTATAAGGTCTTTATGTAAACCAGATGCTAGTTTGGATAATATAATAGATGGTGTTGATAGTTACATTTCAAATTTTGGATCTAATGATTTTGTGTTGCTACTTGTGGGACCAAGATGTCAAATCGTGAGCAAAAATAATATTTACTCTTTGGCTGATTAATTCTTTTTTACTAACTTTGTTTTCTGTACAACACCATTATTATACTCCAATCAATACTACAGCAACAAATTTTTTTACCAAGTCATTAATTCACATGAAAATAAAAATAGTAACATAAAACTATCAAATTTTAATTCAATTTTTTACGCGATTGAATCTAACTACTTTGTGAGAAATTCAATCTATTTATATTGAACAGGTCTAAAAACAAAATGTGAAAATCAAATATAATCTCCATAAATCGTACCGCAAGTAGTGCTCAAAGCTCTTTATCAGAAACAATAGATATAGATGAGACTAAAATAGATAGTTTATCAGAAAAAAGTAATTTAGAACAAAATTTTTTAGGTGTAATAATGTCGCCAACTTTTTTATATTTAACTTACAAGGTCTAGAAAATAAGGCAGGCGAATTTTTTGTACTATTGGCAGATCTAAATTTTCCAGATGTTTTAGCATTGTGGGAACACTGGTTGAGTGAAAAAAAGCCATATCAAATTGAAGGGTACACATTGGTTTCGATATATTGCCGTAAGAGATTTATACATGGTGGTACTTTGGTTATGATAAAGTTTGAATCGCTGGGTGAGTAAAATTTTGTAGATGTAACAAAATTTGGCTATCTTTTGGAGGAGAGAGAGTTTAAATTTTTCTTAATTTATAGTAAATTAAAAAATATTTATATAATCGCTTTTTACAATTCTTTCTCTAAATATTCAAAAGAATTTTTATTTAAATTGGAGATACTTTTAAGCTCGTTGTCTATCACTTCTACGATAGGATTGGGCGAAGATTTAAATATTGATTTTAAGGATTCTACCTTAGATCATACAATAAATTTAAACAATTTGTTAGTTTGCCTTAATCCACCTGAACCACTTCAATCAGATCATTTGCTGTACAAAAAATTAAACAAAAAAAGACAAAGCCATGGGTTACAAAGGCAATTTAAAGCTCTTCAAGAAATTTAAGATTTTTAGTCTTGATGCGAAAATACTTTAACAATGAATTTCTTCTTATACTAAAAACTACAAAAATATATACAAACGAATACTTAAATTAGCAAAAGAAGTGTACTACAAGGATAGGTTAAATAAAGCATCTAGTAAATCTAAAGAAAACTGAAAGATTATAAACACACTTCGCGGAAAACATAACTTTTCTACTGAAAGTGTGATTAACATCGAACCTAACCAAATGACTAATTCATATTGTACTGTAGCTAAAAAAATAACAGAAAATCTAAACTCCTCTCAAGATCAACTTGACTATCTTAGAAATATGCATGTAACTGAAAGAATGACATTCTACTTAACAGATATAAACGAAATAAAAAAACCCTAAAAAATGCAAAAAATAAAAATTCTTGTGAGATTGATAGCTTATCTACAAAAATTCTTCTAAATCTTTCTAAACCTGCTTTAAGCACTTTGGCAGACTTAATTAATTTTTCATTAAGTCCGGTATTTTTATTAGATTGTCTTAAAACGGCGCTTATTTTTCCATTGTATAAGGGGGGAGAGAAGGGTGATCAAACTATAAACCCATACTATTACCAATATCAAAACTCATTGAAAAGATTGCAAAAACTAGAATTGTCTCACATCTCGCAACAAATTACATCGTTTCTCATTCGCAATCAATTTCGATTTCAAAAACATAAAATACCATTGACACAATTTTTAACCTGTTGGAGGAGGTTTATCTTGGATTAAGCTCAAAGAGTGACTCAGTTGCGGCAGTGTTCTTCGATTTTTCAAAGGCATTTGATTGCGTAGATCACGGAACACTGCTTCGAAAGCTGGATTACTATGGCTTTAAAGACGTCGCCTTAAAATGGCCTTCTTCCTATCTCTCGGACAGGACACAAATCGTGAAAATGAATAGCACCCTCTCGAAACCCAAAACTATATCTAAGGGCGTTCCACAAGGGTCTGTGCTGGGCCCCGTACTTTTTCTCGCATATATCGCTGATTTGGGAAAATTTAATATTCAGGGAAAATTTACTTTTTTCTGTGACGTTGTTTCAGTGGTATGGCGCGGGCCTAAGGAAACTCTAAAAAAAAAATATGATGGAAGAAATTATTCAAATTAAATTTTGTTGTGAGACAAATAGTTTATGTTCTAATTTGAAGAAAACTACCATAATATCCTTTAATTTGGAAATTAACTACATAAACTTACAATACCAAATTATTGAATGTGTTTCTTAAACCAAGTTCTTGGGTTTGACGATGGATTTAGACTACACATTGATAACCTAAAGGCAAAACTCTTTCTGCTATGCGGTAAAAGTGGTATGGAATCGTATATTTCTCTCTGGTGGACTCGCTATTGCGCTACGGAATACCCTCTTGGGGTTTTTGTGTGAATTACCTTTAGAATTCAGTTTTTATATTGCAAAAAATGACAGTTCGCTATTTGCACAAAAAAAGAGTTTCAGACCGCTGTAAACCACCACCATACCTACCAAATATCTTTTAATCCTGGAGACCATGTGTTTGGTTCATAAAAAATTCCTTAACACTCCTATTGTTCCAAGAAGACAAACAAGGCAATCACAAAATATACCCTTGCCAATACCCAGATTTTCCTTAGCAAAAAATTTATTAATTTATATGAGTATCAAAATGCTTTGAGAACGGTTAAAAATTCAAAACATTTTAGACAATCCATAACCAAAATTTTAGAGGATAAAGCTTACTATAGCTTAAATGAATATTTGGTTGAAAATTTTAATTAATTTTAAGAGTTTTTACCTTGTAAATTTTTGTTTCAATGTTTAAAAAACTAAAAGTTATAGTTGCTCTTATTTGCATGTTTGAAAAAAGAATTAAAGAAGTGACTAATCTTTTAAAAATGTTTTTATTAGTTTTGTTTGGTGTTGTTCTGTTTTTTACATATTCTTAGTTATTTTTTGATGTTTATAAAATGTAATTTTTTAACATTTAGAAAAAGAACCCTTATTGTTAGCATCTTTAAAGTGTCCTTGTCATCAAAATTGGTGAAAACATAACAAAATTCGGTTAACTTAAATTGTCAGTTTTTATTTTATGCAAAAAGTTGTTTTATTTCTTAATAAAATTTATCAAGTGATGCATTTGTTTACAGATAATAGACAGAAGATTTTTGCGGTTGCAAAACAAATATACAAAGTGTCTCAAAAAAACCCCAACGGTTTTTAAGATGAATAAAACTTATGGACATTTGCCATTTTGAATTTTTGATAAATGTAATTTTTTGATACATTTGCAAAAAGTCTATTTCGCTACCTCTCCAAGACTTTTCTTTGGGTTAAAATCCGACAATAAATAAAAAGTCACTTATTATTATCACTCATGTAGCTCAAAAGTTCAGGGGTTATTTTACCGTTTTAAAGCAAATAAAATTATCCTTGTATTAATTAATTTCTTCAGAAGAATCCTATACGGTGGGATTGACTAAAAAGGTTTAGTCTATTTTAGAACGGTCTTAAGTTTAAGTGAAATTTTAAACCAACCCTCCTTGAGTTTTGGACATAGTTTGACTTATACGAAGTATTTTAATAAATGTGTTTATGGAATAATCATCTTAACACAATCTTTTGTTGGATTTAAGAAGAAAGTTTAAATTTAGAAGAAAAGAAAATTTAAAAAATTAAACCCACGCGGGGTTTAAATAGTAAACACTCTGTAGAACAAATTAAAATTGTTACTCTAATTAAAACTTAAACTTGTTAATTAATTATTAATTTTTCCAATTAATACTTGATGTCTCACAACGATTTAGATGGGTAATAATAAAATAAGAAGTAGATCAATTTTTTGTTAATTTAAAAGGTGTTTTTATTTATAAAACAGTTTCAAAATATTATCTGCGTTCAAATTACAAACAGCAAGTTCGGATCTCTTACCTCTGCTTATACATTGGCTTGTACCAACCTCTACTGATGAAAGCTACAGCTTTGAAATGAGTGGACTTTGAGTAAGGAAAGTTTTCTTAACTGAGCTTTTAGATAACCTCAATGTTTTAATTTCAGTTTGCAAATAAATTAATATAGTTGTTTTGGGTTTTTTCTTTGGTATATTTTTAGTGGATAATCAATGACCTTCACTTCACAAACGAATTCAAAATATGGCGTTTTTCTGGGCAAAATTGGAGGTGTTTTATTCGTTAATGAACAACTTGGAATATTAAATAAGGTAAATTAATCCTTCTAAAAACGGTTACCTAGGAAAATTATAAACGAACTTATTACCAATTGCCACAAAACCATCCTTTCTGGGGGCTATAAATTCAAACCACTCCCCAGAGGTGGTCTAAAAAAACGCCAACTTTATAACCTCAAACACAGATAATGAAGCTCTTATATGCCAAATTTTTGGCGTATTCACCATTTACCATTTTGAAACCAGTCAAAAAAAAAAATAGTTTTAGGGCATTTTCTGCTAAGATATGCTATATTTTGAGAAAAAAAAATCAGTTTTTCAGTGGTATTTTACAATAATAATACAAAATAATGAATAACTTTGTGTCTTTTTTGTATGCGTTAGTGTTTTTTGAAACTTGATTTTAAAATTTAGTACCCCCCACAGGTGTAAATATTTAGACCTTTGGGGGGTACTATTTTAGATCTTAGTAAATCCCACTGTTAGTGTTTTAAATTTTTGTCTAACTTGGTTAATTTTTTATTCTTTATTAGCGTAACTTTAGATAACCCCTTCTTTATACCTATTTTTAAACACTTTCTAGCGATTTATGTATCAATGCAAATAACTGTTATCGCAGGAACTTATCAAGAAAAGCTTTAAGAAAACTTATATTTATGCCGCCATACTTTATACAAAATCGGGTTTTCAACAAATTTGCCCTGTTAAATTTATTTAAATTGGCAACCCCTTTCAGTATTACAACACTACGGGGCATAAAACCAAAATTTATTTAAATTTAATTTTTTTTTATTAAATCCTTTATTCATAGAATACACACGGATATTCATTAAAAATGTAAACCACCTTTGTCTCGTTTATTAATGTTTTTAAAATATTCCAATAAAAACTCAAAACATAGGATAATAGAAAGTTTTTTTGGGACCTAATTTGTCTTATAGTTTATAGGTAGCTATGAAAATGTTATAAAAACCGGCGATAGTAGGAAGCAAACAACAATTCTCAAAAAAACTTTTTATTATCTCAATTTTCTGCAGTTTCTACACAAATGTTTTATTGTCACTAGCAAACGAGATATTGGGGTTACATTTATAAGGTATACCCCTGGGGGCAAGGGCAAAAGAGACAACTAGTCTGTATCTTTCTCCGTCTTTTTTCCTTACCGGGTGAACCTCACTTTTAGTCAATTTCTCGTCAATTTATCATTAGTAAAATTTTATATTTTAAAATTTAGCGGGGCTCATCCTTTAAATCGACCCCAGCCCATTCAAAAGGTACTCTTTTGCTCGAGTATCTATTGTTATTAAAGAACCCGGCCCGTTCACAATTCACAGCTTCATATAAACAGTGGCGTATGATGCATTATTCGCTTATAATCTTCCTAGTTGTTAAACTCTGTTTTTGTTAGGTAAGTATAGCTTATTTTCATTTTTTTATTGTATAATACTGCCGTCCAACGGAAAAACACTGTATGTTAGGATTTCCTAGTTTTTACACCCACGGCTTTTATGCTATGTAAATGTAATGTGTTAAAATCATCTAGTTTTATTTATTTTTTGAAAAAAACTTTTTATTAAAAAAAATTGCAAAAATAAAATGGTTTTGCCCTAAAGAATTCAAAAAACACAAAATCTCATTTTTGAAAATAGTGAACATACAGTGTTTTTCTGTTGGACGGCAGAATATAGGTATGGCTTTTTTTAAAACATAAACATAAAAACAAAAACCAAATTACGCTTGAAAACTGTCAGGTAATCCAAACTCCCCGATTCGAGAAGGGGGAAGGAGGCTCCGCCCGCCAATTCCGGAAAGTTAAGTATAATTAGGTATAAAATGTTATTTATTACATATTAATAACTCAGTTTTTACGTGCGTATTGTAGTTGAAAAGTGACAGAAGTGTTAAAATTTTATTTTTAAAATGTCGAAACATTTGGATACAACTTCAAAGGCAATTATTGCAAACGTAATAAAAGTATGTGACGAGGAAGCGAAAAGTAAAGACTTAAAACGTACAACTAATTTATCAACGTTTTGAGCATCAAGCTATACTAGATATAGCTCTTCAACCATAGAAAAGATTAGAAGAGAAATAAAACAAAATCAATCGCAGCCCATACAACCAATGCCGACTAAACGAAAAAGGTACTCGATGTCAGACAAAATTGATGATGGAGATTTTCAAATAATTCGACAAACCATCTCAAAATTTTATACGGAATATAAAGTTGTTCCTACTTTGAGAAAGTTAATTGTAAAATTAAAACAAGAGATGAATTTTCAATATTCAAAAGAATCTGTTGGTCTGCTTTTAAAAAGTCGAGGTTTTTATTTTAAAAAATTTCAGAAGAAAAGAAAAATTCTTATGGAAAGGCCAAATATTTTACATTTAAGATACAAATATTTAAGAAGTATACGCCACTATCGAGCTCAAAAAAGAAATATAATTTACTTGGACGAGTCTTGGGTGGACAACGACATTACGTTTAAAAAATGTTGGCAAAGCGACGAAATTACTGGAGTACCTAGATAGGAAATTAAGAATAATTCCAGAAAACAATAAATATTTTAAAAGGTATTAAGTATCTTACCAAGTCATTTAAAAAAAAAAGAAGTTAAAAAACCACCAAATCAGTTACTTCAACCGAAAAGAAACTAGAAAAAACAAAAGATCAAAAGATCTTGGGTGGAAATAACGAAAATTTAAACTTGGATGAGCACCCCACAAGGAACACACAGAAGATCAAAGCGAAAAGAGAAATGATTGAAAGATGTTTCGCCCTGGGTAACCAGCGTGGGCTCATCAGTAGTTTCACTGGTCACCGTTCACTATACATCATTAAACACCATCATACACTTTGATTTCTAACCTTGAACCACTCACAAATAGGCATCGTTCCGCACTGGCACTTATCCAAGTTACCTGATACGAATTCATCCTGGCGTGTTAATATTTCCAGTAGGATTATGCTCTTAAGGCAATTAAAAAAAAAGAAGTTAAAAAACCTCCAAATCAGTTACTTCAACCGAAAAGAAACTAAAAAAAAAACAAAAGATCAAAAGATCTTGGGTGGAAATAACGAAAATTCAAACTTGGATGAGCATCCCACAAGGAACACACAAAAGATCAAAGCGAAAAGAGAAATGATTGAAAGATGTTTCGCCCTGGGTAACCAGCGTGGGCTCATCAGTAGTTTTACTGGTCACCCTCCACTATACATCATTAAACACCATGATGAGCCCATGGTTAACTAACTGATTTGGAGGTTTTTTAACTTCTTTTTTTTTAATTGCCTTAAGAGCATAATCCTACTGGAAATATTAACACGCCAGGATGAATTCGTATCAGGTAACTTGGATAAGTGCCAGTGCGGAACGATGCCTATTTGTGAGTGGTTTAAGGTTGGAAATCAAAGTGTATGATGGTCTTTGATCTTTTGTTTTTTTTACCAAGTCATGGTGTAATTAGGATCGCAGTTGACGATTTACGGGCTTTAAACTAAAAATTAAAAAGTTTTTCTTGGTAAGATATTAATGACCATTTTGAAATTGTCTAATATTTTACCGAGAAAAAATATTTAGCATTAAAGCTTATAATTTATTTTTACCTAAAACGTAGTACCTATGCAAATTCAGAAATTTATTTCTCTAAATAGAATCTATTTTAGTTTAACTCAATAGTACGTAGTGCAAATAAACCTAGGTAGGACACCGGTATTTTTGAAACAAAAAAATTTACACGATATTACTTTTTTGGTTCCAGGTGGAAAAAAATTATTCGTAATAAAAATTTTTTTTTAAATTATAGCAGTACGGTATTTTTATATTAGAGAATTTACTCTATGCAAAGAAACATCCAGAACAATATAGACAACATACAGACATACACTAACTGACATAGTATCTCCATATTGTAGGTTAAGCAAAACCATTGCAGGCATTTATTTCAACAAGCTACCAAAAAAAAATCAAGGAGCTCCCTAACGAGCACAGAGTATAGTACTTTTTAATAGTAAAAATTTTCTACACTTGTAAAGAGTTCGCAGAGGGAAACTGTACGGAGGGTGATTTTTAGATTATCTTTCGATTGTTGAATGTAAATTTTAATAACTGTTTTGCTGTGCATTTATTACCATTAGTTTTCAGTGTTTCCCTTTTAGTTATTATTATGGGCTGTTCGGTATGTATGTTGTATGTCTAAAAAAAAATGTTATAGAGTTTTTTTTTACATTAATGTTATACAAATAATAGTAGGATAAGAAAGAAGTAATTACCATATTTAATAATGTACTTATGTTTTAAATATATCTATCTATCTATCTATCTATCAAATGAAGGAGACCTTGATTGATTAATATTTTTGAATACTTTTTTAGCATACAGATAGTTATTTACATTAGCATACAGATAGTTATACAGGGTTCCTAACATTTTCCTTAGGGATAGAATTTCAATAAATCAAACAGAAATGGCATAGAAAATTCTGCGCGCACAAAAGAAACAGGTATATTGAGCAATGGTGCCAGTTTGTTATTATCTCCGGGCTGCTTTCATAGAAAAAATTGTCGCCACTCTTTCATTGTGAGCATAAATCATAATTGCAGTAATAACCGTTGACAAAATGTCTACAAATTCCGCTAGATGGCGGCCAAACCATGAGATGATCGAGGAAAAACTGGGATTCACAGGCATTGCATTTTTATTTCCTTTCGAGTCGCTTCAGTTTCGTAAATTTTGTGTTTTTAAAATGCCGTATACTCGAGAAGAAAAAATTTTTATTATTAAAAACTACATAAAAAGTGACAGTGCGGACGAGGTTATTAGGCTTTTTGTTTTTGCTTTTTCAGATCGACCGATTCCTGAGGTCAAACTGTCTACAACATTTATCATCGTTTTGAAAGGTATGGGTGCATAAATGCTTGTAGAAAGTGTTACCACGACGGCCAAATACCAGAGCATCCCGTTCTTCCACACAGGGTGGAACGAGACGAAATGGTATGCGCTTACGTTGAGGCACATGAACCATGTTCGACGAAACCGATTGCGGAGGCACTGGATATTCCCAACAGTACTTGCCAATGGATCCTAAAAACATACGGCTACAAGTCGTTTAAGATTGGGAAGTCGCAGGAATTGCAACCAGGTGATTATTTTCGCCGGTTAGAATATTGTGAGGTTATGAGGGATAAATGTGACAGGAACGAAAATTTCCTATCAAAAGTTTTGTTTAGTGACGAGAAGATATTTGAACTTCATAGCTCTCACAATCCACAAAATAGCCGCTATTGGTCCCGCGAAAATAAACATCTGCACGCAAGTGTTGGAACGCAACATCCTCAAAAATTAAATGTTTGGAGTGGTATTGTCGGGGATCACATTATTGGACCCTTTTTCATTGAAGGGAATTTGAATAGCCAAAAATATGTTGATTTTCTCCAACACCAGGTTTTACTACGGTTGAGGGAACTCAACATAAATTTGGACGAATTGTGGTTTCAGCAAGATGGCTGTTCATCCCACAATTCACGCCAGGCTACAAATTACCTTCGTCAGGTATTTGGTGATAGAATTATTTCCACGTATGGAAATATCCGATGGCATCCTCGATCACCAAATCTTGCGCCAAATGACTTTTTCCTATGGGGTTGTTGGCACGACAAAATTTTCCAACACCATCACTTACGGCCTACGACTATACAGGAGTTGAGGGCGAAAATTTTGAAGGCGGGCAACTCTATCACCCCTGAAATGTTGGCTGCTACGCGCCAAGAGTTTTACAATAGATTGGGATATTGTGAGGCTCAAGAAGGGGACAGATTTCAGCATCTAATCTAATTAAAAATTAGATGTTTTCATGTCCAAACCACAGCTTTTTCTTGCTTAAAGGAAGCGGCAGGGTCCACTTTATACGATACTGAGCGATAAACTCGTGAGGTTGTTAACATTAGAAAGAAATATCTTCGCTTTTAATTAAATTTCTTTCCATTCTGTTCTACTAGTGACATCTATCCGGAAACGGCCAAACCATGCAGCTAGCACTAGCAGTAAACGGCACTGTTTTTCCTGAAGAGCTTTCTGCTTGCGATATTATTTATTTTAAATAAAGCCGGCCCTACACTACATTTGATATTTTCGAGGTGTTTTATGACATGATCTCGAAAGATGTAGCGAACCAATTCTTCAAAACTACTAGGAGAGTAAAAGTGAAAAATAAGGGGCTGCCAATATTTGTAACACCCAAAAAGGGGTGAAAAGATTTATTTTGCTCTGTTTCTTTACAAAAAAACGTTTTTTTACGAAAAACTTGAGCTTTGCCACTTTCTTTATTTTTTTCTTCAACTTTCTCGAAATTTTCGTCATACCGTAGAAAAAAATTATTTCCCCCATGGTCATACTCTACTTTTATTCGAAAAAATTTTGAAACAGAGACAGGATCAGTTTTCCTAAAACGGGGGATCTTGGTTTCGAGTGAGAAGATAAAAGGCGCCGCAGGCAAAAATTTTTCAATTAAATTAGCCGAACGCAAAAGTGTTAGAAAAACAAAGCACAAACTAAAAATGTCGCCGCTTAGAATTTTTTTTCAAAAATTACGTAATTGCGGGAACGCAAAGAAATAGGTCTGAAGAGTATAATTTTTAAGAAAAAAATATCAATTTTCTCGTCCTCCTCCACTGGGACCACAGGGGCCATGCACAAATTACGTAATGGGCATAGGCGGGAGGGGGGGTTACAAAACGTTACGTAGGGGGGAGGGGGGTTTTCGACAGCGTTTGCATTTGTGTGAAACTAAGAAAATTTGGAATGAAAATAAGTGAAAAGTTTTTTTTTTGGGGGGGGGGTAGTGGTCTTGAAATCGTTACGTAATATTAGGGGAGTGGCGTGCCAAACCGTTACAAAACATTACATAGGGAGGGTGTCAAAAATTGGTAAAATCACCGTTACGTAATTTGTCCACGGCCCCACATCTGACTGTTCCTCCTTTTTGATTTCGAATCAAAGTGCAAAACCCGGGTTGTACGTTCGAAGGCGTCAACCCGTCCTATTTGCTTGATAAAGTTTCTACGGAAATATCTCAGTCGATTTCTCTGGCTGTGTATGAACGCTTTAGGTTAGGCCTTTGCATGTATCTCAGTCCCCAGCCTGTAAAAAGTGCGTAAGGACAATGGTTACAAAATGAAAAGCCGAAAAATATTTTTTTTTACGATATCTTTCATCAGTTTGGTATTAAAGTCGAGCAAAAACAATTTTTATTCCAGTCCTAAAGGTATGAAAATGGAAAACATTAGAAAACAACAACTTGGAATGGATTTACTACGTGTAAGATGTAGTGACAACATCGCCCCATGCCTATCCTTTTCTGCCTAATGTGCTTTTCCGTTTGTCTGCGTCTTATACACGGCTGCTTGGCCCCCTAAGGATTTGCTTAGGAACCCTGTATAATTACCCTGCACTTACTATAAAACATAAAAAACATGATTGCCTAAGGGGACATCTGTTGGATCTATTGTTAGTATAGTGGGTAAGTGTTTAAAGCCTACGGCGCTGGCGCGGCGGCTTTAAATTCCGGTCAGAACTATTTTTCTATTTATTCCTTTCTCGTCCTCTATGTCAAAAATCATTTTTCAGTTAATGCTGATGTGTTCTAATTACTACAGTTTTACTTCCCACTCGAGTGATTCAGAGTTGGAAGTCAGAGTGTCCGATGGTGTTAAATAATGTCTGGATTGAGGGTGACTAGTGAATCCACTGACGAACCCACGGTGGTCACCCCGGGCAAAAAATCGTTTAGTTGTTTCTGGTTTCGCTTTGGTCTTTTGTGTGTTCCTTGTGGGACACTCATCCAATTTTGAATTTTCGTTCTTTCCTTCCAAGATCTTTTGATCTTCCGTTATTCACCTAGTATCTTGACAACTATATAGGAGGAAATTTGAATTTTGAATTTTTTAATTTTCCATTTGTATCTGCGTTTTTCTGAAAATCGACCACCGTGCGCCGCGCCGTCGCTCTGTGTGCCATATAATTTTATGTCATTGAGCGAAATTTCAAATAAAAAGCAGCCTATGTTAAGATCCAGGTTACACCTGTTCTTCTTACCAAATTTCATCCACATCGCGGTTTTTGCGTGATTAATTGACAAGTTTTGGGCTCTAAAATTTTTGACTATATAGATTTCTATCTCATACACAGAGTTTGACAGATTCGTAAATTCGTAGTAGGAGACACTGTATGCCACACCTACGAAATTACTTTAACTTTTACTAAAAAGTTTGCGACATCATAGTTGCATAATTATGTGGCAGATTGTAGAATATAACTTTTTATGACACCTTTTAATTCGCAACTCTTTTAAAGTAACATTTTTTACTTTCAGGGCATCATGCTTGGTCGGCCATATTTTTTCGAGGGCAGAAAATCTGCCTTCTTTTATTTTCGTTTTTTTAGCCCTGATATTAAATTAATAAATTGTTTAATAGCCAAATTAAATTATATTCAGCAAATTTCTACAAGGTTCGACAGTCCTCGTCTAGGGTACAGAAATGCATGTGTTTGAGTAAGAACGCCATTCAATTCAGATGCACTGAAGAAAGCTGCAGGCTAGCCAACGTTGTCAAGTCAACAGCTTAGTAAAACTGCTGCACTTTCTAGGTTTTATTAGCGTCACTCTTATTCAGAATGCAATTGCCGTTAAAAGCGTAAACGCGACTCGTCGCGGGACAAAGCGTAGGCCATGGATCGCTCGCAGGAAACAAGTTTTCAGTCACTTTCCTTCCGAGTACGTCCGACGTCAGTCAGCGGGGTTTAGTTTTTCAAAAATGAACGCATTTACGAAAGAAGAGAGGATTTTTATTGTGAAATCCTATATTGCATTTGAGTTCCCTGGCCGACCGATTCCTTCTCAAAAAACCGTTTATAACAATTTCCACAATTTTGAACACATGGTTGTATCAATGGTTGTTGAAATTGTAACGATGGAGTCGCACCAGCTCGTCCCGTTCCTCCTAAGAAGTTAGAACGGGATAAGACGGTATGCGCCTATGTTGAGTGGCATGAGTCGTTCTCCACTAGGGAAATTTCTGCGGCGGTAAGAGTTGAGAATCGTACTTGCCAAAGGATTTTGAGAAAGTACAGTTACAAATCCTATAAGGTAAAGTGTTTTCAGGAGCTCTCTGAAGATGATGGTTTCCGAAGTTGGCAGTTTTGCGAAATTATGAGGGAAAAATGTGGTAGGAATGAAAAATTCCTGGAAAATGTCCTGTTTAGTGACAAAAAACACCTTTCCTTCATAAAAAGCACAACTCGCAAAATACTCGGTATTGATCGGGAGACCACAAACACCTTGAGGGAGCCGTGATAATACAATAGCCTCAAAAGCTAAATGTATGGACAGGGATCATCGGTAATCACATAATTGGGCCTTACTTTATCGACGGTAATTTAAATGCCTAAAATTTCTTGAGCTCCTGAAACAACAGGCTTCACCTAGGTTTCAGGAGCTCAACATAAATTTAGGAACAACGTGGTTTTAGCAGGAAGTTTGCGTTTCTCATAATTCACGGCAAGTTTTAAATTATCTTCGAGAAAATTTCGAGAATTGAATTATGTCCACCCATGGACACATTCGTTGGCCAGCCAAATCTCCTGACATGGCACCCAATGACTTCTTTTTTTGGGTTAGGTGGGAGGGCGTCATCTTTGAATTACCTCATTTGAGGCCTTCAACTCTTAAAGAGTTAAGGACGAATATCCTGGATGTAGCCGCTACCACCACCCCAGATATGTTGGCAAGTACCCGACAAGATTTTTTATTAAGATGGGATACTGCGAGGCCCAAGCTTGACAATGATTTGACTCTCTTTTGAATAAAAAGTAGACATAAAATTGTGGAACAGTTTTAAGGCTTGTGTGTTTTTATTTTTGAAACATCAATTTTTTTACTGAAAGAGGGCACTTAAAAAGTGTTTAATGAATAATTTAAAAGATCTGAACCAATTTCTGCATATCGAAAATTTTTTGCACTTGCAACGCGATCTTTCCAGCATCGATGCAACCATCAGGTGCTACAATTGATAAGGCAATCTGTTTGTAGCGCCAGCCAGCGTTTTCAGCGCTTTTGTCTGTTTTGTTTGAAGACGCGGGCGTGAAGGAGATCGTACACGTAATTTTTCTCAATTAATCATTTAGAAGATCTTAAGAATATGTTATTTGTTTGATACTGAATTGATGCAACTAAAATACTACAAAATATTTTTTATGTAAGACCTGAAGAGCAGGCTTCCCTTCGCGACTCTGTACATCTGAGGAGGGAAGAGGAGCCTCGTTTCCTCGGCAATTTTTGTAATTTAAAGGAGTCTATAAGATAACACCCCTACGTTATTAAATTTAATAACAGCCTTAAATTCGTTTTAAAGTTAAACAAGACGTGAACAATGTTATAAAAGGGTTCTAAGTAGAAAGACTACACTTAAGTATAATTTTGTTTTAAATTTATTTTAACAAGATATTTCGTGAGCACGCGAGACTGCTACGATAAATTGTCTCGTAAAGTCGGGACTTTAGCGTAACTGGTTATGGGAGGTCATGCTAAGACTTTTCGCAGCTTTATTGAAAGAGCAACGTCAATCGGAAGTAAAAGTTCGTGGATAAATGGGTATTTTAATTAATTCTTTAATTTCAAACTAAAATAAGAAAATACTCATATTCACAGCATTTATCGTTGAATTTGATGGGATCTTACTTGAGAATTTTTTAGTTAACGGTGGGTGATATCGGCAACAGCGTATCGGTTTCTTAACTTTACTATCTATTTTGCTCTTATTTACTAGCCATTGCGCTTCTTTTTCAATACACGCTATTTCAGCACCCAAGAAGAACTGTTGAACCCTGTATAAATGTAATAGAAAAGTCCAGATACACCCTGGAAAAGTCTAGATACATCCTGGTAAAATCTGAATACCCTCAAGAAAAGCCTGGATAAACTGCAAAATATCCTGGATACACTCCAGAAAAGTCTGGATAATCTCTAAAGAAAGCCTGGATAGACCCTGGAAAAGTCTGGATATACCGCTTAAAAGGTTATATACACCGTGGAAGTCTAGACGCGCCCTGGAAAAGTCTGAATACCCTCTAAGAAAGCCTGGATACCTCCTGGAAAAGTCTGGATACACTCCGAAAAAGTCTGCATACTATCAGGAAAAATCTGGATACCTCCTGGAAAAGTCTGCGTAGACTCTAAAATAGCCTAGATATACTCTAAAATAGACTGGATACACCCTGGAAAGGTTTGGATACACTCCGAAAGATTTTGGATACACACTGGAAAAGTATAGATACACTATAAAGAAGCCTGGATAAATATGGATATACTCTGAAAAAGCCTGGGCACACCCCGAAAATGTTTGGATACACCCATGGATACACCCTGAAATAGTCTGGATACACCCTGGAAAACTTTGACCGACTCAAACCATCTGTATACAAGTAGTTAGGTGGTTGTTGAGCGAGTGATATTTTATAGTAAATCTTTACTCGATTTATTTCTGTTACAAAAATGTATGAATTCTGTACTAAAAAGTTAATCTCCGATTACAATTCAACTCGCCCCACCCCGCTTTTCTTTTAAGTGAGATTTGGTAACATTTTGCTAAACCCCTTTTCCCTTCGTTTTATGCTTACGTAATTAATGCACACCCCCTAACAGAAATAAATCGAACACTCAGGTACAAACCTTAAAACGCTAAAGTAAATTAGAAAGAGTGGAAAACACCATACTTAATCACCACGACCTTTTAATTCAGCTTAATCACGAAGATATCCCGAAATCAACACCTTTTTTGCCAACGCTGCCGCTAAAATTAGGGCCATAAATACATGTGAAGCTCAGAAAATGTTTTTCAACTACATTCCGAGACGACACAAAGCCCTTAGTCATTAATTTCCGACTATTTTTTGTGCGATTTTAGGTCACAGTGTTTTTGTATTTTGGCATCCTTAAAAATAAATAGTTTATACGGATGACAAAACGATTTTTAATTTTTTATAATAATTGTGTAAATCATATAGAAGAGACACAAACGCGGTTATAAAGTGCGAAAATTGTGAATTGGTATACCACTCCATGTGTGCAGTAAAAATTTTTGGCATTAAGGTAGTAGGTTCTCTGGTCCGCGTGTGAAGAAGACGATGACTTTGTAAGTCCAGTAGAGCTTCTAACAGAGCAGGAAAGAATTCTAAACCACGTTATACTGAAGTTAATGGAGTCTCAGGAACTTCTGACGGCTGAAATAACAAAAATAAATACAAATAAACCAATCTCGATGTCCTAACCTCAAACTTGGCACCACCGCCACTGTAGTGTCCGTGAGTTGCGAACGTCCAACAAACGGCAACCAAAAATACTCAGAATTTATGTCAAGCAGCGATGTCTAGTCTCAACAAGACGAGAATGCTTTCAAGAAAGAAGGTTCAAAAGCGGCCAACAGGAAAAATTTTTACAGAAATTTCGTGAAAACGATCTCTGCATACAACCAAAATTCAGAGTAGCTCTCAAAATGTCATAACAAATAAACACACAAAGTTTTGATGAGTTCCACGGCGGAGAAAACAACAGCAAATATAGTGAATGCACCAAAAAAGATCTTTGGATCAGCAGCAAATGATAGTGAATCAAAAAAAACCATAATAAAGGGCGCGCCAAAGCTCTCCTCAATCTATGTAGACAGAATCTCTGGCACAGATGTCACAAAAGGGCAGATAAAATAGTACATGCGCGACTTAGAGGAATTACCAAATATCGCCAAACCTAGGTGAAAAAATTCTGCTTTCTGTCTGGAAGACTTAACTACAAGGTACCTGCAACCATCTTCGACAGACTTGGCAAGCAAAGCACCAAAGAAAACACGCCCATCAACATCCACAAAGCCAATCGATTACCGACACTGTAAGAACCATCATTAATGCATCAAAGAAGACATAGACACCCATAGAAGAAAACTTACTTGCCAAAGGACTTAACTTTTCCATCGCTCCTAAGAAGATATCCACTATCGATATCATCACCGCCATAGAAAGTCATCCTCTTTCACGATAAGACGCCGACGAGCTCAGACATTAAGTAAGGACCATTATTGACAAACCTATTAACTATACCTCTTACATAAGCAAGAGAGAGGAAATCGTGTTGGAAAGGACAGATCAGTTAAAATCTTACCGGCAGATAAGGGCCATGCAACAGTGCTTTTGGACACGGAAACCTATGAACAGAAAGTTGAAGAGGTACTTGTCAAAGAAAACTATAAACTCCTCTCAGAAGACCCGACACAATCAATCGAAAGTACGGTTTATAAAACATTAAAAAAGTATTCCAGGAAATTCCAGACAACACAAGATCTCAACTTATACCCCATTATAGCAAGCCTCCTCATCTATACGCCCTTACGCCCAATCACAAGTTCCAGACATTCTCCACCAAGCAATCTGTCTAAATTCCTTTTAAAAATTATTCAACCTCTTGCAGGCAAGACCGCTTCATTTGTGGAAAATTCCAACCATTTTCTTAATATTCTTAAATATTTAGTTTTAGGACCCGTGGATAGATTTGTCAGTTTTGATGTCAGAAGACTATACACCAATGTCCCGATAAAGGAATCGCTAGATATTATAAGACAGAGACTGGTTGATGATGAATCCCTTTGTAAACGTACCAGCCTGCCTCTGGAGGGAGTGATGGAGTTGTTGGAGTGCTGTCTACACAACTCTTGTTTTCAGGTGAAAGATAGGTTTTATGCTCAGGATGACCGTCTTCCAATGGGTTCATCGCTTTCGCCAGTGGTGGCCAATATTTACATGGAGTGCATGCAACATATAAACCTAAGCTCTGGCTGAGATATGTTGATGAAACTTTTATTGTCTGGACCGAGAATGACAAACAACATTCAGACTTTCATCACCACCTAAATAATATAAGACTCACCATTAAATTCACCATGGAGTTGTAGCAAAATTGTCAAATTCCTTTTCTTGATGTACTTGTCAAACGAGTAGAAAGCAAAATCAGAACAACATTCTATCGTAAACCCACCCACAGAGGACAATATTTAAATCAAGGTTCAAATCATTCTCATGAGTTGGAAATCAAAATAAAAAACATTAAGAAGGATCTGCAGCAGAATGGATACAGCATTAAACTTATAAAAGATACTATTTCTAAATTTCAACAAACAGTACAGAGATTACAAAACCAAAACCAGGCAAATGCATTTCTTACAATTCCATACATTAAAGGAGTATCAGTAAAAATTCAAAGAATGCGGAACAACTTTAATATAAAAACGGATTTTAAATCTAATGATACAATTCGATGCTTTCTTAGTAAAACAAAACCGAAAAACAACCAAAATAAAGAATGCATTTACCAAGTTCCTTGTGAGTGTGGTGAATCTTACATAGGTGAAATAAATATAAATACCATTATCTGTTAGGGTTACTAGGCAGAATTGTTTAATTCATAGGAGCGTTAAAATGTACAATAAACTCCCTTGTTTTGTATGTTTTACTTTTTAATATTTTACTGTATTAACATATATCTCATTGATTTATTAATGTGATAGTACTTGTATATTGTATGCTTTAATTTATTTTTAACTAAAATTATTTATTTTTATAACATTTTTACTATGTGTATTATAATTTACTTTACGTGACTGTTTAAATATGTTATCGTAAAGAAGGTTAAAGGTAAATTATCATTAACCAGTGAATCTAATTGACTTCATTTAAAAATTCTAGAGTATTTTTCGTCAATTTGTGTGACATAACTTTTCTTTGCCAATGAAAATTTAACCTTTTCGGAGAATAAAGCTTATTTCGTTTGATTTGATATCCCCAAAAATTTCATTCCTAAAAAAAATATTTTTTTCTTACCTTGTAATACCTCGTTAAAGTTGATAAAAATATTAGTTTAATGGCGCCCAAATTTTTTACATAGCACATAAAAAATGCAAAAAAAAATTTAAAAATTCAATTTTGAGTGCCATATAATTCAGGTCATTCAGCGAAATGTTAAATAAAAAGTAGGCTATGTTAAGATCCAGATTAGACCCTGTTCTCCTGCCAAATTTGATCGAAATCGGTTCAGCCGTTTTTGCGTGATTGATGGACAAAATCTAAGTATACTGTCGCTAAAATTTTAATAATACAGGTCAGATACACCCTGGAAAACTCTGGATACCCACAGAAGTCCAGATACTTCCTGTAAAAGCCAGGATTCACTATAAAAAATCCTGGATACACCCTGAAAAAGTCTGGATATACCGTGTAAAACTCTAGATACACCTTTAAAAAGTCTATTTTAAAAAAAGACTAGATACACCCCAAAAAAGTCTGGGTACACCTAGGATAAGTCTGGATACACCCTGGAAGAGTCTGGATACATCGAAAGAAAGTCTGAATATGCCCAGGAAATGTCTAAACACACTCGAAAAATGCTTCGATGCACCCTGAAAAATTCCGGATACACCCAACAAAAGTCTGAAAATACCCCAGAAAAGGCTGAATATACCTAGAAAATGTCTGGATACATCCTAGAAAATCTGTATATCTTTTTTACGAAAAAAATTAAGCTCTGCCGCCACTTTTTTATTTTACTTCTTTAGCTTTCTCGAAATTAGCATTGGTCATACTCTATTATTTTTCGAAAAAATCTAAAAAGGAAGATTTCCTTACAATACAATATTGGACGAACACGTAGGGGAGGGTGTCTTTCAATATAGTTCTTAGTTTAGAGTATGAAGCAGGCGAAAATTTTGCAACTAAATTATTGTACAAAATAGCGTGGCGCACAAGGGTCTTAGAAAAACTAGTAGATGGCGCTGCAGGAAAAATTCTTGGTTAATAATGGGAACAAAAGAGCGTCGCAGGTACAAATTTTAGAAAAATTTAGTGTTACCGGGGCCACGAGCAAAATATTTTATAAAAATACCAAAAAATAGCTCGAAAAGTTATGGTTTTTAAGAAAAAATATAAATTTTTGTCGCTCCCCCCCCCTGGGACCACCACCGACTGTCAATTCCTTTTTATTTTCAAATCAAAGTGCGAAACCCAAGCCGGACGTTCGTTAAAGCATCACTTCGTTCTATTTGCTTGATAGAGATTCTACGTAAATGCACTTAAGGTCGATTTTCCCGTGCAAGCTGTCCCTTCGCAACAGTAAAGTTGTGTAACCACACTTTTTAGGTTGCAAATATGCATTTTGCTCAGTCCGCGTGCTGTAAACAGTGCGTATCACCAACGGTTACAAAACGAATAGCAAAAAAAGTAATTTTTTTACGATAGCTTTCATCAACTTCTAATTAAAGTCGAGCAAAAACAATTTTTATTCCAGTCGAACAATTCACTTTTTGGTCGATTCCGAGAAAAATTTTTTTTATGAATAATTTGTTTAAAAAAAAAAGAATTTGTTGTCCGTGAAAAATAAATAAAAAGAAAGGTTCGTGGCATATCGGACACACATTTTGCTTTTAAATTCATTACGGCCAAACCTCCAAGATCTAATGGATAGTCCAAAAACATATAGGCCTGTTTCATCCTTGTTAGGAATCATCAGGGTAACATAGGACTGTACCTGGCGTATGAAGCATAACATAAGCAACCACACCCAGCGAATTTAAAAAACTTTCGTCGGCAAACAACGCGGGATGTTGGAGGTCTATATGCAGCGCGTCGGAATAAAGCAAGCAAAAAGCAAAACGTTAAAGGATGCAAATATGATATATATACTCTCTAAGATGTATATGAAAGATTTTGATTTTTACCTTAAATAATAGTGCTGGATGGCACAAACACAAAAACATAAAATTCAAGAAATATATTTTTTTTTCTTGGAATCTACCAAAAAGTGAAGAGTGGTCCTAAATGTATGAAAATGGAAAACATTAGAAAACAGTACTGCCGTGCAATTGTTAGGGTATTCAAATTTACAAAAGGTTTAAATAATTCTTTAATAATTTCCATGTTTAGGAAAAATATTTTTAAAACTTTGAATTCTTGCTGTTCTTTAAAAATTACAAAAAATGTTCAATTTAGTAAGTCGACGTACTAGGTTCGTGAACAGCACGGCAGAGTAACCTCGAATTAATTTACTACATGTATGATGTAGTGACAAACTTGCCCTATTTCCGTCTTTCACTTTTCCTTTTATCTGCCACTCACAAACGGCTGCTTGTCACCCTAAGGATTTGTTTAGGAACCCTGTATATTTAAATTATATAAATAAACTGTGAGAGTTAATATACAAACGGATTTGAATGTATGCAAGAAATTTTATTACATTTATGTATCTACTTACGTATAAAGACAAACTTTAACTGCTTATTCACACAAAGAAAGATATCTTTTTGTGTTAGCTCTGCGGTCTAATTAAAAACACAGAGAACAAAAAAGCTATTGTTAGAGGAACGTTTTGTTAAAGTTTCTTTTTGTAAAAATTCCCTGTTTGTGAGCAACTGTATTTTATATTTGTTCTTTGTCTTATTTTAACGCCTACGTGGTCCAGTGTGGCGCAATTTTGCTAGTAGAGAAAATCTTAAGCAGCATACAAAAAGGACCAGTAAATCAATGGATTATTAACTTTTCAAAGCGATTATAATGAGAAAACGACTGTTAACAAACAATGTTGTGATTTTTGTGGGTTCCAAGCTCACTAGAGTAGGTAGTTTAAAATGGTCAACATAGACGTGGAATATAGGGCAAAATTGTTTCTCCTCTTTATCTATAAAAAGCAAAGACTTACGGTTGAATAGAGATATAAGAATCCGATCTCTCTGGTCTTGCGCAAATATTTTTATCAAGACTACGCTTACGGCGTCCATATGAATGCTAACCCATAAATGAGAGTATGATGATAAAAAAACAACAACAACAAAAACCACTTTGCCATAATTCTTTAAATTTTACAATTTCAGGTTTATAAAAAGAAGAAATCTTTAGGTGGTTTGTATTTAATGTTAAAATGTAGTCAAATGTTGTTGCGCCATTGCATTAATACAAAATGCCAGGTTAGCAGCTATACGCCCTTTCTAGGCAGAACGGGGTATCACTTCTAAAAATTGTCTAAGAAATAAGAAAGAAGTTTACGAAGCATGCAAAAAAAACTAAATTATAGAAATAAGTTAACTACATTACTATTATAATGATATCTTAAAGAGTTTTGAAATATTCTTGATTTGTTTTTATTACAATTAATATTTATTTTCAATTAACCACCGCGTTAACATTTTCTTAAAACTTGTGTAGCCGGATTTATTTTTTAGAGATAAAGGAATTTGATTGTAAACTAGCTGTCCAACATATACGAAGTTTTGCTGCCCTACTGTAGTTTTTAGTTTGTTAGTTGTGATATTTTCACTAGCTTGAAATCGCGTATAGTGACGTTGTTGAGGTATTACTGTTTAAGTAAAAGATTTGTTTTTAATGTTCTGTACCATGGATGACCTGTAGAATAGGTCTTTGATAGACAGTATCTTTGTGAAATAGAATAAATCTAAGCTAGGGAACCTTGCGCTCAAGTCAAATATTGTTTTTATAATTTTTTTCTGTGCCACACCCAATAATGCCGTATTCTAGTAATGACTGGACTAGTGCGAAATACATAGATTTAAGTGTTTTGACGTTTAGAATATCTTTAGTTTTTTTTTTAAAATATACATTAGAGATCTTATTTTTTTTGTTAGTTGGTGAATATGTGGTTTCCGCTTTAAATTACAGTCCACTGTTATTCCTAGATATTTTGCACATTGAGAAATTGGAATATTCCAGTAGGGGTTATTAGGTAAGTCTATCTTAAGACCGCTTTGAGGTTGTTTTCTTCTTATGATTGAGAACGGTAGATAGATGCTTTCGGTAAGATTTATTGTTAATAGATTAGAGTCTAGCCATGAAACAATATTTTTTAAATCTTCTTGCAATGACAATTCTCGCTCCATGAATCCGCCTCTGTAAAAAGGAGGAAAGGAGTGTCCCATGAAATTTTAAGTTAAGTAGATCGTTGATAAAGGCAATGAAAAGCACAGGGCCAAGAACGATGCCTTTAGGCACGCCAAAGTTAAGAGTTTTTTTACTTGCTTAGTGTTTTTCCAATCATAACAGATTGTTGCCTATCCGTTAGATAGGACTGAATTAGTTTTAGGGCTAAGCCTCTAATGCCCATGCGCTCCTGTTTTATTAACAGCTTTTGATGGCTAACAGAGTCAAAAGCTTTAGCCAGATCCAAGAACACAGCAGCGCAAGCTTTATTATTATCAAGAGATTCGTGTATTTTGTTGGTTAAGAAAGAAATCGCATCAGAAGTAGACCTGTTTTCTCTGAATCCGAATTGCAGTTTGTGGAAAATATTATTTTTTTCAAAGAATTCAACAAGTCTTGTTTTGAGCGATCTTTCAAATATCTTAGAAATAGTCGTTGTAAGACTAATTGGTCTGTAGTTCTAGACTTAACTTCTATCACCTTTTTTAAAAATGGGTTTTACAATGGCATCTTTAAAGGCGTGAGGGCACTCACCTGTTGCAAAAATTGTGTTTATTAAGTGTTTTAGGATGTCGCTTATCACGTTTATTGAGTTTTTAAATAAGGTGGCTGATAAATTATCATATCCCGATGCTGAGTTTGGTTTTAAGCCAGTAATAATGTTTTTTATTTCTTCTTCCGTCACTGGTGCTAAAAAAATAGTTTTTGATATTCGGTTTACACGAGTTTTTTGTTTGTGATTTCCTATTGTCAATTATTGAATCTGCCATTTTTTTTCCTATTGTTGTGTAATTTTTGTTGAAAATTTCTGATATAAGTTTGGGATCTGTTACTTGTACCTTATCGTTGTTAATTGTTTTTATACATGTCTCGTTATTATTATTTTTGTTACTATATTCATTGATAACTTGCCATATTTTCTTAGGATTGCTTTTATTTTGTATAATTTTTTGTCTATAAAAATTGGTTTTTAGTTTTCCTATTAATTGTTTATATAAAGCGTCTCGTACTTTTATGGAATGTATGAGGCCGAGAGTTATCCAAGGTTTTTTTTCTCTGTAATTTTATTTTATAGTTTTTGTACTTTGTTCTTTAATGATTCGGTAAAATTATCTGTTATGTAGTTTACGTCATTGCTGTGTTTTATGTGATTAAAATTCTGATCTTTTAGGAAACTGATAAAGGTATTATAATTTACAGTTTTTTGAATGCAGTGTTGTGTTAAAAGTGTTTTTGATTTTATGGGAAACTGTAGGATAGTGGGGTAGAGATCTGTTATTTTTTAGAGAAGGACAATTGGTATCAAAGTTTCATAATTTACAATTTCACTTTTGAAAAATGTATGGTCTAGACAGCTTTTTTTGTTCCTATCAATTCTAGTAAATTTGTTTATGGTTGATTTATAACCTGCCGAGTATAACATATCCATGTAGTCCTGGGAGATCTCAGTATTAGCCATTATATTGATATTTATATCGGCTATAAGGATTTCTGTATCAGCCTGAAAAGATGGTAATATCTGTGAAAGCTTAGTAATAAAATCATGGACATTTGTAGGATGCAATCTATAAATGGCCGTTATTCCTATTTTTCATTGCCATTTTCAATAAGAAGACGTACGCAGGTGTTTTGAGCAATTTTTCTTATATTGAAAGTAAACTGAAAATTTAGTTTAATAAATATTATGACTCCATCGTGGTGGTTAAAGGAACCTTCTCTATAAACTCGTATGTATCCCGGTACATTAAAGTATTCAGGATTTTCTACTCTACAGGTCTCCGTCAAGACATTCACATCAAAATTTTGGTCAAAACAGTTTAACAGAACCTCTAGTTTTGTAAAATTTGTGTTAACCCGCCTTATATTCGTATGAAAAATTGTAAAGCTTGTTTTATGGGCTTCGTTATTTTGTAAAAGCTCTATTGTGCTTTCGTAATTGGTGGTTTCGGTGGTTTCAATTTCATTGTCGTGAAAGAATCGTGCAAAAAAATCAATTTTATTTTATTTATTTGTAAATCAAAACGAGTGAAAAGAAAGAAATAAACTCGTAGCAATTTTAAAATTTGTAATGTAATTTATTTTTTTTGGTTAATGTATGAGTGAGGCTGACTATATAAAGTTAAAAGAAATCGTTATTTTAAAGTAAGATATTTAAAATAAACAGTGATTTATTTATTAATTATTATTAATACCTAAATCAATAGTTTATAACCTTATTTTCTGTTTCTAAATTAATTTTAAATATAATATCATAAAAAAGTAAAAAGAAAATATAAACCTGGAAGATAAATCCGAGAATGCGAACAGCTATTGTTTTAGTTTTTTGGAGTATACATATACGTTTTCATCCTCTTTCGTTTTGATTGACGGGTAGACTAAGTTTGCGCCAACGGTTCCGTAAAAGTGGTAGTACTTTTCTTGGTGTTGTTTTGGAGTTTTTTTAGCAGATGGTCCTGAGCTTAGCCCTGAGTCGCTCTCTTGATCGGATGCTTCTGCTTCTGAGAGAGATTCCGTGTTATCTTCAAGTGCGTTTAAGTCTTCCACTGTGTATTTAGAGTCCTCGATGTGGAGAAAAAATCCCTGAATCCTAGCTTTTAGGTTTTGACTTCTTGCGTTTTTAAGATGGTGTCTTAGGACTTTTTGTTTCTGGAGATCTTCTTTACACATGTCGTTTCCGATGGATTATTTAGCCTTCCTTAAGGCTTCTAGCTTTTCTTTGTGCTTGAAAAGAGAAGATTTCTTTAAGAAAGATATAAACTGTATTATAACCGGTGAATTTGCCACGTGTTTCTTAATTGCGTAAATGTTAAAAAAGAAGTTAAAAAACATCTAAATCAGTTACTTCAACCGAAAAGAAACTAAAAAACAAAAGATCAAAAGATCTTGGGTGTAAATTACACATTTCGTTATTTCCACCCAAGATCTTTTGATCTTTTGTTTTTTGTGTAAATGTTGCTTATGTCCTGTTCTATGATTTTGGTTTCGAAGTACTTATTTAGTGTGGAAAGTGTCACTTGGAGCAGAGTTTTAGTAGTGACGTCCTTTAACCCAAAAATTATGAAATTGTTTTTCCGGAGGTTCCTTTCAATATTTAGGTTTTTGGATTTAAGGTCTTGGATTTCCTGCTTGGCTTGACGAGAAATACTTTGAATCTCCATCTTTAGTTCTTGCGTTTGTTTTATTATTTGCACTGATGAGCATTCGGTAGGGATGCGCTTGGTCAGAAGAGAGCTTCTTGAGATCTTCAGTATCAGACATTGTAGACTTGCGGTTTTACGTCACTTTTTGTACTCAGATTCTTTTAGATTTTTGTTCCTTCCATTTGGGTTTGATGGACACTATATTTTGATACCCGTTTTGTTATTTAATTCTTTGTTAACTTTGTTTGTGAGTCAAAAACTGCAGAAAATGTGTAGGTGCGTACACAGCATTAATGATACGATTTATTTTTTATAGAAGGTATTTGCCTAAAAAGATTACCCAAAATAACAATCTTTTTACAATTGAAATAAATTACAAGTTTGCTCAAGACTCTTGTTACAGTATAAAAGTTCCAATTATTTTTAACAAAATAAAGGAATAGCACATTATTAAAGTAAATTTCATACAATTTTTCAAAAATTTGGCATTTGTTTATCCTAGCGTGTTAATCTGTCCAATAAGGTTACGCTCTTAGGCGAATAAAAAACAAAAATTGTGTTGAATGAAGTTTGGGGAGTCGGTCAGACTTTTCCAGGGTATATCCAGACTTTTCTTGGGTGTATCCACACTGTTCAGGGGTGTAATTCAGGTTTTTCCAGAGAGTAGCCAGACTTTTCCAGGGTCTTACCAAACTTTTCCAGGTTGTATCCAGACCTTTCTGTGGTGTATTCGGATTTTTACAGGGTCTTTCCAGTATTTTCCAGAGTGTATCCAGACTTTTCCAGAGCCTTTTCAGACTTTTCTAGAGTTTAGCCAGAATTCTCCAGGGTCCTTTCAGACTTTTTCAGAGTGTATCCAGACCTTTTTAGGGCCTTTCCAGACTTTTTCAAAGTGTATCCAGATATTTCCAGAATTTTTCAGAGTATATCCAGACTTTCCCAGGGCCTTCTCAGACTTTTCAGAGTGGTCCCATACTCTTCCAGGTTCTTTCTAGAGTGTACTCAGACTTTTCCAGGGTCTTTCCGGATTTAATCTAAAACTTCCCTCGCTCAAGAACATATATAAACCACTATTCGTATAAATACACATGGGTTAGATTGGGTCGGTCAGACTTTTCCAGGATATATCCAGACTTTTCTTGGGTGTATCCGCACTGTTCAGGGGTGTATTCAGATTTTTCCATGGCGTACTCGAACATTGTCAGAGTGTAGCCAGGTTTTTCCAGAGTGTATCTAGACTTTTTCCAGAGTGTATTCAGAATTTTCCAGAATGTAACCAGACTTTTCCTTGATGTATTCAGACTCTTCCAGGATGTACCCAGACTTTTCTGGGTGTATCCAGAATTTCCAGCATATATTTAGACGTTTCCAGGGTGTATCCAGACTTTTCCATAATGCATCCGGACTTTTTCTCGGTTTATCCAGATTTTCTCAGGATCTTTACAGACTTTTCCAGGACTTTTTCAGAGTATATCCAGACTTTTTTAGGTTCTTTCCTGGCTTTTCAGAGTGTATCCAGACTTCCAGGGTCTTTCTGGACTTTTTTAGAGTGTACCTAGAGTTTCCCAGGGTTTTTCCAGATTTTTCAGAGATAATCTATACTTTTCCAGAGTCTTACCAGACTTTTCCAGACTGTATTCAGACTTTTCCAGGGTCTTTCCAGTGTGTATCCAGACGTTTCCATGGTATTTCCAGACTTTTCCAAAGTGTTATCCACTTTTCAGACTTTTTCAGGGTCTTTCCGGACTTTTTCAGAGTGTAGCCAGGCTTTTCCAGATTGTATCCAGACTTTTCCAGGGGGGTCTATCCAGACTTTTTCAGAGTGTATCCTGACTTTTCATGAGTATTTCCAAATTTTTCTAGGGCGTATTCGGACTTTTCCCGGGGATTATACAGACTTTCTAGGGTGTATCCAGACCTTTACGAGGTTTATCCAGACTTTTCCAGGGTATATCTACAATTTTTTTCGAGTAGGCAGACTTTTTCAATATATTTTATATATGCTATATACCTGTACCTATATATACTCGTAATTATATGCCGTCAAAGATTAGTGCCGATAAACTAAGAGTTTTGTCCATTAATCACAAGAAAACGGCTAAACCGATTTGTGTGAAATTTGATAAGACAATGAATCTTCACTTCAGCTGTCGACCCGTAACTTGAGATATATGGCACAGAAAATTGAATTTTTTAAGAGTTTTTTTGCATTTTTTATGTGATATATATATATATATATATATATATGTAGTAAAAAAATAGAGGAATGCTCAAAAACAATATGGGTCTGCGCGTCAACACAAGTAATCACTATGTAAAATTTTCTTAAGTTTGGTGAAGGAGTTTTTGAGTTAGAGTGGTTACAAAGTAGGCGACAGACACACCGACCGACAGACCGACCAACAGACCGACCGACAGACCGACAAACAGAGCAACGGCGCCTGGATACGTGCTTATCACTATTCGAAACCTCAAAATTCGCGGAGGATCATGAAAAAAGTGCGATTTTTTAGAAGATTACAATACTTCCCTTAGCGAGGGAAGTAAAAAATTCAAATCCGAATTAGTCATTCGAAATATACGCGTAGACATGAAATACAGGGCAAAATTATGTTTTCTTTTTATCCATAAAAAACGAAGTCTTACGCTTGAATACGGATAATTATGTCCCATTTCTCTGGACTTCCGTGAACCTTTTTATAAAGGCCACAATTACGGCGTCTATATCGAAGTTAATCAACGCAGCTTAACATCTACTCCAACCGCCAGCGCAACGAATTTTTACCGATGAGAGCCAAAGGCTTATACCTATATCCCTATTTGATATCTGCTGAGTTTCAAGCTTACTAGAGTAGGCAGCTTAAATTAATCATAGAACATACGCGTACACGTGCAATATAGGGCTAAATTCTGTGTTCTTTTCATCTATAGAAAATAAAGACCTACTGCTAGATTGCAAGATTTTAATTATAGCTATGAAGAAAGAATCACTAAAGCTTTCCAAAAACTCAACCTATCTAACGGTCGTTTCACATTTAATTAGTGACTTTAATGGTCAAGAATGTTTTTTCCATGCAAACAAATTTAAATAATTTTCGGTTTTTTAAATTTCTTAGCAATTTTCGAAAAAATCCGGGTGCAACCTTCAAACTTTTACAGTGGACACTCTACATAGACATAAGATACGGATAATTACGAGTCAATGCGACTTTATAAATATGAAAGCCTTGTCGTTTAATTAAATTGAAATCAAAACGTCTTTGTTGACGTCTAGATCCTATAAAAGCCTTAAATTAATAAAAAATTTTGTCAGGGTTGTATATTTTTAAAAGCACACGGCAAAAAAATAATGCTGGTACTAACACACAGTTCACTTTTTGATTGATTTTAAGAAAAGAAATATACTCTTTTCGAAAGGTATATTTTTATGTGGATGACGTCTCTAAATAGTTATTCAGATAAAAATTAAAATCTTCTATAAACGTCGTACTGTCAGAACCTGTCAAAAATATGTCACTTTTTCCCAAAATGTGAAAAAAAATATTTTTCAAAAATAAAACATTTGGGCCTATAGAGCATTCCATTCTAGAGAAAAACAGTCACATAAGCACTTTTGTAGTACTAACCATTTTTTATAAACATGATTTAAATATTTAAAAAGTTGTCACATTTTCAATTTTAATGCTGTTAGTTAGAACCTGACAGAGAACATATTTTCGATAAAAAACGTTACAACTTTTTTTTGTATTACTTATAGTTTCTATAGAAAAATAAAATAAATTGAAGAAAATGGTAAAATCATATCGATTGTATTGAACTTTTTTGCACCAAGACTTTTCTGTAAAACTAAACTCTAAAAAAAACAATTATTTACTAAATAGTTACTCTTGTCACCTATCTACACAGTAAAAAAGTTTGGACCAGATTTGAAAAGGTAACCTCTGGCGGAATTAAATAATAGGAGCTCTCTGAAAGACAACAAATATTGACTATATAAGGTACTTCACTTATTTCTACTTCTATCTTGCCTCCTTAAACCCGGTGAGTTCGAAGGGTCCTATAGAACATTTTCAAAAATATCAGAGCATAAAGCATCATGTACTAGTCAGTATTACGGTCATTCAAAAAATTATTTTTCTTTTGTTGCAGAAATTTGGTTATCCTTTATTTTTACTTAATAAATATAAGAAATTCAAAACTTTTTTACTGTCGTTTGATAGGTAATAAGACTACCTACTTAGCACATAATTGTATTTTTTTTTAGAATTTTAGTTTTATTGAAAAATCTTGGTGCAAAGACGTTCGATACAATCGACATGATTTTACCCTTTTCTTCAACTAATTTTATTTTTATATAGAAACTCTAAGTGATATAAAAAACATTGTAACGTTTTTTTAGCGAAAATATATTATCTTTCAGGTTCAAATGTGACAATTTTTTCCATTTTTCAAACAGTTAAATGACGTTTATAAAAAAACGGTTAGTACTACAAAAATGCTTGTTTGACTTTTTTTGTCTAAAATGAAATGCTCTATAAGCCAGTTAAGATTTTTGTTGAACGATTTTAGTTTTTAAAAAATCTTTATTTTTCGAAAGCAGTTTACAGCGTGAAGCCAAAGCTCAGAATGAATTTAAGAACAAATAAAATTATGAAAATGTACGCTTCTTCTTATCTAAAATGCAGCTGGTGCTGTTCGAGGAAAACTGTATCTTTAGACTAGTCAGCTTCTTCAGGGACGTAACTATTCCCCCATTAGATCGAAAACAACAGGGATGTAGGGTTGTTTTCGAGGGTGCTCGTTTTTTGGACATCTTCTTCTTTCTTCATGGCTAGGCGTCGTTTTCTATAAACGTACAGTGTGACGTATAGAAGTCCCATAACCATAAGCAGGATTGTAAGGGTCGTTAAGACGCTCCATGTAGCTGGATGGATTTGTGAAATTTCGGGGATCCTCATAGATTTGGCTTTTTCTTGAAGATCTTTGATTTCTTGTAAAATAGTATTTAATTGGATTGGCTCAGTGTCTAATTGGTAACTGTAATTATTGATTCTTATAGGAGGTAAAATGAACGGGCTGCCTCTAATAAGTTCTTCTTTATTCCAAAATTTTGTCTCTTCTATCTTGATTCCACAGTTGTAAGGAATTTGAATTAAGCTTGGCTGCTTGATGATGACAAATTCTTTATTTTGGCAGAACTTCTGAAGTTTAAGTTCATCTTCGATCGGTATCGATAATATGTATTGATCAGTTATCTGGTAGATGATCGGTTTTAATATTTCGACGCGTGTGCGTTGACAATTAGTTATTTCGGCTCGTGAGATGAGGTCAATTGCACAATCTCGGATGTGAGGCATAAGGCGATTTTGGCATATGTAGATGTTCTCTAGTTTTGGACAGGCTTCTTCTTCGTATTGCGATTCTTCAGTGCCAATCAATAGGTGGGATGATTTGGGAATAATTATTGATTTATTGATCGGGATAGGAAAAAGGTGATATAATTCAAAGTTTTGTTTTTGGAATATTGGAAAATGAACGGCGAAAATAATTTTATCGTTTGAAAAGCTAACTTGTAAGCTTGCCAATTGATAGTAATAAATCAATGTTTGAACATTAGAATTTTGTCTTCACCATAGTGTGGTTAAATTAAAAATTATTTGTTCAAGTTGATAAGCTGAAATTATAGAGCTATGCAACGTATTTAGTTAAGCAAACATAATAGCGTCCTCTAAGATATCCAAAAACGTTATAAAACTTTGACAGTTCAAAATAATTTGAAAAATTTTATTTTGTGCTTTTAGAAAATTCGTGATATCATTTATTGATTTATTCAGATTGCTCTCAACGATATTTATATGTTCTTTGAGAAGTTCCTAATTTTTTGACAATAAGGATATTGTACTATAATTGTTGTGTTTGTCAAAGATATTTGCATTTTTATCTCTGTGCTGACTGAATTTTGATTTGGTAATAACTTATTGATAGCTTCATCGTATTTTTGGCCATCTTCGGAGTTTAAAGTACCAAAAAGCCATTTTGATGCTTTTCCAACTATATTTACTAATCTTCGTTTTATGCGGTTGTATGTTATTAAATTTGATCCTTGTTTGTGAGATAAGAAACTTAGCGTGGTTAAATAAATTCTTAGAACTAAAATAATAAGCGTAAGCTTGCGAATTAAAAGCGGGTGTAAAATTAAGCGATTTTTCGATTATACTATAAAAGCGTTCAATTATTTTCAATTGATTATAAAGCGGGGCTAATTCTATATAGTGTAAAAATGTATGTTTTCCCTCAATTACTCTTGCGTTACCTAATCGGAAAGGGAGTAAGGGAGTATTAATAGGGATGACTTTTATATCTTCTTTAGTTAGAGTCGTCACTGCTGACACGGCCATGAACATGGTTGCTAGTCAAAGGGGTGTCATCATTAGGTGCGATTTCCTGCGAAGAAGAAAATCTTTTAGGCTTTTGGATTTGCGATTTGTGAATAACTTTCTTGCCCTTTGTCATTACTTTGGTTCCAATATCTTGTGCTACCATAGCTTTTAATTTGCGAGGTTTGTTTTGCTGTCGTTTTGCCTGTTTGTCTGTGACATAGATTTTTGTATCAAGCGGAATTTCTTAAGGATTTTCTCGTTTTTCATTTTGTTTATGATTTTGTTTAGTTTTCGTGTTATGCGACGTCTCATAGATTTTTTGATACATAGTCTTCATCCGCTCGCGTCTGTCATTCACGTATTTACTGACAATAATTTCGTCTGTCAAATCAAAGGGGTCTAAGGAATCTAATCGTGCATTTATGATGTCAAATAGTCTCTGTTTTTTCACGCTATGTACTGATGAATTATAGCCAATAATCGCGTATTGCATCAATTTATTATTTGAAGAATTTGGTTCTTTTAATTTTAAGGTCCCGAGATGTTCGATAAGAGTGGAATGTAATCGTTCGACTGGACTATTACTGTTTGAATTTCCCGGTGTCGTATAATGAATGCCTATTTTGTGTAACTTACAAAAATCTAAAACAACTTGGTTTTCAAATTCTGTTCCGCTATCTGCTGTGATGTATTGAGGTAGACCATGGTGACTAACAAAGTTTGACAAGCTGTCAAATATGTGTACACTCGTACACGCGTCTATTGGGTACGCTTGACCGTATCTCGAGAAGACATCAATGGCTGTCATATACATTGAGTTTGAAATCTGGAACGTGTCTAGATGAATGCACTCGAAAGGTTGTGTGGGTGTAGGTGTTAAATCGAATTTAATCTGAGGTGGATGTCGGTCGTACTTTGCTTTCTGACAGATATCGCAGTTGTTTATATATTGTGTTCGGTCAGTTTTCATGTTTGGCCAATAATATAATTTTTTCAGTGTTAATAGATTTTCATGGATTCCTCTGTGATTTTTATTATGATGATAGGTAATCAATCATTTTTGTTTTTGTTCTTCGGACACATCCATTAAATATATATTAGATAGTACTAATTTATAGGTGTGGTTCCTAAAAGTTTGCGGCAAAATAACACTTAATCTTTGGTTAAGGTTAATATTCGAGTTTTTGAGATAAAGGCAATAGTATTTCGATGGGTTAACGTATTCTTTGAAAAATTTTATTATTTCCTGCTCAAAGTTTGCTGTAAGATGTACTATTAGTCGTTCTTTGGTGGCAAAAGAAATATCCCTAGTCACATGATAATTACCTCGGTCTCTCTGGTAAAAGATAATTTGATATGCATACGTATTTACGCAATTTTCGGTAATTGGCACATTTAAAATTGGGTTTTCGACGGATGTGTGTACCGTCTCGTTATCATCGGAATCTGGGACCTCAGGAGTAGGATTCTCTTGTAAAGGTATGTATTGGTCGATTATCGTTAATATTGGTTTCCGAATTTATTAACGCACTTACTTGTTTTCTCTCTTCTTCACTTCAGTTTTTATTTATTTGCGCTATGTATTCCTCTATTTCTTGATTTATTTCTCCTGGATTACCTAATCTTGATAATGCGTCGGCGTTTGAATTTAATTTGCCTTTTTTATATTTCACATCCCAATCAAATTCTTTTAATTTTAGGCGCCATCTTACAAGTCGAGAATTAGGCTCTTTTATATTTTTAAGGTATTCTAAAGGCTTATGGTCGGTGACGATCGTGAATTTTCGGCCACATAAGTAAGGTCTAAAATATTTTTGTTGCCCATACGCAGACCAATAATTCTTTCTCTATTGTCGAGTAGTTTTGTTCAGTCGGGTTCAGCGTCCTTGATGCGTAAGCTATAGGTAGGTCGCTTTCAATAGTTCCTTCGCTCAATACTGTTCCTACGGCTACGTTCGATGCGTCTGTTGTCAATATAAACGGTTTAGTAAAATCAGGGTATTGAAGTATCGGATCATTTGTCAATATATTTTTACAGGTTTCGAATGTCTCTAAAAATTCGGGGTTGTGTTTTGTAGTTGCGCCCTTCTTTAAACACTCCGTAAAAGGTTTGGTTAACTTAGCGAATACTTTAATAAACCTTCTGTAATATCCAAGTAATCCTAGAAAATATTTTATTTCTTTTGGTTTTGAAGGTATTTTTAACGATTGTATGGCTGCTATTTTTCGTGGGTTTGGTTTTATTCCATCTTTGGTGATAACATGTCCCAAAAATTCGACTTCGATTCTCAAAAATTCTGATTTATCTAGCTGTATTTTTAATCTGGCTTCTCTTAATTTTGAAAATACTTGTTTTAAGTGTTTTATGTGTTCTTCAAGGCTCGTTGAAAATACTACTATGTCCTCCATATAGACTAGGCATATTTTTCCGTTTAAATCTCTTAACACATTGTCCATTACTCTCTGAAAAGTGGCGGGTGCGTTTTTTAAGCCGAAAGGCATACGCACGTACTCGTATAATCCGTTTTCTATACTGAAAGCTGTTTTCTCGATAGATTTCGGATCTATTTCTATCTGGTGAAAACCTGATGATAAATCAATTGTTGAAAAATATGTACATCGACCTAATTTATCCAAAATATCGATGATATTTGGTAAAGGGTATTTATCGTCGATTGTTTTAACGTTAAGGGTCCTATAATCAGTGACGATGCGCCATTTCTGTTTGCCACTTGCGTCCAGCTTTTTTACTACTATCCAAATAGGACTACTCTAAGGGTTTTGACTTGGCCTGATTATTCCCTCGTCTAACATTTTATTTATTTGGCGTTTGACTTTTTCTTTATGCACAAATGGGTATCTATATGATTTTGAATATGTAGGAATTTCATCGGTTGTTCTTATGTCATGTTTGATTTTATTGGTTAAAGTCAATTTTTCGTTCCCTTTATGAAAAACATCTGAAAACTCGTTACATAGGTTTATTAGTGACAATTTTTCTTCTTGATTTAAATGGTCGCAATGAATTAATTTTGATATTTCTGAGTCTTTCTCTAATTTATCTGTATAAATATTTTCCATATATAAAAAGTCAAAATTTTCTTTGTGAAAATCGGGAAAAATTTGGACTTGCATTGGTTCTTGAAAATACACCGTTATGTCCTGGTCTGTATAGTTACAAACTTCTGTTGGTGCGAATCCACGTGTTGCATGTGTCAAGGTCTCCGGAAAGTAGAGGTGTTTGATATTACACTCTGCTATCATTATATCAACATTATTCGCGGAAACTAGAATCTTTACGTTTGACACTTGATATGCATGTACTGTAATGCTATACATTTCGCTTTGCGGTTCTCGGTAATATATGGGAATACGATTTTGATAACTGATTAATTGTTTATTTAATAAATCTTTTTAAATCGTTAAGGCCTATAATCCCGTCATAAAACTTGTGAAAGTCAAAAAGTATGAATTAAATTTCTGGATTTAAGTTAAATTCCGAAGAAGCTGGTAAATTAGGTTTGTATAACACTTCCGTTTCGCCAGTTCCGGTTTTTATGGTGGTTGGTGAATTATAAATTTTTTCTGGATAATATTTTTCTACTACAGACGGTTTGATCAATGAATGACCGCATCCCGTATCGATTAGTAATTTTACAGGCGGATTTTGAATTTTAATGTAAGGTAAACTGTTTGTGGTTTCTGTGTTCATTTCTATAGTTAGGAATTCGTGTTCTGTAGGCAGGTGTCTGAAAATTTTGTTCCTCATTTGAGTCGGTTAAGTTTTTATCAAAGTTATAATCATAATCAGTGGTTGTACGCAAAACATCAGTATAGTCTTGGCTGTCGTAATTTATTAAGTTCTGGTTATAATATTCGTCAAAATTTTGATTTTGACTTTGATTATTGTATGAAAAATAATCATCGTATTGATTTGTTGAAAATTGATCAAAATTAGAGATATTCTGAATATTCTCAACATTTTGATTTAAGGTGGAAATCGGTGTTATTTGTTCACCTTGATCGATTTGAAACAGGTTCGATTGATTGAGTCTCATTTAAGTCGTATTTTTCGTGCATACTGACATAGGTACTGGTTTATCCGTTGGGGGTCTTCCTGTTGGTCGAAAAACGTCTCTTGGTGGCCCGAAAACTTGCCGGTTACTAAAGTATCTTTGCGGTGGTAATCGTCTTGGCTGAATATTGATTGGGGCTCTTGGGAATGATGGATTTTGATTTATTAGGATTGATTGGATGCAAATGGGTTATGCATCGGTCTAAAGTTTTGTTGATTTTGGGTATTTTGAAAATTGGTATAATTTTGAGGTCTGAAATTATTTTGTGGATTTTGATAATTATGTGGGTTTTGATAATTTTGTGGATTTTGAAAATTTTGTGAATTTTGGCTGTAGAAATTTTGAAAATTAGTTGGTGGGAAGTTTGATCTTTGCATAGGCCTAAAATTTTGATTTTTATTTGGGATATCATAACTTGAACGCGGTTGTTGTGTTTTTAACGCGTTTTGTGAGTATTGAAAATTTTCTTCTTCATTTACGTACATCATTGCGGTTTCTGTGCTATGCTATGGATTTGGTAACCCTTTTATAAATGTTCTTAAACAAATTTGCTTCTATTGTCTTAAGTGAATAACTTTTGTATTCAAGTCCATATTTGTCAAAGGAATTGATGTTATTTTTTGAGCAAGGTGGCTACGTAAAACTCGTAATCTTTTTGAAAAATCTAAGGGATGTTCGGTTTTATTAGGGGTTGCCATAAACAAATCCTGTTCTAAACACCCTAAGTTTATTTTATCGCCAAAGCAAGTATATAAAGCATTTTTAGTATCGTCCCAACTTACTAGTTCCATTCTTCTACCTACTAAAATTTGCGCTCTATCAATAAGTTTCATTCGAATGGTGCGAATTAAATATTGATACAAAATTGAATCAGCATTTTGACAATAGGTCGAAAATAAGAAATCACCAGCAGATAAAAAGTAATTTAGGGTATTTGGATCACCGTTATATTTATTGATTTTATCGGTAAACATTTTTAGTAAAGTATTATTTGGTTGCTGAGCAGGTTGCGGTACCTGCGGTTGTTGCTGTTGCTGTTGCAACTGCTGTGTATTAGCATTTTGATTGGTATTTGCCATTTTTGGATATGGTTCAAAGGATTTTCGATTTTGTTTTTCCTTTTTCGATTTTAAGTTTAAATTATTGAAAAATCGATCGATTAAATCGTCAACCAGATCTTCACTTGAAGTGGATGGTATTTCTTTATCCGTTTTACTCATTCAGCTTATAAACTATTATTTTGACTAGATGTGCTCATCCGTTTTAAGAACAAGAACTGAACATTTAGTCAGTCTATTGTTCTCTCCAAAATTAAAATTAATATCCTATACTAATTTTTTAAACTCTAATTTTTAACAAAAATTTCAAAATTTTCTATGCTGTTTTGGTTTCTTAAATTTACCTTAAAATTACTTTCTACCGCTCAATCGGAGAGGAGAAATGGGTGATAGGAAAGATTGGACACTTACCGTTTTGGTCGTAAGTCTCGGTTTGATCCTGGACTTTCCCTCTAGTGTTTGGTACCTCAGTGCTTGATGGTTTTTGACGAATTCAATCGCCCTATGACCTCTGTGCACTGACCACTTCACTGACCACTGTCTCTCTGTTCGATTGTCACTTAAGGGTTAATACCCACAATTCACGACGGTCAACACCACACGGATATTGGTTTTGGATAAACTGATACCGATCGCGAATTGACAAAAATCCTATCGACTGCGCCAGTTAAGATTTTTGTTGAACGATTTTAGTTTTTAAAAAATCTTTATTTTTCGAAAGCAGTTTACAGCGTGAAGCCAAAGCTTAGAATGAATTTAAGAACAAATAAAATAATGAAAATGTACGCTTCTTCTTATCTAAAATGCAGCTGGTGTTGTTCGAGGAAAACTGTATCTTTAGACTAGTCAGCTTCTTCAGGGAAGTAACTAGCTCTAATTTTAATTTTTTTAAAATGTTTTTTTTTACACATTTTTACACTTGATAGTCTTAAATATTAGTGAGTCGTTAGAACAAGTTAACACAACTATTTGGATGGATATTTAAGTTCTTGTTAAAATAGGCATCATAACTTGTTTGAAGCAAATCCAAGTAATATTTAGGAGAAAGTAAAAAGACTATTTAAATCAACAATTGCTATACAAACCAAGGAGTCGCGACAGCACCCGTCGGCACATTTGATGTTTGGGGGACCATTTTTCGGAAGCGATATGAGATAAATTCCCACCATTATACTGTTCAACTTATGCTAAAGTGCTCGAACAAATGTTAATATTTCGTTTTATTGTGCTATAGCCAAAATTTATATACACTGTCGAAAAAATAAGACTTTGTCTCAAAGTTAATTTACAAGGAAATTTTTCGGATTAAAAGTCAATATTAGGTATAAAGTTTTTAATGAAATGGACTAAATTATATTTTACAAATATTTATTGGAAAGATTAACGACTTAATGGCTAATCAACAGGTTCACTTAACGTTATTAAAATTAAACTATTTTGTAAATAAGGTGGGCATGTTATTTTAAATAAGGTACGTACAATTAAGGTACGTATGTTTAGGTACAGGATGTTTTACTAGTTTTCTCATCCATTTTAACCATTAATTTTTGTCCTAAAAAAATAATTTAAAAACCCTTAGAATCGGCGATTTTTTGTCGTTTTAATCTCAGCAAGAACTGGACTTTGACTTTTACCATGTAAGTTTCTGGAAAAAAAATAATTTTAAGCAATTATTTTGTTAACAACATTTGAAACGCATAAAATAGCTTTGTAGTATAATTTTTAAAAAAAATATGCAAATGAGATTAGATATATGAGACTTGCTTTTAAAAATAAAAATTGGGAATTCTTACAAACTTTACTTATAAAAAATTGTTTTTGTATAAAAACTTATTTGTCGCAGAGTCTGCGTGAGAGAGATGTTACTTTCTGAAATTTGATGCGTTTTTTTTTGACAGGGATGACATATGACATATGATGACAGGGAAAAAGTAGAAATTTTATTTAATTGAAGGATATGTATTTCCTAACTAAAGATTTACTTATATTTTTTACAAAAAAAGCTCAAGGGACTTTTTTACATATTATAGCATTACCCAAGGATATGCATCGGGGATATGAAACTTCATCAACATACCGTGGTTCGCACATGTTTCCACGTCCTTAAAGTTAGCAGTACAAGGTCAGCAGTGCAAAGATTTTATAATTGGAAAAATTAGTGCTTAATTAGCACAGTGCTAATTAAATGCCAAGTCACAAAATTTTGTGCTATTGTAGTTTCCGAGATATGACCTGCAATGCTAGCCACCCGTTAAAGATAGTAGTGCACCATGCTAGAATGGTCCAGAAAAGTAGTAAAGTGGTCTAAAGGATCCAGATAATTAAATGCTGGCATTTCAATAAAAAAATATTGTATTTCTTACTTTTTTCTGCTTATTTTTTAAAATTAACCTGGTGCACTGTTAACTTTAGGTCATACAAATATGTAAGTTCTTATTAAAGAAGACTTTGGTGGTGTTTTTGATACTGGAATAAATTAGTGCTATTTAGGTACCAGTAAAATGCCAAATAACCAAATTTTGTATTCTTATAGTTCCCGAGATATGGTCTGCATTGCTAGCTACCAGTTAAAGATAACAGTGTATCAAGTTAATTTTAAAAAATATGCAGAAAAAGTCAAAAATATAGAATTTTCTTATTGAAATGGCAGCAGTTAATTAGCATTTAATTTTCTGGACCATTCAGACCACCCTACCACTTTTCTGAACCATTTTAGCATGGTACACTACTATCTTTAACTTGTCAGGCCATATCTTGAAAACTACAAGAGCAAAAAATTGGTTACTTAGCATTTAATTAGCATCTTAATAGCGCGAATTTATCCTAATATCAAAAACACCACCAACGTCTTCTTTCACAAGAACTGACATATATGCATGACCTAAAGCTAGCAGTGCACCAAGTTAATTTTAAAAAATATGCAGGAAAAAGCAAAAAATATAAATTTAAAAAGGGATTTAGTGAGGGTGAATAAATAACAAAATCAATGAATAGCGAGCTTTCCCTCAAAAAAGTTAATGATAACCGTAGATCCGGATTTCGCACTTGTGGTGCTCATCAGTACGGTGCTAGGAATTAGGAGATGAAATGGTGATGAAAAAATATGACACAGGATTCATGTAAAAGACAACCATCTATCAAACTGCAGAATCGGCAAATGTACCTTCAATTTGAAGCAAAATTAAGCGTCTCTATGGAGACAGATATAATTATCTTTACAGATATCCTAAGCTCTGAAGTTGATAAATTTAAAAAGAGATTTAGTGAGGGTGAATAAATAACAAAATCAATGAATAGCGAGCTTTCCCTTAAAAAAGGTAATGCTAACCGTAGATCCAGATTTCGCACTTGTGGTGCTCATCAGTAAGGTACTAGGAATTAGGAGATGAAATGATGATCAAAAAATATGACACAGGATTCATGTAAAAGACAACCATGTGTCAAATTGCAGAATCGGCAGATGTACCTTAAATTTGAAGGAAAATTAAGCATCTCTACGGAGACAGATATAATTATCTTTACAGATATCCTAAGCTCTAGAGTTGATAAATTTAAAAAGGGATTTAGTGAGGGTGAATAAATAACAAAATCAATGAATAGCGAGCTTTCCCTCAAAAAAGGTAATGATAACCGTAGATCCGGATTTCGCACTTGTGGTGCTCATCAGTACGGTGCTAAGAATTAGGAGATGAGATGATGATGAAAAAATATGACACAGGATTCATGTAAAAGACAACCATCTGTCAAATTGCAGAATCAACTTCAGAGCTTAGGATATCTGTACAGACAATTATATCTGTCTCCGTAGAGACGCTTAATTTTCCTTCAAATTGAAGGTACATCTGCCGATTCGGCAATTTGACAGATGATTGTCTTTTACATGAATCCTGTGTCATATTTTTTCATCATCATTTAATCTCCTAATTCCTCGCAGCGTACTGATGAGCACCAAAAGTGCGAAATCCGGATCTACGGTTATCATTACCTTTTTTGAGGGAAAGCACGCTATTCATTGATTTTGTTAAAAAATATAAATTTTTTAAATTGAAATGGCAGCATTTAATTAGCATCTAATATTCTGGACCATTCAGATCACTCTACCATTTTTCTGGACCATTCTAGCATGGTGCACTGCTATCTTTAACAGGTAGCTAATAGTGCACGTTATATCTCGGAAACTACAAGAGCACAAAATTTGGTTACTTGACATTTAATTAGCACTTAAAAAGCACTAATTTATTCCAATATTAAAAACACCACAAACATCTTCTTTCACGAGAGCTAAAATATGCGTCCTGCAGCACATTGTACGTTTTTGTCCAACAAAAACACGATTGAATTATCGTTATTTCCACCCAAGATCTTTTGATCTTTTCTTTTTTAGTTTCTTTTCGGTTGAAGTAACTGATTTCGAGGTTTTTTAACTTCTTCTTTGTTTTAATTGACTTAGGAGCATAATCCTGCCGGAAATATTAACACGCCAGGACGAATTCGTATCAGGTAACTTGGATAAGTAAGTACCAGTGCGAAACGATGCCTATTTGTAAGTGGTTCAAGGTTGGAAATCTAAGTGTATGATGGTGTTTAATGATGTATAGTGGAGGGTGACCAGTGAAACTACTGATGAGCCCACGCTGGTTACCCAGGGCGAAACATCGTTTAATCATTTCGCTTTGATCTTTTGTGTGTTCCTTATGGGATACTCATACAAGTTTGAATTTTTGTTATTTCCACCCAAGATCTTTTGATCTTTTCTTTTTTAGTTTCTTTTCGGTTGAAGTAACTGATTTGGAGGTTTTTTAACTTCTTCTTTGTTTTAATTGCCTTAGGAGCATAATCCTACTGGAAATAATAACAGGCCAGGACGAATTCGTATCAGGTAACTTGGATAAGTAAGTACCAGTGCGAAACGATGCCTATTTGTAAGTGGTTCAAGGTTGGAAATCTAAGTGTATGATGGTGTTTAATGATGTATAGTGGAGGGTGACCAGTGAAACTACTGATGAGCCAACGCTGGTTACCCAGGGCGAAACATCGTTTAATCATTTCTCTTTTCGCTTTGATCTTTTGTGTGTTCCTTGTGGGATACTCATCCAAGTTTGAATTTTCGTTATTTCCACCCAAGATCTTTTTATCTTTTCTTTTTTAGTTTCTTTTCGGTTGAAGTAACTGATTTGGAGGTTTTTTAACTTCTTCTTTGAACACACAATAACATATACATCAAGAATTACAATTTGACCCTACATCAGAAAAGTTTATACTGTTTTTGTGCTGATGTGTACAATCATCTTCCTACAAGTTTAAAAAATATAAATGGTCTGTATAGATTTAAGGAAAAATTAAGGCAGTTCTTTAACTAATAAATAAGAGGTGTGTATTGTATAGTTTTATGTTTATTTTAGGTATGTATTTTTCATTTTATACTGACATATTTTATTTTACTTTATTTCTACCTATGTTGACAAGGTCTATATTTACTTTCTATATCAAATGACAATAAATAAAATTTGAATTTGAAAGTTAAAAAAGGAGAGTAGCTTACATCATGGCCATTTTTTTTTATTAAGAGTGGAGTCTTCGCTTGCAACTTTTCTTGTCTTATTTTTGGCCTCATATTTAGATAGATCATATAGCTCACATTTATTTTAAAGCAATTTTTGCAATATTGTCTAGTCTTGCAGATACACAGTAAAAAATGGAAATTTTGATTCACTTTGAGTGAAAAAATATCTCACTGAAAATTGAGTGAAAGTTACTCAAAATAGTATAAGGTAACTCAGGATTATGTTAAATGGGGTGCCCACAAATTCAGTATAAATTTCAAAACATTTATCTCAATTATTCGTGGACTTGTTTTAACGATTTTTTTTTGTTATAACCAGTCCACGAAATTCGACATTTAAACTCAATTTTTATGAACACCATCGACACAATGTTTAAACTTGTCAATGTCATAAAGTCATCACACAATTCTGAGTTAACACCTCAGACTTAATAACTAAAGAAGAGACCATTTGAAAATTCTCTAATGTTTACAATTCAACACCCTTCTAGACGAATGCATGGGGAGAAAAAAGATAGACGAATAAAACGGCAACACTGTTTAAAGTCGCTTTTTCCACGACCAGTGGCGGCAACTTTTGCGCGTGTCAACCCACTTCGCTCCAAACAATAAAATAAAATAAGTTTGTAGCCAATATTAAAATACTAGCCACCTAATTAGAGTTAAATTTGTAGTGGTGTCCAAGGCTTCCTACTTCGTTACTCACAGAAGAAGGAAGCCTTGCATGGATAGCATTACAAGGCCCTTAAACTGCGACGAATAGGTTAAAATTCGTTTTCTTAATAGTTCAAAACTCAAGGTATTCGCCGAGGTGCCAAGTTTACCAACGCATTCGCCAAAACTCTAATATAAGTACTGCTGTTGTGATTTAAAACAGTTTGCAGTTCTTAGCCTTAGACTAAAAAATACCTAAAACTGCTCCCATTATTAATGAGTCCAAAATCTTGATATTAATAACCCAGAAATGACTTACAATATATTATTGCAACCGGCAAAAGTTATAAAGTTGTTAAAAAAAATGAGATATATACCTTTCACTCATCCACATAGCACAAAAATCACATCAAAGTAAGATTTACGTTAACAAAGACAATAAACTTTTTTTTCATCAGAAAAGAACCTCATACCATTTATATTTATTTGTTTATAACTACATCTTTAAAAGTAACTTGAAATCGAGGAGATTTTAGGGTATCAAAATATCATATTTGCGAAAGCTTTTAGGTGCTGTGTATATCATATCTTTTTTAGTCTCATTAACTTCATGTGCCTAGTTGTCACTTAAAAAACCGTCGAAAATAATTTCCAAAACCACACTAGATTTTTCAGATCTATTAACTTTTTGCGTTTTTTTTTGTCGCGTTTTTTGCACTCCTTTTTTTTATTAAAAAAAGCGAAAACAAATTATAAAAACTGAATAATTTTTCTGATATGCGCGCTGTGGTTGGCCACCTCGCTTATTGACGAGATCTTTCGTGTCAAGTGGCCAGTGCCTTATTGCTCGCCATTTTTTATGTTTTTTGAATCGCACAAATAACCGTGCACAAAGAGTTGAGGTTTTTGTGATTATGTAAATGTGCTAAATAAAAGTATGGTTTATATTCTAAGGTAAGTAAATGTACCAAACAATTACTACAATTTCTTCCATACCGAAAAACCTTATGGCGTCCCTATTTTTCGATCGCCATTTTTGATCATCCACTCTAGCTGGTGCATACTTATTAGTGTGGTCCTTTATCCTTTCTTAGATACGGTTTTGACAATATGTGATTTATGCTAAAAAATAATTTCCCTAAAATTGAGACATTTTTATTTGGCAAAAGCCATTTTCGCTTCTTTGTCTACCTAGATGGTAGGCTTCTTAAAATTTTGACATCTGATTTTTTTCACAGTAACAAACATTAAGCCGATAGAAGACAAACCTACCAGAGAGCCATTGGAAAAATAATAGATGGTAAAATAAAATTGCATATTTGGCTCAGAGCTGAGAAGTATTATAGGTATGTATAGTATTAAGCTTGTACCATGTCATGTGGTCTGTTAAATTTAATTGTTTCAATTTAAAATTCTTCGACATAGCTGAGCATGGAGACAGGACTTTGTCTAATTTTTTGAAGGGTATAAACCTTTTGTGCTGGCTTCTCCAAAAAAAACTTAGAATTTCATAAAAACTGTAAGGAGGTAAAATTATTAGACTGAATATCAAAAAAACTGAAGTTCCAAAGGAAATTTTAAATTTGTTTAGGCGTCGATTTTTTTGTGTTTTTTTTTGTTAAACAGTTTAAAATTACATACCTACTTAGGAATAAACTAGAAAAACGTTTTTTTATATAACTTTAGGAAACGAAAGCTTGTTTTCGTATATGAAATAAACTTTTTTTTCAGAATTCGTAAAAGATATTCACAATCAGTGACTACGAGTTTGACAAGGCTTCGTTGGATTTTTCCTACTATGCTTCTTCCAGGGTACGAACAACCCAAATATGCAACTAAGTAAAAAAATGGTAACCATGTAACAGATATAGTAAAATTTTTTCCTGCTTTTTGATTATAATTTTTTAAATTTATTAATTTATTTATTTTTTTAGCCTCCAAATGTGATCTGCTGTCACAAATTATCACTTAATATTTTCCAGGTAGGTGTACTTATATTCTATAATATTGTATAAGTTTATGTGGAGTGATCCACCAAACCGATTGTTCTATTTATCAATCTCATGACATCCAAAGATATGTTTAAAATAGAAATAAATAAAATTTTTTAAAAAGTTAAAAAAAAAATCTATATTTTTTACCTTTTACAAAATTTTAATTAGGTATTTTTATTTTTAATATAGAATTTTTGTATCTCGTAATTTTATAAAATTGGATCAATAGGATTTCGTGCGTGTTCCTTGATAATTACACAATTATACAATGTAGAAACTAAGTAGAATGACGGTGAAATTCAAGTTTTAAAACGCCAGATTCATGTAGAAAAGGCGCAAAGTTAATGCGATTTAGATGTGGATAAAGTCTGCTTAGAATTCGCTGCTAGAAATAACGTAAAAACGTTGTTGTTTTTATTTAATAATTGCGTTATTAATACACCTTTTTTACCAACGTTTTTTTTATAATGCTAAAAAGCGACCTATTAAGCTCGTTTTCATATATGACATTTTTCTAGCAACTTTCAATATTAACGTTTTTTTTTTCTTACGCAGTTTTTACGCAAAAAACACGCGATTGTGCTATGTGAGGCATGTGTTTTATTTTTTTATAGAAAATAAATTAATTTCTCATTTTCCTTGAGCACACACAAAAACATATTATTTTTTTGTTACAATTTTTGATCAAGTCATGTTTTGTAACTTTTGACGCTCCTTTAGTCCGCTTAAAAAATATTTAAAAAAATGTAGGGAAGAGTCCTTTATATAGATGCCTAAGAAAAATATGAAATAAAATCATGCACTTTTACAGAAATTATTGTTAATTAGTTAAAGCAAGTACATTTCTTTTTTAACTTTGTGTACTCTTTTTGATGAAGTTCAGGTATAAATTTGTTGCAAATGAATTTATCTTTTTTGTACAAAACTTGCATTTGATCTGTTATCTAAAGTAATCTATTAGAACGAAAAGTGTAAAAATTTTTTCTGTTTTCTCCTGTTTGGAGGGTTTCCATTTTTTTAATAATTTTTGCCTGCTCTGTCGTTATAATAGTGGCTTATCCAGCATGTCTAGTGGAACGTTTTTATTTTTCTAGAGCGAAAAAATGTGATAGAGAGAGAGATTATCATTTTCGTCCCATAACTCTTCTTCGTCTTCCTAAAGAAGCAGAGTTTTACACTTTATTTTTGACTGAACCCAGAGTTGACTTCCAAGATGATTGTCAATAAAAACATACCCTTCCTCCCCATAATCTTTATCAGTTACTACTTTATTAGTACTGTTGAGTGAAAATCTGGTGATACTATTTAGCAGGTTTGGCTCAGAAGTGAGTTCGTCATGCTTCTCCATAATTTTAGCATTATAACAAATTGACAAATAGTTTGTTTTACTCACCTCCAATTCGCCGTGTTGATTGACTAATATTTAAGCACAACAACTGCAAACAATTGCAGAATAACCAAAAAACTTTCTAAACCTACCAAAAATATTATTTCAAAGTGTAAACTGTTATGACCATCTATGAGCAAAGCGCTGAAAGATATATTTTGCACGAATAATCTATATTCTGCGAAATAACAATTAAAAGGCTTTACTTAGGTTAACGGATTTCCAGAATGCCAACAGATTTAACTTTTACAAAACGAAGACCTAAAGAAAAACACTTTTTAAAAAAATAGGCACTTTTTTTCAGAAAAAAATGTTTCGTTTGTCTGAATTTAAATGGATCGACATAATTTGAGCCAAATTACAGAGGCCTGAATTTATTTATTTAGCTATATATAGCCAAGTTATTTTAATTGTTTGGATTTTATTTCTTATTATTATTTTGCAGCTATTTTAAATGTTGATGAGTTTCTGAATTCACGTTAATCAATGTGAATGTAAGACGAGGCACCAAGAGGAAAACCCTTAATACCTCTAAATTTACCCTGATAATTAATTTAATGGGGGCCACTTCGATAGATATTCGGTATTCAATAAACCAAGCTATATTTTACCTGCGATAGGCAAGCGTTTGCAGTTGCACTTTATCTTTGCACTCGATTTATATAGAAATAATGAACGCTCATCTATCTACTTACCACGTTGACTGTTGTTGTTTATTGCCAGAACAACTTCTATTTTGTGTAAAAACCTATACCTGGGTACCCAACACATCCGCGGATAAGCCCTAGCCAAGTAACATTTCAAACTTTTAAAGTTTTAATAAAAAAGTGTCCAATTTTTATAGAGGCATCCACAATTTCTTTGTAATTTATATCTGATCTCCAAGTTTTGTTGCAGTGCATTAGGTCAATATTGTAATATGTAAAGGTTATACAAAAAAGAAGTTACAAAACCTCCAAATCAGTTACTTCAACCGAAAAGAAACTAAAAAGCAAGAGATCAAAAGATCTTGGGTGGAAAAAACGAAAATTCAAACTTGGACGAGCATCCCACAAGGAATACACAAAGGACCAAAGCGAAAAGAGAAATGATGTTTCTCCCTGGGTAACCAGCGTGGGCTCATCAGTGGTTTCACTGGTCACCCTCCACCATACATCATTAAACACCATCATACACTTTGATTTCCAACCTTAAATCACTCACAAATAGGCATCATTCCGCACTGGTACTTATCCAAGTTACCTGATAAGGATTCGTCCTAGCGTGTTAATATTTCCAGTAATTTGTTTCAATTGCCTTAGGAGCATAATCCTATTGAAAATATTAACACGACAGGACGAATCCGTATTAGGTAACTTGGATAAGTACCAGTGCGGAACGATGCCTATTTGTGAGTGATTCAAGGTTGGGAATCAAAGTGTATGATGGGGTTTAATGATGTATGGTGGAGGGTGACCAGTGAAACCACTGATGAGCCCACGCTGGTTACCCAGGGCGAAACATTCATTTCTCTTTTGGCTCTTGAATTTTCATTATTTCCACCCAAGACCTTTTGATCTTTTATTTTTTATGTAAAGGTTGGTCACTTACCGAAATAAAATGGTGATTTATAGATCCAAAACATAATTTATAAAAGATGCCAGGATAACTCTTACATTAATAATAATAATTTATATCTGACATCTTATAGAATATAGTAACAAAAAATTTATATTTAGTACCCTACCGATTCAAAGGTAAACAATAATTATTTTGAAAGGGGAAATACTTAGTTTGTTTTTAAGCCTGCTTGAAATGGTGAAATAAATCATGATTTGCATGCAAGTAATTTTTCTCATCTCGCTTCCGTGTATGACCAAGCTTAGGATTCTAGTGGGAAGAAAATACTTTCATACAATTTTGACAATTTATTACACCAAAAAAGCTTTTTTTAAAGGTTGTACGGCAAAAAAAGTTGTAGCTGTCTCAAAATTTTTTTGCTATATATGTAAATCTGCATGCATTGCCAAGGAATTAGTGTAATATGTGCTGTAATGCCATGTTAATTTATATATGGTTGAATGCCATGAGTTGTTTCCCCTCTCGTCTGGGAGTTATAATTTATATAATAGGACAAGTTTTATATTTAGCCTCTTGCAGATATTTGTATAACTTGATCACCTATAGAAATATAATTGAATATTAGGGAGCAATAACATAATTTATAAATGAAGCCAACATACCTCTTATCTGGCTTATAATTTATATATTGCACCCTTTAGAACACTGTGACAATCTTTAGTTTTTAGAGGATACTTTTATAACTTGACCACCTATAGAAATATAATAGTATATTATGGACCAAAAATATAATGTATAAATGGAGCCAGCTAAAGCTTGTAGGCCACCACAGGGTAGAACCCTCTACCCACCCGGCGAGTACCAGCCAGCCAGCATGTTTTTGCCTTTTTTGACCGTTTTCACAATGTAGAACATTGTTTTTTTTTTAAATCACTTTTCTTTTAATGATCGCCAATTGACCAAGGGTTTTTGGGGGTTGTTTGACCTAATAATGGTCATTTAGTAAATTAAGAGAACCTTGGAACTATTTTATAACAATCATGGCGTTAACATAAATAAGAAATACTTCATATATTTGTTTTAACTTTAATTTTAAATGATCTTATTTTTCAAATTTCGTTTCTTTTCTTTTACAAGTTTTCCAACGACTTTTTTATGCATTTTTACCAAAACTTGTCTCTAAGAAAAAACAAAATTCAAAAGTTTATATGGAAACCAACAGTGAGATTTACTAAGATCTAAAATAGTACCCCCCACAAGTCTAAATATTTACACCTTTGGGGGGTGCTAAATTTTATTGATCATTAACCAATAAAACACCTCCAATTTTGTCCAAAAAAGCGCCATATTTAGAACTAGTTTTCAGCACAAAAAATATGTTTATAAGGGCACTACGAGGCAAAACAAACATAAGTAAAGGTCACTGATTATGCACGAAAAATATACCAGACAAAAAAAACCGAAAACAACTATATTAATTTATTTAAAAACTGAAATTAAAACATTGAGGTTATCTAAAAGCTCAGTCAAGAAAACTTTACTTACTCAAAGCTCACTCATTTCAAAGCTGTAGCTTTCATCAGTTGAGGTTGGTGCAAGCCAAGGTACAACCAGAAGTAGAAGATCCGAACTCGCTGTTTGTGATTTGAACGCAGCTAATATTTTTAGACTGACATTTCGACAGTGACAGAAATGTAAACGAAACTTGCATTTAAGTTTTTTAATACATTGCATAAATAAAACCTTTTAAATAAATACAAAATTAATCTTTTCCTTAATTTATTATTACCCATCTAAATCGTTGTGTGACACCAAGTATTAATTGCAAAAATTAATTAACAGGGGTAAGTTTTAATTAGAGTGACATATAACCCCAATTTTAATTTGTTCTATAGAGTGTTTACTATTTAAACCCCACGAGGGTTTAAATTTTTTAATTTTCTTTTCTTATAAATTGAAATTTTCTTCTTAAATCCAACCAAAGATTGTGTTAAGAAAACCATTCAATAAACAAATTTATTAAAATTCTTCTTATAGACCAAACTATGTCCAAAACTTAAAATGCTTAAAACCAAAAATTTTACTTAAACTTAGGACAGTTTTAATAAATCCCACCGTAAAAGACCAGATAACTTATCGTGGTTCTGTATATTGTATTAGCATATATCTGGTTCTTCTTTATAAACAAATCAGTTGCCTTGTGTTTTATATTGGTGTGCCAAAGGTTATAAAAAATGTTAGATTCTCTAAAGCGTTTTATAAAAAGGTGGTCGTAACCTGTTTGGGCTTTTTCATTTAAGAGGTTTAGGGGGTATATTCTGGTAATAGGAAAGTTCTGGGAACGACATTTTAAAACTTAAGGTTTTTAATATTTGGTGGTGGAAATATTGCCAATACTATTATAAATAAATAAATGTTATTTGGGTAACTCGTGGACTAGAGAAGCTTATTAAAAAAAAGTTCAAACTGTGTGGAGATTAGTGGTCAAACTAGGAACTAACTTAATTTTCTTTCAAACTTATCACAGTGACATATGGACAATAGACAGAAGGAATACTTTCAAGACCTTGGGTAAGATAACGTAGACATTCAAGATATCAAAAGTTGACTCGTTTTTATAGAAATCGTATTAGTTTTTTTTACAGTTTTCTCTCTAGAAATAAAGGGCCTTAGTCGCCGTATCTATTCTTTTTTACACTCGGTATTAATCATCTCGCAAAACCTAATCGATAAGTTATAGAGCAAAATTAATCCAACTTGGCTTTACAATAGGAACTTATCGGTCTATAAAGTTGGTATGGCCTGACTTTAATAAAAGTCAGCACTATTTTTAATAGTTCCGCATGCAGGTTAAACAACTACTACATATTTTTAGCCACTTTACCTATATGTTTGTTACAAACTGACTGGAACAAATACTAGCATTTTTCAGGAAAGTTTTACTTATATTTTTTACAGAAAAGATTTATGGCGTAGAGGGTAAAGGAAATCGAAAAAAAGTTTTTCCTCGACCAGGATTTGAAACAATCCTATGCTCTACCAACTGAGTTACCGAGGAACCAGCATTTTGACTGGGTATTCGGAATTCTTTTCGTCCGATTCGTTTTTTTAGTAGTTAACCTAGAGATGTTATAAAGAAAAAAAGGTACACATTCACGATTATTATTTGTACGAAATTTCTATTTATCAGTGTCAGATGGCGAATTTGCAACTAATAATTTTAGCCAAATATATTTACAAAAGATTTGTGGCATAGAGGGTAAAGGGTGAGGGAATAAATCGGAAAAGTTTTTCCTCGACCAGGATTTGAACCCGGGACCTCTAGAATACCAGTCTAATGCTCTACCAAATGAGCTACCGAGGAACCGGGGTTTTGACTGGCTATTTGAAAATCCTTTCGTCCGATTCATTTGTTAGTACATATTTATGATTAAGTGCTCTTATTCAAGTGTAAGGAAGGAACATAGTTATTTTTACCAGGACTTATTACACTAGAAAACAAATTCCAACTTTTTTTTGTTTCCTGAACAAAAACCCTTTCTTTTGGATTTAACTCCACCCAAGTAACGAAAAAATGTTAATTAAATATTTTAGTTGACTACAATGAATATCTAAAATACATATAACCATATATTTTTAATTTAACAAAAGAAATTAGGTAACACATTTTTATTATTAAATCTAGTTTCGACACTTATCTTGCGCCTCTCAGCCTGTGTAGCCACACTAGTCCAGTAGTAGTCGGCTAACACCTTGCAGTTCCATTTTCCCTGATACGTTATTTCTATGTATAAAATAGCGACATAAAGCTATTTGTAACTCATCGCCCTATACGTATCCGCATCTAGCGAGAACCAAGCACATTAGTTGGTCAGAAACTTGTACCACGTTCGAAAAGAGCAGATATATGCTAATCTAAGGTGTTCTTGAACACGATAGGTGTTGAGATGCGTTAGGTATCACGTATCGTTATGGCACACGTATCTTATCTCAGCACCTATTGCGTTCAGAACCACCTTAAATTAGTATATATCTGCTCTTTTCGAACGTGCTACAAGTTTCTGACCAATCAATGTGCTTGGTTCTCGCTAGATGCGGATACGTATACAAATAGCTTTATGTCTCTAATATCTTGGTGGAACCGTGCTCGCCACTTACACCAGCACAATTTTCCGGAAAATAATAGGAGAATCCAAGAGATGAATTTTTAACGACATGTTGCATCCTGGTAAAACAAAAGAAGATATAAGCAAAAGAAGTTGGGCAACTAGGTCTTTATAGATTTCTTGTGTTCCCCAAAAATTTTTTGCAACCATGCAGCGTCTTTTTCCTTACCTGGAAGTATGGAATCGAATTGCGCATCTCCGAAAAGTTTCCTAATCTGGAGACCCACAAATATTCCCTCTTTTATTTTAGCGTCATGTGTCTAGGGAACTTCTCTTTTAAATAATTAAACACATGGTCTTGTTTGTACATTGACCTCACAAAATTTTTCGTAAGTCCTTTATGAAGTGGCGGTAGCAAAATTTTTTCTTGGGAGCCAAATATTCTTTTTTTTTAGTCCCATTCGCAGAGAAACTTACAGTATTTGTTATAACCTAGCTGCATTCCAAGAAATTGGTATAATAAATCCTGCTATTTCCTATTTAATGGTCGAATTTTTTTATACATTAAGGGCAGATAGGTAATTATCATAACTAGCATGGATCTAGCTAACTGACACTTTTACAAAACAGATTGTTAATTGGCATAATAAAATAGGTAATATTTTCCTATTTTGATCTAGGAAACATTTTACTTAGGTGTGACGTCATGGTTACATTATTTATTGTCTTTGGTCTTTGGTTGGCAAGCCTGAAAGTGAAAATAATTTTTTAAAGTTTTGTGACTGAACAAGCAAACAAGAAAGACAACTCCGGCGTGCGCGAAATATTGGCGTAAGTAGCCGCGCATCTTCCATCTTTCGCAGATAACTTCATTCACGCAATTTCTATTCATCTTAGCTGTAAACACTGTTGAGTTAATTTAAGTTTATGTAGCGTGACTGTTGAACTCGTGTGAGTGCAACGAATATGAATTCAAATTTTATTTATTTATACTTTTTAATTACTATAAATTTTTAAACTAAACGTTATGTAGCTATATTCATTTTACAAAATAAACAACCCACAATCAGCATCAGGTAATCATTTCCCGGAAAAAATAAGGATGGGGAAAAGGCAATAAAATCAAGTGTCAAGAATTTTCGGCACCTAATTATGTTCATTAATAGTTATGTTCATTATTAGTGTGACTTTTCAACCCTTCCTGCTATAAAGTTTTTATTCTTATGTGATTTTAAACAACCAAACAATAATATTTGTACAGCTAATGGTATCTCTAAAATTTAAAAAGAAGTTTTCTTCTACAAGTCCATGGTGTTTTATTATACGTTGAACTCCTGTTAACTCTGTGTTAAAAATACCACATGTTACACATTTATTATAGCAGTTTCAACGAAAAACAGAAAAAAACGATGCTTTAAGGATAATGCATTAAACAGAGACAATTAGATCAAAAGATTTTGTGTGGAAATAACGAAAATTCAAACTTGGATGAGCATCCCACAAGAAACACACCAAAGGACCAAAGCGAAAAGAGAAATGATTAAATGATGTTTCGCTCTGGCTAGCCAGCGCGAGCTCATCAGTGGTTTCACTGACACGGATTCGTCCTGGCGTGTTAATATTTTTTTTTCGTTTGAAGTAACTGATTTTTTAACTTCTTTTTTTGTTTTAAATGCCTTAGGAGCATAATCCTATTGGAAATATTAACAGGCCAGGACGAATCCGTATCAGGTAACTTGGATAAGTGGTTGGTTTCTTTTCGGTTGAAGTAAGTAATTTGGAAGTTTTTTAACTTCTTTTTTTGTTTTAATTGCTTTAGGAGCATAATCCTATTGGAAATGTTAACACGCCAGGAGGAATGCGTATGAGGTAACTTGGATAAGTGCGAGTGCGGAACGATGCCTATTTGTGAGTGATTCAAGGTTGGAAATCAAAGTGTATGATGGTGTTTAATGATATATGGGGAGGGTGAACAGTGAAACCACTGATGAGCTCGCGCTGGTTACCCAGAGCGAAACATGGTTTAATAATTTTTTTTTTCGCTTTGGTCCTTTGTGCCTTCCTTATGGGATGCTCATCCAAGTCTGAATTTTCGTTATTTCCACCCAAGATCTTTTGATGTTTTGTTTTTTTTTTTGGTTTCTTTTCGGTTGAAGTAACTGATTTGGAAGTTTTTTAACTTCTTTTTGTATTTTTTAGAGACAATTATCATAGCATTTTCTCATATCTCTATCCAGCGTTAACCTTATGGCACGTTTTTGCTTATTTTTCTTTTTTTTTGGTTTTTGCTTATTAGTTAATCCAAGCATTGTTTGCGTATATTTGCCTTATACCACCTTTTTTCTTCTTTTATGACAAGCGATAAAAAAACTATATTTACAAGAATAGGTAGGTAAACTGAGATTCATTTTAATAAAACATAATCAATGGGGCCTTATCCTTGCAAACAAAGCAAAGTACTTACATTCAAAATAGGTATAACCTATCGATGCAGTCTGCACGTCGGCACAACCTTTTGTCATAGAAAATATGGAACTTGCATACTAAAAAAGGACAGAGACATGTGAAACGTATGCTTTAACCTTTGTGTGGCCCAGTTCTAAGAAAGAGGAAAAGACTCTTTGAGAAAGTTGAGGATACTTGGGCTTTAAACAGATGGGTGTTTTGTTAACTCACAATAAAGGTAGAGCGATTTTGTGCAATGAGTATAATATGGTTTGTGATAAACTGGATTCTGTTATTTTCAGGGCATAAATAGGGGGCCCTCGCGAATTTTATGTTGAGATTTGAGCCCAATCGTTCAACTAAAAACAGGAAAGAGTTTATTTTGGGACGAAACGTGTAGACACACCCTAGTTACATCATATATTAACAAAAGATCTAAAGAAGTAGGTGCGTCTGCACGTTTACGTGAACAGGAGAAAGTAAAGAAGTATAAAGAGCTGGTTAGGAGCTACATCGTTGTACCTTTCTATCATGATCCTTGGGGTGAGGAAGCAAAAAGGTTTGTTAACGATGTTTCTTTGAAAATTAAAAGTAAACATTTTAAAAGGTTCTTCACCCAGAGGATCAACCTGGCAATAGAGAGAGGAAATGCCGCTGCGGTCTTGGGGACCTTAGGCCATACGAAAGATACAGACCTTGAGGATTTATTAATGCTTTAAATAATAAATTTAAATTTATTTTAAAATTTTATCAGTTTCTCTAATTTTTACATTTTTATTGTTAATACAGCAGAAATAAAAATATGAAGATGTGCAACTTTTAACTTTTATTTTGATCTGAAAACGGATTTGCGCATATCCAATTGATGCACATAACCGCACTTTCATTTGTTGTTTTCGTTTAAATTTATTTAATGTTTTTTGCATTTTTTATTTTGTTTTTGGAAGATTGATATTATTTTAAAAAAACAGTATGATGGGGTTTATTTTAATTATTTTAAATATTATTGGTGTCACTTACTTTTGTTTACATGCGCAAAAGCTGTGGGCTGATTGGTTCAAAGTTATTTATATTCTTATTTTTCTTTGGCAATATAAACCAAAACTATTTGTATATCACAATAAAAATTAAAACTATAAAATAAAACTTAATGCTTAAACAATAATTATATAATAAACCCAAAGCGGAAGACGCTTTATGCAGTGAACTAAAGACAGAACACCCCGTCCAAACGGTGATGGTAGATTCGGTCAAAGCAGGTAGCAAATTAAGTTAGAAATTTTATACCCGTTTTAATATTCCCAGGTGCTTAATCTCTTTCGTAATGATTAGAAAGTATGGGCTTTTCCAAAAATAGGATTAATTAATAAATTAATAATATAAATTCCATGAATTGGGTTGGCTTGGGTTCAATATATAGTATTTAAGTACCTATATGTTACACTTTTATAGTTATATTTTATTAAGTAAAACAAAAATTATTCAAAACTAGTTTTATTTCACTAGTCCTCTTTTAAAATATTTTGCCGGGACCGAATTTACCTATGCAGTTTCACTGAAAAACCAAATTTGGGATCGAATTTAACCGTTATTTTTGACCCCTTTTTTCCTGGGAGAGAATTCTCCTATTCCCCGTCCAAAGGCTGTAAGTCCGGCAGTGTTCCCAAAACAGATGCCGCGTTACCTCTCTGCATTGCGAGGCTAATTCTCTGCATCAAAAAATAGGCGGATCTAGGTTCCTGGATCAGCGGATTTTAACACCAAGTTCTTTTACGAAAATTTTTGCTTTCCCCTCCCCCAAGGACCAAATGTTTCGACACAAAAAGAAATCAATAAATAATTTGGAGATATTTCAGAACACTTTTTAATTTGTATTTTTTCGAAAATTGCTGCTGCTACACCAGCTTTTTTAGATATCATGTTTAAATAGGAAGCTGCCATGGTGTCTGAGCACGTTGCATCCAACACCAATGGTCTTCCTCTAGTCCATGGGATCAGTGTTAAACCATCCGCACGTTTTCCATCGGATCTACAGATACTAGGGGGTTCTAGAATGGCAGGAATTTCTGCAGAAACAAAACTGTAACTGCCCATTGGCAGCATAATACCAAACACCCACACCTATGCGCGCTCACGCTGACACGCAACACGTGACGCGACATAGATCTGCAGGTGTTTTACTAAATGCAGAGCCGCGTGGTACGTTTTCTAAGTCAGGGTGAGTGCGCATAGGTATGAACTATAGGTAAGAACCAGGTGTAAGCAAATTTATCCCACTGTCAACTTTTTAGCCGAAAAGGTCTCTCTGGCCCCCGCAGTAAGTTTAGTTTTATTTTATATTCTAACCCGGTTAACAAAAACCACAAAAAATAAAGTAGATTGATAGAGTATTAAAAAAATACTGTCTTGTGCACAAACTTAGTAGAACCTGGTGGTCCATTTGTTGAGTTTTTAAATTCCTCCAAACAGAATCTTTAAACTTAATCGGTTTCTATGATTATTACACCCTTGTGTTTTTTAATGTTTTATGGGTTGGTATAAGCACATTTTTTATGAGACTTTTGGGAGATTTTATGATCAGTCAGGGTAATTTTAAAGGTTTCTTTTCTTGTTTTATAAGTCTTCCTTAAGATTCTATATTCAGACAAACTAACATAATTTTATGTATGTTTTTGTCTGTCCATCTTTAAATATATCCAAATTTTTATAGGTCTCCAGTGCATTTTATAATCTAACTAACTATATATAGTATTTAAGTAAGTATTTAAGTACCTATATGTTACACTTTTATAGTTATATTTTATTAAGTAAAACAAAAATTATTCAATACTAGTTTTATTTCACTAGTCCTCTTTTAAAATATTTTGCCGGGACCGAATTTACCTATGCAGTTTCACTGAAAAACCAAATTTGGGATCGAATTTAACCGTTATTTTTGACCCCTTTTTTCCTGGGAGAGAATTCTCCTATTCCCCGTCCAAAGGCTGTAAGTCCGGCAGTGTTCCCAAAACAGATGCCACGTTACCTCTCTGCATTGCGAGGCTAATTCTCTGCATCAAAAAATAGGCGGATCTAGGTTCCTGGATCAGCGGATTTTAACACCAAGTTCTTTTACGAAAATTTTTGCTTTCCCCTCCCCCAAGGACCAAATGTTTCGACACAAAAAGAAATCAATAAATAATTTGGAGATATTTCAGAACACTTTTTAATTTGTATTTTTTCGAAAATTGCTGCTGCTACACCAGCTTTTTTAGATATCATGTTTAAATAGGAAGCTGCCATGGTGTCTGAGCACGTTGCATCCAACACCAATGGTCTTCCTCTAGTCCATGGGATCAGTGTTAAACCATCCGCACGTTTTCCATCGGATCTACAGATACTAGGGGGTTCTAGAATGGCAGGAATTTCTGCAGAAACAAAACTGTAACTGCCCATTGGCAGCATAATACCAAACACCCACACCTATGCGCGCTCACGCTGACACGCAACACGTGACGCGACATAGATCTGCAGGTGTTTTACTAAATGCAGAGCCGCGTGGTACGTTTTCTAAGTCAGGGTGAGTGCGCATAGGTATGAACTATAGGTAAGAACCAGGTGTAAGCAAATTTATCCCACTGTCAACTTTTTAGCCGAAAAGGTCTCTCTGGCCCCCGCAGTAAGTTTAGTTTTATTTTATATTCTAACCCGGTTAACAAAAACCACAAAAAATAAAGTAGATTGATAGAGTATTAAAAAAATACTGTCTTGTGCACAAACTTAGTAGAACCTGGTGGTCCATTTGTTGAGTTTTTAAATTCCTCCAAACAGAATCTTTAAACTTAATCGGTTTCTATGATTATTACACCCTTGTGTTTTTTAATGTTTTATGGGTTGGTATAAGCACATTTTTTATGAGACTTTTGGGAGATTTTATGATCAGTCAGGGTAATTTTAAAGGTTTCTTTTCTTGTTTTATAAGTCTTCCTTAAGATTCTATATTCAGACAAACTAACATAATTTTATGTATGTTTTTGTCTGTCCATCTTTAAATATATCCAAATTTTTATAGGTCTCCAGTGCATTTTATAATCTAACTAACTCATAATATTTTTTATAATAAATTTACTAGTAGTGTATTACCTTAGACACAGACAAATCGCATAAAACTTCATTTTTTCCGACCACCTAAAAACTAGTTAAAAAAGCTACACTTAGTATACGTACTGTCGTAAACACTTCCACAAAAAAAATATTTTTTTGACTGATGAAATCTTATAAAATATTAAAAACACAAAATATCATAGAAACTTATCAAATTATTATGATCTTACCTGTCCTGATCTATATGCACTTTGAGACAAATATTAAGTCGTAAAAAAAAATATTTTTCCCCGCCTAAACTTACATAATCTTATAAAAAAAAAATATAATGACATGTTCTTTCATAAATACTTTTACAATAATATTTTTTGCTCATGAAATCTTGCAGGCTTTTATAAAGAACGCCTCAAACAATCTTATAGAAGCTTATCAAATTAACATCTCTCCCATAGCTTCTGGCGACAAATAAGTACTTATACGAGAAAAATTTCCTATTAGATATGTAGACCTTGTGCAAGCCCAAGTAGTATCATATTAGAAGTGAGCATATTATGTTACTTCTACTATTATTACTACTACCATTACTGAAGTTGAATCTTTTACAACTTTATGAGGAATTTTCATATTAAAAGTCATAAAATAATGTAAACTTTTATAAACCAAATGGCTGGTGAAATATGATGAAATCGTATGCAAGATCTGTGTTTTAGTTTCACTAGTCAAAAATTATAAAAAATCACTAATTTGTATATATATCATGAAATTTTATAATGGTTTATTTGTTATTTCTATAATGTTTTATGACGTTTTATTGGTAGGGTAGTCAAATAAAAATAAAAATCATTTTATATACTTAAAAATTATTTTACGATACCTCGGATGTCATACCTTATATGTTGTACTCAATGCTTGAAAGAACCAGATCTATTAAATAAATTTGTTCTTGAAATTAACTCTGTATTTCGGACTTTCATTGTCTATATCTTATTTATACACGACGTTTCGATCAGTACAACCTCTGATCGTCTTCAGGTGCAAACAACAATCTATTCCTAAGGCTACTTACTTATATAATATAGGAAATCACTCAACCGCGAAGTTTAAGAAGTTGGCTCCGCCCAAGGAGGGGCTTCCAAATATTTGGAATTTCAACACTTGGTTTACTGAAAATACCGTGATTCTGTCCAATAAAGGCAGCTTCGAGGAATTTTCGTTTCTTCCAGTGTGACTCCTTGTATAAAATCTTTGCTTCTGTCCACTTCATTCGGTGTTGTTTTGACCATGCGTGTTCGGCGATTCCGGATTTCATTGTTTCACCTCTTTGGGTATTCGTCTGATGTTCCTTAAGTCTAACAGATAGCGGTCACTCACAAGGAACTTGGTAAATGCATTCCTTATTTTGTTTGTTCTCCGGTTTTGTTTTATTAAGAAGGCTTCGAATTGTATTATGAGATTTAAAAGCCGTTTTTATATTAAAGTTGTTCGCTACTCTTCGAATTTTCTCTGATACTCCTTTAATGTATGGAATTGTAAGGAATGCATTTGGCTGATTTTGGTCCTGTCTCTGTCTTGTTTGTTAAAATTTAGCAATAGTATCTGTTATAAATTTAAGGCTGTAAGCCTTCTGCTGCAGATCCTTCTTAATGTTTCTTACTTCGATATTCAAGTCATAAGAGTGGTTACAAATTTAAACGGCTCTGTTATACAAAGTTCTGATTATGCCTCGTTTGTTTGTAGCAGAATGATTTGAACCTTGATTTAAATATTGTCCTGTGTGAGTGGGTTTACGATAGACTGTTGTTCTGATGTCGCTTCAATCGTTCAACTAAAAACAGGAAAGAGTTTATTTTGGGACGAAACGTGTAGACACACCCTAGTTACATCATATATTAACAAAAGATCTAAAGAAGTAGGTGCGTCTGCACGTTTACGTGAACAGGAGAAAGTAAAGAAGTATAAAGAGCTGGTTAGGAGCTACATCTTTGTACCTTTCTATCATGATCCTTGGGGTGAGGAAGCAAAAAGGTTTGTTAACGATGTTTCTTTGAAAATTAAAAGTAAACATTTTAAAAGGTTCTTCACCCAGAGGATCAACCTGGCAATAGAGAGAGGAAATGCCGCTGCGGTCTTGGGGACCTTAGGCCATACGAAAGATACAGACCTTGAGGATTTATTAATGCTTTAAATAATAAATTTAAATTTATTTTAAAATTTTATCAGTTTCTCTAATTTTTACATTTTTATTGTTAATACAGCAGAAATAAAAATATGAAGATGTGCAACTTTTAACTTTTATTTTGATCTGAAAACAGATTTGCGCATATCCAATTGATGCACATAACCGCACTTTCATTTGTTGTTTTCGTTTAAATTTATTTAATGTTTTTTGCATTTCTTATTTTGTTTTTGGAAGATTGATATTATTTTAAAAAAACAGTATGATGGGGTTTATTTTAATTATTTTAAATATTATTGGTGTCACTTACTTTTGTTTACATGCGCAAAAGCTGTGGGCTGATTGGTTCAAAGTTATTTATATTCTTATTTTTCTTTGGCAATATAAAACAAAACTATTTGTATATCACAATAAAAATTAAAACTATAAAATAAAACTTAATGCTTAAACAATAATTATATAATAAACCCAAAGCGGAAGACGCTTTATGCAGTGAACTAAAGACAGAACACCCCGTCCAAACGGTGATGGTAGATTCGGTCAAAGCAGGTAGCAGATTAAGTTAGAAATTTTATACCCGTTTTAATATTCCCAGGTGCTTAATCTCTTTCGTAATGATTAGAAAGTATGGGCTTTTCCAAAAATAGGATTAATTAATAAATTAATAATATAAATTCCATGAATTGGGTTGGCTTGGGTTCAATATATAGTATTTAAGTACCTATATGTTATACTTTTATAGTTATATTTTATTAAGTAAAACAAAAATTATTCAATACTAGTTTTATTTCACTAGTCCTCTTTTAAAATATTTTTCCGGGACCGAATTTACCTATGCAGTTTCACTGAAAAACCAAATTTGGGATCGAATTTAACCGTTATTTTTGACCCCTTTTTTCCTGGGAGAGAATTCTCCTATTCCCCGTCCAAAGGCTGTAAGTCCGGCAGTGTTCCCAAAACAGATGCCGCGTTACCTCTCTGCATCAAAAAATAGGCGGATCTAGGTTCCTGGATCAGCGGATTTTAACACCAAGTTCTTTTACGAAAATTTTTGCTTTCCCCTCCCCCAAGGACCAAATGTTTCGACACAAAAAGAAATCAATAAATAATTTGGAGATATTTCAGAACACTTTTTAATTTTTATTTTTTCGAAAATTGCTGCTGCTACACCAGCTTTTTTAGATATCATGTTTAAATAGGAAGCTGCCATGGTGTCTGAGCACGTTGCATCCAACAACAATGGTCTTCCTCTAGTCCATGGGATCAGTAATAAACCATCCGCACGTTTTCCATCGGATCTACAGATACTAGGGGGTTCTAGAATGGCAGGAATTTCTGCAGAAACAAGGGCACGTTTTATTATATCATTTAGACTGTAACTGCCCATTGGCAGACCGTCATCCTGAGCATAAAACCCATCTTTCACTTGAAAATAAGAGTTATCCAGATAACACTCCAACAACTCCATCACTCCCTCCAGTGGTTTGTAAAAAGTGACAAATTTCATACGAGCATGAATATCAAAATAATAAATAAAAATAAAATATGGTGTGAGATGTGAAATTCACTTTTTTTATAAGTAATGTACTATTTCTCCTAAGTACGACAACAAAGATTTTACGCTTATTTATTTGATTTAATTGCGCATTTTTTACTTCACGATACAAAATAGTTTCTGTTATACTTAATTTTAAAACAATGCAATTTTTAAAAAAAATGTGTATTTCGGACCGAAAAGTAGCAATATATTATCTTAACTAATGCGGAAAGCGATACACTCGCAAATAGTTACTGACAGGAAAGGTACCACTTAACACTGTAATCAATACAATGAATAATATTTATGTCTAAAGGAGAGCTAGGTATTACTTTGCGCTGATCTATCTTAGTTCATTATTCGATTTCCAAGTCATGAGAAATGTTACAAATTTGAACGGCTCTGTTATACAAAGTTCTTCGGTTGGTTGTAGCAAAATGATTTGAACCTTGATTTAAATATTGTCCTGTGTGAGTGGGTTTACGATAGACTGTTGTTCTGATGTCGCTTTCTACTCGTTTGACAAGTACATCCAGAAAAAGAATTTGACAATTTTGCTCCAACTCTATTGTGAATTTAATGGTGGGTCTTATGTATGGCAGCCTGCCACTGGAGAGAGTGATGGAGTTGTTGGAGTGTTATCTGCATAACTCTTATTTTCAGGTGAAAGATAGGTTTTATGCTCAAGATGACGGTCTACCAATGGGTTCATCGCTTTCGCCAGTGGTGGCCAATATTTACATGGAGTGGTTCGAATCACACGCGGTTGATACCGCAATATATAAACCTACGCTCTGGCTAAGATATGTTGATGGTACTTTCATTGTCTGGACCGGGAATGACCAACAACTTTCACCTAAATAACATAAGACCCACCATTAAATTCACAATGTTGTTGGAGCAAAATTGTCAAATTCTTTTTCTTGATGTACTTGTCAAACGAGTTCAAAGCGACATCAGAACAACAGTCTATCGTAAACTCACTCACACAGGACAATATTTAAATCAAGGTTCAAATCATTTTGCTACAACCAACCAAAGAACTTTGTATAACAGAGCCGTTCAAATTTGTAACAATTCTCATGACTTGGAAATCGAATAATGAACTAAGATAGATCAGCGCAAAGTAATACCTAGCTCTCCTTTAGACATAAATATTATTCATTGTATTGATTACAGTGTTAAGTGGTACCTTTCCTGTCAGTAACTATTTGCGAGTGTATCGCTTTCCGCATTAGTTAAGATAATATATTGCTACTTTTCGGTCCGAAATACACATTTTTTTTAAAAATTGCATTGTTTTAAAATTAAGTATAACAGATACTATTTTGTATCGTGAAGTGAAAAATGCGCAATTAAATCAAATAAATAAGCGTAAAATCTTTGTTGTCGTACTTAGGAGAAATAGTACATTACTTATAAAAAAAGTGAATTTCACATCTCACACGATATTTTATTTTTATTTATTATTTTGATATTCATGCTCGTACGAAATTTGTCACTTTTTACAAACAACTGGAGGGAGTGATGGAGTTGTTGGAGTGTTATCTGGATAACTCTTATTTTCAAGTGAAAGATGGGTTTTATGCTCAGGATGACGGTCTGCCAATGGGCAGTTACAGTCTAAATGATATAATAAAACGTGCCCTTGTTTCTGCAGAAATTCCTGCCATTCTAGAACCCCCTAGTATCTGTAGATCCGATGGAAAACGTGCGGATGGTTTATTACTGATCCCATGGACTAGAGGAAGACCATTGTTGTTGGATGCAACGTGCTCAGACACCATGGCAGCTTCCTATTTAAACATGATATCTAAAAAAGCTGGTGTAGCAGCAGCAATTTTCGAAAAAATAAAAATTAAAAAGTGTTCTGAAATATCTCCAAATTATTTATTGATTTCTTTTTGTGTCGAAACATTTGGTCCTTGGGGGAGGGGAAAGCAAAAATTTTCGTAAAAGAACTTGGTGTTAAAATCCGCTGATCCAGGAACCTAGATCCGCCTATTTTTTGATGCAGAGAATTAGCCTCGCAATGCAGAGAGGTAACGCGGCATCTGTTTTGGGAACACTGCCGGACTTACAGCCTTTGGACGGGGAATAGGAGAATTCTCTCCCAGGAAAAAAGGGGTCAAAAATAACGGTTAAATTCGATCCCAAATTTGGTTTTTCAGTGAAACTGCATAGGTAAATTCGGTCCCGGAAAAATATTTTAAAAGAGGACTAGTGAAATAAAACTAGTATTGAATAATTTTTGTTTTACTTAATAAAATATAACTATAAAAGTATAACATATAGGTACTTAAATACTATATATTGAACCCAAGCCAACCCAATTCATGGAATTTATATTATTAATTTATTAATTAATCCTATTTTTGGAAAAGCCCATACTTTCTAATCATTACGAAAGAGATTAAGCACCTGGGAATATTAAAACGGGTATAAAATTTCTAACTTAATCTGCTACCTGCTTTGACCGAATCTACCATCACCGTTTGGACGGGGTGTTCTGTCTTTAGTTCACTGCATAAAGCGTCTTCCGCTTTGGGTTTATTATATAATTATTGTTTAAGCATTAAGTTTTATTTTATAGTTTTAATTTTTATTGTGATATACAAATAGTTTTGGTTTATATTGCCAAAGAAAAATAAGAATATAAATAACTTTGAACCAATCAGCCCACAGCTTTTGCGCATGTAAACAAAAGTAAGTGACACCAATAATATTTAAAATAATTAAAATAAACCCCATCATACTGTTTTTTTAAAATAATATCAATCTTCCAAAAACAAAATAAAAAATGCAAAAAACATTAAATAAATTTAAACGAAAACAACAAATGAAAGTGCGGTTATGTGCATCAATTGGATATGCGCAAATCTGTTTTCAGATCAAAATAAAAGTTAAAAGTTGCACATCTTCATATTTTTATTTCTGCTGTATTAACAATAAAAATGTAAAAATTAGAGAAACTGATAAAATTTTAAAATAAATTTAAATTTATTATTTAAAGCATTAATAAATCCTCAAGGTCTGTATCTTTCGTATGGCCTAAGGTCCCCAAGACCGCAGCGGCATTTCCTCTCTCTATTGCCAGGTTGATCCTCTGGGTGAAGAACCTTTTAAAATGTTTACTTTTAATTTTCAAAGAAACATCGTTAACAAACCTTTTTGCTTCCTCACCCCAAGGATCATGATAGAAAGGTACAAAGATGTAGCTCCTAACCAGCTCTTTATACTTCTTTACTTTCTCCTGTTCACGTAAACGTGCAGACGCACCTACTTCTTTAGATCTTTTGTTAATATATGATGTAACTAGGGTGTGTCTACACGTTTCGTCCCAAAATAAACTCTTTCCTGTTTTTAGTTGAACGATTGAAGCGACATGAGAACAACAGTCTATCGTAAACCCACTCACACAGGACAATATTTAAATCAAGGTTCAAATCATTCTGCTACAAACAAACGAGGCATAATCAGAACTTTGTATAACAGAGCCGTTTAAATTTGTAACCACTCTTATGACTTGAATATCGAAGTAAGAAACATTAAGAAGGATCTGCAGCAGAAGGCTTACAGCCTTAAATTTATAACAGATACTATTGCTAAATTTTAACAAACAAGACAGAGACAGGACCAAAATCAGCCAAATGCATTCCTTACAATTCCATACATTAAAGGAGTATCAGAGAAAATTCGAAGAGTAGCGAACAACTTTAATATAAAAACGGCTTTTAAATCTCATAATACAATTCGAAGCCTTCTTAATAAAACAAAACCGGAGAACAAACAAAATAAGGAATGCATTTACCAAGTTCCTTGTGAGTGACCGCTATCTGTTAGACTTAAGGAACATCAGACGAATACCCAAAGAGGTGAAACAATGAAATCCGGAATCGCCGAACACGCATGGTCAAAACAACACCGAATGAAGTGGACAGAAGCAAAGATTTTATACAAGGAGTCACACTGGAAGAAACGAAAATTCCTCGAAGCTGCCTTTATTGGACAGAATCACGGTATTTTCAGTAAACCAAGTGTTGAAATTCCAAATATTTGGAAGCCCCTCCTTGGGCGGAGCCAACTTCTTAAACTTCGCGGTTGAGTGATTTCCTATATTATATAAGTAAGTAGCCTTAGGAATAGATTGTTGTTTGCACCTGAAGACGATCAGAGATTGTACTGATCGAAACGTCGTGTATAAATAAGATATAGACAATGAAAGTCCGAAATACAGAGTTAATTTCAAGAACAAATTTATTTAATAGATCTGGTTCTTTCAAGCATTGAGTACAACATATAAGGTATGACATCCGAGGTATCGTAAAATAATTTTTAAGTATATAAAATGATTTTTATTTTTATTTGACTACCCTACCAATAAAACGTCATAAAACATTATAGAAATAACAAATAAACCATTATAAAATTTCATGATATATATACAAATTAGTGATTTTTTATAATTTTTGACTAGTGAAACTAAAACACAGATCTTGCATACGATTTCATCATATTTCACCAGCCATTTGGTTTATAAAAGTTTACATTATTTTATGACTTTTAATATGAAAATTCCTCATAAAGTTGTAAAAGATTCAACTTCAGTAATGGTAGTAGTAATAATAGTAGAAGTAACATAATATGCTCACTTCTAATATGATACTACTTGGGCTTGCACAAGGTCTACATATCTAATAGGAAATTTTTCTCGTATAAGTACTTATTTGTCGCCAGAAGCTATGGGAGAGATGTTAATTTGATAAGCTTCTATAAGATTGTTTGAGGCGTTCTTTATAAAAGCCTGCAAGATTTCATGAGCAAAAAATATTATTGTAAAAGTATTTATGAAAGAACATGTCATTATATTTTTTTTTTATAAGATTATGTAAGTTTAGGCGGGGAAAAATATTTTTTTTTACGACTTAATATTTGTCTCAAAGTGCATATAGATCAGGACAGGTAAGATCATAATAATTTGATAAGTTTCTATGATATTTTGTGTTTTTAATATTTTATAAGATTTCATCAGTCAAAAAAATATTTTTTTTGTGGAAGTTTTTACGACAGTACGTATACTAAGTGTAGCTTTTTTAACTAGTTTTTAGGTGGTCGGAAAAAATGAAGTTTTATGCGATTTGTCTGTGTCTAAGGTAATACACTACTAGTAAATTTATTATAAAAAATATTATGAGTTAGTTAGATTATAAAATGCACTGGAGACCTATAAAAATTTGGATATATTTAAAGATGGACAGACAAAAACATACATAAAATTATGTTAGTTTGTCTGAATATAGAATCTTAAGGAAGACTTATAAAACAAGAAAAGAAACCTTTAAAATTACCCTGACTGATCATAAAATCTCCCAAAAGTCTCATAAAAAATGTGCTTATACCAACCCATAAAACATTAAAAAACACAAGGGTGTAATAATCATAGAAACCGATTAAGTTTAAAGATTCTGTTTGGAGGAATTTAAAAACTCAACAAATGGACCACCAGGTTCTACTAAGTTTGTGCACAAGACAGTATTTTTTTAATACTCTATCAATCTACTTTATTTTTTGTGGTTTTTGTTAACCGGGTTAGAATATAAAATAAAACTAAACTTACTGCGGGGGCCAGAGAGACCTTTTCGGCTAAAAAGTTGACAGTGGGATAAATTTGCTTACACCTGGTTCTTACCTATAGTTCATACCTATGCGCACTCACCCTGACTTAGAAAACGTACCACGCGGCTCTGCATTTAGTAAAACACCTGCAGATCTATGTCGCGTCACGTGTTGCGTGTCAGCGTGAGCGCGCATAGGTGTGGGTGTTTGGTATTATAATTTTACTTTGTGTTACAGTTAACACACATGGTTTATTAGATACACTAATTAAATTTAGTGTTTTTGTAGGGTTTTAACGATGTTTAATTTAAAGTATTTAAGGTTATTTAAAAAGGTAACTACAATAAATTAATTTTATTTGAAATAATTAAAATTCCATTATAATTTAAAATCAGTAAAAAGTAGAAGAAAGGAAAAGGCTATAGAAAAGAACCACAAAATTACTATCGTGAAAGAGGAACTGGGATTCAAATATAACAAAAATCATTTATTTTAATCAAACAGATCCTTTACAAAAGTATAATAATGGTTTTCAGAGATTATTTACAAATTCTGAAACGTATTATTAGGAAAATTTTGAACCATAGAGAAAAATTATTTCATAACCTATGTGTTTAAACCTACATACTCCTGATTTTTAAAATTGTGTAATTTTTTATATTTTTTTTTTGCTTTTAGGTTGGCTATAACACCAAATATATCACGTGACTGCTATAAATATAATTATGGTTTTAAAATTAACCTAGCAGATGTAAGATAAAGGTGTCAAATTTAAACTATGAGCCGACTTTATTTTAGCTAAAACGGATTTCAATGAAAACAGTTTGTATTATCTACATTTTTAAAAACCAAAAAGAAGCTAAAAAACCTCCAAATCAATTACGTCAATCGAAAAGAATCTGAAAACAAAAGATCAAAAGATCTTGGGTGGAAATAACGAAAATTCAAACCTGAATGAACATCCCACAAGGAACACACAAAGGACCAAAGTAAAAAGAGAAATGATTAAACGATGTTTCGCCTTGGGCAACAAGCGTAGGCTCGTCAATTGTTCCACTGGTCACCCTCCCCATACATCAATAAACACCATCATACACTTTGATTTCCAACTTTGAATCACTCACAAATAGGTATCGTTCCGCACTGGTACTTATTCGCCTTGTTCCCACATTACACAATAAAAATATGGATAAAAGATCAAAAGGTCTTGGGTGGAAATAACGAAAATTCAAATCTGGATGAGCATTCCACAAGGACCACACAAAGGACCAAAGCGAAATCAGAAATGATTAAACGATGTTTCGCCTTGGGCAACCAGCGTAGGCTCGTCAGTGGTTTCATTGGTCACCCTCCCCATACATCATTAAACACCATCATACACTTTGATTTTCAACTTTGAATCACTCACAAATAGGCATCGTTCCGCATTGGTACTTATTCAAGTTACCTGATACGGATTCGTAACTTCGAAACAGGTAACTTGGATAAGTACCAGTGCGGAACGATGCCTATTTGTGAGTGATTCAAAGTTGGAAATCAAAGTGTATGATGGTGTTTAATGATGTATGGGGAGGGTGACCAATGGAACCACTGACGAGCCTACGCTGGTTGCCCAAGGCGAAACATCGTTTAATCATTTCTGATTTCGCTTTGGTCCTTTGTGTGGTCCTTGTGGAATGCTCATCCAGATTTTAATTTTCGTTATTTCCACCCAAGATCTTTTGATATTTTATCCATATTTTTATTGTGTAATGTGGGAACAAGGCGAATTAAATCTGACGACACATACCGTGGCGTCATTAATTTTGCCGTACAGGTATGCTGTAGTAACCTCACAAAAACGAACCTAAAATTAAAGTTAGAGCGCGCTCTTCTTGAGGCTCATTTATAGCGTTTTCAGTTATTGCTCAAAACTTGATCTAGAGCGCTCCCGGATCAATCGGAAAAAGATTTGAGAGTTCGATTTGACAACTCTCCTTGCGTGTTCGATTAATGATCGCTGCTCCAAGCGGGATTGCTCGAACTTGATCTGAGAAATTCTATAGATCAAGCCCGATCACGGAAATCCTGCGTAAAATTGGCATAACCTAATTCAAATTATGTTTTGTTTTGGTTTTGTTGTTTTAATAGAAAATGAGTATAAAAAGGCCAGTGGTGGCCAATATTTACATGGAGTGGTTCGAATCACACGCGGTTGATACCGCAACATATAAACCTAGGCTCTGGCTGAGATATGTTGATGATACTTTTATTGTCTGGACTGGGAATGACCAACAACTTTCAGAATTTCTTCACCACCTAAATAACATAAGACCCACCATTAAATTCACAATGGAGTTGGAGCAAAATTGTCAAATTCCTTTTCTTGATGTACTTGTCACACGAGTAGAAAACGGCATCAGAACAACAGTCTATCGTAAACCCACTCACACAGGACAATATTTAAATCAAGGTTCAAATCATTCTGCTACAACCAAAGGAGGCATAATCAAAACTTTGTATAACAGAGCCGTTCAAATTTGTAACAATTCTCATGACTTGGAAATCGAAATAAGAAACATTAAGAAGGATCTGCAGCAGAATGGTTACAGCCTTAAACTTATAACAGATACTATTTCTAAATTTCAACAAACAGGACAGAAATTACAAGACCAAAACCAGGCAAATGCATTCCTTACAATCCCATACGTTAAAGGAGTATCAGAGAAAATTCGAAGAGTAGCGAAAAACTTTAATATTAAAACAGCTGTTAAATATAGTAATACAATTAGAAACCTTCTTAGTAAAACAAAACCAGAGAACAAACAAAATAAGGAATGCATTTACCAAGTTCCTGAATCATACATAGGCGAAACTAAAAGACCACTATCTGTTAGACTTAAGGAACATCAGACGAGTACCCAAAAAGGTAAAACCACGAAATCAGGAATCGCCGATCATGCATGGTCAAAACAACACCGAATGAAGTGGGCAGAAGCAAAGGTTTTGCACAAGGAGTCACACTGGAAGAAACGAAAATTCCTTGAAGCTGCCTTTATTGGGCAGAATCAGGGTATTTTCAGTAAACCAAGTGTTGAAATCCCAAATATTTGGAAGCCCCTCCTTGGGCGGAGCCAACTTCTTAAATTTCAAGGTTGAGTGATTTCTCACAGTATATAAGCACATAGCCTTAGGAATTGATTGTAGTTTGCACCTGAAGACGATCAGAGATTGTACTGATCGAAACGTCGTGTATAAATAAAATATAGACAATGGAAGTCCGAGACACAGAGTTAATTTCATAAAAAGGCAAATTATTAAAGTAGAATCACTACTTTCTTCCTCGTCTTCCTCAGAGGAGGAACTTGGGTATGTCAAATTGCTATATAGTAAGCCAAATAAAGAACAGGCTAATAAATGACACACAAATAAGTACCTATTGAATTAACACAGCCATTTTTAGTAGTAGTTGAGGCATATGTCGAAGCGTTTAAATGCGCATAATCTTTCTGTTTATGGACATACAGAGTTTGCCGAAGTGTGTGAAAGAAGACAGGTCTCTGGGTTTTCCCAAGAAATATACTTTTAAAAAAAACCTTTCTACACGAAAAAAAAATGCATAGTGTTTTGTACTATTTTGTATTTTAAAGAAATTATTTTAAGACGTAATACATTTTTATTAAATTTTTAATAGAGCATGTTTTCATTTCAAATCAATTTGAATTGTTACAAATTTGAACGGCTCTGTTATACAAAGTTCTTTGGTTGGTTGTAGCAAAATGATTTGAACCTTGATTTAAATATTGTCCTGTGTGAGTGAGTTTACGATAGACTGTTGTTCTGATGTCGCTTTGAACTCGTTTGACAAGTACATCAAGAAAAAGAATTTGACAATTTTGCTCCAACAACATTGTGAATTTAATGGTCGGTCTTATGTTATTTAGGTGAAAGTTGTTGGTCATTCCCGGTCCAGACAATGAAAGTACCATCAACATATCTTAGCCAGAGCGTAGGTTTATATATTGCGGTATCAACCGCGTGTGATTCGAACCACTCCATGTAAATATTGGCCACCACTGGCGAAAGCGATGAACCCATTGGTAGACCGTCATCTTGAGCATAAAACCTATCTTTCACCTGAAAATAAGAGTTATGCAGATAACACTCCAACAACTCCATCACTCTCTCCAGTGGCAGGCTGCCATACATAAGACCCACCATTAAATTCACAATAGAGTTGGAGCAAAATTGTCAAATTCTTTTTCTGGATGTACTTGTCAAACGAGTAGAAAGCGACATCAGAACAACAGTCTATCGTAAACCCACTCACACAGGACAATATTTAAATCAAGGTTCAAATCATTTTGCTACAACCAACCGAAGAACTTTGTATAACAGAGCCGTTCAAATTTGTAACATTTCTCATGACTTGGAAATCGAATAATGAACTAAGATAGATCAGCGCAAAGTAATACCTAGCTCTCCTTTAGACATAAATATTATTCATTGTATTGATTACAGTGTTAAGTGGTACCTTTCCTGTCAGTAACTATTTGCGAGTGTATCGCTTTCCGCATTAGTTAAGATAATATATTGCTACTTTTCGGTCCGAAATACACATTTTTTTTAAAAATTGCATTGTTTTAAAATTAAGTATAACAGAAACTATTTTGTATCGTGAAGTAAAAAATGCGCAATTAAATCAAATAAATAAGCGTAAAATCTTTGTTGTCGTACTTAGGAGAAATAGTACATTACTTATAAAAAAAGTGAATTTCACATCTCACACCATATTTTATTTTTATTTATTATTTTGATATTCATGCTCGTATGAAATTTGTCACTTTTTACAAACCACTGGAGGGAGTGATGGAGTTGTTGGAGTGTTATCTGGATAACTCTTATTTTCAAGTGAAAGATGGGTTTTATGCTCAGGATGACGGTCTGCCAATGGGCAGTTACAGTCTAAATGATATAATAAAACGTGCCCTTGTTTCTGCAGAAATTCCTGCCATTCTAGAACCCCCTAGTATCTGTAGATCCGATGGAAAACGTGCGGATGGTTTATTACTGATCCCATGGACTAGAGGAAGACCATTGTTGTTGGATGCAACGTGCTCAGACACCATGGCAGCTTCCTATTTAAACATGATATCTAAAAAAGCTGGTGTAGCAGCAGCAATTTTCGAAAAAATAAAAATTAAAAAGTGTTCTGAAATATCTCCAAATTATTTATTGATTTCTTTTTGTGTCGAAACATTTGGTCCTTGGGGGAGGGGAAAGCAAAAATTTTCGTAAAAGAACTTGGTGTTAAAATCCGCTGATCCAGGAACCTAGATCCGCCTATTTTTTGATGCAGAGAATTAGCCTCGCAATGCAGAGAGGTAACGCGGCATCTGTTTTGGGAACACTGCCGGACTTACAGCCTTTGGACGGGGAATAGGAGAATTCTCTCCCAGGAAAAAAGGGGTCAAAAATAACGGTTAAATTCGATCCCAAATTTGGTTTTTCAGTGAAACTGCATAGGTAAATTCGGTCCCGGAAAAATATTTTAAAAGAGGACTAGTGAAATAAAACTAGTATTGAATAATTTTTGTTTTACTTAATAAAATATAACTATAAAAGTATAACATATAGGTACTTAAATACTATATATTGAACCCAAGCCAACCCAATTCATGGAATTTATATTATTAATTTATTAATTAATCCTATTTTTGGAAAAGCCCATACTTTCTAATCATTACGAAAGAGATTAAGCACCTGGGAATATTAAAACGGGTATAAAATTTCTAACTTAATCTGCTACCTGCTTTGACCGAATCTACCATCACCGTTTGGACGGGGTGTTCTGTCTTTAGTTCACTGCATAAAGCGTCTTCCGCTTTGGGTTTATTATATAATTATTGTTTAAGCATTAAGTTTTATTTTATAGTTTTAATTTTTATTGTGATATACAAATAGTTTTGTTTTATATTGCCAAAGAAAAATAAGAATATAAATAACTTTGAACCAATCAGCCCACAGCTTTTGCGCATGTAAACAAAAGTAAGTGACACCAATAATATTTAAAATAATTAAAATAAACCCCATCATACTGTTTTTTTAAAATAATATCAATCTTCCAAAAACAAAATAAAAAATGCAAAAAACATTAAATAAATTTAAACGAAAACAACAAATGAAAGTGCGGTTATGTGCATCAATTGGATATGCGCAAATCTGTTTTCAGATCAAAATAAAAGTTAAAAGTTGCACATCTTCATATTTTTATTTCTGCTGTATTAACAATAAAAATGTAAAAATTAGAGAAACTGATAAAATTTTAAAATAAATTTAAATTTATTATTTAAAGCATTAATAAATCCTCAAGGTCTGTATCTTTCGTATGGCCTAAGGTCCCCAAGACCGCAGCGGCATTTCCTCTCTCTATTGCCAGGTTGATCCTCTGGGTGAAGAACCTTTTAAAATGTTTACTTTTAATTTTCAAAGAAACATCGTTAACAAACCTTTTTGCTTCCTCACCCCAAGGATCATGATAGAAAGGTACAAAGATGTAGCTCCTAACCAGCTCTTTATACTTCTTTACTTTCTCCTGTTCACGTAAACGTGCAGACGCACCTACTTCTTTAGATCTTTTGTTAATATATGATGTAACTAGGGTGTGTCTACACGTTTCGTCCCAAAATAAACTCTTTCCTGTTTTTAGTTGAACGATTGAAGCGACATCAGAACAACAGTCTATCGTAAACCCACTCACACAGGACAATATTTAAATCAAGGTTCAAATCATTCTGCTACAAACAAACGAGGCATAATCAGAACTTTGTATAACAGAGCCGTTTAAATTTGTAACCACTCTTATGACTTGAATATCGAAGTAAGAAACATTAAGAAGGATCTGCAGCAGAAGGCTTACAGCCTTAAATTTATAACAGATACTATTGCTAAATTTTAACAAACAAGACACAGACAGGACCAAAATCAGCCAAATGCATTCCTTACAATTCCATACATTAAAGGAGTATCAGAGAAAATTCGAAGAGTAGCGAACAACTTTAATATAAAAACGGCTTTTAAATCTCATAATACAATTCGAAGCCTTCTTAATAAAACAAAACCGGAGAACAAACAAAATAAGGAATGCATTTACCAAGTTCCTTGTGAGTGACCGCTATCTGTTAGACTTAAGGAACATCAGACGAATACCCAAAGAGGTGAAACAATGAAATCCGGAATCGCCGAACACGCATGGTCAAAACAACACCGAATGAAGTGGACAGAAGCAAAGATTTTATACAAGGAGTCACACTGGAAGAAACGAAAATTCCTCGAAGCTGCCTTTATTGGACAGAATCACGGTATTTTCAGTAAACCAAGTGTTGAAATTCCAAATATTTGGAAGCCCCTCCTTGGGCGGAGCCAACTTCTTAAACTTCGCGGTTGAGTGATTTCCTATATTATATAAGTAAGTAGCCTTAGGAATAGATTGTTGTTTGCACCTGAAGACGATCAGAGGTTGTACTGATCGAAACGTCGTGTATAAATAAGATATAGACAATGAAAGTCCGAAATACAGAGTTAATTTCAAGAACAAATTTATTTAATAGATCTGGTTCTTTCAAGCATTGAGTACAACATATAAGGTATGACATCCGAGGTATCGTAAAATAATTTTTAAGTATATAAAATGATTTTTATTTTTATTTGACTACCCTACCAATAAAACGTCATAAAACATTATAGAAATAACAAATAAACCATTATAAAATTTCATGATATATATACAAATTAGTGATTTTTTATAATTTTTGACTAGTGAAACTAAAACACAGATCTTGCATACGATTTCATCATATTTCACCAGCCATTTGGTTTATAAAAGTTTACATTATTTTATGACTTTTAATATGAAAATTCCTCATAAAGTTGTAAAAGATTCAACTTCAGTAATGGTAGTAGTAATAATAGTAGAAGTAACATAATATGCTCACTTCTAATATGATACTACTTGGGCTTGCACAAGGTCTACATATCTAATAGGAAATTTTTCTCGTATAAGTACTTATTTGTCGCCAGAAGCTATGGGAGAGATGTTAATTTGATAAGCTTCTATAAGATTGTTTGAGGCGTTCTTTATAAAAGCCTGCAAGATTTCATGAGCAAAAAATATTATTGTAAAAGTATTTATGAAAGAACATGTCATTATATTTTTTTTTTATAAGATTATGTAAGTTTAGGCGGGGAAAAATATTTTTTTTTACGACTTAATATTTGTCTCAAAGTGCATATAGATCAGGACAGGTAAGATCATAATAATTTGATAAGTTTCTATGATATTTTGTGTTTTTAATATTTTATAAGATTTCATCAGTCAAAAAAATATTTTTTTTGTGGAAGTGTTTACGACAGTACGTATACTAAGTGTAGCTTTTTTAACTAGTTTTTAGGTGGTCGGAAAAAATGAAGTTTTATGCGATTTGTCTGTGTCTAAGGTAATACACTACTAGTAAATTTATTATAAAAAATATTATGAGTTAGTTAGATTATAAAATGCACTGGAGACCTATAAAAATTTGGATATATTTAAAGATGGACAGACAAAAACATACATAAAATTATGTTAGTTTGTCTGAATATAGAATCTTAAGGAAGACTTATAAAACAAGAAAAGAAACCTTTAAAATTACCCTGACTGATCATAAAATCTCCCAAAAGTCTCATAAAAAATGTGCTTATACCAACCCATAAAACATTAAAAAACACAAGGGTGTAATAATCATAGAAACCGATTAAGTTTAAAGATTCTGTTTGGAGGAATTTAAAAACTCAACAAATGGACCACCAGGTTCTACTAAGTTTGTGCACAAGACAGTATTTTTTTAATACTCTATCAATCTACTTTATTTTTTGTGGTTTTTGTTAACCGGGTTAGAATATAAAATAAAACTAAACTTACTGCGGGGGCCAGAGAGACCTTTTCGGCTAAAAAGTTGACAGTGGGATAAATTTGCTTACACCTGGTTCTTACCTATAGTTCATACCTATGCGCACTCACCCTGACTTAGAAAACGTACCACGCGGCTCTGCATTTAGTAAAACACCTGCAGATCTATGTCGCGTCACGTGTTGCGTGTCAGCGTGAGCGCGCATAGGTGTGGGTGTTTGGTATTATAATTTTACTTTGTGTTACAGTTAACACACATGGTTTATTAGATACACTAATTAAATTTAGTGTTTTTGTAGGGTTTTAACGATGTTTAATTTAAAGTATTTAAGGTTATTTAAAAAGGTAACTACAATAAATTAATTTTATTTGAAATAATTAAAATTCCATTATAATTTAAAATCAGTAAAAAGTAGAAGAAAGGAAAAGGCTATAGAAAAGAACCACAAAATTACTATCGTGAAAGAGGAACTGGGATTCAAATATAACAAAAATCATTTATTTTAATCAAACAGATCCTTTACAAAAGTATAATAATGGTTTTCAGAGATTATTTACAAATTCTGAAACGTATTATTAGGAAAATTTTGAACCATAGAGAAAAATTATTTCATAACCTATGTGTTTAAACCTACATACTCCTGATTTTTAAAATTGTGTAATTTTTTATATTTTTTTTTTGCTTTTAGGTTGGCTATAACACCAAATATATCACGTGACTGCTATAAATATAATTATGGTTTTAAAATTAACCTAGCAGATGTAAGATAAAGGTGTCAAATTTAAACTATGAGCCGACTTTATTTTAGCTAAAACGGATTTCAATGAAAACAGTTTGTATTATCTACATTTTTAAAAACCAAAAAGAAGCTAAAAAACCTCCAAATCAATTACGTCAATCGAAAAGAATCTGAAAACAAAAGATCAAAAGATCTTGGGTGGAAATAACGAAAATTCAAACCTGAATGAACATCCCACAAGGAACACACAAAGGACCAAAGTAAAAAGAGAAATGATTAAACGATGTTTCGCCTTGGGCAACAAGCGTAGGCTCGTCAATTGTTCCACTGGTCACCCTCCCCATACATCAATAAACACCATCATACACTTTGATTTCCAACTTTGAATCACTCACAAATAGGTATCGTTCCGCACTGGTACTTATTCGCCTTGTTCCCACATTACACAATAAAAATATGGATAAAAGATCAAAAGGTCTTGGGTGGAAATAACGAAAATTCAAATCTGGATGAGCATTCCACAAGGACCACACAAAGGACCAAAGCGAAATCAGAAATGATTAAACGATGTTTCGCCTTGGGCAACCAGCGTAGGCTCGTCAGTGGTTTCATTGGTCACCCTCCCCATACATCATTAAACACCATCATACACTTTGATTTTCAACTTTGAATCACTCACAAATAGGCATCGTTCCGCATTGGTACTTATTCAAGTTACCTGATACGGATTCGTAACTTCGAAACAGGTAACTTGGATAAGTACCAGTGCGGAACGATGCCTATTTGTGAGTGATTCAAAGTTGGAAATCAAAGTGTATGATGGTGTTTAATGATGTATGGGGAGGGTGACCAATGGAACCACTGACGAGCCTACGCTGGTTGCCCAAGGCGAAACATCGTTTAATCATTTCTGATTTCGCTTTGGTCCTTTGTGTGGTCCTTGTGGAATGCTCATCCAGATTTTAATTTTCGTTATTTCCACCCAAGATCTTTTGATATTTTATCCATATTTTTATTGTGTAATGTGGGAACAAGGCGAATTAAATCTGACGACACATACCGTGGCGTCATTAATTTTGCCGTACAGGTATGCTGTAGTAACCTCACAAAAACGAACCTAAAATTAAAGTTAGAGCGCGCTCTTCTTGAGGCTCATTTATAGCGTTTTCAGTTATTGCTCAAAACTTGATCTAGAGCGCTCCCGGATCAATCGGAAAAAGATTTGAGAGTTCGATTTGACAACTCTCCTTGCGTGTTCGATTAATGATCGCTGCTCCAAGCGGGATTGCTCGAACTTGATCTGAGAAATTCTATAGATCAAGCCCGATCACGGAAATCCTGCGTAAAATTGGCATAACCTAATTCAAATTATGTTTTGTTTTGGTTTTGTTGTTTTAATAGAAAATGAGTATAAAAAGGCCAGTGGTGGCCAATATTTACATGGAGTGGTTCGAATCACACGCGGTTGATACCGCAACATATAAACCTAAGCTCTGGCTGAGATATGTTGATGATACTTTTATTGTCTGGACTGGGAATGACCAACAACTTTCAGAATTTCTTCACCACCTAAATAACATAAGACCCACCATTAAATTCACAATGGAGTTGGAGCAAAATTGTCAAATTCCTTTTCTTGATGTACTTGTCACACGAGTAGAAAACGGCATCAGAACAACAGTCTATCGTAAACCCACTCACACAGGACAATATTTAAATCTAGGTTCAAATCATTCTGCTACAAACAAAGGAGGCATAATCAAAACTTTGTATAACAGAGCCGTTCAAATTTGTAACAATTCTCATGACTTGGAAATCGAAATAAGAAACATTAAGAAGGATCTGCAGCAGAATGGTTACAGCCTTAAACTTATAACAGATACTATTTCTAAATTTCAACAAACAGGACAGAAATTACAAGACCAAAACCAGGCAAATGCATTCCTTACAATCCCATACGTTAAAGGAGTATCAGAGAAAATTCGAAGAGTAGCGAAAAACTTTAATATTAAAACAGCTGTTAAATATAGTAATACAATTAGAAACCTTCTTAGTAAAACAAAACCAGAGAACAAACAAAATAAGGAATGCATTTACCAAGTTCCTGAATCATACATAGGCGAAACTAAAAGACCACTATCTGTTAGACTTAAGGAACATCAGACGAGTACCCAAAAAGGTAAAACCACGAAATCAGGAATCGCCGATCATGCATGGTCAAAACAACACCGAATGAAGTGGGCAGAAGCAAAGGTTTTGCACAAGGAGTCACACTGGAAGAAACGAAAATTCCTTGAAGCTGCCTTTATTGGGCAGAATCAGGGTATTTTCAGTAAACCAAGTGTTGAAATCCCAAATATTTGGAAGCCCCTCCTTGGGCGGAGCCAACTTCTTAAATTTCAAGGTTGAGTGATTTCTCACAGTATATAAGCACATAGCCTTAGGAATTGATTGTAGTTTGCACCTGAAGACGATCAGAGATTGTACTGATCGAAACGTCGTGTATAAATAAAATATAGACAATGGAAGTCCGAGACACAGAGTTAATTTCATAAAAAGGCAAATTATTAAAGTAGAATCACTACTTTCTTCCTCGTCTTCCTCAGAGGAGGAACTTGGGTATGTCAAATTGCTATATAGTAAGCCAAATAAAGAACAGGCTAATAAATGACACACAAATAAGTACCTATTGAATTAACACAGCCATTTTTAGTAGTAGTTGAGGCATATGTCGAAGCGTTTAAATGCGCATAATCTTTCTGTTTATGGACATACAGAGTTTGCCGAAGTGTGTGAAAGAAGACAGGTCTCTGGGTTTTCCCAAGAAATATACTTTAAAAAAAAACCTTTCTACACGAAAAAAAAATGCATAGTGTTTTGTACTATTTTGTATTTTAAAGAAATTATTTTAAGACGTAATACATTTTTATTAAATTTTTAATAGAGCATGTTTTCATTTCAAATCAATTTGTATGTTTAATTAGTTTATTTTAAAAATCAATACCTGAGATGGTTATTTTTTTTCAAATAATATTTATATTTTTAAAACAAAAAGACAATTTTTTAAATGTTGTCTTTAACATACAGATATTTTAGGAAATTAAAGATTTATAGATTTCTGGGCCAGCCAATTTTTCTCCATAAAATAACTTTTACCTGCGGAGAATGTAAAAAAAATGGAATAAGATTATAAATATATTACTTGAATGGTAAAAACAATATTCCGTTTTCCTACAGTTTTCTGCCGTTTTTGATTTTTTTGAAAAAATCTTTATGGAGGCATTTTCTGGGGTCCCTAGCACCCCAAATCCTTCTGTGCCGATTCAATTTTTTTGTGTTTTTTTTAAACCAACCCAACCTATACAATATTAAACCAACCCAACCAAAAAAAACTATTACGTTTTTGCATTTAAAAAAATCGGCGCCGACGGATTTGGAGTCCTAGAGACCTTAGAAGATGCCTCCATAAAGAATTTTTCAAAAAAACAAATCAAAAATGGCAGGAAACCGTAGGTATACGGAATATTTTTTTACTACTCAAGTAATATATTTATAATCTTTTTCCATTTTTTTTTATGTTCGCCGCAGGTAAAAATTACTTTATGGACAAAAATTGGCTGCCCCACAAATCTATAAAAAACTTTACGAGAAAGACATTCCGTCGCCGCTGCCGCGAAAGCACAAAACACTTTAAAAAATGTTTTACTCGAATGAGTACCCGCAATACAACCCAAATACATAAAATCCCCGCAGATTGACAACGTAGTAGTAGTATTTGATCGAATCACGTCGGTATCGTTCTTTGCGCGCGGATTTCAATTTGCAAGATTGCAAGAGCGACGCGGCAAGTTCAAGTCCTTACCTTTCGAGCTATTATATTAATTCTTAAAATAATTGTATTTTATATTTTAAAATAATGTATGATTAAAATATAAACAAAAGGATCTTAACATCTTATAAAACGAGTTTTGTTTTAAATATTATATTTTATATTTTAAAATAATGGATGTTAAAAATTTTGAAAGAATTATTATCTTTTTTTAATTAAAAGTAATAAAGTGTATATAAGAAATAAATAAAAATTATATTAGATTATTTAAAATACATTTTATTTCCTTTTAAAAGATTAGATTTTAGCTTCCTTAAAATAATATATTTTACAAATACTTAAAATAAAATATATTAACTTTTAAAATACTACATCCTTAGAAATAAAATCTATTTAAGTATATTTTTATATTAGTTTATAAATATTGGACAGGTGTCTTATATAGTAATATAAAATGTATTAGTTTTTGAAACAACTATTCTTAAATTTAAAATATGATTTTTCCGTGCAAACAATTCTAAAATTTAAAACGGACCAGAGAACAAATCGAACGTATATTTGAACTAATCGATGACCGAGCGCTGTGACGTCATTACTCTGATCCCGGACAATCTCGGAGCGATTTGCGACGAGGATAATCGAAAACGCTATTAGAATAGCACCAAGCAGCTTACGCTGACAGATGTCAAATTGTTTGTTAATTTATAATGAATTTATAGGTGAAAATTGCGAATATTTGGGAGGAGGGGCTCTGAGTTTGAAGATGCCTTGTAAATAGGACTTTACTTTCGGTCGGTGATGGGCTGAACACTTAGAACATCCAAATATAAAAAAATTGACAAATATCAGCTTAGCCTGACAGGTGTCAAGTTTTGTGCTAGGCTAAATGACCCTTTGGTTGTCGAAGCTATCCGAAACCTATGTTCGGGTTTCCCGGCCAGAGTTGTTTTGAGCGCGGTGCTGTCAAAGTAATGTCGACTTTTATAGTGTTTGTGCCGACCTTTATTAAAGGCTGGCATTAACTTTAATTATGTCAACTTTATAATTGAACGATACGAGAATGTTTAGATGCCAACAATGCCAGAAATGGTAGCAAAAACGTTAGGTAATCAACTTAGTTTTACAAGGCGGGAAAGGAAATTTAGACGAAAAATTTGTTCCATTAATTTTATAGTGGTGGTAAAGTGCCTTAAAGTAGTGACGTGGGGAACTGTCCAAAATAGTGTCAACTTTAGTAAAGTTAGGCTATGTCAACTGTATGTACCGACAAGTCGTTAACATCTACATTTGGTATTCTCTTATTGTAAAAATCCATAGTGCTCCGAAAATACATCAAAAACACTCCTGTGGGCCAATTCACAGATAAACGCGAAAATATTTATCTATCAAAGGAATTGATCTACTTGATGCAGCTATCTAACGAATTACCTTAAAATTTTTATGACAGTGGTCTGGAATTATTAATATTGCTACGAACAGAGAAGCGTTGGAAAATGGAGGATTACGGTGACGCGGGGTAGGCTAAGGATATTTTAAGCACGTCATTGAAAATCAGCCGACGACCCTGGGGTGAATATCGCCTTTAATTTTGAAGCGCAGATCTTCATAGTTTTAAAAAGCAATTATGCTTTTATCGAGCATGGGCTGATAAGAAGGATCGCAACCTATATTAATCATATTATTTTTATGTCCACTAGAATTCCTATCCATCCAATTTCATAAACGAAAAACGAGCACATTTTACTTTTATAGCTAAACCTTTATTGCGCTGTCGTTAATTTACTTGAATGAAAACCGTGGCCCACGCAATTTTTTTTGTTTCTCTGATCAAAGATAAATATGCTTTTTAGGCACTGAAAACCCCGTCAACAAACAATTCTAGATACACCTTTATAGAGCAATTAAGTGCTTCTGAAACAAGATTTGACTCGAAAAGAACTACCCTAGAAAATGGGATGTAACTTTTGACTTTTAATTCTACATTTTTTTCTTACATTGACCCCCCACCTCATATCCTTGGAATCCCCACTGTACGGTATTCAAGAACCTTTAAAATAAGTCCCAAATTCCGAAAATGTACCAACCACATTTTTTGTTACGAGAGTAAATCTTCTTAGTTGTTATACCAGACGTACGTTTTTTGACGACCCATATTTTACAGACTAACAATCTTTATCTTAACTTAGAGTCATTCCATAAAATAAGGGCAAATCGGTATGAGGTAGGTTCTTAGAATTAAAAAAAAATAATCATACGGTGACTACATCTCAAGTAGTCAAAAAAATAATTTTTGAGGTGTCAAAATTCAGTTTTAAACGTTTTGTAGAGGTATTTTAAAAAAATTCTATCTCTAAACTGAGGAAGCTAGCGCTTTAGCATGCGTTTGTTTTTAACAGACAGTATTAGGTTTATTAAGGCACATACACTTCCGGCCACATAAAATGCGTACGCCGATTTTATGTAGTGTATTGTGGGCCTCGCAACTCAGTAACCTTTGTATCACCGTCAGGTTTTGTTGTTGTCAAACGCTTATATTAAAAAATGCCCCAACTAAACGAATTCAAAAAAGCCCATATTTTGGCAAAATTAGACGGGGGTTGGTCGATTCGAAGAGTAGCGGCCCATTATGGACGAAACAAGGCAATCATTGTAAAAATAAGAAGAAAGTATCAACAAGAAGAAACTGTAAAGCATAGTAAAGTATGGCCAGTCTCCTTATTTTTGTGTTTAAAATGTCAAAAGAGCTAACCTGTAATTCGAAAACGTCAAAGTCAGTTGCAATAAGCAACGCAATTAGCAAAACTTAAATTCAACAGACCTGCAGCTAACTTCTGCTGTACGCATTTTATGTTTTTTAAATTTGCAGTACAAAGGGCCTAAATTTTTTTTTCGTTAAAGGCAAAATTTTTGAAATTTCTCCAAATAAAAATTTTGTAGCCCCTCAAAGGCAACAAGTTTTAGCAAGCCAAAGTAATATTTAGAAACTCCAGTCTCTTGCCATTATATTCGTGTAAAAAAATTTGAAAAAAGTTTTGTTTTCGTGAAGAAATATTTTTTTTTCTACAAGCTGTTCGGAGAAAATAGCCATGTTTGACTGAACCAATTTTAATGAAACAAGCACTCGACGCAAGCTTAGGCCTTGGTTTTAAATAGTGAAGAAAAAATAGGTTGCGTATTTTTCATATAGAATTAAATTTTGGGTGCGTAACTTTTTTCAAATCATCTTGGTTTTATTTAATGCAATATTATTATCTAGCCTTACAACTACTTCTTTAGTATTTATAAGGTACGTCAAAATATTAATATACATATATTTTATATGATTTTGATAAGGAAAATATATGAATAATCATCAAAAACCATAATATATAATAATCATATACTTTAATTTAATAAAAATTTTTACTTTGAAAAAATATACAAAATAATATCAATATGTAATGCAACGCAAATAATCAAATAACAATAAGTCATAATATTAAAAAATTTCAAGAATAAAATATACCTAATACAAAGTTTTATGTAATGTCAATATTATATTAGCATTCTTTACATTTGTTAATCTTTAAAAAACCTAATGTATTTAGTTTATAGTGTATTGAAAACCACAATAAAATTTTTAGTAAAAGCTACAATAGGATTAGTATTAAATTAAAATAAACATATAAGTAGTTTTCACCCTTAAAAATAAATAAAAAACACAATAAGTAATTTTAAAGAAAAAAAATAAAATAACTACAATTTCATAACCATCCAAAAAATATTTTTATGTGTTTATAGCAAAAAAAAATTGATGTAGAAAAATATTTTTTTATATTATAAATAATTCATATTTTATTGCTTGGGTTGCATTACATATTAATTTTATTTTGTATATTTTTTGAAAATAAAAAATTTAATTAATTTAAAGTATATGATTATTATGTAATATGGGGTTTCGTATATCTTCCTTATCAAAATCATATAAATTATAATTTTAAGGGTATATTATTGACAAAAATGACTTTACGCAAATTAAGCTACTTTTCATTTTTCTGAAATAAAAAACAGTTGGCGCACTCATCCAAAATTTAAGTCTATAAGAAAAATACACAACTTTTTTTTTCTCCATTATTCAAAACCAAGGTCGAAGCTTGCCTTGAGAGGCTACAAAATCTTTAATTTGGACAAATTTTAAAAAAATTGCCTTTAACTGATAAAATGTTTGGGCCCCTTGCACTGCAAATTTAAAAAACGTGTATGTGCCCTAATAAACCTCATAATAGACAATTAAAGTAAATATTTTAACGTATCGGTATCGGTATACATAACGCGTTCGAAACAAAGTCAAAATACACTACATTTTTGACTTGTACATGCCATGTTTCGAACGATGCCTGCTTCTTTGACGGGTGTAATGACAGAATCTCGTTGCGTACGGAAGGATGTACGTATCGTTACGGACCCACGAACATACGCAACGATTTCAATCAGCAGTTCTGTCATCGCACCCTTCAAAAAAGCGGGCATCGTTCGAAACATCGCATAAACAAGTAAAAAATATGTGTATTTTGGCTTTATTTCGAACGCGTTACGTATACCGATACCGATGTGTTGAAATATTTACTTTAAGTGTCTACTGTCCATTAAAAACAAACGTTGTTGGTAAAGTGCCAGCTTTCTCAGTTTAAGATATAGAATTTTTTTAAATTACCTCTACAAAACGTTTAAAACTGAACTTTGACCCTTCTCCAAAAAAACACGGTTGGGATGCGGAAACCAAAAATTATTTTTTAAACTACTTAAGATGTGGTCACCCTAACATTATTTTTTTTTAATTCTGAGAACCTCATACCGATTTGCCCTTATTTTATGGAATGATCCCTTATTGTTTAGACGCAACCTTAAACAATTTTACATTTTATGAAAGGCCATATTATAACCCTTTATAATTTTCAATGTTAACAAGATTCTGGGCCACTTTCTCACCTTCCACTTAAGCTCTAAGTGTCACTTATCTTGCAATGTGTCTTTTTCTCACTTTGATTTTTAAAAAGAGACAGCGAGCACTTAAGTCTAAGTTATAACTTAATCCAAAGTGAGAAAATTCCCCTAAATACTGAAATATATTAACTCAATTAATTTTTTCCTTTCCAAATCGTATTTTTCATGAAAAAATTAAATTTAAGTAAGTATTTTTACACAGTGTTTTGTGCTATTATTTGCAAATAGTTTATTAAATCAAAGATTATTCTCAAATTATTTATCATTAGTAAGTACTGATAAAAATATAAGGTATTCATAAAAAATATTTTGATGCAAATTCTATACAAAATGAGTCACGATAATAGCAAGCAGGGGAAATAATGCAATTTATACTTGAAAGGAAAAAAAAAATGAAAACATCTACTTTTGTTGTGCGTTCCATTCTTTTTCATAAAACTTTTTTCGAAGTTCGCAACGAGGATCAAACTAAAAATATAGTGGGTCCAACACCTAAACTTTTTCGTACACTGTATACTTGGCTTGAGAAGTTGCAACATAGGTTTTAGGGAAAAATTTTGAAGATTTTTTTAGAAATCAAAATATGCTAATTATTAAAATATTTTATAGTTGAATAGGGCCAATTCCCCCCAGTTTTCTTCTTGCAAGCAATTTTCTTTTGATTATGATCTTGATCCAAGAGAATCTTTCCTTGGCCCAAGCAATCGTTTTTTTCAGTGTATAATCTTGTTATTTTTTTGTTTACTCTTCAGCGTTTAGTTTCCATTAATTCAACTTAGTTATTTTTTTAATAGCATGTCAATGCTTGAAATTAACTTTAAAAACTTAAAAACTTAAGTTAATTTCAAACACATCATTGTCTCAAACTTTCAAACAAATGTCAATGCTTGGTATACCTCGCTACCCTAATAATCGGAATTTTAAAATCTAACTTTATCTATTATGAAATTACTAAAAATTTTATGATTTTTGCAACTACATGTGTAAAGAAGTGTTGGTCAAACTCACAAACAGAACATGTACATATACCAAGAAATAAAATGGTTAAAGTGTAAGTTCTTTAAAAACGTCGATCCTTCAATTTTAAAACATTTTTGCCACAAGGCTTAATGTTGTTTTTACATTGCCCCTAAATGTTGGTAACAAATCAACGGGTAGAGACACTAATGGAGACTAATAGTATTTGTATGCTGATTTTACACACAGAATTGCTAGAGTTCACGTTGCTGGCTTTTCTCAAAGAGAAAGGGCAATCAATATAAGTATTATCAAAATTAACGGCCACCCGGTAGCCAAACAAGTAAGTTAAGATTCGATCAGAAATGGACAACCATTCTATCACTGTAACTTCATCTGTAGCGTCGATTGATAAAGATTAGTTACAAATATCGGAATGCGACAAGTGGGACATGTTATTCATAAGGCGTCTTTAGCGTCATTGAAAATGGAGGTCATAATTTTCGATAACCCTTCACCAGCTTTACCTACAAACACCAAATTTGGCACAGAATTACACGAAATTATTTGCTCACCACGAAATATTTTTTAAATACATTTCTAAACTTCAAAAACAAACGCGTTCATAAAATAAAAATTATAAAAATTTTAAAGTGCCAAATATGTAACACTACCCCACCAGTAGTATTTACCACTTATGTTATCAAAATAATCATATTTGTAGTGAGATTAAACCTAAATTTAATATTTTTTATGGTGGAGTTGCAAAATGATATTCATAAGGGATTTTTTGTGTCATTAAAAATCGCGTTTGTGTTTTAACCGTGCAATTTTCCCGAAATATATATTAATTTTACTAGTCTTTTACTTTAACTTACGAACAACAAATTTGGTATAGAATGACGAATTTTCGAACAAATTATGGAGTTAGTTGTTATACCTGGGTCGTTCAAAAATTAACAATAATGTATTTATATTCAATAATTTCTCATCCACTAGCGATTGGGACACATATTATTATGTCATTAAAGACCATTTTTATTTTAAAATTGACTTAAAATTTTTAATGGTAGAGTCGCGAGATATTATTAATAAGGCGTCTTTGGTGTCGTTAAAAATTAGACAAAAGTTTCAAGTAGGTACCCAATTCCACAGTTGACGAAAATATAGACAAAATAAATATCTGTCCATTTATTTCTACAGACAGTGGTGTTAGAATTATGACCAGACCTATTGGATTTAGTTAGATGCTCATGCCAGATCTATAAATGCAGATCACCGTGCAAATATGCTGTAAACAATCTTTGCTGCACAGAAATGTATGAATGCGGTGCAACGTAGAATACGAGCAGAAACTCAACGATTCTGATAATGGTTCTGACGATGATTCATAGATTTGCTGTGGGTATGCGGTCAAATTTATTTTGGATAAGTATTATCGAAAGTTCTAATATTTTTTGTTTCAGAACGCAGAAACTGAACTTGCATTTTTATGCTTAAAAGTAAGTATTCTCTTTCGTATTAGTCGGAAAAGAAACAGTCAATAGTTAGTAGGTATACACTTTGGACATTTTTATGTATATATGTGGTAGTTGCAGTTAGCTTTAAAGTTTTAAGGACGTCAAATTCTTGTGTTGTGGATTCGCCAAAGTGGTAAAAAAATTAAATAATAATTAATTATTCATTTTAACCTGTTTTAGTCGTAAAGTAAGCTGCAATATGCACTCATATAACGATATTTCTATGTTTCCGCTTTTCAATTTTAATATTTTTAATTAATTCTCGGGTGATTTTGATATTATTTGGTAGGGTGTTTGACGACACGATATTCTGTTAGAAATATATATTGTTTTGATCGGCGTCGCTTTATAAGTGGCGTCACGGCGCCTCAGATTTAAAGACTGACAATGATATAATTTTGGTTAAATATCTCAAAAACAAAAATAAGTAGAAAAATTAGTAATGCATCACAATCTTAATAAAAATGTGGAGGTTTCTTTTACTAATTGTAGAAACTAGAATTTTGCTCAAATATAAAAGAGAGAAAATTATGAATATTTGAATTTTTTTGCTCCCTATAAAACACTTTAGGAGTGATTTTCAGTTCTTATGAAAATGATTGTTTTTTTTTAAGTTGGGTTACCATAGTATATTAAAATTACTATTTTACTTTTACATTGAAGTATGCAAAAAAGTCGTAAATTTGATGATATCGCATTTTAAACAAAATACAACAAAAATGTAAGTTACAATATAATTTTTTTTTTTACCCAACAACTATCTTTTCATTGCCATTTTTTGCAAAGAGATTACTAAGAACCAAACAGGAATATCAAATATATATACTGCAGTCAATCAAAATAGTCAGGGGGTATCTAATTAATTTATTTAAACGCAAGAATTGTTATGTAAAAAAATGGATTTAAGGTGCAATTTATCATCTTTTCTTATGCGGATTTAAGACTTATGTATTTTTTGAGCTTTCAAAAAATGTTCCGTTTTAAAAAATCTATTTTGCCATTTTTACGCTGGCTGCTCCTAAATATAGCACTTTTTGAAAAACTTTCAAATTTACAAAATTATCGTAAAAAACGTTATAAACATGTTATTTTACTAATTTACGACGACCCAAATTCATAGATATTTTAATGTAATTGTAAATTTATAGTAATCCTTGATTTTTACGCGCGGTGCAAAAAATTTTATTTTCTATTATATAGTAGGGGAGCTGACTACAAAAAATTAAGTACCTATTGATAATAATTTTTTTATCAGTATGACGTAAAACCTCATAATAATAAAACTATATGGATAATTGAACTTGGGATGATGTGAATGACCGTTGCTATAGGCGTACTGAAAGGGTTTGAATTAATAAAGGAAATTATAAAATAAAAACAGACTAAAGAAACTGTGTCCCAAACTGATATATCTGCTAACTGCGTGTTTTGGAGGACTCGCAAACACAACGGTTTTCTGTTTTGCCACTATTTTGAATATACCTAGATAGTTTAAAAAATATATTTGCAGTTATATGTAATATTAGGTAGTAGTAGCAACTGCCTTATATTTTATACATAAAAGGAATTTTTAAAATACATGAATGTATTTGTAGTATGTAATTGTAGATAGGTACTTATTAAAATAAAACCAGATGTACCTAAAGTAGTAAAGTACACAGATGGATAAAAAATAAAATCTTTTTTAAAAATGGAGTAAAGCACCTTTCTCAGAGATAGTATGTATCAGGGCTCAGCCCCGACAGCCTACGATATGTAAATATTAATATCCGACGTTTTGCTGTTTTGCCACTATTTTGCATATACCTAGATAGTTTAAAAAATATATTTGCAGTTATAAGTAATATTAGGTAGTAGTAGCAACTGCCTTATATTTTATACATACAAGGAATTTTTAAAATACATGAATGTATTTGTAGTATGTAATTGTAGATAGGTACTTATTAAAGTAAAACTAGATGTACCTTAAGTGGTAAAGTACACAGATTGATAAAAAATAAAATCTTTTTTAAAAAATGGAGTGAAGCACGTTTCTCATAGATAGTATGTATCAGGGCTCAGCCCCGACAGCCTACGATATGTAAATATTAATATCCGACGTTTTGCTTACATTTTTTGCACAATTTGTTGTTTTACAACCGTAAAAAAACATAAAAACCTTCCAAACACTTTAAAAAAAAGGTAGTGTTATGGTGAAGTATCGTCAAAATGGCGTCGTGGTCACAGAACATAACATAAAAAAATAAAAGTTGTTTTATGTATTATGATAAGTTATATGTCAATCCTTGGAGGGTGTCCATGTATACTTTAATGGCACTAGCTCATACAAAATAGCAAACATTTTTAAAAACAAAGGTTTAAGAGTGGCATTTCGGTCAAAATATACACTTGGCAACATGGTTTTAAATAACAAAGATAAATTGGACAAACTTCAGGGCAAAGGAGAAAGAAACTTTAAAACTAGATTTCTGGAACATTTTAGAGATATCCGCCTAAATAGAGAAGACGGTAGCAATTTTGCCTCTCATATTCTCGAAACGGGACACCCACCCGATATTCAATCAGACTACAAAATACTGCACTTTACCAGAAATTTGGACACCCAAAAAAACCTTGAGGATTTGGAAATATACAGGTTGCATAAGAACAACCCGCAAAAGACATTAAATCAACAACTCAACCTCGCTAATAATAGTCTTTTAAAAATATTCTTTGAAACTTAAAACTTTTAAAAAAACTTCTTCCTCCTCGTCATAAATAATTGTCTTTAAATTTGATAACATACTACTTTTATTTCACGTTTTTGAATGTTTTCTGTTTTCTGTCTTGTGTGCTTGTTTCTGGTAGTGCGCTTCCGCGCCATTAGCTAAATTTGTGGGGTTATATATATATATATATATTTTAACAACTTTGTGAAATAAATCTTTTACCGTTTTTTAATAAATGTAAAATAATTTTTATGGACGTCTGCTTGTACCTATAAATGAGATATAATTAGTAGGATTTGTCATTGGTTGGACAATCTTCAATTCAAATATAGGTCTTGTGGTTCTGAGTATTAGTTCGCGACGGCTTTGATTAAATAAATAAAAGAAATCTTTTTTAAGGTATTACCCAGAAGTAGGTAGGCATATTCAGTGTTTAACAATATTCATACATGATGGCGCTGCACACCACTTAACCAAACAAATACAAATAATATAAGCGATGACAAGAAGAATTACACAAGAATTACACACATTACGTCTTTTACTAAAATATAAATAAACATCCTTTTTTTAAATCTAATTTTTTTTAAATAGTGCATCCACACTTCAAAATATTAAAATATTAATTTGCCTTCTTCCAAAGACGAACATGCAGTCGATAAACGCCCTACAACGGACTCAATGCTAAAAAACAACAAAAGATCTTGAGTGGAAATAACGAAAATTCAAACTTGGATGAGCATCCCACAAGGAACACACAAAAGATCAAAGCGAAAAGAGAAATGATTAAACGATGTTTCGCCCTGGGTAACCAGCGTGGGCTCATCAGTAGTTTTACTGGTCACCCTCCACTATACATCATTAAACACCATCATACACTTTGATTTCCAACCTTGAACCACTCACAAATAGGCATCGTTCCGCACTGATACTTATCCAAGTTACCTAATACGAATTCGTCCTGGCGTGTTAATATTTCCAGTAGGATTATGCTCCTAAGGCAATTAAAACTCCTAAGGCAATTAAAACAAAAAAAGAAGTTTAATTCTTCTCTTTTCGCTTTGATCTTTTGTGTGTTCCTTGTGTGATGCTCATCCAAGTTTGAATTTTCGTTATTTCCACCCACGATCTTTTGATCTTTTGTTTATTAGTTTCTTTTTGCTTAAAGTAACTGATTTGGAGGTTTTTTTTTAAACTTCTTTTTTTGTTTTAATTGCCTTAGGACCATAATCCTATTTGAAATATTAACACGCCAGGACGAATTCGTATCAGGTAACTTGGATAAGTACCAGTGCGGAACGATGCCTATTTGTGAGTGGTTCAAGATTGGAAATCAAAGTGTACGATGTTCTTTAATGATGTATAGTGGAGGGTGACCAGTGAAACTACTGATGAGCCCACGCTGGTTACCCAGGGCGAAACATCGTTTAATCATTTCTCTTTTGCTTTGATCTTTTTTGTGTTGCTTGTGGGATGCTTATCCAAGTTTGAGTTTTCGTTATTTCGACCCAAGATCTTTTGATCTTTTGTTTTTTAGTTTCTTTTTGGTTAAAGTAACTGATTTGGAGTTTTTTTTTTAACTTCTTTTTTTGGACTCAATGCTGTTGATTTTTTAAGGTAAGACTCTAGGCAATAACAGATTCCATATAGTTCTATTTATTTTTTGTATATTTTTAGTATTTTTTTAAAACTTGCTTTCGTAATATTACAAAAACCTCCATTTGGTCTTAGATTTGATTATATATATTTATACCTAGTTCGCCTGTTAAAATATTTGTTCCCCCTTTTGTATTAATTATTTTAATTTTTTTAAATTTCTTTACATTGTTTCTAAATTTTCCAAAAAATCCCCTCATTTCACTTGTAGTATTTGGTACTGAAGATGTCTCTTTAGGCGAAACCGGTCTACCGGTGAAATAAATACTGTGGGAAAAAGACCCCGGAAGCAATTTTGTTGTTTCATTTCTCTAACAGTTCCTAGTTATTTGTCATGTTATTTTTCTGTATAAAGACCAGGGTTTGTCATATAAGCTCACCTCTTATTTAGTTTTATGTTATGTTTTATTTTATGCCTTTTTTGCTGTATAAACCCAGCACCCCCTTAGCTTAAGTAGCCAGTAACAACGAAATTCATAGATTAATTAACAACGAGAGCGACTTTGGCGCAAATAAGTGCGGAAATGCTGCAAAAAATTAACTATCGATTTCGAAAAAAAAATATTATCTCAAAAAATATTTTTTTTGTTATTCATTGGTACATGCCCTAACTTTTACGAAAATGTTATAATTTTGTTTTGATGAAAGATTCGGGAGTATTATAATAATTAATTTTAGCAAGTTCAAATAGGAATATATTCTTTTAAGGTGTACCAAAAATGGAGACTCCTCCACATTCTGTAACGGTATATTTCTTTCCAAATAGGCAGAGTTGACTTATATGGAAAGAAATATGCCGTTATAGATTGTGGTGGAGGAGGAAACTGCCTGTTCAACTTTTTAATCGTTGCTCTTTTTAGCAATAGTAACCCGAATCAAGTCGTTAGAGAACAAATTAAATAAAATTAAACTTTTATTATGAGTAGTTAGCACCCACACTAATTTAAAAAAAAATCATAAATATATTACTTATAACAATTATTTCATACATAACAAGTTGCATCTAGGAGTTTATTTGAGATACTGATATATTTTTAAGGCATTCTGTTAATTCTTCAATCTTTGGGGGCACCCTACGTGAAAATGGCAAACTGATTTTTGTAAATATGTGCAATTTTTAAAAGCTCGTTCCTTAAAAAACAATTTCAGTGGAGGATAGAAATCACCCAAAAAATATGGTAATCCCAAGGACATAAATTTTTTTATGTCAATTTTCGTTCGTTTTTTAAGCATAATTTTTGGCGTTTGGAGCTTAATTATAAACTCCCTGACTATTTTTGGTAATTTCAATAAATATTTTTTTATTTTCTATTTAATTCTAGAGAATTATTATAAAAAATATAAAACAAAATGATTAGAAGTAACGGATGGGAGAGCAATGTTCCTATTTTAAACGAAAATACCATATTTTATCAAAAAAGCCGACTCTACCAATTTCAATACCTTTGTACATATAATCTGCAAAGTTATTGTTTATATCTTAACAAATTGTTAAAAAGTTAGTTAAATTTTTTTGTAGCTATTATGGTTATTTTAATATTTTACAAAAACTAAATGAAAGTTACGACACATTCTAAAGCGTCGCTGTGCCGACCACAATGCGACGCAAAAAAAAAATAGCTTTTTGTAAGTAGCCTCTTCTAATTTATATCAAAATCACCGCAACTTTGAAAGTTCTGCCAACTAGGTATAAAAACTAACCCGCGTATTTGGTCGAAAATTTGTGAAAACCAAATTTGAAACAGCCTTGTATTACTGTACCACATTTGGTGTCCGTAGGTAAAGCAGGTGCAGGACTAGTTAAATTAATAAATATTTCGATAATATTGCACGGTTTTTAATGACACAAAAGATCCCTTATGAATATCGTTTTGTAACTCCCCCTTCAAAAATATTAAATTTAAATTCAATCTCACTTCAATTATGATTATTCTGATGAAATGTGGCAAATGCTACTCTTGAGAAAGTGTTACATATTTAGCACTAAAAGGGAATGAAGAGAGCTACATAAAAATTATAGCCTTATAAAAATCTCACGAAGCTTGTAGAATTGCCAGCTAGAGATATTGCGTTGTTATTTTTTGAGGAAAATTTTCACAATTTTGAATTCGTGGATTTAACAAATTTAAACGTTATTAGAAAAATATAAATAAGAAAAAAAATGGCAACATATCTATAGGCACAAAAAGCAATTATTTCGGTATAGTACGACCATAGATCTAAGAGGCTCATTATAAATGCTAATCACTTACCCTAATAATCACTTATTGTTCGGGGTATGAAAGTAGATAAAAAAAAAGCTGTAAGTAGAGGTGCGAATTTAAAAATGTGTAATTATTTCTTAATAAGTACACATTTTTGACCGAATTAAAATTTATCAACTTTATGACTAATTATGAAACGTTAAAACATTGTTTGATGACCTTACAAATTAATTTTCTTAAAATAATTTGGACAGACATAAGATACCAAGTTTTAGTTTTGAAAATCAGTTAGCAGTTGGTGTTTGGTTACAAAAGAAGTTATTTGTTGTTAATTGTGATTGTATGAAAAATGTTTCATCCGTGGGAGGGACAACCGAGTACGATACGTGGACATATGGGGAATAATGACGTTAGAAGAGGAATAAGTGGTAAAAAACAATTTAAATGCAATATCTTGTCACTTGATAAAAAAAAGTGATATTTGATGTTTATACCACCCTTCTTAAACGTGGGTTATCAAAATTTGTTGCAGTGAAGGAAGCGGCAGCTTTATCACGAAGATCGGTAAAAACAGTGTGGCGTGTAATAAATAAATCGATAGTTGGGAGAAGAAAAAGGAAGGATTCTAATACTTCTAAAAATTGGACATGTGTGATGTGGATATCATTCGTTGAAAAATATATCAAATATATAGTTAACAAATAATTCCTACTTTACAAACGTTAATTCAAAAATTAAAAAAAGATGATACAGGAGTACAGTGTTGCCGTGAGACACTGAGAAAATATATTTTAAGAAACGGTTTTAAAATAAAAAAAATTATTAAAAGGCAAGTGATTATGGAATCGGCCCGTATAAATGCAATACACGAGTATAGAGAAAGTAATAGGGATATTGTTTATCTCGACGAAACTTGGTTTGACACCCATAAAGTTCCAAATAAAGATTGGGTAGGTTCGTCTGATCACTGCACAACTAAAACTCCATCAAATAAAGAAAAGCGTTTCACAATAACTCATGATGGAACAAAAAATGGGTTTATATCAAATGCGTTGGCCTTATCAGCCAAAAATATAAAGGATTGCCATGCTGACTACCAAGACGATACCACAGCGGAATTATGTGAAGACTGGTTCAAGAATAAACTGTTACCAAATATACCTCCAAATAGTGTAATTGTGATCGATAATGCGAGCTATCACAGTAGAACGCTAAATAAAGTTCCGTGTTCAAATGACACAAAATTTGCCATTCAGGACTATATGTTAGAAATAATAATTATAGCATTTTCAGTACAAAAACAATACTATTGTGATACTTTGGCGGAAGAAATGGGTCACACAGTGTTGAGACTTCCTTCTTACCATTTCATGTTTAATCCATTTTGGCATAAGCTAAAAGCAGCGGTTAAAATAAATAATGTTTCGACAACTTTAAATTCTTCTGTGGTAGCTTTAATTAGGTCGGAGGAACAGAATATTTTAAGTAAAAGTTGAGAAAATTGCGTAGCTCATGTCCACAAAATAGAAAAATCATATGTAAATATAGATCTGGTACCCAGAGAAAAAATTATCATAGACTTTAATGACGACAATGACAGTGAAACTGACTTAAGTTAAAATTTTTATCCCGTATTGTTTTGTACTATATATGTAAGTTTTATAAATTTAACTTATTTTTGTGTTTTTTATTCTATAAGCAGATATTATATAAAATATATTTTTTAGGATGTGTCTATTAGATCAAAATATTTTTTTCATAAAAAAAAATTGTTTGACCAATCCGTCAATAAAACATGTTATCTTCTTCACCTTTAAGGTGATTCGTGGTAGAAATTCACTGATCTATTACAACACTAATTGCGTCCCTGCTTCCATACAAATACATGCTTATCGGCCATAAATAACACTGAGTCTCCTAGATCGATGGTCAGACTATACCTTTTGTGCTAAAACGGCCACGGATAGCGTAATCTGTACCAGAAAATATTTTAAAAAGCAGCACAAGAAAGGTAGAATAATGGGTCAATTTTTAAAGTCAATAAATATAATTTCGGAATTTAAACCTAAAAACCAGAACAAAGGAAAGTAACTTGCAAAGAAGTTAAAAAAACTGAAATTTTAAAAATTTTCCAAAACGAGCCGCTACCGTTTTCGGACCACTTACTTTTAAACAAAAATGAATAACTTGTTAAATAAACGAATGATTTGGCTTTCTGCAAATAAAAACCGTTCTTAAGATGGTGTCTTAGTTTTTGAGATATACTGGAGAACGAAAAAAATGCAACACCATGTATATGGATAATTTATATTGAATGAAAATTATTTGTTTGCTTACCTTATCTCAAAAGAAATATTTCATAAATTTTTTGTCTTCTAATCTTTCCTTTCATCACAGATTTTTCCTATTTATTTTAGAAAACAACCAAAACATAAAAGACCTTTTCTAAAAATTAATAATTTAAGGCCTACAATATTTAAGCTTAATTTAAGCTGTAACGTTTTTGTTTATAATTTAGCCATATTTTAAAATTTTCTTTCCAAAATTTCGATTCGTAGAACAAAACACTCACTTTTTCAATTTTTAACTGTTTTTTTAGCGTTTAATAATATAATATAATATTTTTATTAGAGACAGAATATATTTTGGCAGTACTTTTTAAACGCTAAAGAAAGAGTGAAAACCTGAAAAGTGAGTGTTTTATTCTACGAATCAAAATTTTAACTCTAAAATATGGCTAAATTATAAACAAAAACGTTACAGCTTAAATTAACTTAAATATTTTAGGCCTTATATTACCATCATGGCCGTACATGCAAAAAATTTTTGGGAAAGCAATAAAATTATTTGTAACACATAGTGAGTTAGTCCTTGTTGGTGCCGAGACAAATAGAGTAACGAAATTACTTACATACATATTTTGATAATCCAAAAATCCGATTTTTCTGTCGGAAAAGTAGAACGGGTTATGCTATTATAAAACGTCTGTGCCGATGTCATCGCCCGCCCAGCATCTTCATTAATAATATCTCGCCAAATCATTACGGAAATCTTCGACATATATTTTGTTAATAAAAAAAGAAAAAAATAAATGATAAAATAAAAAAATAAATGATAAAAGAAAAATGAAAATAACAATATTAAAAAAGTTACTGACTTCAAAACACATTTTCTAGAAATCTCAAAATTTAATTGTGAATTTTTATATAGCTTATTTGAAAAAATAGCTTCTTGTTATAAACTATCAATTTTGTTGGAAAATTTACATATTAATTTTTAAAGTTTAGTAGCAAAAGACAATAGCCCCCTGTATATTTCAGACTTAATTCCCGATAGACTCGGAAAAATCTCTAAAAGTTTAAAGGTCAAAAGCGTAGTCCCTGTTGTCCTTATAAACTGAGTCTTGAAAGGATATTACCCACCGTCGACTTTTACATTCCTTGTAATTCTGGAAGCAGAAACCCCTGGGCTGTCCCGTGGGAACATCATATGTCCACTACATAATATATTTCTTTGCTTTAAAACAAATGGTGTTTACTTGGCCAGATTTCTTGTTGTGTCTTAAAGAACAAGTTTGATTTTTAAAGATGGAACGCATTCTATATTATGGTACAGGAAAGCTAAGTTAAATTAAAATAAAATAATATAAAAAGATAATATAAAGTAACTAAAATGAAATCTTATAATTATAAGGTATATAATTGCGAGAAAATCATCCCACCAACGGTCCATATCGAGATGCATGGACCTGGTTCAAGAATGTTACAATTATAATCCGTGTACATATTCAAATGCGTTTACAGGTAAAGAATCCAGAAGCGACTAAAACCCACTTTACGTAACACGATTTCATTGGCCGACTCAAGGTTACATATTTGTGACGTTAGGACATTGGTGTTTAAAATCTTTCTCACCATCACCTTTTATTTTAAAACGCACCCCAGCCGGATTTATTTGGTTAAATTGCAAAAAGGATTTAGGCTCTGGGTTGGGCCGGGTTGGTTCGTTGGATAGGGTTGGTTTTGGTTATTATTAGTTTTTTTTTTGAATTTGTAGGTAGGAGAAAGTTAATAAAATCATAATATATCTATAACCTCACACTCATGTAACCTTGAGTCAACCAATGAAAACGTAGAACGCAAAGTGCGTTTTAGTCTCTCGTAAGAATCCGACCTCTGGGGTGCATTCATAGTCCGGTTAAAATTTACCCAGTGAAAATTTTCGCTGACAACCGGCGTTCGCTCGGTGTGAAAAGTGACAGATGACATAAGATCCCTAATTTACTTCTTTGCGGTTTTACCTTTTTTTTGTGAAAAGTTTCAAAGTAAGACAACAGAGGATAACATCAAGTACTTAGTTTGATATTTTTTGTAAACCTGACCCTCTTTGAAGAGTTTAACCCTTTAAGGTCCAAAACAAATTTTTATCCAAATCGTGTTTCCGTATACTCCAGCGGCCCCTCAATATTTGTTGTTAATACCTAATCAGTTTTGTCTGAGGTGCATTTTTTCAGTAATTTCCTGAAACTATCATTCACGAGCCCCCCCCCTCCCCCCGGACAAGAATTTAGACACTAGGTACCTAAAAATATTCACTTACCACTTTCCGGCAAACTAGGGTAAACATTTCATCATCATCCAAAAATGCAGATTTATTTGGATTATATACAATCTGATGTGTTTTCCTACTTAACATTGTAGAAAACCACAACAAAACGTTACCCAATCACTAAAGAAACGAGGTTTTTTTCTCGGTGGAAAAACAATAAAACCACCTTTATTCGACCACAACAAAACAATAAAGTTTGGTTGTGTTCACTTCAAACGACTGTGACTGGTCACGTGACGGTTTAAAGTTTTACCCACTCGAGAGTTGGTTAAAAAGTTGTTGCTCGGCGAAACATTTGCGCAGTCGCAAACGATTTGACAGTTCCACCCTGTTTCGTGTCCTTCCCAACAACCAGATTTTGAACGGCAAAAATTTTACCGTGCCTTTTTCATCCTAAATCGTAAACGAACATCCGGCGCACGACCGGCGTTAACTGTAAACGCACCCCTTGGTGTTTGTAACGTCAACTCTCTCATTTCTCTGGCCAGACACTTCCAGCTGACGCGTGCGCATTAGAGCGGTGTATCTGGTAATTAAGTCATGGCTAACTTGATATATCAGCGAGACGCTATTTACAATACATAATGAGAATTTTTGGTGAGTGTTTTTGACCCTTCGTTATAGTTATCGTTATTTCTGCGACTGCGCAATTGCTAAATATCACTCCGTACTGGTTTTGAACCATAACGGATTCCGGTATTTAAGGAAGAATAACTTTATAGTTATCGTTATTTTTATTTACTTGTTTTCTCCAACTTATTTATAAAATTGCTAAATTTACTGAAACGGTTCTTATCATTGCCTTCATCTTCTTTAATTCGAAGAAAATCGGTAAGAAAGTAGAGTTATATTTAACAAAAAAATTTAGATCATATTTAACATTAAGTACAATTAAAGTGAATCTGACCAAAAACTCTTTCTGCGAAGTTATCGTTGTTAGAAATGAAAATAGGCATAACCATAGCGATAAATTCGTCGTTAAATGTACTGACCACAAATACCCAGAAAGTAAGAACCTTCTTAGCATTTAATTTCTCATCATTTTTAAACTTATAAAAAACAGCAGTCCAAGCATAATATATAATCAAATCCATTTTAGGTTATCTTCCTCTTGCTATAAACAATATCACCACTTTAAATTGTATTTAGTTTTAATTATGTTTAAAAAAAATTTAACTGTTCCGCCAAAATAATTATCATTATGAAAAAAAACTTGATAAATTTTCACCGCGACATTTTTCAGTATTATTATTTTATTATTCTCATAAATAACGGAGGGGCTCCAGCACCTCCTTTTTCGTGCTTCCTACGTTGCTGCACGCATTTTGCTTTATGATTTCCACTATCAATTTTTCCTTCATTGTTATTTAATCATTTATTTCCTTAATAATTTTTCAAAAACTATACAGCAAATTTTATTTTAAAGGAATCAATTTGTGCAACAGTTGGTAAACGCGCATAAACTATCTACTTTAAATAAGTTCTTGTAATTAAAAATAGGGCGCCGAAATCGTTAACGATGAATAATTAGGTTTTATTGCCATGCCGAAAGCAATAAATCTTTGGCGGCTCTTTTGACAAGGGTATTTTTAGTTTTTGTTTTAGAGTAGGAATTTGAAGATTAAAAACAACCCTAAATTATTATTCATTATACTATACCTATCTTAGTATTTCAGCCTTATGGTGGGCTTCTTGTAGTACGTTTGCGTTTTTTTTTTAAATTTTAAGCTTGTGTACAAAACTTTGTTAGTGTGTGTAAAAAAGTTTTCTAAAGTAGCCAGTGCACTGTTTATCAGAAAATATATTTTTGTAAATTAGTGTTTGGTTTAACGTTGAAGTAAACAATATGTTTTCCTATCGCGAATATCTGAATATGATTTTAATTCATGGTAAAGCTAATCAACATGCCAATATTGCTAGGAAGATTTACGTTGAAGGATTTTCTAACAGGCGTTTTCCAAATATCCGAGCGTTTGTCGTCTGCGTCCAAAGAATATTGGATACCGGAAGCATACAGCCGAAATTTCAAAATTATGGCCCTGATAGGCAAATTAATCCAGAAACCGAAGAACAGATTCTGTATCTTACTAATGAAAATCTTCGGCTTCGTACGCGAATGATGTGGGGCAAGTTGGCGTATCCCATTTCGTCGTACAAGAAGTTTAAGGAACGGTTTCTATATCCGTATCATTTGCAGAGAGTTTAGGCACAGAGTACCGAAGGTGATCCGTGGTTCGGGGTCTGAATCAGCTTGTTATGGTCCAAGACAGACTTTTTGCGAATGGCTGTTAGGTAAAATTCGGCAAAACCGAAATTTTTAAAATATTATTTTCGCTACTGATGAAGCTTGCTTTACACGGGATGAAATTGTAAACTTTCATAATACGCACGTTTACGCCGCAGAAAAATCCTCATGAGATTATAGAATCTAATCATCAACACCATTGTAAAGTGAATATTTGGGCTGGTATTTGAATTTTCTTGTCGAGGATTTACCACCAATAATCGATTTAGTGATTGACGAAGTGTCGCTACACGGCCGAGCTAACATGTGGTATTTACATGATGGTGCGCCGCCTTATGTTGATAAACGCGTTCATGAACTATTCGATTCAGAATTCATTGGATTGGTAGGTTTGGACCACACCCGTGGCCACCTCGCTCACCTCAATCCTTTGGATCTTTACATGTGGGGACATTTATAAGATTTAGTTTATTCAGTTCCCAATAACAATGTGTGCGAGTTAACGCAAAGAATTATTGATGGAACAAATCAAATTAGAACAATTCCGGGGCTTTTTGAAAGGATTAGAAACAACTGGCTTAGAAGGTTGCAGGCATGTGTCTAAGCCGAGGGACGCCACTTTGAACACCTTTTTTAATTTTTTTTTGGTATGTTTATCATTTAGTATTTTAAGAGAAATACAATACTTTTTTAAACCCTTGTATTTACTTTATACGCGTGCCGTTACTGTAAAAGTCATACGTACGAAACTGTTGCCAGTTTTAAGTTTTAAGGTATTATTTTTCATACTCGAATATCTCGAAAACTAAGCAGTTTTGGATGGTATACCTTAGGATATTTTTTATTTGCGTTGATGTTTCTAGTCACCTCTTCAAATATTTGCACTCAAACCAATTACACCCTGTGTACACGTTTTATGGTTTTCTTTTCAGACGTTTTACTTATTATTTAATCTCCTATTTCCATTAGGTAGCACCATACTAATGAGCATCACTAGTGCAAAACTTGAATCAGCGGTTAACTTTAGCCGAACCTTTACCTTTTTTGAGGGAATGCTCGTTATTCTACACAGAAAAAGTATATAATGGTACCAAGAGGATACATGTTGATCCAATCATAACTTCGTTTTAATAGTCCTCAATATTAGTAAGAGTGATTCGTTGGGGCAACTATACACAACAACTTGGAGGAAAAAGTAAAACGAATATTTAAACCAAAAATTTTTATACTTAATTCAAAACGAAATTTATACTTCAACCATAAAAAAGAATTCAAGAAATAGTATTTTTATTCTTATATTATTATATATATAATTATAAATTATTATAATTGTTATACTTAATCCAAGAATCATATCTTTTATTTAAATAGATTCTACTCTTAAACCAACAAATCACACTAAACGGAAACCAACAACTTAACGACAAACCAAATTGTTATACTCTGATATCACCTTGAACGAGCTTTGCATATCTAATAAAAAAATTTCTCGTATAAATACTTATTTGTCACCAGAGGATCTAGAAGAAATGTTACTTTATGAGATTTAATGCGTTTCTTTTCAAGAATGCTAAAACTTATTTAGATAATCATTAAAGTAGGTTTAACAGCAAGCTAAGTTTAAGAGCACAGATTCTGTTAATTAAAGGAAAAGTATTTCTTAACTTAATATTTGGTTATATTTTCATAAATCAAATTGCGTGTTATTATAGATTTAAGTTTACTATCCGCTAATTTAAAAACACTTATTCTTAAAATTTAATAATAAGCAAATAGTTGTTCGAAGTAGTCAATCATGTTTATAGAAGAATAATATTCTTGCATTAAGTATATTTTTTTTAAGTATAGGGTTATTCTGAATAAGAGAATACCATTTTTTTTAGTGCATTCTTTTTGTATTTATTTAACCTCATTAAATCCCCTTTTTTTACATAATGGTATTGCAATTTGCAAAAATGTGTTGTGTCTATGGCATATGTGGAGGTGTTTCTGATAAATTCAATCAGGTGAACCAAATCAGACAAATGCAAGCTGCCAAAAGGCAAAATATTTTTCATTAGATTTATTTCAACCCAACATCGAATTGCCTTTTGCCTTCGGCTTTCTCGAATTTAATAAAATTACTGTAATTTTTCATTTTTATCGGGTGCAGCTTGAAAACAAAGTATAACTACGTATAGGATATATGGACGAGTTTCTAAATCATGCGGGTTAAAGTTTGAAAAACGAGCCTCCGTTATTTTGTTTGCAAAAGTTATCAATTTTCTCTTAGAGTTTCCAAAGGAACCAGTTATTGTAGCTGTAAAACAAAGATTTCTATAAGTTGAGAAAACGCGTTTATCATTTCAACAATTTCTAAATAAATGTCGTTTTAGTTACGAACGTGAAAGTTCCTTTTGGGACTTTTTAGCGGCGCCTTACATTGCTTAAAGAAGATATACCCCTGCAAACCAAAACCACAGTAAAGTAATGGTAAAAGCACGACCCGAAAGAACTTTATTCCCTTAAAAGAACCGATAGGACAGGAGAAGATGTAACGGACCGCGAAATGGCGCTAATGAAAAGAGAGAGAGGTAAAAAAAGTCCATGTAGGCCCACTTGCCAAGCAAGGAGTCACCTCATTTCTACTTCTACCACTACTACTAGTACAAAGGTAAAACTCCACGTAGTATACAGAGTTCCTAAGATTTTCCTTAGGGATAGGATTTCAATAAATCAAACAGAAATGGCATAGAAAGTTCTGCGCGCACAAAAGAAACAGGTATATTGAGCAATGGTGCCAGTTTGTTATTATCTCCGGACTGCTTTCATGAGAAAAAATTGTCGCCACTCTTTCATTCTGAGCATAAATCATAGTTGCAATAATAACCGTTGACAAGATGTCTGCAAATTCCGCTAGATGGCGGCCACACCATGAGATGATAAAAATTAGATGTTTTCAGGTCCAAACCACAGCTTTTTCTTGCTTAAAGGAGGCGGCAGGGTCCATTATTTACGATACTGAGCGATAAACTCGTGAGGTTGTTAACATTAGAAAGAAATATCTTCGCTTTTAATTAAATTTCTTTCTATTCTGTTCTACTAGTGACATCTATCCGGAAACGGTCAAACCATGCACTGCTAGCTAGCACTAGCAGCCAAAGAAATTAATAAACGGCGCTGTTTTTCCTGCAGAGCTTTTTGCTTGCGATATTATTGATTTTAAATAAAGCTGGCCCTTCGCTACATTTGATATTTTCGAGGTGTTTTATGACATGATCTCGAAACATGTAGCGAACCAATTCTTCAAAACTAGCGGGAGAGTAAAAGCGAAAAATAAGGGGCTGCCAATATTTGTAACACCCAAAAAGGGGTGAAAAGATTTATTTTGCTCTGTTTCTTTACAAAAAACGTTTTTTTTACGAAAAACTTGAGCTCTGCCACTTTTTTTATTATTTTCTTCAACTTTCTCGAAATTTTCGTCATACCGTAGAAAAAAATTATTTCCCCCATGATCATACTCTACTTTTATTCGAAAAAATTTTGAAACAGAGACGGGATCAATTTTCATAAAACGGGGGATTTTGGTTTCGAGTGAGAAGATAAAGGGCGGCGCAGGCAAAAATTTTTCAATTAAATTAGCCGAACGCAAAAATGTTAGAAAAACAAAGCACGAAATAAAAATGGCGCCGGTTACAATTTTTTTTAAAAAATTACCTAATTTCGGGAACGCAAAGAAATAGGTCTAAAGAGCATAATTTTTAAGAAAAAAATATCAATTTTCTCGCCCTCCTCCACTGGGACTACAGGGGCCGTGCACAAATTACGTAATGGTCATAGGGGAAGGGGGGTTACAAAACGTTACGTAGGGAGGAGGGGGGTTTTCAACAGCGTTTGCATTTGTGTGAAACTAAGAAAATTTGGAATAAAAATAAGTGAAAAGTTTTTTTTTTGAGGGGGGTAGTGGTCTTGAAATCGTTACGTAATATTAGGGGAGTGGCGTGCCAAACCGTTACAAAACATTACATAGGGAGGGGGTCAAAAATTGGTAAAATCACCGTTACGTAATTTGTGCACGGCCCCACATCTGACTGTTCCTCCTTTTTGATTTCGAATCACAGTGCAAAACCCGGGTTGGACGTTCGAAGGCGTCAACCCGTTCTATTTGCTTGATAAAGTTTCTACGGAAATATCTTAGTCGATTTCTCCGGCCGTGTATGAACGCTTTAGGTTAGGCATTTGCATGTATCTCAGTCCCCTGCCTGTAAACAATGCGTGAGGACAATGGTTACAAAATGAAAAGCCGAAAAATATTTTTTTTTACGATATCTTTCATCAGTTTGGTATTAAAGTCGAGCAAAAACAATTTTTATTCCAGTCCTAAAGGTATGAAAATGGAAAACATTAGAAAACAACAACCTGAAATGGATTTACTACGTGTAAGATGTAGTGACAACATCGCCCCATGCCCATCCTTTTCTGCCTAATGTGCTTTTCCGTTTGTCTGCACCTTATACACGGCTGCTTGGCCCCCTAAGGATTTGCTTAGGAACCCTGTATATGAGCAAGGGTAATTATGACCTCAGGATCAATTCTGATCCCAAGAGTCACACAGCACTATATAGGAATGCAACAGAGATCTGTTCAGTGATACGCATGAACAAGGACAGAATACCGATGCAATGCAGTTCGAAGGAATGGATGTATGTCCCTTGCCCCTCGAACGGGACACTGTTACAGAGACAGCTCAAAAATGGGGGACGAGTCGGGGGCAGGAGTGTACTGTAAAACCACGGAGGCAAAGTTCTACTTTTCTTTAGAAAGATACGCTTCTCTTTTTCAGGCTGAGGTATATGTCATTCTGATGTGTGGATATAAAAATCTGGAAATGTCCGCTTCAGGCAAGAATATTTACATTTTCTCAAATAGTAGGGCCGCATTGTCTGCTATCAGGTCGGACAGGGTTAACTCTACCCTTGTGTTGGAGTGCAAACGTGTCTTGACAACTATGGCAAAGCACAACAAGGTCAATCTCCTCTGGGTCCCGGGACGTGAAGGTGTACCGCGAAATGAAGAGGCCGATATATTGGCTGGACAAGGAACATCAACCAATCTGGTAGGTCCGGAACCCATTCTAGGTATTCCGATATGCCAAGTCATAACGGCCATAAAAAGTGGCAGGCAGGCGCTCTGAGGAGCTCTGAAATAGCACACAGGGCATGAGACAGGCCAAACTCCTGATTGGTGAGGTGAGCATCAAAAGTCCCTGCTCCACCTAGGTAGGAAGGATGTGAGACTAGCAACAGGGCTTCTAACAGGACATAATGGCCTTAACAAGTATGCATGCATAATAAATGTGCATATTTATAAATGTTTAAGAGAAGATATTGTGTGTTTTCTGTCACTGACTTTAGCTCTGACTGACCTTAAAAATGGGTCATGTGATATCCATACTTTTTGGAGTCAAATAAACATCAGAGTTAGCTGAACGTTGAAGGGAAAGCATATTTTGTAAAAACTAGGAGACGGCTCGGAGCACTTTTTGCCGAATAAGCTAAAATTTCTTTCTAAGGCCACCAATTGGAAATACTCAAAACATATATCGGTGGACAGTGGACAGAAATTTTAGCTTATTCCGCAAAAAGCCGTGCCTTAGTTTTGACAAAATGTGCCCTTCATTCAAAGTTCAATCAATTCTGATGTTTCTTTGAAACCAAAAAGTATAAATGACACTGAAATAAGGTCACTGACAGAAAAAAAATCTTTTACTCTTAAGGTTACTTTTAATTATTAAATTGGAAAACCGACATTCTTGATATTTGTTTTAAAATTTTTAAGATGCTTTACAAAGATTTTAAATAGATGTATATCAGCAATATACGAAAGCCTAGAAGGGCCACACATTTATTTTTTTACCATTCAAAAATTTGTGAGTTCACAACTTTTTGTGTGAATTGACAACTTTAACTGTGAATTCACAACTTTCTCTGTGAATTCACAACTTTAACTGTGAATTCACAGCTTTTTTTGTGGATTCACAATTTTTTCTGTGAATTCCCAACTTTTTCTGTGAATTAACAACTTTTTTTTGTGAATTCACGGATTTTCTGGCCTGAACTCACCCTAACTTGTATGAAAATAGCCCACTGGCCAAGTGTGGCTAAATGGACTACTTGGACATTTAACTACTTGGCCATTTAGCCAATTTTCTATTTCTATTTACCGACCGATTTCAATAAGCAGAGCATAAATTCTAACTAACATGACTCTGAATTCAAAATTTTCAACTATTTTAGAAGCCACCATTAGAATGACAGATACTAATTTCTTTATTCTATAATACTTTGTAGAGTGCCCACTTTGTACTGATTCTCAATTTTAAACTGTCGAACAGCAAATTGGCTAAATGAACAAGTAGCCAAATGATTAAATCGCCAAGAGGTCAAATGGCCAAGTGACCGAATAAGGATCCGCATGACTAAATAGCAAATTGGCTCTTTGACCATTTAGCCAATTTGTTGTCTGACAGTTTTGAATTGGGAATCAGTACAAAGTGAGTACTCTACGGTAAAAGTATTGTAAAATGAAGAAATTAGTATCTATCAGTCTGACAGTGCATGACGGCTTTTAAAATAGTGGGAAATTTTGAATTCAGAGTCAAGTTAGCTAAAATTGGTACTTTGCTCATTGAAAAAGGTCGGTAAATAGCAAATTGGCTAAATGGCCAATTGGCTATTTTACCATTTATCCTTTTATCTACTTTGGCCATAATTCCGACTTTAAACTTGAAATTCCGACTTTACTCGGAATTCCGAAGTTAAACTCGGAATTTTGAATTTAAACCCAGGAGTTCAACCTTAAAATCGCATTTTTAAGTCCAAACTAGGAATTCTGAATTTAAACTTGATATTCTGGCCAAAGTGGATAAAAAGCTAAGTGGACAAATGACTAAGTAGCCAAATGGACATGTGGCCAAATTACCATGTGACTATATGGTCAAATAGTCGAATGACTAAATAAAAAATTGGCCAAGTGTGGTTAAATGGCTTACTTGGCCAGTGGACTACTTATATATAAGTTAGGGCGAGTTCAGGTCAGAAAATCTGTGAATTCACAAAAATGTTATGAAATCACAGTTAATGTTGTGAATTCACAGAAAAAGTTGTAAATTCAAATATAAAGTTGTGAATTCACCAAAAAAAAGTTGTGAATTTACAGAAAAAGTTGTGAATTCACAGAAAAAGTTCTGATTTCAGAGAAAAAGTTGTAAATTTACAGAAAAAGTTGTAAATTCACAGAAGAAATTGTGAATTCACAGAAAAATTTGTGAATTCACAGAAAAATTTGTGAATTCACAGAACAAGTTGTGAGTTCACAAATTCATAGGAAAAGTTGAGAATTCACAGAAAAAGTTTTAAATTTACAGCTAAAGTTGTGAATTCATAGTTAAAGTTGTGAATTCACAGTTAAAGTTGTAAATTCACAAAAAAGTTGTGAATTCAAAGAAAAAGTTGTAAATTTTCAGAAAAAGTTGTGAATTCACAGAAAAAGTTGTGAATTGCAAAAGAAATATATATGTGGGCCCTTCTACACTTTCGTAGCAATATACTTAGTTAAAATAAATCAATTTATCCTCCTTTAAGAATATATTCACACTAGGCATCTTACAAACTCTTTGGATACTACTAACCAACAAGTTTTTTATTTAACGTGGAGTCCCACACTGAACAGTCCTATGACCGACCTTATATCAAGACACATTTTACCAACCCATTTCAAGAATCCTTGATAAAAGTCCATTAACTAATATCAACTTCCTCCCTAACGTTAATAAATACAATGTCAATTCTAGACGCCTCACTTTTAAACCCATTCGTATTTACAAAACTTTATTTAAAAGAAGGTGTTTTACAGTTTAAGGCTGCATTTATCTTACTGATTTCTAAAATGCCCCAAAATATTTGTGAGTGTAAAAATGATGCAACTCTTTGTCTTAATCAGATTATCGTCAGCACGCAAATATATGGAAGTAATCACTTAGTCCTAAGTAGGGCGGGCAAAAAATTAGGTCCCGTTTTTAAAATCGAGGGAATATTCATCACCAGGTTCGAACTTTTCATACTGCTTAACATAAAAGTTGTGAGGATTATTACTACACCAATAATAGATATTTTAAAAGCGCCTCTGCCTACCTGTGAGCACAATTTTCTTGCAAACCCGCTTTTTTACAATTGGTAATAATATACAGAGTGGATTTTTAAATGGAACGGGGCTTTTAGCGGCTTTAGAGAAGAAGTTTTAAAAAAATCTAAAACCGAATCTATAAGGATTTTTTACGGATTTCCTTCTTATGATAAAAAAAGAATTGGGGCCTCCAACTATTTTTTTTTCAATTAGGATTCAATTAGAAGGTACCACTTGTGGTACATTTTTGGAAAGTTCGTTAAAAAATAAATTTAACGCAGTACTTTTTTTGACATCTGTCAACCAATGTGTCAAAAATTTAAAAAAACTTATTTTTTTGTCAATTGTTTAGCTCCAAAATAAACTACATATTTGTCTATTTACTCAGCGGAATAAAGAAAATATCACACAAAAACATTATTGGCAGGGCCTACCAATATTTTTTTCATGAGGAGGTACCACTTATAGCACCTGTTTGGTAAGCTTCTTAAAAAAGAAATTCGATAAAATACATTTTTTTGACATCTGTCAACCCATCTGTTAAAAATTTTAAAAAACGTATCTTTTGTCGTTAAGGATGGTTGAGTGAAAAAGAAAATCGATGTGCGCTTTGAATCTATTTCCCTTTTATCTAATATTTAGTAAATTTAAAATAGGTAATTAGGCTGCGGGTAGTCTCTTCATTCCACTTAGTAAATAAATAAATATGTAGTTTATTTTGGAGGAGCTAAAACAATTGACAAAAAAATAGGTCCTTTTTAAATTTCCGACACATTGGTTGACAGATGTCAAAAAAAAAAAACTAGCTTTCCAAAAAGGTGCCACAAGTGGTACATTCTTATTTTTAAAAAAAATAGTTGGTGGGCCCTGGACCTCCAGTTGGAAGACCCAAATTTTTTTTATCATAAGCGGAAAGTCTGTAAAAAATCATTAAAAATTCGCTTTTAGCTTTTCATAAAACATCTTCTCTAAAGCCGCTAGAAGCACCGTTACATTTAAAGAATCTACCCTGTAAGTTAACCACATGGATAATAAGGGTTGATTTATGACTTCCATATATCTCCGTGCCAAATATACCATTTTTTCTCGTATCACACAGAAATAAACTTCTAAAGCTTTGTTGCAATGTGGAAACTACATATATTCAAAGACTGTAAATTTATTGATTCAAGATATTTGGACCGACCCCTTCGTTATACTAGTAGTAAATTAGTTCTCTCTAAAGAGGGGAACTCAGCTGAAAATGCAATTGGTATACGTTAACCAAATGTTTAAATTAAAAAGAAATAAACAGGATGTTTCTCAACTTTTGTCAGAAAGTTTTAGAGCGTATTAAGTGGCCTGCAAGGAATACAAAAATATATAAAGAAAACGATTACGCCGTTTTTAAAAGCTTCTTCAAAAAATGTTCCAATTAGGGAACATTTTTCCAAAACATGACTCTAAAAGTATGCAAACGGTCGTTGAAGTGTGATACAGATAAAGTGAAAAAAAACCCTAATCGCTGAATATTCTTATAAATAAATAAAAAGGTCAAATATTAACATACCTCTACTAATGCATGCGGCGGGTTGTTGTGTTTTGTTATAAATTAAAACAATATGCAGTAATTCGCTATTTAGTTTTCCAAGAAATGAATAGTTGTATGTCATTATTTACAACAAAACACAAAACAAAATCAATAAAAAACTAATACTCCACACCACAACGCACAGTGGTTTAAAACGGTTAAATTTTGGAAAAAACTAAATATCTAAGGGTATTTATCGGATAAAATTGATATTTTGTAAATATGCATATACTAGTTTTATTGATCATTGATTTTTTGGAAACATTACTTCCACCCTCATTTATATTGTGACATAGGCGTACGTATAGGAAGGGGTCGGATGCCCCCCAGGTCCCACAGTCTCTTATATTTTAACTTCCATGTAGAATCAAATAAAAAGAAAAGTACTAATTTTTATTAAATTACTATTTAGCCCCCCCCCCCCCGCAGTATTTTGTCAAATTCTTGTCGCGTATTTATTCCTATATATTTAGTATTTTTTGTAGGCTGGTAAAAAATAAAAAAAATCAATATATTTATACAAAATTAAAATTTATATTCTAAATAAACCTACAAAAGAAAGTAATTTAAAAAATCTTACTTAACTCTTATTTTCCAAAAAAATTAAAAAAAAACTTTTTATTGTAAAATTATCCCGCTAATATATATCATAACTTTTAAATATAGTTAATAATAAAAATATAATTAAAAATTAATAAATTGACTGATACCTTATACTACTTTTTTGACTCTGCCCTAAGCCCAAGTATAGAAGGATCAGATGACGCAAAAAGCACGTTAAAAATTTCTATGTTTGTGGGAAGTTTTGAGCATTTCCTTGAACAGTTTATGCGATATTAATATCATTATATCATTATTACTTTATCCTTCCTATTAGCGCTCTGCTCTAATTTTAATCCCCTATAACTTTTAGCAGGTGCGCACCCATCCCTCCCCAAGACTTTTTTAAGTGTACTTTTATTGTAGTGTTCTTTTAATAAACTGGATTTAAATTTACTATAAAAATAATTTTTGAGAAACAATTGAGTTGGGTTGACCTTTAGTGCTCCACTAACTTATATTTTTTCCTATACAAAGAAACTTAAAAATCCATACATACATCAATACTAGCAAAGCAAACAAAAGGTGTGTATTTCTAGTATATTTGAATAACAATACCAAAATTTTAGGAACCTGATCCATAGATAGGCAGATTTTGGCAGCTACATTCTATGCAGTCATAAAGCTAAGACATCGTAGTATATAACCACAAAAAAAATCTTATTGCGGGAGGCTGCTGGAAGACAACTTTTCCCCTGCAGAACTTTATATATATCAAAACAACATAGTGTTTTCTGTTATTTTAACGTTTTTTTTAAATTAAAGACAAAAAAATACTTTAAGGCTTAGCAAAAAACTGTTAAATGTACCCTATAAACAAGTAAAAAAAGAGGGAAATTGACACAGCAGTTTCTGTTTTAGACATAAATGAAGGACAGGTTGCAGGAAAGAAAAATTGAAAATAAATACAAAATTTTACCTTGGCATCCAATTCCTCAAAATTCAAAATAAATCTGAAAAAATCGATTATAGGTTTAAACTAATGGGACATTTCTTTACAAAAAAATGGAAATAATAAAAAAATATATTGGTATGAATATACATAGTTTTTTCCCAGGGATAAACCATTGTGCAACGCGACGTGACATTGAAAACTGAATCAGCTAGTATTGCATAGTTTGTTTATTTTCTTTGGTAGAATACGGAGATAAAAGCGGGGCGGGCAACACACTGGCTTGCTTGATGATTGTTTTTTGTTAGGTTCTTTATTTATAAGCTTCAATGTACAGTCGAATTCGAAGAAAATATTTTGGCACACACAAATTTATACGAAATGAATCGTCATTTTAAACACCTACCAGTATTAAGAATCACGTCTTTAATTTTTATGCATAAGTTGTGAAACACCCTGTATAATTCACTGTTTGCTTTACAATATTTAAAAGACAATATATACTTTGCCCTAAAATCTTAAAAATAGTGCGTAAGAATTTAAAGTGACATTTTTTTAATTAGTAAGTTTAAAAGGTTTTAAAAACCAGAAGAACCTTACCGGCTCAGTATCAATTAATAAGACATAAAAAGATTTAAATATTATGGTCCGCCAAACGTTTTGTATATATTCTAACTAAATCACACTACAATCTGGTTTAAAAAAACGCCACCGCCAAATTATCATCTTAAAAATAATCCTAAAAACTTGTTGCCTTCGAAAACCTTTTATGCAAAGCTTACTACAACTTATTTCACGACCCGCTCCGGCCCGCATTAACCATGACTAAGACCAACCCAACTCTCCCCTACTTTAGATCCCAAATACAGCCGAAACTAAAAATGTACGAAAATAAAAGAGCCGAAAATACATTACTCGAAACGTAATTATCCCAATCCGTCGTAATGTAGCCGACCTTACAAATCCCGGCCAAACAAAACCCGATAGCTCAAGTAGCGGAGCCGCCACGCCATCGCCAGCTCGATATCTAAGGCTGCGTAGCGAAGTTTACATGTAAACTATTTGAAGTTTTTCTGTAGCTAAAATATATAACTTTCTAGCGAGGTTGGGGGTTCACTTTAAATTATTTTTTTTTGTATTGAGTGCAGTTTATTTGTTAAACTGTTAGGTTGAGCGCTTTCGCCATTGCGGCATTATCAGAACTTTTTATATATATCTAAAACCACAAAATGGTCTTGTTTACATAAGTTGACTATATAACACAAAAGTAAGTGTAACTCTTTTAAAATTTGTACAATTTTTATAGATAAGTTTTTAGATAAGTTTTTAGATATTGTTTTAGATATATATTGGTGCAATGGCGAAAGCGCTCAACTTGACAGATTAATAAATAAACTGCACTTAATACAAAAAAAGATTTATTAAAAAAAAACTTTTAAAGAACAAGTTTTTATTAAATGCACTCAAAAGTAGAAAATAATTTTAGAAGAAAATAAACTCTTTTATAACATAGTAAAAGTGATGGGCGCAAATTAAAAATTTCACCTTTACGGCGACAAAGAGAGAACTACAAAAGAAGAACTAAATTATTCTTCTATTTGAATATCATGCTTAAAAATTTTTAATTTGCGCCAATCGCTTTTTTTATGATATAATATATATATATTATTTTCTACTTTTGAGTGCATTTAATAAAAGCTTGTTCTTTAAAAGTTTTTTTTAATAAATATTTATTTTTTAATTTTTAGAGTTGTACCCTAAATCGTTAATTTTGAATCCGCCATATTGAAATTTTCAAATCTGATCATAAATTCATATCCCCTTCCCGAGAAACATCGGTATGCCAATTTTGATTGAAATCGAACAAACTAAATATTTTTCCCCCTCTATTTCCCTCGTTAGAGGGAAGTTGTGTACCTAATAACGCCATATTATTGTAGTGTCGCCGGAACTATAAACGTATACCAAATTTAAACACATCCTTAATTTTTAGATTTGTAACCTTAATCGTCCATTTTGAATCCGCCATATTTAAATTTTCAAATTTGATAAAAAATTCATAATCCCGCTACATAAAAACCCCTGTATGCCAATTTTGATTGAAATCGAAAAAATTAAATATATTTCCCCCTCTACTTCCCTCGTTGGAGGGAGGTGGGTACCTGAGAAAACCATATTACTGTATTTTCACCGGAACTATAAACGCATACCAAAGTTGAACACAATCGGATGTGGATAAGTCAGTTAAAATTGGTTAGCAAAAAATGACCGAAAATCGTCCATCTTGAATCGGCCATATTGAATTTTCAAAATCTGATCAAAAATTCGTATCCCTTAGACCTAAAAGCCCCCGTATATTTTGGTTGAAATCGGACAAACTTAGGTGCTTTCCCCCCTCCACTCCCCTCGTAGGAGGAAGAGGTACCTAACATTGACATTTTATTGTATGGTCACTGGAACTAACGCTTTGTGGTGTTTCTTCCATACGCAGTAGAAACTGTTGGTCCTTGGGGGGATGAAGCACTTAAATTAATTTCAGATTTCCAGAAGGCCAAAAGTTTCATTACGTAAAAAATTAGTCTGGAAATTGAACACGGTAACGCCGTATCGATGTTAGGGACACTCTCTGATAAACCAGGTCTTAAAGAAATATTTTATATATAACCCTAGTTTTGGTTTTATCTATATATGTATATATATATATATATATATATATATATATATATATATATATATATATATATATATATATATATATATATATATATATATATATATATATATATATAGTTTGTTTTGCTTTCTGATATAATTTAGTTGTTATTTTAGATAATTTTACATTAAAAAAAAATTTGATGTAAAAAAAAGTAAATGCATGCCAAATTCGTAGGCAAGTTAGTTAAAATTGGTTAGCAAAAGATTACCACAAATCGTCCATCTTGAATCCGCCATAATTAATTTTCAAAATCTGATATAAAATTCGTATCCCTTATACCTAAAAGCCCCCGTATATTTTGGTTGAAATCGGACAAACTTAGGTGCTTTCCCCCCACCACTCCCCTCGTAGGGGGAAGAGGTACCAAAAATTGACATTTTATTGTATGGTCACTGAAACTAACGCTTTGTGGTGTTTCTTCCATACGCAGTAGAAACTGTTGGTCCTTGGGGGGATGAAACACTTAAATTAATTTCAGATTTTCAGAAGGCCAAAAGTTTCATTACGTAAAAAATTAGTCTGGCAATTGAACACGGTAACGCCGTATCGATGTTAGGGACACTCCCTGATAAACCAGGTCTTAAAGAAATATTTTATATATAACCCTAGTTTTGGTTTTATCTATATATGTATATATATATATCTATATATGTATATATATATATATATATATATATATATATATGGTTTGTTTTGGTTTTTGATATAATTTAGTTGTTATTTTAGATAATTTTATATTAAAAAAAAATCTGATGTAAAAAAAGTAAATGCATGCCAAATTCGAAGGCAAGTTAGTTAAAATTGGTTAGCAAAAGATTACTACAAATCGTTCATCTTGAATCCGCCATAATCAATTTTCAAAATCTGATACAAAATTCGTTATCTCCATCCCCAAGTGCCCCAACACACCAAATTTCAACGAAATCGGGCGTACTTCAACTGTACCCCCTCCACCCCCTCCGAGTATGGGGGAGCTGTCAATTTCATCACACTATATTCTTGTGTTGTCGCCGCAACTATAGAAGCATGCCAAAAGTTGGTCCAAATTAAGTTGCAAGATTTCACCCGAACAAACATAGTTCCATACATACAGTGCAAGTTAAATAAAAGCTTGTAAAAACGTCGCATCGTTTCAATTAAAATATATATAATGTGTCCAAAATGTATATTAGTTTTGTTGCCTTCTTTATTTTTTTTTAAATGCTGTGTAAAATTCTAACTTCTTAATTTTTTTTTAAACACGACACTGCGCCATTAAAATTGTACAGCCAGTCTAACAAAATGCATTTTTAACTAGGAAATTTGCACCTTTGATCACAGATACAGAGCATTATTGATAGAGTCGGGATTTGTTTAGTCGGCTCTTGTTTGATCGGCGAAATTATGGATCGGATAAATTACGTTTCAACCGAATTATTTTGATATAAATTATTTTACAGGTATTTTAGTTTGGGCACAAACTGCCTGTTGACTTTTTTTTAATGTTATGGTAGGTATATGTTTTTTTTTCACAGAATGTATACAATTATTTTATTTTATTTTATCTTTAAAGGAAAAAGCAGAAATTAATGACATGGAGTTAAGTTCGGTTAGAAAAAAAGTGGTAAATCTGAGAATAATTGCACATTTTTTATTATTTACCGTCTGAACAAAAATTAAGAGTAAGTACTTAACTAATTATTATTTCAATTGAAGAGCATATTGTGGAAAAATGGTAAGCCACAAAATAAAAAAAGTAGGTTTACATTTTTTTACAAATCTGTTAAATATTGGTTTTAACGTTAATAAGGGTTTGTCTTAAAAGTAATGTTTACGGTAAAGCCAATTTTCACGTTAAAACAAATATTACATATTTTTTGAAAAATGTGAACTTTAATATCTTCACTATTTTATTTTGTAGCTTACAATTAGGTTGCAATATATGTCCCCTTTAATTGCTCGTGAGTTTAATTCAAAAACTAATAAAACATTTACGGTTGTCCATGTAGAAATGCAAACAAAACCCGCTAAAAATATCTTACCTGCGAAATAATTTAACTTTAAATGTCCCATAAGTTATCATGGAATTGCCCTATGGTACGAAAACATTTTTAAAATTCAGAAGGGTATCTTCACAACAAACGCTTTCACGTAGAATTTAAATTTATTCACGAACTAAATCAATTTGCGAGTCCCTGAATTTGCAAGTTTACCTGTTTCTTCTCTAAAAGCACGAGACTTTAAACTATTCATATCGCAATTCAAAACAAGTCAAATTAGAAATATGTGAACTTTACCACGCCCAATAGCACAAAAAAAACATCAAATAAGCACAAGAAAGTCATAGAATTAAGAAAAACAAAGAGAATGAGAAAATACGAGTGCGTATTCACACAACCAACCAATTGTAACTTTCGTTGTTTCTTTGCCTGCCTCACAAAATATGATTTAAAATTTTGCCGCATTTAATATAGAATAAATTCGTTATCGATTGCTAGAATCCCCTTTAAACATGGATAGGTAACTAGTATCCTTTTTTTACTTATATTATTAATAAATTTAAGTAAGAAAGATTCTTTATTAACAGGTTTTTTAAAAGGCACTAAAAGATAAAAATATTTTTTTAGCCGTAAGTAACAAGCTCGTTACAAAACTTGTGATGAGAGTCTTTTTATTATAATTTACCCCTCGAATAAGAGTTAAAGTTCAACATTTATTTGGCATCCATCGCTTTTGTTATGGTACCAGAATGCTAAAAAATTATTTTGATCTTTTTACCCTTTGCGGCCTAAATTAGTTTTCAATTTTTTAAATGTTAAAAGTCATGCATTTTTTGACATTCACGGGTTACTAATTAATAATGAATAAATAAAACACGCGAAAACTAAAAAAAAAAAATTATTTTTGTTTGTCAAAATAAGGTGGTTCCTTTTGAAACCTCAAGGACAGTAACAACGCATTTATTTTTGGTGCAAACGCCTACTTTGCTGTGAGTGTTTGCCCATATACTACAATGAGCACATAGTTTTTTAGTGCCATGAACTAGAAGATGAGCAACCTTATGTGTTTGATTTCGACAGAAACGTTTATTTTAAATCTATTTATATCTAAATTACAGGAAAAAGAGGGGCGTCCTTGTTTCACAAAAAATTCATAAATAAGTCAAATTTTTCGTAAAAATATGTTGACTTTATTTACATAAAATTCCAACGGGTTTCGGCCTCAGTTTAAAGCCATTTTCAAAGGTTCTACAACAAAAAAAGAACATATCAATGTAACATTTTTTTGATTAAGACACTGTAAAAGTAAATATATCAAAGATTTAAAAAATTTTTTTTGTTAAAACATTTTTTGTGGTTAAAAATTTTTGTTTTAGATTAATAACTTTTTTTCTTAATAAAAATGTTAATTTTGTATAAAAACAAAATTAAATAGTTATGACTAACAATACATACATAAACAGTTATTTAAATACAAGACATGCTCATCAAAATTAAGGAAAATATTAGCGAATTTTTCACGCCCAAGACATTTTTTAAATTCCTAACTTATAGCTGTTTACCGTCATTGTAACAGTGGCTTAAAAACTACAAAATTGAATTATCCCTAGGAAAGACACCGGGGGAACGTTCTTAAATCAAGCATTTGAAAGAGCAAACAGCCGACCAAAAGCCCAAGGCACCGTACTATCAGACCCATCCCAAATAAAATGAATGCCCAGAATTCGCTTCCACATTGAAATTTAACACCAAGGTGTCACACTACCAACGCCAAAAAGATTGAGGTCCAACAGCATGGCGCAAATTGACTGAAGGAAAAAATTATTATTTCCCTATGATAGTCCTTCGGAAAAATTTTATAATTAAAAAACAACAACACGAAAGACGAAAACGGCAATGTGTTTGTTCAGTCAAAGAGTGGGTCCCCAAGGGGGTTATCATTATCCAAAATGTGCGATGAACAATCCAAACAAACAAAGAAATTGCATAGTTAAACCTCAATTCTAGAAAGTTCTGTCAGGCGCAATGTTTTTTAATCCAATTTTTTGAGGTAGTTGGTTGTAGACACTACAAGTGTATTCAAAATATAGTGAAAAAAGGGGGAACAATGATAAATAGAAAAACCTAGTTAGCAAACACCAACAACCCTTCTATTTTATTTTCTTAAATTATTTTGTTTTTTAGTGTTACTGAATGAAAGTTAGACAATTTTAAGTGTGTAAAAAAAATATTAAGGGTAGAAAAAAAGGGGTGAGGGGGGGAGGGTTCAGATCTTTTATTTGAAAGAAAACAAAGTGAGAGGATTGACAGCTTCAATAAAGTTAGAAGGGGATTTTTCGTTCAAAGAAATTGAGCTGTTATCAATCTTAAGTCGAGCTATTTTAATGTTTTCCAAAGTGTTAAGTTTTTTACCTTTATTCTGGGTATGAAGAGGTTTAAAGTTATTTTTCAAAGTAAAGTTATGTTTTTCGGTTCTAAGATGAGTGCCCAGAGCTGATTTTAAATCATGTGGATATGTTTTTGACCTAAGATGCCTTTAATCCTAGTTTCGAAGGATCTACCAGTTTGACCTACATAAGCGGAAAAACAATCTTCGCAATCAAGCTTATAGATCCCACTCTTAGACAAGACGGGAGTACGGTCTTTAGGCTCAGAAAATAAAGATTTTAAATTGTGTAGGGGCTATTTATATCTCTTTCGATTCTTTTTCGTCCCCTTTGGAACGTGTCAGCTCTAATCAGACCACACGCGACAGCCATCCTAAAATCTTTTAGCACTATTGTGTGGCAATCTGGAGTTCTACTAACTGTCAAATCTATGAACTGCCAAAAAAGCCTACGCCACCATTTTCTGGATTTTCTGTCATGTCTATAAGTTGAATGGTAAATATTTTTTCAGGAATTTCGGGATTTATTTCACAATCGATTTTATTTTCTTGTTCGTGAAGTAACGACTGCTGTGCTGGTTTTCCCAGTCTACTATCTACAGATGGAGCTTCAGACATAATAGAACCAGTATCTGACGGTATTTCCTTCAACAGGCAGTTTGGGCCATCACTCTTGAGGTTTTTCAGATTTATAAATGCTCGAAACTCAAAAATATACAAGAAAAAATACTGATTTACTAGTGGCCTTGTGGGTCCCATTGGGATCATCATAATTTTTGTGAAAAAATAAACAATCATAAAAAAAAAAAAAATTTTTGAGAATGATGTTTGATAAATAAGTAATAACCTAACTAGTAATTATCAAAACTTACCTGAAAAATAATTTAAACATAACCTAGATGTGTTCGGAGAAGTCAACTGCCAACTGTCGGTCACGCGCGACAAATAATATGCAACTGTCCCAGGAGCCACGTGCTGCTTGCTGCTTAAAAAGCATAATCGCACAAAGTCAGTAAAATATCTCCTCTTTTTCTTATTCAAAATAATATACCTGGGTTCTTTGCCACCATCTGACACACTTTCTTCTAGAATTTTCTTAAAAGTCAGCTTTTTCTGACTTAAAATTTAATTTTAAATATGTCTAATTTTTGCTTTTTTTAAATTACAAACCTGATCCCTTCAAACCACTCAGAAGAAGATCGCTTTAACTTAATTAAAAAGTTAAAAAAAAAAACAGATTAAACTTCTTCTTTAGTTTTTTTAACCGTGAGTTCCCTACCCATGGTAAACGATTTTGTTAATTGTAATAGTTAAAATAAGATTCTAATTTATAGAATAAGAAGAGTGACATATTCTTTTAAATCAAGTCAACTCAATTCTCATAAATAAAAAACAAATTTATAACAAAAATTAATCAATCGTTTGTATAAAAAACCCATTAATAAAATGATAAGTAACTTCAATCTTTACTACAATTTTGCATAAGGCAAAAAGTCCATTTTCTTCTTCTTTGGGTTTTTTAGGACTCCTTGATGACGGTAGTCTAAACTACCTACCTATCCTATGCCAATTCAACTTAAGCGCTCCGGTAATTCGCTATTAACTACGCATTACTTTGGATTCAAGCCTTTTGTAAATCATGAAAATATTAATTATATTAGCGTCGTTCAACTATATAACCAGAAAAGATGTTATATCCAGTTTCATTCAGCAAAACTTACAAATTACATTTTTTTATTAACTACGACAATAAGTAACCTATCCAGAGCACAAATTTTACAAGAAAGGGTTATTTTATTTCTCGATTGATCGCCCCAGTCTATTATAATAATATATTTGAAATGCTGCATGCTACTGACGGGTTTTCAATTTAAGTGTTACCTTATTTATGCGAAAAAATTTTGGTTCCGTTTCTCGAAAATGCAATATGGTTATGTCAGCAGTAAAACTAAAAATGCACAAAAATGTATTTTCTATAGAAAATAAACTGCCAAAGAAATATGTTTCAGCTCCTTATTAAAATAGGTTTCTTATGCCTTATCGCACACAAAAATGTCAGTTTCTTATGATTCAGAGCCAAGGTTTGCAGCAGTTTTAAACTTTACGAAGATATATTATGTGTTTTTAATTCAATAGAGTAGGTAACCGGGTCTTTAAATACAAGAGTGTTAACTGAATGTGATGTTATTAAAATGGATACCATAACATCTGTTAATTGTAATTTTGGCTCAAAAAGGAACAAAACTTTTTCGGTTTTAGTTCCTTTTAATGTCTACCTATTAATTTACTACAAAAAATTTATTTGTCCGCAAAACAAAGGTAAGTAATGAGTTGACTATAATATACCGAGTTATGCGTTTATAGTAGGAACATACATCTAACAAAGTCATTATAAATGCAAATTCCCTACCCTAATAATGACTTATTTTCACAAATCAGATGCTTGTTTTCGGTTAGATCAGACGTTAGTGCTAAGGCTAATTACGTATAATAACTTATTAAAAAAATGTTCCGTCCATGGGAAGAACCCCGTATACCAAGTGATAATTGTGCTACAAGAAGTGAAATAAGTGATAAAAAACAGTTAAAACGTGAGGTTTTATCAATAGAAACAAAAAAAGGAATTTTTAAGGTTTTTCCACTTTTCTGGAACGTGGATTTTCAATATATCGTGACGAAGCAGCAGTTTTGACATGCGGGGCAGTATGGTTTGTTGTAAGTGATGTCGTCATCATTCGTAGAAAAATATAATTTTCTACAGAGAACAAATTATTTTTACTATAAATTATTGCAAAAGTTAAAAAAATATGAAATCGAAATAGAGGGTCGCCAAGAAAGTGTTTATTAAAAAACGGGTTTAAAATAAGAAAAATCACGATCAATCAAGATGGAGAATGGAATACCTTATTTTAATTCATGGACATAGACAGGATGGAAGAAATATCGTTTATTTGGATGAAACGTGGTATGACACACGAGGTTCCAGATAAGGGTTGGATAGATGCATAAGGCCAATGCGTAACCAAAGCTTCATCAAATAAAGGAAAGTGAATCACAATAATTCATGCTGGGACGAAAATCAAATTTATATCAAACGCTTTGGCCTTATCAGCCAAAAATATAAAGGACTCTCTTGTTGATTACCGTGATGATACTACCTCAGAACTATTTGAAGACTAGTTTAAAAACAAATTATTGCCAAATATACCATTAAATAGCGTGATTACGATGGATATTGCTAGTTAACATAGTCGCAGGTTAAATAAAGCTCCTTGTTCGAATAACACAAAAGCTACCATTCAAGAGTATATGATAGAAAATGATATGTATTTTGAGGAAAATTACACGAAAACTGGTATGATTTTCAATAATATAAGAATATTATTGTGATACTCTGGTAGTGGAAATGGTTCATACCGTGTTGAGACTTCCTCCATATTATGGCATGTTCAAACATATTGAACATATATATGTTGAAATCAGTAGTAAGGAGGAATAATGTTGCACCAACCTTGAACTTTTCTGTGATACCATTAATACAGTCAGAGATAAAAAATATTTCAAACACAATCTGGGAAAATTGTGTAGCGCATGTTGAGAAGGTATAAAAATCGTATGCGGACATAGATTTTCCAAAGAAAGAATTATTTTAAATTTAGACGATGTCAGTGAGAGCGAGACTGACTTGTACTAATCAATTATTTTTATGATTCCCTACTTTTTTACTTGTATTTTGTGTATATTTATATTTAATTATATTACAATCGTCCTATATGTTAACTATTGTTTTATTAATATAGTTATTAAAACAACGCAAAACATGTCTTTTTTAACATCCTTTAGATTTTTAACACCCTGTACATTTTTAACTTCCATTATATATACTTTATTGCTTGTTTTGATATAAACCACTACACTTTAGTAGGTGAAGCAGTTTAAACGATTTTTGCAATTATCTTATAGCAGCGCAATATGTTGCTTTGTCAGCGACGATCCCGTCCCTGCTGGGCCTCATCGAGATTATATTTTATTGACTTCGTTTGATGCATGGTAGTACTATACCTCCTAGGATGCTACCACAGACCTAGGGTTTCTAGGTCTGTGGATGTTACTGCATTTTCTTTCTTGTGCTTTTAAAACTTTTTTTCATCAACAGTCATTATCTTTTATTTTTTAAATCATTGGTTGAATTGGGCGGTGCGGAAACGCAGCTACAAAATGGTCTGCTACATTTTTTTTCTTGAGTCGTATTATGGTTTATTTTAGTTAAAATTTTCGTGACAATTTCTTGACGGTATAAAATATATCAGTGATTTCCATTCGAATTAGTTTTATTGTTTATCAATATACAGGACGGATATTTCTTCAATGCATAAAATCCGTATGTTGCGAAAGTAAAGGCATAACCCGGAATGGCAATACTTGGTACCACCTGTTACAGTTGTGTTGTGCTGAAACAAGACCAAGAGTTTTAGTTCTACTCTTAATTCAATAGGAAGGACTGGTAATCAGATTTAAATTTTGTATATCTTTTTGTCAAAACATACCTAATTAAGCGCCTCTACATTTAAGTATGTTTTAAATGCCGTTGATATCTCTGAGTAAACTACCGCCACTTCAATTAGACATTTAATAGCCCATTCATGGTCGATCTACACATTTACATAGTTAAATATGGATTGGTCTATCCTGAAAGTGAAATAAAGATATTATACTTGCAATTTTTTGAAAGCCAGCTCTAGTCACTTTACCATTAAAAAATGTAGCCCAGCAAGCCAATTTCAAAATTAGTTCTAAATCAAAATTTGCGAAGTATGTCAGTGTGGCAATGTATCCATGTGACCTTATAAATATAAAGATATATATATATATTGACTGACCTCACATGTTCGTAGTGGCAATCTTTGGGCCATTAAAATAAAGCACGTATAACTTGATAAGTCCGATGTACAGAGGTCAGAAAAGTTGCCCCCCTCCCCACTTAAAATTTTCAAAAAAAAACTAGTGAACTTATTTGCGCACCTTCTGCGCAGTATTGCGCAACCACTTTTATCTTTTGCGCAGCAACCGTCTAGAAACTGTGGGCATTTCTTTGCAGGTGGGACCAACTTCACGCTAGCCTCCCCTCCACTTAATTTTTCTAAGTTTTTATCACTCAATTAGATTGAACACGTTTTGCGTACTAATGCGCAGTCATTAGAACATTTTGCGCAGCAACCCCTTAAAAGATCCCCTCAGAAGAAGTTTCCCCCCCCCCCACTTATCATTTTTTTAAATCAAATATTGTATTCACTAGTATTTCTTTTGCGCAGCATTGTGCAACGAATTTAAATTTTTGCGCACCAACCCCAAAAAAGTTACAGCTGCTTTAGTGGTTGCGCAGTAAGAATGTTAATTAAACCTTGCTAAATAATATTCACACTTGACATTTGGCTTAGTGAGACGACTCAATTTCTTATGCTGAGCTGAGTCAAGGTTTGAGTATTTAACGTAAAAGGGGCGAATGGGGGGGGGGGGAGAGAAAGGTGACAAATATGAAAAGTTGGATACAGGAAAATGTATAATTTGAGGACAAGGAATTAAAAAAACTGTAGTTTTTGGCACAATCTGCAATAATAAAGTCCTAATTTAAAAAAATTAGAGTGGGGGAAGAAGGGATAAAATATTAAAAGTTGAATACAGATAAAATTGGTGTCGATTTTTTATAAGTTGAGATCAAGAAAATTAATTTGTGTTTTTGACCAAATGTTTTTGACCAAATATGCATAGTTAAGAGTCAGCAAATGGAATGTTAAAAGTCGGATGCCTGGTAATCCATTCGCGTTTATGCGGAAATTACCACAACCTACTTAGTGACGCAAAGTTTATTTTACACTCTTAGTTCGGGAATAGTTATTTACCTTACAAACTTTTACAATATTATACAAAACGGAAAAACTATTTTTACGCCCGAAAGTAGGAAATAGTTATTTTGCTACGACCACACATGAAAGTAACCAAATCTGCACTCTATAAGGCCTCAGAAAGATTTATATTTTACACATTTTATTTTATTTATTTATTTTTTAATTTTAATTTTTTTTTTATATTTATTTATTTATTTATTCACTAGTATTTCTTTTGCGCAGCATTGTGCAGCCAATTTAAGTTTTTGCGCAGCAACCCCAAAAAATTTACAGCTGTTTTAGTGGTTGCGCAGTAAGAATGTTAATTTAACCTTGCTAAATAATATTCACACCTGACATTTGGCTTAGTGAGACGACTCGTTTTCTTATGCTGAGCTGAGTCAAGGTTTGAGTGTTTAACGTAAAAGGGGCGAATGGGGGGGGAGAGAAAGGTGACAAATATGAAAAGTTGGATACAGGAAAATGTATAATTTGATGCCAAGGAATTAAAAAAACTGTAGTTTTTGGCAAAATTTGCAATAATAAAGTCCTAATTTAAAAAAATTAGAGTAGAGGAAGAAGGGATAAAATATTAAAAGTTGAATACGGATAAAATGGGTGTCGATTTTTTATAAGTTGAGATCAAGAAAATTAATTTGTGTTTTTGACCAAATCTGCATAGTTAAGAGTCGGCATATGGAATGTTAAAAGTCGGATGCCTGGTAATCCATTCGCGTTTATGCGGAAATTACCACAACCTACTTAGTGAGGCAAAGTTTATTTTACACTCTTAGTTCGGGAATAGTTATTTACCTTACAAGGGTGAAAACTTTCACAATATTATACAAAACGGAAAAGCTATTTTTACGCCCGAAAGTAGGAAATAATTATTTTGCTACGACCACACATGAAAGTAACCAAATCTGCACTCTATAACGCCTCAGAAAGTTTTATATTTCACACTTATATCAATTTTATTTTCGTCTCTAGAGACGAAAATGTTTTCTTTTCTAGTGAGGAAAATCAATGACAGCAAACCATTCAAACAATGTAAGTATCTAGTGCGCTTTGATTTGGAGAAGCGTCGAAAATAGACCGAAACCATTTTTGTCCCTAGAGAAAAAAATACTTTCTTCTCTTGAGATGAAAATGAAAAAATGTAATAATAATAAACAATACGAATTAAATCCTAAAGTGATCGTAGGAAAAATAGCGTACATAACTCGATAGAAAGTAACTTTCTTACACTCGCGTGTTGTTTCACTGTGTGAAATTTGTCACTTTCTTCTCTCGTTATGTAATATACTATATATATTTCCTACTAGCGTGCACGGCGCAGCTTGCGGAAAAACTTTTTCTTTCACGCATTTTTTTTTAAATTATTGAAAATAAAATTTAAATACCTATTTTACTTGAGGTAATAGTTATTTACCTAACAAGTTCGGAAAGTTATACTTTTCCGCACGCGACAGCAGTTGCACGAACGACACAGAGTGAAGTTTGGGCAAGCCGTCAAGGGTGGAAAAGGCATTTTCCGCAAGAGTTAGGTACCATGTTTTTCCTACGAATGTTTTTGTCCATCTGAATTATCAAAAAAAAATGTTTTAATAAGCAAAGATTTTATAATAATATATCTTCAATTTTAATACGACAAAAATCGTGCGGAAAAGTAGCTTTTCCGCACGATTTTTTTAGTGAAGTGTCTGCATGTGACTTTTTAAGTTTAATAGTTAAGGCTATGAATTTTCTGAATGAAAAATAGTACCCATAGATTAGAGTATATCGTCAATTAAAATATTGTCCTTTAAAGTGAAAATCGTGCGTTATATTAAAAATCGTGCGGAAAAGTAACTTTTCCGCACGCTCGTAGGAAAACATATTTACATAGCAGTATATAGATAACAAAAAATTAAATTGTATTAAATTGTATAAATTTAACACTTAAAATAAAAATACCAGTACCCCCCATAGATGTTTGTATAACCCATATAGCTATGAGATGATATAACGGCCCTGCCCCTGCATTTCCCGACAAAAATACGTACCGATAATAACTATCCCAATCAACAAAGTTATGATTAAACCAAAACTACACTTTTTTGCACTCGACTCGACGCAATGTTTATCGTCTCCTGATGAGGCTAACGTTGTTAGCGAAAAACGCGTCGAGTGCAAAAAAGTGTAGTTTTGGTTTGTGGAAAACAATCATAACTTAGTGCAACCAAATGTTCCAAATTCCCAACATATCCCAATCAAGTTAGCCTGGAAATAATCCAGAGACGAGGAGTCTACCGAGCAAGCGCGTCGATTAAGTCAGTAGTAAAAGCAACTGACAACCATATGACAGTGAAAATTTAGGTTCATGTTTAATATTTTTGTGTACTTTTGGAAAAGAGTTTGCTAGTGTTTCCCGTAATTTTATATCCATAGAAAATTAGATTCGTCTATATTTGAAAATGGACAAAACAAGATTGGAAAACAAAAAGCAGGACCTTTGACGCTTAATTCAAACTTCTTTTAAAAATAGGGAGCCTTTGTTGAGGACTTTAAAATGACAGTATACAACAAATAATGTTTACTTTTATTCTAAAACGCGACCTGTTCGTTTACTGTTTTTTGACGTTAAACGTAAATTTTCTAAAACTAGCTTTGGAAGTAGGGGTCCTTTGCAAATGGTCTTGGAACATTTGGTACTAAGGGACCCAGTGATCATTTGTACCAAATTCCATGATTCCATCGTTATGCTTTAGCTGATATTTAATGTTGTATTTTGTAAACTTCAAAAATTGTTCTTAATCTGATAGTTCTGAGGATAGTTCTGTCACGTTTTGGATTAATATTTTCCTATTTTTGTTTAACGTCGAGAATTGGGGTTCTAGACAAGAGACCTCGAATAAGTAACACACGAAAAAAAAATTGACTATTGTGCCAAGTTTCATCGATCCACCATAATATCTAAACCTTTAACAATTTTTATGTTATTTTCGGAAATAGGGGCCCTTTTCAGGAAGCTATGCTAGCAACATTTATTAAAAATTATGTAAGGTTCTTCTTATTATGCATGCCAAGTTTTACTGCTTAATTATTATTTTTTCTTAATTAAAATTCTCATCTTCCAATTTTTTTTGCATCTCTAATAGCAGCCCTAAAAGGGAATAAATAGAGCTACAAAAAAAAGCCTTATTAAAATCTCACAAAGTTTGTAGAAATGCCAACGAGAAATATTGCGTTTATATTTTTTGAGGAAAATTTTCACAATTTTGAATTAGTGGATTTTTCAAATTTAACCCTTGGTGAGGACGCTACTAAAAAAAATTGAACAAACTATGACAATATTAAAAGGTATATTTGAACGTTATTCGAGAAATATACATAACAACAAAAATGGCAACATATCTCTAGGCAAAAAAAAACTCCCTGATGCTGCAGGTTTAAAAAAAACAATTATTTCGGTACCCTTTGTTCTAAAAAGGCCACGGGTAGCGTAAATTGTAGCAGAAAATATTTTAAAAAGCAGGAAAAGAAAGGTAAGATAATGGGTCAGTTTTTAAATTCAATTAATATAATTTTGGAATTCAAACCTAAAAACCAGAACAAAGGAGAATAACTTGCAAAGAAGTTGAAAAAGCTGAAATTTTAACATTTTTCCAAAACGAGCCGCTACTGATTTCGTACCACTTACTTTTAAACAAAAACCAATAACTTGTTAAATAAACCAATTTGGCTTTCTGGAAATGAAAACCGCTCTTAAGAAAGATTCCTAGTTTTTGAGATATTCATGAAAAACTTTCGGTTGAAGTAACTGATTTGGAGGTTTTTTAACTTTTTTTTTGTTTTAATTGCCTTAGGAGGATAATCCTACTGGAAATATTAACACGCCAGGACGAATTAGTATCAGGTAACTTGGATAAATACCAGTCCGGAAAGATGTCCATTTGTGAGTGGTTCAAGATTGAAAATCAAAGTATGATGGTGTTTAATGATGTATAGTGGAGGGTGACCAGTGAAAATACTGATGAACCCATGCTGGTTACGCAGGGCGAAACATCGTTTAATCATTTCTCTTTTTGCTTTGATCTTTTGTGTGTTTCTTGTGGGATGCTCATCTAAGTTTGAATTTTCATTATTTCCACCCATGATCTTTTGATCTTTTGTTATTTATCAATATGTTTTTTTTTGTAGAGCCATAGTTTAATTGACTGCTGACCGCGTCGGTCCTAATAACAGCAAGTCTGACTAATTTTTTAATTGTAATTACACAAAATAACATATGGCTGAGTTTCAACTTTTCCAAAACAGTTGCATTGAACTCATTTTTTTTACATGTTTGGAGCGATGCTGACGTCACGCGTTCTAGTGTTTTAATGTCTGACTGTTTGTTTTGCGTTTGTTAATGCATCAGCTCTTAAGAAATGAATTTTCAGCCTTTCAAAAATATTATTTTAACACCTTCGCTAACGCCCCACCGTCGGGTGTCCCCTAGGGTTGCCAACCCGTCCCGATTTGTCGGGAGTGTCCCGATTTGGAGCAAAATGTCCTGCGTACTGACAATACCCTTATCAGTACGCCAAATGTCCCGATGAAAAGTTTTCAGCGAAATCGGCACTAAAAATTCCCAGTTAAAATCAGAATCGCATATCTATTGGTCAGTGGTTAACTATAAATCCTTTCTTTTTTTTTAGCCGCGTTTGAAATATTTGGCTACTGGCAATGTAGTGTTAAAAAAATCGACATCAGTTTGTTCAATCAGTTCATTACCGAGCCTACTGAGTCTGTTAATCGGGGAGTTAAAACCGCCGTGCGACTATGTTGAGTTGTAAATAATTTATGATTTCTTGTGTTCCGTGATGGCACATGAAACTTGAAAATCGATAGTAACTCTACAGAGTCAATTTCATTATTTAGTATTGTCAATAGAGTGACAAGATCATCGTACTTTCTACGACTGTCTAGATTTTTTAGGTCCAACAGACTCATTAGCTGGTCATAATCAATTGACTCCATAGGTATGTGTAATTTATAGCATATAAAGTGCAAGAACTTTCTTTGTATTTTTTCGAAACGACCTTTATGAATCTCATAATGCCAAAAAGTACAACCATATTCTAGAATTGACTTCACAATTGCAAAGTAAGCATTTCTCAATGTAAAAATGTTGTTTACGTCTTTCAATGTTCTAAACTAAAATCCTAGCAATTTCATAGCTTTATTTGCAATAATATCTATGTGTTCAACAAAAGTTTTACATCAAAAAAGACACAGATAATTACAAGGTTTCTCAAAATTGGAGTTATCCAAATGATAAGTAAAATCTATATGTTTTAATTTTCTATAAAAATATACAGTTTTACATTTGTCAGCATTCAGGAATAAATTGTTATATTCACACCATGCTGCAAAATATAGCAATCCTCCAAACTTCTTATAATTCTAAAGAATTTTAGATCATCAGCAAGAAGTAAAAAGTTACAGTTTTCGACAGCAGATATATCATTTATAAATGCTTTAAATAACAATGGAGACAAATGTCCGCTCTGGGGGATACCTGACAAAACGTTAAACTCGGCGGACACAGCATTCTCTATTTTTATTGCCTGGCCTCATTCAGTTAGATTAATCCGAAACCAGTTGAAAGCTGAGCCATGGATACTCATGACTTTAAGTTTATCAAGTATTAGATTATGATCGATCCTGTCGAAAGCCTTGGAGAAATCGGTAGAGATGACATCATCCTGATACCCACTCTCCAAGGTTTCCAACCAAGTTTCTCCATAGATCAAGATATTAGTAATTGATGATTTACTTTTTAAAAACCCGTGTTGTTGGTTTATAATTATGTTTTGAAAATATGGTGCAATTTAATCTGTGACTATTGATTCAAACAATTTAGGAAATTAAGAAATTTTTGAAATATCTCTGTAGTTTTGAATGTTTGACTAATCTCCGATTTTGAATATTGGGGTAACATAACGTAGCTTCCAAGCTGTCGGAAAATCTCCTCTAATGATCCATTAAAAATATTAGCCAAAATACTGTACAGGAAAAATTTACAGTTTTTTATGAAAATTACTGGTAATCCATCTGGGGCACAGATTTTGTGTAGTATAACTATTTTTTCCTAAGACCACATATGAAAATAATGGATTTCACACGATTTGCATTCTTAGAAAATGTTAAATTTCACCCGTGTACATAAATTTTTTGCAAACATTTGATTTGTGCGAAATTAAAGACCAATTTTTACAAAAATTAGTGCAATTCAACAGTGTTCGTAGGAAATGTAGCGTACACAACACAACTCGATAGAAAGTAGCTTTTACACTCGCGTGTTGTTTTACTCGGCTGACGCCTCGTTCACAATATTCACGCTCGTGTGAAATTTTGTCACTTTCTTTTCTTGTTATGTCATATACTATTACTTTGTTTTGGTTCGATTGAAATTTGTTAGCTAGCTAGTAAATTAAAATTAAAAAACCATCAAGATTTATTGTTCTATTTCTTTTCTAAGCGTTTTTGAAAATGTCCCGATTTTGCATCAAATGTCCTGATGATTTAGAACAAACGTCCAGATAAATCAAAATAAAAAGTTGGCAACCCTAGTGTTCCCATACCCAGCTTGCTGACTCTACAGTTCCTTTATATGAACAAAGTATCTATCCTGAAAATATCAGCCTTTCCAAAACTCTTGCGCGTTTTTTTCGCGAGCTCTTGGACTAATAGAAAGTATAATAAATAGTTTAAAAACACATTTAGACCCCTGTTTTTGACTTCAGCATTTTTAGGTCTGTTAACAGGTTAGGCAGTGTTGGTGGGTTCATTAGTAATCGATTAAAATAAGTTTCGTAAAATCTTCATCAAAAGGCCCGCGGAAGCCAAATTTGCTACTTATTATATTATTTATTAATATATTAAGTAGGTAAATGTGAAAGTGTAAAAAATCTTTAATTTCCATATCTTTTTCTACGTTCTATTTTAAATATTTTTAGTGGCGTTAGCCAATAATCTGATAACTTGATCTTGAGATCAAAAGAGATGTTAATCTTGTTTGATATTATAATCCTTGAACTGATAAACTAACGAGAGTTGGAAAGTTTAATCTCCTTGCTTAAAAGGTTTGCTTTTAGGTTTTCCGCTTTTAAAAAACCTTGGTATTTATATAAAATACTTTTTTCAGCTTTTTTTGTAAGTTCATTTTCTTCCAAAAAAATGATTTGGGCTCTAACTCCAAAAATATGTAATATTGTAGCATGCTTAAGAGTAGATTTTGACCTAGCGTCAAGCCTATTTAGTCACGAAAGGTAGGTATACAACAAGGGGTACAATAAGTACTAGCCTTTTTTTGAAAGTTTAAGACAATGATGTATTTTAAACTAACTCTGTATTTCGGACTTCCATTGTCTATATTTTATTTATACACGACGTTTCGATCAGTACAATTTCTAATCGTCTTCATCAGTATTAGCGATCTTTTTCGAGGCTACGAGAAAACTTTAATTAAGCATACCAGGGAAGACACTCACATCGAATCGTAGTTTGCACCTGAAGACAATCAGAGATTGTACTGATCGAAACGTCGTGTATGAATAAACTATAGACAATGAAATTCCGACATACAGAGTTAATTTCAAGTACTAGCCTTCTTGTAGAAACCAAATAAACCAATCCATCCAGGGCAATTTGTATATTTGTAGTAATGTATTAAAATAATGTGGCTACCTCGTACGTTCTATACGGGGCAATTCATATGATTTATGTATGTCACATATCTACTATTTGGTCATTCATACATAGTATGGAGGCGATTGGGATCGTCAAAAAAAAAGTTTTTTTATTTCCACTAACCTTTAATAGGCGGACTTCGGAAAAGTACACATGAAACGGACTGGGGTCGAAAAAGACCCCAATTCGGTTTTGATTTATTAATTTGTGATACTGTTTTGTAACTATATTTTTCTTTAATAAATTAAGTAAGACTCAGTTCTGACACATTTTCAAAAACAACATACCTAAAAAGAATAATATAGTGTTAAATAAACTAACATTTTGAAAAAACAAACTTAACTTAAAATAATAATTCAAAACATTTAAAAGATTTGAACGATTTTTATTCATTTTGGCAACCGGTATATATTATTTGAATAAGAGAGTGGTCTGGACATACGTATTTGTTGCATTTGGTACACACTTTTTGATATTTTCTATCTTTAGTTCTGTTGCAAAGATGGCATCGTGACCTAATATTTGGTGTGGGTTCATTTTCAGTCGCTACAGCCTGATTTTCATCTTCTCACGATGGATCGGGAAAAACGGCAGTCATATATCTTTTCTTGGCTATTTGAATCTGTTTGTTGCTGTATCGCCGAGTAACATTCTGTTTTATGAGCTCTTTTCCCAAGTCTAGAAGAAATAATTTACGTCTCTGCGGTTTCGCTTTATTCCATTCTGGAAATTTCATCAGCCATAATTTCAACCCGTTGATACCAGCAACATTTAGAAGACGCGTAAATATTACCACAGGCTAGCGATTAAATCTTCTTTTTACAGAGTACTCGCTTACCAACAGATCCTTTCGTTCTGTTATAATGAAGAATAATCTTGGGCTTATTGCAGAATTCTTCACCAGATACTTCATCCTTCATAAGCTCAGTCGACAGCAGAGTAACGGCCGCATTTTTCTTCGGAACATATGACACCAAAGTGCAATTTTTCTTAAAAGCAAACATACCTGAAGTTACATTTTTATACGGAGCTGGTAAAATTTCTGATAGTATGAAAGTCTTGTTTTTTCGAAGAGTTCCACACAAAGTTAGATTTCTCGCCCAGAGCTTTTCGGCAAGTTCCAAACTGGTGAAAAAATTATCCGTCGTAATGCTATAGCCGCTTTCTAAATGACTGACCAAATCCATTACTACTCTTTTGCCTTGACCCTTTGATTCTTTTGTTGTGTTGTGTTGTGTGTGAAACAAACAATCGCTTTTAGCAAAATAATTACACCACAGCAAGGACTATATTTTTCAAGATAAATACTATACCTGCATGTTGCAAACGAAACAATGCCCATACTTTTATACGATAGTTTTCTAGTTTGCTTTTCATATACACTCTGAAAGGCGCTCTGCCTCTAAAAGGAACTAGTTGCTCGTCAATACAAGAATGACTGCTTGGAGAAAGGGATTTCCTACAGTTTCTGACGAATATTTCGAATATGTCTCATATAGAAGTTAATTTATCAGCGGATTTCTATGCTTCTATCGTTTCAAAGTTGTCAAACCTCAGAAAAGATGTTATTTCTTTGAAACGGTCCCTGGATATCGTAGCTGGGATTATAAGATGACAATAAGCTTACTCCTCACACCAAAGGGAATCTACAGACTCTTTAGAAGAGCGAAGAGCACCAAGTGATATCAAAAGGCCAAGGTATGCCTCAATCTCTGAAGCATCAACAGGTGTAAATTTTTTTTTTATCTAGATGATCTTGATTCCTTTTATCAAAAATGGCTTATCCTTTTCTGTTTGTCTCAACAACTATTTTTGAAACAATATCTGGAGACATAAAAAGTGAAAATACTTCTTTTATTGTTGAGAAATTGCTACTGTAAGGGGTAAGTCCCAACTTTCTAGTCAATATGTTAGCCTGCTGGCGCTTGACTGGTCGTGTTTCCACTGGATGTTAGACCATTCTGGACCATTCTTTGCTACATAAATTGGGCCTTTACGATTATCAGCATTATTTGGGACTGAATCAGAAGTATCAGTATTACGGTCGAATTTATTCACATCCTCCGCAGATTGATCCTCTTCGACATATCTTCTAAGTCGCTCGCAGCATCTTCGTTCATCCACGTATCAAATTCTGGATCGTCGCTCTCAAGAAGATGTAGCATCTCCCTATCCGTCAACGGCCTGTGAGTAGGCAAATTTATACTTATTTTTTAGTCGCATGTGCTACGCACCCCAGGACAGATACAATTAAACTGAAACGTTTGGATAGCACACTATTTATATTAAATGGAAGGGATTCCTCGTACTAAAAATAAATGTGTGAAGTACCGAAAAGGCATGGGATTCCCCGAACTAGAAATAAATGGGTAATATACCACAAAAAGTTGGGATTTTTCTAATCCATGAACTGAAAATAAAAGTTTATAATTTAAAACATATAAGGCGGACTGGGGTCTTAAGGAACCCCAATAATAAAAAAAGGACGACTAATGTCAAAATTCAAAAAATATGCACATTGAGTGAAGGAGTTTTTATAACTCAAAAAATATACGAATTAACCACAAAAAAACACATCGTGGGGTCCCAAAAGACCCCAGTCCTGTTGGGGGGGGGGAGTTGGCAAGAGGATAGGAGGGGGATTAAATTTTTAAAAAAATTGTAACTCACGAACTGTAGCAGCTAACGACACGCGGTTTTCACATTAAGACAGATAATTGCAAAATTTTGAAATTTTTTTAAAAAGATTTTATGGCTATACGTGCCTGGTGCCCATTTATTTTGATATAAAATAGTATGAAATTTGACAATTCATGTGAATGCCGCGTACTATTTTTGTTATAAAGCAGCACAAAACTACAATGCATTTTATTATAATAGTTACTATACTACGCACATACGTAATGGATAGGGTGAGTTTGTAAATTAACCCCTGAGCTCTCCGATGAAAACAATCGAGTTTGTAAATTCATTTATGATTCTTGGTGACATTCATCGGGTCCTTACATTATCCAATTGATTCCACCAACTCACCAATTGATGGCATCGATGCTCACCGACTCTGGGGGCTAATGAGCCTTCCCGATGAACGTCACTAACGGCATTTAGTCGGCTGTTTTTTTGTTGTTACCATTTTGTTTTGAAATTTTTTGAGGTGTTTTTAATAACGACTGCCGACTTCATAAGAAGTGGCGTTAAAACTATTTGAAAGATAGTTTTCGAGGACTAATGCTGAGTTTATACCGCAAAATAAAATAATAATATAACAACCAATAAAAACCATATTTGTGATAACATGATTACATTTGACCAATCGCAGGGCTAATTCTTATTTTTTGTTTTATTTTATTTTCTGTGAAAACCCAGCATAAGGAGATAAATAAATTTTCAATTTGGGCTGGTATAAGATAAACACTGAATCCTTACGAAGATTTTTCGTTCATCTTTATTGTAATACATAGGATTTTTTTGAAAAAGAACAAATTTCTCAATTGGAAAAAAAATCAAAAATCTTGGCTATAGCTAAATTATGACTGATTTTTATTGCGTTTTTTTAATTTTCGATGGATCATCGAACTCAACGACATGGAATATCAGATTAACGTCATATGTCATTTGTCAAAAAACCGATAACATCGATGAAAAAATATGATGAATTTACAAACTCGCTCATATTTATATATTCATTGAGCATAAGCTAGCAATAAGCTAGATTGATATTCATACAGATAGATATGAAATTTTATCAATCTTATAATTATTATTACTAATATCTATACATAAAATAAAAATCTAGATAGGTCATTTCTGTACAATTAATATATTTTTTAATTTTTAGTGTCTTCTTCTTTTTTTCTGTTTGGTTGTCTCTCTGTTTGTTCCTTCCGGATTCCTTGGATTCCATGGCAGGACATAGGCTTTACTTTGTCAAAATCGGTTTACGGGTGCAAAAGCTATGATAATTTAAAATGTGAATAAACAAACAATAGCTATGAAAACTACTTGAAAAAATATTGAAACCGGTAGCCGAAAAACCAGCAATTTATCAGACCGTATTTAATAAAAAATATTCATCGTAAGAACGATTCACCATAGAAACTACAATTCTTCCAAACCAATTTTTTATCCGAACCTTAATTGATTGCGCATTCGTCAATAACACATGAATGCAAAACAAAATTATGATTGTTTTCCACAAACCAAAACTACACTTTTTTGCACTCGACGCGCGTTTCGCTAACAACGTTAGCATCATCAGGAGACGATAAACAATCAAACAAACATTGTTTATCGTCTCCTGATGATGCTAACGTTGTTAGCGAAACGCGCGTCGAGTGCAAAAAAGTGTAGTTTTGGTTTGTGACATCTATACACAAACTATTGAACGCAAACTGTAAGTATGCGCGCGTAACCGCGACAAATGCATCAAAACGCCGCGCCGCTGCGCCACCTGCGTGTACGCCTCTGGTTCATGTGGTATTAACGAATGCGCAATTAATTTAGCAAAAATTTTCTGATAAATTACGGGTATTACGAATTCCGGGTTTGATATTGAACAAGTTTGATGAACAATGGTTTGATTAAAAACGGGTCCTACAAATTTCAAATTTGTTATTGAATGGATTTGAAGAAATAAGGTTTGGATAAAAAATTGGTTTAACGAATTGCTGTTCCTATAGTGAATGATTTTATAATTGAACTTTCTTTTATTTAACGGGTTTGATTTTGCATATTCTGATAAACCGTGGGCGTCCATGGCGCGCTAGTATACATGCAACGAAATTAAGAATGAATGTATTAGGCCAGTCAAATTAGGTAAAAAAAAACCATTTTGACCATTTTAGCACCTCTGTTTGGTCCTAAATGTCAGGTAGTGAGCTTAGCTTTTGAATTTTGACACTTTTTTTAGTTTCTTGCTTGTAGCTGGAAAACGGTGCGTCGGACAGAAAATGCCATTCTACTAAATAAGGCAGAGGACTAAATTCTGCGTCGATTGACATTGAAAATGTCGAATTTGGTTTAGTGGTATAGCCGAAATAAAATGTTCAAAACAGGGATAATTTTTCATTTCGGTGAAAAATTACATTATGTGACGTCGGTTAACCTGGGGGACCACCATAAGGGGCCCAAAAATTTTCAACACTATATTTTGTAGCCTTTTTGTAGCTATTTTGCTATGGTTAAATTAATTTTGCAGCTGCAGCCGTTTTCGAGAAAACGCGACTCCCCTAGCTTAACCGTTAAGCTGAGGGGCCACCCTATAACATTAGCTCTGTCCAAGCTAGGAGGATCAAATAAACACTACATGTTATAGCTAGGCCATTTCACTAAACCCTATTTGACGTTTTGGATATCATTCAACGCAAAATTTAATCTTCTGCATTATTCAATTAAATGGTATTTATCGTCCGATGCACCGTTTTCCAGCTCAAAGCAAAAAACTAGAAATAGTGCAAAAATTTGGCGGATTTTTAGCTACCAGAAGTTAAGCTTACCGCCTTCGATGGTGCAAACTCAGATTAAACGCCTTTAGGAAAAAATAAATGTTTTAACATAATTTCCAGCTCACCGGAAATTAGTTCCTCAAAATATTTTAATTTGACTGGCCTATATCTACAATGCGTCGAGGTTTTCCCTCGGGTCTTCCACACAAAATAGAATCCTCGCTATTGTCGCCCTATAAATTAATATAGTCAGATTGATCTGGGTTACAACACCGTTTATATTAAATTATTCTTTAATAATTATTATTTTTGCTCTTTGCCGCGTTTACACATGCATCGATTTGAAGCCACCAGCTGCCACTGACGCGCCAGCTTAAAATTTCTTCAGTTACCATTATTTTCTCTTTCTAAATGCATTCATCTAAGAGATATCCAGCATACTACACCATCACAAAAAATACCCGCCTTTACACCCTTCGACCCCGCATATCTGTCAGGGGATAACTATCTCAAAAAGGTAGTTAGACAGCGGGGTCGAAGGGTGTACATGCTGGGTCTCTCTCAGACAAATGCATTTAGAAAATATTGGTAACTATGTTAAGCTCACAGAAACGCGCTTTTTATAGGTGGGGCTCGGAAGAAGTCATAATTACGTTTCTGGCAAGACGTAGATCCTTGCCTCTTGAGCGATACCAGAAATTGAATTGAATTGAATTGAATTGAAAATGTCTTTATTTATAAGTTACAAGATACCGTGTACAATAAGTAATATGAATAGGTGATGATATTCGCTTGATAGCGCTCTTCCATATACCCTCCCTGAGAAAAAAAATGTTTTAAATATATAACTAAATTATAACAACCATCTATATTCAAGTAACAAGAACAACTGCACCCGTCAGATTAAATGAAATAATCACTACGCACTCAAGCAGTATGAAGATCCCTATTGGTAATTGATTGATTTATCCCTTAACAATTTAAATAGTTAATCTTAGCTGATTCCTTGTAACCAACCTCTTGATGCCTTTTTTAAATGAAAACACACTTGCTGACGATCTAGTAGTAGTAGTATTAGTTTAGTATATTCGGGGATTTTGTTGTACATTTTAACAGCAGTAAAACTAAAAGACTTTCTATAAAGTGCGGTGTGGTGCCTAGGCACGTAGTAGAGACTGCAATGTCTAGTAGTCCTAAAATAAATCTCGCTACATCGTACCAGTTTGGAAGAAAGGTATGATGGTCTTTTGCGTTTATTTAACCTAAGTAAATAAAGTCGTATATTTAAAAAGTTAAAAAACAAATAACAATAACTAATTCGTTAAATAAAAAACCTCTTCCAAGCCATGCTGGTCTGGGAGGGTCCCGAGGATCGAGCCCGCATTCCCCCGCTGAATAGCCAAGATAATCAGCTGGACAATGAAACTCCTGGTCAGTGACTTTCTGCGAGAATTTTTTATTCTAACCTAAACATAAACGGCAACGAAAAACGGTATCGTTCGTCAAGTTTTAGCCACTTACAATCAGCGTAACTTGGACAAATGTGGTCGAATTTCCTAAGATTTTAAGCATATCGAATGCAAGCGTTCTGCAGTTCCTGGAGGCTTTCTCTGTCCCTATTTATTAATAGCGGCCAATAAAGAATATTACAATAAGAATACAAATGATTATATAATGAAAAGAACTTTTAAAGAACAAGCTTTTATTAAATGCACTAAAAAGTAGAAAATAATTGTTTATCTTTCTGATACCATAATAAAAGCGATGGGCGTAAATTATAAATTAAAAATTTTAACTTTACGGTGACAAGGAGAACTACAAAACATAATGCTTTCATCTACAGAAGCTAAAAACGGGTGAGATTGCCGTGCTTGCCAAGCCTTTGAAAATGTCCTTAGGTTATAAAAGAATACATCTGTTTCTTACGTGAATCGTCGATGTGACCGATATACTAGCGAAGGTGTGATACCTAAAGTAAAAATTTTAAATTTTATTTCAACTTTTTAGTGCATTTAATAAAAGCTTATTCTTTAAAAGTTTTTTTAATAAAAATTTAATTTTGAATTTTTAGATTTGTACCCTAAATCGTTTATTTTGAATCCGCCATATCGAAATTTTCAAATCTAATCAAAAATTCATATCCATTTCCCGAAAAACCCCTGTTTGCCAATGTCGATTAGAATCAAACAAACTCTTTTTCCCAACTTCACTTCCTCCTTTAAGGGGAGGTGGGTACCTGATTATATCATATTATTGTATTGTCACCAGAACTATAAACGCATATCAAATTTGAACACAATCGGATTTGTATGATTCAGTTAAAATTGGTTAGCAAAACATGATCAAAAATCGTCCATTCTGAATCTGCCCTATTGAATTTTAAAAATCTAATCAAAAATTTGTTGTCCTTATTTACAAAAGTCCCCGTATATCAATTTTGGTTGAAATCGGACGAACTTAGGTGTTTTCCCCCCTCCACTCCCCTCGTAGGGGGCAAGGGGATGCCTAATAATACAATATTATTGTATTTTCACCGGAGTTATAAAAGCATACCAAATTTAAACCCAATCGGATGTATATAAATCAGTTAAAATTGATTAGCAAAACATGACCAAAAATCGTCATCTTGAATCCGCCATATTAAATTTTCAAAATCTGATCAAAAATTCGTTGTCCTTATCCGCAAAAACCCCTGTATACCAGTTTTAGTTGAAATTGGACGAACTTGGGTGTTTTCTCCCCTCCCCACCCCTCTTAGGGAGGGAGAGGGTGCCTAATAATACCATATTGTTGTGTTGTCACCCGAACTATAAACGCACAGCAAATTTGAAGGCAATCGGATGTGTATAAGTAGGTTAAAATTGGTTAGCATTACCAAAAATCTTGAATCCGCCATATTTAATTTTCAAAATCTGATTAGAAATTTGTTATCGCCATCCCAAAGGGCCTCCACACACTAAATTTCAACGAAATCGGCCGTACCTTAACTCTACCCCTCTCTACCTCATTCGAGTAAGGGGCAGCTATCAAGTTTATCACACTATATTATTGCGGATTAGAAATTTGTGTTTAGAAATGTCCAGTAACCCGTTAACTAATATTTTTAGCAATAAAAATTTTCGGCTTAAAATTTTTGTGAACCTTCCTTCAGAAAGGGGTCTATTCATATACTTTCCTTTTCAAAGAAAAAAAAACAAATTTCCAAGCCGCCTGGGGCAGTTCCATTTGAAGTCCGATACAATAATTTTTTAATTTCTTAAGAATACACAAGTGTTTTTCTTTTTTCATAAGCTTTCCAACAAGGTACCGCAAGCGGGGTCTTCTCATTTGAAAAAAAGAGTTCTGTTTGAATAAACCCTTTTCTGAAGGTCCTTTCACAAGTTTTATGCCAAAAATTTTGATTGCTAAAATTACTAGTTGACGTTTTTTTGGATTTTTCTAAAAAACGAATTTCCGACTCGCTAAGTGCAATGTTCCATTTAAAGTCCAACACAACGATTTCTTGAGGATTTTGACACATATATTTATAAATGTCAAAAAAAATACACGAGCGTTTTTTATTTTCGAAAAGCTTTCCGACAAAGTGCTACAAGCGGGGTCTTCTCATTAAAAGAAAAAGTTGTAGGTGAATGAACCCATTTCTGAGGGTCCGTTCACAAAAAATTTTTGCCGAAAATTTCAGCTACTAAAAATCTTAGTTGACGTGTTTTTGTATTTTTTGAAAAAACAATTTTTTAACCGGTTTCGGCTGTATGTACAAATAATATACATAAAAATATATATACGAGTGAAGTTAAATAAAAGCTTGTAATAAAAGAATACATTAACCTTTGCCAGTTAATGATTTAGTAACTTTTTATGAGCTTACGAAATACGTGTCTTCCATTTAAAACGTACCACCCAGGATATCTCGAGAATCGCTAAGTATTTAGAAAAATACCGAGACACGTCCATGTAGGTTTTGACGGGGACAGTTTTTGTGTGTCTTTAGAAGTAACTATTATGTTTTACTACCTCTTTTAGAACGTTACCTCAAATTATTTTTAAATAGAGAGTGTAGGTAAAGAACCAGCTATAAAAACTATGACATATAGGGATTTTATTCAGCTAAAGAAAAACTTTGTCTCATAAGGAATGATCATGCTTTGGAACTTACTAAGAAAACAAGAACTAAAAGATCACTGAAATCAGAACGCTAGATATTTAGACAGACTAAGACAAGTGGACGCGGCCAACTGGGCGCGGCCATGGGGGCGCATGGCTAACTGGGCGCAAAAGTAATTTTTGAAATATATGATTAAATTAAAAAACTCGATCAACTTATACATTTTATTACACCCCCTGGAAAAAAACCCCGAAAAAAAACCCCAACTTCTTTTTATTTAACTAACCCAAACCGAACACAAATTAATCAATTTATATATACACCCCCTGAAAAACAACCAAAAAAAAAACCTGGAAAAATGTCTCTATTTATTATTAAATTAGATATATTTAAAAAATAATTTTGCACCCAGTTGTTCCTGCGCCCACTTGGTCTTGCGCCCATCTGTCCCATTCCAATATTTAAAAATCTAAACTTGTTTTGCAACACTTTAGCAAACGTTACAGAAATTCCTATATGGACGAGACAATGAAGTCATATGGAATTAATCAACTCACTGGCGATGGCGTTGGTGCTGACCTTTAAGTCTATGTATGACCAAACGTGGGATAAGGGCCGGCTTCAGAGATTTCGTTGCCCCGTGCAAGAAATATTTTGTCGCCCCTCCCCTTAATTTTACATTGCAGTTTTTGCATTTAGCATTTACAGTGGCGCACCCAGGAATTGACTTCAGGGGAGGGGAAGAAGGGGTTCAGGAAAAATAGTAAAAAAAAACTAAATTTGAAAGAAAAATGTGACAATAATTGATACAAGGGAACAGGTGCTTACAAGCGTGGACCTGTGCTTAAATGTAGAGGGGGAGGTGAGGCGTTATCCAAATTTAAAATTGTTTATTAACCCAAAATTTGACGTCAAAATCATCCCTCAATTCGCCGCAGGCAAAATTTTTTGAGAAAATAACACTTAAAATGCAATTTTTCAATTAAAATTAAACCATAATTTTAAATATTGATGGGGTTTTGGGAATTTGAATTGTTTACTTATCCTTAATTAGTTTCCTAAAATGCTTGCGTAATTTTTGCAGAAATGACAGACAGTTTATGATTTTGTAGGGATTTTTGTTAAAAATTAAAGTCCAGGCTCTTGTATTTTATTCCCTATATAATTTATTTCTGCTGTTATTTGATTGTGTCAATAGTAACCAGTCTTTTTAAGGGGAAGAGGTTAACCCCAACCCCTCCCTTCTCGGTGCGCCACTGGCATTTATTAAAATAAAAACTTATCTATAAAAAAGTATTTACAGAAAATTTATTGTCAAAAAATAATATTGGTAGTTTAACTAAAGAACATGGCTAAAAAAACACACACAATTTAACATTGGCGAGATTATACTCCTTATTATTACTACTCTAATTAAATATTTTCAAGCATAGGGTTTAAATGGGTACCTATTTTTCCTAAAATAATAATTAACAAAATTAAGAAAAAAATAACATACTTGTTGTACATAATTCGAATATCAATTTAAAAAAAAAAGTTAAGTACCTACCTTAATATACTTATAGCAAACTTCAAACCATACTGCGTAAGTAAAGTTTTAATAGAAGCAAGAATTTTTTTCTTAATTAAATTCGCTATAATTAAAAAAAGTGCCTCGCCTGGCTTTTTTCTCTGCAAAAGTTTTAACTAATTTATCAATATCAGAAATTGTTGCAAGTCCCTGTGTCATTGCTGACCTTAAATAAGTTTGAGTAAGTCAATGGCGCACCCAGGAATTGAGTTCGGGGGGGGGGGGGGGGGGGGGGGGGGCGGGGTTAAGTATAAATAATAAAAAAAACCTAATTTGAAGTAAAAATGTAACCATAACCAGGCTTCTCGGGGGGGGGGGGGGGTTGAGTTTCGAAAAACTCGTGTGCTATAACCACATTTGGAGCAATATTCACTTTTAATATTACTTTAAGAACACTTAAAGCTGATTGTTTAGGTTCAGTCAATATTAATAGATATAAATACAAAATTAATATATAGAAGACAGAATATGTTTGACTTTTCACGAGGGTAATAAGCTTTGAGTGGAGACACGACACTTCTTATTTCTTTAACCTTCTTTTAAGAAAAAAATTATCGCGCTTTTTGCCGCCCCTTCGTATTTGCCGCCCGTGCGCACTACACGGTGCCTAGAGCCGGCCCTGCGTGGGGTGATATAAGAAAAAAGACAAGAAGCGTGTAAACCACACCAGAGAAGTATGAGAATATTTCCACCTATTTTTTTATATCAAATGATTGTGAATCGTAGAGTGTAAAGAAACGGCTTTAAAAGCTATAAACTTGGGGGGATTTGATTCCTATAGAGCAAAAGCAAAACTTTGTCCCATAAGGAATGCTTTAGAACATACTAAAACATACTCCAGAAGCAGAATGAAAGCAAGATATTCATAAACTGGTATTTTTGCAACATTTTAGCAAACGTATGAGGATTCATGATAAAACACAACAAGCGTGTAAACTACAACTTGCACGAATGGTTCAATGGCGGTATTGTTAGCACGAACAAATCCATGTTTGCGTAATCCCGACATATACCTTTATTGGAATGCCAGTCAATCCATTCATAATGCAAGCTTAATCTTTTATCACCAACCAACGCAGGTAAATTAAAAACTGATCGACTTACCTGGTAGGGAAGATCAATCTAGTTTTAGTTTGGTTTAGTTTTAAAAAGGCTTTTATTGTTACTAAGATATGTACAGAATCAGTTTAGAAACTTAATAAATAAATAAATATTTACAAGCTAAAAACTAAACCTAATCCTGTACATCTTACTGTCTAAAATTTAATTACAATTATTTACACGCTTAAAAACTGGGGTTTGTGCGCGGGCTCCCCGCGCATGCGCCCCGGTCCACACGCGCAATTGTAATTTTCCAATTTGGATTACCACCTGCCACCGCGGTTGCATGCAGGTTTCGGGGTACCACAGCAGGGTCTCAGCGAGCTGAATCCCTTTTTGCCCTGACAAAACAAATTGGTTGTAGGGCCAGTGAAATTTGAAGTGGTTTATGGGAAAAACTGCGAAAAACCCATTTTTCACACTCGTCGGATGTGGTCCGTCGTCCGTAGTCTAGGTGTGTTGTGGTTGGTCAGTATTTTGTAAGTAGGCGGAGTCATATAAGAGGCGCCAAAAACTACGAATTTCTAGGAAATTCGCGGAAGTTGACCCCCCTGTCTATGAGTACCGCCGGACAACAATCCAATCTATCCATAAACCGGAGGTTTATGATAGTTTGGCTTGTACCGCAAGTAAAAGTTTTGTCGTCGGTTAGACGTCATGTCTCTAGTTAGTACGGAATTTTGGATATGACTTGTGAAGAAAGCTTGTCCTTGTTCTAGTATGTAGGTTTGTAGGTTGGTCAGTCCCGTCATTTGTTGTATGCGGTCGTTGGATTCTATTCTGTTATTTGAATTTAAAGTACAAAAAGAAGTCATCGTGTGGCGGTTTTATTCTTGACTTTTCACAGGCTATACCCGCTGAGATCCTCGAAGAAGCTGGCCATCGCCATAAAGCGCTGGCCCCCCGCCGGGATCCCCGCGAGCATAGTCGTGAGGTCTCCAATGGCCCTCATGGCCTCTTTGATGTTTATGAGGGAATTCAGCTCGCTCACTGCCCGCTGTAACGCCCCAAAATCTGCATACCCGGTACCTACCGCGGTGACAGATTGCGCATGTGGCGCCGCGACGGCTGGCGCCGCCTGTTGGATTTGCTGTTGTTGTTGCTGTTGCTGCTGGACTTGTTGTTGTAGGAATGCCTGTCTGCGCTGTCCCCATGCGTTGACCTTGGGGGGCTGTGCCGGCACTAGGGGTGCTCGGTCGCCTCTTCTCGGTTGTAGATTTTTAATCCGGTCCTTATAGGCCGGGCACTCTGGGTTGCAACTGGTGTGCGTCCCGCCGCAGTTTGCGCACTTTGGCGGGTCGCTGTCTTTTTTGTTGCAAATGAAGGTGTGATGGTCTTTCGCACACTTCATGCATTTTATCGGTCTTTGGCAGTTGGCCTGGCTGTGGCCGTACATCTGACATCGGCGGCATTGAATGATTGGCCGGTCGTTTCTTCGTAGTTCCCATCTTACACTGATCAATTTAGATTCTTCGAGCGTGTCTTCCAAACGCAATTACATTTTGTAGTGTCGTATATTTATACCAATCGGTACATGTTTAAAAAAATCATTCGTGGTGCGCCTGATAGTAGCTGATTTAAATCACTTCGTTGTTTGTATCAATATTTTAGATCACAGGGCTCCAAGTTGGGAGGGAGGGTGTGTAATTATAGTCGGAAGACAAACTCGAGGAATTTGGATTGATCTTCCTTACCAGGTAAGTCGATCAATCTTTTAATTCCTCAGCGCTTGTATAAGCATATAATTAAATTTTGTAGATGTTTACAAAAAATAAGTGATCGAAAACATTTTTTTTAAAAATACCATGTTTTTATGTTTATTAGCAATTTAGTAGAGAAGTAAAATATCAACATTTTTACATTAGGCAAGAAAATACATTTTTATGAGTTAATAACTGGATATTCTTTGACCCATAAAGGCCAAAATAGGTAATTGCTTATGTCATATCATTAACTACTTAAAAATTGTTATTGTTTCTATATTTATGGGCATTTTGAAAAAATATTAAAGTCTATTCCACTTTTTCCCGTCACAGGTTTTAGACATCTGCTATTTGTTTGAGTTGTATGTGGCCACATGGTGCGGGTTTTGTGGTTATTAATAATTGATTTTCATCTGGATTTAGGCAATTTTAAAAAAATGGAAGGGTTATTAAAGGATGAAATTGTTTTCGTCAGAATATTTTATTCTTTCTGTGATTTAAATGCTAATGAATATGAAAAATGTATATTAGTAGTGACTGGTAAAAAATGATTAACTTTAACGTAAATTGGTCTAATTGTAATGATTGTACTAGGTAAAGTGAACTTAAATAATTCAGGAGAGGATCCGAATCCCACCTTTTTTTGTATTTTGGCGTTAAAGGTCCTTTTGTTGCAAATTTTTTTACCATATTTCCGACTTTCCGGTCAGTTTAAAATACTAAGATAAGGGAGGATTTGTATATATCGTAATGCTTAAGAAAAAAACATTTAATCACCAGAGTTAGATATATAGTTTATAACATAACTTAAAGTAAAAATGATCTTCTTTCCAAATTATTGCACCGTTATAAAGATGTACGTTTTTCACATAGGTTTTACCAGCTTCCCCTATATACTTCCATTTTAAAGAAATTGTTAATACCCACTAATTTTATTATACTACTAGCTAATTTAGCAAGTAAGTGTCACTGTTTTTATATTTAATCTTATAATTAGTAGTATTTAGTATAATTACGCTTTGCTTTTGATTCGCGGCGTCGACCACGAAAAATTCACCGCGAATCGAAAAACCGCGCGACACAAAATCGCGCAAGTTTTTACAGCGCAAACTCTTTTCCGCGCCCAAGCAAGTAGCGCAAGTTTTTACAGCGCCAAGTAAAAACGGCGCTTATAAAAATGTCACCTTTAAAAGTAGCGCGAAAGGCATATATCGCGCAAGTTATTACAGCGCCAACCAAAAAACGCGCCTAAGAAACATTTACAGCGCAAAATAAAAGTTTCCACATCTTCCTCATTACCCGGTGACCCAACCCAACCCCATTCGAGATTTTGTATTGCATGGTTATGATTTTCGCGATAGTTTTTCCTGCGCATTTTTTACAGGCGCGGTTATAGAAAAGCGTATATGCCTGGTATTAAAGAAGCGCGATAATTACGTACGCGGTTTTGGGCTGCGCGATTCTACTCATTGCGCGGTTTAAGACAAGCGCGACAATTACCCGCGCGGTACTATGTCGCGCGGTTTTGGTTTTCACAGTAGTTTTTTCGCGGCTATACCTTTGCTTTTGTATTAATCTTACGTTTGTAATCTGTGATTGGGCGTTAGCCTGTTGATTACTCAATAAATAAATAAAATGGTAAATATAAAGTACTTCCTCATATTAATGATGCTATGAATTGTATTCCTCATTGTGAAACATTTTTGTTGTGCCATATGTTCTAGCAACCAGGGCAATCTTCTCATACATTGATAGGCAAAGACAGAATTAGTAAGTTTGTGAACCAAAAAAACTATAGATTTTATTAAACAGCAGGAATCCGTACTGTGATTGTGACCAATTTGGTACCAATAATATCCCTTATAACATAAGAAACTGAAAATACATAGCTGTCAGATATTTTAATTAATTTTGATGACAAGAGATTTAAAGTTGTGTTAAAAATAAACTAATTTTTCTTTTTAAGAAATATTCAGTTCCTGTGGGTTGAAATCTTGAACAGAAGTTATTAAAACAGTTTCTTTTATGCTCCTGATCATACCATAGCCAGATTACAGTATATCTATTACTACGTTTTCACGTGGAACTTAATACGTTTTCGGTTTTTGTGAAGCGATTTAGCGATTTTAGCACATCTTGAACACGATTTGAGCCTTTTACATTTGCCTGATGTTAGTTTAGACCTTAGACCTATATTTTAGTGCCATTTATTGCATAGACACGCCATGTAAGAATTTTAGTATAACATTGTTTTTAATCAATAATTCGTGTTTTCAAAAACTAGCATATCTCTACATATTATAAGAACTACTATAGTTAATGGTTAATCTAATATTAAATCTAATTAACTTATAGCTCATTGTTTAATAAATTATATCTTTAAATAATACAATATAAATAAGATCAAAAAAAAATTGGTGTTACCAATAATGCCAAAAATGTAACATATAAATTAAATTAAATTAAAATAATAATTATAATTATAAATAAAAAAGCTCCTCCAGGTCAGTTCCTACAGGCAGAGTAACGAGGACGGAGGCCGAATTTCCCCTCTGGATAGCAAGGCCAATCTTTTGTATCAGATAGCTTTGGGCTTTTCTATTCTTTATTTTTGCGCTTATTTCCCTAACAAGATTTTTAGCCGCGCTACCCCAGGGTCCAAACGTCTCAACACTAAATGGGACAAAAATATACTGGTTCGAAAGTTGCTCGTATTTTTTTTGTTTTATTTGTTCGCCCAATTCTGCCGCTGAACCCGCTCTAGTGGAAGTCCTACCAATATAGGACTCCGCCATGGTATCACGACAAGTTGCATCCCATAATAGCGGCCTTCTAGCTCTCCATGGGACTAGGGTTATCCCATCCACCCGTTTTCCGTCAGATCTGCAAATGCCATTCAGCTCAAATATAGACGGAATGTTTGCCGATCTTAAAGAGCGCAAGATAATATCGTTGATATGACTACCTACGCTTTTATTACAGCATAGTCCGTGAAGACCATAACTATCTACTTTTTTGCTGCAACCAGCGCAGGTGTGCGCCCCAACAACAGGCATACCAAGTCTTAAACCAACGGAAATACGGAAAGACGGGTCATCAAGAACATTTCCCAAAGAAGCAGAAGGCAATGCCTTTAGCCAAGCATTGCTCTCCGGTTCTTGGAGGGCCAAAAGGCGCGCTTTCTGTCGTTCTTCAGTTGTTTGTGATATCATTTTGTTTGTGATATCAGTTGTTTGTTGACAAATTTTGAAAATTCTGTTCTGCCTCCAAAGTTGTTAAATCTTGAACGAGTGTAGTATTGTTCGGAAGGATACAAGAAAGAAGGTTAAATGTGGTTTTAATTGAACTCAAAAAAGTTGAAAAACATAAAGTTTTTGATTCTCTAATACCAAAACCACTCATGTTCACTGGCAGGATAGATTGTTGCCATGAAATGTCATTAAAAGTACAGTTAACAATGTTTTCTAAACAAGATTTTAGACAGAAATCAAAATTTTCTAAACATTGTGGCACTCTCCAACATGGAGCACAACGCAATAAGTAGGTGATGCGCGGTATTGCAAATGAATGCTTTAGAAGAAAAAAGGCTACATGTGAATTAAGTAATAAAAAATTTTTTGAAAAAGTTTTGAAAATATCAATTTTCTTGAAATTAACTCTGTGTTTCGGACTTTCATTGTCCAACTCAGTTTGCACCTGAAGACGATCAGAGATTGTACTGATCGAAACGTCGTGTATAAATAAAATATAGACAATGGAAGTCCGAAACACAGAGTTAATTTCAAACACATCATTGTCTCAAACTTTCAATCAATTTTCTTATTAAAAATTTTTTCCATTTCAAAATTTGAAAAAGGACTACCAAGCAAATTAAGATTTTCCAAATTAATTGTTGAAAATTGACTTGTTATGGATTTATATTCGGATAAAATTTTTGATAGGATCATGGGATTGTTTGATAAGATAGTAAAGTCGGTTTTTTTTGTAATTGACGTTTATGCCTATTTCTGAGCATTCTTTTGCAATTATCTCAAAATCTTTAAAAACAATTTCTGGGGGACCGGCAATTGTTCCATCATCTAAATACCAAACATTAATCTCTGACTGTAGTTTTGAAATAATTGGGTAGAGAACTAAGCAAAATAACGGAGTTTTTAGTTTTTGCCAATTGTACTTCTTTGTTTGCTTTTTAAAGGCAATAACTTTACAATACAATAATATAATTCAAATACTTTTTGCAGGAATGTTGGAAGTGCTAACAGCTTATTATTGGTGTCATCAGTCAGTTTGATACGATTTGCGGCCACGTCGCAAAAGTTTCAGCGCGATCATTTTTCGCGCAACCAAAAAATTTTAGCGCAAGACAATAATAGGTCAGACATTTTCGGAGTAGTTCAAAATCAGCGAAGACGAAATCGGCGAAAGGCTCTTTTATCGCAAACCATTTTTTATTACTCGAAACACGAAAACTTTTTCAGCGCAGCAAATTTTAGCGCAAAACACAATCAGCGCTAAGGCATTTTAACGCAGAATTTTTTCGAGCATACCTAGTTTGCGCGCAAACTTTTTTAGCGCAATAAATGTTTTTGTTGTTTTTGTTTGTGAGGTTGGTTTTAATTTGAAGGGATAATGGGAGTGAGGGCGAACACACGCGCATTGAAACGTCCTATCCCTTCCCTACCTCTCCCTCTTTTGCAGTAAAACGAACCTCTGTCTACCCCAGCAAGCTGTGAATTCCCCTGCCAACCCCACTAAACCTCAGCAATTAACACAAAAGTCCGACGCGACAAAAGGGCGATGCTAGAGTTTGGTGGGATTGGTGGCGGGGTTCGCGACGTAGTGGGATAGGCAGAGGTTAGTATTGGTGTGTAGGGGTGTGTGGAGAAAGGGCGCCACCTGCTAAGCCTATACGGTCCCTTAATACCACATCCCCTTTGCAATTAAACGAACCCCTGCCTATTCCATTACTTCGCAAATCCCGCCGTCGTAATTTGCGCGAAAAGTGTCTTCCGCAAAAAAAAATCGCGTGAATATGACTCCGCACGCAAAACATTTACGCCAGAAATGTTCGCGCTGAAAATGTTTGGCCAGGATATTCTCTCCTGCTAAAAAAAACCGACGAATAGGGCTCTGTGCGTAAAACTTTCGCGTCGAAATATTTCGCGCTGAAATATCCTTGCGAAATTTTAAATGGCGCCGTAAATATTCGCTCTATTTGTGTCTTGCGCTAAAAATTTTTGCGGCGACATTGGTCACGCGGAACTTGATCGCGCTAAAAATTTTGCGACGTATTGGCCGCAAATCATTTGACACGACACCCGTATTAATGCAGTAGAATCCGATACGGTTCCAAAACAAGCAGTATGAATTGGGCAGGGCCAACGAAAAAAACTTTCGATTCGCTGCGTTTTCCTGGAAGGTTTGAAAGTAAATCGTATTGAAAACGTACTCAGTTCCACATGAAGACGTAGTATTAATTACACTGTGGCTGTAATAATATTTCGTAAGACATACTTACTTTGTTTACATGAGCCTCTTAAAGCACTTTTATATAAGGCCGATTTAAAAATCTTGTCGTATAAACACCACTAAAACCGCTTTAAGAATTAAATCTATTTTATTTTAAAGCGATTTTGATAGCGGTTTATCACCCTAAACCCAATTTAAGGGTCAAGAAACACTTTAAAACCGCTTTAGCGCGTTGCTTTCAAACTAAAGCAATACTTAACCCTCGTTTTACTAAAAAATCTGTTGCTAACCTAGTTGATATGTCCGTTTTTCTTTTAAAACTGATGTTTATTGACATTTATTGAAGGACGTATTAACCCCCAGAGAAAACAATTTTATATAAAACCGGTTTTAGGCACGTATAAACGCAGTAATTGTTAAGCTCCTTGAACTGTAAGCTTGTCTTCCTTTTTACAAGCTTTTGTTTAACTTGCAATTAATGTAGTATGTTTGTTCGGGTGGAATCTGGCAATTTAATTTGGCCAACTTCCCGACATCCGATCGGCTTCAAATTTGGCATGCTTATATAGTTGCGGTGACAACACAAGAATATAGTGTGATGGAATTGACAGCTCCCCGCTACTCGAAGGGGGTGGAAGGGGGTACAGTTGAAGTACGCCCGATTTCGTTGAAATTTGGTGTGTTAGGGCAATTGGGTATGGAGATAACGAATTTCTAATCGGATTTTGAAAATGTAAGTAACTTATACACATCCGATTGCCTTCAAATTTGGCATACATTTGTAGTTCCGGTGACTACAATAATATGTTATTATTAAGCACCCCTCCTCCCTACGAGGGGAGTGGATGGGGAAAAACACCTAAGTTTGTCCGATTTCAACCAAAATTGGGGATAAGGAATACGAATTTTTATCAGATTTTGAAAATTCAATATGGAGGATTCAAGATGGACGATTTTCGATTATGTTTTGCTAACCAATTTTAACTGACTTATCCACATCCGATTGTGTTCAAATTTGGTATGCGTGTATAGCTCCGGTTGAAATACAATAATATGGTATTCTCAGGTACCCACCTCCCTCTACCGAGGAAAGTGGAGGAGAAAAAGTTTTAGTTTTTTCGATTTCGGGGATTATGAATTTTTGATCAGATTTGAAAATTTCAATATGGCGGATTCAAAAAGGAAGATTAAGGTTACAAATCTAAAAATTAAGAGTGTGTGTTCAAATTTGGTATGCGTTTATAGTTCAGGCGATAATACCTTAATATGGTATTATTAGGTACACAATTCCCTCTACCGAGGTAAGAAGATTTAGTTCGATTTAAATCAAAATTGGCATACAGGGGTTTTTCGAGAAGGGAATATGAATTTTTGATAGATTTGAAAATTTCAATATGGCGGATTTAAAATGGACGATTTAGTGCACAAATCTGAAAAGTAAAAAATTAATTTTTATTAAAAAAAAAACTTTTAAAAAGCAAGCTTTTATTAAATGCACTCAACAGTAAAAAATAATTTTTTATCTTTCTTATACCATAATAAAAGCGATGGGCGCAAATTAAATTTTAACTTTACGGTGACAAAGAGAGCATTACAAAAGAAGAACTAAATTCTTCTTCTATTCGAATAATAAACATAATGCTTTCATCTACCGAAGCTGAGAACGGGTGAGATTGCCATGCTTGCCAAGCCTTTAAAAATGTCCTTAGGTTGTAGAGTAATACAACTCTTTCTTATGTGAATCGTCGATGTGACCGATATACGATACCTAAAGTTAAAATTTTTAATTTGCGCCCATTGCTTTAATTATGGTCAAAGAAAGATAAAAAATAATTTTCCACTTTTTAGTGCCTTTAGTAAAAGTTTTTTTCTTAAAAATTTATTCTTCTTTATCATTTATAAACAGTATCTCGCAGTCTGAGATTTTTTGCAAATGGTTTTTATGCGTAAAATACTGCAAGTCATTCTGTGTTAATGATCCATCCCGGTACAAAAGGACTTCGAATATTGTGGGATTTTTAAGTTAAGTCAATAATTTTTTAATTCATTTATCCAATACTGAATGTAATTGATTGCGGTGTTTTTAAATTTACTTAAATGAACCCAACCAAATTGTGAAAAAGTCACTGAGGAAGAGGATTATTTAGATTATGTATAAATATTAATAGTTAAGAATAATATATCCGTTACATATAATACATCAAATTAAAAACTAGTTCATGTATTGCATTTTTTATTCAAAATATTTTTATTGAACATTTGTTACTATTATCAAACAAAAATCGCAAGAAAATTTAAAACAATATATATTTTCTTTAGTTACTCACTAACAGTTGATTTTATCGGAAAAGTAGTTATGACAAAATTGTTTAGAGTCCGGTTAAGAAGTAAATGGGCCAGCTAAGGAATGTGCATAGAAACCCATTTTCGTGTGAAGCCCGCCCACTTAGCTCGCAATTGGTTTGCCGTATGGAGTCAGTCATAGGCGTAGACGCTCTAATAATCTGTTTATTGCACTTTGTTTCTTGTTGTCTCTGTGTTTTTTTAGGTATTTTTTTCTTTAATTTATCATCGGCGGTTATAAAGTCTTCAATATTTTTCAGTTCGAAGTGGTAAATATTTGTTTGAGTGGTTTGGTGCTTAAAATGTAACTGTATTAAAATTATCGTATGGTAAAATCAATATGCATTAATTGGTACATTATTGGAAGTTACACTACAACACGAGAGGTTTACTGTAATAATTTTCCAAAGCATTTTATTGATTTTGCTATTTTATAAATAAATATCTTTTTTACATAAAGCACCCCTTGTCAATTTACTATTATTTTTAACAATAACATTGTACATAAATAATGCGCATGGGCATATAGTTAGTCTAACATCCATTTAAAAAAAAGTAAATTTTAATAATAATCATGAAAGGTACACGGGAAAAGGGGGAATGTCCATTTTCAACTTAGTTGAGAAAAAGCGTTTTTTAACTTTCAATCTATTGCTACTCAAAAAATATTTATATTGCAGTAGGCAATAGTTTTTTTTGTGTTTAATCATCACCATCATGTATTATTATCTGTTGATTATGCTGTAATCTTATTTTATTTATATTTCCATTGTTTCCAATATTTTGTTAAGATGAAGTTGTAGTCAACAGGTGGCGAACGGAAAATACATGGAAAGGATAGGCAGAAGGCTGAAAACTAGTAACAATTTTTTTTTAAATATTTCGAGTAGAATTTTTAATTTCATTGAAATGAATTGGAAAGTCCCTGATGTTTTACAAAAAATGTGAAATAGCGAAATTTTTTCTTAAAACTTGAAATTTCAAAAAATGAATGACTCTCCAATAAATGTTAAGTAAGTTTCTACAAAATTTATTTGAAGCATTTTTTGATTAAGTTGATAGGAACGGCTCAGTTTTGTTCTGCGTTTTCCACCTGTATGGTATCCTCTTAAATAAGTACAATTATTTTTCTGCAAGATGGAGGAAAAGTCAAGAATTAAACAAGTTATTAATCATAATATTATCATTTTATTTGAGAACTCAATAAAACACGAACTAAACCAATTCTGTATTAAAATGTATAGTATGTAAATAAATTATTCAAGAACTCAACAACACATCAATCAACCAAATTCAAAATCACGGCTTGCAAATAATATTTTTTAATCATTTTATAATTCTTCAACTTATTCATTTATTTTAAATGGCAGTGACGATACATACGCCTCTGCCACAATATTCAGCCCTGCCTCAAACAGAGACTACAATCGAACGCCGCGCATCGTTCGCGCTTGTCGTGGTCCATTTACTTAATAATCGGACTCTAGCACACATGAGGAGCTTTCATTAAAAAAAAATGATGAATGCAGATGAACAGTTCCAGAGATACAGTTGATTATATAAAACTCAACTTCTGCCATCTTGGATTGGTCGCTATTTATATTAGCTACTACATTGAGATGGCAATCATAGTTTTTCAACATCCTAATAATTGTCTAACTGTGATAAGAAGGAAAATTTGTACCCCCAAATTATAAAATTATACCATTTCCTGATATTTAGCGAGCTGGCCTATTAGTCCATGGGCCAGTGGACATGTCGGTATAATTTGGGTGTATCAATTTACCTTTTTACAGTGGTAATACAGGTTTATTAGGATACCAAAAAACTATGATTGCCATCCCAATGTGGTAGCTTATAGAAATGGCAGCTAATCCAATATGGCGGATGTTGAGTTTTCTAAAATCTACCATAACTATATCGGTGGCGCTACTGATCCAATTTCATTATTCTTTTTATTAATGAAAGCCTTTTATGTGTGCTACAAAGTCTGTAATAAGTACTTTTTCAATAAAATCAACTGTTATCTAGTAATTTTTAAAGACATATATTTCTTTAATGTTTTTTCAGATTTTTTCTACCACCTGTATTAATTGTGTTTTTCTGTAAATTATTAGTGTCCATAACTGTAAATTTTAACTCTTTTTTTTAGTTTATCTGTACAGATAGGTATTCTGTGCCTAGCTACATGGCTACGCTAAGAAAATATTTTAAATAATAATACCTATAAATAGCTTTCGTTTGTTGCAGGTACAGTCGTGCTGATAAAAATTCCGTACTGAGGAAATTAAATTTAGTTGCTTTTGTGTTTGTTGTTGTTTGTCTTTCATTTAATTGTGCCTCCATAATTATCACTATTACTGATGGCAGTACCTATACAAAGCAATCTCCCTTGTATAATAGTACGTTGGGTACATCAAAGAATCGTGCATTTTTTAATTGAGGTATGCCTCTTTCTAGGGTAGTAGTTGATGCCAAAAGAAAACTTTTTAGATCCAAAGTCATCTCTGAATCCGTGTAGAACACCAAAATGGCGGCCATTAAAGATGGCTGCCGTTAGAATCTTTGGGATTTTTTTTTGTATGAAAGATTTTCTAAAAAGGACATTACTTGTCACTACTCATTTAGTTTGGTATCCAAAGAATTATGAGTAATTTGATTTTTTTTAAATTAATTTTCATTGAAAAATTAAGTTTGAATGATTTGTCAGCTGAAAAGAAAGTCAGAAGTCATGTTAGATAAGTTTAACTCAGACCTTAAGTGATTTAAATTGAGTCAGAATAAAATTTAGTAGGTATTTATTGTTAACAAAGGAACATTGCTTGGCTTCAGTAAAATAAAGCTCAGCGCTCACAGTGTCGTGCTACTACCGTTGCCTAGGTACAAACTTTTATTATGTACGCATGCTTTTGCTCATTGTACCATGGAAAAAACAAATGTTTCCAAAACAATAGTTCTAAAACACAAAAATTCTTGTGATGTAGTTTTTTGTGGCCCTTTTAACAATACAATTCATTTGATTCGCCATCTTGGTTTAAAAAATGGCGGCCATTTTTCAAAATGCGATAAAAAAATGTTATTGATTAGGCCATCGGTCATTAAAATCGGTCTTAAACTGAAAAAGCTTCAGCTGATTAAATTTATTCCGGTTTTTAGAGACACCAGGTATTTATTTGGAGGTTATTTTATAAGATTACCCTGTAAACAGAAGCTTTTGAACAAATAGAAATCATTGAAATCGGACCACCAGAAGGACAGATAGAAAATTTCCTAAAGATTCTAATGACAGCCATATTTAATGACCGCAATTTTGGTGTTCTACACGAATTCAGAGGTGGCTCTGGATCTAAAAGGTTTTGGCTTCAAGTTTCATCACTGAAAGCGGCATTTGTCAATCAAAAAGTGCACAATTTTTTCCATATTAGCGGCGTACCCAACGTACCATAAAGCGATGTTTACGACAATAAAGGACCTAAAAATAATTTCCTATGGTCAAAATTTTTATGCGCACGACTGTATGCATACGTAGAAATTAGTGATCAACCACTTCAATTGAAATTCCAACGAAAATTAGTGCTGACCCAAATATAGAAGATCGTGTAAATATGAAAAACGAATCACATATATATACCATGTGTAGAGAGATATCACCTTGGAGTGAATTGCATCATCCAAAAGACAGGCAATCTTGGGCAGCGATGTATAACGCTGCAATAATAAGACATTTTGGCACTCTTACTAAACTAGGAGATATACTGTAGACGCAAGGCAATGCATGTTTTGTGATAAAGAAAGCAAATATGAGAACGCAAGCCAATTTAGGGAACAATTACTTCAGGTTCTTTAGCTTGACACCGACCAGAAACTTCGTGCATCAGCATTATCTGGCTTATTGCGATACAGTCAGTCAGTCAATTTAATTCAAAAATTCACCTGCCAGTTATAGTCACTAAACACTACAATAGAAAATGTTAACGAACGTGAATACCATATGTTCTAAAGTCGACAAGGACAAGTGGACTCAGGTCAACTTCCTCCGTGCTTATATCAACAAACTAAACGAGCTAATTATGAAATCGCAATTTGGAGGCGATCTTTGGTTAACTATCCAGAAATTCCACAGCCAGAGCATCCCGGCTGGATGCTAGATGCTCAACATCAAGTGGAGGACTGGATCGTCAGTACTTGAGGCAGTATTAGAACTACTAAGTTGCTCTTGTTCAAAATCATGTCAACTACCATTATGTACTTGTGTGTCTAGTAACTTAAAATATACTTTAGTACTTTACAGCCGGGTAAGCTTCCTCTAGTTCTCCAATAAATTGGGCAATGTTTGTAAAGTTATTTTAATTTAATAAAGCAAACGCTCTAAAAACTTAATTAAATATGTGACATCTACAATATTTATTAATTAAAGAATGAATTGTTTAACAATTATTGGTAATGCTGAAACTGTTGTTAATAGGTTCTTCCCAATTTATTTAACAACTGGATGGATTAGTTTAAAAACTCTTTTAAATTAATATAATTAATTTTTTTTATATCATTCATCATTCATAGATATTTGTTGATATTTCCGATTTGATAGAAGCTGGTATGCATCTTTCATATTTATATTTGCGAAAAATACAGTATGGGCTTATGGCACAGAGTACCGAATGATCCATGCTTATGGGCTGGCCGATCATAAGAGGGTATTTTATATGGGCATTGATAATTTGGTTCCAAAAATATTGTTCGGTTATGAGGATTGTACGCTGATAAGAGCTGTCCGTTTCATACTTTTTAGTTGAAATATCCCTATTACAAGTTTATTTTTGAAAACGAATTTTTTACTTGTAGTTCATCGGTTTGATTAGGTAATGCTTCAAAAGAGAAGTTTAAAACCATTTGGTTTTGACAGATTTTTTTCCGAAGGGTTCCGGTTTTTAATTTTTCCCCGCTTTTATATCACCCCCACTTCCTCTCCCTTTTGGCATCAGCTGGCTCTCTTTGTTCCCCACTACCAGTTTACAGAGGACAATAAAGTCATTATATAGAGGTAAAATAGATTATTATCATAATTATAATGACTTGTCGCGAGGACTAAAAAATGTTGGTCTAGGTTATTTTCATATTTTTATTAACCTATAACAAGGTCCAAAGATGTTGGTCTTTGTTATTATTACATTTTTATTAACCTCTAGCGAGGCCCAAAAAAATTTTGGTCTTGGTTATTATAATATTTTATATTGACCTATAGCGAGATCTAAAAAATGTTAATCCTAGTTATTACCAGTATTATATTTATTTTGTCATAGAGCGAGATCCAAAAAATGTTGCTCCCAGTCATTATTATAGTTGGCCTACAGCGAGGTCCAAAAAATGTTGGTGTTGCTTATCATTATATTCATATTGACCTATTGATGTTAGGCCGGACAGATCAGGTCACTGCGGCATGAATCTGTTCGCTATGGGAAGTTGGGCGAACCATACTGCCTGTAGCCTGTAGGCGGTGGGATGTAGCGACCCCCCGCCCACGATTAGAGTCTAGTGCTCAATCGTGCAATCAGCTGGCCTAATCTCGAGGGACCCAATCGTCATATTCCTTACGCCATTGGGTCGTCACTCGTTATTAGGGACCGTGGGCTTGCTGAATGTGCATCAGCATGTCCATGTTAATAAAAGTCTCGCACAGGCATTCTCTACTCTGAGATCCTATACTTTCTAGGACACATAAGACCATGAAGTCCAAGCACACCAAAGACTTTCGGCGATCTGCAAGTTGCGACGGGAGCAGGACAGAGTAGTCTGGAAGCTCTTAGTAACAAACCGGCATGAAAGCGGCGGAAGCGTGATCGCCGTTTTGCTCAAGGATTGGCTGTAGAGCAACTCATGTGCTACATCCGTGGCTGAGCAGCCCTATTTAGGACCCACTCTGCTCACCGTGAAAGGGATGGAGCTATAAATGATGCCCTAAATATAGCCAGCCAACAACTGCCCGACTGGACAACCGCATCCAGTGGGTACACCACATGCGGTCAAGACAAAAGAAAAATAAATCCAATTAACTTTGCCACATGAAATATCCGACACTTATGGATATAGACAGAACCACAAGACCACAAAGAAGAACGGCAATAGTGGCACGAGAACTAAGGAAATATAACAGTGAAGCTCTCAGTGAAACTAGAAGAGCAGGCGAAGGCCAACTTAAAGAACACGGAGAAGGCTACACATTTTTCTGGAAAGGAAAAGAAGAAGATGAACTACGTATTCACGGAGTGGGTTTGGCTATAAAGTTTGGAGTTGATTCGAATTTAAACCTATGGAAGGGCGCCATTGGCAAGGAAGGTGTTGGAAATATGAACTCAAACGGACTGCGCCTATTAACCTTATGTTCGGAATATGACCCCATAATCTCAAATACAATTTTCCGACAAAAAGACAAATTCAAGACCTCCTGGCAACCCCCGAGGTCAAAACACTGGCATCTGATTGATTACATTATTGTACGTTCCAGAGCTCAAAAATACGTAAACATTACAAGAGCAATAACGAATACAGACGACTGCTGGATAGACCATCGCCTGATACGAGCCAAAATAAACTTGCACATTCCACCAAGAAGTAGCCGTCAAAAATAGCAAATCAGAACAAGATTCAATGTAAAACGCCTTAAAGATGATCAAACCAGAACAAAATTCCAAGTCTCTCTGAATCAAAAGTTGGGTACTTTAGAATACCCAGAGAATATTGACGATCACTGGAGAATGTTGCACACAGCAATAACATCTGCCTCCGAAGAAACGGTCGGCTACACACAAAGAAAACATCAAGACTGGTTTGATGAGCACGATAAAGAAATTCAAGACCTTATTGAGAGGAAAAGAAAAGCCCATAATGCTTGGAAAAGCCACCCTAACTCTAATGAGAAGAAAAGGCAATATCAAGAAGCCAAAGCAGAAGTACAAAGGCAATCACGTAGATTAAAAAACCAATGGTGGACAACAAAATCACATGAAATGCAACATCTAGCTGAGTCCAACAACACCAGAGCCTTCTTTCAAGCTACTAAGATGATATATGCTCTCACTGTACAAAGTATCAATCCCCTACGGTCCAAAAATGGAACAAGGCTGCTTAAAGACAGATCCTCTATCAATTCACGATGGAAAGAACACTTCCAAGAACTACTCAACAGAAAGTCTCAGGTCGATAATGACATCTTCGATAAAATTCCAGAGAAAACTACACAACAACACCTAAGTGAGATTCCGAGATTACAGGAGGTCAAAAAGGCAATCACACAGCTAAAGAATAACAAGTCAGCAGGCACAGATGGTATCGCTGCTGAAGTCTACAAAGAAGGGAGTCCTGCACTTAATTCCCAAATGCACATTCTAATAAGTAAAATATGGACACTGAGAACATTCTTGCCGAACTCAAAGACGCCTCTATAGTTACCATTTTCAAAAAAGGCGTTAAGGCCCAATGTGGAAACTACAGAGGTATATCTCTGCTTTCTGTTGCTGGAAAGATACTTGCACGGATACTATTAAACCGATTAATTCCGATTGCTGAATAAAAACTGCCAGAGACACAATGTGGATTTAGGCCCAATCGAAGCCCAGCTGACATGATCTTCAAAGCCAGACAAATGCAAGAGAAATCTAGGGAACAAAATCGCCCTCTCTTCATGGCCTTCATAGACCTAGTCAAAGCATTTGACTCGGTCAACAGAGAAGCTCTTTGGAAAATACTGGCAAAAGCTGGATGCCCTCAAAAATATATTCAAATTCTTAGACTACTACACGACAATATGAATTCAGCAGTCCTGCGCAACGATGGACCAGGAGAGTCATTCCAGATTACGACAGGCCTTAAAGAAGGTTGTGTTATTGCGCCCACCCTATTCTCTATATTTTTAGGTGCCATGCTTCACCTTGTTGAGGAACATCTACCGCCGGGAGTGGAAATTCTATATAGGTTCGACGGTGGCCTACTTAACCTGCGCAGACTGCGAGCCGAAACTAAGGTCTCGACGACCTCGGTAATCGACCTGCAGTACGCCGATGAGAACGTCATAATTGCCGATACAGAGGAAGGTCTACAGCTGGTAATCAATGCATTTAACCAAGCCTACAAAAGCATTTTCCTAGAGGTCAATCTTGCCAAAACGCAAATTCTTCACCAACCAGAACCAGGTACGAATCCCCGAGCTCCAAACATTTCCATAAATGGCCATTCTCTGCAGAACGTGGAACATTACCCATACCTTGGGAGCCACCTATCATCAAATGCTAACTAAACTAAACGTCAACTATTGACGCAGAAACACAGCATAGCCTAAAATGTGCTAGCGCAGCGTTCGGACGGCTTTCGGAGAAAGTCTTCAACAACCACGACATCAATGCGGAGACCAAACTTCGTGTCTACAACACAGTTATAATGCTAACTCTAACATACGGACGCGAAACGTGGACCACCTACAGAAGGCATATCAAACGACTAGAAAAATATCACCAAAGTTGTTTAAGACGAATATTGAGAATCAAATGGCAAGACCGACGAACAAACATAAGTGTTTTAGAAGAAGCCAGAACAACTAGTATAGAAGCCCTTATCTTCAAGCACCAGCTTCGTTGGACTAGTCACGTTATCCACATGCCCGAAACACGTCTCCCGAAGCAGATATTTTATGGACAACTGAAGGAGGGAAAGAGAAATCAAGGAGGTCAACAAAAAGGGCACAAGGACGTTCTCAAAGGCAATATGATGAAGGGTCACATCGATATAAACAACTTCGAGACCACGGCAAACGATAGGGCTTTATGGAGCCGAACAGTCCATAAGGGAGCACAAACTTTTGAAGAGCAACGACGTAGACTAGAGACGGGAAAGAAAGAACGTAGAAAGGAGCGACAAAATGGAAGAATGGATGACCAACAACAACCGGCTGCTGCCGAAGACTGGGTGTGCCAGGACTGTGGAAGGGTGTGCGGATCGAGAATTGGCTTACATAGCCACCAAAAAACGCACAACAGATAGCGACGATACAGAGTAGAGGAAAATCATACTCGGTATTGAGTGATTGCCTATGATGATGATGATGATTGACCTATAACGAGGTCAATAAAACTTTTTTCTAGGTTACTATTATATTTCTATTAACCTATGGTGAGGTCCACAAAATTTTTGGTCCTGGTTATTATTACATTTATATGGACCTATAGCGAGGTTCGAAAAATATTGGTCAAGGTTATTAATATACTTCCATTGACCTATACCGATATATACCGAACTATAAGAAAATGCTGATCTTGGTTATCATTATATTTATAGTGACATATAACAAGCTCCAAAAAATGTTGGTCTAGGTCAGCTAGGTTATTATTATATTTTATTGAACGATAACAAGGTGCAAAAAAATGTTGGTCTATAGCAAAACCAGCAAACCCTAACAAAGATGTTATTGTTATATTTTATCAACCTATAACGAGGTCCAAAAAATGTTGGTCTATAGCAAAACGAGCAAAAATTAAAATAATTACAAAAATATTCCCTTATTTTATCTTTCAAAGTAGCATCCAGTTTTTGTTTTTAGTCTAATTTTATAATATAATTTCCTTCCTAAGTCTTTTCTTTGGCTTTTCCAATCTCTCAACACTATTTTTCCCCATTTGCCGCGTCTTTTTTAACGTTTTTTTAAGCAATGTTTAAGAAACATGCCGCACCGACCGATTCGCGGCCTAAACCACGAAAAATTTACTGCGCCATCACTTTCCGCGCCGGCCCCTAACGTGCAAGAACTTACCGTGCAGGTTCAATACCGCGCAAGACCATTATCGCGCATAATGTTGGTGCGGTTTGGTGGGTTAGATGAAGTCATGTTGGGTTGGGTACCAGATTGGGTAGCGTTGCCAACACGATCCAACCCAACCCAAAAAACTCACACCCCCAGTAAACGTTATGCGCGGTATTGGTCTTGCGCGTTAAACCTTAAGCGCGGTAAGTTCTTACGCGATAGTGGCCGGCGGGGTAAGTGCATGCGCGTTAAATTTTTCACGGTTTAGGCCGCGAATCGCACCGACCCTTACAAATAAAGAAGTAACTCATATCAGCTAATATCAGGCGGACGAGGCATACTACGAAGAATTTATCTTTGATTTTTTTATGAACCTAAACTCGTATTCTTTACAAAATTTCATCAAGCGGTACAAACACTTTTATGCTCTCGTCTAGTAAGTCATATCAAATTAAACAACATACTGGCAGCTTTAAGTCCATATTAATATAGGTATGTGCAAACGTGGGATGAAAAACAAGAGTTGGTAAACAAATTATTAAATAAAATTGAATAGGGCTACGGTTTCTTAATAATTGAGTATTTTTTTCAAGTCTTGCCTGGAGCATTTTTAAACAAAATAATATATAACAAAATCCCAAAATGTTCCTTGTTTTCTTTTGTTTGCTCATCCGTACAGTTCTTTAGAGCTTATTAAAAATCAGAATTTTAAACACAAGAAAACGAGGAGACTTTGTACAAAGTAAAATCCTAGTTTGAATCTATTTCTTTGGATCTGAAATAGTACTCCCCACAGGTGTAAAGATTTAGACCTGTGCGGGGTATTAAATTTTCAAACCAATTTTCAAAAAACACTTACTCACACGTCATAAAACTAATATCTTTTGACAGGTTTCAAAATGGTGAATACGCACGAAAAATTTGGCTCAGAATAGCGTCATTATCTGTTTGAGGTTATAAAGTGATTTTTTAAACTACTTCTTGGGGGGGGGTGGTTTAAATTTATAGCCCCCAGAAAATACCGTTTTGTGGCGATTGCTATTAGAGACCTTTTGCACCTATAAATTTGATGACTTTTTACTTTATCGCTTATTTCGGGCATGCGCAGTTACGACGTAATAACAGAATCCCTTACTAACCGATAAAGTTTGACGTTACCTGCGAGAGAATACCGTATCCCTTATAATTAACATGGTTTCCGACAGTAAAACGTTAAGTAGAAAAACAACAAATTTAAATTGGTTTTTGAATGCAGATATGTTCTGTATTCTTTTTAATTGTAAAGATAAGTGTCAATTTTTGTTTAATCATTTTCTTAGGCTAGAATTTTCTAAGATACGTAAAACATTGATTGGCACTGGCAACTATGGCAAGTGATTCCGATCTTTTTATCATAACCTCCCTTTTCTCTATTGTGTTTTTGAGTTTTTAAATATTATTAATGATTAAAATTCACCGTAAAAAACACAAGAATAAGATATTCTAAATGAAAAATATTATTGGAAAAATTCTTTTTGTAAATCTTTATAATAATAAATACCATATAAAGTCGGCCGTAAACAAATCAAAGGCGGTGCAAAAACTAAAAATGCTGTCTTAAAAATAACGTGACGTTAGCTACGCGTCACAACGCGTTATTAAGCGATAATAATAGCATAGAATAAAAGAAATGCAAGTCTGGCAAGCAAGTCGGAAAAGTTTATCATATAGGAACACACACAACCGTTTACGCTTGCAAATGTCAAATGCAAAGCAGAAGTGCAATTCCCCACATAGAAGTGTCAATTTCCTGCTTGCTTAATTGCTTGCTTGGCCAGCGTAAATCCACCCTAACTTGCATTTGGTTATAATATAAAATTAAAAACCTGAATCAATCACACAAGTAGCAATTTTTACAAAAAAGAAGTTAAAAAACCTCCAAATCACTTACTTTAACTGAAAAGAAACTAAAAAACAAAAGATCAAAAGATCTTGAGTGAAAATAAAGAAAATCCAAACTTAGATGAGCATCCCACAAGGAACACACAAAGGACCAAAGCGAAAAGAGAAATGATTAAACGATGTTTCGACAGGGATAACCAGCGTGGGCTCATCAGTGGTTTCACTGGTCATCATCCAGCATACATCATTAAACACCATCATATACTTTGATTTCCAACTTTGAATCACTCACAAATAGGCATCGTTCCGCACTGGTACTTACCAAGTTGCCTGATACGGATTCGTACTGGCGTGTTATTATTTGGAGTAGGATTATGCTCCTAAGGCAATTAAAATAAAAAACAAGTTAAAAAGCCTCCAAATCAAAGGCGGTGCAAAAACTAAAAATGCTGTCTTAAAAATAACGTGACGTTAGCTACGTGTCACAGCGCGTTATTAAGCGATAAATTCACCTAACGGGCATTTTTTATAAGAGGTTAAGAGGTCCAAAGGTCTCTGTTATAGTCAGTTCGTTTATAATTTCTGAAAGGATTCTTATTTAATATCCCAAATTGTTCAATAGGGTGATTTTGGTCAGGTTTTTGGAGGGTTTGTTACCCTTACCTTTAGTGTGCGCGGGCGCAGTAGCGCTCTGTCCTGCTGTTACCTTTATTGATGGTAACCACTGGCGTTAATTAGCGCCGAATAGCGACTACCTTTACCGTTAAAAAGCCAACTAAACAAACTTCTGTGATACTGTGGTGGAAGATTTTTAGGTTGGGGTTGCACTTTATATTTTACATAATTAGTAGTGGTTTGGAGTTGATATGATTACATACAAGCGCAAATATTTTATAATAAAGAAAGAAAAAATAACTAATTTTTACTATATATACTGCCCAACAACGAAAACTATACGAAACGGAAAAAAACACAAAACAACTGTATCAGTTTATTTAAACACTGATATTGAGGTTGTCTGAAAGCTTAATCAAGAAAACTTTTCTTACTGAAAGCCCACTCATTTAAAGGCTGCAAAATTTCGGGGAGTATTCTCTAGGTGACATTTCAAGAATACTAGCCCTGGGCCAGTATTCTTGAAATCTCATCTATTAAGTACTCCTCTGAATTTGAATGAAAGTAAGCATGGCATTCTGGTCTACATATACAAAAGTGGTAGTTAGAAATAAAGTTAAAGGCAGGCGCTACTTTTATTAATTCAATCGTTAGTTTTCCTGGCAGGCCAGACTGATGTGTTCCTAACTTCAAACATAATTTTTAACCCCTATATACAGAGCGGTAACTCTGCCGTATTAACTGCGCTCACGTATCTGTCATTAGTCTCAAAAATCATGCCGAGTTAGCGTATGCCAATTCGACTTAAGTGTTCCGATAATTCCCTATTGATTGCTATTGGCTTTCTATAAGAATAACGCCCAGCGAATGAGTACTCTCTTTCTATCGACTCAAGAATTAGGCACTTTTTTAATTTTTCTGTTCGTGTAGTGCATCAGGTACACAACAACAACAATTTTATAATGACATTTTAATCGCTTTGACAACAGCATTTTAAGGGCTTCAAGTTAGGGTTAAGTATTGAAGAAAAACGAATTTAAGGTTCCCAAAAATATAAAAAAGGCTTTAGTTAACAGAAAAAGCGATTAAATTTTTTTCTCCCGAAAATATTTTACGATCCCAACCAAAATGATTAAATTATAATATTAATTTTTTACAGCTTATTAAATGTATTTATTAGTTTGCAATACCCAGCTAAAAATAACTCTGAATTGGCATCAATAAACATATTTTAAAAATTGGCGTTCGAAATTTTTATTCTGAAGAAGCACCCGTGCAGGCCTATAGCTACCCAAAATGTAAGTGCTAATTTAGTTTTTAAAACATTAAAATTACACTACAATATGTGAATCTTAGGTTAATTTCTTGCCAGAGTATGATTTTTTGATAAAGGCATAAAAATAGTGCGGCTAGACTGTACTTGTCTTTTTATCGCGTTTATAATCACTCGCCGCGCCTGCTCTTTAGGATCTACTTCAAGGCCTATTCAGTTTGCAGAATATTGTTGATATCGCTTTCTTAGTTTTTCAGTTATATAGCATCTAAAAATAAATTCTCTGTAATTGTGGAAAGAACTAAGCTAAATATTAGAGCAAAAAAAATGGTTGAGGGGTACTGATGCCAAAAAACTAAGAGATTTTCAGGTTTTTAATGCGGTATCACAGGTTTTGAAAATATGTTTTTGGTTTGATTCCCAACTTTCATTCAATCACAAATAGATATCGTCCCGCACTTTTACCTAAGTACATGAAACGGATTAAATTTTAACTTAAAAACCATCAGCCAATCAAAGAAAAAGGTGACTTGCTCCACTTTGTTCCACCATAGAATAAAAGAAATGCAAGTCTGGCTTTATCCTAAAGGCGAATTTACCTTGATAAGTAGGCAAGCAAGTCGGAAAAGTTTATCATGTGGGAACACACACAACCGTTTACGCTTGCAAATGACAAATGCAAAGCAGAAGTGCAATTCCCCACATAGAAATGTGAATTTCCTGCTTGCTTAATTGCTTGCTTGTCCAGCGTAAATCCACCCTAACTTGCATTTGGTTATAATATAAAATTGAAAACCTGAATCAATCAACTCAAGTAGCAATTTTTACAAAAAAGAAGTTAAAAAACCTCAAAATCACTTACTTTAACTGAAAAGAAACTAAAAAACAAAAGATCAAACGATCTTGGGTGAAAATAAAGAAAATCCAAACTTAGATGAGCATCCCACAAGGAACACACAAAGGACCAAAGCGAAAAGAGAAATGATTAAACGATGTTTCGACAGGGGTAACCAGCGTGGGCTCATCAGTGGTTTCACTGGTCACCATCCAGCATACATCATTAAACACCATCATACACTTTGATTTCCAACTTTGAAACACTCAAAAATAGGCATCGTTCCGCACTGGTACTTACCAAGTTACCTGATACGGATTCGTACTGACGTGTTATTATTTCGAATAGGATTATGCTCCTAAGGCAATTAAAACAAAAAAGAAGTTAAAAAGCCTCCAAATCAATTACTTCAACCGAAAAGAAACTAAAAAACAAAAGATCAAAAGATCTCAGATGGAAATAACGAAAACTCAAACTTGGATGAGCATCCCAAAAGGAACACACAAGAGACCAAAGCGAAAAGAGAAATGATTAAACGATGTTTCGCCCTGAGTAACCAGCGTGAGTAACCAGGCTGCTTCATAGAGCATGTTCTCTGTTTTGATAAAGAGCGTAATGTATAGAAGGAAGCCGCATAGTAGCACTAATAGTCAATTTTACGCTGGCCGCAGATTTTCGCGTCTTTAGAAAAGGTATACTTTAAGGCCGTATTCATACTAATTCCAAAGGCTTCCTTCTTCCTTGGATCATTTATACTGGAGAACAAAAAAAATGCAACACTATGCATATGGATAATTTGAATGAAAATTATTATCAAAAGAAATATTTGATAAATTTTTGTCTTCTAATCTGTCCTTTTTTCACAGATTTTTTCTATTCATTTTCAAAAACAACCAACATATAAAAGACCTTTTCTGAAAATTTTAAATCATTTTTCTCATAGTTTTTTTGGTTTTTTGGTCTTTTGGGATTGAATATAGTTTAATTAAAAAATAAAAATGCCAAGAGTTCACGGTTGCCCACAATTTCATCATTTAAACGACTTCGAGAAAGGACGCATCGTGGGCATGGAATAGGCTGGTTTTGGTTTATGGGAAATTGCAAGAAGGGTTAATGCCAATCCATCAACAGTGTTAAGAGTTTGGAAAAGGTAGCCCAATGATGAGACATATAGACGTCGTGCGGGTTCTGGACCCAATAGATTATTACAAGGTCGTGATTTACGGCATCTCAGACTTCTGGCTCTCAGAAATCGACGAGACAGTATAAGCCAAGATGTTCTAATTGCAGCTACAGGACGAGTGTTTTCAAGGATGGAAGTTATTCGAAGATTGCTTGGTATGGGGCTGAGGACTCACCGTCCGCTTTTGGTGCTACCTTTGACCCCACAACATAAGGCTCGCCGCTTGGAGTGGTGCAGAGAACGGCAAAACTGGAATAACGAATGGAATACCATAAACTTCAGCGACGAATCCAGGTTTTGTTTAGGCGGCCATGATGGACGTATGAGGGTTAGGCGATTTCGAGGTGAGAGACGAAATGTAGACTTTGCTGTTGAACGTAATACAGAAAGACATCAAAGTATCATGGTATGGGGTGGTATATGTTTAGAAAGCAGATCACCTGTAGTCCTCATCAAAGGCAATCTGACTGCTCGGCGATATATCGATGAAGTGCTGCAGCCAGTTTTACATCCCTACCTACAAACTATCCCAAATGCGATCTTTCAACAAGATAATGCCAGACCGCATATTGGTCGTGAAACAATGGACTTCTTACATGAACTTGGCATAGAGACTTTGGAATGAACAGCAAGATCGCCTGACTTGTCGCGTATCGAACACGTATGAGTTATGATAGGGCGCAATCTTAGTCGATTACCACGTCCCCCTGGAAACTTAGATGAACTCTGGCATGCCGTAAGGAGGATTTGGATAAGTGTTCCCCAATATGATGTAGACCATCTTATTTTGTCAATGCCCAATAGAACAAATGAGTGTATAAATAACCATGGAGGAGCCACTCATTATTATTTTTTTTATGATTATCATGGAGGAATCTTCTTGAAAATGTAGTTAATTGCTAAGAGCATTTTAATGTATTAATATATAAAAAATTACTTTAAAAATATTAGTCTTTTCTGGTGTGTGCATTTTTTTTGTTCTCCAGTATGTATTAAAATACATGTGCATGTCCTTTTTATTTTAAGCACAAAGCCTACAATCTCAAACTTAAACGTCCAAGAGACGATGGTCAAAAAGACGCCCATTGGACGTCCAATCGCGCAATAAATTTAAAAAATGATTTTCCAAAACACGTCCATTGGACTTTCAATGGTAGTACAAAACGTCCAGAAGGAGTCCAGTAGCGGACGTCCATTTAATAGGCAAAAGTGTGCCACATGTATATAGTCCATTGGAAGTCCATTGTACGTCCACCGTCCATCTTTGGCCGTTTTTGTGCTGTCTGAGCAAGAGCTGATACACATAGTAGGCTAGATGTTTTGGTGACCGTAGAAAGTTGTTCATAAGTGATCATATCTTCGTTTTTGTATCCAGGCAATACAACGAAAGTCTTAAATAAATTATGGCCCAATAGAACATAGATGTGGATAAGCCGCCACCATTTCTTCGATAAAGATTACAATTATTGATAGCTTATAATCCAATTTTAAACAGTTAAATTTGTTTCATTACCCTTAAAACCGTCATTCTGAATGCATCGACTTTTGGCCTCCAATTTACCTTTATAGATAACGGAGTCCGTAACTTTGACGTGCTACATGCCATTCGGTTTATTATCATGAAAAATTAGGCTTTATATCGAGCTTAATTTAAAATATAAATTTTAAAATACATTATTAAAACTCATTTTGAACACATTGGAAAAAAGTGGGTCATGCAGATGATGTTTTTTAATCCAGGGGGCCGATTTAGCGCATCTAGATAAAAATGTGTCCATAACTTGTACTATCTACTAATGGTACAAGCTGGCCACGCCGCAAAATCAAATTACTACAAAAAGGAAACCATCAAACAGGCCACGACCTATCGGACAGAAACTGTCGGTGTAATTTTAAGGTTATATTTTTATGTGAACTTGTTATATTGTATTTAATCGCTTATCGAATTATTTTGTTGTGTTAAAAAGCATTACCTCAAAAAGATTAATGACTGTTTACTGCAAGAAGACTAAAAGTTGTCTGCCTCTGTTTAGAAATGGTGCTTATGCGACTACAATTAAAGCAAATACAGAGCGAGAGATGAAAAGACAAAGGTAAGTAAAATTAAAAATTAGTACCAAACATATTAATATTCGTCGCGCGGACCATTAGTAGATGACTGCTGTAATAAAGAATAGGGTCTATCACTTTCTGAAGATACGATTTTGGGACCGATTTGCTCGCGGCTAGCAAATCGCCTTACTTTTTAGGCATTCATACGTGATACGATACGATTTAATGAAAATCGCATGAAAATAAGAACATGCTCTATTTTCACGCGATAGGTATATGGCTCAAAAGCATGGTAGTTTCGTATGCATGTGGCTACCAAAACTCGTATTGTCAAAAATGTCTGCTTCTTCAAAGAAATAAAACTACTAACTAATTTTAACGGATTATTATGTAGATAGGTACCTTAAAAACATATCAAAACGATATTTGACCGCTAAAAATTGATTAATGATATTTAATTTATTAATTAAATTAATAAGCCATCCATACATAGTATGGAGCCAACTAAAACCTAAGCCAACATATAGAATATACGCAAAAAATTTAGAATGGGCTTGGAGTCACCTTTTTCAATTACGTTCATATTAAAGTAATTTTTTAGAAAATTCATGGAATGTTTTGGAATATTCGCGTTTGAAATGAATGTGGGCCAACAAAAAACTCAGTTTCGTTACTTTTTTAATGAATATTTTTTATTTTTGTTTTGGCTTTAGAAGATGCACTTCCTGCAAGTGAAGGAGCTTAACTCGAAAATAAAAATGGCAAATATGGGTGAATAATAAGCACAGTTTTTCTAATTATCTTATTTACAAAAGACTAAGAGAAAAAACTAAAGTATATAAAATAAAAATATCTTGAGAAAAATCTATGACCTTTTTAAATTATACGGGCTAAAGGTAATTAAAAGTCTACGTTAACAAGGTGCAAGTTGACCTAAAAAAATCTGGAAAAACTTGTACAAGGAAAAATCTTTAAAAAGAGAGATTGAGAGATGAGAGATGGCGGTAAAAAATCTTTGATTTTTGATTGACCATTTAATATTATTTTCCTCACGCTCTTAGAAAAACAATGGTTCCTAACGCTTGCGAAAATAATTTTTTCCACACTCGACTGCTTGAAAATGACCGAACTCCTACGTTGTTTGGTCAATAAAGTAGATTTTCTGCAATTGTTAGGAAAATATCTATTTTTTGTCAAAATAAGTCAAGTTTTTAATTTATATATATATATAATTATACATATGCATGGTAAAAAAAATATTTGTTTTACCTTTATCGACACTGTTGTCGAGTTGGATTTTAAAACGATATGGTTTTGCTATGTATTAATTATTGTGGTTTATAGATTTTATAATAGTGTAATAACACAATAATTATAGACCTTTTTCTCACATCTTATGTACCTAGATGTTCTGTAATACATGATAGCAAGTGTATTTTTTTTCGTTTCATTTTAGGGTGTTCATTTATCAATTAGCGTTTGTTTGTTCTTTTGAGTGGTTTATGAAGGTGCAAGCTGCTGCGATATTTAAAATAACTGAAGAGCTATTTTCAAACCAAAACTTTTCTAAGGAAGAATTTCTATTTTTTGTGTTGCTTTTTAGGTTTTTGCTTTAATGAAAATATAGTTCAAGTTTAAGTTTAATGAATTTAAAAAATCAGTTATACAGCTATCCACTCGGCCATCTTCTGACTTTACAAAATTTCCTTGCATTTGTTATAGGCTCAAAAGACGAGCATGGCCACCTTGATTACGAATTGTGGCAAATACACTCTAGATTTTTAAAAGTAGGTAAAAATAGTAGATAAAAATATGACAACACTGCTTAAATCAGAAGAATTTGGCATGCTTGTTTTCTTCGTGTGATCCAATCGGTTATAAATTATTCAAAATGACTCATTTTTGTGGTATTTTCATGATTAAAAGATTAACTTGATGCTAGTTATGGGTAAAACTAAAGTATATTATAAGTGCAGTGGTGAGTTTCAAAAAAATACGGGGAAAACTTTTAAAGCATCATGATTAAAGTCAGTCCAAACTGAAGAGGTAAACTTATTTAAGAAACATTGGAATCTTTGGGAGAGGGCAAACAAGTGACACTTACGTGGGTACCGGGACATATGGGGGTGCCGGGTAACGAGATGGCCGACGAGCTCGCCAGGATCGGGGCAAGCACCCAGTATGTAGGGCCGGAACCACTTCTAGGAACAACCAAGAGGCAACTGCAAAGTCGACTCAACAAATGGGCCAACGATGCCATGACGACCGCCTGGAGAGCAGGAAAAGGATGCAGACAGACCAAAGGCTTCGTGAAGGGCCCGGATGTAGGCAAACAAAAATGGCTCCTGGGGAGATCACGAAGGGATGCTGGTCTGCTGACAGGTATCATAACAGGTCACAACCGACTAAGGAAGCACATGACCCGGATCGCGGTGGAGAATGACTCGACCTGCCGAGCCTGCGGGCGGGCAGAGGAGACATCTCGACACGTTATAGCGAACTGCGAGGCATACCAGCGGACGAGATACCAGGTATTCGGTTTCCCGACCCTGGATGAGGAGGACCTGCACACGCTCAAATGGGGCAAAATACTGGACTTTGCAAAAAGAACAGTTAGACCAAATGAGCAAACTGGCAGACCAGTGGTGCAGGCGGTGGATTAGGGGTAGGCTCGAGGTAGGGCAGAAAGGGCCCAGGGAGGCCTACTTGCCGGGCTTCGCGCCGCCCCTTCTTCTCTATTACTACTGCTACTATTTAAGAAATAGTTGTTGACAAATATTTGTCTACAAGCGCTAAATCGGCCCCCAGGGACCGGATTCTTGACCTGTGAACGCATATGAATGAGCACACGTGTTATAATTGTAATATTCTTGCATTCACCGATCATATTCACCCAAAGACCATGCGACCTTGATCGCTTGGCCCGCGGCAGGTGAATGGCTTTATTTCGAGAAACTTATGCGCATAAATAACTATTTTATATTCATTTATTCAATTTATTTTTGATAAATTTGTTTTTCTTCACCAGAGGTTAACGGTCTGGACCTGGGATTTAATAAATCAGCCCCTGAACTGCTATTCTCGTGATACGTAACTTTTTAAAGTTGCTAAACGAAACGAATAGCGAGCAGGTGACCGATTCTTGAATTTCGTAGGAAAGATCGCACGGGAACGGTCCTTTCCCTGATATCGACCAATAATAGGCTTTGAAGCGATCCTGAGTAATCCGAAACTTATCCGACCACGACCGAACCTCACCCGATTGCCGTGTATCGAAGGAACTTTCCTACACTTTCATACAGCTGCCCCCGGACCAGGTGAACGAACGCTCTTGAAAAATGACAATCCGGTCAGCTTTGCGCGTGGACCATGCAAGCTTGGTAGCTTCTGAGCCTTCTTATTGGTCGAGACGAAGGATGTGAACGTTCCCGTGCGAACTTTTCTACAAAATTCAAGAATCAGCCCCCATCTCGCTCAACGGCACGCTGACCGACGCGACGACTTTTTGTATTCGTTTTGCCGATCGGGCTGCCCTGCGTGCTGAAAGAATCAAATTCGCTTAGCACATCTTGGCATCATCGCATTTTGCTTTTTTATTTCTTGTTAGCCTTGCTGTTCCTTTTCTTTTTCTATGTATAAGAACCCAGCAAACACATCTGTTATATTAACATAGTATTTACTTAAATCTAAAGTCAAAGAATTTACATAAAAAAGTTTTCATAAAATTAACGTAATATTTACATAACATTCCTTATGTTACTTTAATTACATTATATTTACGTAATAAGCAGGGAATTTTGTGCATGGCAATATGCAGAACATGGAAGTTATTTTTAATCTTGTTTGTGACATTAGAAGTATATAGGTCTTATAATAGATGAAAGCCTTGCCTGGAGCATATAAATCACATTGAGAAAAAAATTGTAGGAGCTCTGGGTGTCTTGAGGCTTAGTTTTACAGTACCGAAAAAATTCTTACGCTCTATTTACTACTCAGTAATACATTCTCATATTCAATATCTAGCTAACATCTGGGGAAACGCAACAGAAACAGCGACCAAGCCTATAAGAATACTCTAAAACAAGGCAATTAAAAATTTGTATGCTCTGGGCAGGAGGTACCCAACATGCGATTTATATAATAAATACAAAATTATGTCTACTAACAGTATTTGCAGTGTTCAAACAAATATTTTTATTTATCAAATTGAGAACAAATTAAGGCACTCGCAAATTTCACTGTATTATAGACATGAGGTAAATAGTAACTACTCTACTAGGCAAGCTTTCAGACTACACCTTCCATAAATTAAATCAGAATATGGTCAAAATTCAATATAATATAGAGGGGTTTTAAATTGCAATAAACTTGACGGTAATATTAAATTTTATAGCTTTAAGAAATTTAAATATTACCTTAAACATAACACTCCATAAACACAAAAAAGAAGTTAAAAAACCTTTAAATCAGTTACATAAACCCAAAAGAATCTAAAAATAAAAGATCAAAAGATCTTGGGTGGAAATAACAAAAATTCATCCAGCAGCAGCACACAAAGAACCAAAGCGACAAGAGAAATGATTAAACGATCATTACCATACACTTTGATTTCCAACTTTGAATCACTCACAAATAGGCATCGTTCCGCACTGATACTTATCCAAGTTACCTGATACGGATTCGTCCTGGTGTGTTAATATTTCCAACAGGATTATGCTTCTAAGGCAACTAAAAACGAAAAAAAATATTTCTACCGAAGATCTTTTGATTTATTGTTTTTATATTATTTTCGGTTGATGTAACTGATTTGGAGGTTTTTTAACTTCTCATGTAAAGCGTAGAGAAAAATAAAAAGCAATCATCCCAAAATTAAGAACTAATTTCGAACTCCTACTTTCACAAAAAAGAATTTCTAAAAAAAATATGATGGGGGGTGCAGGTTGACGTTGAAGTGTGGCTCACTTCCCCCGAAAGACATTCGAGTTTTGATATGCCCATAATTTTGAACTAATTTCGAACTAATTTTGAACCACACTTCCTCCTGTTTTTTTGTAGCTTGACGTCCGGCTGCACTCCCCATTTTGAATATGAAAAAAAAACCAGGAAGGAGTTTGGTTCAAAATTTTTAAAAGTGGGTTATCGTAACTCCAAAGTCATGGGTCTTCCAAACTTAAGAAAATTACTTGCTATAATTCAAGGTCTAAGCTGTCCTCTATTTAAACCACCACTTTGGGTTAAAACAAATCATATTTGAGTTCTGATACCCACTTTTTTGCTCAGTGCGAGGATTAAAAATTGTAGCCCTTTCCTCCCCCACCACTTCATCAGTTTTACCTCCTTGTCCGTCCCTAAACTTCTTCCCCTCCCTCTCAAACCCGTCAATTAAATTAAGGCATATATCCGCTTTACCTGCGTTTTTTTTCTGGTGGTCATGACTTGTTCCGTAAACCGATTTTGATATAGTAAAATCTATGTCCTGCCCAGGCGTCCAAATAATCGAGTAGTGAAGCATTAATCAAAGTTCGGTTGGCGGGAACAAACAAACAGATAAACAAATAAGACATAATTTTTAGAATTATTATATTGTAGAGATGATAAATATGAAAGTTGGTATAAAGCGAAACTTAAACGCAAAGTTGTTTATCGTATTTCAAGGTTTACTTTGAGCTCTAATATTTTGAGTTTAAAACATAAATTAGTACCTATTTGTAAAGTTTTGTCGGTTTCAGGCTTCTCGAGTTTACGGTAATCGAAGACTTTGCCTTGGAGTAAACCCAAGTAAAGTTTAATATACCGGCAGCGGGGCGCAGCATACAGATATATAGTTTTTTTTGGAGTGTTTCTTCAGTGAGACGCGGTTTATCTAATTAATTTTAAAAACCTTAAAAAAGGAACCCATATAAGTACTTACGAAAAGTTGGCTTAAATTCCCGAAGACATTTTCCGAAATTATTCTTTTATACTCTGTTTCACGTCTTTATAGCAGTATTATACTTTATTCGGGGATATAGAACTCTCAGCAGAAAGTGATGTTGTTAAATTTGCTAATTTTTTGTTTTTCGGTTTTTACCAAAATTAAAAAAAAAACTGGCCAAACGGTAATATCGTTGAAAACTCATTACTCTTACTAAAATTTCTTTACTTTCTTAAGTTTTCGTATAAAAATAGTCTCAAAAATATGGTAAAATAAGTGTCAAAAAAATAAAATTCTAACACTGCAGTAGGGTCACCCACTAAAAAAACCTGAACAAAAAACCATTTATTTTGCTTTCTGATCAATATCTTTTTGTTTCCAGTGGCCTTATTCTTAAACGGATAAAAATTCTGCTTCCAGGGTGCCTATTCTTGAGTTCCAGGGAATAGAAATCCGTTAGCTAACCGTTCCAAAATGGGCATGGTTCCCCCAAAATGAAAAATGCACTATTCTTGAAAAATCTCTCTCAAAAGATAAGGGAAATTTCTACTCCCTAGAGAATTTTTTATTCTATTGGTCATTAGTGAGAGAAATGGGAAAAAATAGGCGGAATTGTGATATTTTGAGTAAACATAAACTATTGTCTGTTGATTTTTGCATTTTTTTAAGTTTCTTTAAAATTTTTGGACTCTAAAAACTTCTTTTCTGTTAGTTGGACTTTATTCGAAGTTTTTTAAGGCAAAAACTAGTGTTTTGTTTAGTCTTTCTTCAATGTTTTGTTAGGTTTTTTATTTTTTGGACTTAAAATTCAAAAAACATGGATGATTCTAATCGACTTGTTTATTGGCATTATTTTATCTAATAAAAAATAATCTTACTTGAAACTAGAACAGTTGTTTTACTAAAAACAACATATAGATATAAAGATACCTAACACTGTAGAAAGTTCTACAAAATCAAGTTAAACATGGGTAACAATATTTTCAACTAAACCTACTTATAATAAGTAAATCTATTATGCACATAATCAAAATCACTAGATCCTTAAGGCTTATTTTTAACAAATATAGGGTGTTCCAAAAAAACCGGATTTTGGATGTCTTATAACTTTCAAATTAATTATCCGAAATTCGAAATTTAACGTTTTTTTAAAAAATAAAACAATTTTGCATGCATTTATTGTCAAAATTGACATTTCTTTAAACTCCAAGATGGCGGACGGTTTTGAAAAATAGGCAATTTTCAGGGCCCCTCCTGGAAAATTTGTATGTGCCCCACTGTAATAAAACTGAGATGTGCGGTAAATAGCTTTATTCTGTTAACGTACATATACACGAGCACTTTGCTTAAATTGGTTAAGTAATAAGAATGTCCTGCAGTTTTACATTTGATGCTGTTTGTGTGATAAAAGACTTTCCATGGAGGAGTCCGCATCTTGAATTTTAAAGAGATGTCATTTCGACAATAATCACATCAAAATTAGACTTTTTTTTTTAATTTTTGAAAACTTCCACAAAAAAAAAACACTAAAATCGCACAGCCATTTATTAAAACAAAAATTTAATATTTATTTTGAAAAAAAACGTTAGGACACCGTAAATATACATTTGGTTGATTGTCTGTCAAAATTATCTTAATTTTGATTGGTGGAAATGACTCTGATTGATTTGGCAATATTGTTTTCGTTTTCCCTCTATCATTTCCATTCCCTGGTTTGAAGAATACCGCTTTTCGAAAAGAAGGGAATAGAAATCTCAGAATCTCCCTGGGGAGTAAAATTTCCCCGAAATTCAAGAATCACAAATTATCTCGCCTATGCTTCTCATTGGTCGAAATCTTCGGCTTCAACCGGTTTATCTCACTTTTGCCCTATGTTGATAGAAAGTAATTCTGTTAGTCTAGACTAAGAGAATTACTCGATCAATATCGGACAAAAGTGAGAAAAACCGATTTAAACCAAAGATTGGGACCAATTTGATGCATAGTAGCGAGAGAAATTGAGCAGAATTTCGATCATTAGAAGAATGGGGGCCCTGGGCCCCAAAATTCTGTTTTTTGTGAACTCGTGTCTTTCGGTCGGCCGTTTTTTGTTGTCTGAACCCCCCCCCCCCCTTCCGCTCGCCAAACCGATCTGATGAGCACCCCTTAGGAAGGCAGTTTTCTTTTTCTAGAGGGATATAGACCTAAACACTTTTGTCGGGGCTAGGGATCTTTCACGTGCTCCACTATCAATATATGGATCACAGGGTACCGTCCTATTATCGTCCTTTACGAGAGACAGTATGGAATCGCGTTAGCGTGCCTTTTAAATAACATGGGCTACTCCGCTCCATACGGCGTTTTTTTTCATTAATCACATCACAAAATTATGTAATTTTGCAAGAAAAGGTCCAGGTGGACTAACGACGGCCGCGGGGATCGAACCGGGGTTCTCCTGGTTGATAAGCCAGTTATGTATTCACTATACCAACCTCGTCGGTAGGCGTTAAAATTAGAAATACAACGCATTTTAATTAATTTAAAAACAACTTGACCTCTTGCTCAAAGCACAGTATTTTGAATAAATTGTGTTTAAGAAAATATATATTTATTTTAAATATAATTTTATTAAGTTTAAAAACGTGAGAGTATTTCTTTTAAATATATTTTATATTAGACTTAGAATATTCGAATCTAAAACTAGACTTATTACAATTTTACAGTAAATATCCCGTTTTTTAAAAATAAATATACATATTTTACAAAATATTTTTAAAATATGAATGTCTTAAAATTTAATACCAGTTTTTATTAAGTTTTAGAAAACAATATATTAAAAAGTCTTTTTAATAAAGTATTTTTTTTTAAATAAAACTTATTTAAACCTAAAATAATTTTATTAAAATTTTTCCGTAAAATATAAAATATTACAAGTGAAAAAAAATTTCAATCTAGCCAGTAAAATTTGAAATTTAAAAAAAAGTGTCATTCGATATTCAATCGTGGGACGCGACGGATGTGACTTGACCGACAAAGGCCAAAACTCCAAAAAATCTTTCGTCATAACCGGTCTACGGTAGTTTAGAGTAAGTGCGTAGAAAAAACTAACAGTTTAAGAAGTTTGAATGATTTGGAAAAACTCGTAGAAGATTGGCAAATGCCAGAACTTTTTGCGAAATTTTGTTTGAAACAGATCGAGGCACAAGTAATTTTTTTTTATTATTTTTGCCTTGTATAAAAAATTCTTTATATTGTGTAAAATTTACCACAGTCGTACCATTCGATGTCACCGACAGTGGGAAACTTCAGGGGTTAAAATGTGTGGTTTAGTATTTTTATATTGCGTAAGTTAGGTCATATATTACATAGATAACACTAATTTTAAAATACAATTAAAAGAATTCCATATAATTAAAAGAATTCTATATAGAGCAATTAAATTTTTCTGTCAAACTTTTTTTTAGGACAAAATCTAACCCTGACTTGGTTTTGCGTAATTTTAAACCTTAGTTTGTAAACTTGTATCTACATAGGAACGGTGTTTTAACATTTAAATCATTTAATTTTGTTAATTTTTTTTATAAAAATTTTAAAGAATTAAGTTTTTTTTTAAAAATTACTCGCCATATTTTATGTTTATTTTTTGTACCAAATTTGGGACTCTTTTCCTGGAAAAGAAGAAGAATGTTTGGCTAAAAGAAAAAAAAATCAGGGAAACGCGCAAACGTGTGATGTTGGAAAGGGACTGGACAGAATAAAGAAAGAGAGAGAAAAGCCGCCTTCGTAACAATTTAATGTAATATATATAATATATAATTTTAGTGTAATTGTATATTACTCTTTAAAATATTGGATTTTTTAACATATATTAATAAATAATATATTAACTTTAAATTTCTTTATTTTATTTCCATGTAAAACAAAAGATTTTAAATTTGCAAAATATTAATTATATTTATTAAAACGGTAATACATAATATATTTTTATATTATTAAACTTTAAAATTTATACCTATTTTTAAAATACTTTTTGTCCTTATAGATTAGATCAGTAAGTAGCAAACTTAAAATCGCAGGAGGCTTTGGAAAAACCGCTAGGTATGCTCTGGTGTTTAGGGTTTGCGGACAACTGGTCGTAAATTTAAAGTCGCAAACAGTTGCGACGTCCCCACTACCATCGCCGACACTTTCGTCGCAGAGCCAAAACCTCGCAAACATTTGCGCCGCGGGTTCATTTCACCGCAGAGGACATTGCGACGTGGCCACTAGCGTCGTAAACCATTTCGTCGCAGATCCACATCGTCGCAAACAATTGGGTCGCGGATCCTCTAAATCGCATAGGACATTGCGACAATTCCTCAACGTTGCGACGTGATCATTAGCATTGTGTATGTAAATTGAAAACGTGGTAATAAGATAAATTTTTCATGGTGTATGACACAGCGTCGCATTTTTTTATAATCTTTAGAGATACCTGCTGCTTCATATTTTCTTATTATTTGCTTTTTCATTGTTAATTTTTTAGTTAGTTAATTTTAGTTTTATCTAATAGTTTTTTTTATATTTCCCCACCCAGCACTCCGAATTCTCCACTGATCCCGTAAGCTTCTGATAATTTAATACGCTATTTTGTTGTATGCGACGGAATATATTTGCGACGTTGTGGATTTGCGACGAGATTGTCTGCGACGCTAGTGTGCATGTTGTAATGTCCTATGAGACGGAGAGGATCCGCGACCCAATTGTTTGCGACGAAGTGAATCTGCGACGACATGGTTTGCGACGGTAGCGGGGACGTCGCAATGTCCTATGCGACGGGGAGGATAAGCGTCTCAATTGTTTGCGACGAAGTGGATCTGCGACGAAATGGTTTGCGACGATAGTCGGGACGTCGCAACTGCTTGCGACTTTAAATTTACGACCAGTTGTCCGCAAACCCTAAACACTAGAGAATATCTAGCGGTTTTTCCAAAGCCTCCTGCGATTTTAAGTTTGCTACTTACTGATCTAATCTATAAGGACAAAAAGTATTTTAAAAAGAGGTATGAATTTTAAAGTTTAATAATATAAAAATATATTATGCATTACCGTTTTAATAAATATATTTAATATTTTGCAAATTTAAAATTTGCCATTTACTGATCTAATCTACACGGAAAAAAAGTATTTTTAAAAATAGGTATGAATTTTAAAAAAAGATTTCGTTTGTGGACGATTTAGGGCACAAATCTAAAAATGAAAAAAATAATTTATATAAAAAAAATACAAGCTTTTATAAAATATAAATTGCACTAATAGTTATGGGCACAAATTAAAAATAGCAATGTCCATCTATATATCACAGAAGCGTTAGCCAAGCTACTCTGGGTCGAGTGGGTTTGGATTTACTTATCCCTCCATTTGTCTGCTTTATACTGAATTCAGGTTATTGCGAACAATCATAATATCATCAATAATATAAATTTATCGAGTCAACATGTCCAAACTTCCTATAATGTGAACATCGCTTTTATTATTACGACACCAGAATGCTAAAAATTATTTTCTACTTCATAGTGCACTTTATATTTCATACAAGCTTCTATTTGAAAAGTTTTTTTATATAAAATTATTATTTGTAAGTATTTTTCTGTTTTTAATTTGATAAAGTATAAAAAAAAGTAGCCGCGTTAAACTGTGCTTTTTTTACTCGAGTTTTTAAGTAAGTCCCTGCATTCGTTATTATTTAAATCAACGTTGTTAATAATAATAGTTGCAAAAACTTAAAAAGAAGTTTTAGCATAATGCAAAAGTTTAGTTTCAAGAAGAATTTTATGTAAATTGTACATAAATTTGACTTGTTACAAGACCTTTTTACAAGATTGTGTATTTCTACTTGCGGTTTTTATAAGACCACAAATTAAAAAAAACATTTCGGCACTTGTTTTACAAAATAATAGTATAAGTTTTTTGCACGTAAAACGAAATCCCATGACTTTATCGAGCCTGAACCAGTCTCTAAAATAACATACAAAAAGTCAAACTGCACTCTCAAACTGGCCGGACCATAAGTTTCGTCAAAAAATTTACAATGTATATAAAAAATATAAAATGTATATAAAAAATATAAAATGTATATAAAAAATATAAAATGTATATAAAAAATATACAATATATGTTTTTTGGTTTCGTCAGTACCGGAGAGAATTACCGGCCGCCGTAGCGCAGTGGTCAGCGTATCTGCCTACCGCACGAAAGGTTCCGGGTTCGAATCCCGGCTAGGTGCATGGATATTTTGTGTTTGTCCCAAAAAAACTTGGCTCTAGCTTTAGAAACACTGGGCATTGATCCTTGAATGGATGGAAAAGAAGTCCCAGTATAAAAAAAAACTAGTACACTCAGACCCTGCAGGATAAGACTATCACTGTACAGAATGGGTCTAAGGAAGGACACCGAATAAACCCTTAGTATAAAGGACAACAACATGACCAAGATGACCAAAAAATCACTGTAAGAATGCCCGGAGATTGCACTTGAGCATCAGTATTTTTTCGACGAAGTTGATCTGAATGATGTTTCACCTAAACAACTTAGAAATCCCTTTAAAAGGCTAAGCATATTAGGGTGAAGAATAATTTTAGAAGTGAGCCACAGTAGACAATATAGTGTTCGAATTGACACACTTAAACCATAAAGTAACCTTACTTTATGCTTAAACTGACTTAATCAGCAATCATCAACAGTTAAAAGACTTTAAACGAGGAGTCACAAGGCAAAAAGATCTATTTTTCTTTAGCGGTGGAGATATTTGGGGTAGTTTCTAAAAAAGCAGTGCTCAGAAAAAGTTCAATTCAAAAAGATTGGTGCACGAGTTTTTGAGTTAGAGAATCGACATCATGCATAAGCAAAATACCGAACGAAGCGAAAAAATTGGATTTTGGGTTTTAAAACTCCCAGTCGTGAAGTGTAGAAAATACTTTCACCTCTTAAGGAGCAAGGAAAGTAACGAGAATATAATAGGGACATAAAGTCAATTAACAGTGTTATCGGTATATCCGAATCTCTATTGAGTGGGTCAATCAACTAAATGCACTTCAAATTTATGGCGAATCTGTGACAGCGTCAGCTTATCTAGTCTAATTTTACCTGTCCTGCGAAACGATAAGCAGAAACAACGTAACGGGACGAGATTTTCGCTAGTTTTTCACTACTACTACTATGCTCAATAAACAAAATTTTGATCAGCAGGCACTGTCAAGCAACCGTCACAAGTTACCTAAATGTGATTGGTCAACTCGATAGGGATATGGAAAATAATATAATTTATTTTTATATTTCTTATTCGAGACAGATACCGTTACAACTCATAGTTAATAGACACTTAAAGTAAATATTTCAACGCATCGGTATCGGTATACCTAACGCGTTCGAAACAAAGCAGCGATGCCTGCTTTTTTGACGGGAGCGATGACAGAACAGCTGATTACACTAATTGCGCACGGAGGGATGTACGTAACGTTACGGATGCACGAACGTACGCAACGATTTCAATCAGCAGTTCTGTCATCGCACCCTTCAAAAAACCGGGCATCGTTCGAAACATCGCATAAACAATACAAACATGTAGTGTATTTTGGATTTATTTCGAACGCGTTAGGTATATCGATACCGATGTGTTGAAATATTTACTTTAGGTGTCTAATATTTTGTCCCCAGATCTACTAGATAGCTTACCTAAACCAGGGTGCCCATTTTTGTTGTAATACCAAATTCCCTTACTTTTTCTGGTTTTCCAGACCATTTTTAAAGTTTTTCCCTGACCCCTTATCCCTCGTCGGTTAGGTATTGGGTTGGACTTAATTATGTGTTCGAAAAAATAAATACTAATTTATATTTAAAAGCAAAGACGCGAATCTTGGCCGAATATAGTGTCTCAATTTTAGATTTGTTACCAAAACCATATCTTAAATGCGCCGCAGGCGAAAAATTAAGAAAATTATACCAAAAATCTCATTTTTAACATGTTTTAAATGTTCCCACTACGCACAAATGGAAAAAACGTTATTTTCATAGTGAAAAAAATGCGTGATAACCCGTTTTATAACGTTTTTTTTTTCAAAATAACGTTTTTTGAAAACAAACGTTATAAAACGGGTTATTAGGCGTTTTTTTTTACCATGACAGTAACGTTTTTTTCATTTTTGCTTACTGGGTTGTAGGAAAAAATTTAACTTTCTTGCAGTTTAAGCTAAAAATTTTGATGTTCAGGATATTTATTTTAACAAAAGTGGGTTGAGTTACCTGCTAATAGGGACTTTTGGTTAGGTTGAGAACGAATCTAGTATAGCTCTAGATATGTTTAAAGAGTCATGTCATGAATACGCCGCAGGTTAAAATTTTAAAAACTCTTACTAAAGATGCCATCCTTACCACCTTTTCAAAGTTGTTAAAAACTAATCCCTAAAATTTATGTAGACTTGTAATAATCAATGATCCGTAGGTAAAATTTTTTTGCATGTTAAGCCGAAAATAAAAAAAAATGACCTTTTTTACATTTATTATGAAATATTTTTCAGAAAGTGGGTTGAGTTATCTGCTAAGGACTGTGTTAGAGTCGAATCTAGTCTCAATTTTAAATATGTTGGGAAAATCAAGGCACTAATGCGCCGCAGGCGAAAATTTCTGGGAAATGATAATGCCATAATTTACACGATTGACATTATTTTAAAAAAATTAAACTAACATTTTAACAATCAATGCCATTATAGAACCTCGGCACGGGAATTTTAATATTTTGAAGGTATTGTACCAAAAGTCAAAATAGTGAAATTCTATGAGGATCGTGTATGATAGGAGATATAAACTGTCAAAAACGTATGTCTGGCAAACACCTGAGAAGGTTTTTTCTCAGAACTGAAATACTGCACAGAGGTGTATTCAGTGTTTTTTCTTACGGAGACTTTACTGTCTGACCGCCTGTGACACCATTAAGAATTAACCGGAGTTTAACGTTAAACGCCATTTAAATTGTTAGTTCCCTTTGCTCCATTTTTTAACAGGAGTTTAGGCGGTCTAACCGACGCGACCTTAACTTAAACGCCCAATTTCGTTCGTCTAACTTGGACTTTAACTAAAAAATTACTTGAAGTCAGTTCAGTCCTTCTAGGAGAAAGAGGTCTCCAAAACTAAATCAATACGGTTAAATCACTTTAAAAAAATTATATGTGGGCTAACTTAGAGTAAAAAATAAAATATATTTTTACTCAAGGTAATTACGCATCTTTATTTTGTATCTAACCAGGAACTCAACATAAGTCAAGAAATTTAGAAATGAATACATGTAAATTAACCTAGAATAAATCACTTTGTTTTGAACTATAAAATTTTTAAAACTTAGGGTTTGGTTAATTTTTGCTCTAAAGAAAATGTAAAATCTTTTCATCCAGGGATCAAGGTGATGGACACAAATTTAAGTTTGTCTGGTTTCTGTTTAAACCTTAAACATCGCGTTGATAGGAGCTACATTTAATTCCAAGTTACGTTTTTCAATATTATTCACTTATTGATTTAAGTGTTTTCAATAATCTTTTTTTTTTTAATAATAAAAAAACTGTCAAAAATAGGGTTAGGAATAACAATACAAAATCTGGTTAGTTGAACATTTTGATATCAGCTGACGTTTTAAAACGTGAAGCTAGTGTGTCAGTTAATTCTTGTTGGTGCAGCAGCTGCAAAATTAAACTCAGGTTAAAAAATAACCAGAGTTTACGTAACGTAACGTTATGTACATCTGTTTGAAGACGGTGCAACAAGCGGTGAGAAGGTTAATTTTTAAAAAAATACGTAAACGAAAGTAAAAAGTTTCTGTATTTCACTTTCCCTGACGCTTTTTTATTGGTTTGGTCTCATCCAAAAGGTAATTAAATGGCATAGGCAGAATTTATTTTGAAGGAAGACATACGCTATAAAATTGCATTGATTTTTTCTCTGCAGGTACTCTTTAAGGATATAGACAGTGGCGTCCGCAGGGTGAGGGGGCTGGAAGGCTTATGCCCCCCCCTTCCAAAAATTTAGAATAAAATAGTAACCTCTCCAAGGATCCTCAGCTTCCCCTCTAAAAAAATGTCTGCTTATGACACTGAGTATAGGCAAAGTTTGGGTATCAAGTCAAGACGATGAAACAAAGCAGAAAAATGACGAAAACAGAGACTGGGGGGGGCTAAGGTTCCTTGGGGAGAAGGGGGTTGAATAACAGAGTCTCTGATAACCATTTTGCTTTTAATTTTTGGAGAAATTCAATCTTTAGGAGTCAGTATTTAGTGGTTTGTACGCCACTATACCCTTAAAGAGTACCGAAATTATTGAATAAATGTGACAAAAAATGTAAATGCAAAAAATAAGACTGTCCTCTGATTTTAAAATTTGTCTTATTTATTGATTTTATAGAGCTTATGCCTTCCTTTAAATTACATAATTTTTTTAAACATTAACCCCTTTCAGACAGTAAAGCGGGCCCCCGTAAGATAAAACCCTTGATACACCCCTGTGCAGTATTCGAGTTCCTTTTAAGTGAGACCCAAATAGGAATATCTACAAAGTACTTTTCAAGTTACGAGAAAAAGTCTTTAAAGTAGGTTTCTGCCAGACATGCGCTCCTCATAGAATTTTACTGCTTTGACCTTTGGTACAATACCTTTAAAATATGGTTACATTTTACCGCAGGCCATAGGTCCATGTTACCCGTGCAGGGTTCTTTAAGCCAAAAATTCTTTAGAAATTCATGTTTTTTTTTCTGAAAGATATATATGAAAAAAAAGTTGAGTTGGGTAAGTTGCAAAGCGGAGAGACCGATTTTTTTGTTTTCGTTAGAAAAAAAGGACTAACTACAAAGAAGTGCTTTTCGCCCTACTCAAATTCCACTATGCATTGGCTTAACCCTGTTTTTAGCTTAGTGGCTTTGCTTGTATGCCCAAGAAATTTGAGACAGAGAGAGAATCAATACAGTTGTAAAGTCAAAACTTGAATTTGTTTGACATTTTTAAAAAGTTCTCTTGTTTTTAAATTTCAAGGAATTTATGATCTAACACTTTTTTAATATGCTTTTTAAAATTCCAACTGACTTTTCGCGGATTTCCAGAAAATGGTCACCCTATAAAAGCTTTGTGAGCATAATATTAACTCTTCAATTTCAAGTTTAATTTATTTATTTACTAAATTAATTTTACAGTCGGTACTAAATCCATAATTAAAGAAAGGTTCCTTAGGTAATAATTATCTCCAATGGTTCTATTTTAAAATGTTCCAGCCGCAGCTTTTTGTCTTTTAAACGCTAAATATTGCAAAAAATTATGTCACTACAGGAACCTTGCAACTTTTTATTTTACTTAGTTTAGTATGTATAATAACGGGTATTACAACAGAGCACGCAAAAAGTTTATTTTATGAGCAGCCAAGTTTGTTTGTAGGAGTTTACAGGACTTTTTTTACCCTGTATACCAATGTTTAATTTGTAAAAAAAGACAATATTTTAAAAATTAAATTTATTCAACTGAATTATAAAAAAAATATTTGTGACGAAGAGGGCGAGAGATAAGGACCTTTATTTTTAAGTATTTAAAGATCTAAAATAGTACCCTCCACAGGCACAGGTCCAATTTTTAGCAGGTATACTTTTTAGGATGATGCCAGATGCCACACTAGTCGATATACACTTAATAGGCTAAGAGAATTGAGCGCAGAAGAGATTAGTCTCAATGAATGGCCTCCACATGCAGTTGATTGTTGCTGTAAATGCATTGGTCTAAATTTTTCGCGCTACTTTAGTTTTTTTTATGGATGTTCTAGTTTATTGTTACAAAACTGACGTTAATTTTTTATTCTATGCATAAAATGTGTTACACTAGAATGCCAATATTTTCCTTATTTCTTAATAGATTTTCACAAATAATACATGGGTTAAAAGATAACAGTTGGTACTTTTTTGCTATAGCAAAAAAATATACAAAGTGCTTAAAATTTCTAACTTCCATGTTTAAAATTTACGTTAATTTTTTTATTTTATTTTTTATTTTATGCGTACAACTCCAATATTTTTCTTATTTCTTAATAGGTTTTAACAACTAAGAGATGGGTTAAAAGATAACAGTTGGTACTTTTCTGCTATAGCAAAAAAATATACAAAGTGTTTAAAATTTCTAACGGTTTTTTTCCAATGCATGAGCCTGTAATTATCACAAATATCACAAAACTGGCGAAAAGATACGAAATCCGCTTTTATAACTTAAATTAGTAGCAGTTTTTATTTTTTGCAAGAAGTTGGTATACGAAAAATCCCATAGTTGTTTTATTTAAGGATACATCGGTTTACAGACAATAGATAGAAGTCGCTTGTAGTTGCAAAAAAAAATATACAAAGTGTCTCAAAAAACCCAACGGTTTTTTAAGATGCCTAAAATTTTTGAAGATTCGCCATTTTGAATTTTTGATTAATGTAATTTTTTTACATATTTGCGAAATGTCTTTCCAAAACTCGTTGCGTTGAAATCCGACAACAAATAAAAAATTGGCAGTTAAAACAAAACAGTCCGGTTTTTTGTGGTCCACCCTATATATTTATGGCCGCACTAAGAGGCAAAACAAACATAAATGAATGTCACTGAATCTGCACGAAACTAAAACAACCCAAAACAACTGTATAAGTTTATTTACAAACTGTAATTAAAAAATTGAGGTTATCTGTAAAAGCTTAATCAGGAATATTTTCCTTACTGAGAGCCCACTGTTTTCAAAGCTGCAGCTTTCAATAAAACAGGTTGATGCAAACCAAGATGCAAGCAGAGGTAAGACATCTGAACGCGCTGTTTTCGAGAGGTTTGTGGTCTAAACACACCTAATAATTTGAAACTGACATTTCGACAATAACAGAAAAGTAAATGAAATTTGAATTTAAGTTTTTTAATAGGTTTCGTAAATAAAACACATTTTAAATAAATAAGTTCATATTATCCTTATTTTTTTATTTTGCATTTAAATCGTTGTGTGATTTAGAGTATTAACAAAAAAATTCATTACCAAGGGTCACTTCTGATAAGAGAGATATAAAACCCCTGCAACAAGCACGCCTGCTTTTTCCCCTGTAAAGACCTTCTGTTAAAAATGTAGCATTAAAAACTGACAGTGACTTGTGTCGATATTCTGAGATTATTTTTGACATTCAGTCAACTCGGCTCATTTTTTTCCCCTGTAAAGACCTTTTGTTAAAAGATGTAGCCTTAAAAACTAACAGTGACTTGTGTCGATATTCTAAGATTCTTTTTTGACAATTAGTCAACTCGGCGAGGCTAGGATGAGGGAAATGTCACCGTTCATCGTGAATTTTTTTTGCCTTCGATTAAGACCATTGACTTATCTGAGTACTAAAAACCCTATTGTTCAATCAATTTTAAAACCCATTTTTAAGTAATTATATATATTTATTCATCTTCATCTCAGAATACTAATTAATTTAAAATTGTATGAAGTCGTTTGGTGACCCCCTCCAAAAAAGATTGAAACATGCTTCACGACGGAGATTTTAAGAATTTTATTTTTAATACCTAATGCTTCACCAACTGAGCAGGGAACAGGTTTTTAATCAGCTATTCAAAAATTCGAAAAAAAAATGGAATGGTTTAAGTTGAACAGGATAAACATAAGGTTTATTAAGGGAATTATACTTAAAAAAATATATTAATAAAATAAAATACTAAATAGACTTTTTGAACCAGTGCTAATCGAAACAGCGTCTAGAAATTTTCAGGTGTCTGATGACTTTAAACATGATTTTTTTTTCAATTGCAAACGCAAATGGCTACTGGTCAGTCAAATTCATATGTATCGAGCCTTAAAATATTTGTCTTACTTTGCTTTTTTTTGTAGAAAACAAGAAAACAAACAGCAATCTGAACCCTACTACTTGGATGTTTTAATTTTTCTACTTTTTGGGTTGGATTTACTAAAGTGTTTTAAACTTACAAGTTATAACATGATCTATATTTACAAATCTTTAACATAAATTTGAACAAAAATTTCTAAAACAGTTAAAAAAATAACCACTACTATTTTAATGAACGCAAATCCTTTAATTACAAAGATCGTTATGGGTAATAAATAAAAAAAAATAACCAGATGAAATTTGGCTACTGCGCCAACTCTACAATAACCACAATCATAACGATGTGTCAAATAAGCGTTCTAAATTGTCCCTATTATAAAAGTTAAAAACATAACTTTTGACATGGTACTGCGTCAACAGTCAGTGTGTTCTTTTATCCTGGCAATGCTTACTAAGCTATTAAAACAGTATATTCTTAAATAATATTTGGAAATTTTGACCATGTTTTACCTGGTAATAACGCTAGCTTTTATTGTGCTAGAGCTTGTTCCGTTTCCATAACTTTAAAACCGTTTTGACCCAGGGATTTTCGTCCACCTGAATTTTATGTTACACCCAACACCTGGTAAGTTTATATATTTTGGTACAGGTAAATGTAGGTTTAAGGAAAAATTATGGCATATTTACTGCAAACTTCATTAACGAAACTGTAGGCAACAAATTTACCTGTATTTAAAAGAAGTGTGGCAAACAGCATACGAAGAAAAGAGCACCCTCCAATCATAGTTAGTTAGCGATGTCGTACCACCAGATGTCAAATAACTACACTTCACTACCACTAGTTAGGTTTTCCTAGAAAAAAAATTATATTCTCACACACGTTTTTTTTTTAAACTTGAGCACGATTATTTCAGCAATAATTTTATGTTCGCAAACATTTTTTCAGACTCTTTTTTTTAACAAATGTTATTTTTGCGATTTTTTTTCGAAATATTTTTATATGGAAATGTTGAATTTTCCGATATCCGCGTGGTTTCGCGACAATTCAATCGTCAGATCGCCCTGGACCTCAGTAAAAGTCGAGAGAACTCGCGCGACTAAAGGCGTCGGTCGAGTTTTAGGCGCCACGACGCGCCTGCCGCGTCGGAGAGCCCGTAATTCTGTATGCTATATTTTGAATACTTCCGCGACCTCTATTGCATTGAGAGAAAATTAGAGTCAAAATATCCTCTAAAATCTACTTATGGTAATATAAAGGTTTTTTATTTAAACTTTGACCAATTACAGAAGGGTAAAAATAAACGAATAGGTGGGTAAGCTCTCTCAAAGATAATATTATTATATAACATAATATATTAGAGAGCAAATTATATCTAGCAAGTACACACAAATTCAAAATTTTCTATAGTTAGTAGCTATAGTCTTGGATTTTGTTAAACAAAAGACTATTGCGCACACACGAGAGACATATGAACTTCATTACAGTAACGAGCGAGGAATATTTCCACGGCGAGGCTGTACACGAGCGCTGTAATAAGGCTTACCACTGCACATGTAACATACAATGTTTTATCTGCGATCCCCGATTTTTTTGTTTTTTTACAATTTAGCGGTTGACCCGCGGCGTTGCCCGGACAGAAAACAAATCTGTTCTCCTGTTTTCCAGACCATTTTTAGAGTTTTTACCTGACCCTCTCCCCAGTTTAGTAGGTGTTGGGTTGGACTTAATTAATTGTTTGCGCGAAAAAATACCTACTAAAAAAATAAGGACACGAATCCTAAATTTGTTACCAAAGTCATATCTTACATGCGACTCGGGCGAAAAATTTAAGAAAATTATACTAAAATGCCATTTTAAACATGTTTTAAAAGTTGTGGGAAAAAATTTAACTTTTTTGCAGTTTGAGCTAAAAATTTTGAACTTCACGATTTTTATTTTAACAAAAGTGGGTTGGGTTACCTGCCAAGAGGGACTGAGTTGGGTACGAATCTAGTTTCGATTTTGGGTACATTTGGAAAATTATGTCAGGCGAAAAGAAAATTTTACTAAAGATGTCATTTTTCAAATTTATTTAAAATTGTATAAATCAATGAAAATTAAGAAAAACTTGACCTTTTTTACATTTATTATGAAAAACTTTTAAAAAAGGGAGTTGGGTTACCTGCCAAGGACTGGGTTGGGATCGAATCTAGTCTTGATTTTAAATACATTGGGAAAATCAAGTCACTAATGCGCCGCATGCGAAAATTTGTAGTAAGTGATACTAAAAATGACATTATTTACTCGTTTGACTTTATTTTTTTTTAATTAAGATAAAATTATAACAATCGATGCCACTATAACGCTATGACAAAATTTTTGAAAGAACCCCGCACGGATAATCTATGGTCCGCTGTAAAATCTAACCATATTTTAATATTTTGAAGGTATTGTACCAAAGGTTTAAATAGTGAAATTCTATGAGGATCGAATATGATGGGAGTAATAGACCGTCAAACAACGTATGGCCAACAAAGACTTTTTCTCATAACTTAAATACTGCACAGGGGCGTATCTGGGGTTTTTTCTTACAGGGACTTTACTGTCTGAAAGAGTTAATTTTTTAAAAATTACGTGAACGAAAGTAAAAACTGTTTGTGTTTTATGTTCCCTGGCGGTTTGATCTCATTCGAAAAGTAATTAAACGGCGTAATAAGGATTTAATTTTAAGGTGTCTGTAGGTACTTTTTAAAGGTATAGGCAGGACGTACGCAGGTTGGGGGGCTGGAAGACTTATACCACCCCTTCCTTTCAAACTATTAAATATTGACTAAAGGATTGAATTTTCTCCTAAGAATAAAGTAGTTACCCCCTCCAAGGATCCTCAGCTTCTCTCTAAAACATTTTCTGCTTATGACACTGAGTATAGCCAAAGTTTGGATATCAAATCACAACGACGAAACAAAGCAGAAAAATGAAAAAAACTGAGGCTGAGGGGGCTAAGGTTTCAATTCAATCTTTCGGAGCTAGTATTTAATGGTTTGTACGCCACTATATCCTTAAAGATTACCGAATTGAATAAATGTGACAAAAAAATGTAAATGCAAAAAATAAGGTGGTCCTCGGTTTTTAACATTTTTCTTATTTATTAGCTTTTCAAGGCTAATGATCTCATTTAAATTAAATCATGTCTACGCCATTTAATTACCTTTGAAATGAGACCAAACCCATAAAAAAACCACCAGGGAAAAAGAAACACGAAATCCTTTTTACTTTAATTTACGTTAAACCCTCTCAGACAGTAAAGCCTTCGTAAGATAAAACTCTGGTTACGCCCCTGTGCAGTATTTGAGTATCTTTTAATTAAGACCCAGATAGGAAAATCATCTTTTCAACTTAACAGAAAGTCTTTGTATGTTTTTGCCAGACATACATATTGTGAAGGCTCATATCTCCTATCACAGACATACGATCCTCATAGAATTTCACTATTTTGACGCAACACCCAAAGTATGGTTACATTTTACCGCGGGCCGTAGGTCCATGTTATCCGTGCAGGGTTCTTTAGGCCAAGAATTCCTTAGAAATTCATGTTTTCAGGTAACCTGCAAAACTGAGAGACCGATTTTTTTGTTTTTGCTCGAAAAAAGGGCTAACTACAAAAAGTCTTTTTCGCCCTACTCAAACTTCACCTTGCAGTGAGTGGCCTGACTCTGGACCTCGCCTATAGCTTAACGGTTTTGCTTGTCGTTAAATTATCTCTGTCAAGTTGCCATAAGAAATTTTAAATAAAAAAAAATATTCGAATAATTAAAACTTTTTTAAAGAATCAATCTGTATGTAAATACCTACTGTTTATTAACAAAGTAAGCATTTTTAAATGGTTCTGCTGCTTTTGAATATCAAGGAATTTTTTGTGCCACACTTTTATTATGCTTTTTCAAATTCCAGGTTTTTATCGAAATCCCTTGACATTTCACTGACTTATCCCTGACCGTCGAAATTCCATGACTTTTCCTAATGGGTGATTAGCTGTACCCAACTAACTTATCTGTGTGTTTGAAGAAGGCTAGTTTGGAAAACAAATCTGTTCCGAAGGATAATGAGACGTCCATTAAGTTGGGGGGGACCATCATAGACGATCCCAAAAATACCAATGACATAATTTGTAGCTAATTTGTTACCAAAGAATAAAATTTGTAGCTGCAGCCATTACCAAGAAAATGGGACCCCTCTACCTTAACCATTAAGCTAGGAGGAACACCCCATAACTTGCTAACGGAGAATAAAATTTGTAGCGGCAGCCGTTACCGATTATTATTAAGCTAGGGGCACCACCCCATAATTGCAGTTTGGGTAACAGTAGGACAATAAGTCATACACCATAATTTGTAGCTCGAACCGTATATCCGTATATAGCACTGAACAATAAAAATTGCAAAGAATTACATAGATTTTTTTTTATTTTGAAAAAAACTCATTTACGTATCTTAATCCCGTTTTATAAGTTTAAATGATACATTAAAAATATTAGCATGCTGCAAATACTTTACTTGAATTTGTTACCGCCAATTTAAAAGTACAAAAATCATTATTTTTGTAAGAAAAAATATTTTTTTAAGGAAAATTAAATTGAGGGCACCACCCTATAAATCAAGTCTGTTCAACAGAGACAGTTAAATGAAACTTTATAATTTGAAGGTGCCAAAACAAAAGAAATACTATGAAAAATTATATATTGCTAACCTTTCTGAACTAAGCTTTGTTAGTGTTTACTTGTTGGACAAGAAAATAATTTCTAGCAGCTGTCGTTACCAGGTTACGGCTGTAAGAAAGTCACGTGACCTCAAAATCAAAATAGCTCATAAACTAACTGGAACGGCACAACTCTTTATACCCCTTTAGAAGAGGCTAATTTGTTACGTAAGAAAATGTGTAGCTGCTTCCATTTCTAATATATATCTCTTTAAGTAAGTCACGTGACATGAAAATTGAAATATTTCATGAACTAACTAGGGTGTCACAACTTTTTGTACCTCATTAGAAAAAGTTTGATTGGTTCTAATTTGTTGCGGAGGCAAATAATTTGTAGCTGCTGCCATTAGTGAAATAACTCTTTCTAAGTAAGTCACGTGACCTAAAAATTGAAATATTTCATGAACTAACTAGAGGGTCACAACCTTTTTTAACTCATCGGAAAAAGCTTCGCTGGTGCTAGTTTGCTATGATAGATAATAATTTGTAGCTGCTGACGTTACCGAGATTTGACTATCTGGGTACTCGACACAAAAATTGACATATCTCAGAAACTAACTAGGGGGTCACAACTCTTTATACCTTTTGAAAGTTTGAGACAATGATGTTTTTGAAATTATCTCTGTGTTTCGGACTTCCATTGTCTATATTTTATTTATACACGACGTTTCGATCAGTTCAATCTCTGATCGTAGTTTGCACCTGAAGACGATCAGAGATTGTACTGATCGAAACGTTGTGTATAAATAAAATATAGACAATGGAAGTCCGAAACACAGAGTTAATTTCTTTATACCTTGTTAGAATAAGCTCGAATGGTGCTAATTTGCTACGTAAGAAAATAATTTGTAGCTACTGACATTATCGATATATGGCTATTTGGGCACTCGACACAAAAACTAACATTAGAGTAAGCTTGGTTGGTGATAATTTGTTACGTAAGAAAATAATTTGTAGCTGCTGCCATTTCTGATGTATGTCTTTTTAAGTAAGTCACGTGACCTAAAAATAGAAATATTTCATGAACTAACTAGAGGGTCACAACCTTTTTTTATCTCGTCGGAAAAATCTTGGTTGGTGCTAATTTGTTAGGAAAGATAATAATTTGTAGGTGCTGCCGTTACCGAGATTTGGCTATTTGGGCACTCGACAAAAAAATTGACATGTCTCAGAAACTAACTAGGGAGTCACAACTTTTTATACCTCATCGAAATAAGCTTGTTTGTTACTAATTTGTTACGGAAGAAAATAATTTGTAGCTGCTGCCGTTCCAAGATATGTCTACCTGGGCACTCGTCATAAAAATTAACATATCTCAGAAACTAACTAGGCGGTCACAACCTTTAATACCTCATCGGAATTAGCTTGGTTGTTACTAATTTGTTACGAAAACAAATTATTTGTAGCTGCTGCCATTAGTAAAATATGTCTTTTTAAGTAAGTCACGTGACATAAAAATTGAAATATTTCATGAAATAACTAGAGGGTCACAACCTTTAATACCTCACCGGAATAAGCTTGCCTGGTACTAATTTGTTACAGAAGATAATAATTTGTAGCTGCTGCCGTTACCGAGATATGGCTATTTGGGCACTCGACACAAAAATTAACATGTATCGGAAACTAACTAGGGGGTCACAACTTTTTATACCTTATTAAAATAAGCTTGGTTATTGTTAATTTGTTACTTAAGAAAATAATTTTTAGCTGCTGTTGTATTTTTAAGTAAGTCACGTGACCTAAAAATTAAAATATTTCATGAAATAACTAGAGGGTCACAATCTTTTATACCTCATCGAAATAAGCTTGCTCAATACCTTCTTCACATAGGCCAATCCACTCCTACCGTTTTAGTGTCCTTCTCTCCACCTTCGCCGCCATATTGACAAAAAACTATTGGATTTTCTGTCACTTTTGAGTGAAAATGGCGGCGAAGGTGGATTAAAGGACACTAAATCGGTAGAAGTTGATCGGCCTGTATGAAGAAAATACTGGCATGGTTGCTATTAATTTGTTACGGAAGAAAATAATTTGTAGCTACTACCGTTACCGAGATATGGCTTTCTGGGCACTCGACACAAAAACTAACATATCCCAGAAACTAACTAGGTGGTCACAACCTTTTATACCTCATAGGAGTAAGCTTGGTTGGTAGTAATTTTTTACGAAAGACAATAATTTGTATCTGCTACCGTTACTGCCACTATTTCATCATTATACCCTTAGAAAAAACCACTGTTCTAAAAATTTGTCAATTTTTAGGTCACGTGACTTACTTCTAATGACATATATTAGTAATGGCAGCAGCTACAAATTATTTTCTTACGTAACAAATTAGTATCAACCAAGCTTATTCCGATGAGGTATAAAAGGTTGTGAGCCCCTAGTTAGTTCAGGAAATATTTCAATTTTTGGATCACTTGACTTACTTAAAAATACATATATCAGTAATAGCAGCAGCTACAAATTATTTTCTTCCATAACAAATTAACACCAATCAAGCTTATTCTAATAAGGTATAAAAAGTTGTGACCCCCTAGTTAGTTTCTGACACATGTTAATTTTTGTCTTGAGTGCCCAACTAGCCATATCTCGGTAACGCCAACAGCTACAAATAATTTTCTTACCTAGCAGATTAGCACCGTTCGAGCCTAATATAATAAGGTATAAGAAGTTGTAACCCACTAGTTAGTTTCTGAGAAATGTTTATTTTTGTGTCGAGTGCCCAAATAGTCATATCTCGGTAACAGCAGCAGCTACAAATTATTGTCTATCGTAAGAAACTAGTACCAATCCAATATTCCGATGAGGTACAAAAGGTTGTGACCCTCTAGTCAGTTCACGAAATATTTTAATTTTTAGGTCACGTGACTTACTTAAAAAGACATATTTCACTAATGGCAGCAGCTACAAATTATTTTCTTAAGTAACAAATTAGTACCAACCAAGCTTATTCCGATGAGGTATAAAAGGCTGAAACCCTCTTGTTAGTTCATGAAATATTTCAATTTTTAGGTCACTTGTCTTTCTTAAAAAGACATATATCAATAATGTCAGCAGCTACAAGTTATTTTCTTTAGCACCAACCGAGCTTATTCTAATGAGGTTTAAAAAGTTTTCACGCCCTAATTAGTTTCCGAGATATGTTACTTTTTGTGACGAGGGCCCAAATAGCCATATCTCGGTAACGTCAGCAGCTACAAATTATTTTCTTACGTAGCAACTTATTATCAACCAAGCTTATACCTATAAGGTATGAAAGGTTGTGATCCTTTGGTTAGTTCATGAAATAGTTCAATTTTTGGGTCACGTGACTTACTATATATATATATATATATATATTAGTAATGCAAGCAACTACAAATTACTTTTTTTACGTAACAAATTAGCTCCTTCTAAAGGGGTATAAAGGGTTGTGACTTTCCAGTTAGTTCATGAGCTATTTTGATTTTGTGGTCACGTGACTTTATTAAACAGCCGTAACCTGGTAACGACAGATGCTAGAAATTATTTTCTTGCCCAACAAGTAAACAGTAACAAAGCGTGTTTCAAAAAGGTTCGTAATAAATTTTTTTTTATAGCATTTCTTTTGTTTTGGCAGATTAGTCACGGATCACCTAGTGCTCACCCACAAATTATAAAGTTTCATTTAACTACCTCTGTTGAACAAACTTGATTTATAGGGTGGTGTCCTCAATTTAATTTTCCGTAAAAAAAATATTTTTTCTTCTTATAAAAATTATGATTTTTATACTTTTAAATTGGCGGTAACAAATTCAAGTAAAGTATTGGCATCATGCTGATGTTTTTAATGTATCATTTAAACTAATAAAAACGGGATTAAGATACGTAAATGAGTCTTTTCAACACAAAAAAAAATCTTTGTTATTTTTTGCAATTTTTATTTTTTAATGCTGATATACGATTCGAACTACAAATTATGGTGTATGACTTATTGTCGTACTGTCACCCAAATGGCAGTTATGGGGTGGTCCCCCTAGCTTAATGGTAAAGTTAGAGCGGTCTCAGTTTTCTCGGTAACGGCTGCATATTACGTCATAAGTATTTTTGTGGCACTTTATTTTAGTCACCCAGAAAACAGGAATTAGTTTCGTATGGTTTCGTAAATTACTCTTTTGTAAATAAAAAAAATGTATGTATTTTTTCCATTTCTATTTTTGAGTGCAGATGTACCCCTCGAGCTACAAATTAAGGTGTATGACTTGTTGTCCTACTGTTACCCAAACGGAAGCTATGGAGTGGTCCCCCTACCTTAATGGTTAAGTTAGAGGGATTTCAGTTTTCTTGCTAACGACTGGCGCTACAAATTTTATTCTTCGGTAACAAATTAGCAACAAATTAGCTACAAACTATGGCATAAGTAGTTTTGTGACCCGTTGTTTTGGTCACCCATAAAACAGGAATTACTTTCGTAAATAACTCTTTTGGATATAAAAAAAGCTATTTTATTTTTTGCTTCGAGCTACAAATTATGCTGTATGAATTATTGTCCTACTGTTACCCAAAAGGCAGCTATGGGGTGGCTAGCCTAGCTTAATGGTTAAATTAGAGGGGTCCCATTTTCTTGGTAACGGCTGCAGCTACAAATTTTATTCTTTGATAACAAATTGGCAAAAAATGAGACACAAATTATGGCATTAGTATTTTTATATATATGATGGTCCCCCCAACTCAATGGACGTGATAATGAGTGTATAGTTGTACCCAACTTTTCTGTGTATTTGAAAGACTAGTACGGTTATGAGAAACCTACCCGCTGAACTTGGTTTTAATGAATTTGTTGCTGGTTAGATTGTTGTTAATTGTTTGTTTGTTATATGGGTGTAAAAGTTTTGTATATTTTTATATTTTTTTACATTCAAATTAGTAGTTCTTTATTTATACATACTTGGATTTCTTCTCACAAAATTATATAATTTTGTGAGATTAAGGAAAACGTCATGTTTAAGTGCGACCAGGCATCCGGGGTATCCGTACGACGGGGATAGATAATAATTAGAAGAACAAGAATAGATAAGAATAAGAGGGAGATAAACAGAAACTGTTTTCTTCTACAAATTCTTTCCGTGCGCCTTCCTAGGCTGGTCGCACTTTGGCTAGAAGGCAGGCTAACACGGTTTCATACGGTCCCTCGTAGAGGACGATAAGAGGACGGTATCGTGTGATCCATATATTGATAGAGGAGCACGTTAAAGATCCCTAACCCCGACAAAGGGGTTTAGGTCTAAATCTCTCTAGAAAAAGAAAACTGCCTTCCTAGGAGGTGCTCATCAGACCGATGCTAGCGAATGAGCCACCTAAAATAGATAACATGTAATTTATTGTATGTATGATCAAACATACATTAACTATCTATCTAAGAACGCCTATGGTTTATCAGATCAGGAATTTGTCAGAACGCATTTAATAAAAAAATTCATCTTAAGATCGATTCACCATATTGACACGATCAACACCTAAAATAGGTAACATGTAATTTATTGTATGTTTGATCAAATAAACATTATCTATCTATCTATCTATCCATAGAAACTGCAATTCGTGAAACCAATTTTTTATGCGAACCTTATTTCGTCAAACCCATTTAATAACAAATTCGAAATTTAACAGAGCCATTTTTAATTCAACCATTGTTCATTAAACTTATTCAATTTTAAACCCGGAATTCGTAAAACCCGTAATTTATGAGAACATTTTTGCTAAATTGATTGCGCATTCGCCAATAACACATGAATTCAAGACTGGTGAATGCAAGTGACATCTATACACAAACTATTGAACGCAACCTGTAACTATTCGCGCGTAACAGCGACAAATGCATCAAAACGCCGCGCCGCTGCGCCACCTGCGTACACGCCTCCGGTTCATGTAGTATTGGCGAATGCGCTATTAGTTTAGCAAAAATGTTCTAATAAATTACGGGTTTTACGAATTCCGAGTTTGATATTGAATGAGTTTGATGATAAATAGTTTGATTAAAAATGGGTTTTATAAAGAAGGTCGCACACGATACATGGGAAATTTTGCATCAGTGAAAGTGCTTGAAATTTTGATATGTTGTAGATCTTGAAATTTTGATATGTTGTAGATCTTGAAATTCCCAACTATGTTTAAATTACCCTAAATCTTGTAGGTTTTCGAGATATGATTTTTTAAAGTTGCGATTTTTGAGTGGATTTTTACTACGAAATAAACCATTTTTTGACAAATAAACTGACATCGTCATTTGGATTACGACAACACAATTTTTAGTAGGGCTACTAAGTGTACGTTATCCGAAACGAGAATTTGGTAATTATATCATATATAAACATTTTTAGAAAGTTTAAAACTGAATCTTTGTTTTATTTACCTTTTTTGTATAAGACACATAAATGATCATAAAAAAATAAAATATTCAAGAAGGTCTGATATATCCATCTCTTTTTTGCGAAAGCATAAAAGAAACTTATACTTATACCTCCAAAACCAATTGAACGATTTATATGTTAGAGATTAAACGAAAGCGATTAATCCAGACACTAGCCGTTTCGCAGCGGTAAGGGAGGTTCAGTGAGGTTAATGTTATTTGTTTTGGGGTTTATTGTGTTAGTTAGTTTTAAATGACTTTTTTCTGGATTTATAATTTTTTATCGTTTGCGAACGACTCGCGGCAGAACGTCTTCCCAGCAAAGCGGTCCGCGGCGAAATGTCTTCATAAAAGGTAAGGATGCGAAGTAGCTTTTATGATAAACTAAACTTCTTTACCAAAAATCGGTTCATTATTTTACATTTAGCGCGACCTGATGAGGTTATATAAAATAGGCAAAGGAGTTTTTAATTCACGTAATTTGCTTTTTTTCTACATACCATAATCATCAAGACGGTAATGTATTTTACCTACGACCAACAAATAATACTAATTTTACGACCATCTTAACACGATTTTAATATTAATAATTAATAATAAAGCTTAGACTTAAACCACAAGATGGCGTGACAAGTGATGAAACTTTATTTTATAAGAGCACTAATTGACGCAAAAATGTGAATTATTTGCGATTTTTTTTTTCTATATTTTTAAGACAATAATTATTTATTAAACGTAAATAAATCCAATATAATTTTAGTACCTAACCAAAAATAAGTCCTGTTAAATTAACGTGATTGATGATTGATGATTTTTAAGAAAAAGAAATATTATTTTTAAAAAGATATATGAAAAGTTCCTTACCTTATTTGTTTTGATGTTTTAGATAAATCGTCATTGGAACTTCAAGTTATGAAGGTTGTTTACTTAAGAGTGTTCGCGTTTGATGTTTTTAATAATTCGTGATATTTATGATGACATTTTCATTGGTCGTAGGTAAAGCATAGTACATGAACTCACATGTTATGGTCGTTACACGGTCATTAGACGCTCAGATAAAGGAGGTGACTGTTTCCCGCTAAAGCGACCTTTCCTACAAACTTCATCTCAAAATCAAAGAAAATGAGCTTTGGCGCAAGAAAATCCACGTAGATTTTCGATTCGAACAAGTATAGTCAAACGACCAGCATAAAGTTTTTTTGGTTGTGATTTGAGACTAAGGACAACGGCCAGGGTATTCCTTTTGAAGTTGTAGCTTGTAACAGAAACGACTGTTTTTTTATGCCACCGACATAATCTTCATCATAATAAAGTCTAAATTGTTCTTCGCTTTGATGCAAAAGTTCAATTTTTCATAAAGAAAAACTTGTTTCTTTCTGAAAATTCGAGATGTTGCCAGGATCATCTTATAGATGGATATTATGATGAAGGTATATGCAGCACATAAAAACAAAATTGGTTACTTAACTTGAATCAAGATTAAGATATTCTCAATATGAAATTATAAGAGTTAAGTAATAATAAAAGAGTTACTCATTTGATCATTTTCTTGGTTTATTAGTGCCTCTAAGGTTATATTTATAAAGTAGTAATATTTTGGTTGTTTTAGATCCTTATAAGTTTTTTTCGTTCTTGCCCCCCCCCCCCTCCTTTTTGACAAATCTATTCGCGCCAGATGGCGATAAAGGCAGGCTATAAGTGGTTGGCAATCCAAAAGCGTGTTACATCTATATCCATGATCAGTTAACCCTTTCGACCAAAGTAAAAGTTTCGCTTTAACGCAATAGTCTTGTGTTCAATCGTCCCACACTCATTCACCTCAACAAACCTCACCAATCGGCACCACGGTCGCACTCACTTTAGGCGCGCTTAATTATCCCAAGTCAACTCGTACACCAAAGTCCAAAGTATAATAAATCATGTCAGTCACAAAAAAAAGGTACAAATAAAAAGTCTATATTGTGTTCTATTTATGCCATTGTGTATAGCCTCACCACTTATGTACTCAACGCTGAACTACTATTTATCCCATTTATTTAGTTTCCAAAAAAAATATTTTGGTGTTTGGGTCCTACGTTAGCAGTTATTTGAAAATCTTTCATCTGCCCAATATCTCAAAAATGCATGGTATCGGTATTCTTATAAGCTATGTATGGTTTATTTATCATATCTCGAAAACTTTAAGACCTAAAAGATTTAGGGTAATTTTTAAGCATTGTTGGGAATTTCAATATCTACAACATATAAAAATTTCAAGCACTTTCACTGATGCGAAATTTTCCACGTATTGTGTGCATCCTCCTTTCGAATTTGTTATTGAATGGGTTTGATTTTGCACATTCTGATAAACCCTGGGCGTCCCGTTAGAATGTACGTAAACATCTGTTCTGGTCCACCATAAAAGCAGGCATAAACCAGTCATAGCATAGACAAGTCAAAAGTGTATTATTGTTTTAGCTTTATTTTAAATGCTTTTGGTATACCGATGAGTTAAAATATTTACTTTAGGTGTGATATGAAGATAGGTTGGCTAAATCTAATAAATATCTTAAGCATTAAACCTAAGTTTTTAATGACTCCAAGACTGAAACTATTCATCTCTGGATTAAGATATCCTGTAAGAAAATTAACACAATTTGACGTCGCCATCAGCAAGAGTTTAGATTTCTCCGCATTCAATTTGAAGTTATGTTTATTACTGTATTCAGCAATTTCTTTAAGATCAGAGTTTACATCGGCTTCTATCAAGTTGTAATGATGATTTCATGTGAGAAACGGTTGAAACATGTTTTATGTCGAAATAATATATAACAAACGGTTTCTTCATAATATTAGGGATTTTTCGGTACATAAAGTTGGCATAGCCTCACTTTAATAAAGTCGGCACTATTTTTGACATTTATGCAGGAAGGTTAAACAACTACTATATATTTTTAGGCGCTTTATCTACCTGCTATAAAATTACTGAAAACATTATCGCATTTTTCATGTAAATCCCTTCTCCCTTCCTTGTAAAACTTTATAATACTTCCAGCTACCCCTCCCTCCCCAACTTGCTGCACTGTAAAAAAGTGTATGAAAAGTACAACAAATATTTTGTAAAAATTACAGAACCTATTTCGTAAATTTACAATTTTCTTGTAAAAAACCTTTCTTTCTTATTCTTACAAATTAAACTTGTATATATACCCATCTAGTTAGGCTTTACTACAAGAATTTCATTTTAAATAATAACTTTACAATTTTACATATGAATTTTACAATTTTACATTGTAATTTTCCGATTTCTAGCAAAATTTACAATGTAAAATATAATATTACAATGTACTATAGTAAAAGTCAAGTGTTTATTCGGTGAAACGGCTGTAACACGCCGGAACACACCTGAGGCGGCCATTTTGCAGTCGTTTCTTTACAGTGGCACAGTGATTTGTTTGAAGATCACTTCTCAAGTAAAAAATAGAGAATTTGTGATGTGTATGTGTAGTGAAAAGTATTTATTTGTGTTTTCTCAGACCATAAAATTTTTGTTTTTAAAGAAATGTACGTTTTTAAAAAATTTTTACTTTGGTGCAGCTGAAGACACATTTAAAAATACTACTAAATACTAATGACAGAATTACCAAGCCGTGAGTCAAAATAAAAATAGTGAAGAAAAGCTACTAGTGGGAGATGAAAAAATAATAAAATTTTGGTATTTTTTTTCTTGTAATATGAATCTTGTTAACGAAAATCGCACAAAAAAGTGAGGTTAGATATCACTGTAATCTAACGATTATACCATTAGCTTAAATAATAAAATAACTTTTGGTAAATGGTTTAGATGCACTCTTATTATCCCTGGATAACATAACATATTTTATTCCTGATTTGTTAAGCAAAATTATTTTGTCTATTGAAAGAGAATGACTCTATTTTACAAACCAAAAAGTTTCATTCAACATCACATGTACATTAGGCCGCTATACCAAACCGTATATACAGAAGGCGAGGAAGCACCGGATTCCTGTAGTGCCTTTGAACCTTAACATAACCCCTTTTGTCGGTTTTTCGAAATGCCAAGAATAATATATGTTATGGCATCCCGCAGGATTTATCCAATACCTTTATATACTCTATACTCTTTTCAGCAAATTGTTCCTTGATATTTTCTTTAAAAATATGTAGTTTTATTGTTTTTTGCAGTTTTACAACAAAATTTTTAATTTTACATATAAAATGGTAATATAACAAAAAATTTATAAAATTAGAAAAATTTAGTGTAATTTTACAAAACCGCTTGTAACTTTACGATGGAAACTCTATTTCTACAATATAGAAGTGTTAAAATTACCAAATTACATCTTGCAAGTCGGTATATGCTCTGTAGAAAAAATACATTATATATTATGTAAAGTATATGTTACATATTTTTTGTATTTTTCCGATACTTATCATTGGCCACAAAATTACCAAAGATAAGTTCTGTAATTTTACAAATCCTTTTTAACAGTGTGCGCTACGTAATTTATGGATGGTTCCTAGTAGGTTCCCTAACCTTCTTGCTACTATTTTTAACTACGTTGCTCATGCTCATATCGTGCCACCTATAAAGATGACATATAATTAAAGTTAAAGCCTCCGTTATTAAAGGTCGTCACAAGTATTAGGAAAGTCGACCTTATTTTGACAGCACCGCTCGCAAGAAGGCTCTGGCCGGATAGCCCGAACATAGGTGTCGGATTACCCCGACAACCAAGAAGAGCGCCGTCTATCCTCAATTTTACCATACTAATTAGTCCTGATAAGAATAACTGTGTTTTCTTCTTTATAGTTTGGATAAGAGCACTTAAACCTAAAAATTTAAGTTAAACTTCCTTAAAAAATGCGAGGATTTGTGTGGTAGACTGTCGTAGTTGTGTTCTAGCTGTAGTGAATTGTTTTCCATAGTTAATGTAGATCGAAATAGTTTATTAGATAAATAGTTAACAATATTTTTTTATCCACATTTTTTAATACAATTTACTTTCTAAATGCTTTAACCAAATATTGGTCGTAATAGACACTCCTGCTAAATTTTGAAATATGTTAAAAGTTTTGCCTTACATATTTCTTTGGTATTAACGGAGTAAGTTCCATTTTTTCTTAATATTTAATAAGCCTAAGTTCAAAAACAGTTTAATTTTAAAATTGAGTTTGATAGGGTAGCAAAGAAATACCAAATTAAACCTGGGAGAAAAAAGAGAAAATAGGTGGCAATATTATGTCAGCATACATATAGACAGTCGATAGTGCGTTCAGTGACATAAGCAATAAATTATAAGTGGTATTTAGGTATATTCCTATATATTCGCTAATCAATCATAATGGTTTATTATAATTGCGAAGAAATTACGGTCCTTTTCCAAGAGACGAAAAGCGCTTACTTTTAGCATTATTTCGTCGCTTGCATGGACAAATTATATAAAATAATTTACATTTTTAATCCCATATTTTGCTAGTAACAACCTTTACAAAAGTTATAGTACCGTATCAGCCGTTGTTGTGGTCAAAAAGACATGGAATGATCACAACAACGTTAAGATACGAGTTATTTCTTGGAAAATCATACAGTCGATCTTTGCAATAAAATAAAATGAACAAGGTGTTATATTTAACTATGTCCCCATCCCCTGACCAACCGATGTTAATAATATTAATGTGTGAGTCTTTTTGACCACAAAAACAGCTGATACGTTACTATAACTTTTCTAAAGGTTATTACTAGCAAAATATGCAAGCGACGAAATAATTCTAAAAGTAAGCGCTTTTTGTCACTTACAAAAAAGGCCGCAATTTCTTCGCATTTATAATAAACCAGAATGATTGATCAGCGGATAGGAATATAAATATTACTTTTAATACCTGGTTTATGCTTTACATGCTGTCAATGTCATTTAATGCAATTTCCGTTAACAGATAAAAGTTTCTCACATCAAAGAACCTATATAAAACGATATTAAAAGTCATTAATTTTCGTAAAGAAAATAAAAATAAATGTTTTTTTAATAATACATATCCATTTTTCTGTACTTAATGACTGTAAAAAATGATTCAAACTCCTCATATTCAAAAACCTAAAAATTGATATCCAACACCATCAATTTGACTCTACACAAAAAATTTCTCACAGCTTTTAAGTAAGAAAATCCGGGTTCGAATAAAATTTGCCACATATCCCCCTGACTATAATTAATTGTTTATGTATACATATAATAAATCTCTAAAACAACCATTTCTGTACATTGAATATTTTTTTAAATTGTTTAACCAAACGACGAGATACCAAATGTCTGTATGTCTTTTTGTTCCAGCATCACGCAAAGACCGCCCAGCCGATTTTGATTGAATTTCTTGTGTTCCTGGGCAACATATAGGCGCTCATTTCATCAAAATCGGTTTACGGAATTAAAAGTTATGGCATTTAAATGAATAAAAACGGGAAAAATGAGTAAAACCACAGGAAAAGCGGCGGTGTCTAGTGGGTAATAGAAGCAATACGTCCGCCTTATTTTTACCTAAAAATTTTTGCTATTTTTATATGCAGTGAATATATTTAATTAATTATAGTTGCACCTATGTAATGCATGCATGTAATTGCATTTGAGAGAGAAAATATTCAATAAAAAAGTTACTTTTAAAAAGTTTCATAAACAATTTTAGAAAGTTACTAGTTTGACGTAAAAAAGGGGAGAGGGGTACTAGGGCGCCACTGTATATTGTAGGTAGATACCATTATTAATTATTAACTTCGTTTGGTTAGGAGATGGGGGCATAAGTAAATATAATAACTTTTTCATTTATTGAAAATATCGACTGTCTGCAGTTCTTCGAAATAATTAAGGATTAAACGACTTACCTGTAAGGAAGTTCAATCCAAATTATACGAGATTGGTCACATCTTATTAGATACACCAGGTAGTGATACTTTGTAGCACGTCATACGCAAGTTTTAGAGATAAGAAAAACATACCGCCATGGCAGCCGGCCTGGTTGAATAGTACATAAGTAAATTGCATGAAAAATACATGAATATCTAAATGGGAGGGCGTCTAATAGGATGTGACCAATCTCGTATAATTTGGATGGAACTTCCTTACAGGTAAGTCGTTTAATCCTTAATTATACTTCCATTGAGCACATCCTATTAGAAACACTAGGTAGTTGTTTAGAGAATAAGGCGATATTAGTTAAAAAGTTAAATAATAATAAGGAAACAACAAGGTTTAAAATTAAAATGTGTTTAAAATATATTTCTCAATAGAATTAGCTAAGAAATCTTTTGAAATTAAAGATTTATTATAAAATCGATTAAACGTTTTCTTTTTTTCGGAACAACCCGCAGCCTTTCTAATACTTTTGATTGATGCACCAACCCTTAATGCTGCGGAAGACACCCCATGTCCTGTGCTATGTCCTTTAAAATTTAATTCTATATCTGCGTTTTTTTTAGACCTTTTTAAAATCACCTGCTAATGTTTTGGGATGTAGCGGGCTTATGAGGCTTTTTAATTGTTAAAATAAGTGTATGCTCTGTTCATTGAAATAGTTTTGTTTTCTATATGCAATATATAACGGTAAAACACAAATAAAACTGTAAATTTTCTTTGAAACAGGGTACTTAAGCCAAGGCTGAATTCTTCTGGGTCCCAATATTTTAAAAACATCTTTAAGAATTATTTCTATGCCCTCTTTGTTAGCCTTGATGTTACTTAGCTTATAGAAAATGTCTAAACCCTTTGAGCAAAACAAAGAGTTAAAAAAAGTACCATTTTTATAGTTAATAACCCGAATGTTAAATTTACCAAAGGGTACAAGTTACCTATATAAGGTAACATAAGGATACCAAGTTTATGTTTCGGAAACTGAGGGCGCAGCTTCAAAATGCGTCTCATAAACCTATCTACCATTTCTGTTGTTTCTGCTCGCAAATTAAATTTAAGGCAGACCTATGTGTGTTAAGAGTTCAATATCTCCCAGTATTTTGAGATTCTGTTCCTAAAACGGATACAACTTGATTTACATTAGGGTGCAAGATGGTGTCAATATTATTGTCGCAAAACTTCCATCATTTGGAAAAAATAAATTGCATCCTCCCAAACGCCCCTTTTACTATAGGCCACCTTGATAAGATTGCTACCCCCAGGGGAAAGATTCTATCATAGTGGGTGGGGTTACCTAAACGAGGATAAGAGTAAATCACCTTTCGGATTTAAAACGATAAATTTTAAGCGAATCACGGATTCTAGTTATGGATACCATGCTTGAGTTCTCCAGATAGAATAAACCACCAGAAATATCGCATTATCGTTTTCAATTTTTTCTCTTTTTTTTACATTTTTGGGAACAGTGAGAAAAGAGGAAATATACGAGAATTAAGATTTTTCTAATTCATTGTGAATGCATCCACTGGAAGCCACGACATGTGGCATTTTTTGTTCAGGTAGCTTGCAAATAAATATACAATTTCTATACCAGATTTCTTTTCCGCTATATGATTATCCAACGTATTTATGTAGGTGGGGCAAATATAAAAAAATATACCTAAGCTCACTACCACATCATTCTCCTAATAGTTCAAATAGTCAATTCTTAGTAAAATATGACAATTTCTTAAAGTCTTTTACAAAGCTTGTTAAGCCATCAAAAACTGTCTTCATTTTAAGAATGTTTATGTGTTTCTCCTGTTCACCTTGTTGCCAAAAAACCCCCTTTTGCTTCCTTTCCATTGCAACACGCCCCCATCCCGATTTGTATGCATCGGAGAAAATTTGAATGTTATAATTAGGCTGTAAAATAGTATGTGCTTTAACCATCACTCAAGTTCATTTTTAACTAAGAACCTAACAAGCATCTTTTTGTTATAGTTGTTCCTGTTAGCCTTTATGGCGCCATATTTTTCTCGCTCAAGGGTTTTTACGTACAACAAGCCGTACGGGCTAGCCACGTTTATACCACTGTTCATTTGTACCATTCTTAGCGCCACCCCTACAGGTCCCTAAAATATTTGCCCCTCCTTATAAATGGCAGGTTCGCAGTGTAGCCGCTATTAACAATTATTCTTTAGATGTTTTGAAACTTTTCACGCATTCTGGACGGCCAGATGAGGTGGGACTTTGGACCTGTTAGCATATGCTGGATTCAGAGGTTCCGTAACGTAAGCGGTAAGATGACGTATGACGCAAAATTTACATGTTCCTTGACAAAAAATTTTAGTTTCGAAATTAATATATTTTACGAAGCATTCAATTTAAAAAGTGGGGTGGATTTTTTGACAAAATATCTTAGTTTCGGAATTTTATGATATCCACAACACATGTATAGTAAAATAAAGCTGTGCCGTAAAAGTTCGTATTGTATATTTTTAAAACCACTCGTCATAGGACATACTTATGCAAAATACTAAGAGTAATAGACAGCTAGGGCGTTCTATTTAAATTAAAAAAGTCGATGTAATATCAATATTACTTTCATACATAAACTTTTTTTCTATTATCAATATTAACTAACAGGAAGTTCGAAATACAGGGAATCACCGTGTACTATTAGAAAATATTTTATGTACAGAATTCGATTTTTTACAATAATTGTATTAATAGTAATGAGTTCATGTCCGTGAAAAAGTTTAAATGTGGAAGTTTCGTGGGGAACTCCTTAATTTGCTGACCAGATGACATTGTACTGATCGGATCCAGTGGCGGTCCCAGTGGGACGGGCGGGGGGCGAGATCCCCCCCCCTTTGCTCAAGAAAACAGTAGACAACAAAGATGCTGGTGGAAACCCTGAAGTCTTTACAGAAAAAATGAGAAATTGCAGAAAGTACCCCCACCAAACCAAAATCAAGGCAAAATTAACTAATGTCTTTTCCAAATACTATAAACTGTTTAATTAATCCAAAACAAAAATTCTTGAGCTTTTATTGGGAGAAGTCAGTATTTGGAAACAATATTGGGCAGAAGTAGGCAAAAGCTTAAATCAAAACATATTTTATGATAAGGTTTTCGAGGCAACGAACAATTGTGGCGATATTTTTCCGTTAAAAAAAAAACATTCTTGGATGTTTTCCAGTAAGTAATGCTTCGTCAGAAAGAAGCTTCTCCTGCCTCAGAAGATTAAAAACATAAGTACTTAAAAACACTATGACGGAAATTCGTATGACGGCTTTAGCGTTGCTGCATATCAACAGACACATTGAAATTTGTTTCAATTGTTTGTTTGTTTTGAAATTTAAAAATATTTGGGATATATGCAATAAAAAGGTAATGTTTCAACTTAAAAAGCTTTTTAAACCTCAAAAAAATAGTACATTATATACCTAGGAACTAAAGTGGTACTTTTTATACTGAGGAGAAATGTTTGTTGCCCGACCGGAGGAAGGGCTACAATTCGCTGAGGTATAAAAAGACACTTTAGTCACATGGTAGATATACTATTTTGGGCACCGTTTTTATTCAATTTTTATAATTTAAAAAAAACAGATCTTCATTATATTGGCCTATAAAAATGTGACAACCAAACTATCATTCACTCTCTGACGTTAAGTCAATTCATATTTATCTGATAATACTTAGTTGCTAAGGTGTAGCCAAGGTACTAGAAAATAAATTGTAAGATACAAACAAAGCCTATAGCTGTCAAGATTTTTGCGAGTGTATCCAAAAAATGGACATCGACGAAGCTGCCGCAGAGCCAATGAAAGCGCTGCTGCCCGCCAAATCAGAAAAAATATACGAAAAACAATACAACCATTTCCTTCATTGGTGTCAATCTCAAGATGATGCTGATGTAAGCCAGGAAAAAGTGCTTCTGGCACATTTCTTTCTTCATGCCAAAGCGTCAACAGTTTGGTCTCATTATTCAATTATTTAACCGAAGGCGATTTCGGAAAAGTTAATTTATATACCCTGATAATAAGGAGCGGGACTAAAATATTTTAGTATATATAGCTTATATCCTCGTTGCTGTTGCGCTTTAAAATCATTGATATATTTTCAATTTTAGTTTAATTTTAAATAAAAAAATGCATTTTTTAGTGCAATTGTCTTAAAAATTTTCGCCTGCTATGATATTCAATTTAATTCAATTTTCAATTTCAATTCAATTCGTTTATTTTGTATGAATGCCTATTGATACATAGGATATACACGTCAATATACTTTTAAATATTACAAAACTTACGTTACTAGGGAACACTAATATGGCTATTTGTCAAAAGACATAACACGATAATAAACAAGTAAATAAACATATTTTAACTTACATTTAAATAATGATAAAATCTTACATAATCAAGCTAAAATACATTAATAAAAAAATAATAACAATTAAAAAAATTCAAAAAAAAATAAAATTGGAAAAAACAAAACAAGCAAATAAACATATTTTACCTTACATTTAAATAATGAAAATATCTTATATTATCAAGCTAAAATACATTAATAAAAAATAACAAAACACTTTTTCTATTAAATATCATTTTAAAGTCTTACAGAAGATGCTTTGGTTTTTAATAATTTTTAATTTAATAGGCAACGCATTGTAAAATTTCATTGCACTGTAATCTGGAAATTTTTCATAAAAAGCATTGTGATGTTTTTGCAAGCGCAAAATATCGCCATTACGGGTGTAATATGAATGGGACTGTGAAATTTAAGGAAAATTATTTATGTGTAATTTAGCATGTTTTATAACCTTGTAGATATAGACACACAATATAATTCTTAACATCCTTTCTTATAAAATAAAAACTCTGTTTCACTTTTTGCTGCTCACGTCTATTTCTCTATTAGAGAAAGAGGGAGATACAAATTGTTTTTTCAACTCACTCTATTCGAAAAAGAGAGAAATAGAAGTGAGCAACAAAAAGTAATACTGTGGATCAGTACATATATTATAAAATTTATTTGTTACAGAAAAGTTATAATTTTTGAAACCTATAGTACTAGGATAAAAAAGCGTAAAATACGTGTACGTGTTGGCAATGCTCTGTTCTAATGTAGGGAAACGGCTAAAATCATTGATGTTGAAAGAATAACGGAGTTATTGGTGGGGGGTAGAAAAAATTTAGTGAATCTCGCTGTATTTTCTAACTTTTGATTGATAAAGAAATTACTTACAAATCTAAAATAAAAAAGCGTCGATCGATTAGTAGTTATCTTGGTTATCAATTTACATAAACATGACTTTGCTTTGATAAAATAAAACACCTATAAGAGAGGTCAAAATATTCTTTTAGGCATATTGATTTTAGACAAATGGACAATTTTACCAAAAGTTAATTTTTCTATAATTATATATAACTCCACTATAAAATATTGAATGAATAGTTTCTTGTCTTCTTTGAATAGACTCAGGAAGCTGCTCCGATTGATGTATAATAGATATTCTTATCTGATGACGCGCAAAACCACTATAACTCCTAAAATATGGCTTTAAATAAAATAAAAAATATATTTTTGAGCTCTAAAACAATGTCTTATTACAATACACCCTAAGAACAAAAATAAAACCAAATAATAAAAAAAGTGCGACGCACCGACGGGTTTCGAACAGACAACCGACAGGTTGAAAGACCAATGCTTTAGCCACTCTACCATGCGATAAAGACATAGGTTGAAACCGCGGAATATAAGAGTTTTGGCGGATTTTTAGTGTTTATCATGATTAAAGCTTGGTCAGAGAATTTTTGCTTTTGGTGGATATATATGAACAAGTATCTCTAAACTAAAGGTTACCGGGTTCATTTCTGGTCATCGATTTTTTTTCGAATTTGCAATGTGGGAACGTGGTGTAAACAACCTTGAATCACGTTAGTAAGCGATAAAGTCCCTCAATGGGAAGACAATCTCCCTAATACCTTTGAATCTACTTTACCTACTTAAACAAAATCTGTTAGCAGCAAGAGCAATGGTTTTTACCATCGTAAAAAGTACAACTTAAAGAAGGTCTATAAGACGCACATGTTTTCGAAAAGGACGATATTCGAGGAACTTGGCGGTTATTAATAAACAAAAATATTTTCTGTTATTCAGAAAGGACCAGTCTCTTAATGAATTATTTTATTTTAAATCTTCAAACCCTTTTAACTAAGTCACAAAGTTGATTTGTGTCAGCACTGTCGCTTAAGGGAAAACAGAGTGTTTCTCCTGTGGATGCAACCAACAATAACAACAAAAAAGTGCTGAATTGGTATGACAAGGATTTCAAAACAAAAATTTTTCTGTCGAAAGATCAGGAATATGTTATCTTTTGTCAACGTTAACTATGAAGTTTTGTCATAGAATTATATTTTTTCTGGGAAAGGTTTGTACTGTCTACTAGGGGCAAGCAACAAATAGTATAATATTTTCATTTAATTCGTTAGGCCCGATTTTATACCTATTTTCTCCCGAAGTAGGTGTGCGATCACAGTGGCACTTCCCACGAATCGGGAAATTGTTCATCAGTTGGCATTACTGTTTCCGAGTTCGATCGGATGCACTGTGACAATCGCCATAATATAATATAATGGAATTAAAAAGTTCGGCTGTATTCGGCCGAGAAAAAATCGGGCGAATTCGGTTCCACTGTGACTATGTCACAGACTAGTAGTTTCCCATTAATTCGGTGCCCAGTCTTATTGAACCATCCTGTATAAAGCCTGTATACAGTAACTAGGCAGGTAAAAGATCTTTTAAAATATATACCCTCGTTTGTTCAGCAGATGTTCTACAAATTATGGGTTAACTAATCTTTTGAATGTTGACCTGGCCCCTGTAGGAGGCAGATTTTTATTACTACAGAAAGATTTTTTTTATGTCCGTTCTTCTGTTGCTGCGATTTCTCAGGAACGGATAAACCGATTGATACCATTTATGCACCAAAGATAAATTTTGGTAGAAGAGAGTTTCAGGAAAGGGAAGGTTTATTAAAAGAGCCATAACTTGTGAATAAGAAAATCATTAAGATACGGTTTTCGATCTGAGAAAGATAGAAGGGCGCATATAGAAGGTTGAGGGTGGGGGGTGGGGGGACACTCCACGTGACACATATATGACACATACATAGTTTCGGATAGCGCGATTGAAAGTAATGAAAAATCTTGGTGGCCGTGTTTTTGGATTTTTTGAAAAAGTAAGATTAGCCAACACCGTTCAAGCAGGTGTTAGATTAGCCCCGCTGTCAATTCACCCTGTATATTAAATCCTTTAGAAATTCTAGAATAAAAAGCAGGCATCAAGCTCACTCGGTAAATTAAAAGTAAGAATTTCAATGTCACGGTAATAATGTGATAAACAACACAACAACAAGTGAGATTGTTTAATGACATGACACCATGACCATATTACAATCAAAAGTCAAATAATTTCGGCCTACGTCCGTTGGGGGGGGGGGGCGGTAACCGAATTTTTAATAAAAAAAAGGAAAATGGAAGCATTGCTCAAGTTTTTCATGAATATCTCAAAAACAAAAATCATTGTTTTATTTAACGAGGTACGTACGTGTACGTACCAGAAATGTGACGTTCGTCCCAGCGTCACGTCCCAGGTACGTACATAGTACATACCATGGCTGTATGGGTCTATACCCATGCTAGTCAAAAGTTCGAACGAAAATTGCATATTAGTCTGGAAGATGAGGAGTATAATTAAGAAAAAATAATAATTCAGCAGTGAAACTTCGCATGCATAATAAGTAGACCCCTTAGATAATTTTTGATAAATGTTGCTAACATAAAGTTTTCTGAAAAGGGCCCCTATTTCCGAAAATAACACAAAAATTGTTACAGGTTTAGAAATTATTATTATTATGATTATTATGCGATTATTGAGCCCGCAATTTTTTTTGTCGTGTGTTACTTATTCGAGGTCGCTTGCATAGGACACCAATTGTCGACGTTAAACAAAAAATAAGAAAATATTAATAACAGCCATCCAAAAGTGATAAAACTATCAGATTAAGAACAAATATTTTCGCTATATTAGATTAAATTAAAAAGTTTTATGTAGAGGGCTCCAATTCTTGAAGTTTTTTGAAAAAAACAACATTAAATATCACTAAAGCATAATAATAGAATAATGGAATTTTGCACAAATGATCACTGGATCCCTTAGTACCAAATTTTCTAAAACCATTTTAAAAGAACCCTTATTCTCGAAGTTAGTTTTAGAAAATGTACTTTTAACGTCAAAAACGGCAAAATAACAGGTCGTGTTTTAGTAGAAAAGTAAATATTATTTGTTATATAATATAGGAAAAATATTTTAAAGTCCTCTACAAATGCTCCCTATTTTTGAGAGAAGTTTGAATTAAGCCTCAAAGATCCTGCTTTTTCTTTTCAAATCTTGTTTTGTCCATGTTTAAATCTAGAAGAATTTAATTTTCTATTGATACAAAATTACGTGAAACACTAGCCAACTCTTTTCCAAAAGTAAACAAAAACCTAAATTTTCGCTGTCAGATGGTAGTCCGTTGACGCAATCGACGCGACGCCCTTGCCCGGTAGACTCCTCGTCTCTGGATTATTTCCAGGCTAACTTGATTGGCAGATTTATTATCGGTACGCATTTTTCTTGGGAAATGCAAGAGCCGGGCGGTTATATTATCTCATAGTTATATGGGTTATACAAACCACTAAGGGGGCCCTGTTATTTTTATTTTGAGTGTTAACTTTATACATTTTGGGAAAAATTGTAATTTATTTTTTTTAATGTATAATGTTTTGTAAATATGTTTTCCTAGTTTTCGTTTTGAAACGACTTTTCCGCACTAGTGCTGAAAAATTACTTTTACACACGATTTTTGTATTTATGTATATATGTATTAAAAATGAAGATATTTAAGATTAATTAAAAGATATATATAAGCAAAGAGAGCAGAGCCGCGTTTTCAAAACATTCATAATCCAATTTCTCTTTATTTTAAATGCCTGTATATTTTGACATTTTTGAATGCCTCTGAAAAAAAGGTTTCTAAAAATATATAATAACAAGGGCTTATCTTTTTTAGTTTTTGAGAATATTTGTCTCTTGCTTATCGTAATTCTATGTATGCATTTTATCTAGCAGCCCATGAAAAAATAAAACAATGTTAATTTGAATGAAAAAAAGCAATAAATCATACCTATATATAATATATCTAGGTAGATAAAGCTCGCAAAGACTTGCACATAAACAACGGGCTAAGACGGGAAAAGTCTCTCTCTCTCAAAGAGCCCTGATTTCTATTTAGCACGCTAGCAATGTCGGGTTCCCGTCATTGAGACGCAGTCTGCCTGCTCAAACCATCGGCTTCAAATGAAATTGCTACGTTGCCAATATACAGTCCCGTGTACATGTATTCCCTATAAAGTCTTGGAAAGAATTTCCCCCACCCTGCCGAATTTGGTGTGGTGGGCGTGGATATATCAGTGAATGCCCGCACAGATGGCCAGTGGTACAAATAAACTGTGGTACTAATGGAGCCATCTCAAGCCGTACTCTATACAAATCGAGGCCTTCCTATAATTTGCGAAACTTCTTTAATTGTTATTTTATTTTTTTCTTTTGAATAATCTTAATGGCTGTTTTTATTTTTGTTATTCTTTTTTGTGCGATATATATCCACATCTTTTTTGCATTAAGGATAAATGCTAAAAATTCTATCTCTTGAGTCGATTGTGTATGGTTTTTTACATGTTAATAAAAAACTTAATCTTTTAGATAAGAGAAACAGGCCTGAAAGGGTGGAACAAAAAAGTGCAGTGGCTAGACAGAATGGTAAACATTGGAATTCAACTTTTATTTTGAAAAGAAAATTTTAAATATTTTTTATATTCATCAAACATTGGAACTAAAAAATATGCATCTTTAAGATCTAATGTCGCAAGGAAGCAGTTTTTAGTAATTAAGTTCTCTAATATCTTCCAGTTGAAAATGAGAAGGACGAAAGAATTTTATGTAGGTTTCGAGGATTAAAGATAAAACTAAAATCCCCTGTTATCTTTCTGTCTTAAAAATAGCTTAACAAAAACTGATCTTGACAGTTATTAACAGTTTTAACTGCTCCTACTTATAAATGTTGTATGCTTTTCGAATACATTTTTAACTCATTTTTGGTAAATTTTGAGGTTTTGGGGGTGAAAACTTGAAAATGTTTGTCCACAAAGGGAATTTTGTAACCTTTTGTCCAACTCAAAGCTAATTTATTTTAAGTTATTTGTTTCAAGATATTTGTTTCCACTCTTCTGAAAAAAAAATTACCGACAGGAATACGTTCTTTCACTGTTTAGCTCTAATATTTCCTCTCGGCGTGTTTTTTATATTTTTGCAATTTTCGGCAAAACCTTCGCTGAAAACGAAAATATCTGGATTTTGGGCAGTAGCAATTTATTATATTTTTGCATGAAACAATATTGTGGCCAATGCAAAACAACTGCGCCGATTCAAGTGCTTTGTCTCTCCCTTTTTTGTTTAGGCCGAATTAGAGAAAACCCGCTCTAAGGCTATCACACCTTTTCCCAAAATGGTTTACAATTTTAAGAGTTACTTATCTCTTTCTTGCTCTGTGGATGCTAGCATCATGGATTTAATTTGTGTCCTTGAAGAATTTGGCAATTTTTTCGGGAATTTTGTATTTTTCGAGGAGATTATTTTTAGTTTCCTTATCTATATATTCCCATAGAAATATGCTTCTTCCCTCTGCAAGCTAGCTCTGCTGATATATTTGAACTCAATGTACTATCATCTGTCCCGCCTAATATACTTTCTAAGGGGTGCCTCTCTATGCTAGAATTCGAGAAACTACTAGTGTCTGACCAGTTGAGGAACTGTCAGATTCGTCGTCACATATAATAATATGAAAAACTATGTGCTAATAATACTATTTTAAGTAATCAAATTATAATTTTTTTAGAAAATTGGACACCCGGTAGAGTAAACCATGCATCGGGAGCATGGGTGAGATATGATAGTATTTGTTTTTACGTGCCGCATATAGGATATAGCGTGCTAGGCAAAAAAAAAATTCTGAGCCATGCTCCGTCTACATGGAAAATTCGGTTGAGAATTTTTGTTAGATTACGACGGGTGACGGGTTTTTGTTATAATAATTATTCTGGAAATTACAATGTGATATTTTGGAAACGGATTTTATCAACATTATGGAGTTTTTTATTGAGACTAATATGGCGCGCATAAGTCAAAAACTATGCATGGTTTAAGTTTCTATGAGTCATAAAAACAAATGTGTGTTTACAGAATAAACAAACCCATGCTAAAAAATATTAGCAAATAGCCTAATATTTGTCTCACTCCACTGTTTAAAACTGACAATGCGCCTTACTTACTTGAGTCACGACGCTTCCTTTTCCCTTCCTTTCCCAGTTTCCTCATTTTCTTCTTTGGGTAATCTATTTGCTTTTCACGTTTTCTTTTGTTAAGTTTTTTTGGAATTTTATTCGTTCTCTCAGGTTCGTCATCACATATAATATATGAAAAACGACGTGCTAGTAAGTAAACATTTGGAGTTTTTTATTGAGACTAATTTAGCGAGCATAAGTCAGAAACTATGCATGGTTTAAGTTTTTATGCGTAATAAAAGCAACTGTGTGTTTACAGAATCAACAAACCCATGCCAAAAAATATTAGCCAAAAGCATAATATTTGTCTCACTCCATTGTTTAAAAACTGACAGTTTGCTGCCCTTTTCACTTCCTTTTCCAGGTTCGTCCTTTTCTTCTTTAGGTAATCCATTTGCTTTTGACGTTTTCTTTTGTTAATTTATTTCTTTAAAAGCGTATTTTCAAAATTCGCGCGCGCAATACCGTAACTAGCCGCACGACAGCGCATTAAGTATACTAAAGTACCTAGCAGAGATCAGGCCGGCTGCCATGGCGGTATGTTTTTCTTATCTCTAAAACTTGCGTATGACGTGCTACGAAGTATCACTACCTGGTGTATCTAATAGGATGTGCCCAATCGAAGTATAACTCCTATGCTTAAAGTTGGTGTGTTCATGACATCTCTTTCATGTTTGCACGAAAATATCTACCTATCTCTGTGTGAGGGTGAGGCTTTTTGACTACAACCACGGCTGATAATATGGTACTGCAACTTTTCTAAAGAATATTACTAAAGCAATATATAAGATTAAACAGGTTAATTATTTGATAAAATTTTTCCATGCAATCGAAGTAATGCTAAAAGTAAGTGCTTTTTGTCACTTAGAAAAAAGGCCCTAATTTCTTTGCAATTATAATACAAGAGATGATTGATCAGCGGATCAGACATAAATACTACTTATAGTATCTTGTTAATTTATCGCTAATATCACTGAACACACTATTGACTGTATGTATGTATGCAAATACAAAATTACCACATTCTTGTCTTCCCCAAATTTAATTTAGTCCATCTTTGGTATCCAATCAACCCTAATTTTAAAACTAAAGCATTTTTGAACTTATTTTAAGAAAAATGGAACCTATTCGGATAATACAAAAGAAGTATGTATGGTAGAGCTTGTAACATATTCAAAAATTTTGCAGGAGGGTCTGTTATTACCAATATTTGTTTAAAACATTAAACAAAGTGAATTATATTAAAAAGTGTGTACCAAAAAATATTGTTAACTATTTATCTGTAAAATATCCTGTTTTGCATTATCTACGGAAAACAATTCACTACAGCTACAATGCAACGACGACGACACTACCACAGTATAACTGCACCTTAACAGATGGGTAGTATCTAAAATATTTAGTAGTTGTCTACACTTTATGCGACACTGTAAAAACTAGTGCCGACTTTATTTGAAACTAGCTATTCCAACTTTATATACCAATAAGTCCTATATTATATTGTCATGGTATCTATGCCCAGTATCTAACTAAAAAAAAGTTATTTAAACCGGCTAGGATGTAGCACGTTAATAGTAATTTACATGAACTCTGTTCCCTATACGTTTTAAAATATAACAACCTTCTCTCATCCCCTCAACCAACACACGAACGTATATTTTTCCTTTAAAATTGGGAAATATTTAGTGCAAGATTAATCGGAAAACTGAATATGCATAACAGCTTGAATTTAAAAGTTATGCATTTCTAAATATACTTACCCATTTAACCACCCCCACCAACGTAGTTTTTGCCCTCTAAAATAAGGAAATATTTAGTAAAAGTTAATTCTTCATATTTTTGTTCTTTTGAAGTTGGATTTTAGAATTAGTGTACTTATACTGGAACTAAAAAGTTACCCAACAAACACAACGTGGGCTGAACGCTAGCGCATCTCTTACAATTTGTCGGAAGCCAGCTGGCGGCTCGACAATTTGGGGCGCCGCGGCATGTATAGGGCTAATGACCGCTTGGGCACGAGTCGGCCAACAGGCGGGTGGGCGCAAGTATTTTACCTATGATTTAAAAAAAAATTGTTGGACGTAACCGGAATCTGAACCTGCGCGTCCCGAGTGAGAGTCTGATACTCTACCACTACGCCACGAGCCTTCTATATCAAATCGGTCTTTTAACTTCAACCTTTGCGAACCATTTCTATGTTGCTAACCCGCCGCGAAAAAAGTTGGGTAGAGCTGGCGCCTACGAAGCGACAAAATGCTTAATACGGTCAGGCGTCTTTCAGCAAGCAAAGAACCTAATCGTTAGAAAGCGCATTTTGGTGGCCTTTAACTAACCTTGGAATGAATTAGAGTTAGCGAGCGCCAAATACGTTCCGAAATACAGGACGATTTTAGCGGCTGCATTGCAACTGCCTATACGTCCCGTCAGAAATCCGCCGTATCACTTAGCGGCCGACTGTTTACCGCCACCTCCTGGTTTGCTGAGTATGAATTCGTAAAAATATCATACCCATCTCACTCCCTTAATCACCGCTAACCAATATGGTTTTTATAATATTTCATAATATTTTATTGTCACCGGATCAAAAATTTGCCACCGGTCAAATTTACGGGAAGTGCCTCACAAGAACAAGACAGGTAAATAAGTAGTCCTTCTGAGGGTAAATAAAATTGTCCAAAAAATTAAACTGTTTGACCAGAAACATTAAGGCCACTATTTTCTACATATAATCTGAAAAAATAAAGAAATTTTTACGTTTTCTTTTTATTCTGAGTTTAAATTGAGTTCAAAGAGTCCATTCGGTAAAGTAATTTTTGAGGTATGTTAAAATAACTGATCAAAAATAGGGGTTTTTGGGCAATATTTGGGATTCATGATATTACCCAAAACTACAAGAATTTTTTGCAGATAACCTAAATTTGTTGAATAGGCTTAGAATATCAAGTTTAAACTTCTTGTTATTCTAGAATATGCGTTTTTAAACAAATATATCGATTTCAAAATGGCGGAAAGGTGGATTTTATAAGTATTTATAACTTTTTTATTTTTTATTCGGTTTTGATAAAACAAAGTTTGAGATACTTGGTGTATTTATAATGAAAATTAAAAAAGTCATAATTCTTATAAAAAAATATAAAAAAAACAAAAACAATAAAGTTTTTAATTTTTTTGGTCCAGTATAATGGTCTAAGAAAAAAAAGTTCATGTAAAACAGTAGCTATTTTGATGCTTAGTTCAAATTAGGTTCAAACAGTCCAATAGGTTAAGTAGTTTTTGAGTTATGTGAAAATAACGAGTAAAAAGTGGAATTTATGGACTCATTAATGATGATATCAAAAAATGGGGAATCATCTGGAAAGTAATCTAAATTTGTAAAACGGGCCCAGATCAGGTTACATGGCTATCCCAGAATATGTATATTTTTTTTTTAAAATATGGTAATTCCAATATAGCGGAACGGCAGTTAAAAAAAATATTTAAATATTTTAAAATATAGTTTTCCCAACAATATTTGTTTATAATAAATTAATAAAAAGTGAAAATTAAAAATAGGTATACCGGCACTTGAGCCAGACAAACAGCCAGCCTGATAGACAGACAGGGTCAGTCGTCTAGCTCAAGATGTACGCCATGAGGTGACCGTCATCCAAATGATCGCCACTACACACCCTAACTAGAGGCACGCGCCACTTGTCACAGGTGCAGACACCTGTGTCCTTTGATATATACCGCCAGGTTTTTGTTTATAACCGGCGATATACTGCACAGATGACCGTCGCTCAAGACCGCACGGTCACGGGGACTTGTTGAAAAGCTTTTGTGAAATGATATATAAAAATAGGTTTTTCTACGTTTTCTTAATAATGTTGGTTTGCATGTTTCATGCAAACGAGAGATACACACGAGACTTTCTGAAAATTAAATGCCCATATAGTACAATTATGCAACCAATTTATTATCACCAGGTGTCGCAGACCTATCCCTTAAAGCTTTATAGAAAACTTTGTAAAATAAGTCTTATTCACGTCGGGCATTTTTTTTTCACCAATTCTAATTGTTAAATTAAATTAAACTTTTAATCTCATTTTTCCTCTTAAAGATATTTTAAAACTACTACATCTTAATGCATTTTTGTTTATTGGAATAATAAAAACAAAAGCGAAATCAGTTTATGTAGCTCTAAGATATACGAAAAAAATGGACTGACAAAAAAATACAATACTATTTCTCTCATTAGACCAAAAAAATATTATTTGTTTCCTACATAATATGACAAAATTGCACACATACTTTTATTTTTTATGAGTTTAAGTTATATGTAATTTTGTGGCAACTCACAGGGCATTTACCTGTTTGGCTAGAGTGTCTATTTCTTAAGGACTTGCAAACAAAAGTTATTATGATACAGAAATCTTAAAAATTCCTAAAAATACCTGTTTATGCCTGAAGTTGCCCTTTGGTTGGTATTAAGTAAGTTAAACACTATGGTGTAATTGATCCATGAGGGCGCGTTATAAAAAATGTGAGAACTACATGGTTATAGGCTGGCACTACTACTACTACTACTAATATCAATACTATTATTATATAATTTCGGGACACACAAATAAAAATACCTTGTAATTTTTCTACAATTGTTTTTTCTCTTCTAAACTAAAGTTACAACACTTTTTTCACTGGGGCATATAGTTCTTGTTTTTTCTTAAATGATTATTTTTTCAATTAATTTTGAACTTGCAGAGAATGCACAGCAGTAATTCAAAATTAGTGAAAGTTGTGGGCAAACATCCCATAATGTATATAAACGTCAAAGAGTGTCGAAAAAAACTAAAATTTACGTTGCTCGACCTTTAACATATACCAGATATTAAACAGGGCAAAGCAGCCACCCAGTTCTGCTCGGTCTATATTGGCAAAGGCCAAAATCAACTCTTGGGGCACGATAATTACGCTGTTTAATTCCAGCCTGGTTTATACTGTCACTGGAACCCTTCCTGTATGGGCTCCATGGTATGGAGAGGAACTAGAAAAGATCCAGCTTTCTTTTTTTAAATCAGTACTACGCCTTTCCAGAACCACTTTGTCCTCGCTACTACGCCTAGAGATAGGAGTCATTCAAATTAAATATCTTGTCTCGAAATTATTCCTAAACCAGCGACTACTAAAGATTTGTTTTAACAGACAACTACAACTTCTAAACTTTACCAAGATTCATCACAATTGGGGCAGCCCAAAATAAATCATGGTTTGACTAGCTTGGAGTACAGCACTAGTGGGAAAACTTTGATGCAAATATCTTAATTTAAAAAAAAAAAATATCATTATTGTGACACGCTTTCACAAACTATATTTACCCTGCTCCCTACCTAACTCTCTCGAGACTCTTTGCATGAATTAAAACATGCAGCAAAATATACTACAAGTTTTCAATTAGAGGAACCATTTATATTATCAAGTCAGATGAAAACTGATCAGTTTGCAATATGAACCAACCTGAAAACCTTTATCCATTTTTGTTATAAATGCTTTAATTTTTTTGTAAAAACAGTGCTTAAGATGAACCTTATTATTAAAAAATTAAAAATTGAATTTACCATTTCTCTACTAAAAGTAATATATGGTGAACTAGACGGAAAATCTCTGCTAGTGGCGCTGCCTCTGTATTCGACTCTTGTATAGTATAGAAACTGGAATTATTATAAATTTCTCACAAATTGATAATAATTAATAAACTTTATTCAAATGGCAGAATACAAAACGGGTAATAAACTGAAAGTAAAATAGTACCTATAGTAGTCGAATACATAAAGTATTTTAACAAAATCCTTACATTATGCCGTTCACTGGAATCAGAACAAAGCATTAAGGCAGCCCATTGGCAGAGCGCAGGAGCACTCTATTCCTCAATTCAATTACTACCCATATAATCAAAATTTATATACTATATGCACTACTTATTATTAATTAACCTAATTTTACTGAACTTAACCAAACACTATAATAAAATTTAGACAGGCAACATCTAGAAAAATACAGGCTTTTAAATAATTTACAAAATATTTAAAATAGCAAGGATTTTTTTAAGAAGAATTAAAAATTTAGAATAAAATAATCAGATTTGGTTAACTTATCTTAAGGTAGAATAGATTTTTTAATTTAAGGAAGGAAAGTTTATAATAATATTAAATACTGTTTACATTTATTTTTGAATTTTGTTTGCGAAAAATCTTGTATTTCCGTGGTATTTCTGCAGCTAGATTCGTAATTTGTCTTGTGTTATGAATGTTTGTACTTATGTTTCGTATTAAATCTTGATTTGTGCAAATGTAAAGTAATATTTTATAGACATAGAGTTGTTTTAACCTAAGAAATTTAAATTTGTGAAAAATATGAATTTTTTAAAAAGATTCTAAAAACTATTGCTTAAAAATTACCTGTTTTAAGAAACACAAAAAGGAAAGTTAATTTTCATCTTAACGGTCTTTATGAACTACCAACTTCCGTCAAGAAATTCTCGACCTAAGATTCTGGAATCGTAAGATGATCGTTGTAAAACAAGCACAAAGAAATAAGCAAGTAAAAGAAGAGGCTGATTGATAAGTGGACAGACATGAAGGAGTTGTACGTCCAGCTATGGGAAACCCTGACAAAAAGGGTGTTGGAATTTGCCGAAAAGGATAGCGGTAAGAGTTCTATCTCTTTATTAAAAATTTTTTGAATCCTGTTTATCTGAATATTAGTTTAATTTTATACTTTGTTTGTTACAGGCTGGGTCCTCTTTCAAAAACTCCTTCACGTCGAAATTAATATAAATAAGTACAATCCCCCTAAAGACGTCTTCATAATATCTTCTTAAAGAAATGAGATAAGAAGGATGGTGTTAAACGTTCATTATATTGTCACGTAGGGGTTTTCGTGACGGGGTTGTTCTTATTAATTGGCTTAATAAACCAACCGTACCGTTTGTACAAAGTACAAAAACGTTACTTACTTGTAATTAATTAAAATCCAACAGTCTTAATACAGCAGCTTCACAGTTCTATCTTAGGGGTAGGTCGTGGTTCAGCAGTTTATCTTATTCTTGAGAAATACATCACAACTTTCTGACTTAATGAACTTACTAAACTTACTGACTCCTTCTTGCTGGTCTCGATTGGTTTTATAGGATGTATGTGATAACAAAACGTGAGTTTACAAAAACATCTATTCATTGAACTTAAAACATCACATACTTCCTAATGCTAACTGTTAGGTTCATAGCCTGAGTCGTTAACATTTACAAACCAAGCAAGGGAAAGATAGAATGCCTAAAGGGTATTCACGACATATCCCCGCGTTTTAAATAAAACTGGACCCACAGTTATATAAAATTAAAGTTTTACAAAATAAAGGAATTGTAGCTGAATTACAATTAAAAAAAATACACAACATCAAATCAAAAACATAATTCGCTCGACCCACTTGCTCCCTGTTCTTCTTTCTTCACTGATGACCTTCTCTTCACCGGAAAGCATAGTACGTGATTTGTGCCGATTTGTGCCTTTAACTTAGGTCTTGCTTTGTCAGTGGATTTGCGGTACTTGCTCATAATTTCATTCAAAAGGTACTTCCAATATAGTAATTTTGAATACATCATTCCCATTACCATGTAGTAATAAATTTATATTTTCCAAATGGAGTGTGATGAATAATACTTGTCCCTTTTCTTCAAAGATGTGTGGATCTATATGAGACATCTCTCGCTGATACAGCCTGAATGGTAACCCTTGTGTTTCTAAAGAATTTCTTTTGGATCTCCATATGTGATACTCGATTTTACCACTATAATTTTTACTATCATGTTGTGAGCTTTCCTGCGCTATGCCTCTGACTATGCAAGACCGTGGAGTTGTTGGTCATCATTGGTCTCCTCCTGTATTATCTTCTTGGGAAGCAAGCGGTGCCGGCGACTTTAAAAAAATTAAACAAATATACTCCTTAAAAAAAACTAACATTATAGTAATATTTACTTGCGCATATTTAACCCCAAAAGGATTTTAAATCTGAATTTCTGGTAACCGAGAGAAAAAAAAAATAAGTGAATATTTATTTTGATGCTCTGATTTTTATTAAAATGATTAACCCTCATTTAATAAGTTTTTACGGTATGTGAAGATTTTAACATAAATAACAAAATACTATATTACTATTAATTAATTTTTGACTTAAATTCGCAAGAAAATAGTGATTTTGTGGAATACATTTTTTTTTGTAAATTATGATGTAGCTATTAAAACTTATATGCTTAGATAGAGCATACTTATATCACTATTTACTATTTTTGTCTGCACACCCAAAAAATGTTAAAAATACTCAATGTTTTGAAATCTTTTTACATATTGCAATTTTACGCAACCTAGATAAGCTAATAAGGTAACTATGATAATATTAAAGTGGAAAGATTTTAAAAATCACCTCTTTTTAATACTGGCAAAATATAATAATAATATTAATTTCTACTACTTATATGCCACTAGATGACAACCATATTCTCAAAATACTTATTATTGTTTATTTGATTTGCACTTACATTCTCTCACTATATCTCAATAATCAAAACTATACTTATTATTTTTCTTTACTTTTACCCTCTTTACTATACTTAGCTCAAAGTTATAACTAAAACCATAGGTATATATATATACTGTTTATTGTTCCTTACATTTATCAGGCTTCACAATTACTTACAATTTAACACTATTTTTCTTAGGTGAACCTAGCACCTTGCATGATCATGCCCTGTTCACTTTATAGCAGACGGATGTACCTTAATATTTATCCAAATGTCTTTTAGTGGGCCCAGACACTGGCGTAAATAAAAAGATAAAACCATAGGGTGCTTACGGGGAGAGTATTTCCTCAAATCTAAAGTATTCAAAAGTACTATATATTTTTGTTTTCACAAGTCTTCGTAAAAACAATTTCTCTAGTTAGCACGTGCGGATGACGAACATTTAGACAACCCAAGTATTTTTTTTTTTTTTTTTGACGCAATGCATTGCTCTCCTTTTGTAAATTGTCCTGTATTTACCGTTTTTATAGGAGGTCGATGGCAAAGGCGTTTAACGCCCAAATTTCTTTGCCTAAATTGGGTTTTTTTTTTTAACGTGATAATTATACTATTCCGCCATGGAGTTACAAGTTTTGTTAAAATGTAACAATAATTAAAAACAAGTCACATTTAAATTAAAAATAAAAATATACCACCTGCTTAGATTGATCATAAGGCCCATATTATGCTTTTTGGCATGTCCTATTTTTCATAGATAGGCCTTTTTAATTGATCATACAATTTTTCTTTCTGTGACATGTGCTAAAATTACCTAAAACTCAGAATAGATGTCATTATTTAAATAATACAACATATTTAGTGCGTGATATAAACACTACACCAACCAATAAAACGGCAACAAAAACATTAGTTAAGGTAAAGGCGGGGAGTTAAATATTGGGGACAGTCATTGATATCTCCTTTCGGTGGTTGTTCCTGATGATGTTTTACTTTTATATTCTTTAAAAATTGAAATGAAGAGTGTTGGTCATAATAGTTTTGTTCGCTCCCGTATTTATTTATGAAATTTAATTTATTATGTTGATAAACATTTTGATTCCGCTGCGAAATCGTAACACTACTAGGTCGAACGTTTACTTTTCGGTTTTGTTTTTGATTATTTTTAAGGCCAATGTCATATGGTTTCGTATGACTAAAAGTTTTAGTAGAATGTGATTGACTTTTGTTGCTATTTTTATTCTTTAAAATACATTTTTTGTTTTGAAAATAAGAATTAAAATTAGTACCTTTTACAAAAAAGCCTAAATTGGCACCTTTATAAATTTTGACAAGCTTATGATTTCTTGATAAATTTTGCATAGAAATACAATCTTGTGAGATTTGCGGCTCCGAGACGAGCTCCAAATTTTTTCTTCTAAGGCCTTTAGTGAGTTTAAAATGACATCTTCCAATTCGATTTGAAATTTTATTTTTTAATTTTATAGATAGTACTTGATTTGACCCTAAAGAATACATTTTTGGGGACTTTAAAAATACATTTTTAATGCAACGATCATTTTGTGAGACAGAAAGACATGATTCTAGATAATTAATTTCGTGGCAACTAAAAAAAGTTGAAAAATCGTCTTCAAACGATACTTTATTTTTGCTATAGTCAATAACCACTTTCTTTTCACTCAGAAATGATGTGCCTAGGATTAACGACACGGGTAGTTTATCAACAACAAGAGCAGCTATTCTATATTTTAAAAAACCAAATTTTATTTCAATGTTTGTTGTTCCAATAGGAGAAACAAAATGACCACCAGCAGTAGACAATTTTTTATCGTATTCAATTTTATTAATTTTTTCCGCGAATGCTTTATGTATTATATTTTGACTTGACCCTGTATCAAGCAGAATATTGACATTATTATGCCCATTTATAGACCCTTTTATTTGAAGAATATTGGAGTCTCTTGTGAAAGAAGACAAATTTAAATCGTCCTCATATTCGCCATTAAGATAATCCTCCTCTTTAAACCTGAAATTTTGATCCAATTTTTCAGATGAATTTTAATTTTTACATTCGGAAATATGGTTCAGTCGTAAAACAATATCTTTTAAATTGTCTTGTGTTATGTTGGAATCAGATAAAATTCTAAAATTTTCGTAATACTCAGAGAGTAACCCACCTTCAAAAACTTCGAGAAAATCAGAAAAGGAGATTTTTGTTTTTAGTTCATATGCCAACGTTAAGAGATTGAAATAGTAACTTTTTATGCTTTCATGAACCAGCTGTTTTCTATTTTTAAATAATAATAATATTTAATAAAATCCTCTTTAATGTCTTTCCACGTTTTACTGACATTTTCAGACTTTTCCACATAGCTTAAATACCAAAAATTGGCTGGACTTTTTAGAAAAACGCTCAAGTGCCGCATTTTCAGACAATCTGATCAAAAATTTTTGTCACATATTTTGTCATAATTGTGAATAAATTTAACCGGACAATCACAAATTGGATAAAATGTAGGTGGTTGTGTAAATTGAGGAGTAATAGCGTTTTGAGTCATTTTAAAAGCGTTGCTAAGTTGATCCATATTTAAATTTAAATTAAAAATAAATTACACCACGTATATAAAAAAAATATAAATTAAACTGTAACTATTAAGAACCTACAAAAATTTTTTAAAAACATATGCACTGTCCTTAAAAAAAATTATTTACCGTGGGCGATTTCAATAACGACCTACCAATTTTAACCCTTAGACAGTAACCTATCAATGCCAATCCTTAACTATTTATATTTATACCTTGTATGGTATATATAAAATAGAATTAAAACAACATTAAACTTGAAAAAAATATTTAAAAAAAACAATTGTTAAAAATGGAATTACTGAAAAAAAAACTTTATTAAATAAATTGTTTTTGAAAAAAAAATTTGATTTTCTAATTTGAGAAATAGCCTTACAAAAAAGACAACGGCACCTCCACCATATGTCACGTAGGGGTTTTCGTGACGGGGTTCTTCTTATTAATTGGCTTAATAAACCAACCGTACCGGGTTTTAATGAATTTATTATAACAAAGTACAAAAACGTTACTTACTTGTAATTAATTAAAATCCAACAGTCTTAATACAGCAGATTCACAGTTCTATCTTAGGGGTAGGTCGTGGTTCAGCAGTTTATCTTATTTTGAGAAATACATCACAACTTTCTGACTTAATGAACTTACTAAACTTACTGACTCCTTCTTGCTGGTCTCGATTGGTTTTATAGGATGTATGTGATAACAAAACGTGAGTTTACAAAAACATCTATTCATTGAACTTAAAACATCACATACTTCCTAATGCTAACTGTTAGGTTCATAGCCTGAGTCGTTAACATTTACAAACCAAGCAAGGGCAAGATAGAATGCCTAAAGGGCATTCACGACAATATTACGTATACTCATCCAAATATATATTACACCCTGTAGTACCATTATCCACTTTATCGAGCACGTTTAAAGAATACCCTGTAAAAAGCAAAAAATCCCATCGCATACTGCTCACGGTACGCTTATCTCCTGCTTAGAACGCTGTTGCCCTTGCCTATTCGGTTGATTACATTATCGTGCTTTGTCGAGAGCATCAATGCGACCGTTATTACAGTTCGCGCTAAAACGTTCAAGAATAAGATCATCGGGGGATAGTGATAGTGAATTAAAACATTAAAAAAGACGGCTGTTATTGCGTTTGGCACGCATTGACAGGAGTATGGGGAGAAAACGCCGGGAAAAACAGGAACCGCCGGATGTTGGTAGTTGTTCGGACTCGGACGGCAGTTTAGCCAGTAAGTTTTAGTGCAGTTTAAAATACAAGAAAGTATATTCTTTAGAGTGTTTTTTTTTTTAATTTTATCTAAAACTGTTAAAGATAAAATGACAAAATTCGGACAAAAATGTTAAGTCTCAGAAAAAAGGTTATTTAGCTATAACTGTTAAAGCTAAATTTTTATGGTTGAGTTGGTAAAAATCGTAAGTAATTTTTGTCCTTTTGTATTTAAGGTGGTGTTCCTCAAGTTCAAGAGGAAGAACATGAGGTACTAATACACAGTAGCGTTAGTAACCAAAACTTAATCCAGGAGGTGGGACAAGAGAGACCCTTAGCATCCCAGGAGTTGGATAATGAAATTTTATCCATGTTTGGTGATGAACCTGTAGGGGACGACCCTGTATGGGGGGTGGAAGTTTCACCAATTATTGCCAAACATTGGAATAAATATTTACAAGTGGGCATTGACAAAACTGAAAAGGAAACACTTAGAAAAAAATATCCAATTCCGGAAAACATTAAATATTTGCAAAGCCCAGAGCTTAACCCCGAGATTGTGTCCTCAATCACGGAGGAACAAAAGAAAGACGATAAATATTGTGCGACAATACGGGCAGAAACAGGCTACGGCCTTTCTGCTTTGGCAAGAGAAGAGGATTGCATAAGTTGCTTTCTGCGGATGGAAGCTTATCAGTTAAAGAATTTATAAAATAATTAATTCCCGATTTTATAAATGCTGGGAAACAGTTAACAGAAGCATTTGCAATGCAATCAATCGGAAGAAAATATCACATTGAGCAGGGGCTAAATCCAACTGGTAAAAAAATTATCAAAGAAAGTAGGCCGGATAAATTCTTGTGTGGGCAAGACTTTAGTGAAAAATTCAAGGAAGCGAAAAGTTGCTTTCGCACTGGAAAGGAACTGAAAAATATGGTTTCCACTTCCTCTGTCTATAAAACCCAAGGCCCTCTGTGTTACCTACGAGTTCTTTAAACTATCGGGGCGCGCAGTAAAAAATAAAAATGAAAAGGCAAGTGCGACCTCAGCAAAAAGGACAGAAATCATCTTATTACCAACAAAGGAACACGAGATTTCGGAAATAAATGGGGTAAGTTCCTATTATGCTGGCAGATTAAAGTATTTTTTTGACGAATGGCAAGTATTGACGGATAACGAAACGCTACTTGGATGGATTAAAGGTTATGACATTCCGTTTTCAACAACACCTATTCAAACCTTAATTCCTGAACCAAAAAGTTTTTGTTTAGTGGAACAATAAAAAGTTGATATTGCTGTTTTAAAACTCATTAGAAAAAGCGTAAAAAGTCTTTGTAATCATACGCCAGGGGAATTTTTGTCATCATTTTTTCTGGTTCCGAAATCGATTGGTTCATATCATTTTATTTTGAACCTTAATTATAAAAATTATAAATCTGTTAAGGATATAGTAACTATAGGATGTTTTATGGCCACAATCGATCTTAAGGACGCTTATTACATGGTTCCTGTTGTAAAATTATATCGAAAATTTTTAAGATTCCAGTATAAAAACGATCTTTATGAATATAATGCATTACCTATGGGACTTTGTACAGCACCTTTTGTGTTTACAAAGTTGTTAAAACCAATCCTTAATATTTTTCGGCTTAACGGCATTTGCTGCATAATATATTTGGATGATTTTTTAATACTCGATAAGAGTATGCAACAGGCGAAAGCAAACGTCAAATTCGTTATAGAACTATTAGAAGAAATTGGTTTTTTGATAAATTATAAAAAGAGTAATCTGACTCCTTCTAACTGTTGTAAATATCTAGGTTTTATTTATAACAGTATTTCCCTCTCTTTAGAACTTCCTCTCGACAAAAAAAATAAGATTTTGAGGCAGGTGATTAAATTTCAAAAAGTAAATCGAATTTCAATTCGAGAATTTTCGAAACTAGTTGGAATGATAGTATCTGTATGTCCAGCCGTTCAGTATGGATGGGTATATTTAAAACAACTAGAGCAGGCAAAATATTCTACCCTTAAGAGATCTAATAATTGTTATGACTCATCAATGAGTATTTCTTTGCCAGTAAAAGCTGATCTAAAATGGTGGGAAACTCATATATTAAATTCAAAAAATTTTATCCATATTCAAAATTTTGATCTTGAGATTTTTACAGACTCTTCCAAGACTGGGTGTGGTGTCGTATGCGGCAATGAGTCAACTCATGGTTTTTGGGGAAACGAGCATAGAAATACTCACATAAATTATCTAGAGCTTTTAACGGTTTTTTATGCTTTAAAATGTTTTACTGACAAAAAATTTAAGTCCAATATTTTACTTCGAGTAGACAATAAAACTGCAATTGCCTATAACAATAAGATGGGTGGAATTCGTTATCAAAATTTAAATTTGTTAAGCAGAGATATTTGGAGGTGGTGTGAGCAACGTAATATTTAAATTTACGCCACTTATATTCCGTCGAAGCAAAACCACCAAGCTGATTTGGAATCTAGATCCCTATCAATTGAAACAGAATTTAGTTTGGATATTGGTGCTTTTCAAAAGATTACTAAAAAATTTGGTATCCCACGTATAGATTTATTTTCTACAAATATTAGTAAAAAATGTCAGATTTTTGTATTCTGGCATAAAGATCCTGAAGCTTTTACGTGTGATGCTTTTACGTTAGTATGGACTAGTTTTTATTTTTATGCTTTTCCCTCCTTTTCTATTATTGGTAAAGTTTTAAATAAAATTATAAGAGATAAAGCTATAGGCATATTGGTGGTACCCCGATGGCCAACACAGCACTGGTACCCCTTGTTTTTAAAACTGTGTACGCAAGATTCAATTATTTTTCCTCCTTCCCAATCTCTTTTATTGTCTCCTTTTAGGACTTTCCACCCGCTGTGGAAGTCACTGTACCTAGCTGCCGGCAGATTATCCGGGGATCGTTTTTAAAGAGAGGGATTTCTGATGAAGCAATTCCAATTATGATTCGGTAAATGGTACGAGTTTTGTAGTAAAAATGAGCTAGATATATATACGACTGACGTGGGCTGTGTAATTTCGTTTCTTATTTTTTTTGTTTAAGAGTGGTTCATCATACGCTAGGTGAAATAGTCATAGGTCGGCGCTTTCTTTAACTTTAAATTATAAGAACGGAGACGAATACTTAGTAAATCGTTTCCTTAAAGGAGTTTTTAGAATAAAACCAATTTTTCCAAAATATAATTGTACTTGGGTTCCCTCCGTAGTTCTAGATTTTATAAAAAAAATGGTATCCATTGAACGCACTTTCTTTGGAAATATTGACCAAAAAGTTGATAGTTTTATTGGTGCTTGCAACCGGGCAGAGAATTCAAACAATTTCAAAAATTGAACTAAAAAACATAAAAAATGTCGATAATTCAAATTTAAAAATTTATTTAACAACATTTTAAAAGACCTGAAGTTATAAAAATATCCAGCCTGTATTGGAATTTCAAAAGTTTAGTAAATGTCCAGAGCTTTGTGTTGTAAGCACAATAAATAATTACATCGAAAAAACAAAAGAATTAAGAACGGAAGATAAGGGGAGTCTAATTTTAACTTTTCGAAACCCTTATTGAGCAGCGAGTACTCAATCTGTAAGTCGCTGGATAAAACAAACTTTAAAAGAAAGTGGTATCAATACTTCCATTTTTAACTCTCATAATACTAGACACGCAGTATCCTCGGCGGCTTATAGAAAGGGCTTTAGCGTTGACCAAATAAAAAATACCATAGGATGGACTGAAAAATCACAGATATTCCAAACTTTTTATAACAGTCCTTTAGAAACTAAAAAGATTGATTTTGTGCAAGTTCTGTCCTGACTGTGTTATTCCAAAGATTAAATTACTTTGATAATTGTGTTATATTCAAAGAATTAAACATTTTTTGCCATTTTTTATATTGATAAATAATGTTATCAGGTGTTGGTGTTTCAGTTTTTGGAATAGTTTAGTTTTTATAATATCGTTTATATTATAATTGGCGCATGAATTAAAGTTAATTAAAAAAAAAATATTTATATATATGTACATTAACATTTCAATAGTTTGATTGTTTGTTTTTAAAAATATTTACATGCCAAGGAAATACTTAATTTATATGAATACACCAGTGGAAAAAAAAAACAGAATTGATTCTTTAAATATCTACAGGGTGTAATATATATTTGGATGAGTATACGTAATATAATTATAACAACACACGACTTACCTGTAGGAAGTTCGTTGTGGATTATATTAGTATACTCATCCAAATATATATACGTCCCTACCCGTTAAGCTGCCCGCCCTAGGAATTCCATTTTTTGGTTTTACGCCAGATAATGTAATGAACCGAATAGGCAATGGCAACAGCGTTCTAAGCAGGAGATAAGCGTACCGTGAGCAGTATGCGATGGGAGTTTTTGTTTTTAGAGGGTATTCTTTAAACGTCTTCGATAAAGTGGATAATGGTACTACAGGGTGTAATATATATTTGGATGAGTATACTAATATAATCCACAACGAACTTCCTACAGGTAAGTCGTGTGTTGTTATGTTATATATAGTCATTACTTATATATTGCTTTACTAATAACCTTTAGAAAAGTTATAGTACCGTATTATTTGCGGTACAGGGTGGTTGTCGTGAAAAAAACTCACACAGAGATAGGTAGATATTTTCGGGCGCGTATGAAAGAGATGGCATGAATACACCAACGTTAAGCATGGGAGTGATTTCGTGGAAAAGCATACAGTCGATCTTTGCAATAAAATGAAATGAAGAAGGTATTATATTTACCAATGTCCCCATCCCCTGACCAACCGATGTTAATAATATTAATGTTACTTACCTACAATACGCAGTGGCGATACAGTAAACCCCCCCTCCATTTTTTTACATTAAACTATTAATTTTCTAAAATGTATTGGTACATTTATTGGTAAATCTCTAATTTCTGTACATTGAATATTTTTTAAACCAAAGAATATAAATACCTATAGCGTTATGTAGTCAATATACATACTGCAATACCTACAGCTATCAAGTAGAGATATTATAAATAAGGCGGTCGTGTTATTTTTATTACCCATAAACAAAAACTTAGTAGGTATCTGCTATGTAGTTATCTAGAACTCTATTTTTAGCCATCCATACTATAGTATAGGCTAATGGGATCGGCAATTTGATGGTGTCTGTCTGTCTGTTTGGGAGACAATTAGGCAAAATCCACTGAACCGAAATTTTATGAAATTTGGAAAAATCGACACTTATCCCCCTTACTATAATTAGTTGTTTATCTATACATATAATAAATCTCTAAAAGGACCATTTCTGTATATTGAATTGTACATTGACTATTTTTTTATTTGTTGTTTGACCAAACAAGATACCAAAAATGCACAATTTTTGTCTGTATGTATGTCTGTTTGTTCCAGCATCACGCATAGACCGCACAGGCAAAACATAGGCATTTATTTCATCAAAATCGGTTTACGGGAACAAAAGTTATAGCATTTAAAGGAATAAAAGCGGGAAAAATGGGTAAAACCGCAAGCGCTGTCTAGTGTGTAATAAAAGTAATATGATTAGTGGGTAATATAAGTAATATTTAAGGGAAAATTTCTTTAAAAGTTACTTTAAAATAGTTTTATAAACAATTTTAGAAAATTACTAGTTTGAGGTAGAAAAGGGGAGAGGGGTAATATAGTGCCGCTGTTTATTGTAGGTAGGTACCATTATTAATTACTAACTTAGGCTGGTCAGGGGATAGGGACTTAAGTAAATATAATACTTTGTTCATTTATTGAAAATATCGACTGTCTGCATGTGTGGTGTGTTCATGCCATCTCTTTCATGTGCGCCCGAAAATATCTACCTATCTCTGCGTGAGTTTTTTCACTACAACCACCGTGTACCCCTAAGAATACGGTACTATAACTTTTCTAAAGGTTATTACTAAAGCAATATAAAGATTAAGAAGGTAAATTATTTGATATAATTTGTCCATGCAAACGAAGTAATGCTAAAAGTAAGCGCTTCTTGTCACTTACAAAAAAGGCTCTAATTTCTTCGTAATTATAAAAAAAACCAGAATGATTAATCAGCGGAACAGGTATAACTACTATAGTACCTTGTTAATTTATCGCTAATACCACTGAACACACTATTGACTGTATGTATGTGTGTAAATACAAAATTACCTAATTTTTTTCTTCCCCAAGTTTTATTTTGTCCATCTTTGGTACCCAATCTTTAAACATGTTCAAAAATTTTGCAAGAGGGTCTGTTATCACCAATATTTGTTTAAAACACTAGACAGGGTAAATTATATTAAAAAGCGTGTACCAAAAAATATTGTAATTGTAAAATATCCTGTTCTGCATTATCTATGGAAAAAAATTTCTTACAGCTGCAATGCAACGACGACTACACTACCACAGTCTAACTGCACCTTTACAAATTGGCCGTTTAAAAGAGTGACCGTAATTGAGGGGGAAAGAAAAAAATTAATTATCTTATTTAGTTTTGTTTGACATTGCCAGATAATAAAGTTCTGCTTTGTCTATTTTTCAGTTTAATTTTACTTTTTAGAATACAATTTACTTGCTTTCTTGCAACACCAAATTTTTCCACTATCTTTCCAGTACTGCTACCTAATTTTCACTTTCCGCGATGATTTCGAACTTTTTTGCGTTTCAGAGACATGATCGGCTCTTGTGCTGCTAAAACTTAACTGAATAAAATTTTAGCTTTTACGAACACATCATAAATAAGACTTAAAAAATTATATGTGTAATAAAGTACCGGCTATGTGCAAACATCCTCAGAAGGGTCGAGATGGGATAAAAATTCCAGGTAATCTTCCTAAAAGTTACGGATTCATGTGATCGTGGTCGCTTTAGAAGAGTTTCGGTATTCGAGGGGCCTTTTGTTATAAAAAATCCTATAAGATTTATTTTAACAACCCCAAAGTGACCGTTCAGAGAGAGGTGACCGCTGTTAATGGGTGGCCGAAATGAGAAGTTTTACTGCAGTGAAACAAGACCAAAAGATGAGTTATAAGAAATAAGAAAGTAAAAGAAATGGAAGAGGTCAAGTCGTTCGCCACCCAAATTCCAATGAATGAGGCAAGCACCCCTAATTTCTTTTTAAGATCAAATTTTAAATTCGATGGCTAGCACCAGGGTGGAAGAAAAAGAGAGACAAATAAAATTCCTGCTAACAGATATAACGGGCATTTACGCTCTCTGCAATGTCGAAACAACTGCTGTGTAGGCACAGGAGGAAGGTGTAGAAATCCTCAAAATATTCTTAATTAGCATGTGAAGAGTTACATATCAGTTTACTATATAAACAAACAGAGAAAACATCTAGTATTCACACTAAAAAATTTTATACCAGAAAGACTCTAACCACAGAAAAACGGATTCTGTATTAATCATAAGGTTAGGTCAAAATTAACATATAAACACTTGACGATTTTATTCAAAACAGGTACAGGAATGTTTTTTAAAAAATGACAGCAATTTACTTTTTGAAAAACCAAATAGAATAAAACAATCACACACAAACACACCCACACACAGATTTCCTGCTCTCTAGACGTAGTTTAAATTATGCATTATTTTATGTTATTTTTTTTTGTTTATTATTTGATATTATAAAAACATTAAACAACATTTCAACAACGGTGGAAAGTTCACCAATGAAATAATTTACATATGTAGACAATAAAGAACATTTTTCATTAAAGAAATTGAAAGGGGTTGAACGATGAATAGGCTATAATAAATATTCCTAATAAATTAATTTATTTTTAAAAGCAATCTTTCACATATAAAAATAATAATAGGGAAATAGGGTCACCAATAAAAACTATATTTGTTTGAAAGTTTGAGACAATGATGTGTTTGAAATTAACTCTGTGTTTCGGACTTCCATTGTCTATATTTTATTTATACACGACGTTTCGATCAGTACAATCTCTGATCGAAACGTCGTGTATAAATAAAATATAGACAATGGAAGTCCGAAACACAGAGTTAATTTCAAAAACTCTATTCTTTCAAAGTGTAAGGAAAAGTGTTATCAGAAAAATCTGGGGCTGTTAGAAGAAACTTTAGGCAAAAACAACCTTCATTACTGAAAAAAACACCCCTTATTTATACCTCATATTTAACATAATATAACAAAGGCTTGAAAAAGAGTTTTTAATGTTTTTAGTATGTATTCTTTCTATGGTGAGACTGTTTCACGCGGTCTTCATCTACAGTGTTTTTCATACGGTATCTGAAAATAAAATAAATAAATGGCGCGAGCAGGTACGTATAGCCATCCATAAAATCTTTAAAAAATTTTAAAAAACCATTTCTATAAAAAAAAAATTTCAAAAATTTATTTCATTGTTTTTGTTGAAAATGTAATGATTCATCTTTATGTGAAAATCGCGTGTCGCTAGCTGCTACGGTTCGCAAGTTATACTTTTTCTTTAAGTTTAATACCCCTCCTCTTCCCAACCCCCCACTCCCCATTAAAAACAACTCAGCTCTGCGTCTGTCGATAAAGAATTTTTGTGCCAAATTTGATAAAAATCGGTTAAGCGGTTTTTGAGTAATCGTGTTACAGAGAGACAACCTCTCCAAAATTTTGTAGTGAGGTCTTTTTTTGACCCAAATAACTTGGTGAAAATTAAAAAAATCCTTTTTTTGTCTTTTAAAGAGGTAATTTTTAAGCAATAGTTTTTACAATCTTTTTAAAAAATTCATATTTTTCACAAATTTAAAGTTCTTAAGTTAAAACAACTCTATGTCTACAAAATATTACTTTACATTTGGATAAATTAAGATATAATACGAAACATAAGTACAAACATTAGCATGTGAAGAGTTACATATCAGTTTACTATATAAATAAACAGAGAAAACATCTATTATTCACACTGACAAATTTTATACCAGAAAGACTCTAACCACAGAAAAACGGATTCTGTATTAATCATAAGATTAGGTCAAAACTAACATATAAACACTTGACGATTTTATTCAAACCAGGTACAGGAATATTTTTTAAAAAATGACAGAAATTTACTTTTTGAAAAACCAAATAAAATAAAACAATCACACACAAACACACCCACACACACATTTCCTGCTCTCTAGACGTAGTTTAAATTATGCATTATTTTATGTTATTTTTTTTTGTTTATTATTTAATATTATAAAAACATTAAACAACATTTCAACAACGGTGGAAAGTTCACCAATGAAATAATTTACATATGTAGACAATAAAGAACATTTTTCATTAAAGAAATTGAAAGGGGTTGAACGATGAATAGGCTATAATAAATATTCCTAATAATTTAATTTATTTTTAAAAGCAATCTTTCACATATAAAAATAATAATAGGGAAATAGGGTCACCAATAAAAACTATATTTGTTTGAAAGTTTGAGACAATGATGTGTTTGAAATTAACTCTGTGTTTCGGACTTCCATTGTCTATATTTTATTTATACACGACGTTTCGATCAGTACAATCTCTGATCGAAACGTCGTGTATAAATAAAATATAGACAATGGAAGTCCGAAACACAGAGTTAATTTCAAAAACTATATTCTTTCAAAGTGTAAGGAAAAGTGTTATCAGAAAAATCTGGGGCTGTTAGAAGAAACTTTAGGCAAAAACAACCTTCATTACTGAAAAAAACACCCCTTATTTATACCTCATATTTAACATAATATAACAAAGGCTTGAAAAAGAGTTTTTAATGTTTTTAGTATGTATTCTTTCTATGGTGAGACTGTTTCACGCGGTCTTCATCTACAGTGTTTTTCATACGGTATCTGAAAATAAAATAAATAAATGGCGCCAGCAGGTACGTATAGCCATCCATAAAATCTTTAAAAAATTTTAAAAAATCATTTCTATAAAAAAAAAATTTTTCAAAAATTTGTTTCATTGTTTTTGTTGAAAATGTAATGATTCATCTTTATGTGAAAATCGCGTGTCGCTAGCTGCTACGGTTCGCAAGTTATACTTTTTCTTTAAGTTTAATACCCCTCCTCTTCCCAACCCCCCACTCCCCATTAAAAACAATTCAGCTCTGCGTCTGTCGATAAAGAATTTTTGTGCCAAATTTGATAAAAATCGGTTAAGCGGTTTTTGAGTAATCGTGTTACAGAGAGACAACCTCTCCAAAATTTTGTAGTGAGGTGTTTTTTTGACCCAAATAACTTAGTGAAAATTAAAAAAACCTTTTTTTGTCTCTTAAAAGAGGTAATTTTTAAGCAATAGTTTTTACAATCTTTTTAAAAAATTCATATTTTTCACAAATTTAAAGTTCTTAGGTTAAAACAACTCTATGTCTACAAAATATTACTTTACATTTGCATAAATTAAGATTTAATACGAAACATAGGTACAAACATTCATAGCACAAGACAAATTACGAATCTAGCTGCAGAAATACCAAGAAAATACAAGATTTTTCGCAAAAAAAATTCAAAAATAAATGTAAACAGTATTTAATATTACTATAAACTTTCCTTCCTTTAATTTAAATTTATACTACTTTAAGATGAGTAAACCAATTCTGATTATTTTATTCTAAATTTTTAATTCTTCTTAAAAAAATCCTTGCTATTTTAAATATTTTGTAAATTATTTAAAAGCCTGTATTTTGTAAGTTTAGTAAAATTAGGTTTGTTAATAATAAGTAGTACATATAGTATATTCATGCAACGTATATAAAAAATATAAATTAAACTCTAACTATTAAGAACCTACGAAAACGTTTTTAAAAACATATGCACTGTCCTTTAAAAAAATTATTTACCGTGGACGATTTCAATAAGGACCTACCAATTTTAACCCTTAGACAGTAACCTATCAATGCCAATCCTATTTATATTTATACCTTGTATGGTATATATAAAATAGAATTATAACAACATTAAACTTGAAAAAAAAAATAAAATAAACAATTGTTAAAAATGGAATTACTGAAAAAAAAACTTTATTAAATAAATCGTTTTTGAAAAAAAAAATTGATTTTATAATTTGAGAAATAGCCTTAAAAAAAAGACAACGGCACCTCCACCATATGTCACGTTGGGGTTTTCGTGACGGGGTTGTTCTTATTAATTGACTTAATAAACCAACCGTACCGGCTTTTAATGAATTTATTATAACAAAATATAAAATCGTTAGTTACTTGTAATTAATTAACATCACAACTTTCTGAGTTAATGAACTTACTAAACTTACTGACCCCTTCTTGCTGTTCTCGATTGGTTTTATAGGATGTATGTGATAACAAAACCTGAGTTTACAAAAACATCTATTCATTGAACTTAAAACATCACATACTTCCTAATGCTAACTGTTAGGTTCATAGCCTGAGTCGTTAACATTTCCAAACCAAGCAAGGGCAAGATAGAATGTCTAAAGGGCATTCACCACAATATAAATTTTGATTATATGGGATACTAGTTAAATTGAGGAATAAAATGCTCCTGCGCTCTGGCAATGGGCTGCCTTAATGCTTTGTTCTGATTCCAGTGAACGTCATAATGTAAAAATTTTGTTAAAATACTTTATGTATTCGACTACTATAGGTACTATTTTACTTTCAATTTATTACCCGTTTTGTATTCTGCCATTTGAATAAAGTTTATTAATTATTATCAATGTGTGAAAAATTTATAATAATTTCAGTTTCTATACTATACGAGAGTCGAATACAGAGGCAGCGCCACTAGCAGAGATTTTCCGTCTAGATCACCATATATTACCTTTTAGTAGAGAAATGGTAAATTCAATTTTTAATTTTTCTCCAAGTGTAATATTAGGTATGTTCAGCTTTTTAGTGCATGGTCTTAACTGTCCTGTTAGAAATTTTAAGTACCTGAGTGGCGTAGTCCTGGTGCGGTACCTCTTTGGCGAGCGAAGGGGTTTTTAGACTACGTAGCAAATATACATAGCGGATTGCTAGCTTTACATTCCTTCCACCTCCGAACCGTAATCCTCTAATATATAACATTGCTTCCGTCCCACCATCCATAAGCCGATACAAATTAAAAATTTAGACTAAAAACATTGGGAAGTAAATCATATATCTCAAGATTCCAGATAGATCCTTAGAAAAAAAATACATTTCTATAATAATAAGGTTCATCTTAAGCACTGTTTTTAAAAAAAAAATAAAGAATTTATAACAAAAATGGGAGGAAAAATCCCCTCTGTAAAGTATGAGTTAAAAAGTCTACTAAGTTTTGAAACAACTTTTTTGCCGATTTTGCATCAATTGATTCTAACTTGTCAAAAAAAGTTATTGGAACTCTCCAAGCGTCAAGTCTGATTTGTTCATACATAGAACATTGAAAAAATATATGATAAAGGTTTTCAGGTTGGTTCATATTCCAAACTGAGCAGTTTTCATCTGACTAGATAATATAAGTGGTTCCTCTAATTAAAAACTTGTAGTATATTTTGCTGCATGTTTTAATTCATGCAACGAGTCTCGAGATAGCGATAGGTAAGCGAAGTTTAGGTAGGGAGTAGGGTAAATATAGTTTGTGAAAGCGTGTTACAATAATGATATTTTTTTTAAAAATTAAGATATTTGCATCCAAGTTTTCCCACTAGTGCTGTACTCCAAGCAAGTCAAACCGTGATTTATTTTAGGCTGCCCCAATTGTGTTTAATTTTGGTAAAGTTTAGAAGTTGTAGTTGTCTGTTAAAATAAATCTTTAGTAGTCGCTGGTTTGGCATGCGTAAAATTTTTATTAGAAAGTTAAGGCATGATTTGAAGACAAGATATTTAGTTTGAATGACTCCTATCTCTAGGCGTAGTAGCGAGGACGAAGTGGTTCTGGAAAGGCGTAGTACTGATTTAAAAAAAGAAAGCTGGATCTTTTCCAGTTCCTCTCCATACCATGGAGCCCATACAGGAAGGGTTCCAGTGACAGTATTAACCACGCTGGAATTAAACAGCGTAGTTATCGTGCCCCAACAGTTGATTTTGGCCTTTGCCAATATAGACCGAGCAGAACTAGGTGGCTGCTTTGCCCTGTTTAATATCTCGTATATGTTAAAGGTCGAGCAACGTAAATTTTCGTTTTTTTCGACACTTTGACGTTTATATACATTATGTGATGTTTGCCCACAACTTTCACTAATTTTGAATTACTGCTGTGCATTCTCTGCAAGTTCAAAATTAATTGAAAAAATAATCATTTAAAAAAAGCAAGAACTATATGCCCCAGTGAAAAGAGTGTTAATAATTTGAAAAAAAAAATTGTTTAACAAATAATTAAAATATCAAATATTGAGCGCAATATTTAGATGCTGTAAATTTAGTTTAGAAGAGAAAAAACAATTGTAGAAAAATTACAAAGTATTTTTATTTGTGTGTCCCGAAGTAGTAGTAGTAGTAGTAGTAGTAGTAGTGCCAGCCTATAACCATGTAGTTCTCACATTTTTTATAACGCGCCCTCATGGATCAATTACACCATAGTGTTTAACTTACTTAATACCAACCAAAGGGCAACTTCAGGCATAAACATGTATTTTTAGGAATTTTTAAGATTTCTGTATCATAATAACTTTTGTTTGCAAGTCCTTAAGAAATAAACACTCTAGCCAAACAGGCAAATGCCCTGTGAGTTGCCACAAAATTACATATAACTTAAACTCATAATAAATAAAAGTATGTGTGCAATTTTGTCATGTTATGTAGGAAAAAAATAATATTTTTTGGTCTAATGAGAGAAATAGTATTGTATTTTTTTGTCGGTCCATTTTTTTCGTATATCTTAGAGCTAAATAAACTTATTTCGCTTTTGTTTTTATTATTCTCATAAACAAAAATGCATTAAGATGTAGTAGTTTTAAAATATCGATAAGAGGAAAAATGAGATTAAAAGTTTATTTAATTTAACAATTAGAATTGGTGAAAAAAAATGCCCGACGTGAATCAGAATTATTTTACAAAGTTTTCTATAAAGCTTGTAGGAATAGGTCTGCTACACCTGGTGATAATAAATTGGTTGCATAGTTGTACTATATGGGCATTGAATTTTCAGAAAGTCTCGTTTGTATCTCTCGATTGAATAAAACATGCAAACCAACATTATTAATGCGCAATTTTACAACTCATAGTTAAACGTCAAACCTCAGTTTAAACCACAGATGTCGACTTTTTTACGTTTTATAGGTGCAGTTTACCAACAAACTTCGGTTTAACCGTTACCAGCGGTCTGGGTGTTTGTTAAACTTCAGTTTAATAGTTATCGAAAGATTCTAATCTCAAAAAAAAGTTATTAAAAATTCGTTTTTGGTAAAAAGACTGTAAGTATTTAGTGAAATCGCTATGATCAATGACTTAAAATTTATTTTTGATCAACTGGATGAAGAATGACGAAATTATTGACATTGTCGAAGCACGAAGACCAAATATTATTTGTCCTAGAACAAACCCTTTAGAGAAGTCCAACGATATGTAGATTTTAAAAAGAGGTTTGCATTATCTAAAGAGATATGCGAAATTGTGCACAAGGAAATTCGACAAGAGTTGGAACATCCCACAGACCAGCAAGTTTTATTCTCACATCGAGCTTACACGTATATATATATATATATATATATATATATATATATATATATATATATATACTGTATGTCTTTCTCTCTGTCTGTAACCAACGCTGATATCTCAAAAAGTACTTGATTGATTTTTATCAAGTTTGGCTCTAGTTGGTGCCATTTTGGTTAAAATAATCAACCCTATATATGTAAAGAAAATGTAGTCTTTCTTCATGGCCGTGGTTTAACTCCGACTTATAAAATTGAGCAACTTGTTTACCGATGGATTAATCCAAAGATTAAACTGAAGTTTAAACTATGGTTTAATCTGGAGTTTTACCTTTGGTTGTAAAATTAGCCCTAAGAAAAGGTAGAAAAACCTTGAGGTGGATCTACCTGAGAGAATCCGCAATTATTAACATGTTTTTATACATCATTTCACAAAAGCTTTTCAACAAGTCCCCGTGGCCGTGCGGTCTTGAGCGACAGTCATCTGTGCAGTATATCGCCAGTTATAAACAAAAACCTAATATATATCAAAGGACACAGGTGTCTGCACCTGTGACAAGTGGCGCGTGCCTCTAATTAGGGTATGTAGTGGCGATTATTTGGATGACGGTCTCCTCATGGCGGACATCTTGAGCTAGACGACTGACCCTGTCTGTATCTCAGGCTGGCTGTCTGTCTGGCTCAAGTGCCGGTATACCTACTCCCAGCTACCCTAACATTTCTGTGGTATATGGATGGACATTGTTAGTTTTAATTTGCGCCCATAGCTTTTATTACTATGATATCAGAACGCTTAAACTTATTTCCTACTTTTTACCGCACACATCAAAGCTTGCATTTAAATTTTTTACATAAAACTATTTTTTAATTTTTATATTTGTACCTTAATCCGCCATATTTAAATTTTCAAATCTCATCAAAAATTCATAATCTTATTCCTTAAAAACCCCTGCATGCCCATTTTAATTGAAATTGAACCAACTAAATATGTTTCCCCCCACTTCCCTTGTTAGGGGGGTGGGTACCTGATAATACTGTATTCTCACCGGAACTATAATCGCATACCATCGGAATCGGAATATTTGACCCGAACATACATACATACATAGTGTTGAAGTTAAATAAAAGCTTGTAATTTTTCTAGTGACAACCAATTTGTTTTTCCATTGAAATAAATGTAATATAAAAGTGCGTATATAACTTCCGTACATCAAATTAAAGTAAAATGGTTACACTAGAAGTTTTATTTAAAACATTTTTTTTAATTTTGCCTTAATATTGTTGCTTTAGAAAAAAAACTAAAAATTAGGTTTCTAATTTTTTGTAAAAAAACAAAGCAAATTTCTAAAATCTTTTTTCTTGTTCTTCTGTCATTTTCGACTCTCTATGTTAATTTTTAAGAAGGTTACAGCGTTTTTAAAAATACCATGCAAAAAAAGTGGTGGGGGCAAAACTTTGAAAGAAACGCATCTACCAGAATGTCAGGGTGTAATCTGCGAGCTTCCCTTAACAAAGTAAGCTTATCGGCATAAAGTTAGCCTGATTTGCACACGAATCCCTCTTGCCCGATTTGTCCATAAACTAAACAGTTCCGAGCGAAAGTTGAACAACTACTACATATCATTATGCACTTTTCCCATTCGTTATGAAATCACTGGATCAAATCCTCGCATTTTTTAAAAAAATGTCATTTCAATTTTGACGTTTAAGTAATCTTGTTCAACTGTAAGGAAGAAAACACAGTTATTTATACTAGGAATGATTGTTATGACAAAACTGAACGCGCTCCTTTTAGTTGTTGGAGCTGCCAGAAATCTACGTTCAAGCTCTCCGGTCAGAGCTTTTTTGGGCGCGGTGCTGTCAAATTAATGTCCACTTTTACAATGTTTGTGCCAAGGTTTGGCCGACCTTTAATAGGGAATTATTGAAACGCAGTTAGGGCCCTGCACTAATAAGGCCTGGCACTATTTTGACGCTGTTGACAGATACGCATTCGCAAGAACGACCACATTTAGTGCCGACACTAATAATGTTAGGACCTGCCCTTATTTGTGGAGGAATTATACTGGGCCGCATCTTGGCTGTCTAGCCGTATTTGGCAACTATTCGCCATTTTTTTACCTTTACCCTACTTTCGGGAATTTTTTGTATTGTGACGACCAAAAAAGCAAAAATTGGGACAAAATAGTTATATTTTTATGAAATCGGATGACATAGCACAAGAAAATTAAAAAAGCAAGGCTCAAATACTTCGTATTACCGATGAAGACAACATTTGTTTGCTACGAGAAGTAGTTCAACAAAATCCCTTCAGAACTCTAAATGGTCCTTCTCTCCATCCTCCACAAAGACCTCTGCTTCCAACACATCACCCATGTTTTTGATCACTCAAAATATAAAAAAAACAACACAGAATTTCGAAAACAGGCAGCATATTGTAGGTTAGAAAAAAAGTCGTATCGTCACCGTTTTGCTAGAGGCGCGTTCAATAATTTTATAATTTGCACCTTTTAGAGCCAGGCACAGCCTGTGTTAAGGTCGGTGCTAAGTAGGCACTATCCAGTGCGGCCGTATTTCAATAATTCCCTAATAAACTACGGCATTAACTTTAATTATATCAACTTTATAGGTGGCACCATATGAGCATATTTAAATGACAAAAATGTCAGAAATAGTACCAATAACGTTAGATAACCAAGTCAGGGGTCATCCATAAATTACGTAACGTAGCAAAGTGGGGGGACCGGGGTGGGTGTAAGTGTTATAAAGTGTTACAATAAGGGGATGGGGAATTCTAGTAACTTCATAGTGGTGGGTAAGGTACCTAAAAATATGTGGTAGTTGCATGCGGAACTGTCAAAAATAGTACCGACTTTATTAAAGTCAGGCTATGCCGACATTATGTATCGATAAGTCCCTAGTAACTAAACTAACTGCTTTAAAAATTATAATTTATATTGCATATTTAATTCTTTTTGGTTTACGTGGTGTAGGAAACTGCAAATAAGGTTTTACCCCAGAAAAATTGATAAACAGTATACTTAACAACAAACCAAAAGTTTTCTAGAATTTGACCACCAAAAACGTTTTTTTTTTTAAGATGGCAGCTAAAAAATATTGATTATTTTCCTGTTAATCCGTACAGTTTTGCTACAAAATTATTTTTTATCTCTCTTATACCATAATAAAAGCGATGGGCGCAAATTAAAAATTTTCAATTTAGGTATCGTATGTCGGTCACATCGATGAATATTTATTATCTTATCTTTAGATTTGTAGCCTAAACCGTCCATTTTGAATCAGCCTTATTAACATTTTCAAATCAAATAAAAAATACATAATCCCCCTCCTTAAAAACCCCTGTATGCCAATTTTGATTGAAATCGAATAAACTAAATTTTTTCGCCCTCTACTTCCCTCTTTAGAGGGAGGTGGTTAACTGATAATACCATATTATTGTCTTTTTACCGAAAGTATAAATGCATACCATATTTGAACACAACCGGATGTGGATAAGTCAGTTAAAATTGGTTAACAAAACATAACCGTCAATCGTCCTTCTTGAATCCGCCATATTAATTTTTCAAAATCTGATCAAAAATACGTATTTCTTATCCCCAACAGCCTACGTATATCAATTTTGGTTGAAATCGGACAAACTTGGATGTTTTCCCCCTCCACTCACCTGGTAGGAGGGAGGGTTTCCTAATAATGATTGTATTGTTACTGAAACTATAAATTCATGCCAAATTTTAAGGCAATCGGCTGTGTTAGTTAAAATTGGTTAGCAAAAGATGACCAAAAATCATCCATCTTGAATCCGCCATATTGGATTTTCAAAATCTGATTAGAAATTCGTAATTTCCATTCCCAAGTGCCCCAGCACACCAAATTTCAACGAAATCGGGCGTACTTCAAGTGTACCCCCCCTCCACCCCCTTCGAGTAGGGGGGAGCTGTCAATTTCATCACACTATATTTTTGTATTGTCATCGCAACTATATAAGCATACCAAATTTGAAGCCAATCGGATGTCGGTCAAAATTAAGTTGCAAGATCCCACCCGAACACACATAGTTCGTTATTAGATACATTGCAGGTTAAAAAATATTTATTGAAAAAAACTTTTTTCTTATACCATAATAAAAGCGATGGGCGCAAATTAAAAATTTTAACTTTGGGTATCGTCAGTGGCTGGGTATCGTATATCGGTCACATCGACGATTCACCTAAGAAACACTTGTATTACTCTATAACCTAAGGACATTTTCAAAGGCTTGGCAAGCCTCACTTGTTCTCAGCTTCTTTAGATGAAAGCATTATGTTTATCATTCGAATAGAAGAATTTAGTTTTTCTGTTGTAGTTCTCTCTTTGTCAACGTAAACGTAAAATGTGTAAAGGTACCTTTTAACCATACCAAAAATAGTACCGTACAATACACATATTTAAACGCTAGTCAGTAATTGTCCAAAACCAAAGAATTTTATCAAATTATAAAAACAAAAAAGGATGTTTTTAAATTGTGGTTTGCTCTTCTTTGTTTTTTAAAATGTCTGTGTATCTTGTTAGTTTTAGTGTTTTAGTTAATGACAAGAAAACCAAAAATGTTCGATCCCTGAAGATGGCCCAATAAATGGTGCCGAAACTTTGGCGATGAAATAATTTGTGTTTTTTTCAATTTTGACCCTAACCCACCAATCAAACCAAAGTTAAAATATTTAATTTACGCCCATCGCTTTTATTATGGTAAAAGAGAGATAAAAATTATTTTCTAATTTTGGGTGCATTTAATAGCTTGTTCTTTAATTTTTTCTTTTAATGAATATTTATTTTCTAATTTTTAGATTTGTACCCTAAATCATCCATTTTGAGTCCGCCATATTCAAATTTTCAAAGTGTGTACCTAATAATACCATATTATGGTATTGTCGCCGGAACTATAAACGCATATCAAATTTGAGCAAACACCCTTAATTTTAAGATTTGTAACCTTAATCGTCCATTTTGAAACAGCCATATTAAAATTTTAAAATCTGATAAACAAATACATAATCCCCCTCCTTAAAAACCCCTGTATGCCAATTTTGATTGCAATCGAACACACTAAATCTTGTTCCCCCTCTACTTCCCTCGTTAGAGGGAGGTGGACACCTGAGAATACCATATTATTATATTTTCACCGGAACTATAAACGCAAACGAAATTTGAACACAATCGGATGTGGATAAGTTAAAATTGTTTAGCAAAACATGACCGAAAATCGTCCATCTTGAATGCGCCACATCGAATTTTTAAGATCTGATCAGAAACTCGTATTCCCTATCCCCAAGAGCCCCCGTATACCAATTTTGGTTGAAATCGGACAAACTTATGTGTTTTCCCCCCTCCACTCCCCTGGTAGAGAGGAGGGTTGCCTAATAATGACATAATATTGTATTGTTACTGGAACTATAAATGCATGCCAAATTTCAAGGCAATCGGATGTGTTAGTTAAAATTGGTTAGTAAAAGATGAACGAAAATCATCCATCTTAAATCCGGCATTTGGATTGTCAAAATCTGATTAGAAAATTTTAACTTTAGGTATCGTCAGTGGCTGGGTATCGCATATCGGTCACATCGTCGATTCACCTAAGAAACAGTTGTATTACTCTATAACCTAAGGAAATTTTGAAAGGCTTGGCAAGCACGGCAATCTCACCCGTTCTCAGCTTCTTTAGATGAAAGCATTCGGTTTATGAATCGAATAGAAAAAGAATTTAGTTTTCCTTTTGTAGTTCTGTCTTTGTCACCGTAAACTTAAAATTTTTAATTTGTACCTGTTCAGAATACCATTTATTTAATTTTTCTTAGTAATAATTAAAATGGTTTACCTAGACCATTTTATTTGTATGTACAAAAATACGTTAGCTCTTTTAAATTCAAATAATTATTGCCGCGCAAATATGTTCGCCCTCCCAAAAAGAGGTGTTTTCAAGATGCGCGCGCATGCTTCGCGAAAAAGACAGAATGAAAAATTATTAGATAGAAGCGCCATATTCGCGATCACATAAAAGAAAAAATTAATCTAACCCGCAATTACCGCAATTTACTAAAAACTATTACCCTTAAACTAAATTAAGTGATATTGTGCATCAACTACATCATAAGAAATTATTGGATCCAGTGAAACTCGCCAGAAAATCACCCACCAATTTTGGAATACGCAGGAGCACGTGAACAAGGTAGGCGAACATTCGTTTTTCTTTAATTCAAATTAGGTTTCAAAATTAAGGTTCGTGGAACCAGCCTTTATCGAAAGGTATTTTTTGTTTATTTTTGTACATAAAAATAAAATAGTCCTTCGACCACGAATTCTTTTTTGAAGTCTTTCATTTAAAGTTCAAATCCTTTTTATCGCCATTTTTATCCAGGTCCCTCAAAATTTAATTTACAAAATTGACCGCTAGGTGTGCAAAGTCGCGTGACGTTGTTTCGAACCTCCTTCCTTGATCGGTGGTGGGAGCGCCTACACGTGGTATACTTACCAAAACAAAACAAATTTATTTTCCAAATTTAGTACGAAAATAGCCGCGGTCCAGTGAGCGAAAATTCTTATCTCCTTTTTTATTTACATTTACTCGCGACGGAGTTTGAATTTTTTTTATCAAATAAAATTATACTAGTGTATTAGTTGGGAGTCAACAATCATTTTTTTTTACTGTACACGCTAACTCCTGCTAATTCTTACAAAAATAATAAGACACAATGTCTGCTGAAAAGCTTAAAAAGTATCAAGCTCTTCGGAACATAGAAACAAACAGGATTGAAGAAATGTTAGATGTCGGAAAAAAGGCTATGGTAACTCAGTCTTTCCAGAATAACTTTTTTGGTAGATACGAACATATTAACACTATTTACGAGGAGTTTTATGAGTTACATAATAAAATTATGCAACTGATATCTGAAGATGCTGATTTTACCGCTCAAGATGTAGTCAGAAAATCTTTTGATAACAATTATTATGAAATTAAATCAATCTATTTACAGTTAACAGGTAATAAACACTCTGCCGCGAATTCCAATCAAAACACCTCTGATCACACGGTACCGCTAGAACCCTCGCTAAAATTGAGAATTTTTCGGGGTGATTTTAAAGAGTTTAATACATATATTGATGTTTTCTATGTTCTGGTACATAATAATTCCAAACTATCAAATATTTCAAAATTTTCCCATTTAATTAATTCACTGGAAGGTCCGCCAAAAAACTTGGTACAATGTCATCCCCTATCTGCTTCTAATTACATAATAGCATACAACGCGCTAAAACAAAGATATTGCAACAAAAGGGCAATTTCTTCCCAACACTGGAGAGAAATTATGAAAACCCCGCGATTAACAGAAGATAACCCGCAAATGCTACGAAAATTAGTAGATACCTTTGTAGAAAATCTCGCCGCGCTACAAAATCTAGGTTTTCCCGTGGACCAATGGTCTTTTGTATTGGCAGAAGAGCTACAAAAACGCTTAAATACTGATTTATTAACCCGCTTTGAAAATAGTTACGCATCAACAGAACCTCCTACTTACGAAGATATCATAGAGTTCCTCAAAAAACAATGCATTGCATTAGAAAACGTAAATTCCACTATGGAAACCCGCTCACACTCTTCGAAAAAACAGCAATCTAATTCACAGAGCCGCTATAATACATATTTTACCGCAAAAAATGAAAATAGTAATAATAATACACGCCCTTGTCCCATATGCAAAAATATAGATAATCATAATATATACAAATGCACAGTTTTTCTCAGTAAAAATCCAAAAGAAAGATATAATTTAATAAAACAAAACCGTTTATGTACAAATTGTTTACAAAATCATAATGCGCAGTCGTGCAATTCTACATTTACGTGTCCCACATGCGCGAAAAAAAAAATAATTTTGTTTTTCAACCTATGAACAGCAATAATAATGAACAAAATTCTTACCTCACTCGCAATATGCCACAAAATAATCAAAATCGCACTCAAACGCACAATAGCCCGCCAATATGTTACCCAAACGCAACCACTTCACAAAATGAAAGCTCTCAATCTTCTACCAATAATTTATGTGCTTTACATATTCCATCAAATATTTCTTCTACTGTTTGCAATGTAGCTTGTTCTTCAGGAGTTCTTTTATCTACATTAAAAGTTCATATCCAAGATAGTTTTGGAAATTTTCAAGTAGCCCGCGCTGTACTTGATTCTGGAAGTGAATCTTGCTACATTAGTAAAATATTAGCTAAAAAACTTTGCTTGAACAAAAACAAATTCTCCGTAAATATTCAAGGCGTGGGGGGCATGCAAACTCTCTCGAGTAATGGCTTTGTATGCTGCACTATAAAAACAATAAATAAATCAAATCCAACTTATGAATTTGATGCCATAATCATGGAAAATCTGACCTCTAATTTACCAAGGTGCAATATTGACACAAGTGATTGGACTTTCTTGTCAAATTTGAGCTTAGCCGATAAGGATTTTAATATTTCAAGCCCAATTGATTTACTGTTAGGAGCCAACCTATTTCATAAAATTTTGTTGGATGGAAAAATCACTATAAATGAAAATCTACCTACCTTTATTAATTCTACGTTTGGCTACTTAGTTATGGGCAGTATAAATCAACAAAATAACAGGGAACCTTCTACAATAAATACTTATTTCACTACCAGTTTTTATGATACTTTAAACGAAACAATATCTAAATTTTGGACACTTGAAGAAGTGCCAATAAAAACACTATTATCTCCTGACGAAACAAAATGCAATGAAATATTCACAAGCACCACTTACCGCACCGATTCTGGCCGCTACGTGGTCTCGCTCCCGTTCAAAGATATCAACAATCCGCCAAAATTTGTAAATTCAAAATTACCCGCTTTAAAACGATTTTATTCACTTAGTAGTAGACTGATAAATAATCCCGATGTACAAAACCAATATTGCGATTTTATGCGCGACTATTATGACAATAATTACATGGAACTCGCATCTACAGAAGACGATTCTGCTTTTTTTCTCCCACATCATTGCATTTTGCGCCCTAATGTCGTAACCACAAAAATACGCATTGTTTTTGACGCTGGATCAATGGACAGCAATTTTACCTCGCTTAATAGCAATCTGTTAGTAGGGCCTAAACTCCAAAAAGATCTTTCAAGCATATTACTTAATTTTCGAGTTAATCCTATAGCTATTACCGCAGATATCAAAAGCATGTATTTAAGAATTTTACTAAACCCCGCCCAAGCTCAAAAATACCAAAGAATCGTATGGAGATTTTCTCCAAGTGAACCATTGAGACAGTATATTTTAAAAACAGTAATTTTTGGCGTTAATTCTTCACCTTTCTTAGCATTGCGTACTTTGCAGCAATTAGCTATTGATGAACAACAAAATCACGAACTTGCTGCGCAAGTTTTATCCTCAGACGTGTATATAGATGACCTAGCCACTTCTTGTAAAGATATATCTACTGCTATAGCCCTTCAAAAACAATTAATCTCTTTATTAGGTAAAGGACAGTTTGAATTAAGAAAATGGGCTGGCAATAGCAAAGAATTTCTATCTTATTTACCCAAAGAACATTTACAAGATGAAGCCTACGTTTTTGATTTAGATTCCACCAGCACCATAAAAATTTTGGGTTTAAAGTAGAATCCTAATTCTGATACTTTCTTCTATTCGGTGACTCCTTTACATACGATTTGTACTAAAAGAAATATGTTAAGTGATCTTGCAAAAAATTTCGACCCGCTAGGCTATCTTACGCCTGTCACTGTTGTAGCTAAATTATTAATCCAGCATCTCTGGAAACTTAAAATTGACTGGAACGAACCAGTCCCGCATAATATAGCGTCTTAATGGGAAGATTTTAAAACACAATTACCACAAATTATCAACGTTCAGATTCCGAGATATTTAAACACAAAAAACGCAAAATATTTTGATTTATGTGGTTTCAGTGACGGAAGCTTGAAAGCTATGGCAGCTTGTGCTTATATCCGCATTATTTTTGAAGATAAAATCGAAACCTATTTACTTTCTGCTAAATCAAAACTTGTCCCTCTTAAAGGACTTACTGTCCCAAGAATTGAATTATGTTCCGCCTACCTACTTACCAAATTAATTGATTTTATTAAAAATACATACGCCAATCGAATTGAATTCAAAAATATTTTCTTGTTTTCTGATTCTACCACAGTCTTACATTGGTTAAATTCAACCCCTAATAAATGGAGGACATTTGTAGGTAACCGCATATCCTTAATTCAAGAAAAGGTACCCACCGCTATTTGGAATCATGTCCCTACTCATTTAAACGTAAGTGACTGCGCAAGCAGAGGTTTGTTTCCTGAAAAATTTGTGCAAAATTTGGTGTGGTGGACTGGTCCAGAATTTCTTAAATTACCTGTTTCTCAGTGGCCTACAAATAAAACGCCAGAAGTTCCTATTGAATCAATAAAAAATGAAGAACGTAAAATTATTTTGGCTACATTTAGCACTTTAGATTCCATTGATTTAATTTTACAAAAATATTCTTCGTTAGATAAAATTACCAGAATAATTTGCTATGTTCAAAGATTTATATTGAACCTAAACAATCAAGAACCAATTAAAACCAAATCTTTTACGCAATCTCATTATCAAAACGCCTTATTCTTAATTATTAAACGCACGCAAAGTTTATTTTTTAATGCTGATATTCAAAAATTAATTGATAAAAAATTACCTTCAAAACAATTTCGAAAATTGGGTGCATTTTTAGATCCAAACGGCATCTTACGCGTAGGAGGTCGCCTACGGAACTCCTTATTAGAGTACGATAAAAAATTTCCCATAATTTTACCCCGTTCATGCCGCTTTACAGACTTAATTATCGAAGATACGCATAAAAAACACTTTCACCCTGGTCTCCTTACGTTACAGTTTCTTCTAGCTCAGAACTATTGGATTTTATCATCACGTCGCGCTATAAAAAAGATCTTATCTAGTTGCATAAAATGCTGGAGACTAAACCCAACTTCTTTAACCCCACCCATGTCTAGTTTACCAACATTTCGCGTTACGCAAGCTAAAGCTTTCTCCGTAGTTTCAATAGATTTTGGAGGTCCCTTTTGGATCACCCTTGGAAAACATAGAGGCGTTAGAAAGGTTAAATGTTACATTTTAGTTTTGGTTTGCACTGCAACTAAAGCAATTCACATTGAATTGTGCACTGAGCTTTCTTCTCAAAATTTTTTGTGTGCGTTACGCCGTTTTATCGCCCGCCGTGGACGACTATCTAAAATAATATCTGATAACGCGCCGAATTTTATCGGCGCTAATAGATACCTATTAGACATTATGCAAGACGCCGCCGCTGAAGAAAAAATTGAATGGGTATTTTTACCCCCAAATAGCCCCCATTGGGGCGGTTTACATGAAGCAGGAATAAAATCTGTAAAAACACATTTAGCTCGAGTTATCGGAACGCAAATACTAACCTACGAGGAATTAAACACCGTATTAATCCAAATAGAATCCCTTCTTAATTCCAGACCGCTTCAAGCAATGTATTCTGATGCAACTGATTATAATTATATTTCTCCAGGCCATTTTTTAAGCCTTGAACCGCTCACTTGTTTACCAGACCCGGATCTTTCGCATTTAAAATTAAATAGACTTGATCGGTATCAACTTTTACTTAAAATGCACAGAGATTTTTGGTCAAAATGGCACTCCGAATACCTACACACATTACAACAAAAGTCTAAATGGTTCAATCCTGAAAACTCTTTAAAAGAAAATTCCCTTGTGGTTATTAAACAAGATAACGCTCCACCAATGAAGTGGAAACTAGCAAGAGTTACACGAATTATCCCTGGGAAAGATGGTGTAGTACGTGTAGCCGAGGTACGCACCGATCAAGGAACCTATTTACGCCCGCTGGTAAAATTATGTCCACTTCCGGACCCAAAAAACGACGTATAATATTTGTACTTTGCATACCTACGTTTTAAATTTAAGTTTAAGTCAAGCATTCTTTTTTATTAAGAATTATTTTATTATTTTTTTTTTTTTTGAATTTCGCAAAATTCTCCTTTGCAAAATTAAGGGGGGAGTATGTTCAGAATACCATTTATTTAATTTTTCTTAGTAATAATTAAAATGGTTTACCTAGACCATTTTATTTGTATGTACAAAAATACGTTAGCTCTTTTAAATTCAAATAATTATTGCCGCGCAAATATATTCGCCCTCCCAAAAAGAGGTGTTTTCAAGATGCGCGCGCATGCTTCGCGAAAAAGACAGAATGAAAAATTATTAGATAGAAGCGCCATATTCGCGATCACATAAAAGAAAAAATTAATCTAACCCGCAATTACCGCAATTTACTAAAAACTATTACCCTTAAACTAAATTAAGTGATATTGTGCATCAACTACATCATAAGAAATTATTGGATCCAGTGAAACTCGCCAGAAAATCACCCACCAATTTTGGAATACGCAGGAGCACGTGAACAAGGTAGGCGAACATTCGTTTTTCTTTAATTCAAATTAGGTTTCAAAATTAAGGTTCGTGGAACCAGCCTTTATCAAAAGGTATTTTTTGTTTATTTTTGTACAGTACCCATCGATTTTATTAAACCCCTATGTAGCCAATTTTGATTTAATTCTAAAAAACTAAATCTTTTCCCCCCTCCACTTCCCTCGTTAGAGGAAGGTGGGTACCTGAAAAATGTATTTTCACCGGAACTATAAACGCATACCAAATTTGAACAAAATCGGATGTGGATAAGTCAGTTAAAATTGGTTGTCAAAACATGACCGAAAATCTTATCAAAAACTGGTATTCCTTATCCCCAAAAGCCCCCGTATACCAATTTTTGTTGAAATCGGACAAAGTTAGGTGTTTTTCCTCCTCCACTCCCGTCGGAGTGGAGAGGGGTGCCAAATAATGACTTATTATTTTATTGTCACTGGAACTATAAATTCACGCAAAATTTAAAGGCAATCGGATGTGTAAAAGATGACCAAAAATCGACCATCTTGAATCCGCCACATTGAATTTTCAAAATCTGATTAGAAATTCGTTATCTCCATCCCCAAGTGCCCCAACACACCAAATTTCAACGAAATCGGGAGTACTTCAACTGTACCATGCTCCACCTCCTTCGAGTAGGGGGGGGGAGCTGTCAATATAATCACCCTATATTCTTGTGTTGTCATCACAACTTTATAAGCATGCCAAATTTAAATCTGTTCGGATGTCCGGAAGTTGGTCAAAATTAAGTTGCAAGATTCTACCCAAACAAACATATCTACATAGTTATTACATATATACATACATTGCAAGTTAAATAAAATCGAACTATTAAAATACTTAGCATGGTTACTACTCCAAATAGGTACCTATTTTATTAAAATTAAATTTCCAATATAATCAACTAAACTCTTATTTGAAATCGCCTTTAATAACCAATCTTAATTTTTTATCAAAATCAATGAATAGCGAGCTTTCCCTCAAAAAAGGTAATGGTAAGCGTAGATCCGGATTTCGCACTTGTGGTGCTCATCAGTACGGTGCTAGAAATTAGGAGATAATTCCTAGCACCGTACTGATGAGCACCACAAGTGCGAAATCCGGATCTACGGTTACCATTACCTTTTTTGAGGGAAAGCTCGCTCTTCATTGATTTTGTTATTTATTCACCCTCACTAAATCCCTTTTTAAATTAATTTTTTATTTTCTGACTTTTCACCTCCGAGATTATTAACAATCTTAAGATGACGAATACCATGTACTGACCTCATGTAATGTGAGTCAAATTAAGGTATAATAATTTTTTAATTTTTTTGGGTACTGAAGCTGATGAATTATTAAAAGTTTTAATTATTATTTGGCAAATATACAATCAGATAGCCAACATAATTAAGCACAATGTTTTTTTATGGCAAGCCAACCGTTTTTGGGATATATGCAATAATCTGGTAAAATCAAACCTAACCCACTTAGCTCATTGGAAAATAATGTGATTTAAATAGAGCCTTCTAAGGTGTTTTTTCTCAAAATCACATGTTTTCATGTGAAAAACTCACAACTTTGTAACCTTAGGTATCACTGACAAAAAATGTCAGTGTCATGTTTTGTTGGTGTCATCTGCTTCTCTGAAAATAAATTCCTTAACTAACCGAATTTGAAAAGCCCAAATCGGTCGGTTCGTCGACTAGCAGTCCATTGGTGGACAGAACAAGGCCACAATTTTGTGAATAAGAAGAAATTATCAAGAAGAAGGAACTGTCCGGCAAAAGGAAGGCACTGGCTTGAACAAAATCTGTAAATCTCAGCAAGTGATCAATTTTCTAGAAGAGCACCCAAATACAAATACAAAAGCTCCTTATCTTCATTTACTAAATTACAATTTAAAAAAATCAAGTTTAAAACCACGTAAGTTCCAAAGAAAAATTCAACGGCAGCACAAATGAAAGTTTAATAGTTTAATAGTTATAAACAGTTGTTGATAACATATAAAATTAAGGAAAAAAAAACAATTTTACAAAAACTTAAAAAGTAATAAAAGATATTTAAAAAAATAGTGTAACTAAAATGTGAAGAACACCTACGTTAATATGCCTTATATTTTCTTTAACATGTAAGGCGCATTTATTCCTAAGTTAACTTAAGTTGTTTATGTTTTTAATATGTACGGGTAATAAATTGTGCAGCTTGATACAAGTGGATTTATTACAATGATTTGCATACGGAAACTAGAATAGCAAAAATGTACTATTAGTTTCTTACGATATTATGTTTATTTTTTCAAAAATTATAACCTACAGTTGAATACCGTAAACTGTAAAAGTCAGTTACAAAAAGCACCGCAATTGGCAAAATTTATCAGACCTACAGCTGGGGGGGACCACAATAAGGGACCCAAATATTTTCAATGCTACATTTTGTAGCCTTTTTGTAACTATTGCGTTACGGTTAAATTAATTTTGTAGCTATGGTGCTTTTCGCGAAAACGCGACCCCCCTAGCTTAACCGTTAAGCTGAGGATCCACCCCATAACTTCAGTTCTGCTAAAGCTAAAAAGTTCAAGTAAACACCACATTTTGTAGCTCTGCTTGTTTGAGGGAACCACTTATATAGGCCAAATGGCCAAATAGGCCAAATGTACAATGTGATATATTTTTCTTACTTAACACAACTTAATGGTTGTTTCATAGAGCACAGTCTTGGCTCTCATCTGACGTATTAAAACATTTTGTAGCTGGTGCCGTTATATAGGCCAAATATATAGGCCCAATGTACTATGTGATATATTTTTGCCAACCCAACCCTAGGAATATTTAAAAACTTTTAATATGTGATCCCTCCGATTAAGCTAAGCTACAAAATGTGGTGTTTATTTGAACTTTCTAGCTTTGGCATAATTGAAGTTATGGGGTGGTACCTTAGCTTAACGGTTAAGCTGGACGGGTCGCGTTTTATGGAAAACGGCTACAGCTACAAAATTAATTTAACCGTAACGAAATAGCTACAAAAAAGCTACAAAATGGAGCATTGAAAATATTTGGGCCCGTTATGATGGCTCCCTCAGGTTAACCGACGTGCTAACTTCTGCTGTACGCTTTTTATGGGGCGCCAGGTGAACATGATACCAAAAAAGTCGGAATTACTTTGGATTAAAAGCGTTTTAAAACCCAGAATGAGACGTATTTGGGTTTTGATTCCGCTTTGGTTTTAATTCCAGATTTAATCGCAATTTAGTACTCTTGTACTCATGAAAACGTTGCATAAATATTTTTCTAATATATCACAACACGAAATTAGCTTTTATTTAACCCACTACCAAATCATGTTCACCAAAACATATTGTTTTGCCTGGGGGGCGATTTAGCCCATATAGACAAGTATTTGTCGACAACTTTTTTTATCTACTACTTCTTGAATAATTTTACCTGCTCAGTTTGGACTGACCCATGATGCTGTGAAAGTTTTCCTGGTATTTTTTTGAAATTCACCACTGCACTTTTAAGTTAATTAAGTTAATCCTTTAATCATGAAAATACCGTAAGAATGATCCATTTTGTATGATTTATAATCGATTTGATCACACGAAGTAAACAAGTAAGCCAATTTTTTCTGATTTAGGCAATGTTGTGACATTTTGATCTACTATTTTTAATTACGTTTAAAAATCTAGAGTGTATTTGCCACAATTTGTAATCGAGTTGGCCATGCTGGTCTTTTGAGCCTATACCGAATGTAAGGAAATTTTGTGAGGTGAGAAGGTGGCCAAGTGGAAAGGGTTTCTAATACTCGATTAAATGATCCTAGTTCTTGCTCAAAACCGTGAGTTCACAACTCGTATCGACCATATATATACTTTTTTAATTTTGGAAGCAATTAGTAGGTATATTTAACTAGATAACGGATGTTTCAAACTCATTAAACTTGAACTTGAACTATATTTTCGTTAAAGCAAAAACCTAAAAAGCAACACAAAAAAAATAAATTTTGGTTAAATTGAAAACAGCTCTTCAGTTTTTTAAAATATCGCATTAGCTTGCACCTTCATAAACCACTCAAAACAACAAGAAAGCGCAAATTAATAAAATAGCTATCATATATTACAGAACACTTAGAGAAATAAGATGTAAAGAACGTCTTTAATTAGTGTCTAATAAATCATATTATTATAAAATCTCTAAACCACAATAATTAATATATAGCAAAACCATACACACTAAGCAAGGTCTGTTACGTTACAGGTTTTCAACGTTGAAAAAATGTAGAATTAATGTAACTTTGTATACGTTAAGAAAAATGTTAAAAAAGTAAAATGTAAGTTCAAAATTAACATTCTATGTGAAAGTATCGCTGATACACGAAAGAAGCGCTAATTTGACGTTAATATTTAATCTTGGGTTTAACAAGAATTTTAAGCGATAAAGTAACTGAAAAATAACATTATTTGAAGTTTAATAAATGTCAAATTTAAAACAAATTTGGTTCTTACTTTAAGACACACTTGGTTGTTTATTGGAAAATGAGCAAATACAATTGTAATTTTTATGCAAAAGTTCCATAATTAATGAAACTTTTAACCCAAATATGGCAAAAATTTTTGAAAATATAAATCCTGCAATTTTTTTGATAAGTAGGATATGTATTCCCAGTAACGTATGATCATTTTATGATTTGATTTTTTTACGGTTCGACGAAATTATATAGGTAAGTAGGTAGTTCAGTCTTTTTTTTTAAATTTTGCCAAATTATGATTCGATCAAATTATTGTGATTCAATATTTGTATATTTTTTTTTAATTGTAACTGAAACCTTTTCATATTTATTTTATTTACTAAAAACAAGTAGTTAAATTGATAATAAAAAAACAATTTCAGAGGTTTTAAAGCATAAAAATATATTTTTTATGTTGTTTGAACCAATATTTAACAAGTAAGGGGTAAATTTTAAAGAAATAATTTTACCTTGCCATGCAAAATTAAATGTTACATGCAAGTCACATACTTGTTAAAAAAATCAAATTTAACACTGTTATGTAAATGCTTAGAACAATTGATGTAAGTAACAGGTCACAAAAATACGTTAAGGTAATGTAAATGTAACAGGTTTCTGCTTGGTGGGTATCATTTTAAAATAAGATATTTTAAACTCCAACTCGACAAAAGTGTAGATAAAGGTACAAAAAATAATTTTTTTACAATGCATATATATAATTGTACGTATATGTAAATTAAAAACTTGATTTATTTTGAAGTAAAATAGATATTTTCCTAACAAGGTCAAAAAATCCACTTCATTGACCAAAAAACGTAGGAGTTCGGTCATTAGCAAGCAGTGGAGTGCGGAAAAAATTATTTTGGAAAGCTTTAGGAACCATTGTTTTTCTAAGAGCGTGAGGAAAATAATATTAAATAGTCAATCAAAAATCAAAGATTTTTTACCGCCATTAGCGCAAAATATTCTGCTCTCTCAAAAATTACCAGAGGTATGTAATACCTTTCAATAAAATGGAATTTTTTGAAGATTTTTCAATGTACAGGTTTTTCCGGATTTTTATTAGGTCAACTGGCAACTTGTTAACGTGGCCTTTAATTACCTTTCGTTCTAATATTTTTAAAAGATCCTAGATTTTTCTCAAGATATTTTTATTTTATTTACTTTAGTTTTTCTTTTAGCCTTGTAAATAAGATAATTAGAAAAACTGTGCTACTTATTCACCCATATTTTCCATTTTTATTTTCGAGTTAAGTTCCTTCACTTGCAGGGAGTGCATCTTCTAAAGCCAAAACAAAAATAAAAAATGTTCATCGAAAAAGTAATGAAATTGAGTTTTTGTTGGCTTGTGTTCATTTCAAACGCGAGTATTCTAAAAAATTCCATGAATTTTCTAAAAAACTACTTCAACGTGAACGTAATTAAAAAAGGCGATTCCAACAAGGTACCACTTAATCAGGGGCAGATACAGCCGATTTCAAAGGAGGAGCGGTTTGGGCAATGTTGGCTTAAGTTGTAGTTAGGTTAGCTGCAAAGGGGGGAGCAATTGCCCCCCAGCCCCGGTGTTGTATCCGACCCTGACTTAACCCATGTTCCCTATTAAAATTATAGGGATGAGTTTGATTTGAACCCTCTAAATGGATGCACCCTACAGATAAGCCAAAGAAGACAAAATGTGTCAATAGTGGTGCGTATTTTGAAACAGCTAAAAAAATATTTTTCTCAAAAGTAGAAATCATCGGTGTGGCTTTTTGAAGTCTCAGAAGGAAATACTCATTGGACGTCGAGGAGCATACTTCACCTCTCAACATTTTTAAATTTTTACGTATTTTTACTAGGTCAATTATTCTTCTTTTTTACTTCCCTCGCTAAAGGGAAGTACTGTAATCATCGAAAAATCCCACTTCAAAATTTTCATGATCTTCCACGAATTTTGAGGTTCCGAATAGTGATAAGCACGAATCCAGACGCCGTCGCTCTGTCTGTCGGTCTGTCTGTCGCCTACTTTGTAGCCACTCCAACTCAAATACGCCCTCACTAATCATAACAAAATTTTACATAGTGATTACTTTTGTTGACGCGCAGACCCCTATTGTTTTTGAGCATTCTCATAGTAGACCCTTCGGAGCTCCCCCAAAAAACTTCATCCCTAAAAAAAAAATATTTTTTTTTCTTACCATGTGATACCTCCTTGGAAAGCTTATAAAAATTGTAGTTGAATGGCGCCAAAAATCTCATAAAAATGCAAAAAAGAATTGAAAGATTCAATTTTCTGTGCCATATATCTCGAGTTATGAAACAAAATGTTAAATAAAAAGTAGCTTAGGATAAGATCCAGATCACACCCTATTATCTTGTCAAATTTCATACAAATCGGTTCAACCGTTATTGCGTGATTAATGGACAAAAATCTTATGTATACGAGGATATATATAAGCACATGAACGAACTCAAATATGTGTATATGATCTAAAGTTAGCACTGTACCAAGTTAATTTTAAAAAATATGCAGAAAAAAGTAAAAAATATAGAATTTTCTGACTGACATGGCAGCATTTATTTAGCATTTAATATTCTAGATCATTGGGACCACTCTGCTACTTTTCTGGACCATTCTAGCATGGCGCACTTCTATATTTAACGGGTAGCCAGAAGAGCAGGTCATATCTTGGAAACTACAATAACAGCACAAAATTTTATTTTTTTTTTAAATAGCACTTAATTAGCACTAATTTTTTGAATCATAAAATCTTTGCACTGCTGATTTTGTACTGCTAACTTTAAGGACGTGCTAGGTACACCCGCCGTTAGATGAAAGTGAAGCCAACTTAAGTTGAGCGCTAATCGGTTGGTGCACAGATAACTTTGATTTTAATATTTTTATACTATTTCTAAATCGAAAATAGAATTCGTTTTATATCAGAGAAGTATAAAGATTTTGAGTACAAGAGTGCCTCACGATAAAAAGAAAATTGCTGTTAAATTTCACAGGAAAATAAAAAACTGTTGTATACTGATCATTCCAAATTCTCGGAACCATTTTTAATAAGGAACAAAGTGGAACTGTCATTCCCATTGTACATCTGCATAGGTTAAACAATTTTAATATACTCCTTTATACAATACCTAGTATTTTTTTTCGCTGCGCCGGGCAAATTGATTAGTTGCTGCCCTAATATACCAAAGGCGGTTGCAGATTTTTTTGAAGGCAGGGCGATTAGTAGGTGCTAGGTGTGTCTAATTACTCACTAAAAAAATATTTATTTATTTTTGGGCGGATATAGTCTCAAGTTTAGATTTATTGCGAAAACTATGATTTCCATGCTCCGTACTGATAAAAATTTTTATTTGGGTTAAATAAAACTGGATATGATTCAAAGAAATATTTGTTTAAACAGACTGTTCTTGAATCAAAGTCATTATCTATTTATATCAAGCCTCAAAATTGGATTTGAGTGAAACAGATTTTTGCTTAGTGTAAGTAAAAATTTATTTATAATAAATAAATTAGGTATTTGACATAAATATCGATTTATTCTATTTGATGTCAAAATTTCTCAAGTCAAATTCACGAAATCTTTAAACTTAATTAAACTGTGCATTTAAAACAAAATTCTCTACTCATTCTTTTCATTCCGCCATCATCAGTGTTTAGTAATAACGTATAGGGTGTCCCAATAACTCGTTAAAAGGAAATAAACCAGTTAAATTATGTTTAAAAAAAGTAGGAGCATGAGATGCGAGTTATTATTATAAGTAATCTATTTATTCATTAATTTAATTTAAAATATGTACTGGGCGTACGAAAATCCTCGGGCGCACACATACAGGGTATCCCAAAAGTTCGAGTCTACCCTAATATCTCCAAAATCAAAAGAGGCAGAGGAGTAAAATTTTACACAATTAGATGGCTTACGAAAAAGTATCTTTTTGGATGCTAATTATCGCACCCGTCATTAAGCAGGCGAAGCTAGGGCGGCGATGATACTTTTAGAGATAGCCTGTATATTTTGGAAAATTTAAACAGAGCTTTTTCTTCTGTTTCCAAAAACCTCTTTTCTTTAACGGTTTTTAAATAAAATAGAAAAATCATCTCAATAAAACCAATGAGTTAAACAAGAAATCAGATATTCGATGATTCTTTGAATTAATGAGTTAATGAAAAAGGTAACAAATTAGTTACTTTTGGAAACAGAATGAAAAGCTCTATTCAAATTTTAGAAAATATACAGGGTATTGCATTTTAAAAAAAAGTATTGTCTTGGCCCTTCCTCCGCCCCTTAATAAATGGCCGCACGATTAGCATCCAAAAAGATACTTTTTTGTAAACCATCTAATTGTGTGAAATTTTACTTCTCTGTCTCTTTTGGTTCTGGAGATATTAGGGTGAACTCGGATTTTAGGACACCTTCTATATATGAATACAAAAAATGTTTTTTTAGCAATAGGGAAGTAAAATCAGGTTATTTTACGTTTTATACCCCTTCTTAAAACATTTAATAAGTAAGATTTTTTGGACGGAAATTATTCTTTGTTCAACGATCTGGTTACGGTAAGTTAAGTAAAATGGAATGGTTATTTGACTTCAAGAATTTAAAAAAATGCTTAACCTGCTTTTTTTTCCGGCATATTACGTCTTCAAAGAGGCTTTTTCCGGTGAATTTTTTTACAAAAAAGGCACACTTTTTATTTGTATTTAATTGTTGAGCTACCTTTAATCAATGTAGATGAATCCCGAGACGCTAGAGGGTAACGGGAACGGTTTTTAAAATAAAGCGTTGGTTCGAAGCAATCGTGTGGCCAATAAAAATGATTAATGTCGAAAACGGCAGGTATACGTATAATTAATGCTTTTTCTGGCAACTGTCCCACAATACATGCTTCTTCCGTAAATTTTTGTTGTTTCTAATAGGTCATATTTTTGACAATAAATAATCAGTAAAAACATTTAAAAAACTACTTAATAAATTGCACGACCTTTCCGCTCCGTAAAAAGAATGATTTGTAACAGTGTGGTATAAGGTTTTATTTTAAAACAGTGTTTTGTGAAATAGTATATTACATAACGAAAGAACAAAGTGAGATATTTTACACGAACTTGAATGTTGTGAACGAGGCGCTAGCCGAGTGAAATAACACGCGAGTGTCAGAAAGTTACTTTTTATCGAGTTGTGTACGCTATTTTTTCTCCGAGCACTTTAGGATTTAACTCTTATTTTTATTATTAATAATTTTTTTTTCATTTTCATCTCAAGAGAAGAAAGTATTTTCTTCTCTAGGGAAGAAAATGGTTTCGGTCTATTTTCGACGCTTCTACAAATCATAGCCTATTAGATACCTACATTGTTTGGATGGTTTGCTGTCATTCATTTTCGTCACTAGAGAAGAAAACATTTTCGTCTAGAGACGAAGATAAAATTGATATGCGTGTGAAATATGAAACTTTCTGAGGAGTTATAGAGTGCAGATTTGGTTAATTTCATGTGTGGTCGTAGGAAAAAACATTTTTATAGATACTTAATACTATCTATAAGGAGTACAACTTCATATACTTGAGTGATTTTCTTTATATAAGCAAAAGTTAATTTAATTCACCAATATTATTTGTCCAGTCCATTCTACACATCTTTTGCATGTCTGTATATAATTTAAATGTCAAAGAACAATATGAAATTGTACTACTTTAACAGATTCATGCTATTTCTCAGTGTAATGCTATCGCAACAGATAATGAAACGTATTTTCTCTCAGTGTGTTAAGTATACCATCCCCACCACTCGATTTTGCAAGCTAGCGCTTTGTCGCTTCTGGTCTGACTCTTCTGGGGCTCGATTCTGGGCGTAATAGAACGATCGTACCCTGAGAAGTGATCACTTCTATTAAAATCCAAAATTGCGTATTCTGGGACCAGCCAATCGCACCAAAGTCATTTGAACGACGCACAGTGGTCAATTTTTCGGAAAACGCGGACATAAGTGGAAAAATTAAAAATGTATCTAAATTTGCTCCTATATGGTTGTCAAGATAGGCGAATAGTTGGCCAGAGAATAAACTATGCTTTTTACGAGTTTGACATTACGCATCAGTATTCAACATCAAATTTCAAATAGAAGACCCAGAGTATGACAGTATTCAACTGTTAATATCTCGAAAACAGATACGTTATATAAATATGCTTAGAATTTAAAAATAAAATGCAAAAATGCAATAATATTCTTTCATTTGGAAGTTTAGGTTGGCATTCTTTTTAATATATTTTCTTTTTCTTTTTCTAAACTAACATTTTTACTTTAATTTGGCTCATTAATAAATATATATCTTTTTCCTCTTAAAAATGTCTTAAGATAAATATGAAAATTCACACGATCATCCTGTCTGTGCATAAAAACTAAATATTTTGTACGATTAAATTACAATGTGGAAGTTTTTTTTAATGTCCGCGTTTTTACAAAAATCGACCACTGTGCGAGTCCTACTCTAAAAGACGGTCAAGTTTGTCGTAGCATGCGCATTAGCGAGTAAAATATCGATCGGTCGTTCGTCCAATAGCGTGTTCTGAAATAATATAAGTGACGTTTTTCACACGAGCTTTCCTACAAAACCCAACTACTGGGTCTAGTCGAGAGAACGGCTTCGCTCAAAAATTGTTGTTCAAGGCAGCTCTGCGCGTGCCCATAATAGTTTGGTGATTATTCGATCGTCTCGTCACTGCTTTTAAGTGCGTTTATTGGTTGAATTTACTTTTCTTCTCTCAGGCGAACGATCACTTCCTATGACTTCCAGAATCGGTACCCAGAGGTTTCAGGGAGCTTGGTCAGCGCGAGTGATGTATTTACATACTCGCGCTGCTCACTACCCTGCTTATTTTGCTGCTGACTGCCACGGAGGTGGGCATTATGTAAACGGGGTAAAAAAGTTGAAGCTTTAAACTCACCTTGCACTGTTACTTTTAAAGTTTTTTCCTAGTTCCTACTAATCATGATTCAAAATTTCTAAAAGTTAAATTAAAGCGGCGCAACAATAAAACACTTCTTCTTTTGTTGTCTGGGCGCGATGCTAAACAGCGGCAGCGGCACAATCCGAATAAAAGCGTATATATCCAAAAGTTTGCCTCTAAATTTAAATTCTCTCGTGAAAATGCGTTGCAATGTGCCATAGATGTAATCAGCGATAAAATTGTTCCTCGGAGGACTTTTCACTTTTCCACGACAAATCGAAACTGGTGCGCTTTGAAAATTAACAGGAGGTTATCACGCAAATAGACCATTTTGTCTTGCACGTTGATAACTTGTTTACTTTTACTTCCTTTTCCACGTATTATCAAAACAGCGAAGCGCCTTGGGCTAAATTGTATAGCATAAACTGATTGGCACCTTTTCTGCAAAACGTTTACATCAGTGCGCCTATTCTTGAGAACGTAAGAAGGAGAGTTCTTGCGACCTTTCACACTTTTTTACTGCCCCGCATTTTACAAGCTTTTATTTAACTTGCAATGTATGTAATTTGGCAACTTAATTTTGAACAACTTCCCGACATCTGATCGGCTTCAAATTCCGCATGCTTATATAGTTGCGATGACAACACAAGATTATGGTGTGATAAAATTGACGGCCCCCCATCTACTCGAAGGGGGTGGAGGGGGGTACAGTTGAAGTATGCCCCATTTCGTTGAAATTTGGTGTGTTGAGGCACTTGGGAATGGGGAATGGAAAAATTCAATATGGCGGATTCAAAAACGATCTTTTGCCAACCAATTTTAACTGACTTATCCACATCCGATTGTATTCAAATTTGGTAAGCGTTTATAGTTCCGGCTAAAATACAATAATATGGTATTCTCAGGTATCCACCTCCCGCTAACGAGGAAAGTGGAGGGGAAAAAAATTAGTTTGTTTGATTTCAGTCAAAATTGGCGTACAGGGGTTTCGAAGGAGGGGGATTATTAATTCTTAATCAGATTTGAAAATTTCAATATGGCGGATTCAAAATGGACGATAAGGGTACAAATCTAAAAAATTAAGGGTGTGTGTTCAAATTTAGTATGCGTTTATAATTCCGGCGACAATACAATAATATGGTATTATTAGGTACAAACTTCCCTCTAACGAGGGAAGTGGGGGCCGGAAAAGATTTAGTTTGTTCGATTTAAATGAATACTGGCATACAGGTGTTTTTTCGGAAAAGGAATATGAATTTTTTCAGATTTGAAAATTTCAATATGGCGGATTCAAAATCGACGATTTAGGTTACAAATCTAAAAATTATAAAATAAATTTTTAGAAAAAAAAAACTTTTAAGGAAAAAGCTTTTATTAAATGCACTCAAAAGTATAAAATAATTTTTTATCTTTCTTATACCATAATAAAAGCGATGGGCGCAAATTAAATATTTTAACTTTACGGTGAAAAAGAGAGAACTACAAAAGAAGAACTAAATTCTTCTTCTATTCGAATGATAAACATAATGCTTTCATCTAAAGAAGCTGAGAAACAGTAAGATTACCATGCTTGCCAAGCCTTTGAAAATGTCCTTAGGTTATAGATTAATACAACTGTTTCTTTGGTGAATCGTCGATGTGATCGATATAAGATACCTAAAGTTAAAGTTTTTAATTTGCGCCTATCAGCTTTATTATGGTAGAAGAAAGATAAAAAATTATTTTTTACTTTTGATTGTATTTAATAAAAGCTTGTTCTCTAAAATTTTTCTTTAATAAAATTTTATTTTTAGTTTTAATTACGGTAGTGTTAAGTACACAAAAACCCTGTCTTTAATTGCCAGATAATTCCCACAAGTTTTAAAAACTTTTTTAAACATAACCCTTAATTATTCTAACAAACACAAATTGAACGCATTTTATTTGACTCCAGTAGGTCAAAATTTATCAACAAGATTTCATTACATACAAATATATATACAGAGTGGATTCTTTAACTGGAAAGGTGCTTCTAGCGGCTTTAGGGAAGAGGCTTTAAAAAAAGCTAAAAACGAATCTTTACTGATATTTTACGGACTTTCCATCCATGATAAAAAAAGACTCTTAGGGCCCCCAACTGGAAGCCCAGGGCCAGACAACTATTTTTTTAAATAAGAAGGTACCACTTGTGGCACCTTTTTTGGAAAGTTTGTTAAAAGAGAAATATAACGTACTAGTTTTTTTACATCTGTCAACCAATGTGTCAAAATTTTTAAAAAAATAATTTTTTTGTCAATTGTTTTAGCTTTAATGTAAACTACATATTTCTTTATTTACTAAACGGAATAAAGAAAATACCACAAAAGGACATTATTGGCGAACCATTTCGGGGCACTCACTGAAGGCCTAGGGCCTATCTACATTTTTTTCATTAGGAGGTACCACTTGTGGCACCTTTTTGTAAAGCTTGTTAAAAAAAAATCGATTAAATTACTTTTTTTGACATGTGTCAATCCATGTGCTAAAAATTTTAAAAAATCTATTTTTGGTCGTTGATGGTTGACTGAAAAAGAAAATCGACGTGTGCTTTGAATCTATTTCCCTTTTATCTAATATCTAGTAAATTTAGAAAGAGGTAATTAGGCTGCGTCCCCAAATAGGGCGCCAATAATATCTTTGTGAGGTAGTTTATTTATTTCGCTTAGTAAATAAAGAAATATGTATTTTATTTTGAAGCTAAAAGAACTGATAAAAAATAGATTTTTTAAAAAATTTTTAACACATGGGTTAACAGATCTGAAAAAAAAATATTTACTCGAATTTCTTTTTTAAAAAGCTTCCAAAAAAGGTGCCATGACAAATATTTTGTTAGGCCCTGGGCCTGCATTTCAGTAAGGGCCCACAAATGGGTCGCCAATAATGTCCTCGTGTGGTATTTTCTTTATTCCGCTTAGTAAATAGAGATATATGTACTTATTAATTTTTTTTAAATTTTTGACACATTGGTTGACAGATGTCAAAAAAGACTAGTGCGTTAGGTTTATTTTTTAACAAGCTTTCCAAAAAGGTACTTTCTCATTAAAAAAATACTTGGTACGCCCTAGGCCTCCAGTTGGGGGCCCAAATTTTTTTTTATCATGGGCAGAAAGTCTGTAAAATATCATTAAACATTCGCTTCTAGCTTTTTTTTAAATCTCTTTCCTAAAGCCGCTAGAAGCACCGTTCCATTTAAAGAATCCACCCTGTATACAAAAATATATGTATCTATATATATATATATAGGGTGGGCCAAAAAACCTTGCACACTTTTAAATTTGCTATAACTTTTGATCGAATAGCTTGATTTCAATATGTTGTAACTTTTTGGAAAGACAAGACAACCGTTCAGAAACACCTTAAATTAGTATATATCTGCTCTTTTCGAACGTGCTACAAGTTTCTGACCAATCAATGTGCTTGGTTGTCGCTAGATGCGGATACGTATCCCGCGATGATTTACAAATAGCTTTATGTCTCTTTTGTTTTATGGTATCGCAAAAAAGACAATGACTATTATATCCGGTAAATTTGAGTCCCCCTCCTCGCGCTTATTAACGTTTTTTGAAAAGATGACTATACAGTAACCATAGTTTGTATCTAACTACCTACTCATTATCCTAGTAGGTAAAGGAAAAGTTCATATTTTTGTACAATACAAAAAATGTTAGTTATGCTTTACCAACCGACATACCTGAAACTTACTTTTCTTGATTTCATAGTTTTCCAAAAACAAGGATTAAGTGAGGTACAAAATATTCAATTTTTTGAACTTTAACCTTATTTTCTGGCTCACCCTGTGCCCATTAAGGGGGTTAACAATGAAGAAAAATAATTTTCTGACCCCCCCCTCCCTATAAAATATTAAAAATTTAAAAAAAGAAAATTTTAACGGGTGCCCACTCTCCATAAGAAATTGACGGGGTTTTTTGATTTTTATATTTTATTTGAAAAAGGATTCTGTCCGTTGATGCTAGTAGATGAATAAATTAATTAAAGGTTATTTGGTTTATTTGCAAGTTTTTTTTACACTGTCTTATTAGCAATAATAGTAGTTTTAACAGCTAGTGGCTAAAACAGTGCTTTTTTTTACAAGCGTTGCTTTAAATAACGAGCGCAGCGAGTAAAAAAAAGCACAGTTTAGCCGCGACTTGTTAACATTATTTTTTTTAATATCTTTATCAAAAAATCTAAGAAAAACAGGAAAATACTTTTAAAACTCTCGAATGAAGAGCACTTCTCGCAACACACCATCTTTACACTATAAATCAAGGCGGCTGGTAAATAAAATAACAATTGTTTCCATAGCGATGTGCCTTTTTACTCGGTGACGTTCATTGTTATTACATTTTAATTTTTGACAGTTTCATAGTTTAACGATGTTTCAAAATTATTTTTTCGTAAATAATTGGTGAAAACTGGCGAAAATATTTTCCGCTATTTCTCTTTAATTTTGGGTAAAAAACGGACCGAAGTTTTTTTTTGCACCCGTGATCAAACTACGAGTTTCTTTTGCATCGGTGGCCATGCTTTAGTTATCTGCAAACAGTTACTAAAATCATGTTTTTGATGAAGGTATAAAAAAAAAATTTACTCATCAGTTTTGGAACTTTATGAAACCTTTTGGGCAATACAAGCCTTGACAAAATATGTCACACTGCGATACTGACATAAATTAACAAATACAATATGTAATTTTTGTCATTTCTTTATGGCACTTTACCTTCAAAAACAAGGTTTATGATAGATTTAAAAAGGATGAACAGATGGTTATAATGAACACCTTTAATTTTTAGAATTAAAATTCTCAGTTATTTAAAGTGATCAAAATCAATTCCGCCACTAGCTTTAGAATCATTTCTACTATGAAATAAACAAAACTTGTATTTTTATTGGAGACTCTCTTTGCGTAATGAAAAATATATTTACCTTCATTTAATAAAACAACTTTTAGAAATCCTGATGTGTTCTCAAGCTATTCTTTTGCCCCGTGTAGCTACACTTTGGTGGCAATAGGCAGCTTGTTCCTTGAATACCTTGCTCATTCTTCTTATGACTTTTTGGGGAGTTTCTTCGTTTGATACTGTAAAAAAAACAATAATACAATAGTCACGAAATAATGGTACTTTGTATGGTTGGGTGTAGTTAGTAATTAAAACATTTACAAATTACAACTTAACTGTCTTTTAAACTTTATATACCTTGACTGACTTTTTAGGTTAAGCTGCACTCTAGAGTTGCTGCAGGGTAAGACGCAAGAAAAAGTAACTATGGGTGATCGTGTGTTGATGTTCATAGTTCACAGAAGTAAGCAATAAATTAACGCTTTTTATTTCTTACTGCTTACGCCTTACTTTTACGGTGCAGCAACACGACTGCAACTTTGATATCAGAAAAGCTCTCAAAGTAAAGCAACACAAAAATGGCAACCAAAAGATTATAAACGATACTTACATATTTTTGTTCTCCTCCTGTTGAGTCATTTTTTGTTTTGTCTTGGACAAAAAAAAACAACAAAATAATGGAAAAAAAAACAGTAAACAAATTTTTTTTTTTTGTAAAATGTCAATGTCAACCAGTGTTGCCAACCAAAATTGGATGTTAACATTCGGTTCACATACTTTTCGGGTCCCGTACTGAACAGCAGGAGCATGCAAGTGGTGTTCTGGCCGATCTCGTTTCGAACGCCGTTGGATACACGTAAGTTCGGTAGGTAAATTTTAAGACAGCAGCCACCTTTGGAATATTACTATACAGTGAAATGCCGAGAAGTACTACCAAATGCTTATAATAGCATTTGTCCGGCCAAGCCGCGTGCCTACCGTCTGACGTGGAAGTTGGCAAGAGATTGAGATTTAGATTTGCGAAAATTACAGTGTACAAAGTAAGTAGTAAATATGACTCACAACGAAAAAGTTTTTGGCAAAAAATTAAAGCTTTTTAATTAATTTCTAAAAAATCCCTATTAAAAAAAATAAAGTAAATTGAAATTCTGGAGTTTTTAATCTTGACGTTGTCAGTTAATTCTTCCAACTGTATTTGAAATACCTTTTTATGCAACTTATAAAAAAATAAAACTTTATTACGCAACCTTTTCAACAACACTTTTAACAATATATCCCCTCAAGACCACCCCTATACCAAAAAATATCTAAAAAAAATAAAATTCTGCAGTTTTTAATCCAGACGTTGTCAAGTCACTTGCTCAACTGAATTTAAAAGAGCTCTTTGTGCTCTTTTTAGCATTATATAACTCAACTACCCTACAGCTTCAAGATACCTCAAAACAACCCCTAAACTAAAAAATGGTTAATAAAACTAAAGTTCTGCAGTTTTCAATCCTGACGTTGTCAGGTGATTTGTTTAACTGAATTTAAAAGGTCTCTTTGTGCCCTTTTTAACAATATATAACTCAACTACCATGCAGCTTCGAGAAACCTCAAAACAACCAGTAAACAAAAAAATGGTTAAGAAAATTAAAATTCTGCAGTTTTCAATCCAGACGTTGTCCGGTCACTTGCTCAACTGAATTTAAAATTCCTCTTTTTGCTCTTTTTAACAATATGTAACTCAACTACCATGCAGCTTCAAGACACTTCAAAATCGCCCCTAAAAGAAAAATATATAAAAAAAATAAAATTCTGCAGTTTTCAATCCAGACGTTGTCGGGTCACTTGCTCAACTGAAATTAAAAGGCCTCCTTGTGCCCTTTCTAACAATATATAACTCATCTACCCTGCAGCTTCAACAACCCTCAAAACAACCGCTTAACCTAACCTAAACCTAAAACTCTGCAGTTTTTGATCTTGACGTTGTCAGTTTTTTCTATATTCAAAGAATCCTTTTGTGCACTTTTCCACAGTATTTAACTGAACTACACCATGTAACAGTTTAATTCAAATTTTGTAGTCGTCATATTTTATGTTAATTACTTTAACTTTGTTGATTGGAAAGATATTTTTATCTCTTCAAAATTACATTTTATTGGAATTTTACCTTACTGTAATTTCAAAGATTGATATTTTCAGTGCAATTAATAGTTCTTTCTATGTCAGTTATCAAAATATTAAAATATTGACAGTGCAGCTAACTACATAATTTTCTATTTGAAAATATAACATTTGCGTCATATAATATCTACAACATTTGAGAACAATAACATATTCTAATTTCAAGGAATAGCTAAATTGATAGAAGGTTCAATAATTTTAAACTAAGAACCTAACTAACCATCTATAGTAATAAATCGGTATATTTATAGATGCATTCATTAAAAAGTTATCATTTTTCTATTACATCTATAGTTTCTCCCTCATAACCTCATTATCCTCGCCTCCTAACAAATTAGGAATTAGTGGAAACACAATTCTAAAACCGCATAACTGTTTTGGTTCAAGTTTCATAAATGAGGAACCTTGTCTTTTAACTTCTTGACCATTTACTTACTGAAAAAAAAAATGAAATATTTGGTTGAACTAAATTCTAAAATTCGGATATTCGCAGCTGTTTTCGTTTAAAAGTTATATATGCTTAAATACATATACACCTCCAACCACTAAAAATACGAAGATATTCACTAAAAATCAATTCTGGTAAATGCATATTCGCAGCTGCTGCGCTTTATGTTTTGAATGTTAATTATGATTTTTTAACTTCCTCTATCAACTCCTTAATCTGTTCGCTTGTAAGTATCTCAATCTAGTAACTCAGCGTATCATGCAAATACTGGACGATTGATCCCAAGATGGATGCAAAAGCTCCAGTATAAAAGAACCTCCCTAACTGTATTTAGTGAAAGACAAATCTTAGAGCAAAACAATTTCAAAAGTTTTCAAACACATCAACCTCCTGTCTCTCCTTCTTAACTAGGTACCTCCTAATCCTGAATACCTATAAAATATTAAATGGAACTTAGATCTAAAAGCCGCAAATTCATATTTCGTGGCTGTACTTGAATAGGGAAGTACATGGTTTAGGTAGCCACATACGAGAGACAGACAAACAGTCTTTAATTTTGGTTTGGATCTAAATGCTATAACAGAGCAAAAATGTAATATTTAAAATTTATTTCGTCTTTTTTATGGGTCATACTATTGTTATTTGGCTCACATTAACTTGAGTATGCAATACAGGGTTAGATAGTTTAACAGGTTCAACAGGGAGCTTTTTGGATTCGATGTTTAAGCGATGATAAATATACTGTCTCGTCTTCAATGTCGATGATTATTGATATTGGTCCAAAAACACCTCCTTGTCGCACCCCTCTTAGTTAGACTTCATGATAGTGTACTTCTTCTTTTTTAGTCCTACTTTGGTAATATTACTCAGATATTAAGTTGTGGGCTTAATAAGCCGCAGTTAAAGTTTTATTGCTGTGGCATTTAGAGGGCGTTCTTATTAATACTTTTCGTTTTGTGAGAGCTAAATTTTTTCATTGTTTTTAAAAAGGTAATATAGGTAAAATTCAGTACAGGAATAACTTTAGAATAATCTTCTTATTTAGAGATCGACATAATATACGACGTAGCTAGATTACATTAAATATCGTACTTTTAATGGCAGTCCATGGTTAGTTAACCAAACCCTTAGATTCTATTTTGGATCTAAACATACATTTTGCGTCCGACCTATTATAGGTACAATTTTCGTGTATCTGATCCCATTGAGAGACTGTTTATAGCCCCAGGGGAAATTCCTCTGCACCATCCAATACAGTACTTCTAATTTGCTGACTGACTCCTTTGTTTCGAAAATATGCCGAAAAAAATGTCCATTGACAACCACAAAATTTGCGAGTTATTAAAAAGCCGAAATATATCGATTACACTGTTTGCAGAAAGCTATTCTAAATCCAACGCATATAACTACATTTGTCGTGCTTTAAAAATGCAACACACCAAACAATTGATATAGAATTTTTAAACATTGGCAGCGGAATAGAAAAGAGATATTGCAAAACATTGATGAGAAACAAGACGCTTCAGTTGAAAATGAGGGGGGAGAAATTTTGCAAAAAATTAAGATACAGGATGTTTTAATTGACAATGAAGGGAAGGAAATCTTACAAATAATTAAGGAGAAACAAAATATTTCATTTGAAAATGAGGGAGGGAAAATCTTGCAAAAATTTGCTCAAAAACGAGATGTTTTAATTGAAAATAAGGAAGGAGAATTCTTGCAAAAAATTTATGAGAAAAGAGACGTTTTACGTTCAAATAAAAACGAGGGGGAAGACATATTGCAAAAAGTTGACAAGAAACAAGACGTCTTAATTATATTATATAATTATTATTATTAAAAGGAAGGAACAACAAATTTTACCAAAAATTGATGAAAAGCATGAATTTTTGAATGAAAATAAGGAAAGAGATATCTTGCAAGAAATTGACCAGAAAGGGAAAGTTTTAGATTTTATTGAAGACAAGGGGTCCAAATATCGTGTCGCAGTTCCATATTTGCAAAATACCAATTCTCCAGCAATTTTGTCCAACCGATCAACTATCAGAACAAGTCACAATGTTTTATAGTTAAAATCCCCGAAAAAGACTCAAAACTGGAACCAACTTTTTTGAATACACAATCAAAACCTTCCTACAAAAATTATATTCTGGAAAAAGTGGGACCGCTATCTACAAATCAATATATAGATTATGAGATCTCCGGTAAATCAAATTTATCAAAGTTTAAAAATTTTCCCCATAGCGTTGACTTTAACTGCAATATCAATTTGGAAAACATCAATGGGCTTCACACTGTTTTTAAGAGCAATTATGACCTTAAAAAAATAACTGGACCCATTTTCGGTCATACGGTCTTTATAAACACGAGGGTTACAGAAAGTATAGGTTTGATTATTTTGTCAAAATATATATATAATATTATATATTACACATATTATAAGTCAAAATGTAATCCCTAGAATCATCATACGGTTTAGCCAAATTGAACAAAATCACGATCCATAATATCATTTGACGTATCAATTAAATGGACAGGAAAGACGTCAAATAAAGCAAAAACTACTTAGATCTCTCCCAAGTCGTGTCCGTGACGAACACATTGTCAGTTCTGATGATGGTGCTTTAGAAGAGGGTCACCTATATATGATTAGATCATTGACGGTTTACCAGAAGGCCCGTTCAGAAGCAAAAGCAGACTTGGATCTTAGGTCTGATTCAATTTAGATTTAGTTTTGCGAAGTGCTACTAACAACTCTTTAAATGACTACATTCAGAACCCTTCTGGTGCAACGGAGTGTTATTTGTGTAGCAAAAAACTAACAAATATTTTATAATCATCAAAAAAAAATGGATATTTTGATGCAACGGGTTCAGTGGTTAGATTTACTATTACGCACTTGTAATAAATATTGATCATCATATTTTTCCACGGCCGAATTTATCTCATCGGAACAAGATCAATGCGCAATCACTCGTTTTTTTTTATAAAACAAATTTTTCGTGACAGTGAAGCAAAGAAAATCATGACCACAATTTTCTTGTATAGTAACAGACGGTAGTATGGCTATAATAACAGGTCTTTGCTTAGGATACAATGAAATGACACTCTACAGATATTTAAAAATCACCTACAGATATTTAGCCAACGAGTCTTGTTATATGAGTGAAATCATATTTATTAGAAATATTTGCGCATATTTTTTTAAAAAAATTATTAATAGACTATCCAATATTAAATTGACCAAAGCAAGTCGAGGTGTCATTATAGAAAAGGATACCAGTTTAATGCTTTCAGAAAATTTAAATGATTTAAAAATCTTTATTTCAGGCGTTCGTCACTATACCCTTAAGTGTCAAAATAACGGATGCTGCTAAAAGTGCATTAGTATCGATTACAAACATTAGATTTAAGGGTCATATTGATGATGATATAGAGCACTGTGATGCTGAGTGGGATCTCAGACGGAAAGATGAATTCCACGAACGTGGAAAATTTGATGAATCGTCATTTTATTTGATGTTTTTTAATATATATAGCTAAGTTAGTGAGTCCATAGAAGCACAAATTCAAAGCTGTGATTCAAACGTATAATATAACGATTTGCATTCTGAGGAATTTGCAAAATATATTTTGAAGTATTGCGTGCCGTACGTACCTCTGTGGACTGGTCTTTGTAACAAAATTATCTATGAAATGGTAAATATTATTGCAAATAAGTTTTCAAATGCAGCCGTGGAGTGCTGGTTTAAAATTGATAAAAAAGAAGTTCTAGACGGTCAAGCACAAAATTGACCGTAGAAAATAACATTGGTGCTAAAACTAAAAACCGGTTGAAAGTTTATTTAGTCCAAAAATTGACAATCCCCTCGAGGAAGAAACATGGCGACCAAAACGATCCAAAAACAATTACTTTATGCTTAAAAATTCGGAAAAAAAAATAGGGAAACACACTAATTGAAATTTAGAAACCCCAGAGATTACATCGAGCTCTAAAGAGCTAATTATCACCGACGAGCGACAATCTGACAAAACAAAAATAAATGGTTTAAACAAGAAAAGGTCGTTTTCTGAAAATAACAGGTGTGCAATAGAGATTTTGAATTCCTGCGATAGTGAAGTTGATATACCTTTAATTTTAGATACAAAACATAAAACTTTTCACCTCAATAATGGGCTTTTCTTCAATACCAACTACTACCTGGAAAATTGTATTCAGGAAAATTTTCTTTTGGGAGTTTACAAATACCGCGAAAAAACAGAAAAACTGTTTAGCAAATCTTATCTGTCACTAGAGTCTACATATAACGCTTTTCAGACACAACTCATAACATTTAGTGATAAGTGACATTTAGATACAATAACATCTCAATTCATATTTTTCAAAAACTTCCATGTACTTGCATCCGCTTCTTCGTCTCTATTGAATCCATTAGAGAATGTTCATACAGTCTTTATTCCCGTCAATGAAAGCCATCATTGGTACTTGTTAGCTCTAGATCTAGAATCAAAAACCATTTATATTTTTGATTCAAAGCCTGTTTCAAATGTATTACCGACTCATGTAGAGGGTGTAATTTCCCTTTTTTCCGGTTTCGTAATCAAGAATTATTAGGCATCAGTTTGAGTATTGATAAATGGAGTGCCCAGCTAGTGAAAACTATTCCTGAACAAACTGATGGACATAATTGTGGGGTATTTCTAATATATTATATTCATGCAATAAGTAAATCAGAAATTTAAATATTAGAAACTATCTTCGATGAGATCTTCGACCAAGAAAACTACAGAATAGAACTTCAGCAGTTACTGCTTTTGACGTTGCAAAGCATCAAAATGCATTGTTTAAATTGTGGCTTTGAAACCATATCAAAAAAGTCCATAAAATGTCATTCGTGCGATAGATTATTACACAAGAAATGCCGTCTATGCATAAATATTCCGTCCCCCTACATCTTACAAAAACCGAAAGTTCGGATAAATTTGACAAAAACAATACTACAGTATTTTGTTAATCATAACATTGATCAGCTGACACATATACATAGTAAAATGGCATCGAACTTTATATGCGACCGGTACACATAAATTAAAGTAATAATCTTAAATGGGTTGAATGCACAGCATTTGTAGACTACAGGGATTGTCTTTTTATTGCGCAGTCCATTAAAAATTATCTTAAAAACATTGATAATGAATTTATTTTATTCGTTTTAGTGGGGTATTTGATTCAAACATTTTGTCGTTGTTTTTATGGGATAGAAGCGGACATAGGTCTCATGCACTTCTACCAAGAGCAGCATAAAATTCAGGAACCGGATTTTGAATTTCCATCCCGCCAAACTAGATCAAATACATTTTGATTTGATGTAAAACTATGATTAATTTTAATTTTCGTCTCTATAGGTAACGAAAAATTGCTCGGTTAATTGATTCACACGTAGTTAGATGATATCACGCAAATTTGACTTTTTACTTTCTGTATTCAAATGTAAATAGATTTTTTTAGTGATTAAGGATTAAGTGCTGCCCATAAATGACATCACGCTATTTTTGTCTATTTTTGGCCCCTTCCCCTCTCTCTTTGTCACGCTTTTTCAGGCTGTTGCTTACGCCCCAATTTAATTACTTCACGGTAGCATAATACCCCTCCTTCTCCCCACTAAAAAAAATAAGTTTAATATTTTATTTTATAATATATAAGTTCGGCAGAATCACAAAAGTATGGGTAATTTATATTTTTTAGGCCAATTTAGGAATAAAAATAGTTTAGAAAATAGGAAGTCAATGAGATAGTATATAATATAGATACATATTTTTTCTATTTGCGGGACATCATGCTACCAATAGTCCGGTTCCTACATCATTTATGGACAGCTCTCTAACGCTTAACGCGTTTAAAATAAAACCAATTCGCACTACACTTTTGACCTTTTTATGCTTTGTTTTCAACGATGCTTTTACGGTGGATGCGATAATAGAACATTGCTAATTGCAGTTAGTTGCATACGTTGGAGGTGTACGTTACCTTACGGACCCAAAAACGTACGAAACGACTGCAATCAGGTGTTTTGACTATAAAAGCAGGCCTCGCTCAAAACATAGCTTAAAAAAATAAAAAATGTAGTGTTTCTTGGCTTTGTTTTGAACGCATTTGGTACACCGATATGGACATGTTGAAATATTTACCAAGTATCTAGTATCTATAAAAAATTATAATAAAGGCAGTTTGATTTTGCATTATAAAAAAAGTAAAAATAAAATAATAAAAAACGAAAAAGTTTTAGTTGCAATTTATTACTTTTTTTATAACCTATTTTACATATTTGCTTACCAAGAATGATTAAAACACTGTAATATATTTTAATAATTCAATATATTTGATGCATTTGTAGTTTGTAGATTAGCTCAGATAGGATAGATTTAACAATAATCATTACTTAAAAGTTATTGCATTTTATGTTTCGTTAACTTTAATTTAAAAAAAATCCTTGATTAGTTTTTCTGTCTCTCATCGGACGCTTCCCCGAGTGGCGGATAGGGGTTATCAAAACGCGGACCAAAATGGATATTATTTTATGGTACTTTTATCTTTGATGGGCAACGGCAACGTAATGCTTATAACCTGCAGTTTTTTTTATAATTTTTACGATTTTTGACTTAGCTTGCCCAACGGCAAGGTGGATGGTATTTGTTTAGTAATACATCATTCTGTGCAGTAAAGAGTAATTTGGTCTTTTAAATACAGTTGATTAAGTCACCGGACAACGTCTGGATTGAAAACTGTAGAATTTTAATTCTTTTAACCATTTTTTAGTTTAGGGGTTGTTTTGAGGTTTCTCGAAGCTGCATGATAGTTGAGTTATATATTGGTAAAAATAGCACAAATAGGCCTTTTAAATTCAGTTGAGCAAGTGACCTGACAGCGTCTGGATTGAAAACTGAGGAATTTTAATTTTTTTAACCATTTTTTTGTTTTGGGGTTCTTTTGAGGTTTCTCGAAGCTGTATGGTAGTTGAGTTATATATTGCTAAACGAGCACAAAGAGGTCCTTTAAATTAAGTTGAGCTAGTGATCTGACAACGTCTGGATATAAAACCGCAGAATTTTATTTTTTTAGATATTTTCTTTTAGGGGTTGTTTTGAGGTGTCTTGAAGCTGCATTGAAGTTGAGTTATATATTGTTAAAAATAGCACAAGGAGGTCTTTCAAACTCATCTGAGCAAGTGACCAGACAACATCTGCAGAATTTTAATTTTTTTAACCATTTTTGAGTTTAGGAGTTGTTTTGAGGTTTCTAGAAGCTGTATGAGAGTTGAGTTATATATTGTTAAAAAGAGCACAAGGAGATCTTTTAAATTCAGTTTAGAAAGTGACCGCACAACGTCTGGATTGAAAACTGCAGAATTTTAATTTTCTTAACCATCTTTTAGTTTAGTTGTTCTTTTGAGGTTTCTCGAAGCTGCATGATAGTTGAGTTATATTTTGCTAAAAAGGGCACAAAGAGGCCAACTGCAGAATTTTAATTTTTTTAGATATTTTTTTTTAGGGGTGGTTTTGAGGTGTCTTGGATCTGCATGGTAGTTGAGTTATATATTGTTAAAAAGAGCACAAAGAGGTCTTTTAAATTCAGTTGATTAAGTCACCGGACCACGTCTGGATTGAAAACTGCAGAATTGTTATTCCATTAACCATTTTTTAGTTTAGGGGTTGTCTTGAGGTTTTTCGAAGCTGCATAGTAGTTGAGTTATATACTGCTAAAAATGGCACAAAGAGATCTTTTCAATTCAGTTGATAAAGTGACCGGACAACGTCTGTATTGAAAACTGCAGAATTTTAATTTTCTTAACCATTTTTTAGTTTAGTGGTTGTTTTGCACTTTCTTGGAGCTGCATGGTAGTTGAGTTATATTTTGTTAAAAAGGGCACAAAAAGGCCTTTTAAATTAAGTTAAACAAGTCACCTGACAACTTTAGCCTTGAAAACTGCAGAATTTTAATTTTTTTAGGGGTGGTTTTGAGGTGTCTTGAAGCTGCATAGTAGTTGAGTTACATATTGTTAAAAAGAGAACAAAGAGGTATTTCAAATTCAGTTGAGCACGTGGCCGGACAACGTCTGGATTAAAAGCTGCAGAATTTTAATTTTATTAACAATTTTTCAGTTTAGGGGTTGTTTTGAGGTTTCTCGAAGCTATAGGATAGTTAGGTTATATATTGTTAAAAAAAGCACAAAGAGGCCTTTTAAATTTAGTTAAACGAATCATCTGACAATGCCAGGATTAAAAACTGCAGAAGTTAATTTTTTTTAGATATTTTTTTTAGGGGTGGGTTTGAGGTGTCTTAAAGCCGTATGGTAGTTGAGTTATATATTATTAAAAAGAGCACAAACAGGTCTTATAAATTCAGTTGGGCAAGTGACTGGAAACGTCTGCATTGAAAACTGCAGAATTTTAATTTTCTTAACCAATTTTTAGTTTAGAGGTTGTTTTGAGGTTTCTCGAAGCTGCTTAGTAGTTGAGTTATATATTGTTAAAAAGAGCACAAAGAGGTCTTTTAAATTTATTTGAGCAAGTGACCCGACAACGTCTGGATTGAAAACTTCAAAATTCCAATTTTGTTAGATATTTTTTGGTTTAGGGGTAGTTTTTAGGGGTCTCGAAGCTGTAGGGTAGTTGAGTTGTATACTGTTAAAAAGAGCACAAAGAGGCCTTATAAATTCAGTGGAACAAAGTAGCTGACAATGTCAGGACTGAAAACTGCAGATTTTCAATTTTATTAACCATTTTTTAGTAAAGGAGTTGTTTTGTGGTTTCTCGAAGCTGTAGGGTAGTTAAGTAATATATTTTTAAAAATGGCACAAAGATGTCTTTTAAATTCTGTTAAACGACTGACCTGACAACATCAAGATTGGAAACTGCTGAATTATCGCTTTTTAATAATTGTTTATTTAGGGGTTGTTTTGAGGGTTGTTGAAGACGTTGTGTAGTTGAGTTATATATTTTTAAAAGGTGCTTGAAAAGGTCTTTCAAATACGGTTGGAGGAATTAACTGACAACATCAAAATTAAAAACTCCAGAATTTTAATTTTTTTCTAATAGGGGTTTTTTAGAAATTTCGTATTAAATATGGCTTGAAAGGCCATAATATAGATTCACAAAGCTTTAATTTTTTTCCAAAAACTTTTTCGTAAAAAAAATCACCGCAAATAATATTTTTTTGAGTCATATTTACTACTCACTTGGTCCACTGTAAATTTCGCAAATCTAAATCTCAATGTATGGCCAACTTCAGCCACGTTACCGCCTGCCTGTGCCGAAACTAGCCCGCCTTTCTTCCGAAGATTTTTGGTTTACTGGGATCGGATCTATAAAGTTTGAGGCTTTAATTTAATAAAATCGCACGGTTCTTCGCAAAACTGTAGTCATTTAAAAAATTAGCTTTGCAATTTGCATTTTTTATTTTTTAGAATGTTTCAATAATCAAAAATACAAATGCGGATAAGGCGTTATCATGGACGTTACTGTTATGAAAAATTTAACGTTTTATGGAAGGAGTCCAGGTGGACTTTAAGATGTTTAAATAAAGGAACAAATGTTTATTGAAATAACTTCCATGGAGATTAAATTAGTTTAAAAAAAAATATGTCATCTCTAGGACGATTTAAAAATAAAGGAACAAAGTATGTATAAGTAAAAACGTGAAGACGTTTTAAGGATGGAAATAGTTTGAAATCTTTCTAAACGTAACAAACGAAAAGATTATGCCATTTCAAAAACATAGCGAAAATGTGCCTAGTAACGTTAGGGGCGTTCCTTTAATAAAACATTAGAAAACATCCTTTTTACGTTCGTTGCTTAGTGGGACCTTGACAGGCCGGACAGATCAGGTCACTGTGGTATGAATCTATCCGCTATGGGAAGTTGGGCGAACCATACTGCCTGTAGTCTGTAGGCGGTGGGATGTAGCGACCCCCCGTCCACGATTCGAGTCTAGTGCTCGATCGTGCAATTAGCTGGCCTAATCTGGAGGAACACAATCGTCGTATTCCTTACGCCATTAGGTCGTCACTCGTTATTAGGGACCGTGGGCTGGCTGACTATGCATCAGCATGTCCACGTTAATAAAATTCTCGCACAGGCATTCTCTGCTCTGAGATCCTATACTTTCTAGTCACTCGTTATTAGGGAACGTGGGCTTGCTGACTGTGCATCAGCATGTCCACGTTAATAAAATTCTCGCACAGGCATTCTCTACTCTGAGATCCTATACTTTCTAGGACACATAAGACCATTAAGTCCAAGCACACCAAAGTCTTTCGGCGATCGGAGCAGAAGAGTGTAGTCTAGAAGCTCTTAGTGACAAACCGGCACGAAAGCGGCGGAAGCGTGATCGCCGTTTTGCTCAAGGATTGGCTATAGAGCAACTCCTGTGCTGCATCCGTGACTGAGTAGCCCTAATTAGGACCCACTCTGCTCACCCTGAAAGGGATGGAGCTATAAAAGGTGCCCTAAATATAGCCAGCCAACAACTGCCCGACTGGACAACCGCATCCAGTGGGTACACCACATGCGGTCAAGACAAAAGAAAAAGAAATCCAATGAACTTTGCCACATGGAATATCCGTACACTTATGGATACAGACAGAACCACAAGACCACAAAAAGAACGGCAATAGTGGCATGTGAACAAAGGAGATATAACATCGATATCGCTGCTCTCAGTGAAACTAGAAGAGCAGAAAAAACGCCTTGTACAAATGTTGCAATTAGCGAGTTTCGCAGTCCTATTTAATGCAACCTTTTCTGCTAGGTACTGTGTCGAACGCGCTTTACCTTTGTTGATCGCATCGCTGCGTCGAGTCGATGCTATCGCCATGTTAATTTCCCATTAAAGTAATGAGCTTGGGGTACCGAGTTTTAATATTGATTTTTCTATAAATGACCGGAAATTTCTTGGTTCCTGCGGCGAAGTTTAATGACTAGCCATGAGAGTGGGTTAGTTTCAGCCAAGATGGTTACAAAGATAGGTTTGCTGGTCGTTCAATTGTGGGGATTTGGTCAAAGTGACGCGATGACGTCAGGGCGAGGAGGCCAACCATCATTCTTCCCGCCAAAGCTTCTTAGTTTTAACGGGCCATTCTGATTCGGAAGAAACTCCAAGTCATCTTGACCAGTGCACGAAGTTTTTTCTTGGGTTTTTTTGAGGTTGGCTACACAGTTTCTCAACATAGAGGTGCTCAGGGAGTGAAGTTTAAATTTTGAATTTTAGTTGGGTTCGAGTCGTTGTCGAGTGAGTTGCTGCGGGATTGTTGGCAAAAACTACGTCGCTAAGTAAGTGGGCAATTGGTTTGGAAGTCCCATTCCTTTTTTTTAAGGGAGGAAAAGCGGCGCTAGTTACAAGCTTTAAAGAAATTAAATAGTTTTATGAATTTCTAAAAGCGGCTGCTACTGCAGGAGAAAAGTTGCCAACAATTCAGCCCCGTCAGCCCTAGTTTTGTTCCAGCTCCATCAAAGGTATATTTTTTCAAAATTTTGGCAACTTTAGTTGTTTTTTTGGTCGTCGCTAATAGGGATTTCTTTGTTAAAAATAGGTCATCAAAAGGCATCCCCTCTTGTCCGCTGTCCCCGCAGAGAACTGTAGCCGAAGATCCAGCCCTATATCGAGGAGTTTTCGATTCCCGAAAACAAAAAAAGGTATGAGTTGATATTGTCTAGGAATTATTTTGGAAGGTATTTTATTGTCACATTTCGAAAACTGTTTTTTTTTTTGGTCAATTTATTGTTCTACGATTTTTTGTTTGAAGAGGTAAATTTTCTTGTTGGTTCAGATGATTGGAAAAAAATGGCTTGCGCAATATTTTAAGTTAGAAAAGAAAGGTGACGCCACTAATTACCCTATACCCTCCTTTAGCACTTCCCACTCTCTTGGATTTTCGAGCTACTGATCTTCTGCAGCTACCTACGTCATCAGCTGCCTAAAAGCTTTTAGTTGCCCAAGGAAACCCTATCGTTGTAGAGGTATGTCAAAAATAAAAATAATCTTTTACGGTTGTCTAAAGAAGCAAGTAAAGAAGGAAATTGACTATAATTAATGGAATATTTTAAGAGCTAAATTGTAGTTGGGTCTTAAAGCAAAAGGTTCATTTTTTTGTCATTATTCCCTAGTTTTTTGGTTGTACCCAGGTATTGATTTTTCGACAAATCAAGACCGTATAACTGCCCCTCTTACGATGATTAAAAGATAGTAAATATTCCCTGGGAAAAAAATCGTATAGTTATAGAACCCTAATTTTCCCTAGATTTTGCTGCAAACCAGGTACAAACATACCCCCCGTGTAAATACAAGAGTTAAACATTTTTCCGTGATTTTTTTATCCTTGTGAAATTTAAACCAGCGCAGCGGTCTGAATTTCTAACATTCCTCTAATTGTCACACAAAAATGGGAAAGTGAAATTCAACGCATTTTGGTTTCCCGTGTTGTAGATAAAACTCTCCTAAAAAATGTTAATAGCTCCCTTTTCCATGAAAAAAATAGCTATTTAGTTTTAATATATTACTTTATTTTATTTGTGTTATTTTTCATATATTACATTTTATTGCTTCTGTAATTTTCTGCAACTAAGTGTAGTAGGAAAGGATATTTTTTATGCAAAAGTAAAATGAACAATAAGAAATATTACATTTAATCTGTCGGTCGTAACGTTGGTTGCAGAGAGTCACAATAACAAATATTTTACCTACATAGTTTACAGGTTTTTGTGTGTATATATTTTGCATTGATTTATTTTAGTGATATAATTATTTTGGCCTTAATTGGGTCACGGCAAATTAAAAACTAAAATGTGCTGTGGTACCTTGCAAGCATTTTGTTTAAAAAAAAATATACTTACTGTTTTTTTGATTGGTCAAAAAATACGAAAAGTAAAAATCTTGCGATACTGAACTCTTACATTCCTTTCGGTTGTCTGTATGAAGGTGTGTCTGTCTGTCTGTCAATTTTTAAAGGTTTAGGGATTTCACTATTAAAAACAATTGTTTCCTTTCTTTAAAGGGTTTTTTTCCTGCCCCATCACTGGCTGCAGAATATTGCGTACTTCGAAGGATTATCTAAGTCTGCAATCCTGGTGCAGCCCCTACAATTTCTATAGTGAAACGAGACTAAAAGGATCAGGTTTATTTTATTTTATTTCATTCATCTAGTTGGAGAAGATCGCAAACGACACTCGAACTTAACTGTTTTAACGTGTTTGTAAATTGTCCCAAGAAATTTTAGATGGGTTGTTTCCGATTTTTTTTGTCACCCTAAGCCAGTACAGCCCCCTTATCACACAGCACATAGTCGTAACGTAACCCACACCATGTAACTACCTTATTAATTAACAATTATTTCGTCTTTTAATGAGAATTGCTATCCCTTAATAAAAGACGCCTTACTGTTATTTATTAGTTTACGACTAACTTGCTTTCTTGCTTTTCAATGGAATTATTTTCTTTCAACCATGTTTGCTTACCAAAAAAAAAAAATAAAGTGTTTCTTAAACAGTCAGAGTTCATAATTTTATAATTCCTCTTTCCCCGTCAAATTTCATGAAAATAAGGATTAAAAAAATATATATATATATAAGCGTTAGTGTGAAGTGTTAGTGAACAAAGGGGTTATGTTGGGAATTTGGAACCTTTGGTTGCACTAAAACAAAATTATGATTGTTTTCCACAAACTAAAACTACACTTTTTTGCACACGACGCGCGTTTCGCTAACAACGTTAGCATCATCAGGAGATGATAAGCAATTTATTTATGTTTATCGTCTCAAACAATCATAATTTTGTAACAAAGGGGTTGATTTAGTGCTTCGTTTTAACACAAGTTAAGTAAGTAGAGATCATAAGACGCCAGTTTTAATAATCACCTTTAAAATTTTTGTGGATTCTGAAATTTAAATTTATGTTAGTTAGCCTTGCTTGAGATTCTTGACATATTCTTGGTTGATTTGGAGTCAAGAAAAGCACAGTGGGGGCATCGTTACAACCAAGTGGCGCCCTTTTTCTAAACAACATTTTACCCCGCCCATTTTCACTGAGCTACGGCGGCCGGTGCCCTTTGCTTATTCGGTCAGTAAGGCTAGGCTTTAGAAAGCTTTTTGAACGTCACAAGGCCAACTTAAAGGACACGTAGGAGGCCACACATTTTTCTGGAAAGGAAAAGAAGTGGGTTTGGCTATAAAAAATGAGATTGTGGACCACCTAACCGAATTTCCATCCGGAATAAGCGAAAGATTGATGACATTGCGCCTAATCCTTAACAAACACCAACACGCTACTATAATCAGCGCCTACGCTCCAACTCTTGCAGCTGATAAAAACCAAAAAGATGAATTTTATTCTCAACTTAGTGAAGCCATAACATCTGTACCTAAATCTGATAAACATTTCATCCTAGGTGATTTCAATGCTCGAGTTGATACGAATTCAAACCTATGGAAGGGCGCCATTGGCAAAGAAGACACCCGAGGTCAAAACACTGGCATCTGATTGATAATATTATTGTACGTTCCAGAGATCAAAAAGACGTAAACATTACAAGAGCAATAACGAATGCAGACGACTGTTGGACCGACCATTGCCTGATACAAGCCAAAATGAACTTGCCACCACCAAGAAGTAGCCGTCAAAAAAAGAGCAAATCAGAAGAAGGTTCAGTGTAGAACGCCTTAAAGATTATCAAACGAGAACAGAATTCCAAGTATCTCTGAATCAAAAGCTGGGTACTTTAGAATACCCGGAGAATATTGACGATCACTGTAGAATGTTGAAGACAGCAATAACACCTGCCTCCGAAGAAACGGTCGGCTACACCCAAAGAAAATATCAGGACTGGTTTGATGAGTACGTCAAAGAAATTAAAGACTTTATTGAGAGGAAGAGAAAAACCCATAATGCTTGGAAAAGCCACCCTAACTCTAACGAATAGAAAAGGCAATATCAAGAAACCAAAGCAGAAGTACAAAGGCAAACACGTAGATTAAAAAACCAATGGTGTACAACAAAATCACATGATATGCAACATCTAGCTGAGTCCAACAATACCAGAGCCTTCTTTCAAGCTACTAAGATGACATATGGTCACACAAGGTATCAATCCCCTACGATCCAAAGATGGAACAAGGCTGCTTAAAGACAGATCCTCTATCATTCATGAAAAGAACACTTCAAAAAACTACTCAACAGAGAGTCTCAGGTCGATAACGGCATCTTCGACAAAATTCTGAAGAAAACTACAAAACACAACACCTAAGTGAGGTTCCGAAATTAGAAGAGGTCGAAAAGGCAATCACACAGCTAAAGAATAACAAGTCAGCAGGCACAGATGGTATCGCTGCTGAACTCTACAAACAAAGGGGTCCCGCACTTAATTCCCAAATGCACACTCTAGTAAGTAAAACATGTACCATTGAGACCATTCCTGCTGAACTCACGAATTCAGAGACGCCTCTATAGTTACCATTTTCAAAAAAGGCGACAAGGCCCAATGTGGAAACTACAGAGGTATATCTCTGCTTTCTGTTGCTGGAGAGATACTTGCACGCAATTGAGGTACAGCTGACATGATCTTCAATGCCAGACAAATGCAAGAGAAATATAGAGAACAAAATCGTCCCCTCTTCATGGCCTTCATAAATCTAGTCAAAGCATTTGACTCGGTCAACAGAGAAACTCTTTGGAAAATACTGGCAAAAGCTGGATGCCCACAAAAATATATTTAAATTCTTAGACTACACACAACAATATGAATGCAACAATCCTGAGCAACGATAGACCATGAGAGTCATTCCAGATTACGACAGGCGTTAAACACGGGTGTGTTATTGCGCCCACCCTATTCTCTATATTTTTAGGTGCCATGCTTCACCTTGTTAAGGAGTGGAAATTCTGTATGCATTTGACGGTGGCTTACTTAATCTAGGCAGACTGCGAGCAAAAACTAACTTATTATCAGGTAAAAAGCCTGCGCACTTTGACGTACGTTGGCCTAACTTGCCATCATAATTGACCACTATTATACTTATCGATTTAAGGCAGATTCGTATAGGAAAATTCAGGTACCTATTTTTGTTTTAAAACAATTTTCATTTTTACAAGCTTTTATTTAACTTGCAATGTTGCAAATATGTTTGTTCATGTGGAATTTTGCAACTTAATTTTGACCAACTTCGCGACATCCGATCGACTTCAAATTTGGAATGCTTATATAGTTGCGGTGACAACACAAGAATATACAGTGAGGAAATTGACAGCTCCCCCCTACTTGAAGGGCGTGGAGGGGAGGTACACTTGAAGTACGCCCGATTTCGTAGAAATTTGGTTTGTTGGGGCACTTGGGAATGGAAATAACAAATTTCTAATCAGATTTGAAAAATTCGATATGGCGGGTTCAAGATGGACGATATTTGGTCATCTTTTGCTAACCAATTTTAACTAACACAGTCGATTGACTTAAAATTTGGCATGCGAGCAAAAACTAAGGTCTCGACGACCTCGGTAATCAAACTGCAGTACGCCGATGACAACGTCGTTTTGGCCGATACAGAGGAAGGTCTACAGCTGGTAACCAACGCATTTAACCAAGCCTACAAAAGCATTGGCTTAGAGGTCAATCTTGACAAAACGCAAATTCTTCACCAACCAGAACCACGTACGAATCTTCCATAAATGGCCATCCTCTGCAGAACGTGGAACAATAAACATACCTTGGGAGACACTTATCATCAAATGCAACTATTGATGCTAGCGCAGCGTTCGGACTGCTTTCGGAGAGAGTCTTCAACAATCACGGCGTTAATGCGGAGACCAAGCTTCGTGCCTACAACCCTGTTATAATACCAATTCTAACATACGGATGCGAAACATGGACCACCTCCAGAAGGCAAAGTTGTTTAAGACGAATCCTGAGAATCAAATGGCAAGACCGACGAACAAACATAAGTATTTTAGAAGAAGCCAGAATAGCTAGTATAGAAGCTCTTATCTTCAAGCACCAGCTTCGTTGGAAAGGTACAAGGACGTTCTCAAAGTCAATACGATGAAGGGTCACATCGATATAAACCACAAACTTTTGCAGAGCAACGACGTAGACTAGAGACGGAAAAGAGAGAACGTAGAAATGAGCGACAAAATGGAAGAATGGATGACCAACAACACCCGGCTGATGCCGGAGACTGGGTGTGCCAGGACTGTGGAAGGGTGTGCGGCTCGAGAATTGGCTTACATAGCCATTAAAAAACGCACAACAGTTAGCGACGATACAGAATAGAGGAAAATCATACTCGGTACCGAGTGATTGCCTATGATGGATGAGTGGGGTGCGTCAACCAACGGCTTATTTCTTGCTGCTTACTTTCTACGATGAGGCGACTCTGCCTCCAGCTTTAAGGTCGATTCATGCTCACAACCTAGAACAACGTACGTCACAGTGCACAGGTTTATTATCAGGTAATAAGCCTGCGCACTTTGACGTACGTTGGCCTAACTTGCCATCATAATTGGCCTCTATTATACTTATCGATTTAAGGCAGATTCGTATAGGAAAATTCAGGTACCTATTTTTGTTTTAAAACAATTTTCATTTTTACAAGCTTTTATTTAACTTGCAATGTTGCAAATATGTTTGTTCATGTGGAATTTTGCAACTTAATTTTGACCAACTTCGCGATATCCGATCGACTTCAAATTTGGAATGCTTATATAGTTGCGGTGACAACACAAGAATATAGAGTGAGGAAATTGACAGCTCCCCCCTACTTGAAGGGGGTGGAGGGGGGGTACACTTGAAGTACGCCCGATTTCGTTGGTTTGTTGGGGCACTTGGGAATGGAAATAACAAATTTCTAATCAAATTTGGAAAATTTGATATGGCGGGTTCAAGATGGACGATATTTGGTCATCTTTTGCTAACCAATTTTAACTAACACAGCCGATTGCCTTAAAATTTGGCATGCATTTATAGTTCCAGTAACAATACAATCATTATTAGGAAACCAATGTTAACTAAGTTATACACATCCGATTGCCTTCAAATTCAAAAAACTGGTATACGGGGGCATTTGGGGATAAAGAATATAGATAGATAGATAGATATATAGATAGTTTATTCATGTTATTAAATTGTACAATTTTTACAAACTTCAAAAATGAAAGAATTGGTAAAGTATAACAATAAATGATTTCTAACAATGCCCAAAATGCTTTAAAACTTGTAAATATTTAAACTACATGAAAAAAGACAATTATTGATACAATAGACAATTAAAATGACGATACAATATACACGTTAAAATGAATGTTGTTAAAGTCACGCTGCAAGAAATCTTGTTCTGTATAAAATGTGTTTTCAATTAGGTTGTTCTTTATTACTCTTTTAAATATATTTAGGTGTAGAGCCCTGATGTTTGTGGGTATTTTACTATAAAAACGTACTGCAATATATTCTGGTCTGGATTGACATTTTCCATGACTGGTAGAATAGTCATGTATGTCTTGCTGCATTACGAATTTCTCTCTATTCTCTCTGACATAAATGAGACACTCATATATGTAAGCAGATGGAAAGGTTAGACAGTGGCGGTTCGATACGAAAAAAAACTAGAATCGACTAGAATAAAAGCATAGCTTTTATGAGGAAGATATCAATATATGCAAACAAAACTTAGTAACTACGCGGATTTGGCCTCAAATATAGGGGGGGAGATACTCAGATTTTAAGTTATTTATTTCATGCATTTTTATTTTAAAAAATGTTTAAATGCGCCGAAAATTTTTGAGACAAATTAAATTAAAAATGCAATATTTTAGTCAAATTAAACTATAATCGTAAATATCAACGATGCCATAGCGCCGCAGGCGAAAATTTTTAAGAAAATTGCACTGAAAAATGCATCTATTCATTTAAAATTAAAATATTTAGGAATATGACACAACAAATGCCATTTTTAACATAAAATTAAACGAATTCCGTAAATATCAAAGGTGTTATTTCTTCGCAATTTAGGCCCTACTTTTTATTTTGTAAATGTTTTCGGAAAAAAATTAAATCCATGATGGGGGGGGGTATAATTTTTTCAGTTTTAAAGAATATAAATAAGAAACAAATCACAAACAAAACCTAATAGCTAAATACTTTTCTTTTGAGGTCTAAAAAGCTTTTTAAAGTGAAACATTAAGTACCTTTTATATTGAAATATCTCAAATATAAGATGCCTATCTCAAATCGGTTTTTCTTGCGCAAACCGATCAACAACTCGCTCAATGTCAATTTCAATATGTCTGTTGATATTCAGTAACGCTAAGCCCCACAGACGAATTTCCGTCATAGTGTCTTTAAGTACTTATGTTTTCAATCTTCTGAGGCAGGAGTAGCTTCTTTCTGACAAAGCATTACTTTCTGGCAAAAATCCAAGAATGTTTTTATCAACGGAAAAATATCGTTACACTTTTTCATTGCCTCGAAAACGTTATCATATATGTTTTGATTTAAGCTTTTGCCTACTTCTGACCGATAAAAGTTCAAGAATTTGTGTTTTGGATTAATCAAGCAGTTTATAGTATTTGGGAACGACATTAGTTAATTTTGCCTTGATTTTGGCTTCACGTTATATAAAACTTTGTATGAATATGTTCAGGTCCAAAATACTTACGGTGGGATTTACTAAAAAGGTTTAGTCTATTTTAGAACGGTCCTAAGTTTAATTGTACTTTTTGGTTTTAAACATTTTAAACCAACCCTCCTTGAGTTTTGGACATAGTTTGATTTGTAAAAAGAATTTTAATAAATTGATTTATTGAATAATTATCTTAACACAATCTTTTGTTGGATTTAAGACGAAATTTTCAATTTAGAAGACAAGAAAATGAAACAATGTAAAGCCACGCGAGGTTTAAATAGTAAACACTCTGTAGAATAAATTAACATTGGGGCTATATCTCACTCTAGTTAAAACTTACCCTCGTTAATTAATTTTTCCAATTAATACTTGATGTCACGCAACGATTTAGATGAGTAATAAAAAAATAAGGAGTAGATTAATTTTGTATTTATTTAAAAGGTGTTTTTATTTCTGAAATGTATTAAAAGACTTAAATGCAAGTTTTTTCTACATTTCTGTCACTGTAGAAATGTCAGTTTAAAAATATTATCGCTGCGTTCAATCACAAACAGCGAGTTCGGATATTTTACCTCTGCTTGCACTTTGGCTTGCACCAACCTCTAACTGATGAAAACTACATATTTAAAATGAGTGGGCTTTGAGTAAGGAAAGTTTTTTGAACTGAGCTTTTAGATAACCTTAATGTGTTACTTTTAGTTTGTAAATAAATTAATATAGTTGTTTTGGGTTTTTTGTTCGGTATATTTTTCGTGCATAATCAGTGACCTTCACTTATGTTTGTTTTGCCTCGTAGTGCCCTCGTACATATATTTTTTGTGCTGAAAACGGGTTTAAAAAATGGCGTTTTTCTGGACAAAATAAGAGGTGTTTTATTGGGTAATGAACAAATCGGGATATTAAATACGGTAAATTAATCCTTGTAAAAGCGGATACCTACGGAAATTCTAAACTAACTTATTACCATGGCTATAAATTTAAACCACAACCCTGAGGTGGTCTAAAAAATCACCAACTTTATAACCTCAAACACAAAAAATGAAGCTATTATGTGCCAAATTTTTGGCGTATTCACCATTGGCCATTTTGAAATCTGTAAAAAAAAATTAGTGTTAGGGCATTTTCTTCTAAAATATGGTGTATTTTGAAAAAAAACAGTTTTTCAGTGATATTTTGCAATAACAATATAAAATTATTAATAACTTTGTGTCTTTTCTGTATGGGTTGGTGATTTTTGAAAATTGGTTTTAAAATTTAGTACCCCCCACAGGTGTAAATATGTAGACCTCTGGGGGGTACTATTTTAGATCTTATTAAATCTCACTGTTAGAGTCTCGTTATTGAACCTTGATTTTATGTCCGGAATGATTTTCTCTAAAACTTGTTTGTAAATAGAAACTCTATAATACTGTTTTTCACTTTTTCACTTCTGTATTTCCAATATCGTGGTTTTTGCGGTAAGTACATCATGCGTTTGTTGTGTCTGTCCCAAAATATTTTGAAGGGACTCCAGAATGTTTTTAAAGGAACGTTCTGCAGTTTCTCGTTTTTTCTCCTCTCTTTTTTCAGGGTTACCACCAGCATCTTTGTTGTCTACTTTTTTCTGGAGCAAAAGCGATCGCCCCCCCCCGCCCCTTCACTCTGGGACCGCCACTGGGTTAGAATTTTCAGGTTTTTAAAAGCAATTTTGCAGTCTTCCTTATACCCAAGTTTGGCTATAATGCGTATTGCCCTTCCTTGTAATGCAAAGATTCTTTTTGCAGAGCTAAACCCTCCCCAGGCGATTATCCCATAGCTCATTGAAGAGTGGAAATGTGCATGGTATGCGTTTTCTATAGCTTCTAAAGATACACATCCTGACAAGTTTCTGAGAGGAAAAACAGTACTGCGGAGTCTGTTACATAAATTGTCAACCTGAGAGTCCCATCTCAGGCCCGAGTCGAGGTAAACACCTAGAAATTTTACTGGATCTTAGTTCTCTGCGTCTGGAATATTCAGGAGAGTGAAAATCATTCTTTGTGATCAACATTTAAAGAGAGTTTGTTTGTCTTAAACTATGATATGGCTCTCGACGATGCCTCCCATGCCTTTCGTTTTATTTCGCTGAGTATTTTATCTTCGGATTTGGTGGTCATGTCATCAGCAAATCGTGTATATTTAGACTCCGGCTCACACAGGAGGAGGACATTTACATAAATAATAAAAAGCACAGGGCCCAAGACCGATCCCTGCCTGACCCCAAGGTTCAAGACACTTTCCCATGATGACAAGGTCCCCACTTTTACCTGCTGTGGTCTATCCTGAAGGTAAGATTTAACTAATTTCGTGCCTAGTGCATGAATCTTATAAAAGTCAGTTTTTTATCAGAATTTTACGGGAAACACAGTTAAATTGTTTAATATTGAAATTTCCTTGATGTCATCCATAACCGTCGAAAGAAGGTTCAAAATTGCCAGGGTCCTGTTTCTCCTGTTCCTGAAACCAAACTGACAGTCAGAAAATAAGTGATTTTTTTCGAAAACTTCAAAAATCTGCTTAGACATGCACTTCTCTACAACTTTAAAAATTATTATCAGGAGAGGGATGAATTTTTGATCAGATTTTGAAAATTTAATATGGCTGATTCAAGATGGAGGATTTTCGGTCATGTTTTGGTAACCAATTTTAACTGAATTATCCACATCCTATTGCGTTCAAATTTGGTATGCGTTTATAGTTCCGGTATTCTCAGGTACCCACCTCCCTCTAACGAGGGAAGTAGAGGGGAGAAAAGATTTAGTTTGTTCGATATCCATCAAAATTGGCATAAAGGGGTTTTTCAGTAGGGGGATTATGAATTTTTGATCAGATTTGAAAATTTCAATAAGGCGGAATCAAAATGGCCGATTAAGTGTACAAATCTAAAAATTAAGTATGTGAGCTCAAATTTGGTATATGTCTAAAGTTCCCGGCGACAATACAATAATATGGTATTATTAGGTACACAAATCCCTTGAACGAGGGAAGTGCAAGGGGGAAAAATTTAGTTTGTTCGATTTAAATCACAATTCGCATACATGGATTTTTTGGGAAGGGAATATGAATTTTTGATCAGATTTGAAACTGTCAGTATGGCGGATTCAAAATGGCGATTTAGAGTACAAATCTAAAAATTAAAAAATAAATTTTTATAAAAAAAACTTTTAAAGAACAATCTTTTATTAAATGCACTCAAGAGTAGAATTTTTTATCTTTCTTATACCATAATAAAAGCGATGGGTGCAAATTAAAAATTTTAACTTTATGGTGACAAAGGACTACAAAAGAAAAACTAAATTCTTCTTCTATTCGAATGATAAACATAATGCTTTCATCTAAAGAGGCTGAGAACGGGTAAGATTGCCGTGCTTGCCAGGCCTTTGAAAACGTCCTTAGGTTATAGAGTAATACAACTGTTTCTTAGGTGAATCGTCGATGTGACCGATACACGATACCTAAAGTTAAAATTTTTAATTTGCGCCCATCGCTTTTGTTATGGTATAAGAAAGATAAAAAAAAGCTTGTTCTTGAAAAGTTTTTCTTTATTAGCAATTTTTTCTGCATGGTATCATTACTGTCTTTAAAAAATAGGGCATATTTTCTTTTAATTTTTTTAGTGGATACCTACATAAATTTACTGGCAAAAACAATTCCAGATACGTGTGTGTTTGTTTCTGAATCAACCAAAAACGGCTGAACTGATTTATATTAAATTTGGGAGGAAGATAGGGCGTGAAGCTACTTTATATCTGATGTTTAAAAAATTATTTAATATTGATTTTTACTATTAAAACTTAGTTACCTTACTTTTGAAACTTTAGCGTAAGGGAGAATATTAATGGTTTCGAAATACTAATTGTTTTAGAATTTAAGTTTGTATTAATATTAACTGATTGAATGAATTTTAATAGCAGTAGTTACAGAACAATCGATTTTCGCCATGAAACTTTTTATTTGATCAAAATCGGTTTAGCAATAATGAATTTATGAGAAAATGTATGCAGACAGAATTGAGACGGCAATCGCATAATCCGTAAAACACTGATTGATTTTTTTTTATTTTTTTTGGGAACCACTTAACCGATTTTAATAATTCGCACCTCGTTCTACGTGGCAGATACAAAGTTTTTTTACGTCTTTAAAAAAAAATCCAAAAAATTTCTATAACATAAGAATAAACGAGGCTCTTTGAAGGGAAAGTTTGTTTCTATCCGCCACCTTAGATTTTAAGATGGTGGAAAAAAAATATTTCCAATCAAATTCTTGCTCAATTCTCTGCAAAGAACATTTTGTTGCATTAAAATCGGTGGTATGGTTTAAAAGTTGAAAACATTTTGTCCGGTTTTTTATGGCCCACTCGATATATTACTAAAAAAAACTTATGTTTCAATTGAATAAAAGAATAAATAAAAGAATCATAAGCCGGTTTCTAACGATTCGATTTTTGGATGCGATATTGCGTGGAAACAGTGTTTCTAAGCTAAGTGTGTATGCAAACGCCCCAAAAATCATGCGATTGGCATGCCGGGAGCAAATTGTGTGGTATTCCTATAATTATGTGTTTTTTTTCAATTTTTTAAATTAATTACAATCTGCATTTTAAAGAATTAAATAATGTAATTAATATAATATTATCAATGTAATTAGGTAAGAAAGGCTATTTAAAGCCCGAATACTTTGTAATTTGTTTAAATAGTAGAGTAAGTCATAGAAATTATATATTATTATTAAATTTGATGATAATATTTTTATTAAATTGCAAAGCACTCAATTTTAGCCATCATTAAAGCTCTAAATTTAGAGACCTGATGATGACCTAAAATTGAGTGAGGGCCATATACATCAACAAGTGAAATGGGTACTGAGTTAAGTTTTGCAACACCTTGCCAAAATTCGGTAAGTCACATTGGAAATATAATAAATTAACACAAATGTTAAAGTAATATTAACCTAAGAAACTCTTACCCCTGTATGCACCATTTTCACGTATTTTCGTAGTTAGTTAATCACGGCTAATTATGTAATCACGGCTAAATAGTCAGTACTACTTATACCAAAATATTTGGCACACAAATTAGCTAATTGTGATTTGGTAATCAGGACCAGCAGAAAGGAGCTGTGTATAAATGTAACTATAAGATGTCTGACCGATTTCCGAGCTGATTTCCAATAATGACTTATGCTGGATTTATATAGCAAAATAAAATATAAGATAACATATAAATAATAATAAAAAATGAATAAAAAACCGTATTTGTAATGACATGATCATATTTGATCAAACACAGATTCTTATTTCTTATTTTATTTTATTTACTGTATAAAACCAGCATTAGCTAAAATCAGTCAAGGTTATCCAGGGCATGTAGGCATTTTATAGTAGTAAGAAAAGTTTAAATCATCGTCAAGTAATAAGTCTTCCACCTCCATATTAATATTATTTCTCACATACTATTTTTTTCAGTTTTTTTGACAATTAAACAAAAAACCAAACATAACCTCACTAATTAACTAGCCGCGGTTATCTGGTCCTTAATTCTAGGCTATCGGGCGATTAAAGTTAATTGCCCATTAGGAGAAAAAAACGCTCGGTGCATAAGAAAAATATTATGTAATCACGGCTACAGTCTTAATGAGAGATATTGCATAATTGTGCATACCATTATTATTCTTAGAAAAAGCATATCTTGTTCTCATTTTGAAATGAAACAGAGTACTTCCACCAACCTTTTTTAACATCTTTAGCAAGGTATTCATTATGTTTTGCTTGAACAACGTATACTTGTCATTAGAACCGCCCAAAGGCATACCCAAGATGAGGACTTGATCTATTTTAACTATAAGTTGGTGTTGAGGACTATTAAAACGAGTATAGTGTTGGCTCAAGTGGTATTATCTTGAAAATGGTGGAGATTTTTTCCGTGAACACTGTTGCCATGGTTCTTGGCCTTACTAGGCATAGGATTCAATAATTTAATTTTAAATAAATGCTATTACATTAATATATGGAGGTAATAAGGTCGATGTAATTTATTTATGTATATTTGCGCATACCACGGCTGTATATAAACCTATTTTTATATTGATTTTTTGCTAATTTTGAATCACTGTTGCGGTGGTACCAATCAGTACAATGTACTCTCACTTCTTCTCTTATGAGGTAGTGGAAAATATGTTTTTATTTTAGAAGAAAAAAGAAATTACCATTTTTTTAAGAGTAGGTAGTTGCAAAAAGTGATCCCTACTTTACAATTTGACTCCTGTCACGCTGCGCTTTTTAATAGGTCGGTTAAATTATAAGAGACGGTAGGGGAGGCCAAAACAAGAAAACAAAAGCCCTTATGACATGTGCGATTTTTTACTTGTTTAAAAACACAAAAGAAAAACATAAAATTTGTTGGAATCATACGTAAGACAAGTAATATAGTCGAAGTGCCAGATCTTAAAATATAGGACTTCACAAAGAAATGGCCTAACACTTGAAATTTTCATCATATGTAGAGGTATGTTTAGGGTTACCAAAAATGCAAAAATGCGATCTATAACGTGGAGCTTACAATATGGCAACACTGTAAACATTAAAATTTTAAATGGCTTTATTTCAAAATCCGTAAGTCCTATTTGAAATTTTGTTTTTGGTCTTTAAGCCAAATTTAGCCCCTTTAAACAAGAAATAACAAAATTGTCATATGTCACCTAAACACAATCGAAATATGTAATCCAAAAAACTCGAAGGAGCATTTTTTGGGGATTTTTGAAACGACCCCTAGGGACAAACGATTGCAATAAATTTTATTTTTATTCTTTATATTACTTAGGCAATTATTATTAAAAAAAAAATGAGTTCACTTTGACAAGTAATTGACGGCCATTTAAAACTCGCCTTGTAAAAACATCATAAACGCCACTATCTTCTATACTATAAACGGTAGGACAATAAATGTTTTTTTGTTCGATTGGTATTTTCTTCCTACATAAAACATTTCTTTTACATTTAGCTTAAAAAACTACGTTTGGGCACTGAAATATATAAAAAACACATTTTTTAATGTAAAAAAATTAAATTAAAAATATATTTTTTTAAAACCAATGAATGTAAAAAAAAGATATGATCATGAGAAAAACAGGTTTTAAGGTAAATTTAAAAAAATTCAAAGATTTTTTTTATAGCTTAATTGGTTTCCGAGTTATCGCACAAGACTCGCCAGATTGGCAGAAAGGATTCATCATGGGTGCTAAAGACAACTGAGCGCTATAATTTATAACCTCAGATTAATAAATTTGTAACAAACACAAATTTAGGCTCTATCCCTTTAGTAGATACAAACGACTGTTAAACAACTACGCGTCTGGCTTATGCCTCGACAGGTATTGAATTAAAAAGAGTACATCTGCCCGTTCTGGTCACAGTTCAATCTCTGTGCGCACAGAACCCTTTTCCCTTTTATTATCAATTTTGAGAGTTCATACCTATTTGCCATTTCAAAGTGTGGGCAAAATATTTAAGTTTACGTTTTTTCTTTTTACTACTCTACTCTGTCCATCCAAGATATCCTGATAATTACTTACGATAACACAACATCTCGAATGCCTCTAACTTCTTGCAAATGGCATCAGTCAGTGTCCATGCTTCTACGCCGTAACATAAGATGCTAAGCATATAACAACGAAGCACCCGAGGGCGGAGAGTTGTATTCAGATCGTGACTATCTAAAAAGGGTGGGTGAACCATAGTTGTTTGAAAAAGTGCATTGTCTTACTCGAAGGGGAAAGACAATGGACACAAAGCTCATAGACGTAACGAGTATCCACCTCCACGCGGTACCCACTGGGAGGAATGGGATGTCAATGACATCACAGCCCTGCGAAAAGATACAGGTTTACAAACACTACACTAACACACACACACACGACACTCACCCCCACGGGGAGATACACAACACAGCATCGGAAGGTTGGAGAGGGGGCATCTCCGCTTCCCCCACCAGCAACGCCTCGGACATGTAGATTCACAATCAGGTCTGGTAGTAGCAGAAAAACTAGAAGTGGCACAGCTAGGCCACTGGGAAGTATAGGGCCCACCCTTGTCTAACAAACGTAGGGGGCTGCCCCGGACACCCGGTGAAAATCTCCAAACGACGCAGAAGTGCAGCTGGTAACTGGTAGGGGGGCGCTGCGCGTTTAAGGGGGGGATCTCAACTACGGCCGCCGACGACCGAGTGACTTAAACCGGCGAGGCCCGGGGGGAGGCTGCGATGGCGCGTCAGAAAACCCAACAATTACCAATTATTTACTTTCTCACACCCCTAAACCCACAAAGTTTCTTTTTTTCTATGTTTCAGAAACAAGTTAAAATGGAGAAGCAAGTGCCAAAAAAAGAGGAGAGTGAGGGAACCCCCAAACCCATAGAGGTGGAACCCGTGGAGGAGGGCGACAAGGAATCATCGGGTGTCGATGAAGACACTCTCCTGCTGTGAGACGGAGGAATGGACGTCCTACCTGAACCGAAAGGGGATGGGAAGGCCGACCACCCACTGCCTGAAGTCCAAAAGGCCGCCACGGAGGAGGTGGTCCAGAGGACGTCGAAGCAGGAGAAAAGTCGGAGGCACAGGCAGAGGCAGGCCGAAAAACGCCGTCAGTTGATTGCCCTAGGAAGGATGCAGATCGCTGCCGGGGGGGGGGGAACCGGAGACAAGGGAAACCTTGACTCCCACTCCTCGGGGAGTGAAGCTGCACCTGGGAAGAAGGCTGACCCACCGCCCAGTACGGGTGGCCAAAGCAAGCCCCCCGTAAGGGGGAACCTGAAAGCGGCGAGCCGAGGCCAAACGTCTAGGCGCGGGACAGCTTCATCCCGTGGGGGCACCTCAGCTCGCGGCCCTCCAAGGTGACAATACGAGAAAGCGGCCAGGGAACTGGCCAAAAAAGTAGCAATGGCCAACCTGCCGACAGGGCCAAAAGGAGTGTCGGACAGCACCAGCCAGGGGACCCAAGCAGGGACCTCTCCTCAGATTGCAGTCCGCCACCCCAAAGCGTCCCCGATCTGAGCAGCAGACGCCGCCTGAAAGACTGGGCAAAAAGTAAAGAAGGGACGTAGCCTTTAAAGGCAAGGGAGACGGGGAAAACAGGTCGCCTCTTTTAAGGGACGACCTGGGTTCCCAACAACCCAGCACAGAGGCTGCGCCCCGGAAGACACCCAGTAAGAAGGCGATGAAGTTTGTCTTCAGGTCGGACAGAGTCGGAGGCACCATTACGGAGGATGAGGCCAAAGAAGTGCGCGGCCAACTTCTGGAAGCGATGCTCAGGACCATGCGGGGACCCCCCCCCCCAGGACCCGAGCTACGCTTCCTGAACTCAGGCCTAGTAGAGCCAGGATGGCTACTGGTAACGGTGGACGACTCCGAGGAGACCAGAGAGTGGCTCCTTGGTCAGGTGGCAACGGTCGAAGACGTCACCTTTAGTGCCATCAGGGCAGACGAGGGCGGAGGAGGACCTGAACGTTGTGGAGCTTCCACGACTAGGAACCCGAGACGTCACAGCAGCTATCCTGGAATTAAAGGTAAGAGATAGGACCAGAAAGGTGGTTATATGTAACGCGTACCTTCCGTACGACAGCGTAGATCCTCCTCCTTTAGAGGAATTAGCGCGGGTAATCTCATTCGCGGAGAGTAAAAGACTTCCAGTAGTCGTGGGGTGCGACGCCAACTCACATCACGTAGCGTGGGGTAGCAGCGATGTGAATAAGCGTGGGGAGACTCTTTTTGAATTTCTGACCACCACGAAACTGGAAATAGTGAATAAAGGGTGCGAACCAACGTTTGTCGATAAGACCCGACAGGAAGTTATCGACATAACACTGGTCTCGCGAAGTATATACCAAGACGTTGTCAACTGGAGAGTAACAGAGGAGATTATTACGTCCGATCATCGCATGATCAGGTACGAGATAGACACCGACGAGAAAATTCAGGAACAAAAAAGGAACCCGCGTAATACAGATTGGAGACACTTCTTAGCGACCCTAGACCTGAATAAAGGTATTCTAGAAATGAACATCGACATCTGTGAGGACTTAGAAGAGGCAGTCGACAGGCTTAAAACGGTCATAAAAACAAGTTTCGAAGAGGCGTGCCCCCTAAAAACCCAGTTGATCCGACGAGTGCCATGGTGAAGCAGCAAGCTAGACAGGATTCGCAGCAAAACCAAAAAGGCACTAAACAAGGCGATGAGGGATGGGGAAAATGACTCTTGGGAAATATACAGAGAGGCTAGAAAGGAGTTCAAAAAAGAGGTAAGAAACTGCAAAAGAGACAGTTGGAGGAAATACTACGGAGAGATTAATTCCCTTCCAGAGACCTCCAGGTTTCTTAAAATCCTAAGCAGCGAAAATAAACAGACTCTAACACCGTTAAAAAGGCCAGACGGGAGCTGGACCGCCTCATGCGAGGAGTCAATACGACACCTGCTCGAGGCTCACTTCCCGGGAGAGGGCGGCGAACGGGGGGTGCAGAGGACCGCCGGACCCCGAGAGGAGGAAGACCCTGACTGGAGACTGGCGGACCGTGTGGTCTCGGATGCTACCATCTCCTGGGCAACCAACGAGTTCAGTCCCTACAAGTCCCCCGGGCCTGACGGCATATTCCCGGCGCTCCTGCAAAAAGGCCAAGAGATACTCCTACCTTTTGTAAAGAGAATCTTTAGGGCCAGCATAGCAATGGGATATGTACCCACAGAGTGGAAAAAAGCCACCGTTGGCTTTATTCCGAAAGCCGGAAGGAAAGACTATACGGCGGCCAAATCCTTCAGACCCCTTAGTCTAACATCCTTTTTCATGAAGGCATTGGAAATAATGGTAGACAGACACCTACTAGGGGGAGTCCTAACCAACCAACCTTTCCACAGAAACCAACATGCATACGTGGAGGGAAGGTCTACCGACACGGCCCTACACGCAGTAGTGCATAAGGCAGAAAAAGCCCTTCAATTCAAACAGTACGCCCTGGCAGTATTCTTTGATGTCGAAGGAGCTTTCGACAAGGCGAAAGTGCAGGTAATAACAACAGCCCTGCCGAGAAGGGGAGCCGAGTCTCTTATCTCCGAATGGGTAAAATCTGCAGTAACAGGGAGAAAGATCCAGGCCAATCTAGGGGAGATCAGGGTCAACATAGAGGCAACGGGAGGCTGCCCACAAGGCAGCTGCTTATCCCCACACCTGTGGTGTCTGATCATGGATACTCTTCTACAACGCCTAACAGAGAAAGGATTCGACGCATACGCCGACGTCGGTGTCGTGGAGGTGGTAAGCCACCACCTACACACCGTCTGTAACAGAATGCAAAGGGCGGTACGAATCATAGAAGACTGGTGTCAACAAAACGGTCTCTCTGTCAATCCAGGAAAGACAGAGATGATACTGTTCACTAGAAAGAGAAAAATGGAGGGATTCAGAGCACCCAAGATGTACGGGAGACCCCTGACTTTGGTTTCAGAACTGAAGTACCTAGGGGTCACCCTAGACAAGGGGCTCACCTGGACACCACAAGTTGCGAAATTGACCAATAAGGTGCAGGCAACGATGTGACAACTGCGTCGAGTGGTTGGCCGCATCTGGGGTTTGAGCCCTAGAAACCTCCACTGGATGTACACGGCAGTACCAAGGATCCAGTACGGATCCATAGTCTGGTGGCCAGCAGTGGAGAAGGTCACTACCACTCCCAAGCTAAGGAGCCTACAGGGAACCATATACAGAGGGATAACCGGCGCTATGAGGACGGCACCTATACAGGCACTCGAAGCCATTCTGGGACTGCCGCCGCTTCCGATCTGGATCAGAAATAAGCGATGGCGACCCACCTCCGGCTGAGAGATACAGGTCAATGGGGAGGAAGAAGGGAAGCTGCGGGGCATCTTAGGATTGCCCAAATCGCCGAGAGAGCAATCCCTATGGCAGCGATTAAAACACAAAGACCAAAAAAAGTAAAAAAGTAGACCAAAGTAGTCATCCCAGACAGGGAACTATGGTAGAGTGAAAACCTCCGCGAACAGTTCGAAGAAAACGCCGTGATTTGCTACACCGACGGGTCGAAACTGTCGGAGAGGCAAACCACAGGATCGGGGGTTTATGTGAAAGACCAGGAGGTTCGAAAGAGCTACCCGCTCGGAGAGTAAGCCACGGTCTTTCATAATGGCTGCAAGCATGGAAGAAATAAAGAACGGTAGGGAGGAGCATATTTATATATGCTCCGACAGCCAATCAGCCCTAAAGGCCTAAAGTGGAGGAATGTGCAGATGCACTGGAATCCTTGGGAGAGGGCAAACAAGTGACACTTATGTGGGTACCGGGACATATGGGGGTGCCGGGTAACGAGATGGCCGACGAGCTCGCCAGGATCGGGGCAAGCACCCAGTATGTAGGGCCGGAACCACTCCTAGGCACAACCAAGAGGCAATTGCAAAGTCGACTCAATAAATGGGCCAACGATGCCATGACGACCGCTTAGAGAGCAGGAACAGAATTCAGACAGACCAAGGACTTCGTGAAGGGTCCGGATGTAGCCATACCCAGACCCAGGCTTCCGGGGAGATCGCGAAAGGACGCTGGTCTGCTGACAGGTGTCATAACAGGTCACAACCGACTAAGGAAGCACATGACCCGGATCGCGGTGGAGAATTACTCGACCTGCCGGGCCTGCGGGCGGGCAGAAGAGACATCTCGACACGTTATAGCGAGCTGCGAGGCATACCAGAGGACGAGATATCAGGTATTCGGTTTCCCGACCCTGGATGATGAGTACCTGCACACGCTCAAATGCGACAAAATACTGGACTTTGCAAAAAGAAGAATGAGACCAAATGAGCAAACTGCCAGACCAGTGGTGCAGGCGGTGGATTAGGGACAGGCTCGGAGTAGGGCAGAAAGGGCTCAGGGAGGCCTACTTGCCAGGCTTCGCGCCGCCCCTTCTCTACTACTACTACCTAAATCTGATTTCATTTTGAAAAAAAAATGATAAAAGATACTAGGGCCTGTTCGAATCTTTACGGACTTCTTGCATGTTGTCCCAGTTTTCATTGAGCTGTCAACTTAGATATTTGTAAACGAATCGACAAATTCGACCTGTAGGCCATTTACTTCTAATACGCCTCTAATATTTTCTTCTTTGGCCATAATTAGCATTTTGTTTTGTCAACATTCAAGTTAAGCCCAAATTTCGGGCTTTTTACTGCAACTTGATCCACCAAATCTTGCAGACCCTCCAGCGGGTCCGCAATTATGACAGTGTCGTCAGCTGCCGTCAGCATATGTTAGGTTTTTGATTTTGTTGCCATTTAAAAAAATTTTAATTTTAATTTGACGGTTTCAAACTTCAAATTTAATATAATACAGTGGCGGTTCCAGCCATTTGAAAAGGGGGGGGGGGGGCGGTTTCGATATGAAAAAAAAATAGAAGAATCAATACATACAGACAAAACTTTGTAGCTACAAGCGCAGATTAGGTCTCAAATCTAGGGGGGGGGTACTTTTAAGTCGGTTATTTCATACATTTTTTATTTTAAAAAATGTGTAAATGTGCCGAAAATTTTTGAGAAAATTACTTTAAAAGTGCAATTTTTGAATCGAATTAAACTAAAATCGTAAATATCAACGGGATCAGAGCGCCGCAGTCGAAAATTGTTAAGAAAGTCGCACTAAAAATGTATTTTTTTTATTTAAAATTAAACTAAAACTGGAGATATATCAATGGTATCGAAGCGCAGCAGGCGAAAATTTTTAAAAAAGTGACACCACAAATGTCATTTTTAACACAAAATTACACTAATACTGTAAATATCAAAAGTATTATAGCGCCGCAATTTATGCCCTTCTTTTGATTTTCTAAATGTTTTCATAAAAAATTTAAATCTAGGGTATCCTATCCCCCTGAAATCCGCGCTTAAGTAACTACGTATATTTTTTTCATTTATAAGAAACGTATATAACAAACAAACCACAAACAAAACCTAATAGCTAAATACTTTTTTTTTTGAGGTCTAAAACCTTTTTAAGTTAAAACACCTTTTATATCTCAAACATAAGATGCTTATCTCAAATTCGTTTCCGATTTTTTTGGACAAACCGGTCAACGACTCGCTCGTCAATGACAATTTCAATATGTCTGTTGATATGCAGCAACGCTAAGCCCATCAGACGAATTTCCGTCATAGTGTTCTTAAGTAGTTATGTTTTCAATCTTCTGAGGCATGACAAGCTTCTTTCTGACGAAGCATTACTTACTGCCAAACATCCAAGAATGTTTTTATCAACAGAAAAATATCGCCCCACTTGTTCATTGTCTCAAAAACTTTATCAGGCATGTTTTGATTTAAGTTTTTGCCTACTTCTGATCAATATTGTTTCCAAATACTGACTTCTCCCAATAAAAGTTCAAGAATTTGTGTTTCGATTAATCAAACAGTTTCTAGTATTTAAAAACAACTTTAGTTAATTTTGCCTTGATTTGGGCTTCACGTTGTATAAAACTTGGTATGAATATGTTCAGGTTAAAAATGTCCCTTTTAAAAATACAGCGTATCATTGCTTACGTTTCTCGATTTACCAACAATTTAAAAAATAATTCAAAGAACCCTGTACAATAAACAATTGTCCCGCTTTCTTCTATAGAATTGGATGACGCCCTAATTTTACTTGTAATATATACGCAGTTTTCTCATTTTTTGGAAGATTTTAATTAAATAAATAATGGCTAATTTTTTAAAAAAGTTGAACGCTTTCATAGGCCACCAAAATTTGTTGAGAGTGGGGAGTAGAATACGCCATTGTTTCCTAGATTATGATGGTTAACACCCGCTATTATTACCACGTGTCGTTTAACCAATTTTATAGTTGAATACAGGCATAAAAAATTCTCCTACCCCGGTTTACAATCGTTGCAATTTATTTTAACGCAAAATTTTTGGATTTTGTCAAAACTATTTTATATCGCTGTATAAATTGTTGGAAATTAAAACCAAAACCGCTTCAACCACCTATGGGTGATTTGCCTGCTCCTAGAATTTCCACTGTAAAGGCTTTCCAACTTTCTGGGGTCGATCTGGCCGGATCCCTTACTATTTATTACTTTAGGAAAACGCGCGTTGCTAAAGTCTTTAGGGCTTGGTTCTGTGTTTTTGTTTGTTTTGCCACCAAAGCCTTGCACATAGTTATTATCTGAGCGAGTGTTTTTTGGCAGGTTTTCGTCGCTTTATGGCAAGACGGGACGATATTAATTTATTGTTCTCGGACTGCGCTACTAATTTTCAAGGCTATAATCGATACCTTTTTTGAAACCGCCGCCGTGTCCGAAGAGGTTAAGTTTTCGTTTAATTGTCCTGCTGCTCTACATCTAGGTGGTTTGTGGGAAAGCGGTGGCAAAAGCGTTAAAACGCATCTCTTTCGTGTTAGCGGCACGCAACTTTTGACCTATGGAGAACTCCACACGGTTTTAGTACAGGTAGAAGCTGTGCTAAATTCCCGACCGGTGTTCAGTCAGTAGTAACCCTAAAGATTTTTCGGTACTTACCTCCGGGCATTTTTTAACGTTAGAACCTTTGTCGGTTTTACCGGATCCGGGTTATCGAGCTTTAAACTTAAACCGGTTAAGCTGTTGGCAATTATTTATTTTATACTATGGTATTTTGCTTCAGAGGTTACTAACTAACATTTTTATTTATGTTTTATTTTTCTAGTTGATAGCTGATGGTTTATATAAGATTTTTTTTTGAATTATTTTTGAAATGTAACTCAATTTCAAAAAGAAGAATTTTTAATTTTTTATTAAATTTAATTTAAATTCTTTCCGCTGTTCAGAAGACCAAACAATGTCTTGTTTCGGTACCTTACTTTTTACACGATTTCCTATCATATAGACTCCACAAAAAAAACTACGGTGAAAAATAACTTTTATCGGGAATAAGAAACCAGTCGAAAATTAAACTTGTAAATACACCTATATATCGGCTTCAGTCATTCCCGCTTAAATTCGAAAATAGTGACCGCACTGATTTTGACTATTTGGACTTTTTGTTATGTGAATAATTCCAGTTACAACCGACCTTCTTCAGATATAGAGAGAGGTCCCTGAAAGTGGTGAAATACGAAGCAACTGGGAAAGTGGTGTTTATATTGTGGCCTTTTCAATATTCATTTACCTCGTTGTGTGCTTAAAAATTTTTTATTAAAAATTACTTTTAAAGATCAAGTAAATAATGTTTTATCTTTCTTATAACATAATAAAAGCGATGGGCGCAAATTAAAAATTTTAACTTTAGTTATCGTATACATCACATCGACGATTCACGTAAGAAACAGTATTATTACTCTATAAACTAAGGACATTTTTAAAGGCTTGGCAAGCACGGCAATCTCACCCGTTATCAGCTTCATGAAAGCATTATTTTTATCAATCGAATAGAAGAAGAATTTAGTTCTTCTATTGTAGTTCCCTCGTTGTCACCGTAAAGTTGAAATTTTTAATTTGTGCCCATCGCTTTGATTATGGTATAAGAAAGATAAAAAGTTCATGTCTACTTTTGAGTGCATTTAATGAAAGCTTGTTCTTTAAAAGTTATTTTTAATTTTTTATTTTTAGATTTGTACCCTAAATCGTCCATTTTGAATCCGCCATATTAAAATCTTCAAATATGATCAAAAATTCATATCCCCTTCCCGAACAAGGCTCAGTTAAGTTTCCCACCCCCCCAGATTGATTTTCTCAAAAATTTTTATTCCAAAATTTTGCACACATTTTGCACAATTTTACACACCACAAATCAAATTTTTCACACCTTCCTACGAGAAACTACAGCCCATTTTCTATGGGGGGGGGGCAAACTTGACGTTGCCTCCCCCAGACAATATTTTTCAAAAATTATGGTGTCATGTGAAAGGTCTTATTTTGCACAATTTTGCACACCCATTTTAAAATGTTGCACACCTCCCTGTAACCCACACGAGGGTTCTGAAAATATCAAGTTTTCCCCCCCCCACAGTCAATATTTTTCAAAAAGGTTGGTGTCGTTAGAAAGGCCTAATTTTGCACAATTTTGCACAGCCATTTTAAAATTTTGCACACCTCTTTCTAACCCATACTAAGGTTCTGAAAATATCAAGTTTACCCCCCCCCCACCGTCAATATTTTTCAAAAATTTTTGTCCCATTCGAAAGGTCTATTTTGCACAATTTTGCATACCCTTCAGTACCCCACAAGAGCGTTTTCAAAAAAGTTTGCCCCCCCCCCAGTTAATATTTTTCAAAAAATTTATGTCATTCGAGAAGCCTAATTTTGCACACCGATCTTCAAATTTTGCACACCTCCCATGCCGTTTTCTTTTTGTGGCGTTTACGGTTAAACTTGGTTCTAAAATTTCCCAGAAGTATAAGCAAACGAAGGAGACCTCGATTGTGTAATATCTTTGAATATTGTTTAAATTTACAGCTAATTGTTTATGTTTACATTTTTATGTAATCAAAAGTTTTTAATTTTTATGAGTTTCCGGATTATACTTAAATTTTCATATCAAAAACGCAATGACGTCATGTATTAGCTGATATGAACAGAAAAAAGTCGATGTAGACAGCGCATCCTGTCATGTTTGATACCTTGAGAATCGGAACCAGCCTATTTTGCTGGTTCAGAATGGTTGCGGTTCTCAAGGTATGGATCTTCACAGGATGTGCTACGTCCATTTGTAGTCCAGCTAGTAAATGACGTCATAGCATTTTTGATGTGAAAATTTAAGCATAATCCGGAAATTCATAAAAATTAAATACTTCTGATTATATACACATGTAAGCATAAACAATTATCTCTAAATTTAAACAATATTTGAAGATATTACACAATCGAGGTCTCCTTATTTTGCTTATAATTCTGGAAAATTTTAGGACCAAGGTTAACCGTAACCGCTACAAAAAGAAAACAGCTCGGGTGTGATCCCACCATTATCCAGATGAAAATTTTCGGAGGCACCCATGAAATCGGAGGCGCGTTCGACCTCGGGTGCAACTTGCACCAAAATGGGTAAGTGCAGCCCTCTAGAAATTTGATAAGCCTTTGGTATTCTTGGCATGTAAAAGAGAGAGATAGAAATGCGGCGCTATCGGCGTTCTTAGTCATTTAGTCAAGTCAAGTCAAGATGTGTCTGAGCTTCATAGAAAGTGACAGTTTCCTCGTCCTTCACTCCCCAAATGCACCTACCTAAATTTTTGGGTGTTCTGCACCAAATTTTGACGTTTCTTCGACCTTGGGCATCTTGTCTTTACACTTTGCAGTGTGTATTTGTGGAAGAAATGAATTTAATGAACGAGGGTGGAAATAACTAATTTTATTATTTCGCCAGAAACACGAAACCGTCTGAGAGTACAAATTTTTTTTTTCAAGTTGACTATACAGCTTAAAAAAATGTAGGTTGTATAAAAATAAGCTTACGGAACCGTGGAGTGAATTAGAGTGTACCCCTATTCACTCCACGGTCCCGTAAGTATAGGTATGTTTTTATCCCATTTTTTTGAGCTGTAACTTTTATTTTGGTTTATTATTGAAGTAAAATATGCGTGCGGGAAAGTAGAAAGATCTGAAAAAAAACAGAGCGGGTTCTCCTGAAAAGCGTAGTAGTAAGTCAAAAGTAAGTAAATCCTAATTGCGTGTTGTTGCACTTCTAATAATAACTTTGGTTGATAGATAAAATAAACACTTTCTTTAAAAAAAACGACACTTTGTTTCTTTCAGATCTTTCTACTTTCCCGCACGCATATTTTGCTTCAATAATAAACCAAAATAAAAGTTACAGCTCAAAAAAATGGAATAAAAACATACCCATACTTACGGGATCGTGGAGTGAATAGGGGTACGCTCTAATTCACTCCACGATTCCGTAAGCTTGTTTTTATACAACCTACACTTTTTTAAGCTGTATAGTTAAATTATTAAAAAAACAGAATTTTTTTGACGCCCAGACGGTTTCGTGTTTCTGGCAAAATAACAAAAAATATTATTTATTCCCAGCCTCGTCTATTAAATTCATTTCTTCCACAAATACACACTGCAAAGTGTAAAGACAAGATGCCGAAGGTCGAAGAAACGTCAAAATTTGGTTCAGAACACCCAAAAATTTCAGTAGGTGCATTTGGGGAGTGAAGGACGAGGAAACTGTCATTTTCTATGAAGCTCAGACACATCTTAACGAAAATTACTAAGAACGCTTATAACGCCGCATTTCTATCTTCTCTTTTACATGCCAAGAATACCAAAGGCTTATCAAATTTCTAGAGGACTGCACTTACCCATTTTGGGGCAAGTTGCACCCGAGGTCGAACGCGCCTCCGATTTCATGGGTGCGTCCGAAGATTTTCATCTGGATAATGGTGGGATTACACCTTGCTATTTGTGGACAGCGGCTACGGTGATGACGCCCGCCTTGATTTTGCAGTTCACACCACGCGTTTGGCGTCTTGGTGTGTCATTAACTAGGTTTACATCAAAAAATTCCGTGCGTCAATAATTATAATTAGAAGAAGTCGTTTATTTATTTCTACACATAAACATTTTAGACATTTTGTTTTTATACTTCATGCACTTAATTGCGAATAAGAAAAAAATTATTATTCCTTTTATAGATAGAAAAAAAATTAAAAATCGAATTCAAAAAATATGTCATGTAAATTTGACTCAATTCCCAACCCAAAGACGGAAACAACGCCTGCTGAAAATGTGATGACACCAATAGGTAGAAAGTTAAAGTCCCATTCACACTTAAGGTCTTTTTGGTCAGTGTTTTTGTCTCTTTCCTTATTATTATTGTTACTTCTGCGACTGCGCAGTTCCATAACAGAGTCCGGAATTTCCGGAGGAATTACTTTGTGGTTATCGTTATTTTATACCACCACAACCACAAAGTAATTGCGTAAACTGAGAGGTAGTGCACTTATTACGTAACCCTTATTTTGCCCAATTTTGACCCTAACCCGCGACCCCCTATATAATGCATTGTAACGTTTGGGACTACTCCACTCTAAAATAACGTATCGTTTTGCTGCCAGAGACCCCCTCTTTTTTTTCGTTTTCACTAAAAAATCCAAAAAGATGTTTTATTTCACAGTAATAATTTAAAAATTGCGTTACGTAACGGAACCGCGAAACCCCGCTCACCCCTACATAACCCCTATAAGCGTTACGCCTAGTTGCCACCTATGCGTGCTCACCCTGACACTAAAAATGCATCACGCGACACTTTTAAAAAATCGGCATTGGGGCACGCATAGGTGGGAACCAGGCGTTACGTAATGTTATGTATTTTAAATAGAGGGGTTCACATTTAAAATACACGTTGCAAACTTCGGAAACTTCACCCGAAGTCATTCTGGTCTCAATATATTACATAAAAGGCCTTCGCGCGTGGTAAGTGTATGTACGCACGCATTCCTCTTTACGGCACGTACAATTTACTAGTAACTGGAGCTGTTTTCTTTTTGTAGCGGTTACGGCTAACCTTGGTCCTAAAATTTCCCAGAAGTATAAGCAAAATAAGGAGACCTCAATTGTGTAATATCTTCGAATATTGTTTAAATTTAACTATAATTGCTTAAGCTTACATGTGTCTATAATCAAAAGTTTTTAACTTTTATGAATTTCCGGATTATACTTAATTTTTCAACAGAAAAAATGGACGTAGGTAGCACATATTGTGAAGATCTTTACCTTGAAAATCGCAACCATTCTGAACCGGCAAAATAGGCTGGTTCCGATTCTCAAGGCATCGAACATGACAGGATGCGCTGTCTACATCGATTTTTCTGTTCATATCAGCTAATACATGACGTCATTGCATTTTTGATATGAAAATTTAAGTATAATCCGGAAATTCATAAACATTAAAAACTTTTGATTATATTCAAATGTAAACATAAACAATTATGTGTAAATTTAAACAATATTCAAAGATATTACACAATCGAGGTCTCCTTCGTTTGCTTATACTTCTGGGAAATTTTAGGACCAAGTTTAACCGTAAACGCTACAAAAAGAAAACGGCATGGGAGGTGTGCAAAATTAGGCTTCTCGAATGACATAAATTTTTTGAAAAATATTAACTGGGGGGGAGCAAACTTTTTTGAGAACACTATTGTGGGGTACTGAAGGGTAGACCTTGCGAATGACATAAAATTTTTTGAAAAATATTGACGTTGGGGGGGGCAAACTTGATATTTTCAGAACCCTCGTGTGGGTTACAGGGAGGTGTGCAAAATTTTAAAATGGATGTGCAAAATTGTGCAAAATAAGACCTTTCTAACGACACCAAATTTTTTGAAAAATGTTGACTGGAGGGGGGAAAACTTGATATTTTCAGAACCTTCGTGTGGGTCATAGGAAGGTGTGCAAAATTTTAAAATGGATGTGCAAAATTGTGCAAAATGAGACCTTTCTAACGACATCAAACTTTTTGAAAAATATTGACTGGGGGAGCAAACTTGATATTTTCAGAATCCTCGTGTGGGTTACAGGGAGGTGTGCAAAATTTTAAAATGGGTGTGCAAAATTGTGCAAAATAAGACCTCTCTAACGACACCAAAGTTTTTGAAAAATATTGATTGAGGCGGGCAAACTTGATATTTTCAGAACCCTCGTGTGGGTTACAAGGAGGCGTGCAAAATTTTAACATGGGTGTGCAAAATTGTGCAAAATAAGACCTTTCAAATGACATCATAATTTTTGAAAAGTATCGACTGGGAGGGGGCAACGCCAAGCTTGCCCCTCCCCATAGAAAATATGCTGTAGTTTCTCGTAGGAAGGTGTGCAAAATTTGATTTGTGGTGTGCAAAATTGTGCAAAATGTGTGCAAAATTTTGGCATAATATTTTTTGAGAAAATCGATCTGGGGGTGGGGCAAACTTAACTGAGCCCCCGAACAACCCCTGTATGCCAATTTTGATTTAAATCAAACAAAATAAATCTTTTTCCCCCTCCCCTTCCCTTGTTAGAGAGGAAGTGTGTACCTATTATACCAGATTATGGTATTGTCGCCGGAACTATAAGCGCATACCAAGTTTAAACAGACACCCTTAATTTTTAGATTTTTACACTTAATCGTCCATTTTGAATCCGCCATATTGATATTTTCAAATCTGATTAAAAATTCATAATCCCCCTCCTTAAAAACCCCTGTATGCCAATTTTGATTGAAATCAAACAAACCAAATTTTTTCCCCCTCAACTGCCCTCGTTAGAGGGTATCTGAAAATACCATACTATTGTATTTTCACAGGAACTCTAAACGCATATCAAATTTAAACACAATCGGATGTGGATAAGTCAGTTAAAATTTGTTAGGAAAACATGACCGAAAATCGTACATCTTGAATCCGCCGTATTGAATTTTCAAAATTTGATCAAGAATTAGTATTCCTTATCTATAAAAGCCCCCATATACCAATTTTGGTTGAAATCGGAAAAACTTTTCCTTCTTCCACTCCCCTCGTAGGGCGAAGGGGTGCCTAATAATGACATATTATTGTATTGTCACTAGAACTATAAATGCATGCCAAATATGAAGGGAATCAGATGTATGTATGTATAAGTTAGTTAAAATTGGTTAGCAAAAGATGAAAAAAATCGTCCATCTTTAATCCGCCATATTGAATTTTCAAAATTTGACCAAAAATTCGTATTCCTTATCCTCAAAAGCCCCCGAATACCAATTTTGGTTGAAATCGGACAAATTTAGGTGTTTTCTTTCACTATCGTCGTAGGGGGGGGGGGGCTAATAATGACATATTATTGAATTGTTACCAGAATAAGTTAGTAAAAATTGGTTAGCAAAAGTTGACCAAAAATCGTCCATCTTGAATCCGCCATATTGAATTTTCAAAATATGGTTAGAAATTCGTTATCTCCATCCCCATAGGGGGAGCTGTAAATTTCATCACACTTTATTCTTGTATTGTCACCGCAACTATATAAGCATGCCAAATTTGAAGCCGATCGGATGTCGGCAGTTGGTTAAAATTAAGTTGCAAGATTCCACCCGAACAATCATATCTAGTTATATAGTTATATACATACACACATTGCAAGTTAAATAAAAGCTTGTAAAAATGGTTTTGCTCTGAACCAAAGAATTTGAAGAAATCCATTGGAATTAGTCCTATGTGAGAATTTCATTAGTTCTTTGATACAGTCCAATTCGAAACCAACGTTTTTTGGTTCAACCACATCTCAAATGTCTCCAACTTTTTGCACGTGGCCTCAGTCAGCAACCATGCCTCTATGCCGCAATATAAGACATTAAAAATATAACAACGAATCTCAAGAATTCGTAGAGTGGTAATAATATAGCGACTACCCAACACTGATTTCATTTTGATAAAAGGTGACGGATTTCTTGCATGTTATTCCAGCTCTCATTTAGCTGGAAACCATTTATACGAATCGACGCGTTGGACTTGTTGGCGATTTACGTCCAAGATGCCTTCATTTTCTTTTACTTGGCTATGACCATCAATTTTGTTTTTCCAACATTTAGGTTAAGCCCAAATTGCGAACCTTTGGCAGCAATTTGACTCAACAACTCTTGCAGACCCTCCAACGTGTCTGCCATCATGACACTCTCGTCGGCATATCGTAGGTTGTTGATTTTTATGCCATTTATGGTCAGACCCTCTTTACAGTCACGAAGTGTATTCTCTATTATGTTAGTACTGTAGATATTAAACTACAACGGAGAAACTATGCAACCTTGGCGCACACCTCTCCTTATTTGGACCTTTTCGGACAGTTGACCATCAGCATTCATCTGAGCTGTCTGATTCCAGTATAGGTTAGTCATTCTCTCTAGATCTCGATCATGTATACTAACGTCTTCTAGCCATTTTATGAGATTTTCGTGTTGGACTTGATCAAACGCCCTCTCCCATCCCTAACTCTCCACGAAATCCAAACTGCATGCCGGCCATACAGATATTGAAATTACACCAGTCAACAGCCAATTTGCGACTGTATTGTAAAAGGGATTTTTTTTAATTTTTTTAAAGTAAGATTTGGAGTTATTTTTTGCTAAAATTAAAGACTATTTATTTTTTCACAATATTTCAAGAAGTAGTTGGTAATTTAGCGAAGCGCGACGCTGCCAAATTTATGTTTTTCCCTAAGTTAGGGAAATTGTGCACAATCTGGCAGCACCTAGGATACCCCAACCATAAAGTATCAACTTCCTAGGGGCTCGAGATAACAGAAATACCCATTCAAACCAATCCTTTATTTGAATCGTAGATGGCCCCTCGGATACTAAAATTGTGGCATCGCTTTTCGAACTGTTTAGAAAATACCAGAGGTACGGAACGGAACGAAGTATTGGTTTAACACGAGTAGTGATCAGTATTATATCGATATATTCGAACTAACGAACTTGATTGGAAGCATGCGACTATAAATATTTCTCTATTCTGTAGTAAACTCTATTTAGAACTGGCAGTCGGGTATTGTTCTATTAATTTTCCTGTTTTGGTCTAAAATTTTGTATAAACTAGCTTTTCCCCGCGATTTCGTTGGCCTGTTCAAGCTCCCTCTCGCTCCTTAATCCAATCAGTTCAGTCGAATACCCGCTTTGCCAGCCGTTTTCACGTTTTTTTTGCGCTAAAAGGTCATAATCCATTAAAATCCGTTTAGTAGTTTTTGCGTTATGCCGGATTATTCCGACAGACATAAAAATATTCAATGAACAGGAATGGTCTATCTAGAGATTTATTATGTTGTATACAAATATTTGTATAAAATGAAAGTCTCTGTTGTTTTTGTAACTTAAAATCTGTACGTATGGGAAAATTTTAGTTATTGAGCTCGAAATCAGAATGCATTAAACTTCTACATAGAGCCATTGTAACATCAGTCACTTTTTTTTTTGTTTTAATTTGTTGACCAGTGTTATTTTTGACTTCACTTCAATAACATTGTTAAAGGATTTGTTTCGTCTCTGGTTTTTAAAGTCTACGCCCACAACCGAATGGGGGTCAACCTCAGACTAATAAATAAAGAAGAGAATTAACATTCTCTTTGTATATTCTCCAATGTTTGTCACCCTTCTAGACGAATACATGAGGAGAAAAGAGAGGAGACAAATAAAACGGCAACACTGTCTAAAGTCGCTTTTCCCATAACCAGTGGCGACGACTTTTGCGTGCGTCAACCCACTTCTCTTCAAATCATAAAATAAAATAAGTTTGTAGCCAAAAGCAAAATCCTAGCCATCTGATTAGAGTTAAATTTATAGTGGTGTTACTCACGGAAGAAGGAAGCCTTGCATGGAAAGCACTACAAGGTCCTTAAACGGCGACGAATACTAACAGCGCTCCACTCCAATAGTTTAAAATTCGTTTTCTTAAATAGTTCAAAATTCAAGGTATTCGGCGAGGTGTCAACTGTCGGGAGTTGTTCCTTGTATCTGTTTAATTACCCACTCTACTTGTGATCTTGAGTTTACCAACGCATTCTCCAGAACTCTAATATACTTACTGGTGTTGTGATTTAAAACAATTTGATTTCAAACAGTTTGAAGTTCTTGGCCTTAGATTAAAAAATACTTGAGTCAAAAATTTTGATATTTTTTGGGTTTTTTGCAATTAACCTCTCACCAACAACTTTTGAATACCTATGAAATAATTGCGACCATATTTAGAATACAAGTGGAAAAAGTTTAAGTAGCATATTTTGAAAAAAATAAAAAAAAGGAAAAAGAAACACTTTCTTTGGTGGGAATCAAACCTACGCCCCCCCCCCCCCCGCCAGCTCGTCAGGCAAGCATACTACACCATAACATTTAAAAATAAAAATAAATTGCGGGTGTATTTCGACGAGACACCATGGGCAGTAGGTACAAATTTTAATTAATTCTTTAAGCCCCATTTACTTATTTCATAAGCGTAAATTTAGTGCTAATTCTGTATGACTGCCTCTTTACTTTTGGTAAGAAAGAAAAACGAGAGGCATACAGAATTAGCACTAAATTTATGCGTATCAAATGAGTAACTGGACCTTTATATATTAATTGAGTCCTCAGCACCTCAAAGTAAAAATATTCTGTTTTTTTTTCATATCACGCCTTGTTCTGGCCCTCAAAAAAACTCTATATAGTTATTTTTTTTTAAAGAGCCAAAATAAAAGTCAAATCACAAAAAACCACCAAACCCCGTTAAAAACACTGCCGAGTCAGCTGTGAACAAAAAATATTTGTCATAATTTATTCGCCGTTTACCTTAGATACGACGTTGCCGGTTTGTATTTTTTAAAAGTAATTACAAATATAATTATAGTAATTAATCAAATTAAAAAATTTAGTTATTAGGCTGAGGCTAATTATCTTATATAAAAATGCGTAACATAGTAAATATGTGTATATTAAAAAAGCGTCTTAAAAACTGTAATTACTTTTGTTCTTAAAAAATCTCGCGGCAAATTGGAAACCTGGCATTTTATCGGAAAATGAACCTTATGCATGGTTGATCGGCGTAGTATTGTTTACTGTTATATATCTTTTTATTTTTTAATCTGAGCGGTCAACCGAAAGTTGGCTTCACTTCTATCTCACACCCGGTTCCACGTCTCTGAAGTTGGCTTGGTATTGGTATTAGGATTGTGAAATATTACAGGGGACCAAACAAATACTGCGCTATTTTTCAAAAATGCAATTCTGGCCTTATTTGTGGTCTAAAATAAACGAAATTTTGTAGAAATATCTGCTATGCAAATGTCCATTGATGTTGCTGTCAAATTTTGAACAAATTGCAAGCGGTGGGAAAGAGAGGTTGTTTTGTTGATTGTGGCAAAATTATAGAAAATAATATGTGAGTTCCTCATTAATGTGAGTACCTACCTACTCAGGTAAAAATATGTGCTGTAGTATACTAAAACGGTCTACTTTTTTTGTTATTGAAAAAAACAAAAATTAGGGAGGAGGTGCGCTAAAAAAAATAATTACTCCATAATATATGGCCTGTGAGGTATCAAATTGAATGGAATGGTAGGTTCCTCGGTAGAATCTAAAAACGGTTTTTAATTAATTTTTGCAAAAAAAATAGTGGAGGGGGGGGGCAATGGTAAAGTGGTTAAAGTTCATTAAAATATGACTTGCGGGATATCACACTACGTTTGTAGTTTTTGAAAAAAAAAAAAATTTTGGAAGAGAGCAATCCCCCCTATTGCTAGATTATTCTTATAAAGTATGGCTTGTGGGGTATCAAGCTGAAGGGCATAAAGCATGGAAAGTAAAAACAGTGCTTTTGTATTTTTTGAAAAAAAATAACTGGATGTAGGAAGGGAGGGGAGGTTGATGAATTAATCCCGGACTAGCTTGATTTTGTGTTACATACAATGTGCTACATGTTGCTTTTCGAACCACCTATGATACCCTCTATCAGCTTGGCACCGATCGGTTTGAAGAGATTAAAAATATTCCTATTTTTTTTTCATTTAAAAAAAAGCACAAATTTCAAACTACCCTGACGTTGTGCACCCTAGGTACATTTTGATAAATATTGTGTTAGGATCCACCGTCAGTAACCATTACCAGCTTGGTACCGATTAGCTTCCAGAGATTTAAATCAAAAATCTTTATTATTTTTTCCTAATTTTTCAACAAAATTGCAATTTTGGACTAACTTGACCTTGTGCCACCTAGATACATTGTAATCAATATTGTACTAGGAACTACCTGTGGTACATACTACCAGCATGGTACCGATTACCTTAACGTAGGCAGTTCCTAGAAGACCATACGTCAAGTTACTCCAAAATTGCAATTTTTTTGAAAAATTAAGAAAAAATTGAAGATATTTTAATTAACTCTCTCGAAGGTAATCGGTACCAAGCTGGTAGTGAGTACCATAGGCAGTTCCTAAAAGAACATTTATCACAATGTACCCAAGTGGCACAACGTCAAGTTACTCCAAAATTGTAATTTTTTTGAAAAATGACGAAAAAATTGAAGATTTTTTATTTAACTCTCTCGAAGGTAATCGGTACCAAGCTGGTAATGGAAGTTATAGGTGGTTTCTAGTACAATATTTATCACAATGTACCCAGGTGGCACAACGTCAAGGTAGTCCAAAATTGTAATTTTTTTGAAAAATTAAGAAAAAGTTGAAGATGTTTTATTTTAAAACTCTCGAAGGGAATCCGTACCAAGCTGGTAGTTAGTATCATAGGCAGTTCCTAGAAGAACATTTATCACAATGTAATTAGGTGACACAACGTCAAGTTACTCCAAAAGGTAGGAAGGTAATCAGTACAAAGCTGGTAGTGAGTACCATAGGCAGTTGACAAAATGACGAAAAAATTGAAGATTTCTTATTTAACTCTCTCGAATGTAATCGGTACCAAGCTAGTAATGGGTATTGTAGGTGGTTTCTAGTAGAATCATTATCACTATGTACTCAGGTGGCACAACGTCAAGTTAGTCCAAAATTGCATTTTTTTTTTGAAAAATTGAGAAAAAATTGAAGATTTTTTATTTACATCTCTCGAAGGTAATCGTTACCAAGCTGGTAGTGGGTACCATAGGCAGTTCCTAGAAGAACATTTATCACAATGTACCCAGGTGGCACAACGTCAAGTTATGCCAAAATTGCAATTTTTTTGAATAATTAAGAAAAAATTGAAGATTTTTTATTTAACTCTTTCGAAGGTAATCGGTACCAAGCTGGTAGTGAGTACCATAGGCAGTTCCTAAAAAAACATTTATTACAATGTTCCCAGGTGGCACAACGTCAAGTTATTCCAAAATTTCAATTTTTTTGAAGCATTAAGAAAAAATTGAAGATTTTTTATTTAACTCTCTCGAAGGTAATCGGTACCAAGCTGGTAGTGAGTACCATAGGCAGTTCCTAGAAAAAAATTTATTACAATGTACCCATGTGGCACAACGTCAAGTTACTCTAAAATTGTAATTTTTTTCAAAAAAGACGAAAAAATTGAAGATTTTTTTATTTAACTCTCTTGAAGGTAATCGGTACCAAGCTGGTAGTGGGTATTATAGGTGGTTTCTAGTACAATATTTATCACAATGTACCCAGAAATTACAAAAAAGTTTAAGATGTTTTATTTTAAAAACTCGAAGGTAATCGGTATCAAACTATGTAGTCAGGTGGCACATCGTCAAATTAGTCCAAAATTGCATTTTTTTTTGAAAAATTGAGAAAAAATTGAAGATTTTTCTATTTAAATCTCTCAAAGGTAATCGGTACCAAGCTGGTAGTGGGTATCATAGTTGGTTCCTTGTAGAATATTTATCGTAAAGTAGATAGGTGGCACAACGTCAAGTTAGTCCAAAATTGTAACTTTTTTGAAAAATTAAGAAAAAATTGAAGATTTTGTATTTAACTCTCTCGAAGATAATCGGTACCAAGCTGGTAGTTGGTGTTATAGATGGTTTCTAGTACAATATTTGTCACAATGTACCCAGGTTGCACAACGTCAAGTTAGTCCAAAATTGTAATTTTTTTGAAAAATTAAAAAAAAGTTTAAGACGTTTTATTTTAAAACTCTCGAAGGTAATCGGTACCAAGCTAGTAGTGGGTACTATAGGTGGTTTTTGGTAGAATTATTATCACTATGTACTCAGGTGGCACAACGTCAAGTTAGTACAAAATTGCATTTTTTTTGAAAAATTGAGAAAAAATTGAAGATTTTTTATTTAAATCTCTATAAGGTAATCGGTACCAAGCTGGTAGTGAGTATCATAGTTGGTTCCTAGTAGAACATTTATCGTAAAGTAGATAGGTGGCACAACGTCAAGTTAGTCCAAAATTGTAATTTTTTTGAAAAATTAAGAAAAAATTAAAGATTTTTTATTCAAATCTCTCAAAGGTAATCGGTAAAGTTTCTAGAAGAAAATTTATCACAATGTACTCAGGTGGCACAACGTCAAGTTACTCCAAAATTGTATTTTTTTTGAAAAATGACGAAAAAATGGAAATTTTTTTATTTAACTCTCTCGAAGGTAATCGATACCAAACTGATAGTGGGTACTATAGGAGGCTTCTAGTAGAATCATTATCAGAATGTACTCAGATGGCAAAACGTTAAATTAGCCCAAAACTGCAATTTCTTTGAAAAATTGGGAAAAAAATAAGGATATTTTATTTAACTCTCTCGAAGGTAATCGGTATCAAGCTGGTAGTGAGTACCACAGGTAGTTCCTAGCACAATATTGATTACAATGTATCCAGGTGGCACAACCTCAAGTTAGTCCAAAATTGCAATTTTTTTGAAAAATTAAGAAAAAATATTAAAGATTTTTTTTTTAAATCTCTGGAAGCTAATCGGTACCAAGCTGGTAATGGGTACTGTAGGTAGATCCTAATACAACATTTATCAAAATTTACCTAGGGGGCACAACGTCAGGCTAGTTTGAAATTTGTTTTTTTTTAAATGAAAAAAAAAATTGGAATATTTTTAAACTCTTCAAACCGATCGGTGCCAAGCTGATAGGGAGTACCATAAGTGGTTCGCAAAAGCAACATGTAGCACATTGTATGTAACGCAAAATCAAGCTGGTCCGGTTATTTTTTTTTCAAAAAATACAAAAGCACTGTTTTTACTTTCCATGCTTTATGCCCTTTAGTTTGATACCGCACAAGCCATACTTTATAAGAATAATTTTAATGCCTTTTTTAGCTCACCCCCTCCACAATTTTTGTTTTTTTTTTTAATAACAATAAAAGTAGACCGTTTTAGAATACATTGCGCATCTAATTAGGTACCTACAGCACATATTTTTACCTGAGTAGGTAGGTACTTACATTAATGCGGAATTCTCACATTATTTTCTATAATTTTGCCACACCCAACAAAACTACCTCTCCTTCCCCACCTCTTGCAATTTTTTTAAAATTTGACAGCAACATCAAGTGACACTTGCATAACAAATATTTTTACAAAATTTCGTTTATTTTAGATCACAAATAAGGCCAGAATTGCATTTTTTTAAAAACTCACAGTATTTTTTTGATCCCCTGTAACATTTCACAATCCCAATACCAATACCAAGCCAACTTCAGGGACGTCCCGGTTCCCACTTTTGTTTTTTCCATGCGCGGCCACCCTGACTGAAAAAACTTATCAAGTGGGGCCACATGACCTTAGATTGAGTCAGTTAGCATGAAACACGCATATAACCTGGTTTCATGGCGGATATACCTAGAATATTTCCTATCAAGTACACCCGGCAGCTTTCATAGTCTAATGGTTATTGGTATTCTTTCGGTGTTTACATTAAAAAAATTATTTCAACTAATGTGGTCCAGGTAACCCACCTTCGACATTATAGACTTTAAAACCTAGTCAATACGGCGAAAATGTTAGTTCATTTTCATTGAAATGTTGGCTGTTAAAATTGTTTCAACATTTACATTCAAAATAAATTCTATAGTTATATCATCCAGCTAATTAACTTTTAAAGGTAAAGTTTTACCTAAAAATATAGTTGTATTCTTTTTTTTCTTAAAATACAGCTTAATGCTATTTAGCATTTGAGAATAAGCGCCCTCTACCGCTAGGTTGGGACCGTAAGCCCACAGAAATAACTCGTTTTGTTTTAGATTTATGGTTTAAAAAAATACAAAGTTTTATGTTATGGCGAATCACAACCTCTCAAAAATTTGTGAAAAACTAATCTTTTTTTACATAAGTAAGTAAGCTTAATTTTAAGTCTGAAAATATTTTAAAATGAACTTAATATGCAAGACATGATATTTTTCCTTTAATTCTGCATTAAACCAAAAAAAACTAAAAATGTTATGATAACAAAACCCTTCTTATCTCGTGTGTAGTTTAACGAGGTATCATAAAAGGTTTCATCATCAAACGGACCTTCGCACAGATTTGACTGTTGTAAAATCCACAAAATGCTTGTTTTTTATTTAGTGTAGGGGCATATGTCGATAATTTCTATCCCGCAGGATTTTTTATGAAGTAGTTTTGTGACTATGTGGGATTGATAGGTCTTTAGTCACACAATCAAGAGTTACTAGGTGTTTTGTTCGCATCCGTGTAGAAGGGGTTGATATGACGACATTTTTCAAGATGGCGTCCAAAAATTATAAAGAATACAATTTTCTCAGCCGGGGCATGATTATACTCGTTTCTATATAACTCGAGGACAAGGATTCCAAAAAATTTACTCTTAAGGGTATCCGACCTTAAATGACCATGAAAATCGCAAAAAGCAAGACTTTTGCCATTTTCTCTTCAAAAAATAAATAATTCGACATTTTGTCAGACCAACTTCAAATGTACCTCAAACTATTAGGCATGCGTGCCAAATTAGGTCCTTAGAGTTTGATGCAGTTTAAAGCTTGTTGACCTTAAAGAATACCCCAGCAAAATTAAAAAATTGCAAAAATAACATACTAAAGTTCGCTATTCATCAATTATTAAAGCCAAAAGAACCAAATTGGGTAACAAAGATAAGAAGGTCAAGTCCAATAATTTTGTTAAAAAAATTTTGTTCAGCTATGAAGCGTTTCAATATGACGGCTGATATCTCAAAATAGAATTTTTATTTTATATTTTATCCAGTTTCGTAAAAAAGTAAAAATAACAAGGTGGCCATTAATTCTTATTGACTTATCTCTGCTTTCTATGAAAAAAAAAGTTTAGTTGATGCATGACCTTGATGCTTTCTACACGGATGCGAACAAAACACCCAGTAACACTTGATTGTGTGACTAAAGAGCTATCATTCCCACATAGTCACGAAACTGTTAAATCAATAATATTTATTTGCCGATTTTGCAATTTGACAGATGATTCTTTTTTACATGAATCCTGTTTCTGATTAACTTCTAGCACCGTACTGATGAGCACTACAAGTGCGAAACCCGGGTCTAAGGTTAACATTACCTTTTATGAGGGAAATTTCCCTATTTTTTGTTTTTTGTTTTAAATCTTTATGTTTGTAATAAAGGAATGACCCAGCAAACATCGATCTACTGGTACTTTACTTATATTGCACTTTGACTGCTGTCAACTGCTGGCACCGGCAATGATGTGCATTTTTTTATTATTTTTGTATGGCGGAGTTTGCATATTTTAAAATAGTGCCAAAAAGCAGCATTTTAGTACTTTGTTTTTTTTAATTGTACTTTATTTAAAAAAATATCTTAGCGCAGTCAGAAATAATGGCAATAAAACCTTCTCTGAGTATACTAAAATAAGGGATTTAAATATATTTTTTTATAAGCAAAAAATAAATAAACTTTCGGAAGTAAAAATTGATCTTGTTAAAATTTGTACAAAAAAAATATGTACAAAAAATCAGGCAGTAGTGGCAAACATGTACAACAGAGGTTAAAATTAGCGAATATTGTACAAAACACTTGCATCTTTTTACAAAATAGTTAGCTTGCATCTATTGTCAGTAGATGGCGCTACTTTCAATTTTTTTTATCCTCAGAAGATTGAACTTGAAAATTATTATCAAGAGAAGATTAGGAAATGATATCGTGATATATCTAAGAATCATTATCCTCTTATGGTTGGGGTTTGACCTAAATGTGACTTCTATGGCAATCCCTGAGATATTTTGAATATCCCATATGGATTATTTCGGAGATATCCCTGGGATATTCTGTTCCATTAGGGTGTGAGATTATGTTCTTTGTTTTATTTTTATTTAATTTCTATATTTTTTAACTACTTTCTACTTAGTACTTTTTTAAAATATGTTAACAAATTGTAAAAACTGAATATAAAATTAAAAATATTAACAATAAAAAAATGTCAGTACTTATCCGCTATGTTTTTACCATTATTAAAAAAGGACATAGAAAGAATTAAAGTAAAAGTACAACTTTTTTATACTAAATATATGGCTGGCCTGATGCAGCCCGTTGTTCTAAATCAATGCTAACTAAGTACTTCCTACTTAGTACTTTGCCGGGATTGGCAGCTCGGAAAGAAAGTGCTTAAAAAGTACTTTTTTTTAAATTCATGTTTGCTGGGGACTTTCAAAGGACTACCGTTTTTTTCTCAACTTTTGGGTCAAAAACGGGTGGTGGGTAACTTCGTGCTGTTGACAGTTATTTTATTTTAGATATCACAGAAACCTTTTTTCAACAGCCGATAATTATTACTTATAACTTCAAAAGTTATTATTTTAGGAAGTTATATATATTTAGAAATTCGGCCTTTAATACAACAGTCCGTGAAATATTAAAGAAGTAAAAAAACGCTGGAACCTTATATTAAACTTGCAAGATCAAAGGCTGTGATAAAGGGCCTAGCTCTAACCAGTCCAGTCACTGGCAATTACATAGAATTCCATTGTAGATTTCTCTCTAGGCAGAGTTATTTTAGCAATGTAAAGCTTAGCCATTCAGTGTAAGGCTGGCGCCAATTAATAGAAGACCCTCGCAGTGGAATCATTTACATAACGGCGTTTAAGGTTAGGTTTAGATCTTAACTTTACAATGGAGATTCTAGTCGGAGATTCCCATGTAGATACGTTTAACACAAAGCCCTTAAAAGTATGACTACATAACTCAGACCGAATAACTGCTTTAATAATATCCCTGATCTAGATTTTAGGTACGCGACCTTCGTCTTTCCCCAAATATATTGCCTTTATTTTAATACCATTGTTAGGGCAACTAAGGGGGAAAGCAAAAAAAAATTATTGCATTGATTTCAAACTCTTGTATTTGATTAAATATAATTCTATTGAAAGCTTAATAAAGAGTTTTTACCTACGACAAAAGAATAATACTAATTTTGCGACCATCTCAATACGATTTTAATGACTCATTTACATATTACAGGTCAGTTAAGCCACCCCCCCATAAAGATATTCGAGTTTTGATATGCCTTTAATTTCGAACTAATTTGGAACTAATTTTAAATTACTTTTAAAAATTTTGAACCACATTCCTTCCTGCTTTTTTTAATATTCAAAATGGGGGGTGCAGCCGGACGTCAAGCTACACCCCCTCATTTAAAGCGTAGAGAAAAATGAAAAGCAACTATCCCAAAATTAAGAACTAATTTCGAACTCATAATATCACATAAAAGAATTTCGAAAAATCCACTAGTAACACTGTTTTTTTTTTTAATATGTTGGGGATGCGTCAAGCCACACCCATCTCAAAAAAATTTCGAACTTTGATATGCTTATAATTTTGAACTGATTTCGAACTAATTTTGTACAACTTTAAAAAATTTTAACCACCCTAAGTCAGTCAGTTTAAAAGGCATAGAAATATACTAGAAACGACTAGAAATCACGTAAGAAAAACTATTTCCATCTTTGTTCGACTTTTGGTACCTAATATATGCATGTGTAAAGCACCTGATTTTTCCAATGGTGCTTCTTAGCAGATGCGGACTATATGAGCAGAGATCTCTCTCTCTCTTTATTGCGCATCCAAATCAATAGTGGATTTTTCTAAATTCTTTTTGGTGATATTAGGAGTTCTAAATTAGTTCTTTATTTTGGGATAGTTGCTTTTCTTTTTTCTCTACGCTTATATGATTTTGAATATGAAAAACCAGGATGAGTGTTGCTCAACATTTTTAAAGTGGTTCAAAATTGGTTCAAAATTATAAGCATATTAAAACTCGAATATCTTTTGGATAGGAAGGGTGGCTTGACTGAACTCATTTTACGCATTTTTAAGAAAAAAAACCTTGTTTTTAAAAAGATATATGAAAAGTCCCTTATTTGTTTTGACGTTTTAAACAGAAGATCATTGAAACTTCATGTTATGGAGGTTGTTGACTTAAGAGTGTTCGCGTTTGATATTTTTATTAGTTTCTGATATTTATGATGACATTTTCATTGGTCGTAGGTAAAATATAGTACACTCTAACTCGCATGTTATGGTCATTACAGACTCAGATAAATAAAGATAATCTCCTGCGGCTCGCGTCCCAAACTTCATTTTCACGTTTAATGACCATCATAACTACTGTTAAAAGAGGTTTAGTGCTTGTGAAAAACTGTACTGAACTGCACATAGACTTATTTGTAATGCAGTTTGGTGTGTTTGCACTTTAGTGTTGCTATAGTAATTCACGAATCAAAACAAAATACACATGTGCTTGTTTTAAAACTTTCAACCTTTGTTATAGGCACCCACAAAAGTTTTAACTCGAATAATTTGCATCATATATGCACTTTAATTACAATCTTCAAACTGTCTGTAGAAAACGAGGCTGTAGTGCACGGTTTAGCAAAAATAAAAGTGCTAAACACCACTTTTTAAAACATAAAAAAGATTGCGTTTCGAAAATTTTATGGGCCTTAGCAAAATGGAAAAAACTGTAGTTTAGCACAAAGGTAAAACGATGTAAATATAAGATACTATAATGGTTTTGTCCCTGTATTTCCCTATGTTAAAAAGCGTCTCGCCAACCCTGGTAAATATCAAGTTGTCCGAGATTAAATTACCAATGAACCGCTAGAGTGCGCTAACCAAAGACGTTACAAGATCGTGCAGACTTAGATCGAGCCTTCATTGATAGTTATTCGATGTGGACCGTGAGTGCATGGGAACCCTATGGATTTTGAGTCACATTGTTATTTTTAAAACCTAATTATTTGTTTTAAAACATTGCAAAGACACTGGTGTTGCGACAGGGAGTTTTAAAGTTGAACACCCCTTCTCTGAGTCCTAAGTCTTAGTGCTAATAAAGCTTTGCCCATAGTGGTCATGTTTAAAATTCTCCCCTTAAGTAATATTCCAAAATGTATTGATTTATTGTCAATATTGACATATATTAAAAATACAAGATGTCGCAATATTAAAAAAAAAATATATTTGTCACCCCCCTCAACGAAAAAAGGTGTGTCGCTGTAATAAGTTCAATGTCACCAATTGAGTGCGTTAGTGCGACTATTGGCATGCGACTGCAAATCATTTCTCTATTCTGTAGCAGTCGTGTATTTTAAAACATATTTTATTCAAATAATTCCTATAGCAACATTCCAGCGATAACAGTGTTAATAAAATCGGTTCACCCGTTTGGTCTCTCGCGTTGTATCTATATACGCACATACATTCTTTAACTCGAAAAATATTGCGCCCTGAAAATATTTCCCCACAAATGCACGATTTCTATTGGTCGATGTCGCTGATTTCTCCTACAAATGAGACCAATGACAGTATTTTAACATTTGGTACCTAATATATGCATGTGTAAAGCACCTGATTTTTCCAATGGTGCTTCTTAGCAGATGCGGACTATATAAGCAGAGATATCTTTATTGCGCATCCAAATCAATAGTGGATTTTTCTAAATTCTTTTTGGTGATATTAGGAGTTCTAAATTAGTTCTTAATTTTGGGATAGTTGCTTTTCTTTTTTCTCTACGCTTTATATGATTTTGAATATGAAAAACCAGGATGAGTGTTCCTCAACATTTTTAAAGTGGTTCACAATTGGTTCAAAATTATAAGCATATCAAAACTCGAATATCTTTTGAAGGGGAGGGTGGCTTGACTGATCTCATTTTACGCATTTTTAAAAAAAAAAACCTTTCTTTTAAAAAGATTTATGAAAAGTCCCTTAGTAACGTTATTTGTTTTGACGTTTTAAACAGAACGTCAATGACAGTATTTTAACATTTAAAAGGCGGACTGGGGTCTTTTGGGATCCCACGATGTGTTTTTTGTGGATAATTCGTCTATTTTTTTGAGTTATAGACACTCCTTCACTCAATGTGCATATTTTTTGGTCTACTATGGATTGTATATTTTGAATTTTGACATCTTTTTTGTTATTGGGGTCCCTTACGATCCCAGTACTCCTTGTATGTTATAAATTATTTAAAAAAATCAGTTCAGGGCATACAAAAATCTCAATTTTTGTGGTATATTACCCATTTATTTCTAGTTCGGGGAATCCCATGTCTTTTCGGTACTTCACATATTTATTTTTAGTACGGAGAATCCCATCCATTTTTTATACATAGTGTGTTATCCAAACGTTTCAGTTTACTTGTATCTGTCCTGGAGTGCGTAGCACATGCGACTAGGAAATAAGTATAAATTTGCCTACTCACAGGCCGTTGATGGATAGGGCGATGTTATATCTTTTTCAGAACGACGACCCAGAATTTGATACGTGGGTGAACGAAGATGCTGCGAGCGACATAGAAGATGAAGATATTGTCGAAGAGGATTAATCTGCGGAGGATGTGATCGAATTCGACCGTAATATTGATACTTCTGATTCTGTCCCAAATAATTCTGATAATCGTAAAGGCTCAAGTAGCGAAGAACGGTACAGAATGGTCTAAGAATCCAGTGGAAACAAGACCAGTCAAGTGTCAGAAGGCTAATATATTGAGTAAAAAGTTGAGACTTACCCCTTACGGTAGCAATTTCTCAACAGTAAAAGAAGTATTACCACTTTTTATGACTCCAGATGTTATTTCAAAAATAGTTGTTTAGAGAAACAGAAAAGGACAAGCCATTTTCGATAAATGGAATCAAGATCATCCAGACAAAACAAGAAAATTTACACCTGTTGATACTTCAGAGATTAAGGCATACCTCGGCCTTTTGATAATACTTGGTGCTCTTCGCTCTTCGAAAGAATCAGTAGATTCCCCTTGGTGTGAGGAGGAAGCTTATTATCGTTCTATAATCCCAGCTACGATATCAAAGGACCGTTTCACAGAAATAACATCTTTTCTGGGGTTTGACAACTTTGAGACGAGAGCAGCACAGAAAGCCGTTGATAAATTAGCTCCTATACGAGACATATTCGAAATATTCATCAGAAACTATAGAAAATCCCTTTCTCCAAGCAGTTATTCTTGCGTTGACGAGCAACTAGGTCCTTTTAGAGGCAGAGCGCCTTTCAGAGTGTATACAGGGTTCCTAAGATTTTTCTTAGGGATAGGATTTCAATAAATCAAACAGAAATGGCATAGAAAGTCTGCGCGCACAAAAGAAACAGGTATATTGAGCAATGGTGCCAGTTTGTTATTATCTCCGGACTGCTTTCATGAAAAAAAATTGTCGCCACTCTTTCATTGTGAGCATAAATCATAGTTGCAATAATAACCGTTGACAAGATGTCTGCAAATTCCGCTAGATGGCGGCCACACCATGAGATGATCGAGGAAAAACTGGGATTCACAGGCATTGCATTTTTATTTCCCTTCGAGTCGCTTCAGTTTCGTAAATTTTGTGTTTTTAAAATGCCGTATACTCGAGAAGAAAAGATTTTTATTATTAAAAACTACATAAAAAGTGACAGTGCGGAAGAGGTCATTGGGCTTTTTGTTTTTGCTATTCCAGATCGACCAGTTCCTGTGGCTCAAACTCAAAATTAAATGTTGGGAGCGGTATTGTCGGGGATCACATTATTGGACCCTTTTTCATTGAAGGGAATTTGAATAGCCAAAAATATGTTGATCTTCTCCAACACCAGGTTTTACTACGGTTGAGGGACTCAACATAAATTTGGACGAATTGTGGTTTCAGCAAGATCGCTGTTCATCCCACAATTCACACCAGGCTACAAATTACCTTCATCAGGTATTTGGTGATAGAATTATTTCCCCGTATGGAAATATCTGATGGCCTCCTCGATCACCAGATCTTGCGCCAAATGACTTTTTCCTATGAGGTTGTTGGCACGACAAAATTTTCCAACACCCTCACTTACGGCCTATGACTATACAGGAGTTGAGGGCGAAAATTTTGGAGGCGAGCAACTCTAATACCCCTGAAATGTTGTCTGCTACGCGCCAAGAGTTTTACAATAGATTGGGATATTGTGAGGCTCAAGAAGGAGACAGATTTGAACATCTAATCTAATTAAAAATTAGATGTTTTCAGGTCCAAACCACAGCTTTTTCTTGCTTAAAGGAGGCGGCAGGGTCCATTATTTACGATACTAAGCGATAAACTCGCTTTTAATTAAATTTCTTTCCATTCTGTTCTACTAGTGACATCTATCCGGAATCGGCCAAACCATGCAACTAGCACTAGCAGCCAAAGAAATCAATAAACGGCGCTGTTTTTCCTGCAGAGCTTTTTGCTTGCGATATTATTGATTTTAAATAAAGCTGGCCCTACACTACATTTGATATTTTCGAGGTGTTTTATGACATGATCTCGAAACATGTAGCGAACCAATTCTTCAAAACTAGCGAGAGGGTAAAACCGAAAAATATGGGGCTGCCAATATTTGTAACACCCAAAAACGGGTGAAAAGATTTATTTTGCTCTGTTTCTTTACAAAAAACGTTTTTTTTTACGAAAAACTTGGGCTCTGCCACTTTTTTTATTTTTTTCTTCAACTTTCTCGAAATTTTCGTCATACCGTAGAAAAAAATTATTTCCCCCATGGTCATACTCTACTTTTATTCGAAAAAATTTAGAAACAGAGACGGGATCAGTTTTCCTAAAACGGGGTATCTTGGTTTCGAGTGAGAAGATAAAGGGCGCCGCAAACAAAAATTTTTCAATTAAATTAGCCGAACGCAAAAATGTTAGAAAAACAAAGCATGAAATAAAAATGGCGCCGCTTACAATTTTTTTTTAAAAATTACGTAATTTCGGGAACGCAAAGAAATAGGTCTAAAGAGTATAATTTTTAAGAAAAAAATATCAATTTTCTCGCCCTCCTCCACTGGGACTACAGGGGCCATGCACAAATTACGTAATGGTCATAGGGGGGAGGGGGGTTACAAAACGTTACGTAGGGGGGAGGGGGGTTTTCGACAGCGTTTGCACTTGTGTGAAACTATGAAAATTTGGAATGAAAATAAGTGAAAAGTTTTTTTTTAGGGGGGGTAGTGGTCTTGAAATCGTTACGTTATATCAGGGGAGTGGCGTGCCAAACCGTTACAAAACATTACATAGGGAGGGGGTCAAAAATTGGTAAAATCACCGTTACGTAATTTGTGCACGGCTTCACATCTGACTGTTCCTCCTTTTTGATTTCGAATCAAAGTGCAAAACCCGGGTGGGACGTTCGAAGGCGTCAACCCGTCCTATTTGCTTGATAAAGTTTCTACGGAAATATCTCAGTCGATTTCTCCGGCCGTGTATGAACGCTTTAGGTTAGGCATGTGCATGTATCTCAGTCCCCAGCCTGTAAACAGTGCGTAAGTACAATGGTTACAAACTGAAAAGCCGAAAAATATTTTTTTTTACGATATCTTTCATCAGTTTGGTATTAAACCAATTTTTATTCCAGTCCTAAAGGTATGAAAATCGAAAACATTAGAAAACAACAACCTGGAATGGATTTACTACGTGTAAGATGTAGTGACAACATCGCCCCATGCCCATCCTTTTCTGCCTAATGTGCTTTTCCGTTTGTCTGCGTCTTATACACTGCTGCTTGGCCCCCTAAGGATTTGCTTAGGAACCCTGTCTAAAACAAACCAGACAGATACGGTATAAAAGTATGGACTTTGGTCGACTGCGACATCTGGTTCGTTTGCAAAATGCAGGTATATCTGGTTGAGCATTTATCTTGAGAAATATAGTCCTTGCTGTGGTGTAATTATTTTGCTAAAAGCGATTGCTAGTTTCAGGAAAACAACAAAAGAGTCCAGAAAAAGGCCAAGGTCAAAGAGTAGTAATGGATTTGATCAGTCATTTGAAAAGCGGCTACGGCATTACGACGGATAATTTTTTCACCAGTTCGGAACTTGCCGGAAAACTCTGGGAGAGAAAGTTAACTTTGTGTGGAGCTCTTCGAAAAAACAAGACTTTCATACTATCAGAAATTTTACCAGCTCCGTCTAAACATGTAAATTCAAATATGTTTACTTTTAAGAAAAATTGCAATTTGGTGTCATATGTCTCGAAGAAAAATGCGGCCGTTATTCTGCTGTCGACTGAGCATATGAAAGATGAAGTATCTGGTGAAGAATTCTGGAATAAGCCCGAGATTATTCTTCATTATAACAGAACGAAAGGAGCTGTTGACACTACAGACAAGTTGGCAAGCGAGTACTCTGTGAAAAGAAGATCGAATAGCTGGCCTGTGGTAATATTTACACATTTTCTAAATGTACTGGTATCAACGGGTTGAAATTATGGCTGATGAAATTTCCAGATTGGAAGAAATCGAAACCGCAGAGACGTAAATTATTTCTTCTAGACTTGGAAAAAGAGCTCATAAAACACAATGTTACTCGGCCATACAGCAACAAACAGATCCAAGGAAAGATATATGACTGCCGTTTTTCCCGATCTATCCCAAAAAGATGAAAAATCAGGCTGAAGCGACTGAAAATCAACCCACTCCAAATGTTAGGTCACGATGCCATCTTTGCAACAGAACCAAAGATAGGAAATATAAAAAAATGTGTACCAAATGCAACAAATACGTATGTCCAGACCACTCTTTTATTGAAATATGTACCGGCTGCCAAAATGAATAAAAATTTCGTGCAAATATTTTAAATGTTTTGAATTAGCATCTTAAGTTAAGTTTTATTTTCAAAATATTAGTTTAACACTCTATTATTCTTTTTAGGTATGTTGTTTTTTGAAAATATTTGTGTCAAAACTGAGTCTTGCTTAATTTGTTAAAGAAAAAAATAGTACCAAAACAGTATCACAAATTAATAAATCAAAACCGAATTGGGGTCTTTTTGACCCCAGTCTGTCCCATGTGTAATTTTCCGAAGTTCGCCTATTAAAGGATAAATCGAAATTGGTGTCTTTTACTTTTCTCACTGAAGACTAGCCAAAACAAAGTTTATGTTATTAGTGGAATTTTCTGGGAAAATGGCGGAGTCGACCAATAGGATGAGTGTATTTTAGGAAATGAATTATTTTCCCCCTGATTTTAAGAATAGCTACACTGGTTTAGATAAAAAAGAGATAGATTTTTCGGTTCTCTGCTATTTTAAAACTAACTTTTTTTCCCCATCTAAAACCTTAGCTACTGCCACTATAATAGCTTCCAAATATTAATTAATAAATCAGATTGTTTTAAATTATACAGTGGTGAGGTTAAAAGATAAAGAACTAATGAAATTTTTTGCATTGGGCCTTTTAAACTTATACAATTCGAAAATCTTACTATTCCTCCATCTAGTTTTTGCCCACTTCAAGAAATTTTTTTTCATGAAGGCTATGTTTTGCCTTAGTTGCTTTGAAAGTTGTATGATATTTAGTCTTCTTTATTATTGATATTATCAAGGTGTAATGTTAATTATTTAGATAAAGGCATACCTTGAATTTTCGGAATCTTTACATAGGCATAAATATATTGTAAGCGCTTGAAGATGATATATTTCAAATTGTGAAAGATTATTTTATTTCTAGAATATACTGTATATTTTTCATCTAGTTTTACTCTTCACTATGCTGTTGATTATAGCAAAAGTACTACCTTTGGTGGTATCGGTAAATAAGAGACTAACTCTTATCTTCAAATTCAAATCAAGTTTCGTCTAGATTTAGACGGAAAAAATTCATACGTATTTTTGTTTTACTTTTTGAACAATTCCTAAGTAATTTAAGCATCGTTTTTACAGTTTGGTTATACGCTTTAACAAAGAGATAATACGGGGTTATGCATTTACCTCCGCAACATAGGGATGCTATTGTAGTTAGTGGTTAGGAAAAGCAGCTGCATAATGATATGCTATATTCCTTAAATTAATTCCGGAATATTACCATTTAATCATGGTCGTTTATCTTTTAGTTTTCCGACTGTAAAAAAATGACTAAAATCTGACAATATGGACGCGATTCTTCAAAAACCGTCAGACTTTTAAACACAAGTTTACACTAACTGATTTTTTTGTCAGGAGCAATTTTATAATAATTTTAAAAATATAGTTTCTTAATACTGTTCCAGTAATAAAAAATGTCAATTTTAATCTCTGTAGACCATTTTTATAAAAAAAACCCTTTTTTTATACACATATACATTTTTAGTATGTTTTTAAGGTTTTTTGGGAGTAAGAAACCTTTAAAACTTTTAACATACAAAACAAATTTTGTAACTCATTTTACGTGGTGAGAATTTTCGAAACATTTTGACGTTTAGTGGTACGCGTAATGGCAATTTAGCTCCGCCGTAAAACTAGGCCTGCAGCATTTCTTAAAAATATTAAATTTACAAAATATTGTTTTACAATGTTAAAATAAATAGTAAGAACGTTGAGTTTTTATTTTAAATAAGGCAATAGGTAAAAATCGCCCCTGTCCGGAATTGTCACGGGTGAGATTTTCTGTCGCTTCTGATTAATCGCGACCTATCAGTGGATTCCATTCTGACTGATCTTATTATTTATCAGTGTACAGTATGAATAGTTTTTCAATGCATAAAATCCCCATGTTACGAAGGTAAACGCATAACAGACATGTGTTGGTTTTTTAATTGATGTTGCTTTTCTGACAAAGCTTCTTAATCACTGCCAGCACAAATGTACATTACCATCTAAAAACTAATACGTGCAGGCAACATTTAAAAGAAGTATTTTCGTGGTTTTTGCTTCACATGTACATACCAAATTTAGATTTGTTTACACGATCACATTGTCAATACAAGCATACAGGCTATAATAAAAAAAATATTTTTGAACAAACAGTCCAAGGAATTAATGTACAGGGTGGTCCAAATTCGAGGGGCCTCTATAGCTTTGGGCTTTTGCAGCATAGTTAGTCCAAAACTAATATACATGTTACGGGCCCGATTTTCCAGAGAAGTCGAAAACTAAAAACCGCATTGTGATATGTCAAAGCATTTCTGAGCTACAGGGTGATTTTCAAAATTGTGCGATTTTTTTAAAACAAATCTACCTGTTTTACCGATTTTCTCTTAAAGCCTTTAGTTCCCGAGATATCACATAAAGTTATATTTCTTTAAATGGGATACCCCCAATTTTTCTAAAAAATCAGTTTTCTAATAAAATTTCCTGTCGAACGTTGTGCCATACACATATTTTTATTAATAGTTATATAGTTATTAAATTTTATTGTTTTTTTTTCATACAAAATCAAGTTGGCTACGACACGAGGATGCACAGCAACCTCGAACTTTAACTTCTAGTTTACTATAATTGCCAACCCTAAAGTAATAAACAAAAATAAAATTATTAAAAGTTTTTATTTAAAATTTTTATTAATTAAACTATGTAACACCTAAAATCTACATCTAACAATTTTCTTTAATTCTAAAACAAATACTCAAATTGACGGCCGTTTTCTTGTAAATATATCCTACATCTTCTCTTGACGCTATTTTCTGCATTAAGAAGTTCTACCGCACGAAGCTGCCTGAATGCAGTACAAAGTGCCTCTTTCAATTCCCTTCTAGTAGTTGGGCGATTTCGAAATTTGACTCTCCCTCACAAAAAGAAGTCGCAAGGGGTCAGGTCTGGAGATCTGGGGGGCCAATATATAGGACCTTTATTTCCGATCCAGTTTTTGGCAAACACAATATTTAGCAAACTAGTAATGTCTCGTGCATTGTGAGGAGGTGCACCGTCATGTTGAAAGTATAGGTCATTATTTTGCTGAAGTGGCAAATTGTCGATAAACGGAATCACCTGCTCTTCTAAAATTTGTTGGTATCTTTCGGCATTTAAAGTTCCATAAAAAAATATATGGCCCAATAATTTGTCCTCTGTAGATGCCTACCCATACCTTAAAACTGAACCTTCCCTGATTCGCTTGTTCCACCATAATATGGGGATTTTGCTGTTTCCAGTAATAGCAGTTATATCTGGTATATATTCCATCACTAGAAATCGTTGCCTCATCCGTCCAAATAACTTTTCTGGCAAAATCGGGGTCTTCTTGGCTTTTATTTAGGTAGCAAAATGCACGTCTTGGCGCAAAATCTCGTTGCCGTAATTGGTACACCCGTCGGGGTCGATAGGGCCTAAACTTGTGTTTTTTAAGCACCCGAGCGGCATTGCTACGTGGAATTCCAGTGTTTCTCTCCATAGCCCTGGTGGAAGTATTCGGGTTAATTTCTATTTCTCCTAAAACCGTTAGTTCTTCCAACTCTCTATCTTTGGCTAGGCTTCTATACGTCCTAAGCCGTGGTTTTGTAAAGGATCCGTATACTTATAGATGACGTTTTAACTTCAAAAATATTTTTAAGCTAGGTTGCCTTCTTTCCGGATATCTCTGGAAATATAGAATATAGATCACATTTTATCATGTCGTACTTTTTAAAGTTTTCAAACATTTTTATATCTTGACGAAGACGCCACTTTTGACACTTGGGCTCATTTATTATGGCAATTGTTTTTATTTGATCATAGCTACTTAGATATATATTCTAAAACTGCATAGGTCAGAGTTAAACACAGCCTACTATGGTAATTATTAAAAATTGCAGATATCTTTTTAACTACTTAATAAAAATGAAACATCGTTTAACAGGAAATTTTATCAAAACACTAATTTTTGTCAAAAAATTGGGGTTTTCCATTTAAAAAAATTTAACTTTGTGTTATATCTAGTGAACTAAAGGCTCTAAGACAAAATCGCTGAAACAGGTAAATTTGTCCTTCAAAAATCTTCAAAAAATGTTTTTAATGAAAATCTCTATCTTTAGAAAAAAAAAGTTGTAGAGGGTTTTTAGAAACGCACATTTTTAGGAATCACCCTGTAGCTCAGAAACGCTTTGACATATCGCAATGCGGTTTTTAGTTTTCGACTTCTCTTGAAAATCGAGCCCGTAACATGTATATTAGTTTTGGGCTAACTATGCTGCAAAATCCCAAAGCTATAGAGGCCCCTCGAATTTTGACCACCCTATACAAACTAGACGCAACTAAAAGTAGATGGCTACTGAGGAGACATAGAACTGCTCACAAAAATAATAACCGGACACAACGCATACACTGGACTCTCTGAAAAGAAGAGGTCGACCAGAAGAGGTTGCAAGGGTCATCGAAGTGGCGATAGAGGAGATGTAGGGGAAGGCACGGGGTAGGGTAAAAAGAACCCATAGAGTCCTATTTGTCAGGCAACGAGCCATCCCATTTCTACTACTACTACTATTATTATAATAATATAATCTCCTCATGTTGCGGAGGTAAACGCATTTTGCTATGCGATGCTTGTAAAAGTACATTTTAGTACCAAAGACTACAGAACAGTCTCTCGGGTTACAAGATCAAATCAAAATCAATTAAAAATTGGCCCCTAGAACCTACAACATGCTTCCCGCCAAACTAAAAGAGATCAATAGTTTGTCTATGTTTAAAAGTAAATTGAAAAAGTGGCTTAAAGGGAAGACTAGGCTAGAAATTCACAAAATGATAGATTTAAAAAATAACTAGCTGGTTTCTATTATTTTATTTTGTTCTTGTCCTTCTACTATTTTCTTTTATTTATATTTTACTATAGCGCATATCGCGTAGTTGCTGTGATTGAATGATTTAAAATCAGTTTAATCCAACCACACAAGTTTTAAGCTTAAGTTGGCTTTTATAATATTCATACTACTACTACTACTGCTATTACTATTACTACTACTACTACTACTACTACTACGCCGTAAGACGGTGTGTTCTCATTTGCCATTGTGCCAGTGTGCTCGAAATTTCACGGTGCATTTTGGCGAACTTCACATGGTTATACTAACTTGTTCTCTTTTTCTAAAATGCACTCGACCCCGATATCTATTACCGACAACAATCTCAAGAAGATTCGGAGCTTTTATCTTTCTCAAATTAATGTAATTAACAGAACGCTCCTTTTCATTTCACAAAATTAACTTTACTTCTGTGGGTATAGGAAAACATATTGTTTTTTTTTAAATATAAAATCATGCCCGTTGTTTTGTTATTATAATTGCCAAAATAAATTAAAATTGTTTTTTTCTTTTAAAAACCATAGTATTATAACCAATACATAAATAAATTAGTGAAAACATTATAAAAGAAAACCTTATGTGCAAAAAATTTTATGTATGAGTTTATAAGTGTATCTCGAAATATTTTCAATCCTATCTTATATAAATTTGTTGTTGGTTACTCTAGGTTTTATAAGTGGGTTGATAGCAACATTTTAAAAACCAATATATCTTAAATTGATAGTTACTTACGGTTTTATAGATGGGTTGACATAAAGATTTCTAACACCATTTAACATAACTTTTTTTCACTGATGACTTATATTTTTATAAATATGTTGGTAAAAACATTGTTAACACCAATTTATATAACCTATGTTACTGACGATTTTAATTTTTATAAAGATGTCCGTGGAAATATTGTTAAGGCCAGTTTTATGTTACCTTAAGTTACCATCAATTTAGAGCCTTTAATAAAACAAATTAAAAAAAAAACAATTCCTGTAAGAAACCTAGGCCATCAATGGAACCCTCCTTAAAATAGTTATATAAATTTTTGTCGCCAGTTGTTTCTGAAAATGCTCGTTGGGCTACTAGTAAGGTGTTGATTTTTAATTTAGTTACCTTATTAGATTTTTCATTTTTAGTTAGTTTTTGAAGTTTGGAAAAATAAAAAAGATTAAATTAGTCTAAAAACCCGACGAAAAGCCCGACATACAAATTATTTTTTCATAATGAAGGGAATATTTAGCGCCCTAATAAATTTACATAAAAGATTTGTGGCGTAGAGAGCAAAGGGTGAGGGAATAAATCGGAAAAAAGTTTTTCCTCGACCAGGATTTAAAACCCTCACCTCACCTTTTGCCCTCTACGCTACAAATATTTTTTTAAATTATTTTTTGTTGGTCCTTTAAGGGAGAACTGAAGTCTTATGAACAAAATTAAAATGATAAAAATAATGAAAATTTGCTCGAAGAAAATAGGAATTCATTATCTGTCTACAAGAATAGAGCTACCAGACATTTAGACGAAAATTCTGAATCGGCAAATGGATTTGCTGATTTTGACAAATCGAAATATGATAACAGACCAAATTCTGAGAGTAATTTAGTAAAAGCAAACACAAATACAACAACTATAAGACCAATTAGTATAATAACATTTCAAAATACTAACAAAAATAGAGTACTAGTGAGAAACAACGTTGAAAATAGAATAGAAATTAATGAGAGTAAATCAAACAAGAGATTGAGTTCAAAACCTTGTACCACAAATTTAGAAACAAGAAGACAAAAAGCGTTTTTAGAATTGGAAACAGAGAGAAAAAGGCAACAATTAGAAAAGGAAAAAAGAATAAAACAGTAAGAAAAAGCTTTAATACTTCTGAAGTTAGAAAAACAACTAAAAGAAGCTGAAATCGAGTCAAAATCCGTAAAAAGTAGAAGTAGAACAACAAACGCAGGTGAGTGATGATATCTTTTTACAAAACAAAGATCAAAACTACACTGAAAATTGGGTAAATGAACACAGTGTAATTTTGTGGTGTGAAAAACAATAGCACGGTAGCTTTTTATCTGGTGGCACTAGGGGTGGATAAGCAACTTTTCTTATTTCAACTTTTCTCTAATTGGACGCCACCCAATTTGTTTAATTGCTTTATTTATTCTTATTTAATTGGGAAATAACAAGAATTAGAAACGAGTTGTTTAATAATATCAATGTAAAAATAAAGACTGATAAACTAAGCCATGAGGAGAGACTAATTTAAACAAATTTATTTGTCCCACAAATTTAATTTTCAACCAAAAAAAACTTGAAAACATGTAACCTTTTATCCACCTAGGTACATCACAAAAAATGTATATGGTGTTCTGTCACAAATCAGTCTCCTTATGAAAATGACTGTGAGCAGGACTCCTATAGCTTAAACTGAGCAACTACTCTACAACCATATGCTAGAAAGAAACAAGCCGAAGGCAAAACACTCCAATAACATTCAAAATGCTGTAGAAAAATTAAGTGAAAAAATATTAAACTACATAAAAAAATACATAAAATGCTCTGTCACAGTTCTTGCCGAGATATCGTACCGAGTAGGTTTTCGCTCGAGAGCGCTGCTTTTTTCTCCTAAATCGATAAAAAAACATTTATGCAGATATGCAGATAAAAGTATAAAGTATAGTTATTGTTTTCATTTTAAATCGGTAAAATATCTATTGTTTCTATTTTTTTGTTTAACTTAAATTCAATCTACCAAAAGAAACAATATGGGGACCATAGGGAAACCCAAGACGAAAGAATGGAAAATCTTATAAAATCCAAAATACAGGAAACTTTGGAGGAGAATTAGATTAGGGCAAAATTGGAATCACAGGTGAAATCGAATGTAGAGAGTAGACTTAGCAACTCATGGACCGATGATTTGATCCACAAAATATGTAAAAGAGTGGAAACCAGTTTGTCAGAAAGACTGATAAAATAGGAAGAAACTATTTATAAACTTAAGGAGAAAGTATTTACATTACATAGCGAGATAACTGAAATTAGAAGAAAAGCAAGAACAGTACAGTCGAAACAGATCACTCAGAATCTTTGGACTTAGAGAGTTTGAGAGGGAAAACACAAGAGCGGAGTTATGGAAGTTATTTCAAGAGAGAATCCAATTTCAAATAGAACTAAAAGAACTTGAGGACACGTACCGTATAGGACAGAAACATCAGACCGACGGATTCTGGTAAAATTTAGAAATGAAAGAGAAAAGAATAAAGTGTATTCTGCGAAAAAACTACTTAGAGGTACGAAAATTACTATAAGAGAAGACCTAACAAAGTATAGAATGGACTTAATCAAATCAGCTATTCAGACACTTGAGGCAAATAAACGACTTTTGAACGCAAGATGGAAAAATCTGTGTGTTTACTAACAACAACAAAAATCTGGTAGAGATTTATTTTGTTTACTACCTAGCTTTACCTAGCTTCGAGTGTTCTTGACCACCATTTTCATTAGACGTATGTTTGTAATTAACCAAAACTTCATAATTATGTCAAATAAATTGTGAAAATATCAAAAAAACCGCGGTAAGGTATCTAAAGATTGTTTAATATAATTTTTATCTTAAGTTTGCATTGTTAATACTATCCATCTATATTGTACTAATAGTTACATTTGTTTTTTTTCTCTTTCCTCTTTTTCTTTCATTAAATTTAAATTAATAATACTTAATAATAGTAAAATAAAAAAAAATATATATTTAAGATTAGGAACAGGGGAGTGACAGCGCATATATAAAAAGTTTAACAAACAAAATGGATGAGGTATCTATACTCCTTGCACAAACAAAAAACAATTTTGATTTGATTGTTTTTACATATTCCAACCTAAAATACTTTTTTTATAATAATAGTAAAATAAATCAGAACGATGGTGCAATTATATATATTTATGAAAGCATAGAAATAGAATCAGTTGAACATAAAATTTAGTGAAATGACATTTAGCATTATTGTAGTTTGTAAAAATAAATTTAAGTACAAAATTTATGCTTTGTACCGATCACTATCTATGGACAGGGACATATTCATAGGTGACTTGGAGCGTTTATTTCTTTATTACAAACCAACAAATGATTGTACGAATATCTTAGCAGGTGACATAAATTTGGATCTTTTGGATAGCAGAACTGCACAAATACAACAATATAAAAATATTTTAGCTGAATTTGGATTTTTATCTTACATTCACATTCTTACAAGGGTTACTGAAGAAAGCGCAACATTTCTAGATCACGTATTTTATAAACAAAAGAGGGACGATTGCGCACGCTTAAGTATTAAAATGTTCTCCAACTGATCACTATATTACGATATTTTTTATTAAGAGTGAATCTCAAAACAATAAAATAAATAGACATTTACAGAAAAATCAGATTTTTAATACACACAAGTTTTTGCCAGAAATTAAGACAGTATCTAAGCAGGATGTAGAAACAGAAAAAAATTTGTATCTAGCGACTTCTAAATTTATCAATAAATTTATATTTATCACAAATTGTTGCACATATACAAAAATATTAAATGTGAAAACTAAACAAAAAAAACCCTGGATTACAGACCACATAGTTCAACTTATACAAGAATGGGATAAGTTAAAAGGCCAAGTAATTCATAAGTACAGAAATCAGAACTTAAAAAATAGGTATAAATCATTTCGTAATCATGTGACATCGACAATAAAATCAATAAAAAACATATTTTATAAAGAAAAATTAGAAAATAATAAGAAAGATACTAAAAAAGTTTGGCAATTAATACGAGAAGTAACGGGGTACAACAGTGCAAACAAAAAATGCATAAATAAAATAAAAAACGAAAGTGGCGAATCAGTTACAAAAAAATAAACACAAATTCACAAAACGTCACTTGGGTTGGAGATAAGAATACACAAATTTTAAACAATATTTTTTTCTTCTTGGCCGATGAAATAAAAAAACAAATTCTTCGTTTAAGAAATAATTTTAGTTTGGATCCAGACGGTATAAAACCGAATACACTGAAAATTGCCATTCCCTATATCATAAAAAAACCTTTATCGTATATAATAAACCAAATGTTCCTACAAGGAGAATTTCCACAGTGTTTTAAAGTATCTATTGTAATTCCGATATTTAAACAGGGTGACATGTCAGAAATTATAAAGTACAGACCGATTTACTTAATTAGTAACGTTGCGAAAATTTTAGAACAATGCATAAAACATCGGTTAACAAACCATTATCAAAAAAATAAAATTATTTAGAATAAGCAATTTGGATTTAAAACTGGAGTGTCGACCATTGACGCCTCACATGCTCTTATTACCAATATATTTAATGAACTGAACCAGAGTGGAAGGCCTTTAGCTATCTTTCTAGACCTGGCAAAGGCTTTCGACATTGTTTCACATAAACTGCTTTAAAAAAAAATAGAACATATTGGAGTTATCTATAACTTGTTTTCAAGCTACTTAAGCAAACGTACACAAAAAACGCAGATTGGTTCCGAGCTTAGTGATTAGCTTGAGGTTAGAGTGGGCATTCCATAAGGTACAGTATTGGTTCCCATATTGTTTAAACTTTTTATAAATGACCTTTTAGATTTACCAGGCACATCATCTTACCTATCTTACCATCACATATCTTTTGCAGACGACACAGAATGTACAGTATCAGGAAACACATGGACTGAAACAAAAGAAAACGCAGAATGTTGTGTCTATAAGGTGCATAAATGGTTAAATTCTAATTTATTAACGTTAAACATGTCAAACACTAAATTTATAACCTTTAGCTTAACACAATCAGGTCAACCAAATATGGATACTCTGATATTACATACCTGTCTAAATATGAACAACTGCTTTCAATGCGACTATAGAATCCATAGAAAATCAAGTATTAAATCTGTAGATTTTGTAGACCTTCATCTAAAGTGGAACGCTCATACAGAATACTTAGTAAGCAAATTTCGTAGAATTGTTCATAGATTTTATCAATTAAGAAACTGTAGGTGGAGAGGAGAGTTGAATATGTGTATAGAGCATTAATTGAGTCACATATGAACTATTGTCTTTCTGTTTGTGTGGAACTTACGAAAGTAGCTTAATACACACTTTTTATAGTGTCCGCATGAAATTTTGTGCACCTAAATCAAAATATGAGAAAAAATAACAATGATCGATATTTCACTAGAGCACAAAGGTACTTACAAAATTACGTTGCCCCTCAGACAAAAAATACTTCATATTTAAAGTTCACCAACTACCTCGGCATGAAATTATACAATTCTCTTCCTCAACAATTTAAAAACATAAACTGCCGAAAAATGTTCAAGAAAACAAAAAAATACATAATTTTTAGGCATAAAAAACCAAACTCTTTTTCAGAAAAGGAATAACTATCTCTCTATACGTGCTTTTTTAGTTATGTTTTGTTTTTGGTCATATGCTAACTAAGTATTATACTAACATTTAAGTTAAATTTAAAAGTATCCATATTTTATCGACATACAAGTTTTTTTAGAACTTAGGTGTATTAGAATTGTATATATACGTGTAGTTATTTGTAAAAAAAATCTATAATAAAAGTCTTTGATTTTATTTGATTTGAAACCAGTCTCCCTATGACAATGGTCGAAGGCAGGACTCCTATAACTTAAACTGAGTTCCTACTCTACAATCATATGCCAACAAGAAACAAGCCCAAGGCAAAACATTTTAATAACATTCAAAAAATTTTTGTATAAAAGATCAAAATGAAAAAAGTATAAAAACTAAAGCGCTCTATGGCTATGGCGAGCTCATATATGACATGATACTTAGATAACCCGATAACCTTGGTTGTAACCTATTTAAACCATTGAATTCGAATTCTTTGTTGTATATTTACCTAGTCAGATGTTATTGAAAATTAAAAATTCAAAAACTTTTAACCATATATTTAAAAAAATTAGGTTGGTCTGACCTTAAACATGGGTTATTCAACACGACAAAAGAATCCTTGCAGGCTGTTCATCAAACGGGATTCACCGTAACCACAGAGTGGTCCTGTCGATTGCGATAAAATCTAAAGTTGAAAAAACTGCTAGCGCATCAGTGGGTCTATTCTTGAATCGAGAGAAAATTTGCTCCCAGGCAATCAAAATCTCTCACTACTATGCATCTCATTGGTCCAAATTTTCGATTTAAATCGATTTCTCTCACTTTTGCCCGATATTGGTCGAAAGTAATTTGACTCCCTGGAAGCAAATTTTCTCTCGACTAAAAAATTAACGCACTTAGCACTGCTCCAAAACCAAAAAAGAAAACCATAACAAAATTGGTCCCTAAAATTTTTAAAACAAAAACGTCTAAGAAACTGACTAAAAAATTTATAAAAAAATTTGAAGTTATGTTTCAAAAAAACCGATAAAAGCTTACCTTCCACACGAAGGGAGACCTCAAACCAGATAAAGACAATTAAGGGCCCATCTGCACGAGAATTCAGATCATGTCATGTTGTAAAAAATTGTAAAATCCAAAAACGGCTGATCGTTTAACGGTACCAAAGAAAAATCAAATCATAAACATAATTTAAAGAAAGCTCTTTAAAAAGGGTAAGTTTATATAATAAAACTAGACCGCCATAGGGCTCTGCCTTTAAAAAAATTAATTCAAAAATTTTTTTACATGCTCTTCACCTCATGTTGCTTCAAAAAAGAGGAAGTCGTCCATGGAAAATTTCGATAGGTTTCACCTGTGTCAAATTTCAAATCCGCCAGTAAAGGCACTCGTCGAGTAGACCAAGGTCGGAGATTTTAAAGGGTAACTCAACATCCAAGAAAAACAAAGCTGGAACCCACGACTCTGAGATAACCGAGTCTCATGCTCTAAACATTGAACTAGTCTGTCTTCTGCAACTATCTCAAAATAAATCAAAGTGGAACATGGTAAATGCATAATATAATAAACCAAATGGCGAAATCACATTTCAATCCAAGGTGAATAAAGTATCGGTACAAACAGACCAAAGATAATATTAAATATACACAAGCTAAAAAGAGGTAATACAATTAAGGGAATGTTGTGCGCGCAACCAAGAAAATCTATATAAATAAATCAAGGAAAAATAAAACGTTACATTACCTCATTTATAAGATATCAGAATATTAGAACTCAAATCTTCGTAGAAAGGCTTCAAATATTTAATGTAACATTTTCCACAATTATTCAAATTAATGTTATCCAACTCATAAACTAATTTTGAAAGATTCTTTCGAACTATACATAGAACGTATTTGGGAGCTAACTTAGCAGAAAGCTTGGCAGCTTTATTAGAAAGAGCTTTGTTTCTACGCCATACTCGATCGTCTACAAAAAATTCGACGTCTCTCTTTCTTTTCTTGTAAGTAGTTATATTTCTCTCATAAGCCTTATAAATTATCTGCCTAACTTCTTTATTGATATCTTTAAGTCTATCTAAGTTTGCTGCATATGATTTTCTGTCTCCAGGTATAACGTCGAGAATAATTTTATTTATATTATCAGAATTTTTATACTGGGTATAAAATTTTCCTGATACTGGAATATGTCTGCCAAAATTAAGATAATTGGGAGGATAACCAGTAACTTCATTCCTTGCAGTATTATACGACCAATGAATTTAACAAAGCTCAACATCCCACTTATCATGAGTTTTAATATAACTTCTAATAGAGGTACCCAAAGTACGATTATATCTCTCGGTATAATCGCACTGGGGAGAATAATAAAATGTGAACCAAATATCTCGAACTTCATATCTTTACAAAGCTTTTTCAGATCTTCACAATTTAAGTTTTTTCCATTATCACATATAATGTACTCTGGCACTCCATGAACAAGAAAAAATTTCTCTTTCATGATTTTAGCAAGTTATTTAGCTTTAGCTTCATGAAAAAGAAACATCATTACATATTTAGAAAAAAGTCAAGTGCAATCAATAACCACCCTAAACCACTTTTGAACCTCACTAAAGGACCAACAAAATCTAAAGAAAGAATTTGGAAAGGTCGTTCGGTTATTTTTTCACGACCAATAAACCTGTTCTACACATATTTAAAACCATTTGAGCTCCGCAAACTAAACAAGTTCTAACAAATTTTAAAACATCTTTTCTCATCTTAGACCAGTAGAGAAATTCTTGAATTCTATTCAAGGTCTTGTAAAATCCGAGATGTCCACTAATAGGAGAGGTATTACAAGCATCAAGGACTTCTTTGCGCTGCGGTTTAGGAACAAGAATTTTCCACTCAGGAAAATCGGGTTTCATAGTTGGAACAAAATGGATCGGCTAAAATTTTGTCTCTAAAATTTGAATACCAAGGGTCAGTTCTATCTTTGTCAACTTCAGCTAAAATATCTAATTAAAAAATTGCAAAGAAACATTTTTGTCTAAACAACCTATATAAAGAAAATGGATCTTCTGAATCTATGTCTTCAGGAACTTCTTCTAGATTCGCGCAAGGAACTCTTGATAGTGCGTCAGAACTGCTCAACGGGCTAATTTCCCACTTTGATTTTGTAAACTATTTAGCCACAACAAAGAATAATGATCAGTTACAGCAGTGAAATTGGCTCCTTCAATATATGGTCTAAACTTATCAAAACAAAATAGTAAACCCAAAAGTTCTTTCTCTATTTTACTGTAATAACGTTCCGATCTAGATAAGGTTCTGGATGCATAAGCAATCACTCGCTCGTTTCCATCGATTCCCTGTGTCAATACACCACCAATTCCTGTAAAAATCAGGTTGTGAAAGAATAGGTGTAGATACAAAAAGCTCTTTGATTTTAACAAAAGACGATTCTGCAGATTCATTCCACTCAACACTTTGATTTTTATTTCTACCTATCAATAAATCGGTAATTGGGGACATTAGTGTGGAGAAATATTTAATAAAACGGCTGTACCAAGAACAAAGTCCAACAAATTTTTTAATTTCTGTAGCAGTTCGTGGTCTAGCATAATTTACCATAACTTCAATTTTAGCTGGATCTGTTCTTAAAAAGTTTGAACCAACAATATAAAAATTTTAAAGTAATTTAGAAGAACTCACACTTATCTAAATTAATGGTAAGATTTGCCTCTTTTAATTTTTCTTTAACTTCAGCTAAAAGCTTTACATACGATTCAAAAGTATCGCTGCAAGTAAGAATATCACCCAGATAAGTAAAAACATTAGCTTCATATTTGAGCGCTATTGCCTAAACCAAAGGGCATAACATTGGAACAGAAACTACTACGACCCATAGCAGAAAGATACGTCTTAGATATTGAGTCTTTGTCTTACGGGATTTGCCAGAAAGCTCTTCACAGATCTATGGATAATAAATATTTTGAATTTCGCAAAGGATTCAAAATTCGCTCAATATTTGGTAAAAGATATGTATCGTAGCATGCATAGCTGTTCAATGGTCTTCCGTCAAAAACGAAACGATATTCACCAATGGCCTTCTTAACCAGTAAGACTGGTGAGCTTCATGGACTGTTACGTGGCTCAGCTACACCTAAATTCAACATATCATCCAATTCTTGATTCAAAATCTCCATCATGTATGGTGGCAAAACAAAAAGACGTTCTTTTTTAATAGGTATTGCGTCTCTAGTATCAATGGACATTGATGATTTATCAGTTGGACCTAATCTGTCCTTACTACAAATCAATTGCTTTTTCTGCTAAAATGCGTTAATCTAATGGAAGGTCTTCAAGAGAGCACAAAGAGTCAAACTTATAATCTTCAAAGTTTGGTACAGATATATTATCACTGGAACAACGGCATTGTACGTCTCAAATATCATCTCGAAAATACACATCACAAAATTGCAAAACAAAGATAAAAGAATGAGATAGGGAAGGCACTGCAAATGTCGAGAATTTTTGACAAGGTTTTCCAATTACTACTAGTAAATCAACTATTCCATATACCGGTTGTTTAGCTCGGTCTGCGGTTTAAACATTTCGTGAAACAGCTTTACTTATGGTTATTCCCAAATTATTCAAAATCTTAAGACCTTCTTGACCAACTACAGAAGCCGTGGCTCAACTATCAAAAAGAATAACTACAACTTGATCAAACAGTTTAACTTTTATATAGGGTCTATTATCGTTTGGTTGGTTTATAAAAATAGGGGCTACATGATCTTGTGAAATTGAAAGATTACTTTCGCAAACTTGCTTACCTTTAAAATAATCAACTTAAAAATTAGAGGAAGCAACTGATGAATTACTAAAAAAAATATTAAAAGTGAGCCTTACAGCAGGAAAAAGGTGTTGACCCTTTTGAGCCTTTCTCTCTACTGGTTTTTTTTACACTTTTTACAATTAGAAAATATAAATCCAGGTAGACCACATCTAAAACAAAAAAGATTCCTTTTGGCTTTGCAGTCCATGACACTGTGATTTAAGTCCTGGCAGTTCCAGCAAACTACTGTTTTTGATTCCCTTTTTCTGTTCGGGTTAAATCGATTTGCATTGGCGCTTGAACTACCAGCTTCAGTTTCATTGATTCCTACAGAAGCATTAGAATTCGTTTGGGAATTATTTTTTTTGTTATTAGAGTGAGATTTGTTTTTATTATTTTTATTAGAATTTTTTTTATTAAAATTTAAATTATTATTGCTGTTATTATTATTTTCCTCGACCCAAACTTAAAACATGTTGACATCGATTGTTGAAAATGCTACCCTTTTACTTTAGGTATAACATTTACTAAATTCTGCAGTGCCCTTATAATAAGGTGACAACTATAAGATATATTATAAGTAAAAGACCATAACAGATTTAACACTGATTTATTAGTTATGATGTACAGCTATTTATATTAAAATATTGATATAAATATTAACACCAACAATTAGCGCATGTCAAACTAATGAGTCTGCAGGAATTAACTTGTATCTGCATCGGCCAGTGTGTCCTATATCTCGATAATGCATAAATTTTGTTCGTAATAACATCCTAATTGCAACAATGGTGATTGCTGTAACGGTCGGTAATAATAAATTAATATATGGCTAACTTTTGAGATTTCAGTTTCTTAAAATTAGAGATTCTGGCATCTGCAGACTTAGTCAGCAGTAGTTAATATTTTTGTCGCTGCTAAAATTTCTAAGAGAAGTCAAGGGTATTCCAGTGACTTCCTCTTGGCGTCTTCGATTGCGTTTCTCTGCCTTGGTTCTTTTGTACCATAAGAACCCGAGAATTAGTGCTAACATGATGGCTAGTATCGATATAGAGGGCCACTGATACTCATGTGGTGTACCGAATACCATCTTGTTTCTTGAAGTTGCTGTTGAATATCTAGTTTCTCCTCCTTTAATTTGTTTAATGAGCCTAAAGCATCAATAACGGGTTTCTCCATAATACTATGACTTGGACTGAGAACTGATATATTCGTGATTTTTGGATTAATTGGTTGGTGGTCATTATCTTGAAATTTTGGAACATGATCTAGATTTCGGTTTGGTTGAGGGTGACATCTTTACGAATACCATCACAGCTGATTGCAAGTTTTGGTTTGTTGGCAGTGATGAACGTCCACGCATTTCGTGTATTTAGTCGTTTCCAAATGATGTTTGATAACATTGGTTCTTGCTAATCTTGCAGGAATTATTTTAAGTCTGTTGATAAATTTTGTGAATAATGCAGTTGGGAGAGGTATCCAAGTTTCTAGTGGTAGTAGGTGAACAGATGTAAATATTTTGAGCTATGTCAATGCAATTCTTTAATTCTTCTTCAGGTAATTGGAAATACAGTTGCAAGTTGTAATTCACTGCAACTAACTCCTTTGGAACATCAAGTTTCCAGTATGCTTCCTGCTATGTTATTTGTATTGGAATGGGTATTGATTTAATAAGTAGAAATTCATTTGCTTCAGTTATAATGAAGTATCCATATACATGTATGTTTTTCTCGCTGCAAAGGATCTTTGTTTACAATATCGGATAAAATATAATCTTGATATTTGTTGGACGTTTTTTATTGGCTGATGATATGGTTTCTTCTATGTGATTCTCGTCAATCTTAGTAAACCAGTTATTTATGCTGATTTCGTTGAATTTCTTTTTACTTTGAACAATGGTTTTAAGGGTCTGAAATTTTGTTTGCAAGAATTTGGGCACTTCTTCTAAGTCTTGCACTTTGCTGAGTTCTTGTCAAGATTTTTTTATAGAATCGGTTTATCTCGGGGTCCCATTTGCAGCAGATTGTTCTTATAATCAGTGGAATCCACGAAGTTGTATCTATCTTCAGATTATTCAGTGGTTCTAGACATTTCACCATTAAGTCATATAGCTGCTTTATCTTGTAGACTGACTCTTGAGCAATCGTAGGAGTGTCCAAAATTCTATCGAGTAGTTTGTTGACAATCAGTCTCTCATTGAAGTATCTTGTCTCGAGAATGGTTCAGCTAGAAGTAGATGGTGATCTGCAGTTGTTGGAAGACTATGCTGGCTTTGCTTCTTAGGTGAGTTTTCAAATATTTCATGCTCTCAATGTCGGTAAAGCCAGGCTAGTTTTTATTTAGTGCAAGGATATGATTTTTAAACTTTATTATTTAAAGTCTAAGAAATTTTGTTCCAGTGGAGCTTTTGATTGAAAATTGATCGCAGACAATTTCGTCCATGTTGCATCAAAATCCAAGAACCTGGGTCTTACTAAAGTTAAAAAATAGACCATTTGCATCACACCAATGCTTAATCAAGCACATTTCATGAGATATAATTTCAGTGAGGTTGTTTGCACCCTTCTTGTGCCATACCAGTGTAGCGTCATCAGCAAAAGCCGCAAAAACTCCGGATATTTTGAGATAGAGTAGATCGTTGACATAAAGGAGAAAGAGAATAGGTCCCAGGACTGAGCCCTAAGGGACGCTAAAATGTATACAATGTTTTGTGGAATCTTTGTTGTTAGCAGAAACACTTTGGCTAAGATTTGATAGATATGACTTAAACCACTCCAAAACAACACCCCTAGAACCATAAATTTTAAGCTTTCGCAACAGTATTCTATGACTCACGCAGTCGAAAGCATTCGAGAAGTCACAGAACACTGCTGCGGCAGTTTCTCCATTGTTATAGTGTCTAAACAACTGTTCAATGATCCTGAGCATAGCGCCGTGCCGTTTCTCTTGGGTAGAAATCCAAACTGCGCAATGTTAAAAACGTTAGTTTTTATCAAAAAATCCATCAACGCTTTTTTACTAGTATTTAAATAACTTTTGAAGTTGTTGTTGACAAGAGAGAAATTGGTTGATAGTTTGATGGATTCTTTGTGTCACCCTCTTTATGGATGGGGATAACCTTTAAGACTTGTTGGAAAGCTACCCTGAGAACAACATTGATTAATGGCATATACTAATACTAACATTGCTTAGTCAGGAAGTTCTTTCAATATTTTGGTAGAAATACCATCAGAACCAGATGCATTTTAGTGTTTTATAGCTTTAAGAACGGCTTTTATTTCTTTTATGTTGGTTACTCTGAATTGGAATGATTCAGTTACAGATAAATCATCAAGATAGCGCAGTGGATCGATGTTTCATTTTATATTTTTTGTTACATTAGATGCAACAAAGCAGCAAAAATTATTGAAATCCTCAGGTTCAACATCTATATGCCTTGGTTTAGATGTGCCCTTTCCTGTTAATTCGCGTACTATGCACCAAGTCTCTTTGGATTTATTAGAAGAGCTGTTTATGCGATGAGAAGAATAGAGTTTTTGCGTTTTGTATCAATTTTCTTTAGTTTCATCGGTAAGTCAAGTAGTAGTTCAAAATAAATCCGTTTTCACTAAAGTGTTTACGAATGCTATTAAGAGATCTAAGGTTTGCAGCAGACACCTTCAGACCTTGAGTTATCCAACTTTTTTGCCTTCTTCTTTTACGAATTGGTTCAACTGGGAAACATCTATTTATAATTTGATTAATAGTTAAATGAAACTCTTGAAGGGGGTCGTCTTTAGTAAGAATTGGTTCCCATGAGATTGAATTACAGATATTTTTAAAATGGCAAAAGTTCATTTTACTAAATATTTTTCCAGACCTTTTAATGCTGCTACTAGATTTTGTATTTAGTGGAAGTATGGCAATAATAGCATGGTGATCGGAAAGGGCTGGATCTTCAACCTGAATATCAGTAGTTAGGCTGTGTAGGTTCTGGATCACTTAGCGTTAACGTTAACGTATGTCCGTCTGTCTGTGCTGAAACTCTCTAATGGCTGAAACTTCCTAATATCATGTGCCTGTAAGTGACGTCAGAAGTGTTATGTGATCACGTGACTTGTGTTCTACAGAGTGAGTCTCTTCGGGGATTCTACAGGTTGCTCTATGTCCAAGAGGGTTGTTAGGGGGTTGCAAGGGAATGCCATAAAGGCTTGTGAGAATAGGGGATGTAATCACGTGACTTATGTTCTACATAGTGAGTCTGCTTGGGGTTTATACAGGGTGCTATAGTGACATGCACCTGTCATCTGTCATTTGTGCTCTCTAGTCAAGCTGTCAAGTGCCACAATGTCCTAGACTACTTAGCGCTAACGTATTCCTGCTGAAATTCTCTAATGGTTGAAACTTCCTAATATTAGTTGCCCATTCTCGGTCACAAGTGCCAATGTATGGAGTAGAAAATGACGTCACGCATAGCATTGGGGCCTTATTATTTCAAGAGTGGCACTATTTGAAAAATGTCGAGATGAGAGCGATTGCTATCAGCCGGTATACCGAAGGTACTTTTTCCGCTATGTGCGCACGTTTTTCTCCTATGGTTTCTGTAAAAGCCTAATTTTGGTTTTCTGCGCAGGGGACAAAAGGCCTTAGTAGTTTTCTGCGAATATCTCCAGTTGTAAGTGATCGATTTGAAAAATTCTTTTTTTGTTAGATTGCTGTGTTCCAATGCTATTTATTCTTAGAGAGATGGGAAAGCCAAAAGGGCATTAAAGTGCTTGACCTTGGTAGTTTTTGCCGGATATTTCGCGTTATAGCGATGGGATTTAAAAAATGTTACTGTTGCAAAGGGGGAGGGCATGACAAAAAGGTTGTATTATGTGTGTGACCCAGCTGTGCAGCTCGAGTTAAAAGGCTTTTATTTTTAAGGTAAATAATATTATTATTATATAGATTTTAAAATGATCAAAATGTGTGCTTTTGTGAAGACAAAATCGAGTATACTCAAGATAACCCATGACCCTGTTTATCAGGAATTTAAAATAACATGTTTACGTAAAGCTTCCTAATGAGCTAATTTTGAACAAAGACGGATAACCTATGAACTTGTTTTTCATAAATTTATCATGATGTTTTAAAATGCGACAAAAAAAATAACATGTTTAATTGCTTTCATTTATTTTTGAATTATAATTAATTGATCTCTGATCCTCTATCAGTATTGAAACGAAAAATAATGATGAAATAAAACAAATAATTGGTAAATCTTTTGATTTATTGAAATACCATTTTATAACCATAATTTTTAAGCAGTAATTTGGCACCCAGATTTCTCGTTTCAACGTGTTTGATTGCAAACTCTAACAAGCAGAACTTGCACATTCTTAAGCTGTGGTTTACGTTTCTACGGCAAAAAACACAGTCTTTGTGGATCTAAAATATAAACAAAAATTTATTTTTATTCAAAATATATTTATTAAATAAAAAATTATGTTAAGGGCATGTCTTCAAAACAAAATAATTTTTTATATTCAGATTTGGCCTCACACATTCTGTTAAATTTTTATGATGTTCAACTGACTTTTGACAAAAACAAAACATTTTATTGCCAACAGGGCAAAATCTGGAACCAACATTAACAAAATGCATGTAGTTATGACAAAAACAGTCCTTTATTTTACAATATACACATACATCTTTCTTAACACTTTGATGTCCTGCACTAGTCTTCAATCGTTTTTCTGTTTGTTCTTGTTCACTAAAACCTCTTTTTTCTCCCATATATTTTGAAGTTGATGGCTGTTCTGATTTTCTTTGCTCACCATAATTTCTTTTTTCTCGATATGTTGAAGTTGAAGGCGATGGTGAATTTTGTTGTAATTTTTTACTCTCCATGGTCAAATCGGACTAAAACAGGAAAAAACTATATTGAAACTGTGTAGTTAGGTGTATAAAAATAATACTTTTAAAATTTATTTTTCCTGTATTAAGGATAATAATTCTGTACTTACCTTATATATTTAAAGTCCAATTTTCTAAAAGTTCTCAGTGTGACTATTAGATGCCCAGAACCTTACCAGATGAACGAAATATGTAGAGTGATTAAAAGTTTATGAGGAATCTAATTAATTGTATATCCCCAAGGCAAAGTATCGGTGGAGTGGGGCAATAATTTACGTTTATCGTCAAAAGGACTCAACGCGACTTTTTTTTGCTTGACTGTGTGCACCTGGTGTCGATAAGATCTAATTAAAGTTTGTGGAACTTCTGTGACTTTTTGTTTAAAAAGGCATTCAAGGTAGTCGTTAAATGTAATTTTTCTGAGTGAAGCCTTTTTTACACCCTTAGCCCTTTTACTAATGTTAAAATTATGACTACTCTCTTCAATTTCCTGTTCACAAAAACCTTTCTGTCTTAGTTTATTTTGATGGCCCATCAACTCACCCTCATTTTCCAAAATTTTCAAGCTATACATTTTGGAGCGCAAACCTACAAATTCTGTCATAATGGCACCATTATTTTCATCTTTCATAAGCCCCAAAACATTTTTATTTTTTAACGGCATGTTGAAAATGTTGCCTGGTGGGTAGTCAGATGTGTCAAATCTGTCAATGTCATTTTTCATATTTTCATAAATCTCGTCAACATGGAAATGATAAATTAAACTGTCAGTGTCTGTATATGTCATTTTAGCCCTATTTCCAAACATTTTTTTAATATAATTATAATGAAAATCATACACGAAAGTTTTTGTTAAATCTAAAATTGCAAATTCGATATAAATGGGCTTATTGAAAATAATTTTATTTTTAGACATTTCAATTATAACCATATCTTCATCAAATATGGTTAAGCTATGAAAGTTTGGTTTGGAGATGTAGGAACGCGCCCCATAACGTCCAGACCATTTAGTCACCAACCTTACCTCTTTATATTTTCTAACATTCTCCATGGTTTTACCGAATACTGAATTAATCATTAATTTCAAAAAGTTTTTTTCAAAACTGTTTTTGCTCTGTTGACGCATGTGAATGTTTAAGTCAATATAAGGCTTTAACCATGGAGACTGTTTAAATTTAAGGACTCTGTGAATTTTTTTAATTTTTAAACCCAAACTAATTGCCTGTTTCAAGTTTCGATAATGAATAATGTATCGCTCTTTGTTATACAGTGTGGTCATTAGCTTGGGTAGCTTACTTTTAGAATTGGGTAGGACTCTATGTTCTGGACAGACAGGAAGGTCTTTATGCATATCAAATAGTTCAGGGGGATAAGAAATATCGGCCTCAAAAATGTACCCTATGTCACTGTCATCAGAAATGTTGCATATTTCTTCTTTAGTGCATGGACCATTTTCAACCCATTCAAAACCACCATATGGTAATGGTAAACTCATTGCAGAACTATAAAGCGAGTTAACATCATAATACATCAAATATGACGTTTCCTTGCTTGGATTATATGAATCACCCATGTACTTGTTGTTGGCTTTGGCATATCTGTTTGAACACTGAGAAACACCGCCTCGTATGCCTTTTTCCACAAACATGATCATATCAACATTCATCAAAAGTTCCAGTTCTACTTTACACTGGACTCGTGACGTAATGAAGGGGATCAAGTTTGTAGGTAGAAATACATATGGAGCGGAAATTTTCCATGACGTCACTTAATAGGATTATGTCTGTATGCATATAAAATAGGCTGTAGTCCAAAAGCGATTTGATATTAAAGGTATTCCAAATGGTTTGAGCACTTTCATACTCATTATTTGAAATACCCTTTCCTACTAAGCTACTATAAAACGCATCTTCAGGTGGAAGGGCAGTTTCCTGTAGCTTTTCCCAAGAATCGAGATACTCATAGGGTAAGACACCTTTACGAGTAACCAATTTAAACTTTTCCTCTTCCTTATAAAAACTTTTTGTAATACTTTTTTTTGAATCGTCTAAAAATGAAGCCAAATCATCTAATTTTGAAGCCATAAAGCGATAAGAATCAATATACAGGGTTCCTAAGCAAATCCTTAGGGGGCCAAGCAGCCGTGTATAAGACGCAGAGAAACGGAAAAGCACATTAGGCAGAAAAGTATGAGCATGGGGCGATGTTGTCACTACATCTTACACGTAGTAAATTCTTTCCAGGTTGTTGTTTTCTAATGTTTTCCATTTTCATACCTTTAGGACTGGAATAAAAATTGTTTTTGCTCGACTCTAATACCAAACTGATGAAAGATATTTTTCGGCTTTTTACACTGTTTACAGGCTGGGGACTGAGATACATGCAAATGCCTAACCTAAAAGCGTTCATACACGGCCGGAGAAATCGACTGAGATATTTCCGTAGAAACTTTATCAAGCAAATAGGACGGGTTGATGCCTTCGAACGTCCAACCCGGGTTTTGCACTTTGATTCGAAATCAAAAAGGAGGAACAGTCAGATGTGGGGCCGTGCACAAATTACGTAACGGTGATTTTACCAATTTTTGACCCCCTCCCTATGTAATGTTTTGTAACGGTTTGGTACGCCACTCCTCTAATATTACGTAACGATTTCAAGACCACTACCCCCCCCCCCAAAAAAAAAAAACTTTTCACTTATTTTCATTCCAAATTTTCTTAGTTTCACACAAATGCAAACGCTGTCGAAAACTCCCCTCCCCCTACGTAACGTTTTGTAACCCCCCTCCCCTCTATAACCATTACGTAATTTGTGCACGGCCCCTGTAGTCCCAGTGGAGGAGGGCGAGAAAATTGATATTTTTTTCTTAAAAATTATACTCTTTAGACCTATTTCTTTGCGTTTCCGAAATTACGTAATTTTGGAAAAAAAATTGTAAGCGGCGACGTTTTTATTTCGTGCTTTGTTTTTCTAACATTTTTGCGTTCGGCTAATTTAATTGAAAATTTTTTTTATCTTCTCACTCGAAACCAAGGTCCCCCGTTTTAGGAAAACTGATCCCGTCTCTGTTTCTAAATTTTTTCGAATAAAAGTAGAGTGATGACCATGGGGGAAATAATTTTTTTCTACGGTATGACGAAAATTTCGAGAAAGTTGAAGAAAAAAATAAAAAAAGCGGCAGAGCTCAAGTTTTTCGTAAAAAAAACGTTTTTGTAAAGAAACAGAACAAAATAAATCTTTTCACCCCTTTTTGGGTGTTACAAATATTGGCAGCCCCTTATTTTTCGCTTTTACCCTCCCGCTAGTTTTGAAGAATTGGTTCGCTACATGTTTCGAGATCATGTCATAAAACACCTCGAAAATATCAAATGTAGTGTAGGGCCAGCTTTATTTAAAATCAGTAATATCGCAAGCAAAAAGCTCTGCAGGAAAAACAGCGCCGTTTATCGATTTCTTTGGCTGCTAGAGCTAGCTGCATGGTTTGGCCGTTTCCGGATAGATGTCACTAGTAGAACAGAATGGAAAGAAATGTAATTAAAAGCGAAGATATTTCTTTCTAATGTTAACAACCTCACGGGTTTATCGCTCAGTATCATAAATAATGGACCCTGCCGCCTCCTTTAAGCAAAAAAAAGCTGTGGTTTGGACCTGAAAACATCTAATTTTTAATCTCATGGTGTGGCCGCCTTCTAGCGGAATTTGCAGACATCTTGTCAACGGTTATTATTGCAACTATAATTTATGCTCACAATGAAAGAGTGGCGACAATTTTTTCCCATGAAATCAGCCCGGAGATAATAACAAACTGGCACCATTGCTCAATATACCTGTTTCTTTTGTGCGCGCAGAACTTTCTATACCATTTCTGTTTGATTTATTGAAATCCTATCCCTAAGGAAAATCTTAGGAACCCTGTATAAGGTATTTTCTATATATTTTGTAAACGAAATATATTTTTTTTTTATTAACAGGGAGAAGTTGAATTCTACCCACTATGTCTTTAGCTAAAGATTTTATAAGGAAATGGCTATCATATCCGGACAAGTTATGGAAAAGTACAGGAACGCTGTGGGGATCTGTTAAATTTAAGTTACAATTTTTCAGCAAAGATTTTAAGCTCTTGAACAAAACGTGAAATGCAGTCTTTTCCCACAAACTGATGGTAGTATGAGAGCGAGTCGTCATAAGAACATTTCACATAATATCCAATAGCAAACGGAATATGATGTTGTGTTTTTTGTGTATTTGATAGTGTATTTTCACCTTCCATTTTTTCTAACAAATATTCTAAATCTGCATAAACAACAAATGGAACCTTCTCTTTATTTTTAAATTGCGTAAATTTTAAAATTTTATTATCGTCACGAGGCAGAGTTAGTTTAGCAAAATTCAAATTCTACAATCTACAATCTAAATAATGCTTCTACAAAACAAACCATTTTAAGCACCTATCACATACCCATTTTTTATGCGTTTTACGACCAATCTGTTTGCAAAGTAAACGTGATAGATTTTTTATGAGGGCAAAGTGATAGATGCGTTTTTTAGGGTTAACAATTTTAAAATCTACAGAATCCACCTCCATATCATTCTCGCTATCAATTACGTCATCAGCATCATCATCACATTTTAAAATGAGAAAATTAACCCGTCTGGAAAAATTTGATTTACTCAAACAAAGAGGAAGAATTTCTCTCTTTTCACAAGTAAAAACATTAATTGATAAACTATTTAACTCTTCAAATTTAGAGATATCTTTTAGCCTCATAGGAAACTCCAGCTCCTCATATTTTAACCCCACCTGACTAAAATGAGGGTACGAGGAAGTTCTAGTCCCATTCTGAGTAGCAGGGTGTAAATCAGCCACAATAGACCAAAGAAAGCAATAGTTATCATTATTTTTTACATTGATAACCCCCTTGGTGTTTTTAATCCACTGTGGTAAATCAACGTAGGTCGAGTCACCACAGTTTATAGGTGTGTGCTGATTAATATTACCTTTGAGATGGAGAATTTCATAGAGGGCCCATCCACTATCCCTTTCTTGAAAATCTTTCATCTTAGTTAGTATTTTTTGGGTAACATTTTCCTCATACCATTTTTTTTAATTTATCGTTTGGTCTATTATGCTGTTTTTTGTGGAAAAAGCCTTCACATTACTCTGTATAGTGCCTTCATGCAACTTTATAAAATTTCCCGAGAAAATGACATTAACTTTTATCACAGATGGGCGTAGGGCCTTTTTAATCTGAACAGAAAAACTTTTGAATGCTTTTTTTAAAAAAATCTTGGGTTCTTTGATGGTAAAATTCGTAAAAATTCCTGTCCTAATTCGACCACCAAAGCAGGTTTCCACATCCTCCCACATTAAATATCTAACTTTTTTAGTTTTGCCAAAATTAATCCTTTTTTGATTTTTCAAGTAGTTTACGTAATATTTTAAAAGGGCCAAATTTTCTTCTAATTTAGAAAAATTTCGTACACAATCAAGCTTATTTGTTAAACAAATTTTTATATTCAAAATTAAATTTATAATAAAAGTGATCCAATAATTAAATTCCTCTTTTGTTTTAACCAGTCTGTATACCTTTTCAATCTTTTTTATGGATTGGAACACCATACCGTCAAACGTTTCTTGTTGAGAACTTTCTGAGGACGATGATGACATTTTGTTTTTGTTGTTATCAGGTGTGTGAAGAAAATAAGAATGACACAGTGCAGACAATGCTTAATATTATGTCTAGATAAAAAAATATAAGACCTGTAACGTTTATATATAATATGAAAATAACAAGATTGACGTCAAACACTTTTAAACAACGCCAATGAGACTATAAAAAAGACACGAGTTTGGCCCTAATGAGTGACCTATCTTAGATTGTGAAACTAAACCAAAACAACATGTTTTGTAAATTTCAATTTTTATCAAAATAATTTAATCGAAAGTTGGGGTTAAATTTGATGACCTTTCATTATAAATATGATTTTCTATGCTAAAAATAAATTCGTGGTTTTATCTCCACATAAATCCAAATAAATATTTTGAGAGGAGAAGTCTAAAATCAGTCAAGAACTTTTCTTTCTATTAAACACAAAAAAACACAATGTCGAGCGAAAAAACCAAGTTAATAATTACAAGCCTAGACAAGGTAGAATGTCCACCCCAAATGGTATATGTCGTGATGAAGGAAAGTTTTAAGTAAGTATTTTAATTTGTCAATTATTTAGCATGTAAAATTTTAGTTTCTTTATCTGACTATGTATTTATAATGTTTTATAGGGAATAAAAATACACTTTTAATCCCTGATTTTGTGAAGTAAAATGGATCTTTTAATCAGTAGGAAAAAAAGTAAAAATTTAACGTTAAGAGGGATTTATGTAGTTCACTATTATTTCCTTTAACTTAGTTTTCTCGTACCCTAACGTGCATAAAATAGTATATCAATCGTAGGACTAAAGTGTTTTTTAATCCTGCAACAAAATATAACTTTTTGAAAATTTAATGAAAAAATACTGATACTATAGATAAATATTTAATTTAATTTTTAATTTTTGTTACAGATATAAGGTGCAAAATGTATCACTTAAAGGGGATAAGGTGCATGTAAATTTGAACTTTTTCCCCACATCGGAATTAATCGCAAAGAAGCTGAGGAATCTGCCAGTAAGTTATCTACGTATCAATGTAGATAATGATGAGGAGCTTAAACTGTTGGAGGAGGCCTGTAAAAAATTTAGATTTAACGAATAGGAACCAATTGCTGGAACATCATCCAGACAGGTTCTATTGCCTCCTCCACCACCACCATCAGCCCCACAAGCCCCAAAAAGTAAGAGAAAGATCAACCTGTTGTCTGATATGAAATTGAATGGAAATGATGATGATGAGGAGATAACTTTTATTGAATCTCAAAGAGATTACTTTGTAAACTAATATTTTGCAGTATGAATGTAAACCACATTATAAAGTTATAGTTTTTAATTTTTAAACCAATTGTTTAACAACAATACATTTTAATTTGCACAGCCTAAAAAATTATTGAAATGTGTAAAACAGTGAAAATTCATATTGGCTCTTTTTAACTTTTTAAAATTGGGGCAACCCAATTCGAACATATCTACAACATTATTACTTATTAAATTAGATAACCAAATTTTTTTATCCACTCCTTTAACAAAAACTGTTTCATTTTGAATAATATTTTTTGTAAAATGAGTAATATGACTAAAGTCAAAAGTGTCCCATTCCAACCCATGTAGATTGTCTGTGTTCCATTGGGCTTGACGTCTAAAGTCCTCGTGGAGCCAGGTAGACTTCATGGGTACATTAACCATATAGTGAGAAATTTCATTGGTCTCGCTGTTGAGTATAGCAATTTATTTGCATATAAAGTCACTATCTTTATATTGAAAGCCTTGCACGTACAGAATAAACATTTTTAAACAACTCTTACGGTGCTGGTTAAGGGGTTGTATTTAACCAATCGATCGTGTAGTATTAAGCAGTATGCTACAGTTTTGTCAGGCACAGCTTTTTTCGTTTCAAACTCAATTCTGATATCGACTGCGCCACCTTTAGGCATGTCTTCACTCTTTCGTGAACAATCGATAACTATCAGTGGAGCATTATTCTTAAAGTTTATTGGGTAGAGACAGGGTTCGCTCTGCTCGCGATAGTAGTAGGATTTTTGAAACTGCGCATATATTTCATAGAGTGTGGCATATTGATTGCTATTAAAGTCCAGGTTTAAATAATCATAGGGGAAAACCTCAGAGTTCAGGTAAACTTTTAGATTCGATGATTTTACAGCCCAAGTGTGACTAGTAGTGGTTTGAAGTTGAGGATATTCATGCAGCTCCCAGCTTCTAAAGGCAAGATTAAGGTCCCTATCTCCTTCTAGATAATTGTAGAGTTTTACTTTTTGATTATCGGACACTCTAACATAGGGCACTTTCCATAAAACTTTATTCAAAACCACCTTGTAGGTTTCTTTTTTATCCTCATTAACAATGAGAGCGTTCAAGTCAGAGTTGCTTCTTATTAGTACCAGTTCTTGGCGCACGTTTAAAATAATTTTGTGATGGTCTTCAAATACACCCATAATGGCTTTAAGTGTTAAACATGTGTTAAAATTACCAGAACCATCTAAAAGTGCTGGATTGTCTTTAACTAACCAGCCGGCGTTTAAAAGAGCATTATTATCACTCTCCTTAAATGAGCAGTAACACTTCATTGTCGATGTAATACCAGGATTTCTCACACGGTCCAAAATCACCCCTCCCAACTCGTAACGAATCTCATCGAACAGGTGTGCCAAACCATTGTTTACAAAGTGCACATTTGTGCTGGCAGTATTATCATCTTTTAGTACCTTACCCTCAAGGTAAAGAACACTTTGGCTAGGCAAGGTATAGAGGTCTTGAGTTTGTATTGGAATTCTAATTTCATCGTTGTTGTTTAGCGTTGTGGAAGCGTAAGGCTGATGGGTATGTAGTTGATAGCTCACTATAGAATCGTCCAAAATCAGTCACTTTTAGAATATTACGACTCATTTTGTTGTTGTTGTTGTTGTAGAAAAACACCTTAAACTACACCTTAGTGATAAAAATAATCTTCTTAGGTTACAGCTTACACGTAGTCTTAATGTATACCATAATTTTCTTAGTTTTTTTCCTATGATGACTGCTGCTTTTTTAATTTAAATCCCAAATAGGTTAAAATTGTTTTACTTTGCGGTGTTAGCTCTTTCACTATCTCTCTGCGACTAAATTGTTTTTCACAGTATGGTATCTTCTTATAACCCACTTCCTCACCCATGAACAGTTTGTCATAAGGGGCACTAAACGAATCGTGATTATATAAAAACACCATTTTAAAATTGTCTTAGATGCAGTCTAACAGTGATCAGCTCTCCACGAAAATTGATTGGTTTACCATCCTGTCTGTTATTTTAAGTAGAATTTCATCAATATAGTGCGTGTTGATTGGTAGATTAATGACATTTAACGGCTTCTCTACTATTTTAAACCCCGGTTCAACATCGGGGTAAAACATGTGTAGTATATGAACAGGATTTTCATTATTATAGGAATTTATAGTTAGATTACATTCCACACAGATGGCGTTCACCTTAAATATGTACACCCATTTTAGATATATGCTTCTTGTCCGGTTGAAGAGTCCGTCCACTAAATCCTAGTAATTGCCCGATGGAATTTTTCTTCTCAAAATTAATCTTTTTATTGCAGAAAATTTCGCACTGTAAGGTATTGCGATTGGCAGCTATGCTTATTTCAAATTAGTCTTCTTTCAAATTTTCCTTTGAGAATTTTTGTAAAAAATTGTTTATGTCCTCTATCTCGTAGGACCCTTCTGGAATCTTAATGATTTTTGTGTTATTATAACAGAAAATATTATTAGGGCTGCCTACGTTCGGTATAGAGTTGTAGCATTCGAAATTCAAAAGCCCCAAATCATACTGCTTTTTATCATCCAAAACTATAGAGGGATAAATACTCGTTGAAAGGTATGGTGAAGAGAGTGACATTTTACCTGACAGTATAAAGGTAAAAGACATGATCTTTACACTTTGAAGGTTCGCTTATAAATAAAACAATAGTCACCTTATTCTATACATTTATTTTATTTAGAGTAAAACAGAAATTTTAAACATAAATGTTCACAGTTTACAGAATTATAGGTCTGATAGGGGTTATGGTTATAGTATATTTTAACATCAGCATTAGACCTGAAGTATTTTACAACCTCCACAGGTGGTTTCAGGTTACCAAAACTGTCAAAATAATATACATTTTTTCCACTTTTCTTATACGTAGTCCAGTGTGTTCCTGGGCCGGTGCTGTCATCCAAATTATACCCGACTCGAACTTGTGTATTTTTAATGGTAATTCATTTTTCATATAAACACCTCTAAAATTTTTAATTTTAAGTAATTTTGCATATTTTTCCAAGTCCACGTTAGATAAGGCAATGTCTGGTAGTCTAATTGGTAATGGTTTTTTTAAATAATCTTCTTTTTTAGTGGACACTTGCTTTTGCCTAAAAAAAAGCCCAATCCTGTTTTATAGGGTTTTAGACACAGTCCTTTTTCTATGGCTATCGACTCCATTGTTTGATTGTGACGTCGTGCTTCATCAAGTTGTTGATTGGCAGCCTTGGCATCATTTACAGTTTTGGCCACACCTGCTGCTCCTCCGCTCAGGGCTCCCAAGGCGCTTAATGCAGCCATGATTGGTAAAATTGGTAACAGCCCCCCTTTGGGATTTTTATGACTCTTACTGGTCGTATTTTACCTTTATTCTTTTGTGTTGTCTTTAGTGCAAGTTTTACTGCATTACCAAAATCCTGGGGTTTCTGTTGTTTTAGATTTTCCTTTATATTTCTGACCACCTCCCTGAAACCCACTGTTTTTCTAATGTGTTTCAGTTTTTTCTTAGTTTGCCTTCTCTTCTTATTTTTCTCTGAAATCAATTTTTTATATTTAGATAAACTGTTAGACATTTTTTTCTTTTCTTTGAAATTTAATGGTTTGTCTTATACCACGGTTTGGGTGTGAATGAAAAGAAAATTATATCCACTAAGAAATATATATATACAACAAATTTACTTACGTTTTGACCCCATGCCTAATTTAAGTTTGGTATTCATAGCTGCGGCTACACCCATGGAAGCCAACTTTTCCTTCCAATTTGCATCGGATGCACGCGTTCTCTGTAAAGCCTTCCTTATTAATATCCTATCGGCTATGTGTCGATTGTTTAAGTCCTTGTAATTTGAATAGGAGATGTCGTGTTCTTTACAGGCTTCATCCAACTGCTAAACGCTCTTGTAGCTTAGTCCCAGGACCACAAAAACTAAACCCTGGTAAATGTAGCTCAAAGGGCAGTTTATTTATCAAAGTATTCAACACCTCATTGCCTTCATACCGTGGAATATCATAGTACTTCATATTTCAATGTTATAACTAAAACTGAATAAAAATATAAGTGATTACATTTTTTATGCATTAGGTTCTTGATAGTTGAGTTGAAATGACATGTTTCTTTTGAAAAATGAAAAAAGTTGTAAGACAAAAAGTTCGTTTAAATGTTCATGTAGGCATGGTTTCTTGCTTCTATTCGTTGTCTTATAGTAGGACCATCCAACTGCGGAAAAACCAACGTTATGCTTAGTCTTTTAGAACACTCAAATGGGTTGAGATTTGAAAACGTCTACCTGTATTCAAAAAGTCTTTATCAACCGAAATATTTATATCTCAAATATCTTCTGAAACCTCTTAAAGGGGTAGGATACTATGCTTTTAACAGTGGAGAAAGCATTATAGCCCCGTCTCAGGCAAAATCATATTCAGTGTTTTTATTTGATGACGTGGCCTGTGATAAACAAAACGTGATACGTGAGTACTTTAGCATGGGTCGACATAATAACATTGATTGTTTCTACCTCTCTCAGACATATGCAAAGATTCCAAAACACTTTGTAAGAGATAACGCTAACGTTTTAATATTATTTAAACAGGATGATTTGAATTTAAAACATGTTTACACGGACCATGTGGGTACTGATGACATTTGACGAATTTAAAAACATATGTTCATACTGCTGTAAAAATCCCTATGACTTTTTAACTGTCTTCAAGGATAGCAAAATTGATGAAGGCAGATATGGTAACAGGTTCGATAATTTCATATATCTATAACAGTGGAAAGCTTTTTATTTTATTTGCTATTGTTTACTCAAACAGATAACATAAACATGTCGGAAGCTGTTTCCGGTGAAAAGAACTTGAAGAAAAAATTAATTTCAAAAAGAAAAATTATACGTGAAAAGCTAAAACACGCTAACCTATTTCTACCGGTTACAAAACATTTGGAGAACAATGAAAGCAGTTTAAAAAATGAGGAAAAAAATAGAGCTTCACAGAAAAAACTACAAACTCTTAAAACTATAAAAAAAAGAGAAGGAGAAGGAAGAGGAAAAAGAGGAGTAGGAGGAGGAAGAGGAGAAGGAGGAGGAAGAAAAAATCCCTAAATACACACCTGTATTAGAGCTATTTAAATCAACCCCTTGCAGTTCAGAACCAATCACCCCCTCAAAACGCCCCAGAAAACAGCTTGATTTTTCTCAAAGTGCTGGAAAAATTCCAAAAGATCAGTTTGGGCACAGTTATAATTTGAGAAAAGCTCTACTAAAAGACATCACTCAGAGCCATATAATGGGAGAAGATGAAAAACAGCGTGAATATGAGGAGGAGCAAAGACAAAAACTCTTGAATAAATCCTTACCGGATTTCTATAATCAGTTTGATCCTTTACCTGCTCGATATATTAGAGACTTTATGGAGGATCCCTTAACAAACCCATTAACCATGGACCCTAAAACCCTTTCAAAATTTCAAGTTAGACGAGATGAAATTGATAACTTCTATATTGGTGACTCAAAAATAAATATTGATGGACCTAATTTGGTGATTAAGGACCTAAGTTATAAAGGTACTCCTGGATTGTATAAGTTGTTATTTCAAAAAATATGCCCCAGACATACACAAAATATGATGCAGACGCTTATAGAGATATCGTTACCAGAACTAATGCGAATAGAAAAAATTTTAAATCTATAAGGGATATCGTAACGGACAGTGATTCAGAGAAGTTTAAAAAACTATTTAAAAAACGGGGTGGTCAAACAGGGATGGAAATGGAGTTTTCAAACAACCCTATAGAATGCATATACTGGGATGATCCAAATGAACTTGTCGAGCGCTTGCGTTTATTATTTGCATCTCAGACAGCAGGCCACACGGGTCACAGAAACGAAATTAATTCTATTATTGAAGAGCTAAGGGAAGCTGATATTATCGAGTAAAAAAGATGGTTAACTTTATTACAGATGTGAAACGTCAGGTTGTTAATGTGATACATAAACCTGCTAGGAAAAATTTCACCCGACGCAGAGTAATACTAAAATCATTAAATGATTTATTTCAAGCGGACCTCGTAGAAATGATACCATACGCTTCTGAAAATAAGGGATTCAAGTATATTTTGGTTGTAATTAACTGTTTTTCAAAGTACGTTTGAGCTTTCCCTTTAAAAACCAAAACGGGACATGAAGTATCTCAGGCCATGGAAAAAGTTTTTAAGGTGCAAGCCCCCTTACATCTTCAAACCGATTTGGGTAAAGAATTTTATAATTCTTCCATGAAAAAAGTGTTAAAAAAATTTAAAGTAAAACACTACAGCTCTTATAGCGAAAAAAAAGCACAAATGGTGGGAAGAGTAAACAGAACACTAAAAAATTTAATGTGGAAAGAATTTAATTAACAAGGGTCCTACAAGTGGTTATATTTACTATCTAAAATAGTAAATGCATATAATAATCGAAAGCATCGCACAATCGGCATGAAACCTGTTGAGGTGAAGAAAAAACATGAACAAATGTTGTTAAATACTGCCTATAGTCACATAAAAATCACTTTTAAACCTAAATATATGATTGGAGATCATGTGCGCATTTCAAAAATTCGTGTTGTGTTTGTACATGTGTTTGTAAAATGTACATGCCTAATTGGTCGACGGAAATCTTTACTATAAAGAAAATTCAGCTTACGAATCCCATCACATACATATTGAAAGATGACAAGAAAAATGAAATTAAGGGAAGATTTTATGAACTTCAGCTGCAAAAAGTAACGTATCCTGATGTCTACCTGGTGGAAAGAATCTTAAAACGCTCTAAAAATAAAGTGTTTGTTAAATGGTTAGGATTAGATAGTAAACATAACAGTTGGATAGATAAATCTAATGTTGTTTAAAAATTATTAAAAAAATATATTATAAAATAAAAGTAAAAAATGTCTTTTATTACCTATTATTATGCAAGATTACATAGCATTACTTATTTTTTAGTTTTTTCACCATTTTTTTGGTTTCTTAAGTATTTGGGGGGCGTGTGCTTACATTCACCAAGTTTAGTAATATCTCGATCCCATGTGCATGGTATACAGTAATAGTTTTGTAAACCAGTTTTCCCTTTATATTTAGGACATATATATTTTACAGGTATTGGCATTTTTTCTTACTTCTTTATGCTTTAGTGTTTAAAGTCTTACTGATGAACGTGTTTTAAACAGAGACTTTCATAATAATAATAATATTTCTACATTTGGCAGAACAAAACCAACCAATTAGTTTCCCTTGGTTGCATTATGGTAAAAAGCTTTTTAATAATTCAAATCATTTCAGTTGTAGTTCTAAAGCGCTGTAGAACACACGTCTGTTGCTTTTCTTTAGAAATGAGAAGCAATGCCAATGTTCCACAAGTATATCATTCCCTTCGGTGTAAAAAGTGTCAGAGACTCGACTTGGTAAAAATTAGCCCAGGCAATAGCATAGCTTCGTACACGTGTGATATTTGTCGAAATTCAAGTTTAGGAAAAAATCCTAAAAAAATACATAAAAGAAAGACGACTGGAAAAGGACAATTTGAATTCAATAATAATAATCATTAAATAAACATTCCAATATTATGGAAAACTCTCAGCAGATAGAAAATTATTGGTTAAATAAAATTGATTGGGAACTCGATGACCTCTTGGAACAAGAAGATTATGGAAAAATTTTCACATGGCTCAGAGGCTGGATTTGTTTCAGTATTCAAATCTGTAAACATGTTATTGAGGAAAAATTTACACACATTTATCCTATATTACCAAACGAATGGAAGCTTGACTTTGTAGATGCCGTGCTGTTGTACACAAAAATTTATCCCAACTATCAGGAATTTGCGAAGACATATATTCATAACACGGTTTGTAAATACGATGGTGTAGATGAAGTGGGTTAACATTAAAATATAATTTAAAAAAAAGTGTCTTGTTTTATTTAAATCACCCTCGTATCCCATTTAGTTTCCATTTTTTGTCGCATTTTAAAACATCATGATAAATTTATGAAAAACAAGTTCATAGGTTATCCGCCTTTGTTCTAAATTAGCTCATTAGTAAGCTTTACGTAAACATGTTATTTTAAATTCTTGATAAACAGGGTCATGGGTTATCTTGAGTATATTCGATTTTGTCTTCACAAAAGCACACATTTTGATCATTTTAAAATCCATATAATAATAATATTATTTACCGTAAAAATAAAAGCCTTTTAACTCGAGCTGCACAGCTGGGTCACACACATAATACAACCTTTTTGTCATGCCCTCCCCCTTTGTAACACTAACATTTTTTAAATCACATCGCTATAACGCGAAATATCCCGCAAAAACTACCAAGGTCAACTTTAATGCCCTTTTGGCTTCCCCATCTCTCTAAGAATAAAAAGCATTGGAACACAGCAATCTAACAAAAAAAGAATTTTTCAAATCTATCACTTACGACTCGAGATATTCGCAGAAAACTACTAAGGCTTTTTGTCCCCTGCGCAGCAAACCAAAATTAGTCTTTTACAGAAACCATAGGAGAAAAACGTGCGCACATAGCGGAAAAAGTACCTTCGGTATACCGGCTGATAGCAATCTCTCTCATCTCGACATTTTTCAAATAGTGCCACTCTTGAAATAATAAGGCCCCAATGCTACAGGTGTATGTCATTTTCTACTCTATTCATTGGCACTTGACCGAGAATGGGCAACTAATATTAGGAAGTTTCAACCATTAGAGAATTTCAGCAGGCATACGTTAGCGCTAAGTAGTCTAAGACCTTGTGGCACTTGACAGCTTGGCTAGAGAGCACAATTGACAGATGACGGGTGCATGTCACTGGAGCACCCTGTATAAACCCCAAGCAGACTCACTCTGTAGAACATAAGTCACGTGATCACATCCCCTATTCGTACAAGCCTTTATGGCATTCCCTTGCAACCCCCTAACAACCCTCTTCGACATAGAGCACCCTGTAGAATCCCCGAAGAGACTCACTCTGTAGAACACAAGTCACGTGATCACATAACACTTCTGACGTCACTTACAGGCACGTGATATTAGGGAGTTTCAGCCATTAGAGAGTTTCAGCACAGACAGACGGACATACGTTAATGTTAACGCTAAGTGATCCAGAACCTACACAGCCTAACTACTAATATCAGTTTCATTTTCGTGATCAAGATTAGACCATATATAATCAATTATAATAGAAGAGGTATTAGTTATTCTGGTCGGTTGTTAGACATGCATTCGAAGATAAATTATATAATAATAATTATACAATAAAACAGTAGATTGAGCTTCTTATCATCATCATCAAAATCAGTGTTAAGGTCTCACTGCTACAATGAGTTTAGATTTAATAGGTAAATTAGATAGAAGAGTTTCAAAGTTCTCAAGGAGTCATAAAATTCAGAATTTATGAGAATTGTGGTACATCCATGCATAAAATCCGTGCGACAGAATTTAGATTAAGTGATGTAGTTTAAAATAGGGAAAGGTTCATTAAAATTTAACCAGTGCTCAATAAGTAAAACAAAGTCCGGTAAATTGTGAGTTTTCAGATACCCTAGTAATTCATCTGTTTTGTTCCTTGCTGATTGGATATTTAGCAAAAAAAATGATAAAAACTTACTTTTTGTGGGGCGGATCTTTTGTTTGAAAATTGTCTTGTCTTCAGCCTTCAGCGTGAGCCAAGATATAGTCCAAAATGATTTGTTGTTCTTGATTAACGGCCTCTGGTTTTCGGAGTTTCGGGTTGGCTAGTCGGCCTACTGCCTTCCCGTGTTTGCGTTTTTTGCACAAGTACAATTTCTAGATGTAACTGAAGGTTTTCCGCATCGGAAACAAAATATTTTCTTTTCCTCAGTACACTGTCGGAACCGGTGTGACTGGGAACCGCAATTCCAGCAAGTCGCACTGGGGGAGAAGGCAGGTTAATTCGTTCGTCGAAATTTGGCTTCTGATACGCTAATCCGGGATCTAACAAAGGTCGGTGATTTGAAGGAGGTGGCGCGAAACGCTGAACACGTTGTTCTGTCTCCTCAATAGAGCGGTCGAGTCGTATAAGTTCGCTTAGAGAGTTAATCGGGTAAGTCGCTAATATGGTCTGTATATAGGGTAGCAGGTTGCATCGAATGATCCGCAGTCTAGAAACCTCAGAAGGGGGTTCTAAAAGCTTTTTACACCAGTTTTCCATAACAACAACGAAAGTGAGTACCCGCTCTTGAGCACCTTGGGTTCTCTGTCGGATTTTCCCCCACAACCCAAAGTCATAATCGTAAGGCTGCAAAGCTTCTCTTAATTGAGAAGTGAGATCATCCCACGAACCAAAAGTATACGTCCGGTACCACAACAGAGCTTCATGTGAAAATAATTCTGGAGCACTCTGCAACAGCATAGCCTTAAAAATATTTCTTACCTTTCTTAGCTCTTCCAACCTTTCCAAGAAATCATTCACACTGGTCCTGCCATCATATTTGAGATTCCATTTGGCAAACTCAAAATTCCGGTTATATTCTGCATCGTTTCTTCTGTGATATGGAACCGTAGATTGGTAGGAAGTTGTTGGCTGTACCCCACCTGGTTGTGAAAAAATAACGCGATTTTAGGGCACTACACCTGTACCCAAATCAGGTTCTGGACAATTTTGGTTTCCAAGCGTTGAGTGAGCGTGCAGTGCTCTCGGGAAATCGTATTTATCTGGATCCACCATCCTGTCCTCATCTGGAGTGACATTGGGTCGAAAAGGGTGACGGCCATGCAAAACCTGTCGGGCATAGGGGGAACCATAATTTTCCTGCACGCGTTCACAAGGTGTAATTGAATGGGTGCGGTTCTCTGAGGGCGCGACTTCATTTCGAGAGGGAGAATTCCGTGAATCGGGACCATGTTGAGAGGATTGTGCACGAGCTTCATCCGCAAAACGCACTTGGGAATCCCTACGGCAATTTATGTTCAGATTCCTGAAAGTCTGTATCGGTTCATCCTCTATCGGTCCATCCAGATACCCGTTAGTAAAATTCAACCGTTGGCGAGTAAGTCAGTCAGTTAGTCGTCAGTTAACAAGTCCACTCTGCTGGTGTGTTCCCTTTGGTCCGTATTGATGGTGACCAAATCATAGGCGACCGGAGTATCCTGGGTGCGGTCCCTAACAACTACTTCTGGTTGTAAAACATTCTGGTGCGTGTGGTTGTTCTCTTCGTTTTCGACCTCGTATTCAACATCTTCCATTGCGGGTAATAAAGGGACAGCCGGGGGAGATTGTTCATAGACTATATTCAATTGGCCGATAAGAAGTGCACACTGGTTAGTTAACTCTTGATGTAGAAATTCATTAGGTTAGTCGCTTCTCCGAATTCGTGTTAATCTCAAGCTGACATGCATTAGTCTTGCATAGATTTTTCTAAACTCATTTTCCCTGTTTTCTGCCTTAAACTGCTTAATTTCCCTGTTTATCTCGAACAATTTCGATCTACATTCTAAAAGCTCAGATTCTGTCTCCAATCTGGTCGCCTGCGGGGCTAAAACTTCATTAGCACGTTCCCTCTGTAAAGCATCTCTCAAAGTATTTCTTTTTTCCGCTACCGTAGGTCTACTTGGTAACCCCCGAATGCTTAACTCGTAGTTTAGTTCATCGGTTCGTAATATGTGAGGATCCATTGCTGCACTGCGCACTGTATAACTAAGTAAAACGCGCGAAACAACGCGATCCGACCTTTCCTATTTAAAGAAAAAACAGAAAAAAAAAGAACCGAAGCCACTTAGTACACCCGAGCGATCCTGTAAACAAGACCACCCTGTATACTAACTGTATGTTTTAAAAATGAGAACCCAATCTAGAATTGGGGTGTCGCCACAACTAGCACCGAACGCTAAAAAAAATCGTTCACCCTGTATCTCTAAAAGTCACAGATAGGGTTGTTAAAACTTTAACACCCTGTATAAACAACAATTACTCATTAAAGGAAAAAAATCTTCCACTATCTTTACATACAAGGCAGTGCAAAAAAATTTTAAAACACTTCCACCCTGTACATTGAAAAACAAACACCTTAACCTAATATCTGCGATCGCAATTGCTTAATAAGGCTTGACCTAATGATAGCGAGCTAGGGCCACGACCAACTTAAACCATTCGACCCTTACTCCAAACTCATTTACTTCTACTTACAATTATCATTGGATACCGCCAAACTAAAATCTAAACTAATTTTCTTAATGTTTCCTAGTGGTCCTATGCTTAATACAAAAGACGTTCTTTTTTTAATAAACCTTACACCACATACGCTACCGTTTGCAAGTGTGCTTAAATACACTTGCTGCCGGGCACCGAAAACAATCTGTGACAATCGAAACGACCTAAGCGTACCGTAAGCGACTATTCAAAATGTCCTAACAATGCTAAACGTTTGCGCTCTCAGGAGTCCGTGCGAAAATACAAAGTTAGTACACGTGGATATTTCTTTTAAATTTTAAATGAAAGTAGCCCTTGTGACCTAACAAAAAAACCTTGCCTGACAACTGTTAAGTTACACGTTCATTAATCGAACCATCACAGGTGTTATACAACGTTGTTACAAGAACCAAGGTGCCAATTGTTATGGTTTTAATTGTTAGACGGAATATAGTTATATTCGTGTAACAAAAACCAATAACTTGTGTGTTCAAAGGGGGGGGGCCAAAAACAAAAAAAAGGAATAGAATCACGACCACTTCAGTTTACAAAACAGGTTATTACTTTAGGCTTTGCCTGGCTAGAGGGGAGTGGGTAATTTCTAAAAAGCTAAAGGTGCCTATATAGTAGTTATAGTAACCCAAGATCGTACTATAAAGCGGAAAACCTGATGCTGACTGTAGCCTTACCTGCATCGCATTATTCACGATACTAAGGATTAAGAGAAATCAAACGGTTAATTCAAATATACAAAATTGTATTACAAAAATAATTTAGTTTAACATATTTAATCGATTTAGGTACATGATTAATACTTTAAAAATACTATAGGAATAATCAAATCGCAAAACGCGGAATACTGTAAAATGTATTACCGTAGCATGGGCTCAACTCAACAAATGCCAGGAAAACAGACTTAATATAAAACCTAAACTAAAATGTCTATAATTACACACGGCTCAGGGACAATAATATAAATAACTTTCACAGAGACATATAAAAAGGCCTATCAAACGAGACATGAATTTCACATTTATTTTCGAGAAACCTCTCGATTGAGCTTTGAACGTACTCCGCGACCGTCGAACTAGAAAACTCCCTTAACCCTAGGTTGACATACATCAGCTGATAAACAGATCTATTTTTTTTATAATTTAAAAATACCTATTTTTAATTATAAACTAATGTTGACTAGATTAGTGGTCTTAAGCCACATAAGAGCAATCCCAATGGTTCCTAGGAGGAGGACCGGTGTAACCTGTGCACAAGCTAACCGTGGATCCTTAACAACCCTTCCTAATATCACAGTTAGTAGCGCATTTATAGTAAAAACAATAAGCCGTTATTGCTCGCAGGTGTTCTTTAGTTGCCTTCAGTACCTGCGACCTCCGTTGGGGCGTAGTTTCATGGGTGTAATAGGTGGGGAACAGTCTCGGTATGGTGTGTGACCGACAGTAAATATATTAAATAATCCTATCTTAGTAATTCCGCCAGCCTAGGACTGGTAAGTAAGCTTACCCTCGACCTATCTATAGGGTACTTATTGATTAGGGGGGTGAGATAACCAGGACCTAACAGGATTTACTTCTATTAGTCCTAGGTAGGAGCCGCTTGGCTGAGTCTTGTCGTGAATCTGCCGGAATGTTGGATAGAATGGGCAGTAATGAGTATCCTAGCCTGACCTCAGCTGTATGAATCAAGCTAGGAATCCACCAAGAAAAGGCCTAAAAGACGCAGGGTTTTAGCGGTCGGAAAAGTAAATACAAGGTAACATTCAACAAGTAAATCTCGTAAACTACAACCAGTTTAAAAGAAATCGGGACTAAAAGTTAAGTAAAATCATAGGAGGAGATGTAAAAATTAAGAAAATTGCCAAAAAGGGACTCACCTGGGTTGGTACGTGGCCTTGAAGACCAGACTTCTTACTGATCATGACAAAAGGCGAGGACCATGGAGATGTAGATGGTTCTATGATTTCGTCGGCCTACATTATATCTAATTCAGCGTTTACCTCCTTCTGCAGTTCTGGGGACAGCGGGTAATAACGCTGCTTAATTGAGTCACCAGTTGCCTGGATCTCCAACTCTATCATATTAGTACAACCCAACTTGGTACTCATATTTGAAAATATCTGCGACACCACTTTATCCAAAACTTCGCGTTGCTCACCAGACAAACTGTCCAGAACCTAAATAGCTGATGCCTGAGGAATAATGTCTACTGCGTTAGTCTGAAATTTCCACTCTCCCGTATGGAGATTTGGGATGATGCCCATCCGGCTCCAAAAGTCGACACCGAGAATGAGGGAGTGGGGTATTGAAGGGACCACCAAAACTTCCAACACCAGTACTGTACCTCGTAAACCGAAGGGCAACTCTACAGAACCTACACTTTGACACCGCTGGTCGTTGGCAACCACATAATCAAACTTATGCCTGGGACTGATACGACATGATCTTGATAACAGTTGCCAGCCCACAGAACCTAAAATCGTTCTCGTGGAGCCACTGTCCAACAACCCAAGCAAGGATTTCCCAAAAACCTCAACTTCCAGATACGGGCGTGTGTCGCCTTCAGCGTGAGCCAAGATATAGTCCAAAATGATTTGTTGTTCTTGATTAATGGCCTCTGGTTTTCGGAGTTTCGGAATGGTTATTCGGCCTACTGCCTTCCCGTGTTTGCGTTTTTTGCACAAGTACAATTTCTAGATGTAACTGAAGGTTTTCCGCATAGGAAACAAAATATTTTCTTTTCCTCAGTACACTGTCGGAACCGGTGTGACTGGGAACCGCGATTCGAGCAAGTCGAACTGGGGGAGGGGGCAGTTGGATTAGAAGAGGGACTCTGACTGACTGCGGCAACCGCCGGTGCCTCAGCCCGAGTCCTGTCGGAATTTGGCTTCCGATACGCTAATTCGGGCTCAAACAAATGTCGGTGATTTGAAGGAGGCGGCGCGAACCGCTGAACACGTTGTTCTGTCTCCTCAATAGAGCGGGCGAGTCGTATAAGTTCGCTTAGAGAGTTAATCGGGTAAGTCGCTAATCGGGTCTGTATATAGGGTAGCAGGTTGCGTCGAATGATCCGCAGTCTAGAAGCCTCAGAAGGGGGTTCTAAAAGCTTTTTACACAAGTTTTCCATAACAACAACGAAAGTGAGTACCCGCTCTTGAGCACCTTGGGTTCTCTGTCGGATTTCCTCCCACAACCCAAAGTCATAATCGTAAGGCTGCAAAGATTCTCTTAATTGAGAAGTGAGATCATCCCACGAACCAAAAGTATACGTCCGGTACCACAACAGAGCTTCATGTGATAATAATTCTGGAGCACTCTGCAACAGCATAGCCTTAAAAATATTTCTTGCCTTTCTTAGCTCTTCCAACCTTTCCAAGAAATCATTCACACTGGTCCAGCCATCATATTTGAGATTCCATTTGGCAAACTCAAAATTTCGGTTATATTCTGCATCGGTTCTTCTGTGATATGGAACCGTAGATTGGTAGGAAGATGTTGGCTGTACCCGACCTGGATGGTAGGACTGTATAGGCAATGCAGTAAGGTGAGAGGGTTGTGAAGAAATAAAGCGATTTTAGGGCACTACACCTGTACCCAAATCAGGTTCTGGACAATTTTGGTTTCCAAGCGTTGAGTGAGTGTGCAGTGCTCTCGGGAAATCGTATTTATCTGGATCCACCATCCTGTCTTCATCTGGAGTGACATAGGGTCGAAAAGGGTGACGGCCATGCTCCACCTGTCGGGCGTAAGGGGAACCATAATTTTCCTGCACGCGTTCACAAGCTGTGATTGAATGGGTGCGGTTCTCTGAGGGCGCGACTTTCATTTCGAGAGGGAGAATTCCGTGAATCGGGACCATGTTGAGAGGATTGTGCACGAGCTTCATCCGTAAAACGCACTTGGGAATCCCTACGGCTATTTATGTTCAGATTCCTGAAAGTCTGTATCGGTTCATCCTCTATCGGTCCATCCAGATATCTGTTAGTAGAATTCAACCGTTGGCGAGTTAGGCCACTTGTGAAAGAGCCATTGCGTGGTCGGGGTATAGGGGCACTAGCATTACTAGATCTCCGATTCGGCTGTGGTGGGGTTGTTGGGTTTCTTCTATATTCGGTTCGAGAAGACTCGTCAGTTAACAAGTCCACTCTGCTGGTGTGTTCTCTTTGGTCCGTATTGATGGTGACCAAATCATAGACGACCGGAGTATCTTGGGTGCGGTCCCTAACAACTACTTCTGGTTGTAAAACATTCTGGTGCGTGTGGTTGTTCTCTTCGTTTTCGACCTCGTATTCAACATCTCCGTTGCGGGTAATAAAGGGACAGCCTGGGGAGATTGTTCATAGACTATATTTAATTGGCCGATAAAAAGTGCACACTGGTTAGTTAACTCTTGATGTAGAAATTCATCAGGTTCGTCGGTTCTCCGAATTCGTGTTAGTCTCAAGCTGACATGCATTAGTCTTGCATAGATTCTTCTAAACTCATTTTCCCTGTTTGCTGCCTTAAGCTGCTTAATTTCCCTGTTTATCTCGAACAATTTCGCTCTACATTCTAAAAGCTCAGATTCTGTCTCCAATCTGATCGCGTGCGGGGCTGGAACTTCACTAGCACATTCCCTTCGTAAAGCATCTCTCAAAGTATTTCTTTTTTTCGCTACCGTAGGTCCACCTGGTAACCCCCGAATGCTTAACTCGTAGTTTAGTTCATCGGTTCGCAATCTGTGAGGATCCATTGCTGCACTGCGCACTGTATAACTAAGTAAAACGCGCGAGACAACGCGATCCGACCTTTTCTACTTAAAAAGAAAACAGAAAAAAAGGAACCGAAACCACTTAGTATACCCAAGCGATCCTGTAAACAAGACCACCCTGTATACTAACTGTATGTTTTAAAAATGAGAACCCAATCTAGAATTGGGGTGTCGCCAGAACTAGCACCGAACGAAAAAAAAAATCGTTTACCCTGTATCTCTAAAAGTCACAGATAGGGTTGTTAAAACTTTAACACCCTGTACAAACAACAATTACTCATTAAAGGAAAAAAATCTTCCACTATCTTTACATACAAGGCAGTGCAAAAATTTTTTAAAACACTTCCACCCTGTACATTGAAAAACAAACACCTTAACCTAATATCTGCGATCGCAATTGCTTAATAAGACTTGACCTAATTGGATACTGCCAAACTAAAATCTAAACTAATTTTCTTAATGTTTCCTAGTGGTCCTATGCTTAATACAAAAGACGTTCTTTTTTTAATAAACCTTACACCACATACGCTACCGTTTGCAAGTATGCTTAAGTGCACTTGCTGCCGGGCACCGTAAACAACCTGTGACAATCGAAACGACCTAAGTGTACCATAAGCGACTATTCGAAATGTCCTAACAATGCTAAACGTTTGCGCTCTCGGGAGTACACACACCTGGTTGCTACGTGGCCTTGAAGTGTTAGAAAACTCGAAATTTCGCTGTTTTTATGTTTCAAAATTACTTTAAAATATTCGCACTTGCGACTGGTACAATCATAGCTTAGATTGCTACCAAAAAAATACTAGTTTTCTAGGAAATTTATATTAAAAAAGGCAAAATGCTAGAGAAGCAGCTACCACAGCCAAAGGTTTCTCCAAAAAGGTCAAATCAAGGACAGTTAGGTCAATAGTATTCCTTGACAGTTTCTGAATCTAGGTTAGGGGTTTTGTTGAACAATAACAAACTTTTTAATGAACTTTTAAATAATTTTACACTAATTAGTGGGCAGTATCTTTTCAATCTGTATTACCCATAACAATATTTTTGTCTGTTTTACTGAAATTCCCAGTGCCGTGAGCTGAATAGTGTTAGGTGAGTCCAAGACACCATCCAGTAATCGGGCTAGTAGAATTCATAAAATGTGCCTGTCTTTAAAAGGGCCCATTCTGAGGCAGGACCTAAGTGGCCAAAGACAGTTAGGGTTCCAGCGGTTATGTAAACAGGCTCAAAGGTATGACATTATCTCATCTGTCAGATTTCTCAAGTAAACAACCCAAGGGTTTCTCTATGCTAACTGGAGGGTTTTTGCCTATCTTTTTGAAGTAGTTTATGGGGCGTAACAAGGAGCCCCAAAAGCTACTTCCACCAGTGTATAAAAAAATAAAATTACAGGTCTGGACTAAGAAAAATGTAGTATTATATATTTTTGTTAAAAACAACATCCTGTATACTGCAATTTGCAAATTTTGGTATTACCATATAAAAGCTAAAAATGTTGCTATAATACCCTTAGATTGTATTTAACGCGCTAAGTTTCAGAAAATAAAAAATCTAATTTCCGATCAAACGTTACAAACAATATCACGTTCTAAATTACTAAAAACGTATTTTTAGGTTAAAACCAATTTAATCATAAATAAACCAACACCCACCCTTCCCAAGCTAAAAACAAGCAGGTACAGTGCCGGAATAATATGTTTTAATTTATTTTTATAAAATTCAAACACATACTTTTAAATAAATGAAAAAGCTTTTGTCATTCTCCATTGTTTTATTGAAAATTCACCCAACATGTTTCAACAGTAGACTGACATCTTTAGGGGTGTACCTAGGGTGGTGTTACAAGTATAGCGACATCTAGTGTCTATGTAAAACTAGGGAAATTTAAGCAGCTACATAGAGAACGAATTTTTTTTCTTCTAAAATTAGGTATGTAAAATTAAATATAATAATATAAAAATTTAAGTTGCGTTGGGGACCTGAACCTCGACTTGTGACACCCATACATTTATGGAAAGTCTAATTTGAGTACCATGCTTATGAATTTCTTTAATTATTAATTCGATTTTTGGTAAAACAGTATCCTATAAATATCTCGACTATGCCTTACAATCCTATTAGAAAACGTTAACCGATATACAGGGTGATCTGCCATAAACGCCACCCCCATTTTTCTCTGGTATTATGCATCTTATAAAAAAGTTTTGTAAATCAGAAAAAAACGAGAAAAAGAAACCTTATGTCAAAATATGACATTGGCAATGACACTTTTCAACTTTGGCATACATATTCTAAAAGGCTGGAAAAAGTTATACAGTTATAAAGTAAAGTTAAACATTTTTATAGAGTCTTATAGCTTCCCTAATAACAAAGAAAAGTGGCGGTGGCTTTTATGGTAGATCACCTTGTACATTATCCCCTGGTTGTAATCATTGGACGGTTTTGTAGATGATACGGGTGTAATCTAACTTTTTTTAGGACCCGGAAAACCGTGGATTGCGAAACATTATAAATAGCAGATATTCGCCTGGTAGAAGTTTTCTCATAGAGGAAAATGCATTAAACACCGACGATTCTGTGGGAGTGGTTGGGTTGGTTTGGTTTTGGTTATTAGCCAACTCTCAGAGCTTTTTAAAAATAAATATTTTGATTCAATAACTGAAATTTTTTCCCTGGGTTCTATAATTTAAATAATATGGTTAACTGTTAACAAAGAAGGCCGTGAAAAAAAAACAATGATTTCATAGCATGTTGACAATCAAATATATTTCAATTTTTTAGCCATTTAAGAGTAAATAAGTATTTTTTAATTTTGTTATTTAAAAAGTAGATTTTAAAAATATGCCGTACCAGTTTTCATCTGCTGAATACGCCGACATAGTGTTTGTTTATGGTTTCTGTAATGCACAGCAAGAGCGGTAAGAGAATATCGGAGAAGGTTTCCTCAGAGACGATTTCCAAATGGTCGAACATTTCAAAATGTATTTACTCATCTTAGCCTAAATGGAACGTTTCCAAAAGGTGCAACTGAACGTGCTGACAGACTGGACCCCCAATTTAGTAGAAAATGTTTTTGACTTGGTCACCCGGCGAATATCTACAATTTTAAATGTTTCGCAATCTACGGTTTTTCGGGTCCTAAAAAGTTGTCCAAAGATCCTATTAAGGTTTCGTAATTGGATTTTAAGGCATCGTTGAGATATTTATAGAATACTGTGTTGCGATGAGGCACAGTTTACCAAAGATGGAATTAATAATTCAAGAAATTCACACGAATGGAGGCATCAAATTCCAGATACCATTAAGCAGAGTCATTCCAAAATTAGATTTTTCATTAATGTATGGCCTTGAATTATTAATAATAAGTTGGTTGGTTCACATTTTCTTGATGACAGGCTAGATGGGCAGTCGTACTTAAACTTTTTGCAGAATATTCTCCCAGGACTTCTTGCAGAATAGGAAGTACAATTGAGAAATATGAGGTTTCAACAAGACGGTGACTTTTCCCAACTTATGGATAGGGCGTGGTGAACCAACGGTATGGTCACCTAGATCCCCTGATCTAACGCCACTCGATTATTACTTATGGGGCGTTTTAAAAAGCTATGTATACGAAATAGAAATAACAACGAGGGAGCAATTGAGAGAAAGGATCATTGAATCATTAATAAATAAATAAATAAATAATGGCTTATATTTCCGAAAGAAATCGATTGTACAATATTACAATATGGAAATTGTCACTAAGGTAACTACAATAGAAATAAAAAAATAAATAAAATACATACATAGAAAATCCTGTCTCTGCGTGAGACAAGTTTGTCAGTTTTTTGCTTTATAGGTTTAGTGCATATATTATATAAAGTGATAAAATAAGTATAATAATAAAAATTGGTTATAGCTAAATAAAATTACATGTTTAAAAATTCTGAGATATCATAAGGGCATAGCTCTATTAAAATGGATTTTACAGAGTTTTTTATTGTTTAAATTTCGTAAATTGAGGGGTAGTTTATTAAACAATTTTAGGGCGAAGTGGCTCGGTGACTTTTCATAGAGAGAACTATGGTGGTGATATATCCTTAGGAGACTGTCTGGTATTGTAGTGATTATCAGATGTTTGTCTGTTTTCACTAAACTTACCTATGTTTTTCTTTATAAACATAATTGATTTAAAAACAAATAAAGCAGGGAATGTTAAAAGACTATTTTTTTTTAAATGTCGGTTTGCAGGATTCTCGTGGCTTGAGGTTAAATATAAGCCTAATTAATCTTTTTTGTAGTATTAGAATCTTGTTAGTATGAGCAGCATTGCCCCAGAAAATAACATTATAGGACATTACCGAATATGCAAGTGCATACAATAGTATACATTTAATAAGCTTTTTTTTTCTAGTGTGGCCTTAAGTTGCAAAATAGCAAAATATGATGAATTTATTTTTTTCCGTACTTGGTTCAAATGGTCTTGCCAATTCAGTCCACTGTCAATTTTTATTCCCAGGAATCTTGTTTCTTCCACTATTAATATGTTTTTGTTTGACATGAAGATATTTCCGATTTCATATGATATTTTATTATTGTTAGACGAAAACTTAATTAAAACTGTTTTTTCACTATTTACGACAAGTTTATTTTTTGAGCACCATTGTTGAAAATTGAGACACAGATTATTAAGTTTATTGGTAAGTTCTTCAACTGAATCAGCCGACACTGCACAACTTTCATCGTCCGCAAAAATAGCAAGGCATTCTGTTTGGAGATATTCGGGTAAATCATTTATATAAATTAAAAATATTAGTGGTCCAAGCACAGAGTCCTGCGGTACTCCCTGACAGATATTGCTTTGTTCGAAAACTTCAAAACCATATTCGACACACATTTTTTTATACTTTAAGTATGACTCCAAGAGATTTAACATGCTACCTCGAAAACCAAGAGCATAGAGTTTCTTCAAAGCAAAATCAATGTCAATGCAATCAAATGCCTTTGACATATCGTAGAATATTACAGCTACTTTTTTCTTTTTATCAAGGTTTTTGTAGACGTGAGTAATAAGATCATAGCACGCTGTTTCTGTGTTTCGATTTTTTAAAAAACCATATTGTTGTTTACTAAGAATATTGTATTTTGTAAGATAGCTGTACATTTGTTTGTAAATAATTTTCTCAAAAACTTTAGAAATTGTGTTTAGTATGGATATCGGCCTATAGTTACTTACTTCTTGAGGGTCACCTTTTTTTAAAACTGGCAAGATACTAGCTGTTTTTAAACTGTTCGGGAATACTCCCTGTAAAAAAGATTGATTTATAAGAAATGCTAAGGGCTTAGAGATATGTTTTGCCGTTGCTTTTATTACTTTAGAGGGAATGCAATCAATACCAAAGGAATTTGTATTTTTTAGTTCATTTATCACATTGATAACATCAATAGTAGAAACACTTGAAAAAACAAAAGAACTAAAGTGCAATTTTGATGTAGTACAGTCAACAGTGTTTGTGTTGGGATGATCTGGATACGCTTTTTTTAAAACTTCCTTTGGTATATTTTTAAAATATTCTAAAAATGTCGAACAGATATTAACAGGTTCATCTATGAATACATTATCGTTTGTTCTTAATTTAATATTGTTTGTATTAGTTTTAGTTTTTTTTTGTTGAGAATTTCCCAGATTTTTTTGTTTTTGTTACTAGAGTTCTTGATTTTGTTGGGATTATATGTTCTTTTTGATTGATTAATTAGTTTTACATGTTTTTTTTTATTAAATGTATAAACTCCTTTAAGATTTTCATTTGATTTTGTTTTCTGAAAAAGTTGTTTCAGGTTTTTACTTGATTTCACAATCTGTTGATTTACCCATTCAGGTTTAGTTTTTATTCCATTATTTTTTATTGTTCGCAGGGGGCAACAAATATCGAGGAAAGATGCTATGGTATAAACAAACCTATTGTATATAGTATCAATATGTTGTGTACTGTCATAAACATCTAGAAATTTATTACGAAGATTATTGTTTAGTTGCTCGATATTTTGTGATTGTGATAGATTCCTTTTTTGATGAGGTATATTTTGATTTATTGGTCTGTTGTTGTCGTCGTTTGTTTTAATACAGCATTTTAAGGCATAGTGGTCTCCCAATGAAAAGTCTCTTACCACAGTTTGACAGCAGTTGTCTATTAAATTTGTAAAACAATAATCTATTTTTGTTTTTGTTGTAATGCCATGACAGTTTGTAAATACTCTAGTATACTCATAATTAGTCATACGAAGCATAAAACATTCCAAGAAATCACTAATGTTTTTTTTGTCGAGTGACTTGTAATAGTCCAAGTTTATATCGCCGCACAAAATGAGGCGTTCACAAATCTTTAAACATTTTTCCGTTACTAAATATAGACAATTTAAAAACATTTCGAGTGGCATGGAATCAGACCTGTATATACACAAAACAACAGTTTTAGCATTATTAATCTTAACTTCAACACCACAACATTCAAAGCACACTTCAACACACATTTTTTCAATAAAATCAAGAACCTTATAGCTAGTATTTATTTCTACATAAATTGCAGTTCCCCCATGAATATGATTTTTTTCGTGAGAAATGACAGGCTAGCTGATATCGGCTAGTAATATTTAAATATAAAATATCATCGTTAAGTAACCAATGTTCTGCTACACAAAAAATGTTTGGCTTTTTTTAAGCAAGCACAAGTTCTAAGGGGGTAAGTTTATTTACAAGGGACTGCATATTTACATAGATTACTCTAAAACACTTAATTATGCATGATAATTTTTGAGCTTGCCCTGTTCTAAAAAAGAATTTTCATGACTCTGATTAATATTAGTATGACTACCGACATTAACACCATTTATCTGACTAGTGTATTGACTTAATTGACTAGAATTCATAACATCACTCTCGTTTACAAAGCTCAAATCAGAAGAGTTGTGGTCCATATTAAGTCCTATATCAAGTGGGCTATTATCATCCATATAACTTGTATTATACTGGTCATGCTGCACATGCATGTTTTCTTCTACTACCATTACTTTATCCATTTGTTCACAGCAGGATTTTTTTTTCTGTACATTGTTGCCAGATTCCATATTGTTGTTGCAATTTAAGTTAACTGACTTCAGTGGTGGAATGTTAATTTTTTTAATTTGTTAATATAGTTTAAATAACTCTGCCACTTGTGTTTTAGTAATTCGAAAGTTTTTTTTGTTACTTTTGGAGTTTGTTATTAGCCTAAGTGATGCTCCTATAGTTAAATTGTTAAATGACTAAGAGCTCGTACAAATCTGTGGTAAGTAGCAAAAGACCCTTGGATATTTGGCGCGTAACCGAGATATACAGTTAGGTTTGTGTACTTGGTGACAGAAAGTATTTCTTTTAGTGTTGTGTATGGTAAATACTCATATTGGTTTATATCCTTCATAAAAAAGAGATGGTCACTTCTCGATAGGTCTTTTGTCACCATAAAGATATTTTTTGAGAGCTCTTGCACTGTACTGCTAGGCTTTGAGATACAAAATATGTCATATTCCAGTGGGCTTATGTATTTTTTAATGTAATTTGACATATTTTTTGCTGAAGTGTCTCCATAAATAATTATTTTTGGTTGTAGTTTTTTATTTGTTTGATGACTGCTTCTATGGTTTTTTAGGTTTAGCTCTTTATGTACTTCGGCAGCCTGCGTATTTACCTTAACACATACTTCATTTGGGCCAATGGAGTTGTTTGTTATGGGTGTCAGATCATTAACATATTGGGAGAGATTTTTTTGTAGGAAAATAAGTTGTTTTTTAAAAATATTAAGTTCATTAAGATACATATCTTTTTCTATTGTTAGTTTTTCAACACTTTTTAGTAAATTTAAGTTGCATTCTGTGTTATTCTCTTTTTCTTTTAAACTATTTTTAACACATTTTTCCCACTTCTCGAGGCATTTAAGTTTTCCCTCCACTATTCTTATCTTTTTTTTAAGTTTTTTATTTTTTTTTTCTGGTTTTGTTTAGCTTTCATTTTTTTTTATATTCATAGTAAAAGAACTTATATCATTGCTGGTCTCTGTATAGCTTTGGGTGTCAGTTTGTGTACAGTTTTCATGCAATATGAGTGTTTGCTGTCTACTTTGTGTTAGCGTTTCTATAGTTTTTTCATATACTTTGACCTGTTTTTCCATTTTAGCTAGGGCACTTAAAAGTTCTTTATTTCGTAAGAGTAGGTCATTTACTTCCGTACTTCGATCTGCAAGCTTATTTCTTAAGTCATTTAAAATAAAAGTGGTAGGCTTAATTTTTTTATTTTCCTTTGTTTTATCATAGCTTACTATTTCTATATAGCTAGTATTTAACGCTTTGGGGCTATTTCTTGGTTCGTTTTATGCTTGTGCTACGTTATTTAATACGGTTTTAGTTAAACGCAGCCTATTTAACTGGCGCACCATTTTAAAGTTTTGGAATCTATTTTTCCCTAATATTGCATAATGTTTAGTATGAACTTTTAAAAGACTTACAGATATTTGTTGTCCTCTAGTATCCAACTACATAGTGAACTTGTTTAGGTTTTATTATTTTTTTTCTCCTTTTTTTTAAATACCAATGATGAATAAAACCTACTTTTGTCACTGCCAGTCGTTATCTATTGATAAAAAAATGTCAACAGAACAACAAGGTAGGCAAAACTGCCATCAATTCACCGATTTACGTCGCACAAACACTTGTAATAAATAAGCAATAGTTAACATTGTGATTGGACTAGTTTTTACTATTTAATAATGCCTCAAAATCACTTTATGGTGGCAAATAATAATTTATTAGTACTGATGTTCGTATGTGTACATGGTAATATAAAATGTAATGTAAATATTATAGTATTTTTTACATACAGAGCAAGTCGGAGATATTTTAGCTTTGCCGCAACTATATGTATCCATTTTTATAGATTGCAGACTGTTTAATAAACATAAAAAATATTTCTTCAATAATATTTTAGGAAAGCGTTAAACCTACGACTTCCGCCTATCTCTTTGTTCCGCGGCAGTTCCTTATCGGCAGTACTATTTTTTATAGCAATCCGTTTTTATTATTGGTTTTTGTCGTAAACTGTTTTATTACTTTTCTAAGAGTTATTTAACATTTTTCCGGTTTGCACAATCACTAGTGTTAAGCGTTTTTTTAAAGTGAATCTGTTGGTACCAAACACACTAAATAATAACTTCAATAAACACATTAAATCTCGATTTTTCTCGGAGCGTTTGAAATCATCATAGCCAACGTTCGAAGAGAGCATGGCACACAACTCCACCCACTTACCATCAGAAACGCAGTAAGATATATTTTAAAGAGGGGAAGAAAATGCCAATGGATGTCATTTTGAAAATGTTCCTTAAAAATTGAGGATTTATTAATGATAATTTCGTTCATTAGATTTAAGCAGTTGAGTTGATTTTGAAGTTAGTAATAAACATACTTTAAATAATTATTTTTATTTTTAAATTTGGAATATCTACAATTAAAAAAAACTGAGGTCTGAGACGTGTATGTTGTGATAACAAAATCTCCAATTAAAGTTAAAAAAAATGTTGTTTTTCAATAAAAACAAATAGAACCAAATAAATATGAGTCCGGGCCTGAAATTTCAATAACTTGAGTATAACTTTAAACCAATTCCGAAAGCGAATTTCAAATTAAAATATTGTTTATTAATAAATTAAAAGCATGTGTTTGTATTTTATAAAAATAAATTAAAACATATTAATCCGGCACTGTACCTGCTTGTTTTTGCTCGGGTGAGGTGGTTGTTGATTTAGTTATTCTTAAATTAGTTTTAACCTAAAAATACGTTTTTAATAATTTAGAACGTGATATTGTTTGTAACCTTAATGTCTCAGGATCGGAAATTAGATTTTTATTTTTTTTTATAAAAAACTGAGACTTAACGCGTTAAATACAATCTAAGGGTGTTATAGCACCATCCTTTAGATATTATGTGGTAATACCAAAATGCGAAAATTGCAGTATACAGGGTGTTGTTTTTAACAAACATTAATAATATTACTTTTTTAGTCCGGACCTGAAATTTTATATTTTTTTTCTACATTGGTAGAAGGGGTTTTTTGGCTTCTTATGAGTGCCAAATTTAAAGCAAATACGTATATTGGTTATATAATAGTAATATTTTCATAAATCACACTGTAGATTTGACAAAAAGACTAAAAAAAAATTAGCATTGGATATGAGTTGCCCCTGGCATGTAATACTTACCATTAAAATATTTGCATTTCGTCGTGAATCATCCTGTATAGGCTCGGGCCGCCGCTTGCATTTCGTCGTGAATCATCCTGTATAGGCTCGGGCCGCCGCTTGCCAGTTAACTGCTGAAAATTGACTATTGCCAAAGGTTGCAGATATTCGTGGGAAATGCTGTTTCGTGAAAATAATATTTTTATATTATATTATTTAGTTTTTAAGAGAATACTTTTTGAGTACCTTATTTATTTATTTTATTGTTAGTACCGTAATTTCTGTATTAATACATTAAACTACTATTCATTTATCTGTTTCTTGCATTGTAAGTTAATAGGTAGGTAATGAATTAGGTACTGTTCAACAGGTAATAAGATTTTTTTTTCTATTATTGGGTATTCCTTGTTTTTTTTAATTTTTACTCGTGCGTTTTTTTTCTTTTTTTTCTATTTACTTCTTCAACTTTTTTTTTCAGTTGACTATCAGGTATTTAGGTATTTTGAATATTTTTACTCGTTAAACACTGCCAGAGGGACTTTTCGCATAAAATATTTACTGCTTGGTCTTCCAGTGACTAGAGCTAACTACCTAGAATTTAAACAACAAAAGATCAAAAGATCTTGGGTGGAAATAACGAAAATTCAAACTTGGATGAGCATCCCACAAGGAACACACAAAAGATCAAAGCAAAAAGAGAAATTTTTAAACGATGTTTCGCCCTGGGTAACCAGCGTGGGCTCATCAGTAGTTTCACTGGTTACCCTCCACTCATTAAACACCATCATACACTTTGATTTCCAACCTTGAACCACTCACAAATAATCATCGTTCCGCACTTTTACTTATCTAAATTACCTGATACGAATTCGTCCTGGCGTGTTAATATTTCCTTACCAGTATGTACCAGTGCCGAACGATGCCTATTTATGAGTGGTTCAAGGTTGGAAATAAAAGTGTATGATGCTGTTTAATGATGTATAGTGGAGGGTGACCAGTGAAACTACTGATGAGCCCACGCTGGTTACCCAGGGCGAAACATCGTTTAATAATTTCTCTTTTCGCTTTGATCTTTTGTGTGTTCCTTGTGGGATGCTCATCCAAGTTTGAATTTTCGTTATTTCCACCCAAGATCTTTTGATCTTTTGTTTTTTAGTTTCTTTTCGGTTGAAGTAACTGATTTGGAGGTTTTTAAACTTATTTTTTGTTTTACCTAGAATTTATCAAAGCACCAAGATAGATATGCCTATCTAGTAATAATGAGAAATCAATTAGTGATTTTTGCACACTTCATTGCTAGATCTTCAACGTCAAATTTTAATCAATCAAATTCTGCGTTCTGATAGGCCAGCCCGGGGAATTGGGGTTGCCTTTTACTACAGAAGCCACCTTAATGTAAAAGTAATTAATATTAGCGATTGTGGAAATAGCACGGCTATTGAACAAATATGGATTACCACCAAATTTAATGGAAGAAAGGTTTGTCTGGGTAGCGAAAATCGCGCGTCTAGTATAAACTTTTTTAACATTTCTTGATGCGGAAAATGTACTTAGCTTCCTTACACATCAGTTCGACTTTCTGGCATTTTGTAGTGATTGTAGCGTTGATCTGATAGCAAATCACAATACAGCTACTAAATTCATTAATTGCAAAAAAGCTTTTTTAGATGCTAAGTTTAAAAACAATCCGAAACATTTTTCGAAATTTATTAAATTCAAAATGTTCAAAATAAATCTGAGGACTGTAGCGACCTTTATGTAACTCCTAATACCTTTAATAAAAGTTTTCCTCAGTTCCTTCAAATAATATTGATCATGGATTCATTGCTGATAAGTACGCCAACAAGCGTTTTGAGACATTCACGGAAACCTTTAAATACAAAATGGCCTTCGATGACAACGTCTCTAGGGCTTTGCACTCTACTAAAACGGGTGCATGTATCCAACTCTGTTAAAACACATTATACACATTGTCAATTTTTGTCTCACCAATGGGTGTTTTCCCCTGATTTGGAAAAATGCTAACGTAACACCAGTCCCAAAAAATCTACGCCGGTGGCTGACTTCCGGCCCATTAGCATTTTAGCGACGCTCTCAAAGGTAGCTAAAAAAATCGTTGCCTACCGATTAACTGCTTATATGTTATATGGAGCAAGAGAGCATTCTGTCGAGGTCTCAATCTGGATTTCGGTTGGCGCACAGTATCTCCACTGCATTGTTGAGGGTGACAGATCATATTATCCGTGCTATCGACTCAAAACACAATACATGCCTACTTTTGCTAGACTACAGCAAGGCATTTGACACCTTAGACCACGGTATACTCTGCACCAAGTTTTAATTTTTTGTAATCACAAATGTGGAAATAAATCTTTTTAAAGAAATTTTATCTGACAGGTCCCAACGTAGTATTTTTGGAATCCTGTGCTTGCAATAAAGGTGTGCCGCAGGACAGTATATTGGGTTTCACTTTATACACAGAATGCTTTAAATTGAGAGTCTCACCAGTATGAAAACGATAACCAGCTCTAATTTAATTTTTTTCTTGAAGATTTTTTAAATACAGTAACTAAAATCACGATTTGAGTATAATCTCTACGGTATCTGCAGCCCATGGCTTAAAGCTTATTGAAACCAAAACCGAACTGTTGGTCTTTGGTCTAGGGCGCCTTGTGGTAGTGCAGTACGAAGGTTTTAAAATCGTTTTAAATTGGTGGCATCTGAAAACGCTAAAAACTTAAGTATTGGATGAATGCAAAATTTACCTTTGCACCTCAGCTACCTTATTCAAAAGGCATACAGCAAACTGAAGGCACTTAGGTTTCATCAAAAAGTATTGAGTAAAGATGTCAAATAAAAACTATGTGAGAGTTTAATTCTTTCCTTGGTCACTTATTGTCAAATAATTTTTTATTGGCCTATTAAGGACCGAGATAGTCTTCAGAAACTACAGAACGCTTGTGTTCCATACGCTTACAATCTTAAAAAATTTGACCATATATGCCCAAGTTACGCTGAGTGTGGGTGGCTGAAGCATGATTAAAGGTATACTGTCTCTTTAGCAACTTTCATGTTTAGATTAAATTAACGCAACAAACTCGCATACCTTTATTCCAAATTTATTTTATGCAACAAGGTTCATTTTCGTAGTACTACCGTGTACCTAGACATCGTATCGCACTTTTTAGAAGATCTTTTAGCTTCAGAGCTAAAAAAATATATAATAAAATTTCTGAATATTACAAATCTTTAGTAAGGTCTGCAACATTTAAGAAAGAAATTAAAAATCTTATAAAACATAACCAAATAAGAGTTACCAGGTAAATTTAAGAAATGTGGGAAGTGCTTGTGGTTACGATTACGAATATTTTAATAGATAAATAATTTTTGATTAGTAATTTTATTTGTTAGAGCAGGTAGTTTTGAGTCGCCTGAGCACGGTTGTTATACTAACTAGTTTATAAAAATTATTTTCCTCGGTGGTTATATAAAGGGCGGTATTAAGCGAATATCGCCACCGATTGTATCTTTTTTTCTTATTGAATGTTGTTTCTGTTAAAAATAATGACATTTTCAATTCAATTCAATTCAATATAATTACCTAAAGAACGATTAATACCATATGTTCCTCCATTTACGTATGCTGGAATTGATTATTTTGAACCATTTTCTGTTTCTGTTGGATGAAGGAAATTGCCCATTCAATGACAACGGATTCTATGATTCTGGTTTTAAATCGAATGATAGTCGGAAGGAATTAACCAGTCAATATCTTCTGGGACAAAGCGACAAACCTGCGAGGAGCCTCTGAAGAACTGATAAAAAGTGTAAGAAGTATAGACTAACAAAAGGTCAGAAACGACTCGATAAAAAAAGGGAAAGAATGGTGTTTCATACCACCTACATCGCCACACATGAAAGGTGTATGGGAACGACTCATCAGAACAATTAAAAAAGCTCTATACACATTGCTAAAAAACCAAACCCTCAAAGATAAACTTATGTTGACATTGTTTACAGAAGTTAAAAATATAATAATTTCCAGACCTATTACAAAAATCTCAGTTGATAGAGAGAAAATTTTGAAGCTTTGCTGCCAAATCATTTTCTTGGAAAAAAGAAAGTACTAAATTGTTCTGAAATTTGGAAAGAATTAGGAAATCAAACTGATATCGATATGAGAAAATATTGTAGAAAAATCCAGAGTTTGACCAATCAGTTTTGGAAATTATGGAAGAAAGCATATTTACCAACCTTGACCAGAAGAAGCAAATGGAATGATGATCAAAATCCGCTTAAAATTACCGACGTAGTTTTAGTAACTGAAGACAATCAACCAAGAAACGCTTGGAGGCTGGGAAGAATATTGGAAGTGTTTCGTGGACCAGATGGCCGAGTAAGAGTGGCCAGAGCAAAAACTGAAAGAGGGAAATTAACCATATCTGTCAATAGACTGGCCAAAATAGAAGTGGACAAAGAAAGTGGAAATCAAAGACTGCCACAAAAGAATGTTGACTTTTAATAGAGTTACTTTATTAGATTTGTCATTTTTATGATGTTTTTCTTTAAGGAAGTCAGTTTTTGAAGTTTGGAGATAAAAAAGATTGCCCTTTTAGGGATCATGAAGAAAATTTCTTTTTGAACAGGTTTTTAGTCTTCAAAAAAACATTATACTAACGCTTGCTTCGCTGTATATTCCGGAAACCGTTTGCGTGGTCAAAAAAAAATAACTCATTTTGAATATTTGCAAAATACTTATAACTCGCCAGAATGGCAAAATGAGGGTTTTTATTCCTCATTCTTCGCTGATTCAGCGTTCATTTATTTACAATGGAGTAAAACAATTCTAAAATTTCTTACCACTCGAAATTAAGTACGAAGCTAACCTAAACTGGTTTAGGGCCACGTGCACAAATTTACTGACCGAAAAAGCATTCTATGCGTTCGAGGAATACCTAGAGCACAATTGGTAAAAGGTATTGCAGCAGTTTCATAGCCGGTGTGCCTCTTTTGCATTATCGCATAAATCGCTAGATTATAATATATTTATTTATACAATTTTACGTTGCGTGTTAGTTTTACGATAATTTTAAATGTGCTCGTTTATTCGTTCTTTCTAAGCAATTTTTTTTAAATGTCCTTGCCATATCTGCTTTATTGTTATATGTTTATGGTTTCATATGTTTTTTACACTTTTTGACATTTTTTTTTGTTATTTACCGTGCAGATATTTTTTGTGTTCTTACTATTAAATTAGATTAGATTAGTATAGACTTTAGAATATATTTGCTTTGTCAATTAAATTTTCTTCTTCTTGAACTGAACTGAAAAAAAAACCCTGTCTAAAATTAGTCTAAAAACCCGACGAAAAGCCCGACATACAAATTACTTTTTGTAAGGTAACACGTAAAACTAAAAATGACCCAAATTGGACAAAGCTTGGCTCTGGGTAAAAATATCCACTTTTAAATAAATTGGGGTGAGTTGGGGTAACTGGACCATTTTACATAGTCGTCTAAAGATGACTCCACTGATTTTACTGTAAAACCCCTTCATTTTTATACTATTTTAAGAGAACAAATTCTATTTACTCTCCGGTATCTTATATTATATAAATATAAAATTAATATTTTATTAATGCACGGAGGTCCCAGTTGCCCCATTAATTTGGGGTAACTGGATCACCCCCATGTTTTTCGTATATAAATTTAAAATAAGTTTTATGGGGCATCTGGGCGATTTTTTAAAAGTCTTTTCATTAAGTAATTTAACAAAATTAGAAGTTAGCTTTTTTACATTTTCTAAGAAAGAAGATGTGAAAAAAAATTCGCATATCTGAAGTAAATAAAATGTTCAAATTCTTACAAAAATAACAGTTTTTAATAATTTTTACAAAACATTCCTTTTTTCTTAATTCTAAAAAATATAACCTAAGTCAAAAAGGGTGATTCTTACAAAACAAAATTTTTTGTTAACTCTAAAAAATATTAGTTCAATCAGAAAGACCAGTTAAAAAGCTTATCATATACCTGTATCGAGCAGAGCTGCTGGCAATTGGTTTTAAGAGTTTTTTTACCATATCAGAGCGCGCCACATATGAATCTTCAGAAGTTTCAAAAAATTTTATAGTTTGTGAATGCCTTCTTAAAAATCTGACTTCAAAGCCTTTATTGTTCTTATGCAAAATTCTGACTACATATAATCTAAATGACGAAAAAGTTTTTCCATATACTTTAACAACTGCATAGTCATCATTTTCGAAACCATCCTTTGGCTCTTCTTCTGGCTTAGAGAGATTTAAGCTATCTACACTCTCTCTAGTGGAAAAATTGCTCTCCCCTTGGATAAACTTTTTTTGCGTTTCTTTAAATCTGCTAATCTTTTCTTTTCTTGCCTTTCTAGTTTCTTTTGTTTCTTAATTCTATTCTTTTCCTTATTTTCTTTTTCGTCTTGCTCTTTTTTCGCTAGGTATTCTTTTTTTGTAATTATCTCACAGGTTGTAAAAGTTGAGTGGTGTGGGAAGGCAATTTTAAAATTACCACTTGATTTTCTGTCGAGATGTAAGTGACGTGACCATTGTAAATCAAAAGACTGGTCTCTGTGGCCCAGTATTAAACCAATTAAAAAACAACTTGGTTTCCATCCGCGGTCACTGGCAGAAACAGCGGTTTGTGTCACATCTGTTTCGTCTATCCAATTTTCCATGACATATTTCCCTTTAAATATGCATAGAAGCGGTAAAGTTTTTCCTGCTGTCGAACAAAACATTAGTACAGTAGTATTTTCTCGACCAGAATCTGCAATTTTTCTTTCACTTGAAACACCCTTTGCTTCAACTATTTTGGTATTTAAAGGGTCGTGACAAAAAAAAGTTTCATCACAGTTATATATTTGGTCTGTCAGTCCGATTAGATTTAGCTCCTTTATAAAACCATCAAGTCTCTCAAAAAAGTCTGACACCACCCAGGGATTGACTTAATCACAACGCACGTGTTCAATTCCCCGTGGTTTTTTAAAGAAAAATTATGCCTCATCTTGAACTTGGTGAACCAGTATTGCCCTGGTCTACCATTTTTAAGTCTGGTGAAGTTGGTTTTGCACAATAAAGCGTTTAACACGATCCATAACTTTCTGTCTAGAAAGCCCAAAACCATTTTTTTTCATCTCTCTGATGCATTCCGATAATTCCAGTTCTTCCTCTTCGTTAAGGTAAGACTTAACACCTCCTCCCTGTTTCCCTTTTCCACTGGTTTCATTAGTATATTGTTTGAGGTGGTACTTTATAGCTGCCCCTCGTATCGATTTGTTTCTATTCTTGATATTGTCGATTGCTTGGTGTGGATTTCCTTACTGTATCGATAACTAACGCCTTTTTTGATCTTCCTTTTATATGTGAGCACCATGATTTCTAAAAAAAACAATATTTCTATAAATTAAATATATGTTCGGGGCAACATGGTACCTAAGGGGTAACTGGGCCACAGACTGTTCCACTTACCCCTTGCCACGGACCCAGTGACCCCAATATCTAAAATGTCAACTCAATCATGATTTAAACCATCGAAAATTTAAAAAAAATGGGGAAAAAAAACTTTAGAAACAATTCTACCGCATAAAATCACTTACAATTAATGCACAAGCTTTTAGTGAAATAGCTATTACAGCAGGTTGTTTCCCATAAAATGTCTATATATTTTTTGGCACGTTTCTGCTCGAAACATGAGACGCAAGTGCCTCAACACATGATGTTCATGGCGGTATACCATACTAGGAAGTGTTGCCAATCGTGGAAATCCAAAAATTCTTAGCAGCATAGATATAGCAGACCTATGGCCCAGTTACCCTCAAACCCAGTTACCCTAACTCACCCTAAAGTAAAATATGTTTTTAATAATAAGCTTTTATAAAAGGCCATAAAAAGTTGGAAGTAAAATTTTAGATTTCTGATACTATAATAAAAGTTAATTAAAATTTTTGCGCTCTTTAAGTTTGATGAGTATGTAATGTAGTATAGGTAATAACCAAACTTTTTACCAACCTTGTAATAAGTGCCTTTTATTATTATTTACTCCTATCAATGGTCTTGAAGTTGAAACTTTAATTTGCACTCATCGCTATTATTATAGCGTATTAGAAAACTAAAGTTTTATTTTCAACTTTTTAGCGCCATTTATAAGAACTTGTTATTCAAAAACATGTTTGACTTTAATTTATTATGACATTTTTAGATTCCGGAACCCATACATTTCGGATAATATATTAGAATAGAATAGAATAATAAACGTCTTTATTGTAATACTAAATAATTACAAAGGCGAAGTTTAGCTAAATCGCTACTCTACTTAACCCTTAAATTTACATAAGAAATATTTTACTGTTATGTTACTGTTTTACTAATTTTAAAATAATTTTAATTACAATTTAAATAATTTGTAATTATTTAAGTAAATTTGATGACAAAAATTAAACAGAAAAAACAAGAAAATTTGATAACAAAAATTGAGTATATAGTTTATTACATTTTATAAATTCCTGCGATATCTAAGAAATAGAAAGATATAATACAGCGCTTACAAGAAAATTAATATGTCTATTTAATTCTTTCTGTTTGAATATTCAATAGATAACTTTTAAAATCTTTCCGAAAGGTAGCAACAGTGCAATTTTGATTTTTAAGTAATAAAAGAATATTATTATGGCATTTAACAGCATTGTAAATAAAACTCCGATGAAAAATAGTTAGCCGATACTGAGGCATAGTAAGCGTGTTTACAGCTCTTAAGTTAACATTGTAAAATTGTGCTCTGGGTTGCAATTTATGGCTAAGATACGGAGGGGAAGAGGATAAAATACATCTCCGAACAAATAAACCCAAATGGCGCTTAAAAATATTTTCAATTCACCAAGCTCAGTTATTTTTATAGAAACCACATGGAACTTTCTTAACCCAAAGATAAAACGGCAGCAAGTATTTTTAAACTTTTGAAGTCGTTTTACAGTAAGTTTGTCAAGACATGGAAAAATAACTATACTACAATAATTTAAAATTGGTGAGACCAAAGACTCACAGAGCTTTTTTCTTAATTTAAAATTCATAATGGATTTATTGTAATACAAAGGTTTTAAGGCAAAATATGCTTTCTGCGAGATCTTTGAGACATGACTTTTCAATCTTGTTGCTATCTAGTAAGACCCCCAAATTTTTATTTTTGCTGACAGTTTCAAGTTGTATGTTATCGACAAAAATTTGCAAGTGTTGCTTTTCTGTGTAAAGATCATTACGGCGGATTTTGACGCATTTAATTTTAGCCCATTTTTTGTAGCATATTTCGAAATCTTGGAGAGATCACTGTTTATATTTATGCTTGCCTGATCTATTGTTTTGGCGTCAAAGATATGAGTGATTTCAGTGTCGTCTGCGAAGCCATCAATTTGACAATTCTTTACAACTCTGAACATGTCTGCCGTGTAAATTAAAAATAAAATGGGCGCTAGAACAGACCCTTGAGGAACTCCAGAGGTAATGACTACTTGCCGTTTACGTTTCTCTAAGTAACATTTAAAAAAGCTAAGAACTGTTTCATCACACCCATAATAGCTAAGCTTCACAAGAAGAAGATTATGATCTAGCGTATCAAATGCTTTGGAAAAATCAAGCATTACTAAGGCAGCCGAAAGCCCTTTGTCCAAGGCAGTAAGCATCGCGTTTGTCACATGACCTAAAACGGAGGTGGTACTGTAACCTTTTCTAAATCCTGAGTGGGATTGAGGAATAATATTGTTTTTTATAAAAAAATTATAAATATGGGACTGAATGTTTCTCTAAAATTTTGGATAAAACTGGAATTAGGGAATTGGGTCGTAAATCGGAATAGTTTTTAGGTTGGTTGGGTTGGGTTGGGTTGGGTTGGGTTTTTTGGCAGTGGTTTAACTGTAGATATTTTCCAAATGTCAGGAAAATATCCAGTCTCCAAACAGCAATTAATTATATGTTTTATAAAGAAATTATAAATATGGGACTGAATGTTTCTCTAAAATTTTGGATAAAACTGGAATTAGGGAATTGGGTCGTAAATCGGAATAGTTTTTAGGTTGGTTGGGTTGGGTTGGGTTGGGTTTTTTGGCAGTGGTTTAACTGTAGATATTTTCCAAATGTCAGGAAAATATCCAGTCTCCAAACAGCAATTAATTATATGGGTTATATGTGGTAATATAAAATTAATACTGAGATTTATCATTTGTACAGACATACCATCATATCCGGATGCATTTGATTTTAATTTTAAAATTATATTTTTTATTTCTTCTATTTCTGCTAGTTGAAATGAAAAATTTAAGTTTTCTTTATATTTGGTACCTAAAAAATAGTTCACAGTTTCAGGACAGCTATTTGAAGCACTGTAAACGGAAGAAAAGTATTCATTTATTTCATTAGCATTTTGTAAGTTTTTAGGTATAGAGCGATTTTTTTTGTTTTAAATTTAACTTTCCAATAGCTTTCCAAACGTCCTTGCTGCAATTTTTGTAACTTTACGTGTATATTAAAGATGTTTAACAGATTTGTATTTAAGAACATAATTTTTTCTTCAATATTGTTAAAATAATAAATGTTGTCCCATGGTATTGTTTTCATATCGTTAGAAAAGTCGTTAAGATTAAACTGTTTAAAGTTTCTATAAAAAACTATTTTTGGTTCAGACTTTTTAATCGAAAAAGTTAGATCACAAAAAATGGCCCTATGATCGGAGATGAGGTCGGCATTTTCTATGTAGCAGTTAATTACAAGTAAGGTTGGTTAAAATAAATGACGTCAATAATTTTTTGTGTTGATCCCGTTATTCTAGTGGGTTCGTTTACAAGTTGAGAAAAGTCATATGTAGAAAAACATTCTAAGAGTATATTTTGGAAAAAATGATCGACATTCACATCACCAAGGAAAATAATATTTTCATATTGCGGACCGATAAAGACAGCAAATCATCAATGTGTTTAAGACATTTTTGAAGGTTTTCCCTTGGTGGTTTGTAGACAGCCGCCACTAAAAATTTTTCCCGCCCAAATTTAGCCTCAATAAAAACATGTTCCAGCTCTTCAATTTTTTGAAAATTTTTGTAACACATAAGTGCACTGTATATTTTCCCTAATATAGATACCTACAGCCCCTCCTCTACCCTGTCTATTTGCACCAAAAAACCTAAAATGCGGTATAGAAAAATTAAAATTTATTTGTGGTTGAGCAAAATTTTCAACTTCATCATTTAGCCAAGAAGATATACACATAATATCAACTTCAGAAGAAATAATTAAATTTTGAAAGTGATCGAAGCCTGTTGCCAACGAACGGACATTTAGATGACCAAATTTTAGTTTTTTCATGACTTATTTATGGTATTTGTACGTATTTAAAATAAAAAAATAAAATAAAAAACAATAATTAAAGTACCTAAGTTTATTTTAAGCAGATTCAGCCTATTACTGAATGATCAAAAAGTTATTGTTCTTTTTTGCAGCAGCTGCTTAACCCATTATTTAATTTTTTTACTTTATGATATAAAACGCCTTAGAAAATAGTTACATTTTAGTTTGTAAACAAGAAGAAGAAGTAACTGAAAAATGATTAAAATAGACTTTTATAAACGAAAATATTTTAATATTTATCTTACCAGATCTTTCAATATTTATATATATGATAAAATAGTGATAGGCAAAGTCAATAACTTTTTTCACTGTTTGAGACAATGATGTGTTTGAAATTAACTCTGTGTTTCGGACTTCCATTGTCTATATTTTATTTATACACGACGTTTCGATCAGTACAATCTCTGATCGTCTTCAGGTGCAAACTACTACTACTAGTAGTTTGCATACACGACGTTTCGATCAGTACAATCTCTGATCGAAACGTCGTGTATAAATAAAATATAGACAATGGAAGTCCGAAACACAGAGTTAATTTCAACTTTTTTCACCTTATTTAAAAAAACCATTTGCATTAAATTTTATTTTTTAGTTCATTTAACTTTTTTTCGCTTAGAATACGGTGCACTGCATTATTTTGTTTTACATAGATATTTCCATTTAAAACCCAAGCAGTTTTGTTTGAAAACAATTCTGTAGCACTTTTTAATAACGAAAGCCGATTTTTAGTTAGGTCCTCTTTAATTACTATACCCGAACTTTTTAACATTTTTCGATTTTTCAACACCAATTTCCGAGACGTATCGGACGAAAATTGCACGAGTACTGCTGGAGCCTTGCCGCTATCACTCATAGCAGAGACACGGTGGCACTTTTTAATTTCCGTATTTGTGAGGTTTACTTTAAGATTAATTGTAAACAAGTTTATAAACTTAGCGCGGACTTTTCACCTCTGTCCTCCTGGGTATTCTGGAAGTCATAGGAAGTGATCGTTCGTCTGAGAGAAGAAAAGTAAATTCAACCAATAAACGTGCTTAAAAGCAGTGACGAGACGATCGAATAATCACCAAACTGGGCACGCGCAGAGCTGCCTTAAACAACAATTTTTAGCGAATCCGTTCTCTCGACTAGACCCAGTAGTTGGGTTTTGTAGGAAAGCTCGTGTAAAAAACGTCACTTATATTATTTCAGAGCACGCTATTGGACGAAAGACCGATCGATATTTTACTCGCTAATGCGCATGCTACGACAAACTTGACCGTCTTTTAGAGTAGGACTCGCACAGTGGTCGATTTTTGTAAAAACGCGGACATTAAAAAAAACTTCCACATTGTAATTTAATCGTACAAAATATTAAGTTTAAATAAACAGACAGGATGATCGTGTGAATTTTCACATTTATCTCAAGACATTTTTAAGAGGAAAAAGATATATATTTATTAATTAGCTAAATTAAAGTAAAAATGTTAGTTTAGAAAAAGAAAAAAAAAAGAAATTTAAAAAAATTCCAACCGAAACTGTCAAATGAAACACCCAGTATATTATTGCATTTTTGGATTTATTTTTAAATTCTAAGCATTTTTATATAACAGTTGAATACTGTCATACTTTCGGTCTTCTATTTGAAATTTGATGTTGAATACTGATGCGTAATGTCAAACTGGTAAAAAGCATAGTTTATTCTTTGGCCAACTATTCGCCTAGTATCTTGACAACCATATAGGGCCGGTCCCAGAATACGGAATTTTGGATTTTAATAGAAGTGGTCACTTCTCAGGGTATGATCGTTCTATTACGCCCAGAATCGAGCCCCTGAAGTCCAAGGATGCGCACATTTAGACTGCGCATGTGCTGTTCCTGGTCGTCCACCATGCATTTTAATTTACGGTTTTCCGTCAATAACCTGGATTGATTTTCAATTTCTTCCTGCTGAGCCTTGAATGATGCATACATTGTTAACTATGTCTTCGAGAAATTTTTCATTAAGTGTAGCTGTTATACATGATTCTCAGTCCCATCTTGGCACAATTTTGGCGGCCAAACGAAACAATTACAACTACTACTGAAAAACTGTATCTTCGTTAGCTTTTTATTACAAAAAATGGTAGATAAAGCACTAAAATAATATCTGAACTATAATTTTATTATTAGTTACTTAAAAAAATAGGCGTTTTTCAACTTTCAATTGGAGCAGATATTGACTATGTGTTTTCTACTCGCACGCCATCTACTATTGTAATTGAATAATTTGGTATATTTAAAATCTAACAGTAAAATCATAACCCAACCCCATAAACCACAATATATTAATTTCAAACGTCACACCTCACTTGTTGGTCGATTCCAAAAAAAAATGACACTGAAGTTTTGATCGATCATGTTTTGATCGAAAATATAAATAGTAGTGGTCAATTTTCTTTTATGCCCTTTAAGGATTTAGGACATCTTATGTCTTCAGATCAAACTATTGAAGTAACGTCAATTGCGGAAGATGTCTCTTCCACCCTTAAAACCAGCCCTTTAAAACCAAAACGTGTGTTTAGGAAATGACACAAAAATTTACGTACTTTTTGGCTTCTTCACAAAAGTCATAAACATTCAGTAAAATCTCGGTGCAATATCTGTTGCGAAACACCCTCTTTTCACCCCTTAAAGTTACCCCTAAGAGCTAAAACCGTTATTTATAAAAAGATCCAAAATTTGTTTGCTTTCCGCAACTTCAGGACGTGCCTAAACATTGGGTAAAATTGCATCGCTCTATATCTTTTCCCGAACACCTTTTTTTCACCTTTTAAAGCACCCCTAAATACTAAAACTTGTATTTATGAAATGACCCAAAATTTTCTTTCGTTTTTTGCGTCCTTAAGACGCTATAAAATATTGTGTAAACTCTTTTCGCTATATCTTTTGCGGAACACCCTTTTTTTACCCTTTGAACCACCCCTAAAAGATAAAATTTGTATCTATGAAATGATCCAAAATTTTATTTCGTTTTTTACGTCCTTAAGACGCATGAATATATTATATACACTTTCGTCGCTATATCTTTTGCGGAACACCCTTTTTGTACCCTTTAAAGCACCCCTAAAAGCTAAAATATGTATTTATCGAATGACCCAAAATATTCTTTTGTTTCTTGCGTTCTTAAGACGCTATAAAATGTTTTGTAAACTCTCGCCGCTATATCTTTTGCGGAACACCCTTGTTTTACCCTTTAAAGCACCCCTAAAAGCTAAAATTTGTATTTATGAAATGACCCAAAATTTTCTTTCGTTTTCTGCGTTCTTAAGACGCTATAAAATATAGTGTAAACTCTCTTCGCTATATCTTTTGCGGAACACCCTTTTTTTACCCTTTGAACCACCCCTAAAAGATAAAATTTGTATCTATGAAATGATCCAAAATTTTATTTCGTTTTTTACGTCCTTAAGACGCATGAATATATTATATACACTTTCGTCGCTATATCTTTTGCGGAACACCCTTTTTCTACCCTTTAAAGCACCCCTAAAAGCTAAAATATGTATTTATCGAATGACCCAAAATTTTATTTTGTTTCTTGCGTTCTTAAGACGCTATAAAATGTTTTGTAAACTCTCGCCGCTATACCTTTTGCGGAACACCCTTGTTTTACCCTTTAAAGCACCCCTAAAAGCTAAAATTTGTATTTATGAAATGACCCAAAATTTTCTTTAGTTGTTGGCGTCCTTAAGACGCTAGAAAATATTGTGTAAACTCTCGTCGGTATATCTTTTGCGGAACACCCTTTTTTACCCTTTAAAGCACCCCTAAAAGCTAAAATTTGTATTTATGAAATGACCCAAAATTTTCTTTCGTTTTTGTCGTCCTAAAGACGCTAGAGAATATTGTGTAAACTCTCGTCGGTATATCTTTTGCGGAACACCCTTTTTTACTCTTTAAAGCACCCCTAAAACCTAAAATTTGTATTTATCAAATGACCCAAAATTTTCTTTCGTTTTTTGCGTTCTTAAGACGCTATAAAATATTGTGTGAACTCTCGTCGCTATATCTTTTGCGGAACACCCTTTTTTTACCCTTTAAAGCACCCCTAAAAGCTAAAATTTGTATTTATGAAATGATCCAAAATTTTCTTTAGTTTTTGGCGTCCTTAAGACGCTAGAATATATTGTGTAAACTCTCGTCGGTATATCTTTTGCGGAACACCCTTTTTTACCCTTTAAAGCACCCCTAAAAGCTAAAATTTGTATTTATGAAATAACCCAAAATTTTATTTTGTTTTTTGCGTTCTTAAGACGCTATAAAATGTTTTGTAAACTCTCGCCGCTATATCTTTTGCGGAACACCCTTGTTTTACCCTTTAAAGCACACCTAAAAGCTAAAATTTGTATTTATCAAATGACCCAAAATTTTCTTTCGTTTTTTGCGTTCTTAAGACACTATAAAATATTGTGTGAACTCTCGTCGCTATATCTTTTGCGGAACACCCTTTTTTTACCCTTTAAAACACCCCTAAAAGCTAAAATTTGTATTTATGAAATGACCCAAAATTTTCTTTAGTTTTTGGCGTCCTTAAGACGCTATAAAATGTTTTGTAAACTCTCGCCGCTATATCTTATGCGGAACACCCTTTTTTACCCTTTAGAGCACCCCTAAAAGCTAAAATTTGTATTTATGAAATGACCTAATTTTTTTTTGTTTTTGGCGTCCTAAAGACGCTTGAAAAAATTGTGTAAACTCTCGTCGCTATATCTTTTGCAGAACACCCTTTTTTACCCTTTGAAGCACCCCTAAAAGCTAAAATTTGTATATATAGTTGTTGTTGTATATAGCTTTTAGGGGTGCTTTAAAGGATACAAAAAGGGTGTTCCGCAAAAGATATAGTGACGAAAGTGTACACAATATATTCTAGCGTCTTAAGGACGCCAAAAACGAAAGAAAATTTTGGGTCATTTCATAAATACAAATTTTAGCTTTTAGGGGTGCTTTAAAGGGTACAAAAAGGGTGTTCCGAAAAAGATATAGCGACGAGAGTATACAAAATATATTCATGAGTCAAAATTTTGGGTCATTTCATAAATTTAAATTTTAGCTTTTAGGGGTGATTTACAGGGTAAAAAAGGGTGTTCCGCAAAGGATATAACGACGAGAGTGTACACAGTATATTCTAGCATCTGAAGGACGTTAAAAACGAAAGAAAATTTTGGGTCATTTCATAAATACAAATTTTAGTTTTTAGGGGTGCTTTAAAGGGTAAAAAAGGGTGTTCAGCAAAAGGTATGGCGACGAGAGTGTACACAATATATTCTAGCGTCTTAAGGACGCCAAAAACGAAAGAAAATTTTCGTTCATTTCATATATACAAATTTTAGCTTTTAGGGGTGCTTTAAAGGGTACAAAAAGGGTGTTCCGCAAAAGATATAGCGACGAGAGTATACAAAATATATTCATGCGTCTTAAGGACACACAAAACGAAATAAAATTTTGGTTCATTTCATAAATCTAAATTTTAGCTTTTAGGGGTGATTTACAGGGTAAAAAAGGGTGTTCCGCAAAAGATATAGCGACGAGAGTGTACACAATATATTCTAGCGTCTTAAGGACGCTAAAAACGAAAGAAAATTTTGGGTCATTTCATAAATACAAATTTTAATTTTTAGGGGTGCTTTAAAGGGTAAAAAAGAATGTTCCGCAAAAGGTATGGCGACGAGAGTTTACAAAATATATTCTAGCGTCTTAGAGACGCCAAAAACGAAATAAAATTTTGAGTCATTCAATAAATACCAATTTTAGCTTTTAGGGGTGCTTTAAAGGGAACAAAAAGGGTGTTCCGTAAAAGATAGCGACGACAGTGTACACAATATATTCATGCGTCTTAAGGACGCAAAAAACGAAAGAACATTTTGGGTCATTTCATAAATAGCAATTTTTAGCTTTTAGGGGTGCTTTAAAGGGTAAGAAAGGGTGTTCCGCAAAAGATATAGCGACGAGAGTGTACACAATATATTCTAGCGTCTTCAGGACGCCAAAAACGAAAGAAAATTTTGGGTCATTTCATAAATACAAATTTTAACTTTTAGGGGTGATTTAAAAGGTAAAAAAAGGGTGTTCCGCAAAAGATATAACGACGAGAGTTCATACAATATTTTATAGCGTCTTATGGACGCCAAAAACAAAAGAAAATTTTGGGTCATTTCATAAATAAAAATTTTAGCTTTTAGGGGTGCTTTAAAGGGTAAAACAAGGGTGTTCCGCAAAAGATATAGCGACGAGAGTGTACATAGTATTTTCTAGCGTCTTTAGGACGCCAAAAACTAAAAAAAATTTTGGGTCATTTCATATACACAAATTTTAGCTTTTAGAGGTGCTTTAAAAGGTACAAAAAGGGTGTTCCACAAAATATATACCGACGAGAGTTTACACAATATTTTCTAGAGTCTTTGGGACGCCCAAAACGAAAGAAAATTTTGGGTCATTTTATAAATACAAATTTTAGCTTTTAGGGGTGCTTTAAAGGGTACAAAAAGGGTGTTCCGCAAAATATATGACGACGAGAGTGTACACAATATGTTCTAGCGTCTTAAGGACGCCAAAAACGAAAGAAAATTTAGGGTCATTTTATAAATACAAAAGATATAACGACGAGAGTTATATCTTTTAAGTAGACCAGTTTTAGTTTTTACCGTGACCACTCGGATAACACCATCAGCACCAGGATGTACAGAATGAACTCTACCAAGTCTCCATTGGAGAGGGGGAAGGTTATCTTCTTTCAGGACAACGAGAGTACCAGGGGTAATAAGATTAGAATTCTGATGCCACTTAGCTCTCTCTTGCAAAGAATGAAGATATTCAAGATGCCACCTTTTCCAAAAGGTTTATTGCATTTGTGTGAGTAACTGCCACCTGTCAAGCCTATTAATTTTAACAGTTAAGTCAGGATCTGGAACCGCGGATAAGGGAGCCAGTGAAAGGAAATGTCCTGGAGTTAGACAAGAGAGGTCGTTTGGATCACTGCTCATTGCACACAAGGGCCGTGAGTTAAGAACAGCTTCCACTTGGGTAAATACCGTGTACAACTCCTCGTAGGTAAAGACTTGCTCGCCTATAATTTTTACGAGGTGGGATTTGACACTTTTAATCCCCGCCTCATGTAGCCCTCCAAAATGGGGGGCCGAGGGAGGCAAAAACTGCCACTCAATAAGTTCCTCGGCGGCTGCGTTAGCCATGCAATCCGTCAAATACCGAGCCGCGCCAACATAGTTTGTCCCGTTATCGCTATGAAGCATAGAGCATCGGCCGCGTCGGCTAATAAATCGGCGCAATGCAGCAAGAAAAGCTAGTGTTGTTAAGTCAGAGACTAACTCTAGGTGCAAACATTTTGTACTACAACAGACAAATAGTGACAAATATGCCTTCTGTGTTCGACATCCTCTATACCGAGACATTAAAATCTGATAAGGTCCACCAAAATCTAAAGAGGTACACTGAAAAGGTTTGCACTGTGTAATACGGTAACTAGGTAGATTGCCCATTTTTGGTTCTATAACCTTGGGATTAACTCTAAAACAGCGGATACAACTATGAACAATGCGGCGAATAGCCCTTTTAGGATTTATTATCCAAAATTGCTGAGCAATAAAGTGATGAAGGGCTTGTTGTCCACAATGAACCGCTTATGAAAAGATTCAATGATAAGATCAGTGAGTCTATGTTGGCTGGGAAGCAAGGCAGGATGCATTGCTTGAAACTGTAGCTGAGAATAGACTAATCTACCGCCCACCCTGAGAACACCTCCTGTGTCAACAAAAGGGTCTAGCTTTCTTAAATGTTTTGAGCAAGGGCGTTTATTTAAAATATTCGATATATCATCATGAAACGCTTCAGCCTGAACCTTTTTTACAATACACAAGAGAGTTTGAGATAATTCATATTCTGAGAAAGGCCCCTTTTTAAATTCAGGAATTAACTTAAAACGGAAGTATAAGAAGCGTAGATAGTAGGACAATATCCTAAGAATTTTTTGCAAGCATGAAAACCTATTTAAAATGTAACTGATGGGATCATAACCCTTAGAGACCATAAGTGCTACAGGTCTTTCCTCCGGTAAAGGTTCTTCTAGATTAATGGACTTATTTGTAGGCCATCGCTCAGTAGGAAGGGACAACCGTGAGAGTCCCGCCCACCATAGAGAACAATTGACTAATTGTGAGGGAAGAATAGGACGACTAGCATAATCAGCCGGGTTATCTTCTGATTTTATATGAAACCAGCAGTCTGGGGCTACATTTTCTTGGATCTGACTCACCCTGTTTGCGACAAAAGTGCGCCATCGATGGGGCGCTGACTTAATCCAACCTAGAGCAATAGTTGAGTCAGACCAAGCATATATTTTGTGTACATTAGGAATATTATAGGTATTTAGGACAAATTTAAGCAATTTTGAGGCCATTAGGGCCGCACTAAGTTCCAATTTAGGGAGACTTAGTTTCTTTAGAGGTGCTACTTTACTTTTAGCGTAAAGTAAGTAGGTATAAATTTTACCGTGTGAGGATTCTAGGCGAGAGTAAACGGAACTACCAAAGCCTAGTTCTGAGGCAACCCCAAACGTATGGAATTCCAAACTGACATACTGTGAAATAAAACAATAGCGAGGTATTTCCAATGAAGATAAACTCGAAAGATCCTCTTTACAGTCTGTCCACTTTTGAGCGATATCTACGGGAACTTCTGCGTCCCAATCGATACCTCTAGCCCACAACGATTGCATAAGTTGCTTGACTAAGAGAGTTATAGGACATAAGAGACCAATAGAGACCTTTTTGTACAGGTCGAGTTAAGCAGTTGTATGTCATATGAAAATATATCTTTCTCAGGTGACCATCGCAGACCCAGAACCTTCATACAAGGATCAGATTTACTGTCTAAAGCGAGAGGTTTTTGCAGAATATCCGAAGGTATAGAGGTTAGAAAATCTGTGCTATTGCTAGACCACTTGCGAAGGAAAAATCCCCCTTCCTTTAACAAACTGATCAGCTGATTTTTTTGTCTCTACTGCTTCCTTCAGTGATTCACACGATATACAGATATCATCAATATAGATTTTAGACTCTAGAATTGCCGGCGCTTTAGGAAATTTATTTTTTCCTGTATTGGCTAACTGTAGAAGACATCTTAAAGCCAAAAAGGGTGCGGAGCTAACTCCATAGGTTACAGTTTTAAGTTTAAAATCCTTTACAGATTCTCGGGGAGAAAATCTCCAGAGAATACGTTGATAATCCTGATGATTTTTGTGAATGAGTATTTGCCGATACATCATTTTAACATCGGCTGTAAAAGCAATAGGAAATCGGCGGAAGCTCAAGAGAATACTAGAAATATCATTCTGGAGCTTAGGCCCAATTGACAAGGTGTCATTTAATGATTGACCTTGAGAGCGACAAGAGGCGTCAAAGACTACGCGCAAGGTGGTAGTCGTACTATTTAAATTGGTCACCCCATGATGAGGGATATAAAAATGACGCTGTAAATAGTCAGAGGCGGGAGCGGACACGGGTTCCATATGCTCAAGTTCTATATACTCCTTAATGAATTTAGAATAGACCTCATACAAAGAGGGATCTTTTAGTAAACGTCGCTCTAAACTATAAAACCTTTTTAAGGCTATTGATCGAGAATCTGAAAATAATGGCTCACCATTAATAAATGGCAGCGTAACAATAAAATGTCCTTCAGAAGTGCGAGAATGCGTTTCTAGGAAGGAATTTTCCGCAGGATCATACAACGGTATCAAGGATCTAGGGCGAGGAATTGCCCCAATTTCCCAAAAAAATTGCAAAGTTTTGTTTATATCCTGGTTTTCCGCTAGAGAGGTGCAAAAAGAATGAGATTTGTAGGAATTTTGTTTTATACAGTTAATTTTACCCATTATTACCCAGCCAAACAATGTATTAAAGGCGATGGGTTCAAACTCCTGCCCGCACACCTTTTCGGGCAACAATACAAGGGGAAACAAGTCACAGCCTATTAAGGCATCTATGGGCCCTGGGATATTGTAACTGTCATCCGAAAGTGACAGCTGTTCCAAATAAGACCAGATTTTATCTGGAAAGGCAGTGGTTGGCATGGATTGGCAAACTTGAGGTAGAATTATGCATTCGATGGTAAAAGATGGATTAAGTTGCTCTACCGGACAGATCGTACAGGTGGTTACTCCATTGGATGCTACGGAAGTCATTTCACCTAAAACATTGATAGGAACATTTAGTCGAGACCGATTTAACCCTAATTTTTTAAAGCAGCGTTCAGACAAAAAGTTGCCTTGGCTCGCACTATCTAGTAGTACCCGAAGGGTATGCGGATTGCCCTGGCTATCCCGAAAATCACCTTTTGCATTTGCAAGAAGGGTTAAAGAACCATTGGAGGGGGTAAGATTAACAGAAGCGGTGGCACAAAGTTGAGGATTATTTTCAGATAGTGTGCTTTGAGAAGCGGGGTTGTTATTATTACATGGTGCTGTAGGATTAGAATTATTAAGTGGTACCTCAAAATGTAATAAACTATGATGGCGGTTTGTGCAAGAGGTACAGGTCCTATTAGAATGGCATTTTGAGAATTTATGTGTACTACTTAAACAGTTCACGCAGAGGCGGTTTTGCTTAACAAGTAAATAGCGCTCATGGGGGGTTTTACTAAGAAAAACAGAGCAATTATAAATGGAATGTGCGGTATTACATACGCCACAATTTTGTATATTACCTGTATTAGTATTATTATTAGAGGTATTAGTAAAAAAAGAGTTGGTATAATTACCATTTGTACGAGAATTTGCCTTATTTTGGCGGTTACTAGTAAAATTCTTGTTATTATTATTACTAGAACTCGATCCAACATTTTTTGACTTATCTTCTTGGAAAAAATTTAATGTATCCAATACTTTGCATCGATTATTTAAAAACACTTTTAACTATATGTATAATTGGGCATATCGAATTTTGCATGTTCCATCTCAAACCTCTGAAGGGTATCAGAATCAATTTTTAAAAGAAGTAGGTTAAAAAGCAAAAAATCCCATTCTGTGGTAGGAAAATTCAATAATTTTAAGGCTTCGACGTTCTCACTAAATTCGTCCACTAAACCACGCAATGCTCGATTTGAAAGGGTAGAGATTTTAGGCAAATTTATAATCTCATTAAAATAAGTCGTGGCTAATAGCCTCTTATTATCATACCTCTTTATCAACGTGTCATAAGCAATAGCGTAGTTATCGTCCGTGATGGGGATATTTTTTAATAAGCTAAGCGGTTCCTCACTTACAAAAGTAAGAAGCAGCTGGAATTTTTGTGAAGAAGAAAAATGATTTACATTATGTATCGAACTTTTAAATAAGTTAAATTGATTGTGAGCTACTGGTGATGGTGGATTTTACGCACAATTCGTTAAAAATGCATTTAATTGAAAAATACTGATCATCAACCTCAGTCCGAATTTTGTCATGCTCTTCTAATTGGGTCTCAGTGACCTTTTTTTCAGAAACTAATTCTAAATGAATCTTATCAAAATCGGCATAAGTCGATTCCAAAGAAGTATATCGAATTTTGAAATCCTTTATTTTGTCAGGGTCAGCTGTGGCCTTATAGTTCCTTAATCCTTTTAATAAAAACACTTCGTTTATTTGTTCTTGCCATAGTACCTTCAGCCATTATCACAAAGTATTTTTTAAGAAAATATTAAATACGAGGAAAAAAAAACAATAATTTTAACCCGCAAAATAAATTATCTAATAAAATATGTCCTCTATAAGCCACCAAATACCACAATCAATACCTATAAAACCAAAAAACAGTTTAAAAATTAATTTGGAATGTATCAAAAAAAAGTTTAACACGTAAGTTCCTTATCTATTTTCTTTTAAATCTCGTTTTATTTTATGCAAGGATATTCCTACATGCATTCTGCATTTAATTATTTCAAAAACCTTTAAGGTAATTTAAAAATAATTATTTTAATTTTTTAATATTTGGTTCAAAAATTTAAATCCGGCTCGAAGGACCAATGAAAAGAAACCAAGTTTCGGGATCCTTTTTAGTGGATCGCGGGTAAAACAATTAATGTTTATAACAAAATCTAAGAATAAAAGCAATAGAAAAAGAACACTAAAATCGGAGATGAGCCCCCAAATTAATAGTAAAATGGCCTACCTTATTTGGCGTCAGAAATGGTAAGGGAGTCGGCACCTCGAGCGCTCAGCTGCCTCCTTTCTCCGTCGCTTATGGAGAGTGGGGGTTTACCATCGCACGATTTATAGCGATCGCGCGCGGGATTGACCAAAAACTAAAACCCAAGGGCTCAACTTTCATGTATCATATTTAATAATAACACGTAAATTAATAATTAACATTATCCACTTGATTATTGGTAAAAATATGACAAAAAATATTATTTATGTCGGAATAAAAAAAATAAAAATAAATAATTCTATATGGAAAGGTTCCAACAATTTACTTAAAAGTGAACACCAATTTTGATTGAAATCGAACAAACTAAATCTTTTTACCCTCCACTTCCCTCGTTAGAGGGAGGTGGGTTGGGTGGAGAACGAAACTGCGTTCTAAAATTAACTACTAAATAATTCAAGTGCATAATAAAAGAATTTTCTATCCTATAGGAGATCCATGGAACAACAATGAGAATAGTCACTAGCGACGATTGGCACATCAGAATCCTAAAATGCGGTCCTCCGCAGTTTCGCAACGTCTATACGCAACCATTGTCTCAACGCTACCTGGATGTTCTTCAGTCTAATTGATCTATTCTCACAAAATGTAGAATTTTGCCGTCCACGTATTTTACCTATTTTTAATGTATTTCTATATAGAAGATGGAAGTGTTTATTTTAGTCATGTGATGAAATCTGTATATATAATAAATCTTTAGAGAGGCCATTTCTGCACATTAATTTTTTTTTTGATTTTCTGTTAAGGCGTCTAACCAAACCATATGGGTACTAAAAATCCAATTTTTAGAATATTTGTATGGTTATTTATCGGTCTAACTGTTTGTTTTGTTTCAGTATCACGCAAAAACCACTAAACGGATTTTGATGAGAGTTTCACTACTAGAGCCCTTGGGGTTGTGGGCTTTATTTCATCAAATTTTAGGGTCGTTTAAAGCAAGAAAAATGGAAAAAAGGGTAAAATCGCAGGTTATGCTACAGTATCTTCAGTTACTAGTTTATGTAATAAGTAAGACCTATTAGGTAACTTGTTATTACTGTTGTACATTTTTGGTTCTTCTAGAGATTTATTATATGTATAAATTTCGTCACATAGTTAAAAATTAATAGTTCTATATCTATCTAGAAATACATTAAAAACAGGTAAATTATGTGGGCAGCATAATTCGAGATTTTGTGAGAATAGGACCTAAAGGCATCAAAGTAAAGTTCAAATAATGTCCGTTATTTATTTTTTATTATTTATTAACACCTGTAAAAATTGTCAAGCCGTTTTTAGAGTATTTTATCATACGATCCAACCCGATACAACCCAATTATAGTAAAATATAAAAAAAATCGATCAGCAGTTTAATGAGTGGAAGTAGTAAGAAGGCTTATAATAAACGCTTTAAAAAAAAGTGCGTGAGCCGAGGTGTTGCGTGATGAATTTGGGGGTGGCAAAGAGAAAAAAATGTTATTATTGCAATTTACGGAAAGCTTAAAGTCATATGTTAAAAATTTCAATAGAAAAGTTGTAGACCGTATAAAATCTACAACTTTTGTAAATGTCACTTTATAACATTATCTCAAAATTTTCAAGAAAAATGCTTTTTTTAAATTTTTGCATTTTCGCAAAACTTGGTAAATGTTTAGTCCTCTAGGTCTGGAATAACCACAATTTTTTTATTGCAAAACCCCATCTTAATAATTGATAATTTTTTGCATTTTTATCGAGAATTTGAAGATTATGTGGAATGTGACATCTGCAAGAGTTGTAGATTTTTGCACGGTCTTCAATTTTTGTATTGAAGTTCTTATTATATGATGTTAAGTTTTGCGAGAAACTGCAATAATACCACTTTTCTCCCCCGCATTTTTTTTAATGTTCAATATAAACCCCTTTACTATTTAAATTCATTAAACTGCTGTTAAAAATGTATTTTTTCCCTTAAGATGTGTTAATCCGTTCGGTCTAAATCTAATTAGATATACATGTAGATATACTTGAAACCCTTATTTTAGGGGTCGAAAGCTCTTGCTCTTATTTAACTTGTCGATGGTTCCTTACGTGGAAAATATCTGAAATCTATGTTCCTAACTTAATAAGCGTAAAAGCGTTACTTTGTGGAACACGGTCATTAAGAATTACATTAAATACTCCACACCTTCTTAATTAGTGAGAAGGTTGTAGTTTGTTCTCAGTTATCCTTTAAAACGTGTTACCATATACACCTCACTTTAAGTTAGACTAAAAACATTGTTTACTAAAAGCATAGTTGTTTGAAGCAAAAAAGTATATTTAGATTCCATAATGATCCTAACATGTTAGACGGGGGGAGATTGATTTAACGCAATTTAAATTTGGTCCATTAACTTTCTATAAAGAACCTTAAAAGCCAAGAAGAAACATCATCTTAAAACATAATATGTTTGGCGAAACTTTCGTGAATTTGTAACGTTTTCGCTTAGTTTTTATTTTGATATAAAAATAGGAATAGAAATTTGACTCTTATGGAACCGTTCACCAAGTTAGGCAAGCAGGAGCTTCTCCATGTTTTTGGTAGATGATTCTTGTTTCATATTAACATCTTTCCCATTATAGCCCTCATCACTTTAAACCAGCTAAAATAATAGAAACGAATTTATTGATTTTAGGATTTCACATCACCTTTGGAGATGTTTGGCATTTAATTTCGCAAATTGGTCACTAATTTGGTTTTAGTTTTTTAATAATTTAGCTCTTAAAAACAATCGTTTAAAAAGTTATGCTTCTTAAATGAGACCAGGCAAATCCATAGAAATGCATTTATTGATTTTAGGATTTCATAACACCTGCGGAAATAAACAAAAAACAAAAAAGGAAGTTAAAAAACCTCCACATTAGATATTAGATATAAGAAACTAAAAAACAAAAGATTAAAAGATCTCGGGTGGAAGACAACGAAAATTCAAACTTGGATGAGCATCCCACAAGGCACACACAAAGGACCAAAGCGAAAAGAAAAAATGATCAAACGATGTTTCGCCCTGAATAACTAGCGTGGGCTCAGCAGTAGTTTAATTGGTCACCCTCCACTATACATTACTAAACACCATCATACACTTTGATTTCCAACCTTGAACCACTCACAAATAGGCATCGTTCCGCACTGGTAGTTAAAAAATCTCCATATAAGTTATCTTAACCGAAAAGAAACTAAAACACAAAAGATCAAAAGATCTCGGGTGGAAAACAACGAAAATTCAAACTTGGATGAGAATCCCACAAGGAACACACAAAGGACCAAAGCGAATGATCTTTTGTTTTCTAGTTTCTTTTCGGTTGAAGTAACCGATATGGATGGAATGGAGGGAAAGCTCGCTATTCATTGATTTTGTTATTTATTCACCCTCGCTAAATCGCTTTTTTGAATTCTATTTTCTACCTTTTTCGTAAAAATCTCAGAAATTTGAAATGACTATAATTGAGTAAGTTTTAGACCCACCGCGAACTATAATACATCGATATGATCGTGGAACCATTTTGAATCGATTGAGACTATTTTCATTGAAAAAGAAGTTGCAAAAATATGTTGCCTTTTATACTTATGGCTTTTAAGCGGATCCCAGTGACGATCACACGCTCGGCCCAAAGGTAAATTTCGATTCTAAGCGTTGTGATTGGACTATGGATTTAATATAAATATAAGAGCCAGTTTTACCAAACTGGTCAATCCCAAAGTAACTTTTCGCGCGTTAAGTTTTTTCTTTGTTTTTTGAAGTAAGCAAAAAACTTGTTTATTAGTGGTTTTTCTACACGATGTAGCATTCTGTGTACTTTAACTTAACTTATAAACATGTTTAAAAGCTTAAAACAACTAAAGATAGTGATAGTGAAGTGACATAAAACCAAGAATTTAAACATTACTAAACCTCAACTAGAAACCAGTGTCGTAAGTAGTGAACATAGTAGCTACTTAGCCCGGTAAGCGTAGGAATTGACTTTTTGATATTTGTCGTCACTTAAATTCACTTTTCTTCGCAACAATGATAATTTTTTAATTTTTGCACTACACAGTCGGAAGTTCCATCTTTTTAGAAAACTTACTACGATTGGATTTTGGATTTCAAGCACTAGAAGGGGCTTTTAAAGGGATTGTTGCCTATAGACATTAAGACAATAAGACTTTAACCAGTGTTTAATTGCATTTCGCACTTGAGAACTTTATGAATAATACCATTTAAGGGGCCCTCTCACTAGCGTGTGAGAAAGACATTTTCGTTATTATAAGTTTACTCTTCAAGCGAATTTCAAAAATTTTTCTTAAAATCAATGTTTACTTTTTGGACTTTGGAATTTTTTTAAACTTTTCTTCAGTTACCAATGTTTACCTTTTGAACTTAAATTTTTTTTTTAAATAATATTTTTTAATTAGACTTAAGAAAAATTTTTAAAATAAAAATTTTTCAAAAGTTTTTCTTTTTTAAATAAATGTTTACCTTTTGGACTTTGTCAAAATTATTTAAAATTTTTTAAGTAAAATAAGATTTTAATACTTGGGAATTTTTTCGTTTAAGGACTGACTCTTAGCCATCAGGTTAAATTTTTATTTTTGTTTTTGTTTATACCATAGATAATAACTAAACATTATTAACTAGTGGATTATTTTAAAATTTATTAGTACTTGTAACGAAGTTACTATATTTATGGAATTTAAATTTTAGTTCAGGCAGCATAAGCGGTTAAAATATTAGGTATTTTCTTGTCCTATACATTTGGCAGGTTATTTTCATAGATCAGCAACTGCCCCGGTTAAATAATAATCATTTCCTAGTCATACACCTTAGGTATTACTCCTGGTCATAAATAAAAAATAATTGCTAGTCAATTTCTCGGAGAATCTTGAGAAATGTCATATGTGTGCTAACACTTAGCGAGGGCAATATGTAGCCTTAACTAGTCAATCCTTTTACTTTGTTTTGATGCTCAAATATGGTCTGTGTTGTGTGGAAAGAAAGTAATGATGATGAACCAAAAATCTCCCAGTTGTATACTGTTTTTCCGAGTTTTCCGTTTTGACTTTTCACTATTGTTTGTGGCAGTTTTGCACCCAGATACAGAAAAGATACCAGGAAATATCATGCTAGATTTGGCCTTTACTGTACACTAAGTTACAGTTGAAATGCTGTTTGATTTTCCTGTGAAAACTCTGATTTTCCCACACATAAGTTTTACATTTAATTCTTCCAAAAATACTAATCTTTTCCACAAATAAAGGTTTTCCCACAAATAAAGGTAACAGAACTAGTAAAATGGCTTGCCTACTTGCACACACATATGAATTTTCCTGAATTTCCCGCTGAAAAGCTTGATTTTCCATATCTGTTTTCGGTTTTCACTTCGGGTGTTTCCGTGGCTAAATATCAGTACCAAACTACGTTTTTTTTGGTGGAGAACATTTTACTATAAATTGCCGGTTCCCCCAATCAAGAAAGATAGTCGATATACAGTACTTGTACTAGTACGACCACAACAAATTTTAGGCTTATAAACCGCCAGGCGATATTCCGCCGCTTTTTCTTTACCTTACCAGCCCTACAAGCGATAATTCCGATCCCACCGCTTCAGCCGCCAGTTTTTGTCAAGCTTACCGAACGAGACCGCAAGTGTTCATTTCACCAGGTAAACCTTAAACCTCCGTTTAACTTTCTGCTCTGAACCCGCGAACGGGATATATTTTTGGTAAAAGTAATCACTACTGTTTGAACTAGTTTTAGTTTGTTAGTGCAAATAAATCCTACTTGGACTAATCCGTAATTCGGGAGGCAAGTAGTAGCAAGAACTATTGTTTGGACTAATCTGTAATTCGGGAGGCAAGCAATAGTTTTTATTTTTATTTGTACAGATAATTACAACTTGAACTAAGCCGCACATCAGGAGGCAAGTAGTAATACGAACTATTGTTTGAACCAGTTTTAGTTTTTTGGCGCACATAAATAATACTGGGACTAAGCCGTACCTCGGGAGGCAAGTAGTAGCAAGATCTATTGTTTGGACTAAGCCGTATCTCGGGAGGCAAGCAATAGTTTTTATTTTATTTGTGCCGATAATTACAACTTGGAACATCGACCGGCAACGCGTCTTTAGAATATCACCGTAATAAAATTCTCCTATAAAACCTAGGTGGTTTTGATTCCGCAGACAAATCTTACCGGTATAACTGTTATTTTCTTTTTCTCAAGCCACTAACGTTGGCCGGTATCAATAGAACATAATAATCACAGTGAGCCCGGGGTCATAAGGAGAGTGGTTTCTTTGAGAAGACAAAGGAGCCCACAAAACGTGCCGTCATTCCATAATTTGGTAATTTGCCCGTGTCGTCGCAAAAACGGTCCGTTTCGTTGGTTCATGCGAGTTCCGGGGCGCGTTCACAAACCTCGTCTTAGTATTACACCGCCGTTTATCGAACATAAAAGTAACAGAGCATAAGGTTCCGTATTTACATGCTGCCTGGTGCTGAGTTAGCTTGCTATTCCTTACCCGCTTTATTTTGCTTACGCATGTAGTCGCCTTTTAGTCGCATCCGCTTTATATTTTATGCATCCCCGTCCGCTATGCCTGTTTTACCCGCTTTCTATTATTTATTTTAATTTAAGCTTTCTAGGGGAAATATTAAAAGGGGTTGTTTAGTTTAGTTTCTAGAAATAAATATTACCATTGCCAAGATATGTTGTAAATTATAAAAACACAAAACACGAAATAAATGAGCTTTATTTTTATTAAACTTGGTATTTGTTTCTAGGCTACATTTCTTAGCCTACTTACCTGGATTCCTTTACTGTATAAAAGCTTGCCCGAGAGGCAAAGGGGATTCCAAGCCATTTTCATTTCTTGGAGTGGCGCTCGAGGCAAATTTCTATCCGTTTTTCAATAAAATACATAATTGACAGAATTGAGAGGAAACCCTGCGTACCAAGCTAAGGGGAATTTTCTCACCTAGGGAAACCACCCCTTACATACTTATTTAATTCGGTAATTCATTCAATTCAATTGTTTCAAAGCGTCTGGCACGGGGATATACACCAGGCAGGCAGAAGGCGTGGGCACTCTCAGTCGGTTGACTAATATTTTGTCAGTTTCGGTAAAATAAAACCAACATCGGTGGCTTGCATAAACTCCGGCTTCGGTAATAACCCTCGGTAGTCAATACGCTTAGCAATTTTTCGGCTTTCAAATAATATACCTTTCGGCTTTTCTAACACATCTTTAGAAATTTCTAGCATTTTTACCGTGATAGCGTTTCCATGGATTTTCGGCTCGCTATCTTTATTATTTCAAACACTTTAAAACTAATTTGCACTTTTAAATCTTTAAAGTTTTTGGAGTTTAATTCAGTAGTAAAATTTGTTGTTCTTTTGTCAAACGCTTCGTAAATAGCCTGATCCTTTGGTGACATCAATTATACAGGGCACAAATAAAATATTTAATATTTCTTTGAGGTTTAATTTCTCGTTGTTATTATTTGTTAAGAAGGCAAATAATACACAACAACAACATAACGCTTCAACCGCCACTCTTCGTATGAATCCAGTGGGTTTCGTGGAAGAACCTTCCACTGGCATCCCTGATAACTTAGATTCTAATTTTACAATACATCCCCATACCACTGATTCATATGGCGCTCAGCACCAGCGTCCGCACCGACGTCCGAAGGATATTGGCTTAGAAACCAAATGGTATCGCACGGACAGTCGAACGGAAGCGGGGCGATAGGACGAAACTCTGCCCTACCTACGCCACTGAAAAAGACAACGCTATAAAATATTTATGTAATGCATTACAATACGGCAAACCTGGAATATTTTTTTAAAACCATCTAAATCAAATTTAAATATTTTTTTGTCTACGCCAAGTTGGTCTTCCCCACTGAGAGTTTTACCTAGAAACATTCGTAACCTCCAAAATCTACAGAAATATCTAAAATAAGAAGAATGACCGTATTAAGAAAATAAAAATATCTAACGCATAAATTATGGTAGTTATAAGTTCTTATTTTACGAGTATAATTAAAACTCTGGTAAAAACATTATCTTCGTTGGTTTGATAAGAGAATGTGTTGCCTTAACGCGACGAGGGTTTTACTAGGCCCCACCACATCAAAAATGTCGTAAACCAGATCTTGTAATACGTTTGCAATGTTAGTGCAAGCTGGTTTGTTAGAAAATTTTAACAAAATTAGCCAGATTGATTCTAAGCTCTCCCTCACCCTCACTAAATCCCTTTTTAAATTTAACTCTAGAGCTTAGGATTTCTGTAAAGATAATTATATCTGTCTCCGTAGAGACGCTTAATTTATCTTCAAATTGAAGGTACATCTGCCGATTCTGCAATTTGTCAGATGGTTGTCTTTTACATGAATCCTGTGTCATATTTTTCCATCATCATTTCATCTCCTAATTCCTAGCACCGTACTGATGAGCACCACAAGTGCGAAATCTCGATCTACGGTTACCATTACCTTTTTTGAGGAAAAGCTCGCTATTCATTGATTTTGACAATAATTAATTTTAAAAAATCCACAAAACTACAGAGGGGCAGACAATTTCAAACCATGCAGCATTAACCTACCTCAAATAAAGCTACATATTTTTGACGGACGCTACGAAGAATGGACTACGTTCAGAGATATGTTTCAAAGAATACTGTATGAGAACCGAACCTTTTCAAGCATAGAAAAAATGCAATATCTAAAAACTCACCTAAAAAAAGAAGCAACAACTACAGATGTCCCAAAACAACTACAGTACAAGCTGGGACATATTAAGCAGTAAATACAGCAATGATCGACTGTTAGTTACAAAACTAATAAGCAAAATTTTGGATATCCCACCGATAATGCAAGAATCAACTCAAAAGCTCAAACAACTTCAGGATACAATTGTTGAGTGCTTCGAAGCAATAAATAACCTGAATGTGGAGACAGCTTCATGGGGACCTATAATTAACGAAATAATAAACAGAAAATGGAACTCGAAGACAAACAGGATCTACGAACAATCCCTAGAAGAACCACATGAGAAGATCGTTTTTGTGAAGAGCACTATGAATCCAACATAATTGGAAATAATGATGGTACCTATACGGTTCGCATTCCATTTAAGCCGCAACTTAAGGAATTAGAATCTTCAAAGTCACGAGCAGTAGCCAGGTTATTGCAAATAGAGAAACGATTTAAAAGAGATAGTAGGCTAGACACAGAGTATCAAGCATTTATGCAAGAATATCTAAACTTGAGGCATATGACAACCTCACCATTAAACGAAAAGACTAAGAATTACTATATGCTTCACCAACCAGTCATTAGAGAATCTAGCACCACGATTAAACTAAGAGTAGAATTTGACGCATCATCCAAGACTTCAACAGGCATCGCCTAAACGATTCGATGAACACCGGATCTAAATTACAACATGAATTTTTTGACATACTACTGAGGTAGAAAACACACAAAGTAGCACTTACAGGAGATATTGAGAAAACCTATAGGCAAATTAAAATACATTAAGAAGATCAGGTTTACCAGAAAATACTATGGCGATTCAACAAAACACAGCCGATCCAAGAATTTTACTTTTCACCACGATAACTTACGGAACAAACGCAGCACCATATTTAGACGTGAAAACAATCATTAGGTTCGCAGAGGATGAGAAATTAAGATTTCCAAATGCAGCGCAAGTAGCAAAAAGAGACTTTTACTTAGATGATATATTATTATTTATATCGAGAGGAATGAAACCATCAAAACTCAAAAAGTTTAAAATATGGTGGCAAGGTCCAGAGTGCTTAGAATAATTTTCAATTATGGAACATCTTAACAAAACCATTTTACAAACTAACGAAGAAATCAAACTGTGTCATACTATAGTTATCAGAAAGAACGACGTAGATGAAGAAAGGATCAACAGGTTTTCATAACTAACAAAACTGATGCGTGTTATAGCTTACTGCCAAATATTCATAAGATACTGCAAAAAAAATATGCGAACAAGGAACGACTTTCAGTCGACGAACTTAGAAATGCGCTGCACGCAGCAGTAAAAATAGAGCAAGAAATACAGTTTTACGACATCATCAAGACGCTTCAAAACTTCAATTCTGCGAGTCGGGGAAGGCTAAGCCATTCGCATCTAACTTATAATACAAAACACCCCATGATTTTTCCATACAAAAGTCAACTAACAGAACTCGTGATCCTAGATGCTCATAACAATACATTACATGGAAGAAATCATATTATTTTAGCATATACAAGAAGACAGTTTTGGATAATAAATGGACACCCGCGGTTAAAAATATAGTCAGAAAATGTTAAGGCATGCACAGCCAAGTAACTAATGGGAGAACTACCAGAAGTCCGAGATACACCATCCTAGCAATTTCTGAACATTGGAGTCGATGATGCAGGACCGATCAAATTATAACCAAAGGCCGAGGCTATAAATCATACAAGGGATACATAGCCATTTTCGTTTTTCTTGCCACCAAAGCTATACATTTAGAAATTGTGAGCGACATGTCAACATTATACATTTTATATATATATATATATATATTATATACATTTTAAGCAGCATTTCGCCGATTCATATTCAGAAGAGGTAGCTGTCAAAACATGTACAGCAACAATGGTACAAATTTTATAGGAGCCAGCAAAATCCTTCATAACGAAATCGACACAACAATCAAAAGCAACAATGTTCAAGATCAATTATTTTCTTGGGGTACATGATGGTATTTTATACCCCCATCAGCACCGCACTTTGGTGACCTGTGGGAAGCTGGTGTAAAATCAATGAAACATCATTTAAGAAATCTAGCACATTAAATAGAGAGACCCTTATGTATCTTGTCAAATGAACTAAAGGACATAGAATTGTTAACCCCAGGACTATTTCTTATCGGAAGACCGCTAGTGGAACCACCAAATCCTATCACCATGAATATAAACACGAACCTGTAACGAAAGAATTTTGGAAATGTTGGACATCCGACTATTTAAATCAGCTACACCAACGGTACAAATGGAAAACTGCTCAAAGTTCGCTGGCAAGAATAACAGACACTTACTCAGCCAGAAACAGCCAGGACGTCAGAGTGGTGACAGTACAAAGATCTAACCAACAGCATTTTAAATAACAAATTCACAAATTAATACCACTACCCACCGAACAAACGGAAGAAGTTAAATCTAAAGCCAGTCGACAGAGAACCATAAAAATCTGTGGAGAACAACCATCACAGCTATTTTATTTCTTACAACAATCAGAAAAACAGCAGCGAATAACTACAACATCACTTATCTAAAGCCAGGATTTTAAGAAGAACATGTTGGTCAATCAAGTACAGATCGAGGGACACTAAGAATGGAAGTTTAACTAGACAGGGCAAAGCTTTAGAACACCCTCAACATTCACAAATCGATTAACCAAATGAAGAGCCTCTGTGATAGGGCCAAGCAACTATCATTAAACAATTATTGTTCATTGCTAATTCAGCATCTTAGAGAAAATGAAGCACAAATAAACGAAGGCATACAAACTTTTGCACCTCGGCGCTTAAGAAAAGGTTGAGTTGGAAAAGTGCTCACATCATTGTTTGGTGTCAACGACGAGGTATACATGGATATAAACAACTTAGAGAAGAATCAAAAAGAATTAATTCAAGCATCCAACCAGCAAACAAAATTTAAAAACAGAGAAACGAATCAACAAACAACTGTACCGATTTCAAGAAAAATTAAATGAAGCAATAACCGCTATCACTGAAATGGATGTTTAATACAAGAAGACACATGCGAACGAACTAAACATTTATACGATCAACGCCTATCAAATCATATCAAACTATGTTGATGAAGTCACAGACTACCAAAAACGGATACTGAATATTCACTATCATCGAGACCACATCTTTGAGTTTATGCCACCACATAAGGTTCAAGACAACATTCGATCCATATCCAAAAAACTCCCATCGAACCTAATAATTATCTCACAGCCAGTACTAAAAACAATTATAAGTCGCAGCGAGTCATTCATTTATTTATCATTACTGAAGTAAACGAGTATCGTCTAATTCGATCCACATCAATTCCACACAAAATTACCCATCATAATGTGATATCGATACAACCAATCAAATCACAGCTGTAGATTATAACGCTCAAATATACTTTCAATTAAATGACGTCGACCTGAAAGATTGTCCCAAAATTCAAAAATATATTTTTATATATCCTCCGCCCACTACCAAAATTGTCTTATAGACGAAATAAAACTAACTACACCTAATGCATGGATGTGATATCGAGAGCAGTGAAAATAGCATTAATTTACAACGAATTTCGAGAAGAAGTCACTCTAAATCTAACAGGCATAATAAGGATATCTCAAAACTGCATTATAAAATCAAACAAAAACATCCTCACTCCCAAACGACCAGAAACACTTAGCGTCTTAGGACACAGTACTCAACCTGTAGATATTAATATCACGGACCATAATACGACGTCCAGCTAGTCGACCCGATCTATAGACGAGCCGGTCATAAATATTAACAGCAACAACCAAGTGAATCAACTGTATAATGAAGAAACAAACATTAGTCATTAATTATGAGAATCAAAATGAAATCCAATTCATCATCATTTAATCATAACAAATAAAACCATAACAGCAATATTTTTTATCACGGCGATAATCAAGACATTGTTATGGGTCAAACAAAAGTCAACAACCCAGAATACAAACAGTAACCAGAAGCGACGATACGCGACTGAGCAAGACAGCAGTCACACTGCAACTACTTCGACTATATATACTATACGATGATCCACCATCCGCAACGTTGGCCGGGCAGAATGTCTAATCTCCAAAAAATTGGACATAAATTAAAAAATTAGAAGTTTGAAATTAGCATTAAAATAATAAAAAGAGAACACACACAAAAATCATATGTTATACAGCGGACGAGATCAGAACGTGGATATCGCAAGGTTGCAGTGTCAGCGAATTCTGTCAGAAGCATAGTGTGTTTACTTATTTTATTTTAAAAGCATTATTTTTCAAAATAATATAAAAAGACTGCATTTATCGTAGTAAAATTATTATCTAACCATCGTCGGTAGTAATCACTTCAACTCCACGACAAACTTATAAAATAAAATTATAAAAAATAGCAACCAAAAGGCCGCTATTTTCACCAACCACCCGAACACTGTTTCAATCCCATGCTGAACGTAACTAAACTATTATTTAAATTTAATGAATGAATATTACTCGGTTTTGAAAGTGCAAGCATAGTGAATAAAAAAAAGTTACTAAATAAAAATTTTACAACCAGGTAGCTACTTTCGGAGTCGGAGTATATTAAATTTAAGAAAAAAAAGTTATTTGAATCAAATTTAAAATTTTGAAAAAATTAAATTTTGAAAAGTTAGAAAAATTTTGAAACCGTCAAATAAAAATTACAAATTTTTCTCCTCAGGAATATTATCCATTAATAGAAAATGAACTTTATAATAGCGAAGCGCGCCTTGATTATAAAGTACATTTCATACATCTTGCTATAAACGGCAACAAAATTAACTACCTAAGATATGCTGACGATACTGTCATAATTGCGGACACGCTGTAGGGTCTGCAAGAGTGAAACTACTGATGAGCCCACGCTGGTTACCCAGGGCGAAACATCGTTTAATCATTTCTCTTTTCGCTTTGATCTTTTGTGTGTTTCTTGTGGGATGCTCATCCAAGTTTGAATTTCCGTTATCTCCACCCAAGATCTTTTGATCTTTTGTTTCTTAGTTTCTTTTCGGTTGAAGTAACTGATTTGGAGGTTTTTTAACTTCTTTTTTGTTTTAATTGCCTTAGGAGCATAATCCTACTGGAACTGTTAACACGCCAGGACGAATTAGTATCAGGTAACTTGGATAAGTACCAGTGCGGAACGATACCTATTTGTGAGTGGTTCAAGGTTGGAAATCAAAGTTTATGATGGTGTTTAATAATGTATAATAGAGGGTAACCAGTGAAACTACTGATGAGCCCACGCTGGTTACCCAGGGCGAAACATCGTTTAATCCTTTCGCTTTGATCTTTTGTGTGTTCCTTGTGGGATGCTCTGGTTTTCGTTATTTCCACCCAAGATCTTTTGACCTTTTGTTTTTTAGTTTATTTTCACTTGAAGTAACTGATTTGGAGGTCTTTTAACTTCTTTTTTGTTTTAATTACCTTAGGAGCATGATTCTACTGGAAATATTAACACGCCAGGACAAATTCGTATCAGGTAACTTGGATAAGTACCAGTGCGGAATGATGCCTATTTGTGAGTGGTTCAAGGTTGGAAATCAAAGTGTATAATGGTGTTTAATGATGTATAGTGGAGGGTGAGCAGTGAAACTACTGATGAGCCCACGCTGGTTACCCAGAGCGAAACATCGTTTAATCATTTCTCTTTTCGCTTTGATCTTTTGTGTGTTCCTTGTGGCATGCTCATCCAAGTTTGAATTTTCGTTATTTCCAGCCAAGATCTTTTGATCTTTTGTCTGTAAGAGTTGTTGGATCACGTTGCAGTAAAAAGCCTGCAATTTGGGCTTAACTTGAATGTTGGCAAAATAAAATGATAATTATAGCCAATTTTTTTTTTTAATTCCAAATTTTATTCAAATGACTTTTCTTTCTCAAATTAAATATACTCCTACTCCAAAAGTAGCTACCCGGTTGTAGTTTTTATTTTGTATTTTTTTTAAAGCACTATGCTTGCCTTTTCAAAACTGAGTCAATATTCATTCATTAAATTTAATTAATAGATTAATTGCGATCAGCGCGGCATTGAAACACAACACACACATTACAAGATCTGGTTTTTACGACATTTATGATATGGTGGGGCCTACTAATACCCCCGTCCCGTTAAGGCAACACATTCTTTTATCAAACCAACGAAAATAATTGATCATTTTACCCGTAAAGTAGGTACTAAGTACAATTTATGCTTTAGATATTTTTATTTTCTTAATGCGGTTATTTTTCTTATTTTGGATATTTCTGGTGATTTTCGAAGTTACGAATGTTTCTGGGTAGAAACAAAAACGTGAGTATGAGCCTTTTTAATCGATGAGGTAGAACGACTTGTCCAATCCAAAAAAAAATATTTAAATTTGGTTTAGGTGGTTTTTGAAAAAAATTCCAGGGTTGCCGTTTTGTAATGCATTACATACTTTATATTTTATAATTAATTAATAAATTAGGGTGGGAGGAGGGGGTTGGAGGAACGAAAAGTGATTAATTTAGGGTCGGCAATAGCATTTTAAGTATATTTACATCAATTCCAAGTAATTTCTCTATGACCTATATCATTTTCTAAAAGAAGAACTTATTTAGAATAATCTATTTCAAGAAAAATACTTTACTACTTAAGCTAGAACTATTAACATATGGGCAAAAATGTTTAACGGAATATTTCATTTGTTTCTGGTTTTGTTCACAAAATTGCAATTTTTTTATACAAATGTGGTAACGTAAACAATCACACTAAATACCCATACATTTCTCAATACAATAGATTATTTGGAAACCACTTTAAAATAATTGAGATTTTCTTTTCGCGCAAAACATAAAAAAATCAAAAAGCTCAAAATTTTTCATTTGTGCTCAAATACTTCCCCAAGCTTAAATTAAAAAAAAAAGTAAACTTCGAGTAATTTTAAGATCCTGAAAATAAAATACAAGAAAAAAAACCGGGAACACTGGGGAAACCGACCGTAACCAGAAAATACTTTATGGATCTAGTATTCTAAAAAAGTATGTTTGTTAAGTAATTTAAAGCTTGCGTTATCCTATTCCTTGTCTTTGTATCTCCTTCTTCTTGCATTAAGTATAATCAAGAATGGCTAGATTTCCCGGGAGAGGATACATAGTCTATTCTGGTGCAAAATTTAGGATTCCGTTACACCGCTAACTGAACTGAAAATAAAATTAATGTCTTATACACTGGTCAACAAGTAAAATTATAAGCCTTGATTTATTATGTAAGTTTAGATAAATTGGTGCTGAGTTGTGTAAGTAATATTTATTCAAGGTGTTACTGATTTCCCTTCTGCTCATTAATCAGCGAGGGATCGCACATCAAGATTTTGATTATAATTATTAACCAAATTCGTCGGTTTTACTGAATTTCGTTGCTCTTTATGTCTCTCTGGCCGTCTGACGCACACCGTATGAAGTATTTTATTTTTATTTTCTTATATCGTGTTACGGTAAAACTCACGTGTTACGTACCTATTTTAATATCACTAAAATTTGTAAAAAAAATAATCTAAATTTAATTTAAAATTTTGTAAAAATGGAGCATTTAAACTTATTAGGGCTTTACATTTGGTTTTGAAAGAACTCATCTGGGATAACTTTATTGAAAATTGGGTAATTTTCTGTTAGTGTATTGGAAAAAGATAGCTAGAAATTTGTTTGTAAACATAGATTCCTAACCTAGAAAAAATGCAGCTAAGAATGTCAAACTAGGTGTAAACAATATTATTGTGTATTTTTGTAAATGGACTGAGTAAAAATTTTGTGAAATATTTAACAACCAAGGCAGAAAGTGGATATTTTAAAAATTCTAGAATTATCCAATGTCAGTGCTTTTCCTTAAAAAGAATTAACCGTCTACGTCTTGGAGACTCACAAATCCTCAAAGAAATGGCATAAAAAACTGTTTTTTTTTAAATCTCGACTGCTATTGGTCCAACAATTTTAGGTAGGAAACACCGATTTCTAACTTGAAACCTTCTTTTTTTGGTACAGCACTAAAAAACGCAAGTCATTTTATATGATGTTCTAAAAAATTTCTAAATTTGACCACTTATGGTTAATTTTTTTTTTAATTCCTTTGGGAATTAATTACAATAATGTGGAAAATATTTTGATTTAGTTTTTTTATTCATTTTTATTTTATTTAGTTATGCTCGGGGAACTTTTATGGCAACCAATTTTTTTTTTGTTAACATTAATTTTTATTATAAATATTTTAAAGCCTGAAAGGCTCTATTGCTTTGCACCATTTCCTATGGACTGATTGGTTGAAAAAGTGCTTCTGCTGCGTTTTCATTGAAATTATCAGCATGGTATTTGGAAACCATTACTCATATAGAGTTTCGCCTTGTGCAGTCTTTGGGTTCATCACTTACCAAAACGTTACTTAATCTGGAATTCATGGTTAGAAAGTTAGCTACACAACCAGCCATATGACCTACCTATCTTTTGTCTCCCGAAGTGCTTATTTTTACCTACCTTTTGTCTCCTTAAGGGCTTAATTTTTTTTATTTTTCTTTATGTGAATAATTGAGCAAACATCTTGGCACCAAGTTCGACTACTGTTGAAGAGACTCTGATACAGGTACGTCAAACATTTATGTTGATATTTATATTAATGTGCACTATGCATATCTTTGTGTAAATTTTGGCTAGCCAGTACAGAGTGTTTTGACGAACCCTGCTGAGTACATTGATTTTTACTTTTTATTGCCATGAAAAATCTTCTTGCCTTGCTTTATCTATCTTGTACCTCTTATCTTTTTTTTTCTTGTAAATGAGGCCTAGATTCGACTTATCAATACCTAGCAAAAAATTATTTCCTAATTTTTTTTTTTAAATAAAAATATCTATTTTTTTAAAATCACTTGCCAATTTCAGTGTGAACAATATGAGAGCATTTATTGATTTTCTGTCTTTCTAGCTTAATCAGGAATTTTCGTATTATGGTTTAACGACTACTCTAGGAGAAACCAAGCAATATCTTAATTTTCTATTTTTCCTCAGAAGGTTGTGTATTAATTTTCTGTTATAAGTTTATCTTAAATTGTGACAGTTTTTTTTATAAAAATTATAAAAATCCCTTTTAGATTTTCTGGTTAAAAAACCAATATGTTGAAGCATTTGTTAAACTTTGTCATCTCATGATTTTTATTTTGATAAATACAGTGTTTATTTTTTTTCCAACCAAAATCTTTTATTTTGCATCATCAAATTTATTTTACACACCCTACAATTTTTAAGTCATATGTTGTTTCAATTGTGAAACAAAAAAATAGTGTGTTTTGATAAAAAGTGAACGACAGTGAGAAAGAAAACATCGAAATAGGTAACAACTTTTTGGTCCATAAACAACTTTATTTTAACAAATTGACGATCAACTAAATAATGTACCAAATTGAATTTTTATTGTAACAAATAAAAATTTGTAGCCAATTGGCGCTTTTTCCAACGTGTGTTTTTGATAGTAAAACCAAAAAAAAATTGAGGAGAATTTCTTTGTTTTCGCTGTTTTTGGACTTTTTTTTCAGCATCGTTTCTGTTTCCGTGTATCTTTTTCTATTTATATGTATTTTTTTCTAGTTTCGTATATCTTTATCTATTTCCCTATATCTTTTCTTTTTCAATATCTTTTTCGATATCTTTTTGGATTTTTTTTCTATTTTTGTATTTCCTACTATCTACCTACCTACATTTTTTATCTATTTCCGTGTACCTATATATTTTTTGACATTTTTTCTTACTTTCACGTATCTTTGACTACCTTTACCTACCTTGTTATTTCTATTACGTATCTTTTTCTATCACATATCTACCTATTTTTAAAAAAATGATATTACCTTCTTTTTTTTACAAAATTTTGGTATGCAGGGTTGACAACCTGATTACAGTTTTGGGGTTTTATGTTTCACAGTCTTGGATTGCAGTTTTTGGTTCATTATGAGGATTATTAAACCAGACTTGTTAGCTTAATTTATAGTCCTATCCTATATTGTTTAGATACATTGTGGCATACTTTTTTTTGTAGGAAATGATTCCACAAAGGATGTCTACGACATCATCAAAGATGACTGTCGTTTTAACCATAAATTAATGGTGTTGAAATGGGTTTTTGGCAATAACTCTACATTCGTATAATATAGAGACGCCAAACTTGGCACAGCTTTATTAGATACATTGGAGACAAAGTACATGAAGTTTCAAAATAAAAGGTCTCATTTTGTTAAAACCAGAGGCGTACAAGTTCTAGAAATATTTTTTTAAAAAAATATGGGAAACATTATTTTTAAACCTTTCTGACTGACAGCCGCTTTGACATATGACAACATTATTTACGTTTTTGCATTAAGATTACTTCCAAATTTAAGAATTTTCATTGTGAAGTTGTGAGATATTATGCAAAGAGTATCTACAGCGTCATTTAATTTTACGGTTTAAAAAATTTTGTGTGATTTCATTTATTACCAGATTTGTTTTATTATCTACTCGCCGACATGACCAACTGACACAAGATTTGAGATACTTCTTTAAAAGTTTTATTTCAAATCTCTTGTCATTTTTAGTACCAGTGGCGTACAAATATACTAGTTTTTATTAATAAATTCATTTTACCTTATATATTCAAATATCACTCACTGACAGCCCTTTGCACATATGTCAATAAAACTAATATTTTTGCATTGAAAATAAGTTGAAATTCGAACATTTTTTGCTGAAGACAAAAAAATTTTCGTTTCGTTAGAACTCAAAAATATGATTTTTATTATTTTTTCAGTACCCTTTATTTAAAAATACTTCTGAGTGACGTAGTTTTAAGAATGTTTGCACGATTGGTCTTTTCAGATTAAAATATTATCCAACTTTAAAAATTTGTGTGGATGAGTCACAAATTACTCATACCAGCGGCGTAGGAATTTATGGAAATACTGGTGTAACTTCATGTACTAATCCTTTTTTAAATATCACTAGATGACAGAGGTTTTGACATATGTCATCCAGATTGATACTCTTGAATTAGGATTACTTTCAAATGAAATGATTAATATGGTGGAGTGGCAATATAATAACAGTATTATTGCAAGTGGCGTTAGAATTTACAGTTATTTTTTTTTCATTTTTATTATACCACCTTTTGCACAAAATATTCCTGATCGAGCTATTGGCATTTTTGCATTCAGAGTATTCTTAAATTAAAAAAAAATATAGTGGAGTGGCAAGGTCATATTACTAACAGTACCAGAGTTTAGTATTTGTTAAGGCATTCTAATTTCAAAAATATCGGACTGGCAGCGGTTATGACATATGTCATCCAAAAGGAAATTTTTGTATTGAAATCACTTAAGTTTAAAAATTAAAGTGGTAAGATATAAGTCTGGCTATATGCCGGTGGCATCAGAAACAATTATATTGTATAAATTTCATCATTACACTCTATTAAAAATTAATCCTGATCGACGCATTTTTGACAGAAGTCTGTACGATGGAGTATAGTGGAGTAACAAGGTGGCGTAGTAATTACAGGAACTTATTTTGAATTTCATTTACCTTACAATATATTTTTAAAATTCGCTGACCAACAGCGATTGTGCCAAGCACCAATCAGATTGACATTTTTTTATTGAGATTTTTTTAGGTGTAGTGGCAAGATATTAATACTGTTAATGCCAGTGGCGCCAGACTATACGCTTACACTGTTTAAATATAATCTATACTGCATTTCAAATTTATCTGTACCAATTTTTTGACACTGATAGTGATATTTCCATTTAACTTCTTTGTTCAAATGTCAGCCACCATATTGAAATTGACCCGGAGAATTCTGAGCAAACCATATAGATATCAAAAATACAATTATTATAATTTTTGTCATCACGCAAAAAGTACTGGACCGATTTGGAATTGGACTTTCACTACTACTACGATTACTTGGTCTCATGAGCCGGACATAGGCTTCATTTCATCAAAATTGGTTCACTATTTGGTACTGAGCTATTATCTTTTAGATTTGGTTAAAGGATCGATTCGTTTTTATATGTCCCGTTTTGATCAAGATTCTGATGATAGTGATTGCGATGATGACTAAATAACTCAAAGTAATGTGGTGTGTGTGTGGTGTGGTCTTTTTTGAACTTATACCTCCAGAAAGAAAGACAACAAGTCCCCCCCCTCCCGAAAGATCATCCCGTCCGAGAAGTTTTCAATCAAGTTTCAAGAATTCCGTAGTTAATTAATGCTCGTATCCACCAAAGCAAAAATTCTCCGATTAGGATTTAATCGTGATTAGTTACTAATCGATGTTTAGAATGTTGTGTTTAACATTGAAACTTTTGTTTGCCGAAACTCATTCCAAACTCCGATTAGTTTTAATCAGGATTAAAGCTTAATCGGAGAATTTTCACGTTGGTGGATATGGAAGATTTTAATACCGCGAGTGTTCTAAAAGGTTCTGTAGATTTCCTATTAGCGAGACACTGTTGCCTTGGAGTTTTCTTTTGTATTTTCCAAATGAACTCGCAGGGTCGGACAACTTTCTCAGTAGCACTTTTGTAACACCAATAACTATTAGATATTTCACATTTTGACTAAGTTACGTATACGTATTTGTTCCAAAAATTAGAAAATCTGATTGACAAACTTATAAGTTTTTAGAGTATTGGTCATTTTCTAACTTTTTACCTGATTGATAATAAGTTAAGTTATTTCCTAATGAGTTTTTCCCGAAGACATTCCGTTTAGCTCCCTTGTAAAAATGCTTGTCACATCAGTGTTCCACAAACCGTAATTTGACGAATGGAAACTTTTGAAACAGGGAATAATCTTCCCAACATTTCGGAGTAGCTGTAAGATCTTTTGATCTCACCAATCTGTTAAAATTAGTTTTAAGTTAAGCTTAGTATGCCTACCCTGTTTCAGACCTTGTGTACATAGTGTTATTTAGATTTGGCGATGAGAGTACCTAGAAATATCTTGGAGAAAATAAGAGAACTTATTCGGTTTTTTTGGTTTATGCCTATCTGTGTTTCGCAGAAAGGACTAAACCATTTTTATGGAGTGATGTACTTAAAGTAAAGACTTTAAAGTTTAAGTTATTTGCTCACACATAGTCAAAAATGACTAAGTGTCATAAGTTAGGTTAAGTTAGTGATTGTACATAGTTAGGTCTAGAGTGAACAATAATGACGAACTATAAATATTGTAAATATAAAAGTCAGTTCACACTAGGCGTACCAGCCAGGAAGTAAGTAATTCGGGTTAATAAAGTATCAGTATCAGAGTATAAAGCCTAGCTCTTTTTGGTGCCTCCACTGTAAAAGTTTCGAACCTTTTATCTGAGTATAATTCAGTGATAGGTTCTGGAATCTGATACTTATAATAAAGCATCAATAAAGTTTGTTGTTTTATTATTTTTTTTTAAATTAGTTAAGGCGGTCAGTAGGATCTGATCGGGATGGAGACAGGGGACCTCTTCCGTTCTGGCTGGGATATACAGAATTTGAGTTTTAGAGTAGCTGAGTCGATGGGGCGGTCGAATGAATGGCAATCTATCCTTTGAGACGCTGGGAAACTTAAAACACTGTCTACCAACCGCCAACGACAAGGATATTTAACGAAAAAGGGGCAAACGACTTCAGTAACTTAAACAAGTTTTGATTGTTCATTTATGCTCGTAAGAATAAAATCACACGATTATATAGGCTGTCCAAATTTTTGTCGAAAATTCTATAAAAATTATGTTAGCATATGGTCGGCGTTTTTTATGTAAACCTTATTTTACTACTTAGTAAAAGGTATCCTCCGCTTTAAAGGCAATATATTCTATTGACCCCAGTTTTATTTCTCCTTACAGTTTGTTAGGTATGTAAAAGAAGTTAGACAGAATATTTATATGAATAGCTAAGGTATAACTGGTAACCTCTCACTACTCCACCATCAACTATCTGAGCGCAAAAATACCCAATCTGGCAGATAGGGACCAGGAATATTTTAAAGTAAAATGTACTGCTTAAATTAAAAATATAATTCTATATTCTAACGCTAGTGGTATTGACAGTATTGATATCTTTCCAAAACTTTAAATCTGATTTTTACTTGTTACACTCGCTATCAGTTAGCGATTTTTTAAAATGTGTTGTAAGGTAAATGAAATTCAAAATATGTTTCTGTAATTACTACGCCACTTGTAGTAATAATATTTATACCTTGTTAACCCACTATCAAAATCTTAAAATTTGGGTTCTGTCCGAGTACAAAAATATCAATAGTACGACCTCTGTCAAAAATACGTCGAACATGATTAATTTTAATGGAGTGTAATGATAAAATTTATACAATATAACTCTTTCTGATGCCACCGCATATAGCAATACTTATATCTTATTACTCCACTCCGTTTGGATGACATATGTCGTAACCGCTGCCAGCCCGAAATTTTTGAAATCAGAATGTCTTAACAAATATTTATACCAATTTCTACGCCTCCGGTACTGTTAGTAATATGACCTTGCCACTCCACCATATTTGTTTTTTCAATTTATGAATACTCTGAATGCAAAAATAGCAACCGTGCAAACATCTGTCAAAAGTAGCTCAATCAGGAATATTGAGTCACGTGGTCATTTCGTCGAGAAGATAATAAAATAAATCGATTATGAAATGAAATCATACAAGATTCTTTGAACCGGAAAATTAAATGACGCTATAGATAATCTTTGGATAATATCTCATAACTTCACGATCAAATGTGGAAATAATGTTAATGCAAAAACGTAATAATGTTAAAGCGGCTATCAGTCAGAAAGGTTTAAATTTTAATATGTCCCAAAATGTTTTAAAAAATATTTCTTGAATTCATACGCCTCTGGTTTTAACAAAATGAGACGTATTACTTTGAAACTTTACATACTTTGTCCTCAATGCATCTAGTAAAGCCGTGCCAAGTTTGGTGTCTTTAGATTACACAAGTGCGGAGTTATTGCCAAAACCCTTTTAACACCATTAATTTGTAGTTAAAATGATGGTCATCTTTGATGACGTCATAGACACCCTTTGCACAAAATGTCGTTACTTCACCATGGAAATGATTAATTATGGAAGCATTTTCTATAAAAAAAAAGTATGTCACAACGCATCTGAGCATACGTGCCCACGGGAAGACATAGGGTGCAGGACTATTAGTAACTTGTGCAATTTTAATCTTTCTGAAACAAATTAACATCAAAGTTGAATAATTTTATATCTTTTTTATGTTAATATCTTTCAATTATTTTTACAAAAAATTATTATAACAAGGTTTCAGAAACACCATAATAAGCTGGAGACTGAATTTTCTTGCTGTGAGGCACTTGTACACTGACTCTTTGCAGGGGTCAAATCTGTATATTGTGGGAAAAAAATTTAACTGTTTTTTATTATTTCGTTTTGGAAGTTTTTTACGACTTTATGGTTTAGCAGATGTTACATCGTTTAACTGCTACTGCTTTCTTTAATATTTTCTTTGATTAGTGCATTTTATGAAAAGAAAGCACTTTGTATAAATTAATGTACAACATTTTTATAAATAGATTGAATAACTTTCTGATAAAGTTCATTATTTTCTTAAGCTTTCAACTTAGTTATTCAATATATTTTAAATGATAGGTTTTTAAAGGGAATTTCAACTGATTTTTGTTAATTTTTTCTTCTAGATTTTTTCTAGATTTTTGTTAGTTTTCTTTAGTTTTATTAAAATTCTCACTTAGAGAATTTTCTAAGAGTTACAGATTGATTTCTTGTGATTTGTAAATTTGATTTTCCTTTTTAATGAAATTGTACTTCAATTTGAAATTAAACTTTGATCTAAAATCTGTTTTAGAATTCCTAGAAATAAAACAATTTTTTTTCTGGTAATTCTAGTTCCTTTTAATTTGGTTTATTTTCGGTACACCCTCGTCAACAACCTGAGGTAACGTTACGCCAGGACGAACACCAGGGATAGGTTTCTATAAACAGTCAGAGAAACATGGTAGCTGAGAGATTGCGGTTGCGCAACGCTGTCTTGTAAATTTGTTACCAAGGTAAAAGAAAACGAAGAAAGATTGCCAAATAAAGTTTAATTTTAATGTATTAAAACCAATTTTTTAATACATTACTTTGTATTCTCTAAAACAAAAATATTTTATTTTCAATCCACATTTTTTTTGCACCTTATTTGTGAAACAGTTGTTGCAATTTTGTAATAATAAATAGAATGGTGTTTTCAGAGTGAAAAGAATTGGAAGAATAGAAAAACATCAAAATAGGTAAGTGAAACTTGTCTCCTTAATTTAGCGAAACCTACAAAAAATTATTATAACAAGGTTTCAGAAACACCATAATAAGCTGGAGACTGTATTTTCTTGCTGTGAAAAAATTTAACTGTTCTTTATTATTTCGTTTTGGAAGTTTTTTACGGCTTTATGGTTTAGCAGATCTTTAATATTTTCTTTGATTAGTGCATTTTATGAGAAGAAAGCACTTTGTATAAATTAATGTACAACATTTTTATAAACAGATTGAATAACTTTCTAATAAAGTTCATTATTTTCTTAAGCTTTCGACTTAGTTATTTAATATATTTTGAATGCTAGGTTTGTAAAGGGGATTTTTACTGATTTCTGCTAATTTTTTCTTCTAGATTTTTGTTAGTATTTTTAGTTTTATTAAAATTCTCTCATTTCTAAAATTTACAGATTGATTTCTTGTGATTTGTAAATTTGATTTTCCTTTTTAATGAAATTGGACTTCAATTTGAAATTAAACTTTGATCTAAAATCTGCTTTAGATTTCCTAGTAAAAAAAAAAAATTTTTTTTTCGGGTAATTCTAGTTTCTTTTAATTTGGTTTATTTTCCGCACTCCCCCGCCAACAACCTGAGGTAAAGTTACGCCAGGACGAACATCTGGACCGGTATTCTCGTAATACGTAACGTTTTGAAGTCGCTAAGCGAAACGAATAGCGAACAGCGCGTTCAGCGGCACGCTGACCGACGCCTTTTCGTATTCTCTCTGCCGAACGCGCTGCCCTGCAAGCAGACAGAATCAAATTCGCTTAGCACATCTTGGCATCACCGAATTTTGCATTTTTATTTCTTGTTAACCTTGTCGCTCCTTTTCTTTTTCTATGTGTAAGAAATAGGCCATTATGTGATCGATTTCGATCAGTAGTTCAGAAAGGGTAAATCAAATGGTGACATGTACAAGTGTTGATCCTTTAAAAAATTACTTGATGGTTTGGTTTAGCTCAGTTAAACCCGCCCTTTAACCCTGTGATATAAACTAGTAGCACATTCCCGCCCAGTGTGCGGGAAAAAGTTTAACCCGAGACTTAACCGCACACAAAATTCCGGACCCAGTAGGGGGAAATTTTAAACTTATTCCGGCACTCAGTCAGGGAAAGTGGTGTTTCCGGCACGGTCGAATATTGATATTGATACTTTATTATATAGCATTTATTGTTAGAATGGAAGTTATACCTTATAATTATAGTAAACATGCGTATTCTACATTTTAAAAAACAGAAAATAAAACTCTAAGGTATTTGTTACCCAAAAAATAACCCATTCAACAACAAACACAGAATTCATAAATCCACAAGAGAATCCTCGCGCGTGGAAAAATGTATGTTTTCATGGAAGTGTTGAATTAAAAAAAAAATAATAATTTTTATGTCTTGTAAACTTGCTACCAAGGTAAAAGAAAACAAAGAAAGATTGCCAAATAAAATTTAATTTTAATGTATTAAAACCAATTTTTTAATACATTACTTTGTATTCTCTAAAACAAAAATCTTTTATTTTGAATCCACATTGAATTTTTTTTGCACCCTATTTGTGAAACAGTTGTTGCAATTTTGTAATAACAAATAGAGTGGTGTTTTCAGAGTGAAAAGAATTGGAAGAACAGAAAAACATCAAAATAGGTAAGTGCAACTTGTCTCCTTAATTTAGCGAAACCTACAAAAAATTAATATAACAAGGTTTCAGAAACACCATAATACGCTGTAGACTGTATTTTCTTGCTGTGAGGCACTTGTACACTGACTCTTTTCAGGGGTCAAATCTGTATATTGTGAGAAAAAATTTAACTGTTTTTTATTATTTCGTTTTGGAAGTTTTTTACGGCTTTATGGTTTAGCAGATGTTACATCGTTTTACTGCTACTGCTTTCTTTAATATTTTCTTTGATTAGTGCATTTTATGAAAAAAAAAGCACTTTGTATAAATTAATGTCCAACATTTTTATAAATAGATTGAATAACTGATAAATTTCATTCTTTTCTTAAGCTTTCAACTTAGTTATTCAATATATTTTGAATGCTAGGTTTGTAAAGGGGATTTTTACTGATTTTTGTAAATTTTTTCTTCTACATTTTTTCTAGATTTTTGTTAGTTTTTTTAGTTTTATTAAAATTCAGATTGATTTCTTTTGATTTGTAAATTTGATTTTCCTTTTTAATGAAATTGGACTTCAATTTGAAATTAAACTTTGATCTAAAATCTGTTTTAGATTTCCTAGAAATAAAACAATTTTTTTTTCTGGTAATTCTAGTTCCTTTTAATTTGGTTTATTTTCGGTACACCCTCGTCAACAACCTGAGGTAACGTTACGCCAGGACGAACACCAGGGATAGGTTTCTATAAACAGTCAGAGAAACACGGTAGCTGAGAGATTGCGGTTAAGCAACGCTGTCTTGTAAACTTGTTACCAAGGTAAAAGAAAACGAAGAAAGATTGCTAAATAAAATTTAATTTTAATGTATTAAAATCAATTTTTTAATACCTTACATTGTATTCTCTAAAACAAAACTCTTTTATTTTGAATCCATATTTTTTTTGCACCCTATTTGTGAAACAGTTGTTGCAATTTTGCAATAACAAATAGAGTGGTGTTTTCAGAGTGAAAAAATTGGAAGAACAGAAAAACATCAAAATAGGTAAGTGAAACTTGTCTCCTTAATTTAGCAAAACCTACGAACCCTGAGAAAACTAAAATCTAATTGAGCAAAATAACATCTTAATATAATTTAAAAGTTAATCATAACAAAGTGTCACCCAACGCTATGGTTTTTTTGTTAAATCTTAACAAATTGGCGCCCAACGTAGGGCTAAAAATGTATTTTAAATTGTATACTTTTCAGAAGTTAATTTTCAACAAGTGATATGTTTTTTTACTAATGAGTTTTCTTATTCTTTTAAAAGAGAGCTGAAACTGAAAAAAAAATAATTTAATATATTTTTACCCAACTATAGGGGGTGTGTTACGGTAAAACTCACGTTTTACGTAACTATTTTAATACCACTAATATTTGTAAAGAAAAAAACTTAAAATCTAATAACTTTAATTTTATAAAATACGCAAAAATACAAATATTATATTATAATTCTATTCTAATCCCTCTACAGCCATCTAGGTGAAAATCAGTAAAGCAAATATAAAGATTTTTGTGTTCTCTTTAAACATCACTAGAACTAGGTTCCTTATTTTAACGAAAATGTAGAACGTGAGCCATCAGGAACTCTAAAATGCATATAAAACAGCTTAATAATAATAAAAGACTCATTAAATAATGGAATAAAATATAACTACTTGTTTCATATTTAAATAAACAATCTTTATCCAACGTATTCCAATATAAACAAATTTGACAAAAATACATTGTGGAGCATTTAAATTTATTAAGGCGTTACATTTGGTTTTGAAAGAACTCATCTGGGATAACTTCATTGAAAATTAGGTAATTTTCTGTTAGTGTATTGGAAAAAGATAGGTAGAAATTTGGTTGTAAACATAGATCCCTAACCTAAAAAAAATGCAGCTAGGAATGTCAAACCAGGTATAAACAATATTATTGTGTATTTGTGTAAATGGATTGAGTAAAAATTTCGTGAAATATTTAACAACCACGACAGAAAGTGGATATTGTAAAAATTGTAGAACTACCCAGTGTCAGTGCGTTACCTTAAAACGAATTAACCTTCTACGTCGTGGAGACTCACAAAGCCTCAAAAAAATGGGATAAATACAACAACAACAACAAACAATTTTAGGTAGGAAACATCCATCGATTTCTAACTTGAAACCTTCTTCGCTTTTGGTCAATTTTTTTTTTCTTTAATTCCTTTGGGAATTAATCACGATAATGCAGAAAATATTTGGATGTAGTTTTTTTATTCATTTTTATTTTATATAGTTATGCTAGAGAACATTTTATGGCAACCAATTTTTTTTGTTGACATGTGTTTTCTGGTCTTTTAGTGATATTAATTTTTATTATGAACAAGTTTAAATAATTTATTTATTTACCTGAAAGGGCTTTAATGCTTTGCACCATTTCCTATGGACTGGTTAGTTGAAAACCTGCTTCTGCTGTGTTTTCTTTGAAATTTTCAGCATGGTATTTGGGGACCATTACTCATATAGAGTTTTGCCTTGTGCAGTCTTTGGGTTCATCACTTACCACGCTACTTAATCTGGAATTCATGGTTAGAAAGTAAGATAAGCAGCCAGCCATATTACCTACCTATATTTTGTCTCCCGAAGGGCTTATTTTTGCCTACCTTTTGGCTCCTTAAGAGCTTATTTTTTTTTATGTGGCTAATTGATGACACAAAGTTGATGTTCTTGGCACCAAGTTCGACTTCTGTTGAAGAGACTCTGATACAGGTACGTCAAACATTTATGTTGATATTTATATCAATGTCCGCTATGAATATCTTTGTGTAAATTTTGGCTAGCCAGTACAGACTGTTTTGATGAACCCTGCTGATATGATGTACATTGATTTTCACCCTTTATTGCCATGAAAAATCCTCATGCCTTGCTTTATCTATCTTGTACCTCTTATCTTTTTTTTTCTTTGGTAAAATAGGCCTACATTCGACTTGTCAATACTTTCCTACATTTTTAAATAAAAATATATATTTTTTTTAATCACTTGCCGATTTCAGTGTGAACACTATGAGAGCATTTATTGATTGTCTTTCTTTCTAGCTTAGTCAAGAATTTTTGTATTATGGTTAAACGACTACTTTAGGAGAAAGCAAGCAATATCTTAATTTTATATTTTTCTTCAGATGGTTGTGTATTAATTTTCTATTATAAGGTTATCCATAGCATATTCCATTATATTGAATGATATATAGGGAATGGAAAGGGGATACAATTTTAAAATTGTGACAGTTTTTTTTTATAAAAATTATGTTAAATACTTTAAAATAATGAGGAAATCACGGACGAAATGGCCACCGCCCCTTACTCCCCTCCCTCTTGACCCCCTGACGCTTCATCTATGAGCTTTTACCCTCGACCTTTGACCCTTGTCCTTTGGCCTTTCCCCTTTACTTCTTTACCCCCTCCTCGTTTTATCCCCTCTACTTGTGAACCCCTTCCTTATCCCTCTCTATCACCACTATTTCTTTACCTCCTCTTGTTTTTGGCCAGTAGCGGATAACACGCATTACGTTCGTCTTTGTATATCGGGGGCGTGACCTCTCTCTTGTTAAATACAATTTGTTGGGAGTATCGGTCTATAAATTCCGGTTTTGTCGGTACCTAAAATAATTCCTTTTTACGAGTACGTAGTGCACAATACAAAAATGGGCTTGAGCATTTTTTTTTAAACAATAAAAAAAATTAAAACAACGTAACGCAGTCTTTCAATCTGGATTCCTCTACTCTTTCTTCTTAGAAAACTTGGTAACCGTGTTCCCGTCTTGTTTAACTTTGAATCGAATTTAAAGCTGATATTAAATTTAATATTATGACGGTTTTTTAATTCTGATCCTTATAGACTCCTTTATTTTACAAAAAAATCCCAGGAAACTGGTCTTCTGTAAAGACTAGTGAAGGGACGCCTGCTCTTCAGGTCTTACAAAAAAAATATTTTGTGGTATTTCAGTTGCATCATTCCAGTATAAAATAAATAAAAATTATCTACGATCTCTTTCACTCCTGCGTCTTGGAATAAATCAGACTAAAGCGATGAAAGCGCTGGTTTGCGCTACTAAATGGATTGCGGGCGGAATTATCGATCGATGTTGCACCTGATGGTTGCATCGATGCTGGAAAGATGGCGCTGTAAGTGCAAAAAATTTGCGATATGCAGAAATGGATTCAACATTTATTAATTATTCATTAAAAACCTTCCGAATATCCTCTTTAAGTTAAAAAAAATGGGTGTTTCAAAAATGAACACACACAAGCTTTTTATTCAAAAGATACTTAAATTGTCCTCCAACTTGGGCCTCGCAGTATCCCAGACGACCGTAAAAATCTTATCGGGTAATTGCAAATATTTCTAGGGTGGTGATAGCGGCTGCATCCAGGATATTGGCCCTCAAGTCTTCCAGAGTTGAAGGCCTCAAATAAGGTAATATAAAGATGACGCCTTCCCACCTACCCCACAAAAGGAAATCATTGGACGCCATGTCAGGAGACCTCGCTGGTCAACGGATGGGTCTATGGGTGGACATAATTCAATCTTCGAAATTTTCTCTAAAATTATTTGAAACTTGACGTTGATTATGAAAAGGGCAACCGTCCTGCTGAAACCACAATGTTCCCTAATTTATGTTGAGCTACTGACACCTAGTTAAAACCTGTTACCTTAAGATATTTTTGGGCATTCAAATTACCGTCGATAAAATAAGTTCCAATTATGTGATCCCTGTCCATACATTCAGCTTTTGGGAGTATTGTGTTTTCACAGCTAACTTAAGGTGTTTGTGTTCTCTCGACCAATACTGAGTATTTTGCGAGTTATGCTTTTAATGAAGGAAAAATGTTTTTTCGTCACTAAAGAGAACATTTTCCAGGATATTTTCATCCCTCGCACATTTTTCCCTCAGAATTTCGCAAAACTGCAAACGTCGAAAACAATCATCTTCAGACAGCTCCTCGCAACATTTTATATTGTAGGATTTGTAACCATACCTCCTTAAAATCCTTTGGCAAGTACAATTCTCAACTCCTACTGCCTCAGAAATTCTCCTAGTGGAGCACGGTTCATGCCCTTCAAAATAGGCGCATACCGTCTGATCCCTTTCTACCCTCTCAGGAGGAATGGGACGAGCTGGTGTGACTCAATCGTTATAAAAATTTCGACAAACATTGATACAACCATGTGTTTCAAAATTGTGAAAATTGTTATAAACGGTTTGTTGAGAACGAATTGGTCGACCACGGAATTCAAATGCAAAGCGTCCAATTACCTCATGGACATTTTTGGATTTCATGTAGGATTTCACGCTAAAAATTATCGCTAACTGACTTCGGACGTACTCGAAAGGAAAGCGACTAAAAAGTTGTTTCCTACGAGCGATCCATGGCCCATGCTTTGTCTCGCAACGAGTTGCACTTAAGGGGATGTGACGCCGATTTGCAAAAAAAAGAATATTTGAAAAGTATTTTTAGTTCAGTAGAAGTTTCTGAAAACAGTATTTTTCAATGCATTCAATTCCGATTACAAAAATGCACTCAGAACGCCACACCGCCCTTAAACCTACGAAGGTAACTATTTTTATAGTGATAACCTATTTTGTTTCTCTTTTTGATTTATTGCCTTTTTGTTTCCAGACAATTGTAGTATTTGTTTATGTCCTTGTCGTAGGCGAAAGAACCATGCTGTCCAAGAACCGGCAGCCGCAAGCCATAAAGGCAGACTGCGATTCCCTTATGTAGTTGAGGTAAGATTTATGAATGTATAAGTTGTAACTATCTCTCTCATGTTTAAAGATAAATAATTGCCCTTGTGTATTTTTGTTGTAAGTTCTAAGTATTATGCACTAATTATATTAATATACGATAGTTTAAATTTATCTTTGAAGGTTTGTTATAGGGGTAAGAGTTCGCTACAGTGTTTTTTTGTTGATTATCATTGGGATCACTCAATAACGTAATTATTACAAAAGTTTTTCAAAACTCGTTCAATGTGAGAAAACATCTCAGGTCAAATTTAAAGAAATTACGTACCTGTATTTGTTTATTTTATTAGTAGAGTCAACATACCAATTTGCAAATCACTTATGCCAACGGTCGACTGGCGCGGGTTGCTCGCGAAGAAAAAGAAAATGTCATTTGACAGCTGTTATTGGGCGAAATGTCGAATGAAAGTAGCCTATTTTTAATTCAGTTCACATGATATCTTCCTTTTAAGTTTCATCCAAGCCGTTTTTCTGATTAAAGGACAAGCACACACACATACGAACCTTTCCATTTATAATATTAGTAGAATAAAGCGACATCTGATACGTACGTACACTAAGCGATCGTGCGCTTAAGTTGGTTTCTCTTTCTACACACGCCAAAGCGTTTTTTCCTTTGAAGGGAGCCTTGAAGGAGGTGACCTTCGAGGCTTTCCTCAAATTCGTATGCGTTGGCAGAAGGAGGACCAAGGCTTCCTCAAGTTGATATTATGCAAGTATAAATACTATTGTGGCACAAGGACCCCTTGTATTTGAAGATGATTTGGTTAGTTGCTCCTAAGCTCAAAAGCAACTCTGCAATCACGTTTTTACCGTTAGTTTTATTTGTCGGGACGTTGCGTAGGCTATTAATTTTTTTCCAGTTTGTTCTAATATTTTTTTATTTAATTCCCCAGTAATTCCCCTAATTCGCCAGTAATTTCTCACGAATTCCTCTAATTTCCAAAAAAAAAATTCCAATTTCCTATAGATTCTTCTAATTCCCGACTAATTTCTCTAATTCCTTAGTAATTCTCAGAGGTTGTACACACTGCGGTTTACCCCTCGCTCCTTTGTCACTAAAAAATTGAAATTTTCTCTTATTTTGTAAACTCTAAAAATGTTATATTAAGAGTGGAGATTCTTTTTCTTTCTGTCAGTGACCTTAGCTCAGGAAATTTCTAAGTGACGTCCAAAGCGGGTCATGTGATATGCTTTGTATGTTTTCGAGAACATCTGCGCAGCCCGGTGTGTTCATGGACTTTTGTAGTAAAGAATGGCCCTTGAGTTTCTCTTGTAAAAGACGAACTATATAAATCGGTAAGAAAAAAAAACGCTTTTTAGAGTAGAAAGAGAAAATTTATTTAACTTTTTTGGCGAGAAACATGTATAAAAAGATATGTGTACATATTGTCTAAGGATATTTAAAATCTAATAACAATTTTTTAAAGAATACCAAATATCTACCCTAAATTTACACAAAGTTAACAGAGATAAGAAGAATTATTGGCGAATTACAAAATGTTAACACAAGAGAGTCTAAACTCATGTAAAACTGCGCTTAAAAAGTATTTCTTTTTTTTCAGTTTCCTTTTTAAAAACTTACGTTTTACTGGGTTTTCCATGGATAAGAAATGGTTTATTTGTAGCCATAACTTAATCGATTTGTACAGTTGGATATATACCTATTACGGTATAATAAAAAATAACGTGACCACCAAATGAGGTTTGTTTGCACTAGTTTAAAACAAAATAGTTATTTGAAAATCGAGAATTAAGGTACACTTTTCTCCATATAAAATTGATATAGCAGAAGGCAGCTGCAAATACGATTTTTTATATTTTCCTATGTGCAACACTGACTTTTTGACTTTGCCATTTTAGGTTATGTTTATATTTTACTTACAAAATATAAGACCACTGAAAATAAAAACCACAATTCAAAAAAGCAAAAATGTTTTATTAACTAAAGAAAAACTACACAGTACATTGTCTATTCGATTAGCTGATTATGAAAGAAGCAAGTCTACGATAGTAACCACAATAAATCGTTGTTAAGAAGAAGGAACTTTCCCCCAAAAGGAAGGCACCGGTTTGACGAAAGTTACTAGCCCAAAACAAATAAAAGGCCAGATCAAGCTAACAAAATATATAAAATTAAAAAAAAATAACTAAATTAAAAACATATAAAAAATCTTATTTTTATTAGCTCGTCATTGCACCGTTGGTTGCAAAGATGTGTTGAAGTCTTGTGGGCATTGAACTGGCATTGAATTTCTAAATAAGTTTGGATTTTCAGCAATAACTTTTCTATGTGTCCTTACGATGAGTTCTATTAGATGCTCTGAATTCCCGGAAATTATATCAAAACTTGCTAATTTCTTTGCGATAAGTCCTCAAACGTTCTCTATTGGGTTCGTGTCAGGGGTTTTTGCAGACCAAGGCAAATCATCGATATTATTATGCTGGAACCATCGCAGTGCAATTCCGGCCATATATGGAATACAAAATTATCTGGGTGAGGGACTCTCACCTCTGGAAGCATTACAGTTTCCCGCATATTAATGTAAACTCCGGCTGTAAATCGCCCATTAATTCTAAGTAGAGCGCCATGTGCTCTAGCCGATATCCAGTTCCAAACATTTACCGAAAATCTTCCCGCCAGGTGTTTGCTTCGTATCGGGTTCTTGGCGGTCGATAAACCAGAATTTGTTTTTTATCGCTGTTGGACTTAAAGATCTTATCAACTGTGAAAACCACCTGCTACCAAAATTCTTCGTTCCTCAGAGAATAATTCGACGCAAAAATTAATCGAGACTGCTTCATTTCCTGACTTACTTTAATTGTTTTTGCCGCAATGCGACACCTTAGCCTCGAAGGTTTAATCCTTCTGCCTAATGTTGTTATGGATCCTGAAAAATTTGATTCAATATTTACTTATTGCGCTTTGGCAAACGCTTGATTTTCCAGAAAATTAATTGCTTCTTGGTCTTCCTCTGGGCTAGTAACTTTCGTCAAACCGGTGCCTTTTCTGTCTACTATCATAGACTTGTATCTCCCATATTGAACAGCTATTTGCCACCGTCTAGTTTTGCTAGTATTCGAGCTTTATCAAATTCGGAAAGATGCTGCGGTATTTGTTAAAATTTGGATGACCCTGACATGCAAAACATGATTTTATCAGGAGTCTGTGAAATTTTAAAAATTAAACAGGCTGCTAACTTCGGCTGCGCCAGTTTTATGTGGAGAGAAGTGTACCTTGTTTGATTGGTACGATTTAAGAAAAAGTGACCTCAAATTTTAATCTTTAAAGACACAACCAACATTTTTTCAAAACTTATAGTGATGTTTTAAATATAACATTTTGGCGTGATGCGTTCTTAACTTTACTGAAACAATATTTAAATTCAATATTCATTTTGTGTATTGCAAGAATATTCTTGAAACTCTCCGAATGTCCAAAACTCATTCTGTGCATGCCCAACGGTCTGCTTTCTTATGATTCTCTGAATATATATTTTTAATGGATTTAGTAAATTGTAGGTTGTGTACATTCGTAATGTTTTAAGGATATTTTTTCAGTATATCAAATGATTACCTAAAAAAATATGAATATTTTCTGGCATCGTGGGTTTGGCAGCTATCTATTACTGAGGTTTTCAAAGCAAAAAGTTTTATAACCAACAAGTGTTTTATTTTGGGAACTCTTGGGAGTAGGTACCACCTAGGTATTACACGACTGTAATTACAAATCGATTAATACTAAGAAAACCCAGCGAAACCTTAAATTTTTATTTTTTTTTTGTTAGTTATCCATTCAACTCAGCAAGATTTTGGAAAAGATTTTCTGTTCGCCACATATCCTTGCTTTGGATATCCGACTTAAAACTAAAAATTAAGGGACGTACCCTCCACCCTATCCACTAATAATACTGCACAAAATAATTGTTATACATTTTTTGCTATAAATAAAATATAGTGTAGGGGCATATGTCGATAATTTCTATCTCGTGGGATTCTGAATGAAGGAGTTTAGTGAATATGTGGGATTGATAGCTTTTTAGTCACACAATCAAGTGCTACTGGGTGTTTTGTTTGCATCCGTGTAGAAGGGGTTGATATGACGTCATCTTTCAAGATGGCGACCAAAAATCATAAAAAATACAACTTTCACAATCGGGGCATGATTATACTTGATGCTATATAACTCGAGGACGAGGATTCCAAAAAATTAGCTTTTAAGGTCACCCGACTTTAAATGACCTTGAAAATAGCAAAAAAACAAGATTTTTGCGATTTTCTCTTTAAAAAATCTTAATAATTCGACGCTTTGTCACACTAACTTCAAACGTACCTCAAACTATTAGGCATATATGCCAAATTCGATCCTTCGAGTTTAATGCAGTTAGAAGTTTTATGACCTTAAAAAGTACCTCAGTAAAATTAACATATTACAAAAGTAACATACTAGAGGGCGCTATTATTCAACTATTAAAGTGAAGAGGATCAAATTTGGTAGGAAAGATAGGAAGGTCGAGTCCAGTAACATTAATAAAAAAATTTGGTTCAGCTATGATGCGTTTTGGCTGATATATTAAAATGGCGATCTACAACCACATTTTATTTTATCCAATTTCGTAGAAAAACAAAAATGGTAAGGTGGCCATTAATTATTGCTGACTTATCGCCGCTTACTATGAAAAAAAAGTTTAGTTGATGTATGACCTTGATTTACCTTAAAAATATCATGAAAAAGTAAAAAGAAACCATGTTTTTGTAGTATTTTTCCAATTAACCACTACGCAAAAACTTTAAGTGCCGGAGATGGAATGTTAATCTTAGCCATAACTAAACACTTAATGTTAGACCCACTCACCATTTTTTAAAATCTGATGTCCCAGATTTGTATGCTATATCCCGGTAAAAATGATCTATATGCCTGTGGTTTTTATTAAGTTTCGGAACTGTGAATTTTATGTTCTACCCACTTGTCTAGCCAACAAAGTCATTCAGGTTACCTATAAGAGAGTTAGCAGAAGTTAGATATACATTACCATATACTGGACCAGGTGTTTGAGATGCTATTTTCCAAAATGGCGATCAAAAAAGCATAAAGAATTCCAATTATGCCAGTAGGGCATGACTATACTTGTTTAATAACATTCATAATAAAATTCAAAGATAAGGTTACAGCTATTTAGTCACACGTTCATGTGCCACTGGGTGTTTTGCTCGCATCCGTCTAGAAAGTTCCTGAACTTAATAAAAACGACAGGCATATAGGTCATTTTTACCGGGGTATAGCATAAACATCTTGGACGCCAGATCAAAAAAAAATGGTAGGGAGGTTTAAAATGAAGTTTCTAGTTATGGCTAAGATGTTGATTTCATTTCCGGCACTTAAAGTTTTGCGTAGTGGTAAATTAAAAAAATTACTACAAAAAGCTGGTTTTTCATTTGTACAAGGTATTTTCAAAGTCTAAACTTTTTTTTTAGTAAGCGGCAATAAGTCAACAAGAATTGATGGCCACCTTTTCATTTCTGCTTTTTTATGAAATTAAATAAGATAAAATGTGGTTATAGGTCGCCATTTTGATATATCAGCCGCCATATTGAAACGCGTTACAGCTGAACCAAATTCTTTTAAACAATATTGCTGGACTTGACCATCTTGTCTCTCTTACCAAATTTGGTCCTCCTCACTTTAATAGTTGATGAATAGCGCCTTTTAGTATCTCATTTTTGCAATATCTTAATTTTACTGGGTTATTTTGCACGGTCACGAAGCTTCAAACTGCATCAATTTTCAAGGATTGAATTTGGCATATATGCCCAATAGTTTGAGATACATTTGAAGTTAGTCTGACAAAACGTCGAATTATTAAGATTTTTTTTCTAGAGAAAATGGCAAAAATCTTGTTTTTTGCAATTTTCAAGGTCATTTAAGCTCCGATGACCTTGAAAGTAAATTTTTTTGGAATCCTCGTTGTCGAGTTATATGCAATCAAGTATAATCATGCCACGGTTGCAAAAGTAGTATTTTTTTATTATTTTTGGCCGCCATATTAAAAGATGACGTCATATCAACCCCTTCTACACGGATGCGAACAAAACACCCGGTTACACTTGATTATGTGACTAAAGAGCTATCATTCAAAATCCCACGGAGCTACACATAAGGGGCATATGTACTACGTAAGTTTCACAAAAAAGGCAACTAGACGAACGACACACTTTTTTAAACTTATTTTTTTTATATTTCGGAAGCTTAAGAGTAAAGATTCATTTTTTTCTGCCAGTGACCTTAACTCCGGAAATGTGAAAGTGATGTTCAAAACGGGTCATGTCATTCAAGTGTTTAAATATTTCGAATTGGTGGCCTTACAAAGCAATTAAAGATTATTTAGCAAAAAAATAAAAAAATCCTTGTCTTAGTTTTTTAAAATATGCCTTCCATTTAAAGTTCAGCCAATTCTGATGTGACCGGCGATTTTTTAAGGGGGGGGGGGCGATCGTCTCCCACCGCACCCCCCCTTGGGACCGCCACTGTTTAACTCCAACAAGTATGGATATCACATGACCCGTTTTAAATGTTACTTCCTGAGCTAAGTAAGTTAACAAAAAAGTATATATTCGATGCTAATGATCCTACCAGCTGTTAAAGGGGCAGAGCTAGAGCGACGAGGATACTTTTTTTAAATGAGATTTGGTGATTGTCTGTCTAACTCATTGCTCTTATTTAGAAGTTTTTTTCATTTCGTTTAAAACCCGTTAGAGAAAGAGGTGACATATTAGGTAGTTTGAGTATCTCATTTAACAAAGTATTGTTTCCGTTCTAGATGCGCCGCCTCAATGACTGTAAATCATCTAATTATGCAAAAATTTTACTCCTCTGCATTTTTTGGTTCTGAAGTTTTGGAATGATTCGGACTTTTGACTCTTCTTTGAAGTTAAATTATACCGCTTTCGTTTATTGCCCTAAAACCACTCTCGCGTACTCCAAGATCGATACGAAAAGGATTTGAATATTTGGTTATGAACTCTGTCACTTCGGATTTAAAACAGATCGATCTTTCTGCTGCCGAAAAATCGCGAGAGTAGAGGATTTAGAACAAAACATACCCCATCTATTTGACAACTGTATCTAATTTTTTTATGTTTATTTACTTTTTGTGGGTCAAAACAGAAAAAAAATGGATCAAAAAGTAAAGCTTATTAAAATTGATGAATTGTTCCTCAATTCTTTTACTTCATCCGAGGAGGAATAAATGTTTGTTCAACTTGCACTTGATAGGGGTAGCCCCCAAAAGCGACTCAAAATATGCAATGTGTCTTAGGTGGTCCCGATTATACTGAGGAAAAATAATTTTGAATGTTAGGTACAAATGACTAGATTACTTTTACTTTTTTAGTTAATATTCTGTTTTGTTTTCTCTTTGTGAACTCGCGTTTTTTTCAAACGACTGTCCAATTTGAAAAATATTGAAACTAAAATACCTAAATAAAAAAGTGAGGTTAAAAGGTAATTTTTTGAGCAAATGGAGTGTTCGATAATTAGTCTCTGCGCGAGCTCTCCGGTTGTGATTGAGAGCACCCGGGAGTAGATTCATGACGTCGCTACTCTACTCTGGAGTACGTAAACCGAAAGCGCTATTAAAAGACTTATTCAAAAACTATAATTTGAATTTTAATAAAATTTATAAGAGCATTTTAAATTTGATGATATTTTTTTCCTGAGCGATCCGAGATCAATCTAAAAAAGATTTGCGTGTTCGATTTAAGAACGGATCACACTCCCGCCGAGATCTGCTTCTTCGACTTGTGCCCCAAATCTCTAACGGACCGTTTTTTCTGGCCCCGTCAATCTTGACGCATCAAGGGGTTGGATCAAAACAATAGACAAAACCTTACTTTGTTATTTTTGGTTCCTTTTATTTATACAGTTGCGGCATCTTTTTTGAAAAAAACTGGACAGGAATTTATGAACATTACATCTTTAATGTGCCTCAAAAAAGGGCAAAAATTATGAATTTTGTAAAGTAAAGCTTTGTGTTGAACTATACTACTACCTATATAGCAATTTGTCATCATTAGCATGTACATAGAATATCGTCAAGAAGAAAAAGGATACGCTAGGGATGTTCTAAATTAAGAAAGATTTAGATTCTTAGGATGTGCTAATAGATATTCTTTTCAGATGATTGGCATGTGCTAAGCACATATAGCAACTGATCATCCTTAGCAGTTGCATGCTCAAAAAGGAAAAGGATATGCTATGGATGTTCTAAATAACCATTAGAACATTCTATGCAGGTGCTAGAAATAGGTTACGTTCCGCCCCAATCACATGCTATGCAAGTTCTTAGGATGTTCTGACAGATATCCTATTCACGGGCACAGAATGTACTTACAGATGTCCTTATCAGATGCTTAGCATGTCTTTTATACCCGATTTCCACCTACGCGTTCCCCATGCTACTCTAAAAACACATCACGTGATATGACATAGATACGGATAGGCAAATCCATATCGGACCACGTGACGCGTCTTAGAGTCGTTTGGGTAGTCGGAACCAGGCTTTAGGAATATGTAGGAATTATAGAATGTTTTAAAATTGATATATTATAGCTCTGTGACTAACTATTTTTGTTTTTTAATTGTAAAAATATACCTATTATTCAGTTATATTATATTCATCATAAAAAGTGCCCTTTCAACCCTATTGTGGTGCACTTTTTGGTGTAGCGTGGGGGTAGGCTGGGGGAAAAGCCTTAAAAGAACACCAAAATTTCTGTTTGTGCCGGTTTAGTGGTAGTTGAGTTAGTCTAGGGTGTAGTCGAAAATTTTAAAAAAATTGTACTAAAAATGCCTTTTTTCTACTCGTTTTGAATGCTCTTGATAAAATTAGCTTTATATTAAACTAAAATCGTAATAACCAGTGACGGTCTAGCGCCGCACGCAAAAATTAGTTTTGTTCGGGATAAAGTATGCAAACATTAAATCACTCATATATATTTTTCTTTTATTCTTTTGATGTTCTTTTACGGAACCAGAATGTTTCAATAAGTGATATATACTTTGTATATGCCAAAGATGTTCTAATAGTAACCTTCTTTAGTGGTATTTCCTTAACATATGCCAAGAAAATACTCAGAAGCTCATTCTTTTGATGTTCTTTTATGGTACCAGAATAGTATGTGCGCTAAACGGACCAAAAAATGTTTTAAAATTGATATATTCTTAGGATGTGTTAAAGGACATTCTCAAAAGGAGGTTTAACGCATATTCTATGCATGTAAATATTCTTTCATTGCTATGTGGGTAAACACCTTTTGCTTGAACCCCTAGGGGGCCCCACGAAAATACAATCTGGGGTTATGTAATGAATTTTACAGCGTAAACGCGTTTAATTTACGATCACAAGTCGATTGCTCCTATTTAAATTCGAAATCGCCCTCAGATTACTCCCGAACATATTTGTGACGTCACTGCTCTGGCGCGGATGACCTGAGAGCAGTGTATAACATCCTGTGTAATTAAAAACTCAAAATAATATATTTTAGAAAATATTCATGACTTACGCCTTTCGGATGAAAGCTCACATATTACGTATAATAATATTTTAAGAGTATAGCTTTGGCTGTCTGCTTTCTTTGCCTCACTCATGCAAAATATCGCTTGCAAGGTTATTTTTGACCCCACATCTTTCTATACAAATAGAGGAATCTATAAAACATTTTAGTTTAATTTAATAAAAGATAAAGCTTAATAATCCAGTCAAATTAGGTAAAAGAAACAGTTTTGCAGTTTGTTTGCACCATTCTAGGTGGTGAGCTTAACTTTTGGTAGCCCAAAAACCGTCAAATTTTTACACTTTTTTTAGTTTTTAACTTGTAGCTGGAAAACGTAGTGTCGGACAAAAAATGCCATTGTATGAAATAAAGCAGAGGAATAAATTCTGCGTCGAATAACATTAAAAACGTCAAATTTGGTTTAGTGGTATAGCCGAAATGGAATGTTGAAAACAGGGATAATTTTTCATTTCGGTGAAAAAGTACATTTCGCAACGTCGGGTTACCTGGAGGACCATCATAAGAAGCCCAAATATTTTTATCGCTAAATTTGGTAGCCTATTTGTAGCTATTTTTCGAGAAAACGCGACCACCTTAGCTTAATCGTTAAGCTGAGGCCACCCTATAACTTCTGTTCTGTCAAAGCTAGGAAGATCAAATAAACACTACATGTTGTAGCGAGGTTGGTTTGAGAGAATCACATATAAAAAGTTTTTAAACGAATTCTAGATTTTTTTTTATTAATTAATATTGCAGCTGCGCACAGCCGTTTTCTGGATTTTACCATGCGAGTATCTGTTATAAAGATATGTGTTCTTAGAAAGCCGCAAAATGACGTTGGTTAATCTGGAGGGACCATCTTAGGGGGCCGAAATATTTTCAACGGTACATTTTGTACCCTTTTTGTGGCTATTTTGTTACGGTTAAATTAACATTGCATCTTCAGCCGTTTTCTGGAAACGGCTATAACATGTTCCTAATGTTTATTTGACCTTCCTAGCGTTGACAGAACTAAAGTCATTGGATGGCCTCTCAGCTTAACGGTTAAGCTAGAGCGGTCGTGTTTTCTCAAAAACGGCTGCAGCTACAAAATGTAGCAGTAAAGATGATGGTCCCCCAGTTTACCGACGTCGCAAAATGTAATTTTGCACCGAAATGAAACATTTTCCCTGTTTTCAATATTCGATTTCGGCTACTCCGCTAAACCGAATTTGACGTTTTGGATGTGAGAATTTTATCGCTTGAATTATTGAATGGAATGTCTTTTTCTGTCCGACGCACTGTTTTCAAACTACAATCAAAAAACTAAAAAAAGTGCAAAAATTTGGCAGTTTTTTGGCTACCAAAAGTTAAGCTCACCACCTGGTATGGTGCAAACTCAGAAAACACGCATTTAGGACCGATTAAAGGTATTAAAATGATTTCCAGTCCGCTGGGAATTATTTCCTCAAAATATCTTAATTTGACTGGCCTATAAATCTAGGGTTCTCTAGCAGTACTTTTTGCATATCTTGTCTAGTCTTGCAGATATAAGCAAGCAAAATACGCCATATTTCAGAAAAATTAAAGTCAAAATTTAAAATCTATTACCAGAAAACCGCAGATTTAAGTTATAACTTTAAAATAAGACTAAAACTTTTTTTCTGTAAAAATAAACAAAGACTTCCGGTCGAATTCAAATATGAGAGTCCATTTTCTTTCATCAAGATTACGTTTTTAGCATGCATAACATTCAGACCATATGTAAGTTTAAGTTTTAAAACATCTACTCTATGTTGCTAACGCAGAGATAAAGGGAAAAACGAGCGACTTCAGCCGAAGAGTCAAAAAGTCAAGGGATGGGTAATACGCGCCAAGGAAGGCAAGATAGGAATACATAATAATAATAAAGTATAAAAGACAGAAACGTCCGATCTGGCCAATTCTACGCCCACAGCGAGACACGTCGTATCATGTCCATGTAACTATTAGGCATATAAAGGTCCATGATGCGAGAAAATCGTCGCGGCAATGGTCAAAATCTAGATTGCCATGACAAGACCAATGAGATAATAACCGGTTTGATCTGAGTCTGCGCGAGTTTATAACGTCGACTTACCTTATACCTTATTTCTCTGGTCAGCGCACTTCCAACTGACGCATGCGTATGGACTTCAATACATATTAACTCGTTGAACCTCGCCAACTTAATATTTCGTAGGGTTGCCGCGACGCTTTTTAACCTAGCGGCAGGGCCTTTATAGTATTTCATAGTTATTTTACTAGTTACTAAAATTCATCATTAACAATAAAATATGGCTAAATGCCCCATGACTCCCTTGCATTTTTAAAAAAGAAACAATTTAGCCAGTGTACTCATTAATTACTTACAAGACCCAAGTTCCACCTCCGACTTATACGATGAGTTTTTGAAGTAGAAATTTTATTGCAATACTAATTGTTGTGACTCAAAAATGCACCAAACACGACGTCATATATTGGCGCAAAATCACTCGTACCGCGACAACTTTGACTGACGTCAATATGTTTTTTAAAACAACGCCACATCCAACTAAGTCATCTTACTGACCTCGAAATATCGCCTCCTCGGCGACGTGTGTTTAGGTGCATATTTTGAAATAATACCACTATATAATGCCGTCATTCGAATCCTGTGGTCAGTAGTCCTAGAAGGAAACAAGAGGGCACAAGAAGTGTATTTTAGAGTAAACTGGTAGAGCGAGTTTGTAAATTCATCAGATTTTTTTCACAAAGACCATCGGTTTTTTGACAAATGACGTTAATCTGACATTCCATGTCGTTGAGTTCGATGAGCCATCGGAAATTCAAAAAACGCGATAAAAATCAAAATTTAGCTTTACCATATTTCTTTTTATTTTTTTCCAAATGAAAAATTTGTGCTTTTTAGAAAATCCCACGTATTACAATAAGGACGAACGAAAAATTCTCGTAGGGCTTCAGCAGGATATGGCGAGAATAAAACTTATGTCCATCTTATAACATCCCAAATTAAAGATTTATTTCTCTCCCTATGCTGGGTTTATATAGCAAATAAAATAAAACAAGAAATAAGAATTAGCCCTGCGATTGGTCAAACATGATCATGTGATCACATATATGGTTTTTTCATTGGGTGTTCTTTTGTTTCAGGACCCCAGGATAGACTTGTCAGTTTTGATGTCGAAAGTCTATACACCAATGTCTCGATAAAGGAATCGCTAGATATTATTAGAAAGAGACTGGTTGATGACGAATCCCTTTATGAACGTACCAGCCTACCACTGGAGGGAGTGATGGAGTTTTTGGAGTGCTGCCTACATAACTCTTATTTTCAAGTGAAAGATAGGTTTTATGCTTAGGATGCCAATGGTTCATCGCTTTCGCCAGTGGTGGCCAATATTTACATGGAGTGGCTCGAATCACACGCGGTTGATACCGCAACATATAAACCTAAGCTCTGGCTGAGATATGTTGATGATACTTTTATTGTCTGGACCGGGAATGACCAACAACTTTCAGAATTTCTTCACCACCTAAATAACATAAGACCCACCATTAAATTCACAATGGAGTTGGAGCAAAATTGTCAAATTCCTTTTCTTGATGTACTTGTCAAACGAGTAGAAAGCGACATCATAAAAACAGTCTATCGCAAACCCACTCACACAGGATAATATTTAAATCAAGGTTCAAATCATTCTGCTACAACTAAACGAGGCAAAATGAAAACTTTGTATAACAGATCCGTTCAAATTTGTAACAATTCTCATGACTTGGAAATCGAAATAAGAAACATTAAGGAGGATCTGCAGCATAATGGCTACAGCCTTAAACTTATAACAAATACTATTTCTAAATCTCAACAAACAGGACAGAGATTAGAAAACCAAAACCAGGCAAATGCATTCCTTACAATTCCATACGTTAAAGGAGTATCAGAGAAAATTCGAAGAGTAGCGAAAAACTTTAATATTAAAACAGCTTTTAAATCTACTAATACAATTAGAAGCCTTTTTAGTAAAACAAAACCGGAGAACAAACAAAAGAAGGAATGCATTTACCAAGTTCCTTGTGTGTGTGGTGAATCATACATAGGTGAAACTAAAAGAACACTATCTGTTAGGCTTAAGGAACATCAGACGAATACCCAAAAAGGTGAAACAACAAAATCAGGAATCGCCGAACATGCATGGTTAAAACAACACCGACTGAAGTGGGCAGAAGCAAAGGTTTTGCACAAGGAGTCATACTGGAAGAAACGAAAATTCCTTGAAGCTGCCTTTATTGGGCAAAATCAGGGTACTTTCAGTAAACCAAGTGTTGAAATCCCAAATATTTGGAAGCCCCTCCTTGGGCGGAGCCAACTTCTTAAACTTCAAGGTTGAGTGATTTCTCACAGAGTTAATTTCAAAAAACAAATGATTAAATTACCTTAATGACATTTATCAGGAAGGCTCACCGGCCCCCCGAGTCGGTGAGCATCGACGCCACCATCAATTAGTGAATTAGTGGCATCAATCGGGTAATTTAAGAACCCGATGAATATCACCAAGAATCATGGATGAATTTACAAACTCGCCCATATGCGCTTAGAGATTTAAGCACCGGTTTGGTTAAAAACAAAACAAGTAGGTAATAACTTTATTATTGTTTTGTGGTCTTAATTTTGAAATATTCACTTTTGGGATCAAAAAATACACTAGTAAAATAAGCACCGCTGGGCTGACTATGGGGCGTGATCATGACGTCATGAATAAAAAATAGTCCAGCAAATTGGTGCAGATCAAGGTAAGCTCCTAGGAGGTACCGACTGAAGCATCTGACGTCGCGTCGGGCCGTATTTGGCGACGTCATGCCATCGGCAAATTGCTACTTGGGCATAAGAATTCGCACAACTAACTTCTTATTGTTTCTTTTTCTAAAATAATATGCAAAGACTTATAAAAACAGAGTTACGTATTGAGTAAAACAGAGTTACGTATTGAGCCATCGCACTACATAATATAGCATGATTACGGGGGGTAACATTATATTTTTTAATAATAAATTTTCGTGAAATAAACTCTGAGTAGATTGTCAGTATATGCCTCAATATTTTTAAATGATCGTTTTTGTAAGCTTTGACTACTATTGAAACTTGTCTCAATTTTTGTCTTTATAAATTTGCATAAAAAAACAATAATTTAAATAACAAAGTGTAAAAAAAGCAATGGAAATTTGTAGTTAGAACCTCACAAGTTCAATAACAATCTCTTTTTTTTACTTAAAGGAAAAAAAGAGGATCCCTTTAAGACTGTATATTTAACTTATTGCCGGACGTTTAAGGTTTCAAAAAAAAAACAAACAAAGATAAACAATCATCAATCAGTTATTTTAGTCCATGTTGGCATATTTAAAAATAGGTTGAAAATGGAACACTTTATAGTCAGTAGTAAAAAACTATTACTTGACTCAGATTTTGTAAGGTATAATTTTTATATAAACAAATAGTTATAAATTGTACGTAATCTTAAAGTTCCCCGAGTAAGAATTTTGCAAACTACATGAATCTAATCCTAGTTTATTTTAGGTCACCAAATTATAAATTGTAATGATAAAACAATATATTTTTAACACTAGTCTTAAAAATGAATCTTGACACGTTAATTCCCAAGTAACACATTGTGCTGTAAAACAGCACGGACAACGTTTCCACAGCAAAAACAATAACAATAATGCTTTTGCTGTTGTTTACCACAAAGTTTTGAAAACGTTAATAAAATGTTGTAACACCTATTTTGATGAATGTTTTTTGCCTGTGACAGCGTCTACGGCAGCAGACAATATAGCATTTTTGCACATAAATGCAATGTTGCTTAAAATTACACTTGTCCGACAAAAAATTAAGGTAAAAATAGCAATTAAATTCATATTGCCTACCAAAATAGACTGATGTTTTTATAAAGATGGAAGACACCCAAAATATATGTAATGATGTTTAACAAACTACCAATCAAACACACGCGCTTTGTGGATTTCTCAACAGTCAAATCTTTATGTCATCACACTTCGTTAAACTACACGCGCCTCAAAAATTTGAAATAATAAAATTTTTTCGGACTTATATTTGGGCATATTTATGCAAGAAAAAATAATATATTTAGACTTTATTTTTCACCATAATATGAAACATGGCCGCCGCCCGCCCATACTACCAAGCAAATTTGCCTATTTTTGAAAAATAAATCTAAAACAACAACAAATATTGGCGAGATTTCTGTGTGATCACGGTCCCAGCCTTTCTTTTCATGCTGTAGAGGGCGCGTTTTAATAAAAAATAACACCAGGATACAACAAATAACTGCTGTTACCATTTTTGCATTTTTTTCAGTTGTATTTTAAGAAAAGATGTTAAGATTACAACTATGTTGTTAGCCAAGTTTAATCCTTTTTTAGGCATAAATTTGAAGAATTATAGAAGTTATTATGAATGTATAAGCAAAAGTTAAACAATTTTACCAGCCAAAATTTTTGGTTAAATGAAGCTAGCTATTTTAAAGCAAAGCAAGTGCTGTACTAACGTTGTTGCAGCATTGAATTAGCTTTAATTTCTATATTTTTAAAGCTGTGTTACTTGGGTTGCATTAAAGGTTTTCTCCTCTGCCAAATTAATTGACCTGTTTAAGCGTGTCTTGCAAAAAAATGTTTTTTTTATTACCAGTACTGACGTGGAAATTTATTCCTGATTTTGTTGGCGTCAAAATCCATTTTAAATAATATAAACTATTACTTGCAGCAAGAATTATGTTAATTTTTCCAAAAAATTAAATGCAATTAGATACCACAAATATAATATTAAAATCTAATAATCACAACATTTTTTAAGTAAACATCCATCGAATCGTTTTTCTCTATTATTAATAAAATATTTTATTTAACAGCACATCAGATTCGTAACAACAATAATAAGTTATTTTGATAAGAACTACCTACCTCTAATTGTAATATAGTTAGTAGGTATATCATAAATTATCACATTAAAGTTTTTTACAACATTAGATAAATATTTTCATTATTACAGGCCATTCCACGGTAACTATCATTACATTTGAAATATCTCCCCAAAATCGTTAAAGTGGGAAGTTCTTTTAATCCGCTCAAATTCAGCGATTGTAGCGTGCGCTTTTAGCAGCTGATTGAACAGCTTCTAGATAATATCAATAAAAAAAATAACAAACAGTTGTCAAACATATCAGTAACGTACTTGCTGGCAGCGATTGCTTACGTACTGAGTTTAAAAACCTACCCAGTCACCATAATTCTAATCAAATTTTGTTTTAGGTACCTATCAATTTCAGTTTTAAAATCATCATACATTACAAAAAGAGTAATGTGCTGTACTCTCTAAAAATTTTATATTAAACTGTCAATACACCAGCTATTAGTTTTTAGTCGTGCCCAGACGGCTGTCGATTAATGCTATTTGACACTGTTGACTTTGAAACGTCATATATCGTTACGCGCTGCCGTGGACGGTTAACATAAGAATTTCGACTTATAAAGAAAATGCATATTTTGTTTTGGTGAGCTTCTATAAAATTGTGCGCCTTTCCAGACAGGGTGGCGCTGCGCTGAGTACCCAAAATATACCCAAGCATGATTTTCTGTTTGAGATGAATAATTAAATATGTACCTCACGGTGTGCCTGAATAGGCTGTAGGACACATGAAAATGCCACCAAAATTCGTTTTGGGATAATTGTTAGGGACCATTCCGTAAGCTTAAAACTGAATTCCTTGAAATCCTGGCTGATTTCTTTTCTGAAATTTTTCACAAAACAAAAAAAATAAATTAAAAAAGTTGATCAAATTATTCTAAAATATTTTATATATTTTAAATTCAATATTTTATTGTAGACCAAAACAAAAATTTACTGAATATTGATGCTATGGACATAGAAATATCTTCTGAGAACCATAAACATTTATTTAAAATAATGTAGAAAACTGAGATAACTAAAGGATTTTATTTGATCCTATAAACTTAAACAATTAACACAAAATATAACCTTTATTTGATAGTTTATCTCCAACATATAAGAAACCATTTTCAGCAGAAAATTCTACCCCAGCAAGGTAAAGATTCCTAGCATTCCTCGGATTTTCAATCGTATTGATTTATTATTTTGACCAGTACTTCAAAAACTTCCGGTGAACTGATTCACCGGCCTGCTCTGACAGGTGCCCAATCCACAATCTAGGTAATCCAAACTATCGGCCAATTGATGGAAAAGAACATGTATTTTTAATGTTTCTATTACCCGAGGAAATAAGTTAACTTTTTAAAACGCCTATTTGTTAAGTTTCGCAGTACCGGGTCGTTTACTTGAAAAGCTGATTTGCACCATGAAATCCATGGCTTTGAATGACTGATCAAATAGTATGACCAACAGTGGACTAATAGTTTTGGAAAATAATGGCAAAAGCTGGATGCCCTCAAAAATATATTCAAATTCTTAGACTACCACACGACAATATGAATGCAACAGTCCTGAGCAATGATGGAACAGGAGAGTCATTCCAGATTACGACAGGCGTTAAACAAGGGTGTGTTATTGCGCCCACCCTATTCTCTATATTTTAGGTGCCATGCTTTACCTTGTTGAGGAACATCTACCGCCGGGAGTTCAAATTCTATATAGATTCGACGGTGGCCTACTTAACCTAGGCAGACTGCGAGCAAAAACCAAGGTCTCGACAACCTCGGTAATCGAACTGCAGTACGCCGATGACAACGTCGTAATGGTCGATACAGAGGAAGGTCTACAACTAGTAATCAACGCATTTAACCAAGCCTACAAAAGCATTGGCCTAGAGGTCAATCTTGCCAAAACGCAAATTCTTCACCAACCAGAACCAGGTACGAATCCCCAAACTCCAAACATTTCCATAAATGGCCATCCTCTGCAGAACGTGGAACATTACCCATAACTTGGGAGCGACCTATCATCAAATGCAACTAATGATGCAGAAACACAGCACCGCCTAAAATGTGCTAGCGCAGCGTTCGGACGGCTTTCGGAGAGATTCTTCAACAATCACGACATCAATGCGGAGACCAAGCTTCGTGTCTACAACACAGTTATAATACCAACTCTAACATACGGATGCGAAACGTGGACCACTTACAGAAGTCATATCAGACGACTAGAAAAATATCACCAAAGTTGTTTAAGACGAATACTGAGAATCAAATCGCAAGACCGACGAACAAACATAAGTGTTTTAGAAGAAGCCAGAACAACTAGTATAGAAGCCCCTATCTTCAAGCACCAGCTTCGTTGGACTGGTCACATTATACGCATGCCTGAAACACGTCTCCCAAAGCAGATATTTCATGGACAACTGAAGGAGGGAAAAAGAAATCAAGGTGGCCAACAAAAAAGATACAAGGACGTTCTCAAAGGCAATATGATGAAGGGTCACATCGATATAAACAACTTCGAGACCACGGCAAACGATAGGGCTAAATGGCGCCGAACAGTCCATGAGGGAGCACAAACTTTTGAAGAGCAACGACGTAAACTAGAAACGGAAAAGAGAGAACGTATAAAGACAAAATGGAAGAATGGATGACCAACAACACCCGGCTGCTGCCGGAGACTGGGTGTGCCAGGACTGTGGAAGGGTATGCGGCTCGAGAATTGGCTTATATAGCCATCAAAAACCGCACAACAGATAGAGACGATACAGAATAGATGAAAATCATACTCGGTATCGAGTGATTGCCTATGATATGAGTTCTCAAGATTTGTTGAGAAATAGCAAGTCGGAGTGCTTTAAGAGGTTTCGGCATACATTGCTTTTAAAAACTATCAAGGCGGTGAAACTTGCTGTGGTAGAATTTTCTTGAAATAATATTTAATTCCTGAAAATGGTTTCTTACATGTTGGAGTGAAATAAAGGTTATATTTTTAAGCTTTTATTACCAAATAAAATTCTTTAGTTATCGCAGTTTTTTTTTTCAAATAAATGTTTGTGGTTCTCAGAAGATATTTCTATGTCCATAGCCTCAATTTTTAGTAAATTCTTTTTTAGGTCTACAATAAAATATTGAATTTAAATATTTTAGAATAATATCATCAAATTCCGTTTTTTTTCTCACAAAAATAATATTTTGTACAAAATTTCAAATAAGAGATCAGCTAGTATTTCATGAAATCCAGTTTTGAGATTACGGAAGGGTCCCTAACAATTATCAGAAGACGAATTTTGGTGGCGTTTTCATGTGTCCTACAGCCCATTCAGGCACACCGTGACCTGCTGTAAAATGCATTTATAAAAACCATATATTGAGGTAGATTAATTCTTTACTTTTTGGAAAGGGCAAACGAAAGTACACTAATTTTATTTGGAAAAATAATGAATTTTCCCAAACGTCAAATAACGACACCGTCCACGTAAAACCTGTACTAAAACGGCTATTTCGAACTGTCAAATAGTATTATCGTATTCTTCTTTTTACAATAGGTGTTAGGCCTGGAGGCTTCAGTATCCCGAGCTCTATGTCAAACAGTGTTGAAGTTAACGTTGTTGGCGACGTCATCGGGCTGTAAATTCGCACGACCAAAAACTATCTATTGATAAATCAATCCCCTGACATCGGCCAAATTAATGCAAATCGGTAAACTGACAAATCAAAAAGCTGTTTTTGCCCAGATTGCCTTTATATAAATCGTCCTTTGTTAAAAACTAATTATAGGGTTAAAGATAAAGAAATACACTTTTTGGGCTTTAATCGAAATTTTTTTAAAAAAAATTAGGACACTAAACCTGATTTTCCGATAGCTCAAAATCAATATTTTTAATTTTAAAATTCTGAAAAGTTGACATTAATTCGTGTCAGTGAGGGAAAGTCCGTACATATGAATGTAACAAACTGTCAAAAATAGAAGGACTATGCTTTTAAGGGACGCCCGCGTTTTATCAGAATGTGCAAAATTAAACCCGTTAAATAAAAGAAAGTTGAATCATAAAATTATTCACCAAACCAATTTTTAATCCGAAAGTCATTCAATATCAAACCTTGTGCATTCGCCAACAATAATAGATGAATCGTAGGCGAACACGCAGGTGGCGCGGTGGCGCAGCGTTTCGATGCATTTGTCGCTGATCCGCGTGCATGCTTATACAGGAAGCGCTCAATAGTTTGTGTATAGATTTCACTTGCATTCCAGTTAAGAACAATAGACATCTATACAGAAAGTATTGAACACTACCTGTGAATACCTTTAGCCAAGTGTCCGCACATAGAACGACAAATGCATCGAAACGCAAAGCCACCTGCGTGTACGCCAACGGTTTAGGTATTATTGGCGAATGAGCAATCAATTTAGCAAAAATTTTCTGATAAACAACGGGTTTTCTGAATTCATGTTTTGAAAAATAATGGTTTGACAAGGGTTTTATTAGAAATGAATTTTACAAATTACGAGTTTGATATTAAATAAGTTTGATGAACATTGGTTCAATTAAAAAAAAATTTTATTCAATGGGTTTGAAGAAATAATGTTCGGATAAAAAATTGGTTTAACAAATTGCAGTTTTTATGGTGAATCGTTTTTACGATGAAAATTTTTATTAAATACGGTCTGATAAATTCTTGGTTTGATAAAACATAGTTCCTTTTAATACTTCTTTGTCAAAACATGATAGTGCAAATACACCAGAACAATATGACCCAACCCCGAAAGTGAAATGATTTGCTTTCCACCCAAGATTTACGTATTTAGAGTCTGATTTTAAAAAAATCGGCGGACACGTCGATTTTTGTTTGAGGAGAACAAATTTTTGTAGCACGCACCTCCTTCTAGGGGTAAACCTTACCCCTAAATTTCGAATAGGGAAAGTGGGTCGAGTGATACCTTGTTTTGAAGGTATCTTAAATTTCTTTACAACCGTGTCAAAATTTTCAAAATCTATACTCATTTTCAAAATAAACTCAAATGAAGAAAAATTGCAATGATAAAATGTATGCTTAATAAAAGCAAAGGCAACGTGTCCCGAGATTTTTTAAAAAAATAAAAAAATATTTTGTAAAAAAAACTATTTTTGCATTGGTCCATGCAACTGTAAAAGTGAATATCTCAGAGACGAATCGATGGAATTTCGAAATGTTTACGCGATTGTAAAGACAATCGATAGTCCTTCAAAACAAGTTATCACTTGACCCACTTTCCCTATTCAAAATAGGGGTAAAGTTTACCCCTCGAAGTAACTCGTGTAAAAAAATTTGCAGCGAATATTAATTAATATAAAATCATGTCCTAGGATTTTTCTAAAATCTACGTACGTCAATCTTGGGTAGGAAGTTTTAAAATGACCGCGAAACAACAATAAAAGCTCCAGCATGTCTACAGATAACTTTAGAACAAGTGTGGGACTGCCTGCCATCCCTTTTACCCTCCATAAGGGTGTGGGCGGCGCAATGAAAATATAAACTGCTCAGCTAAGAAAGAAAGCTTATAGGCACGACACTTTCTTGGGATAATAAGAAATCTCTGTAGCTGTTTACAGAGGTAAGTTCGAGAAAAACACAAAAATTACTCAAAGCAAATAGCGTGAACTCTCCTTTAGAGCTGGGGGGCTATTCCAGTGGCTCATACCGATATCGTTACGTAGCGAATTCGTTATCGCGGCAACACCGCGGTTTGTTTTGTTGTTTCACAATGGCCGCGGCCGTGTCAATTCAACTTTGACAACTAAACTCGCAGAAAAATATAAGTTTTAATTTGATTGAAAAAAATTAACATGATTTCTTCTGCGATGGTTGCAGACATCGGGAAACAAAATACTTTTTATAATTCCTGCTGCCTAGTTTCTCCTGTGATCTTGTGTTCTCTAACCACCTGAATGGAAGACGAAAATAAGTTCACACCATATTTGGAGCCCACAAAGAGCGGCACAGTAAGTAAAACTAGCTTTTGTTATTGGGAAATATTTGTTTTACTTATCCCAATATTATAATAATATATTTTATACTCTTCTGTAAAAGGAATCGCAAGCCCTTATGACAGAATATAGATAAGCATGGCCCAACTAGTTGAGTTTATTACCTACTTAAATTAAAGTCAGGCTGGGCAAGAATGTGATACATTAAGATACTTTATTTAAAATAAAAACTACTGACTTAGATTCTTGCAGTTCACCAAAAAAAAAATAACTACTTAAAGCTGTGATCACATTTTGGATAAGTACTATTTTGATAAAACTTAAAGTGTATACTTCTTTTGAGATATAACATGCTAGAGTATGTGAATGGAGCTACATGTAAGAATCATTCTAGTAGGATAGTACCACACAAGACCACAACTAAGACAACAAGTAAGACACAGACCAACCTTCCAAGGCACTAAATGAAACTAGACAGAGATTCGATGTTCAATAGACATAGTGAAACTAACTTTCAGAAGAAACTGATGCAATATACATGTATGCTATGCTTCTCGCATTAAAAAATAATAAGATAACTTTTAATAAATTAAAAAGTTGTGTAAAATATAGTACAGAAATAAAATTTTATTATTTAATTCTGTTAGGCCACATTTGTTTAAATCAAAAAATTTAAATGTCAGTTTAGTGATAGTTATAGAACATTGGACCTATTGTAACTACGATTTTAGAACTTTTTCATAAAAATTCGCAGATTTTTTGGGGTAGTCATCGAAAAAGAGTGGGCCACAGTTACTGCTCACCGCCATACCTGTAAAACCACTTTATTTTAAACATGTTAATTTAAGTTATTGCAAACTTTTTAAAATAAGGCAGAGTTTTTTTTTCAAGAGTCTTTAGATTGGTTTGGTGGGGTAAGTTAAGTATAGTATTAAGTTATTTCCAGCTCTGATTGCTATAAAAAAGATGAAGAAGTTTTAAAAAACTGGACTGATGTGATTTAATATTTACCTGAATGATATTTCTTCATTATTTTACATCCATTTTTAAATTACCTAAATGATATTTCTTCCCACACATACATAGCATAGCATGATATTTATATAGCAGTTGGCCAATTAAGCAAATTATTTTAATTTTTAATACCTTTTTAATATTTGTTTTGTCAACTTATTTTTACGGCTACCAAATAATCAAATAAATGGTTACCTCAGAAACCTATTTTTATAAATAATACCCTGGAAAATACCATACTTTAAATCAATCTTTATGAATGTAAAGCTGAGTAATATAATTTAAGAAACCTACTACTTTAAATAAAGGGCCTAAAATGTATGCTACATTTTTAAATTAACTTTAAAGTTTTACTGACTGACATGAAGTTTTTCACAATGCATTTAGGTAAATTTCATTTTTTGGCTAGATTTATACTTTATACTAGTTTTTAATTTAATATTACCAATTTATTATATTACAAAGAAAAAATTGATTTGAGTTGATTTTGTCACTCTTAACATTCCTATTAAAAAATAATAAAATTTGGGATAAAAAAAACTGATTTATTTTACTTATTGGTTTAAATGTTACTTAGAATTACAAATTGTTTTCTAATATTTCAATAATTGGTGGATTGCATCTTTTCTTTCATCAGCTTGAGCATTGCTAACCTGAAACAAAAAATAATATGGAACTGGCTACTTAAGATTGAAAGCTTTCAGGTTTGGTTTGTAAAATCAATCAAATAGAACAATATTAACTTTTAATCACCTCACCCTTTGAACAAGAGTATAATCCGACTTATTAGACTTATATCGACTATATCTCACCAATTTTTTGGCCACCAGTTTTATTGCTGTCTGCCAATTTAGATTCTTTTAGAAAAGTACGGACCAAGTTTTACATTACATTCTACTTTGAAAATTTTATTATTGACTATCTTTTGTTTACCCCACATCTTAATATTTAAGGTAAAGTAGAAACTTAAGTGATGGTCAATGCTTGTGTGAATTTGGTCCAACGCACTTTGATTTAGAAATTAAGGGAGAGGATAAAACAACTTTCTGGCTAAGGTCGTAAAAAACTTGCCTGTTAAAGAAAAACGATATGAATTTGGCCCTTGTAGATATTATTTAGAAAAAGTAATGTAAACTGTCGATCAAAAAAACTGTCAAGATAGTGAATAGTAATTAAAAACCTTGGGAAAACAAAGGGAACGAGTTCAGAAAATCTAACAAATTGGGATCCAGTGAAAAAAGACTTGAGTTTTTCTTGTAAATTAACGAAATAAGTGTGGCTTATCCCCTAGTTACCCCAAGATCTTTAATTGTTATTTATTGTTTTTTTTAAATATCCTGTGGACATAAAAAGTTACCTTAAAACTTTATTCCACCTTGGATTTCACTAATGAAATTTGAAATATTTACGTTTTGGTGGCTAATAAAAATAGTGGAAAACAAAAACTTAAATTACAGCAATAAAGAAGTGGAAATTTATGTGTGGTTGAAACAAAAGTAGCCAATTTTTTTAATTTTACTGATGAATTTTTGGACTTTAAAATGTTTTCTTTTTAATGTGAAGGTAGCTTACCATATGTGTTTTTTCCTGCTAAAATGTTTAGTTGCGTAGGTGGGGTGGGGTGCTGCCTGCTTAAATGTATTCATCATACATCTTAATAATTATGAGAAATCATTGATCCGAAATTAAATTTAAAGTAATTTATTATAGGTGTGATGTATGCAAATCTATAGTCTAAGCAGCTAAGCAGTTAGTTCACTTGAATTAATACTTCAGACAATAGTAATACCATGTGCTATTTTTTTTTATTTTTTTTCCCAATATTTTTCTAATTTTGTGCCAAATTTAAAGTTAATCTTCTCATCTAGGCCTGAATCAAAATGAATAAATGACCTTTCAATACGAGGAAAAACATGAGCTTTTTCATGTAAAAAGTTTAAATTTTTATAACACATTTTAGGTACTGTATTATCAATTTTACTTACTGTTTTTATTAATGACATCCATAAAATCTGCATAAAAAATGTAACGTGAATTAAATAATTCAATTTTTTTAAAACGTTATCTAACAAAAATGCATAAGATTTGTTAAATAGGTATATATGGTTACCAGTGGCGTCCCAAAGGAAGGGGGAGTCGAGGTAAAAACTCTCCGATACCGGTTAAAAAATTGAAATTATCTGAAATTATCCCAATAAAATGATTTCCAAGTAATATTACAATTTATTATTATTAAATTTTTTAAACTTTACTGATTTTGTGTGATGATGGGTTAGATAATTTACTGATAAGAACTAGTAAACTTTGTAAAACAGTAGATAAAAACTAAAAGAGTTTTTAAGACAGAAATTTGATCAAGAGTAGAGAGTTTGAAAAGTTTTATGCATTTTGATTCTGACAAAGGTGAGAAACTTGATCTTAAAATTCTGTAGAATCGCAAAGGTTAAATATTTAAAAATGACTATTTATGACTGACATAATTGCGAAACTTAAAACTCAAAAACCACAATACTCTACTTTTACACAAAAATATTATATTTACACAATTTTTTTTCTTTTCCCTAAAAAATATATTTAAAAAAATTAGACCAATTATAGGTGTTTTGAAAGCTACTATTCTGTATGTAATTTCAGATCGGCTTTATTGAAACCACAATTTTAAATGATAAGCAAGTAAGTACGTATTTACAAACAGGGAAAAAAATTAATGTAGGTTTTTTTTAATCAATACATGTAAATTATAGTATATAAGTGTCAAAACTTATCAATTTTTAAAAATATTGAGAAATAAATTAATCCCAAATTGGTCGTTTTAAAAAGTAATGACTCAATGTCTATAGATACTGATGGTAAAATTTACTAAAAGTTTTTGTTTCCCAGAAGTTTTTGTTTACTAGATTTAAGTAAACATTTTTAAAACTCAGAATCTAAAACCGAGAGGCCAACACATCCAATAGGTGTACGAAAACTCGATAATACCTGACAATACTTGACTGTGTGTGACAAAATCTTAGGATAGTTTGCATTACTTGACAATAGGTGTATCTAAAAATTTTAAATTATGTGTTGGAATTGAAAACTTACCAAAACTGATTTCTATGGATAATTTATCAAAATACATTGAGCAGCTACGGTAAGTGTTTATTCCCAAACTTCATAATTTATTTTCTCTCTTATTAGCACTACAGCATGGGTCCTGCTCTTGGAGATTTTCAACAGTTGACCTAAAAAAAGAACAGTAAATTACATTACATTAAAACATTAAAACTTTGCAAACCTTAAAAAAAGGAAATGTGTACATCAGAATTTGGTTTAGCAAAATCAATTTGAATGTACGAAAGTTAGGTACATGATTCTTATCTGGCTGTCAGAGGGACGGAGTTCAAAAGATCTACTATCCTGTGCAAATAAAATCATTGAAGAAGGGGGGACAGTATGAGAAGGGATGCAAAATTTTTACTTGATCGTGCATAGCAATTCAGAATCAGCCGCCTCTCCTCAACTAGGTACTCAATGCGTTCTGTTGTAAGTACTATTATTTATACAAGGCATAATATTTAGTAATTTGGCGATAACTACAAAAAATACAAGCATAAATTGCCCAAATAAATTATATTTGATTTTTTTCTCGATATATAGGTAGATATTCTTGAATTTCGAACTTTTTTTTCTTTTAATGTATGAATATTTTGTAAAATTATTTTTCGGTTTTCTGGCCACTGCTCACGTTTTTTCAAAATGTATAAACTGAACTTAAAACTGACCTACTATATCTTTTTGTCTACATTATGTAAGTAGTGTTCTTTAAGCACCAAAAAGAACAGAATAGAACATAAGATAAAGTAAGTATAACTACTTACCCAAACAAAAAATCTGGAGGCACTTCCACACAAGGCCTATGTGGATTTTTCTTCATAAAGAACGTGGCTTTTCCAAACAAAATTCAATCAAAAACTGATAAGGGTTGACCACCATCACATTGTGATCAGATTTTTAGTCGATATTGCGTGCAAAAAGCTCATGAAAATTATAATTTTCCCGAAATTTCGCCGCAAGTTCCAAAAAATCTAAACAAACTTGACTGACAGTCGGCATTTGACAGTTGTTTTGGGTTGCGTGCCATTTAAGCCTTCTTTTTAATTAATAATAAGCGATGTTGTTGATAGCCCACTGGAATTGCCCCCCTGATATTTGAGATTCTAAAATAATTCAGAGCAGAATAGAGATGAAACTCTTAACCTGTCCTGAGAAAAAACTTGCACCGGATGGAAATATATACCAAGAGAAACTCATTTATGGATATATGCGATCAGAACGACAAAACGCCCTTCTATTTCTATTCTATCCCGCTTACTCGAAAACTCTTCTAAAAAAAAGAAGGACGACGGTTTCCAAAAGATACTAATGAAGAAGCTGCCGCATCTGGCCCTATAGAAGAAATGCAGCAAAGATACAATAAATACCTTACTTGGCTCTTAAAAATAGATAAAACAGTTAATTAATTAGGGTTAAAGAAAGTTTTTAAAGGACAACATATTGAATAATGGTTTCATATTAAATTAGTAATTAAACCTAAATCATGGTTCTGGTAAAAAAGTAACTCGAATTTAGAATAATAAAAAAAACGTTTTGAAATATTTTTGGGAACTGCCAAGCCCTCTTAAAAAGTAAGACAATTAATTTTAGATTATATAAAAATAACTCAAATATTTTTTTAATTCAACAATATTTTTATGGATGAATTTCCCACAAAATTGGATATTTTATTTAAAAGTCTAAAGGGATATCTTCAGATATGATTTAAATCAAAAATATATATGTCATGAGAATAGCCATTTACTAAAGAGGCGTGGGCAGATTCATAGTCAAAATTGGGACATTTAAAAAGTACAAAAAGGATTAAAAAATTATGCTCCACATTTGAAAATACTACGTCTGCACTAAATTGTAATATTGTGTCAACATTTTAATAAGATACTTATTGCCTACTAACACATGGCAAATTAAATTTTATTGTATATAATTATTTTTAATTCAGTATAAAAAGAGGCCGGCTCCTTATATTAATTTTAAAATTTGCGCGTTCGCTATATCTTTTCAAAATGACGACCAATTTATAGGATTCCTTCTCTGACTCTCATTGATATTAACTTTCTAGTGTAGGACCCAAAATATTGATTTCAGTGATCAGCTTTCGATAATCCAACTTTTCCAGCAAAAATGAGAACTTGGTTTAGTTAAAATTTAATTATTTTAAGGTCATGATTGCGTGAAATAGCCTGTATGGTATCATCTACGTCAAAATTAACAAAGTAACAGCAAAATCTAGTCAAAGTGAAAACGCTTTTCTGGAAGTCATTTGCTATTAGGGTTCCTGTAGGAAAATACACAAGATGATTTTTACTTCTCGTATGACCCAAAATTATTTTTTTTATTTTGTTTGTTAAATTTGCTTATTTTCGTACAAAAACTGGGACTTTTCTAAAGTTGCACTTGGATCCTATATATCTTTCTATAAAATATTCGTGGTTCTCTTACATTCCATACCAACGAGCGTTTAACTTTGAAAGATTTTTTATCTTCAAAATAGAGGCTTTATATTTAATCATATTTTTTGTAAATTCATGAGGTTATGATCACAAAATCCGTCAGTTGATATTACAGGAGAGAAATAAAAAATAGCAATACTTGTAGTTTTACTTAAATAAAAAAGTTTTAAGTAGGTAAAATGAACATATATCAAATACTACTTCATTAGAAAACTTACAGGTGCTTTTTTTCTCTTCTTCTTATTAGACATTGTTGGTCCAAATAGTAATCCAACACGCTTTTGAATGAATAAAAGCAAATTTGTTAAATTACATTTATGGAATAAAAACTAAAATGTGCCGTTTACTTAGAGGGCATACGTGGAAAATTGGGATTCCATGGACCTTTTGATGAAGATTTTACGAAACCTATTTTAATCGATTACTAATGCATCCACCAACACTGCCTAAGCTGTTAACAGCCCCAAAAATGCTGCAGTCAAAAAGTAGGGTTAGGCTATCATTTTTTTTTTCTTAAATTCAGACGATTTGAGCTAGAGCAATGAAATTTGGGGCATATGTTGGCTTTCCGGTAACACATGAGGGTTCATGTGTTATAAAAACTTAGATATGTTACCGCTGAGCAACAGGGGCCAAAATGTGTTTTTAAACCACCCCTCATACCTTCAATACTGATGCATCTGCACATCTGAATCGCAGTCAGTTGGTAGATCATACCGTTACCTACAAGTCCATTATACCGAAAACATTTTTGTAGCTGTTAACAAGGCTCCTAGGTTAGAGGCTAAGAATTTTGTCTATTTCAATTAAAAAATTATATTTTACTTATCTACCTGTCAACAAAAATGCATCACTAGAGGCGCAGTGGACCATTTCTTAATTTTGAATACCTCAACTTTGTCCCACGCCTAGGAGCTGTAGGGAAGCGGTATCTAACTTTCACCATTTTTATATTCCGGAAAACTCTCCATATACACATATGCACTCTTTTATATTTCATAATATTTGTTACGCCAAATTTATGAGTTTTAAATGTGCATAGAGAATGATTTTGAATCATAAAAATGGTGAAAATTGGGGGCTGAGGCACAGTTGTGGGTATTTAAAATTGAGAAATGGTCTACTGCGCCCCTGGTGGTGGTGCATTTTTGGTAACATTGACTGGAACATAATTTTTTCCCTTACCACAAAATGGGAGATTTGGATGATCAGTTCTCACAGTAGTCCCTAAGAGCCGGAACCAGTCTTATTAGACCATTTTTATTATCCCTAACTCCTCTTTATGTATAAAAAGGGACAGATTAACAGACTTTAGCTTGCGTCATTCTTATTAGGTAAAGGTACCTCAAACACACACAGAAAATGTTAAGTACCCGTCCCTGGTCGCCTACACCTGGACCAGGGGCCAAGTCGCTAAAAATGGGTGCAAGGTGGAATGACACGATAAGACTTTCAGGCTCACGTGTCGCTGGACACATCGTAGACAGGATTGGAGAGTAAAAGTCTCCCACTACCTGACTCTAAGTGTAGGCAGATATCAAGTTCTATGAAGGCTTCCCTCTCTACAAGAAAAACCTTTAGAATCAAACAAAATACTTAACTTTGTCGAAGTGAGTTAATCGGGAATTCATTCAGAACTACCTTGGCTTGCTAATGTCTAACAACTATATTTGGTTCCTTATACATAATCCCTCAAAAACTATGTTTTATACTAGCATTTTTTCGAGATAAAATATAAAAGTATCAAGTAGTGGAGTTCAATTCAAAAGTATAAGCTCGATCTTTTTACCGCCAAAGGTCATATTTTGCTTTATAAATAAAAGCGTTTGGTTTTATCTTCATTTAGACCAGCCAAAACATCTTGTCGTTATTAAAAGAATGATTGTCATAGAAACATTGCCTAGAAATTGAAAGATATGTACAAGTCTACATAGATTTTTCATTTTCATAAATTGCATAAGAAAATGTGTGGACGTTCGTGGCGCTTACAAGTATCTAGGACATTATCATGACAGAAGGCTAGTAGGTCATAAAAATTTTAAAAAGGAAAATAGTGCGATCTTCTACATTTAAAAGTTACCCTGTTAATTGTCTTAAGATTGTTTCAACAATATTTTTCAGAATTAGAAATTAATTTTGTGTTTCGGACTTCCATTGTCTATATTTTACTATTACACGACGCTTCGATTAGTACAATATCTGATCGTCTTCAGGTGCAAACTAAAATCTATTCCTAAAGCTACGTACTTATATACTATGGGAAATCACTAAACCGTGAATTTGAACTTGGCTCCGCCCAAGGAGGGGCTTCCAAATATTTGGAATTTCTAATCTTGGTTTAGCCAATAAAGGCAGCTCCAAGGAATTTTCGGTTCTTTCAGTGTGACTCCTTATACAAAACCTTTGCTTCTGTCCACTTCATGCGGTGTTGTTTTGACCATGAATATTCGGCGATTCCTGATTTCATTTTTTCACCTCTTTGGGTATTTGTCTGATATTCCGTAAGCTTAAAAGATAGTGGTCTTTTTGTTTCGCTTATTTATGATTCACCATACTTACAAGCAACTTGGTAATTGCCTTCCTTATTTTGTTCGTTCTCCGGTTTTGTTTTACTAAGAAGGCTTCGGATTGTATTATTAGATTTAAAAGCTCATTATATAATAAAGTTGTTCGCTACTCTTCGAATTTTCTCTTTCTCTATTTTATTTATACACGACGTTTCGATCAGTTCAATCTCTGATCGTCTTCAGGTGCAAACTACAATCAATTCTTAAGGCTACTTACTTACGAGTATATACTATGGGAAATCACTCCACCGTGAAGTTTAAGAAATATTTGGAATTTCCACACTTGGTTTACTGAAAATGACCTGGTTCTGCCCAATAAAGGCAGCTTCAAGGAATTTGCGTTTCTTACAGCGTGACTCCTTGTGCAAAACCTTTGCTTCTGTCCACTTCATTCAATGTTGTTTTGACCATAAATGTTCGGCGATTCCTGATTTCGTTGTTTCACCTCTTTGGGTATTTGTGTGATGTTCCTTAAGCCTAACAGATAGTGGTCTTTTTGTTGTAGTTTGTACCTGAAGACGATCAGAGATTTTACTGATCGAAATGTCGTGTATAAATTGAATATAGATAGAGAAAATTCGAAGAATAGCGAACAACATTAAAATTAAAACAGCTTTTAAATCTAATAATACAATTCGAAGCCTTCTCAGTAACACAAAACCGCAGAACAAACAAAATATAGAATGAATTTACCAAGCGAAACAAAAAGACCACTATCTGTTAGGCTTAATGCACATCAGACAAATACCCAAAGAGGTAAAACAACGAAATCAGGAATCGCCGAACATTTATAGTCAAAATAACACCAAATGAAGTGGAGAGAAGCAAAGGTTTTGCACAAGGAGTCACACTGGAAGAAACGAAAATTTCTTAAAGCTGCCTTCATTGGGCAGAATCAGGGTATTTTCAGTAAACCAATTGTAAAAATAGTATATAGGTATTAGGAATAGATTGTAATTTGTACCTGAAGGCGATCACAGAAGGTACTGATAAAAATGTCATGTATAAATAAAATATAGACAGTGGAAGTCCAAAACACAGAGTTAATTTCAAACACATCATTGTCTCAAACATTAGAAAATTAGTTTTAATTTGTCTTTTAAATCTAACTATTTACATACTACATTAAAATGAGGACAAAGATTGTTTACACATACTATTTTAATTCATTTGCTACGTTTCGAGAACAAATTTTTGTCTTCCTTAGTAGACGTATGTAGATTTTTAACTATAAAACATAACAGAAAACCTATTAGAAATAATTTGAAATACACACCAACACTCATTAGTACATTAATTACCAACTTAGCAAACAGTTAAGTAAATATTAGTCACTGTATTAGGAATGTATAGGCTTATTTGTTTATTATCCTTAATAGTTAATAAGGTTGTCAAACAAGGGATAAATATATTATATATATTTACATGTACAAAACACTTACCTTTAAATTAAATTGTATACAGCAATACTTTTCTGGACATTTTAAAGCTTCTATCTATATCAACATAGAAAATAGGTAAGATATTTTTACGTGAAATCGTTATTATTTTTTTTTATATATTATATAATACCCACTGCTTAACAGATTACGTTTAAAATATTTAACAACACAAAATAATATTAATAATTCTATAAGACAATTATTACGTCGACACATAATCATCATAGGCAATCAGTCGATACCAAGTATGATTTTCCTCGATTCTGTATCGTCGCTATCTGTTGTGCTTTTTTTGATGGCTATTTAAGCCAAATCTCGAGCCGCACACCCTTCCAGAGTCTTGGCACACCCAGTGCCAGTAGCCGGGTGTTGTTGGTCATCCATTTCTACGTTCTCTCTTTTCCGTCTCTAGTCTACGTCGTTGCTCTTCAAAAATTTGTGCTCCCTCATGGACTTTTCGGCGCCATGAATCCCTATCGCTTGCCGTGGTCTCGAAGTTATTTATATCGATGTGACCCTACATCATATTGCCTTTGAGAACGTCCTTGTACCTTTTTTGTTGACCTCCTTGATTTCTCTTTCCCTCCTTTAGTTATCCTAGTATTTCTGCGTCAATAGTTGCATTTAATGATAGGTGGCTCCCAAGCAGAAGCACGTTCTGCAGAGGATGGCCATTTATGGAATTGTTTGGAGCTTGGGGATTCATACCTGGTTCTGGTTGGTGAAGAATTTGCGTTTTGGCAAGATTGACCTCTAGGCCAATGCTTTTGTAGGCTTGGTTAAATGCGTTGATTACCAGCTGTAGATCTTCCTCTGTATCGGCCATAACGACGTTATCATCGGCGTACTCCAGTTCGATTACGGAGGTCGACGATACCTTAGTTTTTGCTCGCAGTCTGCCTAGGTTAAGTAGGCCACCGTAAAATCTATATAGAATTTCCATTTCCGGCGGTAGATGTTCCTCAACAAGATGAAGCGTGGCACCTACAAATATAGATAATAGGGTGGACGCAATAACACACCCTTGTTTAAGGCCTGTCGTAATCTAGAATGACTCTCGTGGTCCATCGTTGCTCAGGACTGGTGCATTCATATTGTCGTGTAGTAGTCTAGGAATTTGAATATATGTTTGAGGGCATCCAGCTTTTGCCAGTATTTGCCAAAAACCTTCTCTGTTGACCGCGTCAAATGTTTTTACTAGGTCTTTAAAGGCCATGAAGAAGAGGCGAGTTTGTTCTCTAAATTTCTCTTGCATTGGTCTGACACTGAAGATCATGTCAGCTGTGCCTCGATTGGGCCTAAATCCACAATGTGTCTCTAGCAGATTTTGTTCAGCAATCGGAATTAATCGGTTTGATAGTATCCGTGCAAGTATCTTTCCAGCAACAGAAAGCAGAGATATACCTCTGTAATTTCGCCTTTTTTGAAAATGGTAACTATAGAGGTGTTTCTGAGTTCGGCAGAAATGGTCTCAGTGGTCCATATTTTACTTATTAGGGTGTGAATTTGGGAATTAAGTGCGGGACCCCCTTGTTTGTAGAATTCGCAGCGATACCATCTGTGCCTGCTGCCTTGTTATTCTTTAGCTGTGTGATTGCCTTTTCGACCTCCTCTAATCTCGGAATCTCACTTAGGTGTTGTTGTATAGTTTTATCCGAAATTTTGTCAAAGATGTCGTTATCGACCTAAGAGTCTCTGTTGAGTAGTTGTTGGAAGTGATCTTTCCATCGTGAATTGATAGAGGCTCTGTCTTTAAGCAGCCTTGTTCCATCTTTGGATCGTAGGGGATTAATACCTTGTGTAGTGGGACAATGTATCATCTTAGTAGCTTGAAAGAAGGCTCTGGTGTTGTTGGACTCAGCGCTAGATGTTGCATTTCATGTGATTTTGTTGTACACCATTGGTTTTTTAATCTACGTGTTTGCCTTTGTACTTCTGTTTTGGCTTCTTGATATTGCCTTTTCGTTTCGTTAGAGTTAGGGTGGCTTTTCCAAGCATAATGGGCTTTTCTCTTCGTCTCAATAAGGTCTTGAATTTCTTTCTCGTGCTCATCAAACCAGTCTTGATATTTTCTTTGTCATCAATATTCTCCGAGTATTATAAAGTACCCAGCTTTTGATTCAGAGAGACTTGGAATTTTGTGCTGGTTTAATCATCTTTAAGGCGTTCCACATTGAATCTTCTTCTAATTTGCTTTTTTTAACGGCTACTTCTTGGTGGAATGTGCAAGTTCATTTTGGCTCTTATCAGGCGATGGTCTGTCCAGCAGTCGTCTGCACTCGTTATGGATCTTTTAATGTTTTCGCCTCTTTGATCTCTGGAACTTACAATAATGTAATTAATCAGATGCCAGTGTTTTGACCTCGGGTGTTACCCGGAAGTTTCGAATTTGCCTTTTCGTCGGAAAATTGTATTTGAGATTATGAGGTCATATTCTGAACATAAGGTTAATAGGCGCAGTCCGTTTGAGTTCATGTTTCCAACACCTTCCTTCCCAATGACGCCCTTCCATAGGTTTGAATTCTTACCAACTCGAACATTGAAATCACCTAGGATAATAAGTTTATCAGATTTAGGTACAGATGTTATTGGAAATTCGGTTAGGTTGTCCACAATCTCATTTTTTATAGCCAAACCCACTCCGTGAATACGTGGTTCATCTTCTTCTTTTCCTTTCCAGAAAAATGTGTTGCGTCTGTATCCATAAGTGTACGGATATTCCATGTGGCAAAGTTCAGTGGATTTCTTTTTCTTTTGTTTTGACCGCACGTGGTGTACCCACTGGATACAGTTGTCCAGTCGGGCAGTTGTTGGCTGGCTCTGTTTAGGGTACCTTTTATAGCCCCTTCCCTTTCAGGGTGAGCAGAGTGGGTCCTAAATAGGGCTGCTCAGTCACGGATGCAGCACACGAGTTGCTCTACAGCCAATCATTGAGCAAAACGGCGATCACGCTTCCGTCGCTTTCATGCCAGTTTGTCACTAAGAGCTTCCAGACTAAAATGTCCTGCTCCCGTCGCAACTTGCCGATCGCTGAAAGACTTTGGTGTGCTTGGACTTAATGGTCTTATGTGTCCTAGAAAGTATAGGATCTCAGAGTAGCGAATGCCTGTGCGAGACTTTTATTAACGTAGATATGCTGATGCACAGTCAGGAAGCCCACGCTCCCTTATAACGAGTGATGACCCAATGGTGTAAGGAATACGACGATTGGGTCCCTCGAGATTAGGGCAGCTGATTGCACGATCGTGCACTAGACTCGAATCGTGGGCGAGGGGTCGCTACATCCCACCGTCTAAAGGCTACAGGCAGTATGATTCGCTCAACTTCCGATAGCGGACAGATTCATGCCATAGTGGCCCGATCTGTCCGGCCCGACAACACATAATATTATTATTATGTCAACACATAATATGCAATATTAGAAATTAAAAAATAATGTAAAGAGATATATAGAATAAAATAACACAGTCTGAAAACCCCACTATTTGGTAAGTGCCAAGCATTTACAATGAAAAATTCAAACTCACAGCAAGAAGGTACAGTGGTCTGTCTTTGTTCTGATTTTTAACAACTCACTTACTCTTATCAAGATCAATAATGAAGTACCAAATACAGAGTTGCATGTCTTAAATAAATACGGATTTGCTTTTTTTACCCAAAATTTAAATTAAAAATCAATTCAATAATGCAAAAATAGTAACCGTCCAAATATCGTATTTTTTTATGTTGAAATCTCTACAGAAGCTTTAAAATGTACAGCAAAACATTGTTGTATAAAATGTAATTCAAAGGTAAGTATTTTTTACTGTAAATTATTAGTGTGCGTATGGTTAGTGTTCGTGGTTTATGTAAATCTATAAAAAAAAAACCTGTATATGTTTATGCCCTTTTTAACTATTAAGGATAATATATAAATAAATCTATACCTAACACAGTGACCAAAATTTACTTAACTGTTTGCCCAACTTGGGATTTATTGTACCAATGTGTGTATTTGTGTGTATTTTAAATATTTTATTATAAGTTTTTTCTTGTGTTTTATAGTTAGAAATTTACATGTAATATTCTTTTAGCCTGCGAAAGACAAAAAATTGTCGTTGAAACGTAGCAGATTAATCAAAATAGTATATGAGAACAAACTTTGTCTTCATTCCCACAGAAAATATTTTCAAATATAAAATACAAGGACACAAATACTGTAAAAATACCAGATTAAAGCTAATTCCATTAAGAATTTCATTATCAGATTAAGTTGTTTAAATATATTTTAAACAGACGCCTTAGAGTAGCGCAAGAAAATTACGTAAAATATATTTAATATATTACAAACAACCATAGCGAAAACAAAAAAAAACTAAAAAAGCAAGAAAAATTACACTTCTTCTAATTTATAAAGGTTATAATATTGTTTAATATTATGCAAAACTTACACGACCGTATTTAACAGTTAATTCTTTTACAGGCCAATTCGTTAGATATCCTGGACCAAATCAGTCATGCACTTTTCATTTAATACAGATTTTGTCTTAGATAATAGAATTAGTAGAGAAGGGGCGGCGCGCAACTTGATCAGTAGACCTTCTTGGGCCCTTTTTACTTTAGATTAGAATGGGGTGGTGTAGACACCTCGACCTTCTCATATCTATTGTGGTTCCCTTTTCTTCTTTCCTACTTTACCAGAACTACAAAACAAGTTGCATTCCCATCCTTGTCATGAAACCCAGAAGCTTTGTCAGTGTGCCCTGTGTATAGCTTTGTGGCCGCGGACATTCTAGGTCCCCCAGTAAGGCTGGTTCTAACTAGGCATTTACATTGACATAGGACATATAATGAGGTTTCTTCCTCTTTCTTGCAGAAGCGACATGTTGCATCTTCTACCAATACCATTGCATACAAGTGCTTATTGAGTTAGCAGTGACCTGTTAGGAGCCCCATTATTTGTCTGACAGAGTTCTGCAGTCAGCTTTGGTGAACGTTCTTTAATGAACTGTTTGGCCTGTCTTTGTCCAGGCGTTTTCTCCCACATTCTGTTCGTCTTTTTGGTGAGCCACTCTTTAATAGATTGCTTGACTCTGGGCTTAGCGATCCCACAAAATGGTTGTCCGAGTCTTGCCTGGCCAATTCATCGGCTTTTTTGTTTCCAGAGCGTCCCCGATGAGGGACCCAGGCTAGTGTCACCCATTTGGTGCTTGCCAGCCTATTAGAGCTGTTCTGCAGTCCCAAACCAGTTTGGATGTTACTTGCACTGCTTCTAGAGCTTTAAGTGCAGCTTGGCTATCTGAATATATAACTACCGAAAGAGAGTTTTCCTCTACTATTTGTATTTCTTCGGCAAAGTAATTGCCGTTAGTTCAGCTTTTGCATGCTTTTTGGGCTGCCTTGACTATGTGAAGTTTCCATGTTAGCTTTTGGTCAAAGATGACCCCTAAATATTTCACCTCCTTGGTGTATTAAATTTGCGTCCCATTTAGACTGGTGGTTTTAGGACTTGTAGTACTAGTTTCTTTGAAAATGGGACTATTTGCGCCTTTTGTGCATTTATGGACAAAGGTTCCTTTTTGCACCAGTTATTCACTAAATTTAGTGCTCTTTGAGTTTTTTCAGATATTACCTCACCAAACTTCCCCTTGATGACCAATACTAAGTCATCTGAGTAACTAAGACATAGAAAGCCTTCGTTGGTGATTTGTTCAGAATGACATCCACTAGGTTCGCCCAGATCAGAGGTGACAACACCTTACCTTGCGAACATCCTCCTCCTGCTTTGACCTCTATAGTCTTGCTGCCTAAAGTGGACATTATTATCCTTTCTTCTCGGCTTGATTTTATCCAACACCAGATGCCGGGAGCTACTTCTCGCCGTCGTTGTGCTGCTACCAGTAACGCTGTTGTGGCTTTGTTAAAGGCGCCTTCAATATCCAGAAACACTGTTACCGTTATTTCTTTATCCCTTATTGACTTTAAGACTAGCCTGTTTAAATCGTCCAGGGCTAGACCTGTTAATTTACCTGATTGATAGGCTTACTGCCTTTTGCTCAGCGGTGAGCGCAGAAGTACTTGGTCCCTAATGTACCTGTCTAACAGTCTTCCCTATTTTTTCTGCAGGAAAGATTACTTTGGTGTTCCTTTCTCATGCTTCTGGGATGTACCCCCATGCCAGGCAGGCTTTTAGAATTTTGCACAGATATGGTAGTAATCCATCCATCCCCATTTGTAGCATATAGCAAAAGCATAGATCCAGAGGACTAAAATTGTTGGAATTTATTAATTATCCGTCTTATTTTTTTGGGTCTAACGATCTCCGTGGCTAGTTTCCAGTCTTTTATCGAAGAGACCTAGCATTACTGGGTTTGTCAAGGATGACGCCAGGAAGTATGTCTTTATAAGTTCCTTAAGACTGGCTTCCTTAGTTTCGATTTAGGTTCCGTCTATTTTTTTGAGGAAACCTACTTCTTTCGCCGCACAGTTATCCTTTGGCAGAACTTCGTAGATTCTCGAGCATGCCGAGATATCATCTCTCGTCAGAACTTGCTTCATGAGTCTCTTTTGGTTTTACGGATTTCTTTGTTGCATTGCGTTAACTTACTTTTGTGCTCATCCCAACCTTGGTTGGGTTTCGCTTTGTTGAACAACCTTCGTACCTCTGCCCTGAGAGGCTCCAGGTTTTTGTTCCACCAAATTTTTTTACATCCTCTATTTCGAGTGGTTTTTAACTACACAGTTGTCATGATAGGCTGCTCTAATGGCTTCATATATCCGTTCAACTGCCAGTTCCAGGCTTTTAATGTCTTTTATAGGCGCTGTTCCTTTTTTGAGGGACTCTTCAAGGGATTTCTTATATCCCTACCAGTTTGTCTCTCTTGAATGTCTATATGTCACCTCTGTAAGGGATACGTGGAGATCAAATCGAATTTGGCGATAGTCTAAACATGAAGGTTTTTCTGTCACATGCCAGTTTTGTACTATGTCACTGACCCTACTGGTGCACAGGGTCCAGTACCTCTTTTCGGTTTGTGACAAATGTAGGTTTATTACCGATGTTGGAGATAAATAAGCCCTCTCAGATCACATAGTTTAGAAGTGATTCTCCTCGGCGGTTAATGTTCGTGCTTCCCCACACTGTGTGGTGTGTATTACCCTTACTTTACTCCAGCCCTTAATCTTCCACTTAAACTACCAGTCTGACAGTCTGCTCTCCGCGTTTCTCTGTTCTTTTGCAGGTTAAATACCTGGTGCCACGTCCTATCGTATGCCTCACAGTCTGCGAAGGCAGACGTGTCGAGGTGTTTCTTTAAGTGAAGTCATTTTCGACCGCGGTTTGGTTCAATTGCTTCCTGTCGGAGTCGGTTGTGACCATTAACATTCCTCTTATCCGCAATCTTGTTGTATTTGATCTGTCTCTAGCGTGTTTCTCTTCTCCAGGTGGTTGCTATTGCATCGTTACCCCAAATGTAAAGTCGACTACATACTGGGTGCTTATCCCGGTCTGGGTAAGTTCGTCGCGTCTCTTCCCAGAAATTCTAGTTCCCTGGCACATTCTTCCAACAATGCCTTCAATTGAGTGAAAGTTCTTTACAACTATCCTATTTTTAAAACCGGCTTTAAGGAAATTCGAAGAGTCAAAAAATGTAAACTTTTTCAAGAATACTTTAACAGTAAATCGAGACTTATGGTCAATATTGTCCATAGCTTAAGAGCTATAACTTTTGGGAAAGACTAATGTTCCTTAACATACAAAAATTTGACAAACCACTTAACAAAAATTGGTAAAAATCCAGTACAATTACCTACAGCCAGTAGATCTGCTATTATAGAGAACCTGAATTTGAACAACATTGAGCCAGATATCGTGAAGCACGTCTCCAGTAGGGGTATTTTATTGGGATATGTTAGTACATGAGATGCATTCAAAATTTTGCGAGCTGACAAAAGAAATACTAACTGAAGACTACGATATGACTCTTTTTCGGGAGGCTGATCGACAGCTTCCAATTGTTGAGTAAGTAAGTTAATGTTAATTTTTTTTTTATATACTGGGACATTCCATCCATTACAGGATCAATTCCCAGTATTAGCGAGGTTTCTGCAAAGTTAAAGACAAACAAAAAATATCCGTGCACCTAGCCGGGATTCGAACCCGGGACCTTCCGTGCGCCAGGCAAATACGCTGCCCACTCCGCTACGGCGAATAACCTGGATTGGGACACTTTGAAGTAGTGTTGGCGAAAACAGAATTCTGCAGTATTTCTACCTTCCTCTTCACTGAAAAGTATGCGAATATTTCCAACTAAAAACAATTCTAATATTTATCAGGCTACATCGCAGGTTTGTCCTACTGGTATGGTATAAATGGATAGCTGCTTAGTCTAAAATAAAATAAATGAATAAATTGGTGATCTTGGGTGATCTTGAATAGGTATTAAAATAAAATATCTATTAAATGAAAAGTGCGCGACTCATTTAGACGACATCTCAAGATTTGGTCCAAAAGACTCGACGGTTTTGCCCATAAGGTTGTATAATTTTCCTTTATATGAAGCAATGGTTATACGAATCATTAAACAAGATGCCTAAACTTATTATTACCCTGTATAATTTTAAAATAAAATGAATAATAAAAAAACTAATAAAATAGATATCTATCAGAGGTATATGCTTTTAAATTACTACCACTACCTTTTATTTGAGTTTTACGCATTTACGTGCTGCCAATACTAGATAGAAATTCTTGGATGCGAATATTTTTTCACTGCTATAATAAAGCTGTATTTTTATCTGCAAATGGCCTGTTAGATAAAATCATTATCAATAGATGACACTTATACACATACAGGAATCTCAGTATTATTTGGAAAATTAAAAAATTTATTTTGTTATGATAATAAATATGTATTATGCTACTATAAAAATAAATACGATTAAGTGCTCTAATATTTTTATACGGAGAATGGTGGAAAAATTGACTGGCAATATTCGGTAAAAACAACTGCAAAATCTCTAAAACTTTTCTTGTTGTGATATCAAAAACAACTAAGCCAATTTAATTTTTTTAGAGAATCAAAATCATAGTAAAATCCGAAAATGTAATTTTTGGAGCAGAAAAATTATTCAAAAGGTATTTGAATTGAGTAAGTAATTCAGTTAGCTTATCTATTAACTAAACAAATAAACCACCTACATTTTAAAGGTAAATGGTTTTTAGGTGGTCAGATTTCATAGGGTACCCAAAATTCCTTTTAAATTAAAGATAATATTAAAAAAATATATTATTTTAGAGATTGTTTTATACAATAATCTTAATTCGAAAAAAAATATTTTATAATACAGACAATACAGAAATTTGTGCATATATCACAAAAATTTTTGGTGTAAAAGATATAATCCAAGTCGTATAAAAAAGTGGGTCACACTTTTAAAATGTAGTTTCATTTTGAACTAAAATGAGGAAAGCGGAATTGAAAAACCAGAAATTTGACACCGATTAATCGGTTTTCATAATTATAATAAATAATGCAAATTTTTCACGGGCTTCTCCAAAATGCTTCTTATGGGATAAGTTAAACGAAAAAGAAATGTGCAAAATCAAACCCGTTAAATAAAAGAAAGTTCAATTATAAAATATTCACTATAGGAACAGCAATTCGTTAAACCAATTTTTGCTAAATTAATTGCGCATTCGCCAATACCACATGAACCGGCGGCGTACACGCTAGTCACGCAGCGGCGCGGCGTTTTGATTCATTTGTCGCTGTTACGCGCGCATACTTACAGGTTGCGTTCAATAGTTTGTGTATAGATGTCACTTGCATTCACCCGTCTTGCATTCATGTGTTATTGGCGAATGCGCAATGAATTTAGCAAAAATTTTCTGATTAATTACAGGTTCTACGAATTCCGGTTTTGATATTGAATTAGTTTAATGAACAACGGTTCGATTAAAAACGGGTCTGTTAAATTTCGAATTTGTTATTGAATGGGTTTGATGAAATAAGGTTCGGATAAAAAAATTGGTTTGACGAATTTTCTATGGTGAATCGTTCTTATGATGATTTTTTTTTTAAATACGGTCTGATAAATTTCTGGTTTGATAAACCATAGGCGTTCCATGGGCGGTATTTACTAAGATGGACTAAGGTTTAGGACTATGGAACGCATGTTGTTTTTAATCTAATCATGTGGGAATTTTTTTCGGAAGGGAAAAACAGGTTTTTCCCAGTATTTCAAGAAAGAGATTGGTGGTGGGTTTGTCTCTGTATAGTAGGCCCATTTACTAAAAATGCTGTGTTAATTGGGCGACTTACTCAGATTTTCATATCAATGAGAAACGAAAATGCAAATTTTTCATTCATATATAGGGTGGAGCACAAAAAACCGGACTGCTTTGTTTTAACTGGCAATTTTTCATTCAATATCGGTTTCTAACAAAAAAAAGAGTTTTGAAAAGGTAATGAAATAGACTTTTTAAAAATAATTCAAGAAATGGAATATATGAAAAATTCAAATTGGCGAATGTCCAAAAGTTTTATACAGTTTAAAATAAAGTTGGGTTTTTTTTGATACACTCTGTATATTTTTTTGTAACTACATCTTCTACCTATTGCATTTAAACCGATATATTATTTGATAAATTTTATTAAAAAATAAAAAAGCTATTGGTTTTTTCGTATACCAACTTCTTGCATAAAACAAAAACTGCTAATAATTTAAGTTAACCGGATTTCATTATCTCTTCGCCAATTTTTCTGACAAGGATGTCAAAAAATAGTATTTTGTGAGAATTACAATTTTACGCATTTTAAAAAATCCGTTGGCTTTTTTTTAAACACTTTGTATAATTTTTAACAGAAAAGGACCAACTATTATCTTTTAACCCGTGTATCATTTGTTAAAATCTATTAAAAAATAAGAAAAATATTGGGATTCTACTATATCACATTTTAAAATAAATAATTAACGTCAATTTTGTAACAGTAAACTAGCAGCACTAAAAATTTGGACGAATGTGGTCACCATTTGCAGTAACAATCAACTGTATGCGTTGTCGCCATTCACCAATGCCTTCACATAATTCGTCTTGGGTTGTGTTAAAAAAATTTCTCGTAAGCAAAATTAACGTAAAGTTTTTATAATATGCAAAAAAAGTGTTACACTCCAATATTTTTCTTATTTCTTAATAGATTTTAAGAAATGACACATGAGCTAACAGACAACATACAAAGTGGTTTAATAAAAAAGCCAACGGGTTTTTTAGAATGCATAAAACTGTAAGGCATCCGCCATCTTGGATTGTTACAAAATGTTATTTTTTTGACATTTAGAAAAAGAAGGCTTAATGTTAGCATCTGTAAAGTGTCCTTCTCAACAAAATTGGCGAAAAGATAACGAAATCCGAATCACAATTCAGTTTCAGTTTTTACTTTATGCAAAAGTTGGTATACCACAAAAGGTTTTTATTTCTTAAAAGAAATGATCAAATGATACATCGGTTTCCAGACAATAGATAGAAGTTTTTTGTAGTTGCAAAAAAAATATACAAAGTGTCGAAAAGTAAAACCCAACGGTTTTTTAAAATGCATAAAACTTTTGGACATCTACCATTTTGAATTTTTGATAAATGTAATTTTTTTGACATATTTTCAAAAAGTATATTTACCTTTCTAAAAGTCTTTTTTGCGTTAAAATCCGACAGTTATTCAAAAATTGGCAGTTAAAACAAAAGTCCGGTTTTTTGTGGCCCAGCCTATATTGGGATCAATAACTAAAAACTGTCAAAACAAATTTAACTGACGTTTGAACGAGAACACCTTCTTATTAATAAAAAAAAAGCATATTACATCTCAATAAATAAATGAAACATACATTTATTATTGAACCTCTCTGCTTCTTTGTTACATTTTAGAACCCCCCCCCCCCCCGCTTCCTTACTTTAAATTAGGTAAGAAGTATTTTGAAATTTAGTTATTTTATTCTTTTCATCATCTTTCAGATAAAACCGGTAACGAAATGCAGTAGCAAACTTCCTCCCCTCCTTGTAACACGTCACTTACTTCTTCACGCCGCGATACGTAGTTTAAGGATGCCACCAACAAGTTGCAATCTACATGCATAAGGCAAGGTCCGGGAGAAATGAAGAAAGAGCAAATATCTCCGAAATTTAGTAAAATTGCTAAAATCACGTTACTTTTTTGGCTTCGAGTGCGCAAGAATTTACCGCTAAAGACTTTTACCGTGCAGGATCACCAAACCAAAAAATATGAGGCAAAAAAATATACATTTGAATGAGGCGAGTCTTTGACAACCCAAAATGCATTTTTTTACTTGTGTGGTAAAAGCCGCATATCTTTTATTATACGTATTTTTTATACGCGCTTTTCTTTAATTTGCGCTGTAATCTTTATGCACCCTAAATTATTTAAGCGTTTTGCGCTGTAATGGCATGCGCGGTTTCTGCTTGCTTAACAGCGAAATCATTATTGGTGTGTAGAGGGTGATTCAATATATTTGGGCACGCCGGTTATCGCGGTTAATATTAATGATAGAAAAAATGTTTTAAGGTAAGATTTTAATAATTTTGTTCAAATTTTTTAAAACTTTGACAAACCTGTATTTTTTTATTTTGTTAAGTTTTGTTTTCCCTTTTTATTTCAAAAATATATCAATTGTCTAGGTGCGGTAAACCGTGTTCAAAATATTGCATGTTTTTGGTGGATTTTTGGACTCCCGTTAATGCTCTTAATATTAAAGATAGAAAAAAAGTTTAACTGCAAAAGTTGTTCAGTTTTTTATGAGCTTTATATATATTTTGCCAGAAAATGTCAAATGTCATTTAATTTTAAATACGAGCGACAACAACAACGACAACAAAAAATTTACCAATCTAACAATTGCTCGAAGACATCACCATTTACTTCAACACAAAGTTCATAACGCTTTCTTAGGCCAGAAATAGTGTTGATTATTTTAACTCTCAGGTTTCTATTAATATTAGTTGCTTCATTATTTCCTCGATTTTTAATTTATTTTAAGGTGTTCGGGCGATTTGAGTAAATAGTCTCCTTTAAATCGTCCCACAACCAAATATCCGGAGGTGTTAAATCTGGCGAGTTTGGTGGCCATGATATGGTCCCATTTGAACCAAGCCATATGTCCTTGATGCCCCGTCCTGCTGCCATATTATTGGGTGCTCTTGGATATCCAATGGAAGGTTATTGATGGAATTTTTTTACCGAGGACATATTAACGGAATAAGATATTTAGCATTTTGGAAGGTGATATTGAAAATTCCATCAATAACCTTCAGCAGTAACAAATTTTCTAAATAAAAATTATTCCATATGGCTTGATTCAAATGGGACCATACCATGGTCACCAAACTCACCAGATTTAACACCTCTGGATTTTTCATTGTGGGACCATTTAAAGGAGACTATTTACTCAAATCGCTCGAACACCTTAGAAGAAATTGAAAATCGAGGAAATAATGAAGAAATTAATATTAAGACAAACCTAAGGAATAAAATATTGAACACGATTTCTAGCCTAAGAAGGCGTTATAAACTTTGTGTTGCAGTAAATGGTGATGTGTTCGAGCATTTGTTAGATAAGTAAATTTTTTGTGGTTGTTGCTGTTGTTCGTATTTTAAAATATAGTAGCCCTAATTTAGTTTAGTTATTTATACATTTGACAAGAAGAGGTTCGCCTTGGTCCGGAGGAGCATGCGTACATATGCTCTGACAGCCAAGCAGCCCTAAAGGCACTCGCCAAAAATTGCCAATACTCTGGTGGAAGAGTGCGTAGAAGCACTGAAAGTCTTGAGTCAAGACAAGATAGTTACAGTGACGTGGGTACCGGGACACACGGGAGTGTTGGGCAACGAAAAGACGGATGAACTAGTTCAGATCGTTGCCAGCACTCAATACGTGGGGCCGGAACCACTCTTAAGTATAACAAGGAGACAGCTGCAAAGTCAATTCATTAAATGGGTTAACGATGCACTGGCAAACTCCTGAGAGAACGAAATACGATGCAGACAGTCCAAAGAATTCCTCGACGGACCCGACGCAGCCAGAAGGACAGGAAAAGATATTAGACTACTGACAGGGATACTTACCGGCCACAACCGACTCAGTAAGCATCTGACTTACATCGGAATCGGGAATGAATCTATCTGCCATGCCTGCGGGAGGGCGGACGAGACATCCCGGCACCTCGTTGCTGAGTGCGATGCATACCTAAGGATGAGTAATCAGGTACTCGGACAACCGAACCTGAATGCAGAGGACTTACGAGCTCTCAAGTGGGACAAAGTAGTGGACTTCGTGAAGAGAACAGGAAGGCCCGGAGAGCCCACTACCCTACAAGCGGTACAGGTGGTGGATTAGGGGGCTGGGCTAGGGTAAGGTAAAAAGGGACCGATTGGGCCTACTTGCCAGGTCTTGGTCCGACATTTGAGATTTTCTGGCAAAATATATAGTCCGTAAAAAACTCAACAACTTTTGTTTTTATTTTTTTTTCCTTTCTTTAATATTAACGGCACTACACGAGAGTGCGAAAATCCACCAAAAACATGTAATATCTCGAAAACTGTTTATCGCACCAAGACGGTTGATATATTTTTGAAATACGAAAGGAAAATGAAACTTAACAAAATAAAAAAATACAGGGTGTATAATTTAAAATAAGAAAGTTAATGTCAAAATTTGACATATGGAATTACATTTGACAGCTGTCCAAACAGGAACATTTTTACTTTTTATTTTATAGGAAAAAATATTTATGTACTTATAATATTACTTTCATTATTGAAACCTACTTATTGCATTAGAATGACGACAATTGATTTTAGCACTGTAAGCATTTTATTGTATACAGTGCGAACGTAAAAAGTCCCCCTCCCCTGCTAACTCTCGAACGGGTTGAGATATCGACCTCAAATAAAATAAAAACCATGTATAATAACACTTTTGCTACTTTTTGACGTATTTTTTATAAGCGTCATATTGACGTGAGTCTATAAGGTCACTAACTACTTTAAAATTTTAAATGGAAAAGGGGGTCGAGTGATACCTTATTTAAAAGGTATTTTAATTCCCTATCTAAAATTCTATTTTTTTTAAATCGATTTACGACTTACAGAGTTATGAGTTTTTTTGACTATAGTTTACGCACCTCACCTTACTCTTGAACGAATTCAGATATCAACTTCAAATAGAAACCGTGTGTAATGACAACACTTTTACTACTTTTTGACGTATTTGTTATAAGCGTCATATTGACGTAAGTCTATAAGGTCACTAACTACTTTAAAATTTTAAATGAAAAGGGGGGTCGAGTGAGATCTTGTTTAAAAGGTATTTTATTTCCCTGTTTAAAATTCTATTTTTTAAAAAAATTGGTTAACAACTTATAGAGTTATGAGTTTTTTTGATTATAGTTTACGCATCTTAAACTATTAATCACGTCTTTCCAATTGAGATATTTCTTTATTAGACGTCCTGTGTTGAATGAAAAAAAGAACTCATGTTTATTTCTTATCGCATTTTTTATAAATTTATGCAAATATTTGTTTTTAAAACCCAATTATTTAATTTTATTTAGTTTTAAATTGTTCTTCTAGCTTAAAATTTTGTTAAAATTGTTCGCGTTCGTCCACTAGAAGAAAAAGTGCAAGCAATTTTTATTTATGCAGAATGCGGTCGTAATTTTCACGCGGCGGAGAGGATTTTTAATGAACGGTATGCTGATAATCCCATATGCAGAAAATATCTTCATGAGTTGGTGGAAAAATTCGAAGCAACTGGATGTGTTACGCGGCAGAAGGGTTATATACTATATATATTATATATAAATATCCCACAGCAATCAACATCAGCCAGTTCGACAGATTGCGAGGTTTCAACTTCAACGATAAAAAAATACCTAAAAAAACATAAATTCTTTCCTTAGAAAATGCATATGGTATACTAGCTAACCGAGGACGATCCTAACAGAAGGATTGAGTATTGCGAAATTATGAATGAGCGCATATTGCAGCGTTCCAATTTTATTAAATCGGTATGTTTTAGTGACGAATGCACCTTCTTCTTGGATGGTAGAGTGCATAGGCAAAATGTAAGGTATTGGTCAGACGAAAACCCTCACGTTTTTCGAGAGGTACACACTCAGAGGCCAGAAAATGTTAATGTTTGGGCAGCCATTTTTGGTAACCATATTGTGGGACCTATTTTTCTTGAAGAAAATTTGACAGGAGTATTGTAGTTACAAATGCTTCAAAACGTAATTCAGCCCAGTATACAACAAATAATAAATACGTATCCACAGGAACTTGACAACCTTAAATTTAAAAACGGAATCAGACAAGAATTCGCAAATATAAGGCCAGAAACATTTGTAAACGTGAGAGATGAATGTCAGAACCGGCTCTACTACTGCGAAGAGGTTAAAGTTAAAGGAGTTGCGCGAGCTATAATTGAAAACACACGTAAGTACTAAACCGTTTTTTGAAAATTTTAATAATTTAAACGAGTTGTCTAACGCCCCCTTTTTCTATTTACAATTTTAAAGTAGTTAGTGACCTTATAGTCTTAAGTCATTATGAGACTAAAAGTGGTAAAATTGTTATCATTACGCATGTTTTTTATTTAGTTGATATGTTAATTCGTTCAAAAGTAAGGTGAGGTGCGTAAAATATAGTCAAAAAGTCTCATAACTCTGTCGTGAACCGATTTAAAAAAAAATACAACTTTAAATAGGGAATTAAAATACATTTTAAACAAGGTATCATTCGACCCCCCTTTCCATTTAAAATTTTAAAGTAGTAAGTGACCTTATAGATTTAAAAAGTAGTAAAAGTGTTGTCATTAAACACGGTTTTTATTTGAAGTCGATATCTCAATTCGTTCAAGAGTAAGGTGAGGTGCGTAAACTATAGTCAACAAAACTTATAACTCTGTAAGTCGTAAACCGATTTAAAAAAGAAAATAGGATTTTAAATAGAGAATTAAAATACCTTTTAAACAAGGTATCAGTCGACCCCTCGTTCTATTTAACATTTTAAAGTAGTTAGTGACCTTATAGACTTACGTCAATATAAAACTTATAACAAATACGTCAAAAAGTAGTAAAAATGTTATCATTAGACACGGTTTTTATCTGAAGTTGATATCTCAATCCGCTCAAGAGTTAGCAGGGGGGGATTTTTTACGTCCACGCTGCATATAAAGTAGCGATTGGAAAGTAATAAATTGGATTTAAACTGACTGTTGTTTCTCTTACATCGTAATTGTGTCCAAGTCCTTTTGGCCTAGCCTAGCTAGCAGAGCGTAAGACTGCGTTCTGGCAATAATACTTTAGCTATCTTGTAGCAAGTGCTCTGTCTGGTTGCAAGAGGCTCTTCTTTAAACCTGTAGCAGGTGCTCGTTCTGGTTATAGGTCTTTTACTCAAAGTCGTAGCAGGTGCCCTGTCTGGTTAAGAGCCTTCTTTCCGATTTACAGCAAGTGCACTAGTCTGGTTGTAAATCACTTTAACTTTCTTTCTGCCTTATACAAGTGCCGTGACTTATTATAGTCCAGTCTGGTAATATGTCCCCTTCTTCGTCTACTCTAACAGTCAAGAGTCTCAAGTATATATAAAGCCTAGAGCAAATAAATCCAGGCGCTATACATGGTCCTTCGAGCAAAAAGTTACTGCGGTCAACAATCAGCACCCAGCAACGGTACCAGAGGTCCCACCAGTAGCGGTCCCAGAGTCCAACCGAGCCCAACAGTAGAGGTCCCAGAGTCCAACCAAGCCCAACAGCGGTAAACCAACGGTCCTAAAGGTCCTACCAGAAGCGGTCCCAGAAGTCCAACCAAGCCCAACAGTAGAGGTCCCAGAGTCCAACCAAGCCCAACAGCGGTAAACCAACGGTCCTAAAGGTCCTACCAGAAGCGGTCCCAGAAGTCCAACCAAGCCCAACAACAATCTCAGCGGTCCCAGCAGTAACAATCTCAGCGGCCCAACCAAGCCCAACAGCAACTAATAGCCCAGAGCCCACCAGTAGCGGTTCCAGAGGTCTACACAGGCCCAACAGCGGCCAACCAACTATCCCAGAAGGCCCACCAGCATCGGTCTCAGAGGCCCAACCAAGGGCCTACAGCGGTCTAAGCAGACTGATAAATCGGTCAATATAAAAAATATACACACACTATAAAAGTATTGAACATATTAAATATAATTATTGTCCTAACAGGCCCAACTAAACCAGGCTCGTTCGATAGCCACCCACAAACTTTAGAGAAGCATCATCACATATCATAGGAGGTGCAAAACGTAGGGATTCTTAGAGCGTTCCCAGAGATCCACCCCCACCAAGCCTACAGAGGACATCCACAGCACCCCCGGACGTCCATTCAATCAAGGCCCATACAAAGGTCAACCTCAGGTCTCAGCGGGTCAATCAACGTTCCCAGGGATCCACCCCAACCAGGCGCGATACAGGCGTCGAATCAGCACAACTAGGAGTCCCAGAGAAGATCTCTTAGGTCCAGCCAACAATGACGGAAGAAATGAACGTACTTGCTGCTAAGCAAAAAGATCTAGGTAAAAAGATGGTACAGCTGCATTTCAACTGTAAAAAGATGGTCCATGACGAAAAAACGAACAATATGTAGAACAGAAATCTAAAGCACTAGAAGACTTATGGACCGCAGTTCGAAAAGCTGACTATGAGCTAAACAGTTTTAAAGAACCAAACCAAATCTATTTTACAAAAAAATACCTACAACAAATCAAAGAGAAGTATGATGCTTGCAAAAAGTACCTTGTAACTATGAAGGACGAAATAAACAAAACTCCACAACTCTTACTGTTAAAAAAAAACAACGCCTTAAATGTGACGAACTAGATAGAACAATCATCAAAATCAATCAAGATTTAACTCAAACACTATTTCGAGTAAGATATGAGCTACAACAAAAGAAGATAAGCAAACAATGGGAAGCTATCCAGGAACAACATGAAGAAATTATTGTTAATGAAGAATCATTCACAAATGCCTACTTCATAGATGACACGTTCCATGCTTATCAGACGAAGTATGAAGACACATTAGAAAAATTATATTATACACTATCAGCAAATCAGCAGTCATTACCACAGACGCAACCAATTTGACCGACAATACATCTTATCAAAAAAAGAAGTTACAAAACCTCCAAATCAGTTACTTCAACCGAAAAGAAACTAAAAACCAAAAGATCAAAAGATTTTGGATGGAAATAACGAAAATTTAAACTTGGATGAGCATCCCACAAGAAACACACAAAAGATCAAAGCGAAAAGAGAAATTATTAAACGATGTTTCGCCCTGGGTAACCAGCTTGGGCTCACCAGTAGTTTCACTTGTCTTAGGAGCATAATCCTACTGAAAATATTAAGACGCCAGGACGAATCCGTATCAGGTAACTTGGATAAGTACCAGTACGGAACGATGCCTATTTTTGAGTGGTTCAAGGTTGGAAATCAAAGTGTGTGATGGTGTTTAATGATTTATAGTGGAGGGTGATCAGTGAAACTACTGATGAGCCCACGCTGGTTACCCAGGGCGAAACATCGTTTAATTATTTCTCTTTCCGCTTTGATCTTTTGTGTGTTCCTTGTGGGATGCTCATCCAAGTTTGAATTTTCGTTATTTCCACCCAAGCCATCTTATGTCACCACAGATAACCATTCCAACATTTCAAGGAGGGTACGAAAACTGGGCATCATCCCATGATGTCTTCCTGCGAGTAGTCCACCGCAACAAACACTTTTCCAAGGCGGAGAAGATACAGCTACTCAAAAGCCATGTGCGAGGAGAGGCTTCAAAACTCATCCAGCATCTGACAACCACTGAAAACATCTATGAGACAGCATGGGACTTGCTCCAGAGTAGATACGAAAACAAACGTTTATTGGCATCAAAACTAATAGACAACCTTCCTAATGTTTCCAACGGAAACACTGAAAATCTGAAGCTGTTACGTGACCTGACCAAGGAATGTACTCGAGGGCTAGAAAACATCGGAATAACCACACAGTCATGGGGTCCGATCATTATTCGATTAATCGGAAATGGGATTCTGAAACCAACAAAATGTATGAACAAACGATTGCAGAACCACATGAAATTCAAAACTACCAAAAATTCATGAAATTTCTTGAACGAAGATTTCAATCCCTAGAAGCACTAAGCCCAAAAAGCAGCCTGCCAATACTGCAAAAAAGATCATGTAATATATCACTGCCAAGACTTAAGACGGTTATCAGTAGAAGAAAGAAACTGTTTCGTTCAGAGAACGAACCTATGCTCGAACTGTCTTAACTACGAGAAGCACATTAGATGCCACAGCAATCTAACGTGGAATATTTGCAAAAAGCATCAAACTTTAAACGGAACTTCAATAACTCTGGAAATCATACAACGAGAAGAACTGATCAAAGAGTTTCAAATCAAAATGAAAACAATCAAAGTCAAACACACAACAGTTTTAGAAGAAATGATCAACAAAGACCATTACCAAGACAAAATACCTCAAACTATCACGTAAATAAAGAAGAAATTGTTCTGCTTGCCACAGCATTAGTACAAGTAGCAACATTCAGTACCAACCAATACTTAAGAGTTCTTATTCATCAAGGATCACAATCACCCTTTATCACAGAAGAAGCAGCTCAGCGTCTAAATCTTCCACGTCAGAAAATCAGAGCTGAGATTTCAAGCATAGGAGATGTTAACCCACAAGTCTGCACCTCCGCAATAGAACTTCATATCAAGCCACGCTTCCCCAGTCATTTCTCCCTTGAAGTAAATATGTTGATTCTTCGTAAACTTACCCACGACATCAGTTAGAAATCAACGGCCTACACACAAATGAAATCCTAGCAGATCCAACCTGTGTGAAACCAGGTCCGATTGACGCTGTACTTAGGGCAAGAGAATATGCACATATCATCCTAAATGGCATTTAGAAAACATAAGAACGGCTCCTTAAGCAAAATACAGAACTGACCTACCACTTCAAGTAACCAGCATGATTTCCGGACAGGAAGCAGACAGCCAACTTACAAAATTTTGGGAACTAGAAGAGCTGCCAGAAACAAGAAAAATATCAGAAGATGACAAAATATGCGAAAAATTTTACGACCAGACGACGTATCGAGATGAAAATGAAATATACGTAGTAAAAATTCCGTTTAAACTCGGTACCGATGCATTAGGACAATCCAAACCTAGGGCAGCTGCCCGTTTAAGAAGTTTAGAAAACCGAATGTTAAGAGAAACTCACCTTAAAGAACTATATGTAACATTTATGGACGAATACCTAAAACTAGGGCATATGAGAAAACTATTACCTCAAAACCTTAATAAAGGCAGTTATTATATACCACACCAAGGGGTATTTAAAATGGACAGCAAAACCACTAAGCTACGAGTTGTGTTTGATGTTTTGAGCCTGAATGATTTGATGTTTACTGACCCAAGACTCCAACAAAACTTATCTGAAATCTTGCTAAGATGGAGGCAGCACAAAGTAGTTTTTACAGCCGTTGTAGAAAAAAATGTGTCGACAGATAAAGACCCATCAAGAAGATCAATGTTATCAAAGAATTTTATGGCGATCTGAAACCGATCAACGAATGATAGAATACGAGCTTACCACAGTAACATATGGAACAGCATTCGCACCATACCTAGCCATTAAGACGTTAATTACAAACATTGGCAAAAGCTGAAGAAAAAAAAGGAAAAAGAAGTATCCTATCGCAAGCAAAATCACGTTACGAGACTTTTACGTAGATGATGTCCTCTCAGGAACCAATGATGTAGAGTCTGCAATAGAAATTCAACAACAGTTACTTAATATGATGAAATTTGCTAGTTTCAATCTAAGAAAATGAACTAGTAAAAATACAGCCCTACTCGAGGTCCTGCCCAAATCTCAACAAGAACAAACCATTCAAGAACTCTCCGAAGATGAGGTTCAAAAATCACTTGGGGTATTATGGTCACCGTATGATGACAATTTTATGTTAGTGTCGAAACTAATTTTTTTGGGTTTTTCGCCACTAAGTTAAGGAAATTATTTCAAAAATATGTTAAAACCCACTGCGTAAATTCCTAAAGAAAAAAATTTGTTCGTTTGTCAGTGGTTTTTAAATAAGATAAAAAAAATTTTGCCTACACACACGCAAATCCTAACTAGAATCTAAGTACTTATCTGACGTTGCGGCAGAAATTCTACTGCCGTTATCAAAGAATATTATCCTTTTCAAAAACTTTTTTCGTTTCTTTTTTTAAAATATCTGTCTGTTGTCATACAACTGACTGACTTTGACTGATATATATTTCAAATATTAACTTGACAGTTTGGTGCGTTGATAGTAGCCAACAAGGTATTGGGTGAATTTAGTAAAATTTAAAATCAAAATTATATTTGTTTGAGTGTTTTCAATTTGAGATTACATTATCAAAATACAAAATTTTTATTTTAAAATATCAATTATAAAAATTATCTTTTGACTAACTTTAAGACAAAATACATTAGAAACCCAAAGAACATCAATGCTATTTTTTTAATTTATTAAAGAAAAAACCTTTTGAAAATCTTGTTTTAAAATTGGAAGCCAAACTGTATTTATATGAACTGATATGCTAGCTATGCATTCATCTTCATTAAGATAGATGCAAGCTACTTCTTTGATTTTTCGTTTAATTTTGTCTGGTTCTTTTTGTAATATACTGGTTTCTCCCCACATTACTCTATGATCATTTTCAAAAGAATGTTGGCAAATTTTAGAATTCTCCCAGTCTCCCCTTCTGAGGTACCCCTTATGGTCATTTATTCTAACTTCAAAGATGATGAAACAAACTATTTTAACAATAGAAATACAGAATATAGAAAAGGTCAACCAAATCGATGGAGAACATTTGTTGCTAATCGTAGCAGCGACATAAATAGCATGGCAGTCACTGAAACCACGTAAAAACATCTGGAAATCCAGCAGACGTTATATCCAGAGGATCCGATCCAGACTAGCAGGCAATCACCTGTGGTGGGATGGACCAGCATGGCTTCGTAGTCATAAGCCACTACCATTAACAAAAGAAATACCCGAAACTGATCAAGAAGCAAAAATCATAAAATGCTTTCAAATGAAAATACAAATCACAGAAAATATAACAGAACGATTCTTCAACTTAAATAGAATGATAAGAGTATTAAGCTATTGTCAAAGAGTCATCCACAGAACAAACGAACCAATGTTAACTGTGGAAGAAACTTTTCAAGTTATCATCAAAGTAATTCAAAACTACGAGTTGTCCATCAACACAAAGAAAAACGTGAACAAACACCCTAAACCCATTTATCGATGGCGAACAAATCCTACGAGTTGAAGGAAGATTACAAAATGCAGAGTTACCATACAGTCAAAAACGTCCTATATATAATACTACCTAATCAAAGTCACTTAAGCAAACTAATAATTATAGACGCACACCATAAAACCCTTCATGGCGGAAACCAAACAACCAAACAAGTAATGGAAAGAAAACTGTGAGAAGCATCCTAAGTAAATGTATTGCATGTACATGCATTAGATACAAAGCAAAAACGGCAGAACAACAAATGAGTCAACTACTTGCCACAAGAGTCATACCATCCCTACCATTTATTAACAGTGGCGTAGACTATGCCGGCCCAATCAAAATCAGAGCGACCAAAGGAAGAGGACATAAGTCAGTCTTACAAAGGATATATCTCTGTGTTTGTGTGTCTTTCCACAAAGGCAATACATCTAGAAGTAGTAACCGATATGACGACATACTTATTCTTGGCAGCCTTCCGAAGATTTACCACAAAAAAAGGTCACTGTGAACATATGTACAGTGAAAATGAAACGAATTTTGTTGGAGCAGCACATTATTTTGAAGAAGAAATTCTCAAGAAAACTCAACAAAAATCGCTGCAACAGACAATGGTCAATCTTGGCACAACCTGGCACTTTATCCCACTTGCTGCACCACACTTTGGTGGATTGTGGGAAGCTAGCATCAAGGAAACATCACCTCAAACGAGTAATTGGAGAAACAATCCTCACCTACGAAGAACTTACAACGTTGCTGCATCAAATCGAAGCAAGCCTAAATTCAAGGCCATTATGGCCACTCTCTGAAGAAGTAGACGACTATTTTGTCCTAACTCCTGGTCATTTCCTAATTGGTAGGGAAATAATATATCCGATTGATCCCATAGCAACGAATATTAATTCAGGTTTATCAGAAAGATGGGGACTAACCCAGAAAATTAAAAAAGACTTCTGGAAAATTTGGAAAACGGAATTTTTAGGAAAATTACAACAAAGATATAAATGGAAAAATCAAGAGACCAATATAAAGATAGGAACCATGATAATTATTAAAGTTAATATAAATCCGAGCCAATGACCCCTAGCACGTATAACCGATGTTCACCCTGGAAGAGATGGTGTAGTTAGAGTAGTTATACTTAGAAAAAAAAGAGACGGAGCTAAGCTAAAACGACCAATTCATGTATTGATTCTGCTTCCAATAGAAGAAGAAAATTATAAAAAAGCACAAACCAACGAAACTCAGGTTACCGCAAATACTGTCAGAACTCCAAGCGGTCCTAAAATTAGAAGAAATTCTATACAACTAGAGAAATCAAAAAGAAGGGTGTGTAACCATAAAGCACTTCAACTACTACTGGTATGAATCAGTTTTATTCTTCTTCCAAAATGTCAAAGCAGCTATATTATAAAATATCCCAAAAGAGGTATTTTTGTCGAACATTTTGGAACTGCACCAATAAATGGAGGAACATTTAGAATGGAAGTTAGCTGCAACAAAACCAAAATTAGTGAAGACATTTAAAACGTCACTAGTACCTTAATAAATTTTGAGACATTGTGCAACGAAACAAGGAAACTATCTACAGAAATGCACTGCGGAATATTATATCACCATCTAAAGGAGCAAGAACAACATTTTAGTTGGATATTTAAGACTCTCCATGAAATACAAATTGTCCCAAAAAAAGGTTTATTGGGAAAATTCCTAAGATCCGATTTCGGCGTCAATGATGAGGTCTACGAAGACATTAATAACGTAAACAAAAATCAAGAAAAGTTAATTAAAGCATCCAATCACCAAACAAAAGCTATGATCTCTGCAATGTCCACATTCAATGCTACCGAAGAAAGAATAAGGAATCAACTTCACAGATTCCAGACGAGACTTAATCAAGGATTAGCAGCAAATGGTTTTCACGTATAGATATTAACAGATTGAATATCCATGTGTTGAGCACTTATCAATTAGCAACCAACTACATTGCAGAAATAAGTACATACTACGAGAATATAATAAATGTCCAGTTCAATCGAGGAACAATTTACGACCTCATACCTCCAACATATCTTCATTCAATGATAATAGAGATTAACAAGAAGTCACCTAACAACTTAAAAGCTGTATCTACGCCAGTGATAAAAATGTCGTTACGTCAAAATAACAGTCATTTTCAAATATTTGGCCATTTCCCAATAATAGACATATCCAAGTTTGATATCATAAAAGCAACTCCAATTCCAGTAAGAATAGACAACAATTCCTATTGGATATTGGCAATATCAACTCCCCAAGGAAGAATTTGAGCGATGTCTGAAGTTAAAACCTTATCTATTCATCTGCTCTCCAGATGTTATAAAAAACATGCATAATGAAAGCACCTGCATTATAGACGAAATATACCGTAAACCGGATATCAAGAAATGCAAAATGTTTCAACATTCAGTAGATGCTACAATATGGAAACAAATGGTCACGTCAAATACATGGTTATTCATTACAAATGGATCAGTCAATATAGCCATAGTGTGTGGTGGATTTCGGGAATCTGTTGCCATCAATGGAACAGGTATTCTCAGCATGTCTCCCGACTGTATTATTAAAACCAAACAGATAACTTTAACATCAAAACGAGTCGAACACAGCAGTCTTTCCAGTTACTCTAAAGCTGTCGCATTTAACAGACACGAAGAACCTATAAAATACAGTCAACATCTACAGTTCCAGTCAGCATCTGAGTCAGTAACTGGACTTTTAGATGGTTTGGATTCATTAATGAAAAAAAGGAAGTCCATTCAGATTGAGCTTTAAGAGCACATATGGGAAAAAATAGGACATCACTCTAACATAGTTGAAGTAACAACAACCACTGCAACAATCGGTTGTAGTTCTGGTACTCTGGATAGGCATTAAATTGCTAAGACATCAAAGGAAAAGGAAATTGACCAGCAAACCTGAACAATTTGAACTCCAGTCTCTGAAGTCAACTAATTGAGAGGCGGCAGAATGTCCAAACAGGAAGATTTTTACTTCTTATTTTATAGGAAAATATATTTATCTACTTATAATATTACTTTAATTATTGAAAGCTACTTATTGCATTAGAATGACGACAATTGATTCTAGCACTGTAAGCATTTTATTGTGTATATAAAGAAGCGATTGGCAATTCATAAATTAGATTCAAACTGACTGTTGTTTCTCTTACATCGTAATTGTGCCCAAGTCCTTTTGACCTAGCGTAGCTATCAGAGCGTGAGATTGTGTTCTGGCAATAATTCTTTAGCCTTCTTGTAGCAAGTGCTCCGTCTGGTTGTAAGAGGCTTTTCTATAAACCTGTAGAAGGTGCTTTGTCTCGTAGCAGGTGCCCTGTCTGGTTACGAGCCTTCTTTCCGATTTACAGCAAGTGCATTAGACTGGCTGTAAATCACTTTAACTTTCTTTCTGCCTTATACAAGTGCAGTGACTTATTATAGTCCAGTCTGGTAATAAGACCTCTTCTTCCTCTACTCTAACAGTCAAGAGTCTCAAGTATATATAGAGCCTAGAGCAAATAGATCCAGGCGCTCTACAACAGCTTTTGTCAAAGTTTTTATAAAATTTGGACAAAATTATTAAAATCTTGCATTAAAGCATTTTTTCTATCTCTAATATTAACGGCTATAACCGGGGTATCCAAATAGAGTGAATCACCCTGTACCACAAAAAAATTACTGCCAATGTTTCACAGCGCGATTTTTTACCGTCCTATCATATAAAACGCAAACCATTTACCGCTATTTTTTTTTATTCTAAAAACATATAATTAATTTTAAACTTATATGTAAAGGGCTTTTTTCTTGATTTAAGAGAGCAAGAGCAGTGATCCTCTTGAATCAAGTTAAAGTTATATCTTATAAGTTCCCATATATTGACTTAAAGAACAGGATGGAATAGCCAATTCAAATTAAAAAAATGGTTAGATTTTAATTTTTTTCTAAAAACAATTAACAAATTCGAGTAGATAAACCATACACTTTCTGGCGGCGATCTAAAATATATGATGATTTTACTCGAAATACGACATCCCGTGTCACTTGACAGTTCTCAGATTTCTTGTTTACCTACTATGGTTCGCCTTAGAATCAATCTTTAGATACCCATGTATGCGTCAACCTGCAAACCAATTGTTCGTTAAGCTATCGTCGTTAGTAAATATCGCCCATATAGGTTTTGGCACTGTTCTTGTAAATTGAACTAGAAATAATACCTATATCTAGTCACCCATCATTGTCTTTTCAGGCGTTCCTCAAAGGGTGCATTTTTTGTAATTTATAATAATACTATTTTTAATTCTTGCTGGAAAACAGTGATCTTATATGCCAATGATTCCAAATCTTACTCATAAAAAATCGTAGGTACCGTTAGATTTTGGAACCTGCTCCGTAACAATAACCGCGCTTACAAAAATGTCGCCTTACTAGAACCGCGCAAGGCAAATATCGCGCAAGTTATTACAATGCCAACAAAAAACCGCGCCTAAAATAGTGTCGCCTTGACAAGTAGCGCGCCAGTCAAATGTCGCGCAAGTTATTACCGCGTCAGCCAGAAATCACACCCACAAAAACATTTAGACCTGACCCGACCCAACCCAACCCAACTAAATAATTTATGCCAAACGCGCCTCGCTATACTAAGCGTAATATTAGAAAGGGCGCATGTAACAATGGGCTGCGCATTTTTTTATAGGCCCGGTTGTACAAAAGCACGGTAATTATGTGCGCGGATAAAAGCTGCTGTATATGCGCGGTATTAAACAATCGCGGTAATTACGTATGCGGTTTTAGAATGCGCGATTCTACTCATTGCGCGGTTTAAGACTCGCGCGATAATTACTCGCGCGGTATTATGTCGCGCGGTTTTGGTTTTCGCGAGAATTTTTTTGCAGTCGATGCCGCGAACCTTCAAAAAATCGTAGGCACCGTCAGATTTTGGAACGTGCTCCGTAACTTTCGACCAGACTTCTGGCGAGAGTTCAGTTTTATTTCGTAAGTACGCTTACGATATTCTAGTTCTCACCGAGCGTTTATGTAGAAGGTGCTTGTTTTATACAATAAATATATACACTTTCGATATACTTACGATAAAATGGCCTCGGAACAATATCGTAAATCTTCAAAAACTATGTTAGAATTTTTAAGTCAACCGAAAATTATAAAATCTATTTAAAAACTAAACTCAGAAACAGAAAAACTGCCTTCTTGTAACATTTTTTTGAATTACGATATATTGATATAGTGCTTTATTTTATCAATTCAGCAAACGCGGATACCTATGTAAAAATAATACGTTTAATTATAAAAATTGCGCTTTTTTTTACCACTTAAAATTAAGTACTAAACTATATCACAAACATAATGAGCTATATAATCCACACACAGACCGGTCGGAAAACGACAGAGTTTTCGTCATTTAATGATTGAGAATCTTTTTTTTTCTGTTACTGAATGAATTCTCAGGAAATGTTGCAGTGACGTTCAAAACGAGTCCGCATATTTTGAAGTCAAATAAACAATCGGCTGAACTTTGAATGGAACGTACAGGGTATTCTACCATAAATTTACCAGTCAGTGATCTTCGTTATTATGCATGCTATAAAAAAGTTTTAAAAACAAAGGTTGTATAACTTTTTGCGAATTTTCAAAACATCCATGCCAAACTTGTTAAATGATATTAGAAATGTAAAATTTTGACACTAGCTTTCTTATTTTAAATACAATACCCTGTAATTTATTAGATTTTTATTTTCCTCTTTTTTTTCTGATTTCAAAAATATATAATATGCCTATGCTGTGATAAATATTTTTTTGGATATATCACATTTAAGTTTGACCGCTAATATCCTTAAAGTAGGTATTTATTATCAAGTAGGCTTAGAACTATTTACTGAACCAAAAAAATTTTACGTCCTTTCTATTTTCGCATAAAATAATAAGAATGCCAAGATGTCCGGAAGGGGATATTCCAGAGTATTCCCTGAAAAGCAAGTTCCAAGTACAAATGCATTCAAAATAATTTATGGAAAACTGAACGCTTCCTACGCCCTAAAAAGGAAAGAAAAAGAACAGTAACACTTAATGATAAAGAGAAATTAAGAGTTTTGCTATATTTGGAAAGTAGGAACTTGTTTTTTCAACGAGTCACGATGCATCTGATTAACAAAGTGGTTATTAAAAAAATATTTTAAAATTTTTTGCCACTGTCCTTAGTTTTCGTGATTAACATAAACAAAAACAAAGCACAAAACAAGTCTACTATGAAAACTCTCCAAGTGACGCCCTATCTAATTGTTTCTGTGCGGATACCTAACGTTTATGGTTTTTGTTTTTTATGCGATGTGTATTTTTGTGTTAGAAAATCCCAAAAGATATCTTCGCGATTGCTGCAGAGATGACCCTCAACAAATGCGACCGAATAGTTAAAAAACCATAAATATAGAGACTAGAAATATATACCTGTTCAACAATTATATAAGGAAGACCAACAAAAAATATTAATTTTTTGTCAGAGAATGCAGGCAGAGGTTTGAGAAAATCCGGATTTTTAATATGAAATAATATCGACAAACGAAGCATCGCTGAGTACTGCGGGTGAAAAAAAAATCACATTACTGGGCAAGGGAAAATCCTGCAAAAACCGTTCAAAGAAGACGGTCTGGAAGGCGGTCGGTGGAGGTATGGTACGGTGTACTACGTAACCATATTATTAGTTCATTTTTTTACAGAGGAAACCTAAGCGGCAGAAGTTATTTATAACTGCTGCAAAATGATGTCGAGGATGTAATTGATAACTTGCCTTTGGAACTGCAAGGAAGTCCAATATTATGGCAACAAGAAGTGATGAGATTTTTTAATAGAAATTATCCCATATATATAGAAAAAAACTGAACCATTTCGTGGCTGCTCAATAGTCTGGATTTAAATGCATAGGATATTTGGCTCTGGAGTTACGTCAAAGGGAATCTCCTGTCCGCAAATAACTTGTCCGGTATGCCACGAGTGTTACTTTAAGTTAAAGAGAATGTTTATTCCGACAGACCATTAACAATTGAGGAAATAGAAAATAGGTGCTTCAGTATCGTAATTGACATTAATATTAATCGACAACAGATGCTCATTTCAACTTTGTCTGCTTTATTAAAGCGCTTTTTGAACACCTTATGAATTAGCATCTTTATAATTACGTATATTATTTTAAGTGTTTATACTACAATAACATTAATAAATGATTTTTCTTAAAGTAAGTTTATCCAATTTTTACCGCGCAACTTTTAATGCGCTCCAAAAATATTTATCACAAATAAGGAACCTTATAATACTTTTGGTGTTTTGTTTAAAACTGAAGCTCTCCTGTTAAAATTTGACATTTGTAATGACATTTGACCATCTTGACATACAAATTCAGAAAGGTTGCAAAAAGTTACGCAACTTTTGTAAGCGAAACATTTTTGTAGCATGGATAATAAGGAAAAAAATAGTAGTATAACATTTACGGTAGATGATATCATGATATCATGACACCTTAGCGGTCAAACTTAAATGTGCTATGTCTCAAAAACTATTTACCACAGCATAGGCACATTATATATTTTTGAAATCAGAAAAAAGGAGGAATTCAGAAATGCAATAAAATACCGTGTGTTGTATTTAAAATAAGAAAGCTAGTGTCAAAGTTTGTCATAGATATTCTAAAAAAAAAAAAAAAAAATTAAACAGCTTTTGTATTTAAAGCTTTTTTATAGCATGCATATTACCGGAGACCATTGACTGTTACATTTATGGTAGAACACCCAATTTGTAAAAATTAAAATCGGTGGTAAAAATTTTAGCTTATTCGGCAAAAAATCAAAAAAGTTGAGTCCAAGTTTATACAAAATATGCCTTCCATTTAAATTTCAGCCAATTCTGATCTTTATTTGACTCCAGAATGTAGATATCACATTACCCGTTTTGAACTTTAGTTCAACATTTCCTGAGCTAAGGTAACTAACAAAAAAAAAAAGATTCTCTACAATGAAACCTAATATTAAGTTAAAGTTTAATTTAACTTTTAAAAATCTAGTGACCTACAATTTAAAGAGGGAAGAACTGAGTTTACCAGGTTCTGCTAAAATATAAATTAAAAATATATTAATAAATACAGGCATTTTTAATACTTTATAGACCCTCATTTTTCTGATCGTTGGTACCTGGGCATGAAAAAGAAAAATAACATCCAAACATAAACAAATGCAAGGCTTTTCTTTTAGTTCTTTTAGCGGCATTTATCATTTACCAAGACTTGATTGTGTACTTAGTCTTGCAGCTCGTGGTTCCAACCTTAAAGATATCTCGTAAAGTGCTTCATCTTCCAAAAGGAGGGATGTATCCAATAGATAATTGGACACTCTTGTAATAAGGTCAATTTTGTACGGAGTCTGTTGAAAATGTCGTATTTCTCTGATCACATGCGCAATCTACAACAAATAACAATTAATGTTTTTCGCTTTATAAGTGTTTATTTACACAAAAATTTACAGTCAATATTCCAAATAAATGTAAAAAAAGTTTTTTTGTTAAATTAAAACAGTGAAATTTATTTTTTTTTCGGTTGCAAGTTATTTATTTTTAAATTAAAAACAATATCTAGGTACATATGAAACTCACAAGAAACCTAAAAAGTACGTTAAATATAACAACAATATAAAAATTTAACTGGAAATCTAAAAATATAGAATGAACTGCTAAACTTATGTTTTGGGTAATGAATTAACGGTGGGATTTACTAAAAGAGTTTAGTCTATTTTAGAACGGTCCTAAGTTTCAGCGAAATTTTTGGTTTTAAGCATTTTAAACCAACCCTCTTTGAGTTTTGGACATAGTTTGATTTATAAGAAGAATTTAATTATTGAATAATCATCCTAACATAATCTTTTGTTGAATTTAAGATGAAAGTTTCAATTTAGAAGAAAAGAAAATAAAAAAATTTAAACCCAAGCGGGGTATAAATAGTAAACACTCTGTAGAACAAATTAAAATTGGGGTTATAGGTTACTCTAATTAAAATTTACCCTTGTTGATTATTTTTGGCAATAAATACTTGATGTGATATTGATTGATAATTTTACTTTTATATTCAAAAAAGGGTTTAGGTTGGACACCTGTTTGCTTGCTTGCTTGTTTAATTGTAAATCCGCCTTAACAAATCAAACGGTGTCCGTCAAACCGCGGCGCCATCTGGCGGCAATATGTAACACTATTTTAGGTTCGTACGGATTTGCTTTTGTAACCTTTTAGTATTGTAAGGTTTTAGGCCAGTACGTTCTGACCAATTACTGTTTTGCGGCTACACAGTTTTGTCATTTTAAAATTTTTGCTATGTACTGATTTGTTATCGTAAATTTTAGGAAAGTACGTTTTTACATTGTATTGTTTTGCTAAATTATAGGCAATCCATTTTATTACTTAATTTTTTCTTCCAGGATATTTTGAAAGTGAATATCTCGCAAACGAATCGATATATTTTTAAACACAAAATTTGTTTAAAGTGATACCTCATTTTAAAGGTCTTTTAAATAGAGCTTTAAAATGAGGTATCACTTGACCCACTTTTCTTATTTAACCTCTGGTGGTAAAACTTACCCTTCCAAAGAGGTATGTCCTACGAAAATGCCAATATAGCCAAAAAATATCCCCCTTGAATAACAAATCGACATGTTCGAGGATTTTTTGAAATCATACTTTTAAAAATCGAAAACGCCTGTTTTGTTTTTCCGTTTTCATTGGGACACTCTTATATACTATAATATATGATGGTCCTTTAGTAATTTTTTTGTATAACCAGTTTACAATCTAGTAAATATTTATTTGTAGACACAATTTATCAAACCTAAGAAAAACATGATAATAACGTGAGTAGGTATAAAAAAGGTCAGCAATCACGTTCTACTGAGAAAGACAGTTGTATTATGTTCCCTTTTCCTTAGACTTACCAACCTGTATGAGTTTTTTGGGTATTACTGTATAATCTATTTAAATAATAGGGACTTATCGGTACATAAAGTTGACATAGCCTAACTTTAACAAGGGCACTATTTGTACAGTTCTGCAGAAAACATATGAGTCGCATAGACTAAGCTGCAAGAGAAGTGTATGACGTTCTTTCTGGTGAATGGCATTTATAACGACCTTTAAGCTCTTGCCACACATCCTGCAATTTTAAAGCCGATTGGTATCAGGGAAACATAGTGAAAAGGAGCTGATTTGGGTCGAATTTCATGGCTTGCTCAAACAAGAAAGCATTCCAAATACAGAGAGCTAAGGGATCGTTATGCCTTTGTCTCGATCGATTTGGGTCAGATATCCTGGGGCAGGACTTGGATTTGTATAATTTATTTTTATTTAGTACACATTTTACAACCCGAAAATATTGTTGTAATTAACTCACCATTCTCATCTTTGAAAAATTCAAAAGTCCTTCCTCTGTGAAATTGGGGGTTCCTTCTTCAATGAAAGAAAGATCAGTCAAGTATAACCCCAAATACGGTGTACATGGTGGATCACATCTATGTAAAGCTTCCCTCAGCGACCTAAATCTCCCGTCTGAACAAACTATGCACTGAAGTTTTTCAATGGTTTGTTTATTCTGAAATTAAAAAAAAAACATAGTTGTGTTTATTACTGATAAACAACCTTTTTTTCTATTGTGACTTAAAAAAACAAAAGCTTTACGGTTAACGAAAGCAAAATCAATGGTAATTATTTACGTTAAGAAGAAAAATTAAATATTGTTGTTAAAATTAGGGTTCATGTCTCCGATGTTTTAAGGGTAGGAATGTAAATATGACAGGTATATATAAAGTAGAATCAAAGAGGTGCCTTTCTTTTGTAAAATGGACATACTAACTTCGGACCGAAAGTATAGTTGGTGAGCAGGTATATACAATTATTAAATACTAAGACAAAACATATATTGACTGTTCTTTCAGGTTTTTGGGCTTTGACACTATTAGTGATATGATTTGAACTAAAAAGTTTTAAATAATCTTAAAAAGAAAGAATGAAGTTTTAATCTACATTTAACGTTGTTTACAAATAAATATATAAAGCTTTGGCAAATTCAAACACCAAAAATAATAACAGCAAAGCAGTCCGTCTTTTCTCTGACGTTTAATATTTTTCCTAACATTAACATCACAAACAAACCTCGTCTTTTTTTAATGAGCTGGTTAAATTCTTACCGTTTTAGACACTTTTTCCCAAGTCTTCTTTAACCGAAAAATTGCAGTATTGGTAAAAGCTGAACATATTTGCAAAACTCCGTTAAAATTGTGTAAACTCCGAGCAATATCTGCTACCGCTACCCATTTTTCAATAGTTGCTACTCTAGATGATAAAGAACTTCGTCTTACTATTTCTGAGGTTACCAAACGCGATACGTCATTAAATCTCTTGATCATCATTAATATATGAGGAGCTTTCTTTTCTTTGTCAGCTTTCATCCAAGCTTGACACAAAAACTCTCTAAAAAAATAAAAATATTTTCAGTAACATTTTCAGAAAACGTTTTTGATGAATTAATTTAAATTTTGTTTGAATATTTGTTTAATCCGGAAAAGCACTAAATGGGTTGCGGAAATCTTATTGGTTAATCTGCATCAATCTTAGCTGATGAGTTGCTGATAGGAAGATAAGGATGTAAATGAATTAAAGTTAAATTGAGTTAAGAATCGCAAGTAACTTTAATGGAACGCTATTCGTTTATAAAACCATACTGATTAGGTGATCTGGGGTAATAATACAGATTTACTTGTAGTCACGTGCTACATAAAAAGAAAAATTAATGATTTTTTTCTTTCCAAAAACTGAGAATTGCTGTCAGTACTAGAACCAAAAAGTTATAATTTTGAGTGGTCCATAAACTCCTTATAGATTTACTTATTTATCTTATTGCCTGCTTGTTGTTTTAGACGACGGACTCAGGGAGACCATAAAAAAAATGTTGGTAACTGAGCATGTTATATGTTATGCCTACCATCCATTAAAATAAATATCTCAGATAACACCCTTTTTGGTTCAGAGGAGAAAGGCTTTATGCACCTGACACCACGTGTCTGGTAGTGTGGCATTCTCCCTTTACAGTGCATATTTACTGAAACCCCCCTCCTGCTAAGGCTTCCTGGTTCCATTTTGAACATTATTCTTAGTTAGTCGCCGGCTATCTCTTTGTTGTTCTTTTATATTCCTTCTTTAACTCTTCTTTTTCATCTGTTTTTTTTTATTTCATTACGTTTTCCATAAATATCTTGATTCCTTCTTAGTTTTCTTTTTTTCTAGCATTTTTATGACAAGATCTGCTCTATTGATTTCTCCCATTTTTATCCAAAGCTTCATTTTTTTTCCTTTTAAAGCATGCAAAATTGAGTTTCGTTGTACCTGCGTCGCTGTCGTACATGTAGATGTCTGGTTGTCTCTTATCAGTTCATTTTAGATGAAGCACCCACGTTTTTTTAAAACGTTGCGTTAGGTAGCATGTTATATTTCTGTGTTTTCTTGTAATTCATGCTTGTAGATTTGTAAGCGGTTATAATGGAGCCTGTAGATGATATAAACCATACAATGTGGAGCCCGAAGAGACGTTGTGGATCCCGGCTATGGGCTCCATAACGTCTTGGTGTTTTTTTTATCGGCATTGGGCTCTAAGATGACCAAGTATCCATTTCCCAAGTTTTTAGGTGGGCTTTACGTTGTATCATTTATATGTAAAAATATTACTTCTTAGTTGTTAAGTTTCCGTTATAGAGTGCGCCTTTAAATCGTGTCTTTCCGTTTATTCAAACTATATGAAACCAGCACGTAATGGAGCCCTAAATATGGCGTCACTGCTGGGCTTCACAATGTGCGCTTAGTAAGCTGGATATTAAATCATAAATAACGCAGCTAAAATGGCCATGTACTGCTGAGACTCACAAATAAGCTCCAACATCATCGGTAATTCTTTCACTTGCTAGAGGGAACTAAAGTTTTGAAGAGTACATTAAATAGGCAATTACTCGATACCGAGTATGATTTTCCTCTATTCTGTGTCGTCGCTATCCGTTGTGCGTTTTTTGATGGCTATGTAAGCCAATTCCCGAGCCGCACACCCTTCCACAGCCCTGGCACACCCAGTCTCCGGCAGCAGCCAGGTGTTGTTGGTCATCCATTCTTCCATTTTGTCGCTCCTTTCTACGTTCTCTCTTTTCGGTGTCTAGTCTACGTCGATGCTCTTCAAAAGTTTGTGCTCCCTCATGGACTGTTCGGCGCCATGAAGCCCTATCGTTTTTCGTGCTCTCGAAGTTGTTTATATCGATGTGACCCTTCATCATATTGCCTTTGAGAACGTCCTTGTACCTTTTTTGTTGACTTCCTTGATTTCTCTTTCCCTCCTTCAGTTGTCCATAAAATATCTGCTTTGGGAGACGTGTTTCGGGCATGCGGATAATGTGACCAGTCCAACAAAGCTGGCGCTTGAAGATTAGGGCTTCTATACTAGTTGTTCTGGCTTCTTCTAAAACACTTATGTTTGTTCGTCGGTCTTGCCATTTGATTCTGAGTATTCGTCCTAAACAACTTTGGTGATATTTTTCTAGTCGTTTGATATGCTTTCTGTAGGTGGTCCATGTATCGAAACGTGGACCACCTACATTAAATACGCGATACGTAAATAGCGAAACATTGCTACCACGGTTTGGCGCACCCATTTTCAAATTTTGAACTCGCTCAAACACCATCAGTAGGATTCTTCAGTAACCAAGTTGAGTGGAAGATTTTATTTTGCACATCAGCACAGTAATGGTGCATCATTCAGAAACCCATAAAAAGATTCTTAAGGTATAGGTGGTCAGTCCCCTTAGGCAATATACTTTTTTATAACTTTATTAAAAATATAATATTAGGAACTCGCCGTAAATAACACGTTACTATAGAAACCATTGTTGTATACCGTCCACCAGCCACCCTTCATTGATATTATAAAAATGGTGACCTGTCATTGGTGCATTGTTCAAGATTTTAAAATTTTTGTTTTGATAAAGATATTAAGGTATTAGCATTTAAATACGTCGTTGCGCTCGTTACTTAACAAAACGCTTGTAAAAAACACTATTGAAGGCGCAAGTTCTAAAATATCTATTTTATATTTATATTGTTCGAAAGGTCGTCTTTTGCAAAAAAGGTATAATTAAAAAGATAAAAGAAATTTTTTTTTGTATATTTGTGTTTTAAAAGGTAGTAAAATATATTATTAAAATTATATATTTGCAGGCATGCTAGTCGCATAACTTTTATTAGTTGCTTATAGATATTAGATTTTAGATATAAGTCTTTGGCTTTATCAACAGGATTGTATTTTCTTAGATAATAAAGTATGGTTACTACTACTTCTAAAATTTCGCACTCTGCAGAACCCTCAGAATCTCGATTCACCGAGTTAGCTCACCACTTACCTAAAAGTTACTTTTTTTGCATAATTTAAATCTTTGAAAGGTTTCATTTTTCACATCTATTTTCAGACCTCGCATTTAGAATTACCGAAAAATAACTTTTGGGTGATGCCTCGAGTCGAAAAAATATATTTTTGTAAATATCGTCTGGGAAGGGGCCACTTTGGTTACTCGATACTCACGTTTTCTTCAAAACCGCCAAAACTGGAGAATCATTTTATGATTTAACTTAATGTATTTTAAATGTAAACGTCCGCATTTTTTTTAAAGTTTTTGTTTTATCTTGTTGTTGTGAATGGAATCATAGAATTTTGACTCCTATTCTAGTGATGGCCTGTAAGGGTCGAAAACATGTTCACTAATTAAAAAGAAAAATAAATATAATTTGTACCAAATACAAATTCACGTCTTGAATATTATGTTTGTTTCTAATAAAAGTAATCGTCTGGAATTGTTTTATGTTCAGGAAAAGACTGTTTTGATCACAATAACTATTTAACCTGTCAAGATCATTTCCTTTTGACAGTCTAAAAGACTTAGAATCCGCCTAAAACTTTTTAAATCGTTAGAAAACCCAAGAAACTGACAATGCTTAAAAGATAATTTTATTTCTGTGATATATATTATAAATAATAAAGGTCCTAAGTGAGACCCTTGAGAAACACCGGAAGTTGGTGTAAATGACTCAGACTCAAAAACCTTAAACAGACGCAAATACCTTCCATTCCTTAAATTATGACTCAGTCAACCACAAAATAACACCACGCACACCGACCTCCGTCATTCGCTTTAAAAGTTTATTCTGACTTATTTTATCAAACCGGATGCTAAAGAGATTACAGATGGCGTCCACCTCAACCTGATCATCCATATTCTCGTGCAAGTAGTTGGTAAAAGAGAAAAGATTTGTGTCAATATATCGACCTTTATAAAATCCCTGTTGCTCAACAGCAATAATATTTTTTGTCAAATCAAACAAATATTAATAAATTAATTTTTCAAATATTTTTAACGCTACTAACAGTTTTATTATTGACCTGTAGTTGGTAACATATTTTTCAACCATTTTTAAGTATGGGCACGATGATAGCAATTTTCTAATTAACAGGAAATACTCCGGTAAAAAGCAAAAATTATAAATTAACAAAAGCGGTTCCCTTAAATTTTCAGCAGTGTTTTGGAAAAATGTCGGAGATATTCCATCTAGACCCGCCACTTTTTTTCTGTCAAGACTCATTAAAACTCTTCGTACTTGTTTTTTAGTCAACCCGATTGTTTAAAATAGGAATGGAAAAGTAGCTGAAGTTGTATCGCTCGGGCTCTAAATCGCTAGAAAACTAAGATTTAAATAAATCACTTACATCCTTTCCATTGTTGTCTACCTGAATTTTGCAGCGAATTTCGTTAGGAAAATGTTTATTTTTTAGTATAATTTTAAGGTAAAAAACATCCACACAGCTGTACAGAGACCTATTTTTAAGCTTTTTAACCCAATGAATTTTTGATAATTCCTTATTTATATCCGTTTAATTTTATTTTTAAAACTAAAGTAGCTATTTTTGTTAAACAGTAATTCCTTATTAAAAGCTATCTCATACAAAAACTCAAAACATGTGTGTATTGTTTTTGTGTGTGTGTGTGTGTGAGCGAGAGAAGGTTAGAATCACTCACTTTATTTGAAAAAAAAATAAATCTAAAAGCTTATTATCGCTGTTAAATACCGTATTATACTACATAAAATTGTGATATGATTAATTTATATATAAGGGAGCATATGCGTCATCTAGATTATATGGATCTAACTGACTGTTTGAAACTTGTACACATTTAGTTGTAGAATAAATTAAATCTCCATAAATTAAATCTGACGAGTTTTCACTAAATTTTATATCAGCTAATTTTGAAGAAAATATTGCATAAGCATCTTCACCGCCTGAAGGCAAGTAAATACAACAGACTACTAAGAGTTGATTTCCATTTTATTTTGTAGATAATCAAATATCCTTCGCAATACCTTGAAATTCTGAAATTACAGAAGCATTGTATTGATTTTTAACAGCTTTCAGAACTTCACCGCCGTCGAGCTTTGTGCCAGCACTCGATTCGCGATCCCTGCGAAACAAGAAGTATTCATGAGAGTTAACTACTTCGTGATCCATAATGGACCTATTCAACCATGATTCCGAAACACAGAGAATGTCCGGGTTGTTTGCTGATTTTTTTGTTCAAAAGTATTTAATTAAGTTCTTAAACCTTCTGGTATAATATATGTAAAGCAGCCATTGGTGTTGTAAAAAATATGAGGAATCTTGCCTTAAGTAAAGCCCTAGAGCTTACCAATATTGGAAAGATACTTGAAATAGCTTTCAAGGGAGTAGTTGGTGAAAGCAAAAAAGGTAGTGCTTTGGACAAGAAATCATTGACATGGAAAATTTTCTTGGGATAGATGTACTGCTATTGAGCTCTACAGACGCAATACCAAGAGCGACACAGTAAGAGACAGACAATGCGACGGAATTAGGAAGACCCATAGACTTTAAATATTCATTTCAGATCTACAGAAAGACCGGATTTTAAAATTCTTGAAGATCCGAAAATCTGTTTTGACGTGTGTTGAATAGATCTGAGAAGGTTGAGGTGGACAGGTGTCTACACTACCCCATTCTAATCTAATATAATGGATCAGTCTTGTTATATAATCGCTTTTCTATGCTCAAAAGCTTGCTTATTGCCAAAGAAATGTTTTAAATTAGCATCCATAATATACTTACTCGCTGGAAATAGCAATAAAAATTTGATGATCTATAAATGTCAATTGTTCTGCTATCTCTAATGCTGACAAAGTCTCGATATTTTCTTTACTTTGATTCTAAAAACAAAAAAAAATAGCAATTAACTTATTATAACCCACTGGCATCAATTATAGCGACTTAAAGAAAAAGCATAGGTATCTATGAGCTTATTTAAGACTTTAATTAACTTATCCAAAATCTATTGATTGTGAGAATTAATTAATATTTTTCCAACATAAACTTATTGGGGCTCTCAAAATGATTGTCTTTACTGTTTAATAAGTTATAAATTATCCCATAGGCATTAGCATAAATAAAAAAACTGGCTTAAACGTCTGAGAATCAGTTTTTGTTAATTCTAACTTTTTTCTTTCCTGAACAAAAATTATTTTTTGGGGTCTAACTACACCCAAATAACGAAAAAATACCAATTAAAGATTTAGGTTGCTTCGCAAAAGAAACTATATTATTTGTTACAAAATTTATCTTATTTTCCGCTTTTTAGCCTGCCTTTTTAAAGTAGGCTTTTAGGCATCTCTAGTAATTGTTCAGCAGTAATCGGCTAACATCTCACAGTTCTATTTTCCCTGATACCATCTTACCATGTTTAAAATATCTTTGTGGAATCTCTCACCGTGCTCGTCACTTAGAGTACCACAAGTTTCCGGAAAGTTATCCAAATGAGAATCCAGGAAATTAATTTTTAACGACATGTTACCTTTTAGGTTTTGGTAACACACCTGGTTGGAATTGAATTGCGCATCTCCGAAAAGTTTTCTATTGTGGGGACCCACAAATATTCTCTCTTGAATTTTCGCGTAACTTATTCTAGGGAACTTTTCTTGTAAATAACTAAAAGTATGACCTTCTTGGTCCATGGCCTTCACAAAGTCCTAATTTTATATAAAGTGGCGGTAGTCAAATCTTTTCTGGGGGAACTAATTTCCCATTTAATGGTCCATCCATAAAACCGTGGCTAACTGAGACTTTTGCAAGACGACTGTTAATTGGTATAATAATAAAAAAATGAACTGAGAAACAAAAACGCTCTGTCCGATATGCCACGAGTGTTACTTTAAAGTAAGTAAGGTTTTGCTATTTTGGTCGAGGAAACATTTTTGCTGTTCCTCTGTGTCTATTTACTGTTAAACCATGTTATTTTTCTAATTGCAAGACAAAAGCTGCAACATAAAATAAATGGCATCACTTAGATCACTAAAATCGACAAGAAAAATTAAAAAGTAGAATAATAAAATTTAGAGCCGAAATGGATAAATAAATAATTAAATACAGTAATTTGAACACCTATTTTTTGATCATCCGAACCGAAAAATGTATAATTAATTTTACACGTCGTCCCCTATTTGCAAAAATATCGTAAGTCGAAAAAAGCAATGTTACAGGAGATCCGTGTTTCTGTTTCCGGGTTAGGCACAAAAAATTTAATTGTTTTTCCATTGTCATTTTATCTTATATCAAAAAGGTATAAATATACTGTCTAAAGTAAGCACGTTCCATACGAACGCTCGGTAAGAACTAGAGTATCGTAAGTATACTGACGAATGAAAAACTGAACGCTCACCAGGGGTATGGTCGAAAGTTACAGAGCACATTCCAAAATCTGATGAAAATTACTATATTTCTAAAAAAACAGCGAACTTACGATAATAGATGGCGGACACCATATGGGTAATCAGTTGAAGCAAAAACTGTTGCTGATTGCTTTTAACCTTATTTAAATATTTTAAGTCTAATGGGTGATTTTAGCCAATTAAAACGACGAAAACATAAGTAAAAAAAGAGAGTTTTACCAACAGAAAACTGTTGTGTTGTGTTGACAATGATTAGTTGAGATCGAATAGTTTTGAACTATATCTTGATTTTGGAAGAGATGAATTCATAGCATCCCTGAGAAACCATTTTCAAATACAAAGTAAATACTAACTGTTCGTCTGACTATTATAAATATAAAGAATTAAAATGTAAGAGTAAATGTACATATATAAATAAATGCAATAACATAAAATATGCTGAATTGGGGGGAGATTATAGGGTATTGGGTTAGTCATGTTTAAATTTTGTGAAAAAGAGATCGCTGACGTTTACTATGTTTTTGTATTTATAACCCAACTAGTATTCAAAGTTACTTGTTTACTTTTCTTTTGTATTATTTTATTTTTGCTATAACCTTGAACAATTTTTTGCGGTTTTTGCTACCACACCTTCCTAAAAAAAGTATTTATTACCTAAAATAACGTTAAACCAACAAGGAAAAATGATATTGCCTAAGTTTTCGAAAGTTGCTTAATTGTGACTACGGTCATAACAATATTTTGTTTTTTAAATGCAAATTTAGGAGAATTTTGCAGAAGACGTCTAAGATTAGATCTAAAGATGTCATTTTTTTAGTTCACAAGAAAATGCCAGAAGGATTGAGAAATGTTTTAACTGAATATATACATTTCTCTTTATAATCAACAGGTATGCGTATGTGGTGTCATTTGGATAATTAAATAAAAACAAGTAAAAGCTTTACCAGTGGCGGTTGCAGAAGCTTTTGTAGATCAACCTTAGCACTCTCACTTTCTTCCTTAGCAAAAAGTCTTAGCATCTGCGCTGCAGCTTTGTGCTCTGCTGACAGTAGGTTTGGGCTGTAAATAATATCTTCTAAAAACTCAATTGTTAATCTTTTTAGGCGTTGATCATTTTCAAAGTCCTGATTGTGTTTGGAAATCCAATGTCTAAAACATAAATATTATAATTTAAAATAAAATTCAAGAGGGTTATGGGTTACGAAATACACAAGATAACTGTTATCATTTTCTACAGAAATACTTTAGAAAGTTAAATAAATTCCTTCTTGCTAAATACTATACTTATGTGTTTTACTTTTATTATTAACCACAATAAATGAAATGGATTCTGAGATCCAATTGAGCAATCTATTAGAGTATAACGCAAAATTTTACGAAAACAATTAATTGTAATAATTTACTAAAAAAAATAATTTATTTTTTGGCAAAGAACGAATGCAGTTTTAAGCAAGAGTTAAAAAATTGTGCTTTTTTGAGTTTGGGAAGCCGCCTTATTTAGTCGACTTTTGTCAGTTTTTTGTAATCAATTTTGTGCATTTTGTTTGATTATTTATTAAATTTCTAGAACAAAAAAAATGTAGATCTATTTTACCTAAACACGTTTAACACTCTCATAGTGGCTGCACTAGATATTACATTTTCTTTATATCGGGCTCGTTGAGTCTCCTCATCCTTAGCTTGCTGATCATTGATAATATCTCTAGGATTGCTAGAACCAGAGGTAGCGATAGCAAAAGCTGTAGCAGAAGTCGAAGTACTGCTTCTTCTTTTAGATTGTCCAAATGAGGTGATAACTACTCCCACTTTGCTTGGTTTGCTTTGAGAATCATGTTGAAAACTACCTCTAGTTGACGACTCACCATCTTGAATCGAACGCCGTGTGGTATAGTAGCTATCAAAAAAATACTGAAACAGGAATTGAGGTAAGCATTTATTTGTACGGAATGTAAATATTGTGAAGCCTCTTTATTTTTTTTATAGATCAAAAAGCTGAATTAGAATACACCAAAATGTTTTAAAAAACTATTGATTTTAATACCTAAATAATTGTAATTCCGCATTTTGTCAAACAAAATGATCGAATCCTGAGAGTCTTTAAAACTGAAGAGTTATAGAACATGGAGGTCGAGAATGGAAATGAAGAAATATAAATTTACTGAAGTTTTTCTTTCTTTCTTTTTACTCTTTTTTTTAAATTTATTTAATTTTCAGATGTTTTCATAAAAAAAGGTAATTTAAGAGCGTAGGACGTAAATATAAGTAAGATACAGAGCTAAATAATCGATAATCTACTATTTTCAATTTTTTTTTCTTTTTCACTAATTCTCATGTAAATAAAACATTTAAATTATTTTTATTTTAGAATTTAGTTAACAAATGAAAAAATAAAATAAAACGGTCGTGTTTTTGGTTATATAAATTCAATAGAACGGTATGGTTAGATTGATGCGCTAGTGAAGGATAGTGCGGAGGAGTGTAGAGCAGAAATCGAAGATTTAAATATACAAAGCCTAAAATCAAAATATGACGAACTTAATATATATTTAAATATGTTAAAACTTAAAAATGTTCAGGAGGTGATTTTATCAGAAACGTTCAATTTTATGGACTTAAAGCAAATGGAAAAATATTTTTCGACTAACAGTTTCAATATTTTTTTACAACGAATCGAAAATAATGGAATAATTGTTTATAGAAAACAGGGGTATTATGTCAATTTTGAAATAATTAAATTTACAGAAGTTAGCTGACTTAAGTGTCTTTTGGAAATAAATCAACAACAGTATGCAATAACAGCAACATATAGACCATACTCCCCAAACATAGAACTGTTTTTAAGAGACATGGACAATTACTTTTTAAATGGGTTTTAACCTGTAAAACATGAATTATTTATTGGAGACTTACATTTTGACATTTTAAACACTATAGATAGGTACGTCAACACCACTTTAATATATTAAAAAAAAAGGGTAATTTTTCCTGCATAAATAAAGTTACAAGGGAACTTTCACAGACATGCCTAAATCATATATTTTTAGAAAGTGGATACTTAATAAAAAATTAAAGTAAATTTAGGTCTATTATTTATCAAAACTCTCTTTCAGATCATTATGCTACACAACTGTTCTTAAAAAATGTAAACAAACCTAAACATGAACAGATAACACCCAACAATAAAAAAAAAAGAAAGCTATAACAACTTTAAAAACATATTTTTTTTTTAAACATTAAAAGACGAACCTATCAACTAAAAATTACATCGATCACACAAGATATTATCAAATCTATAAAACGATAAATTAAAAACTGAAATAAAACAACACCTTACAGAACAAGCATTTAATTACTATAAAAAGTACAGAAATACAATAAAACACAATACAAAAAGGGCAAAATTAACATATTATAAAACAGAAATAAATAACTGCAACAACAACTACAAACAAATATAGAAAACAATAAATAAAATTACAGGGACACCGAGTAAAAATAAATCACAAATAAAAGAAATAGTGGACAATCAAAGACGAACGGTGTCGAACGATAATGAGAAATCAGAGGTCTTCAACTCTTTTTGTTAGAGCGTGGTCAAAAGCATACAAAACATTATACCAAAAGCTAATGTAAACGAATCGAAAATAAGGGAATAATTGTTTATAGAAAACAGGGGTATTATGTCAATTTTGAAATAATTAAATTTACAGAAGTTAGCTTACTTAAGTGTCTTTTGGAAATAAATCAACAACAGTATGCAATAACAGCAACATATAGACCATGCTCCCCAAACATAGAACTGTTTTTAAGAGACATGGACAATTACTTTTTAAATGGGTTTTAACCTGTAAAATATGAATTATTTATTGGAGACTTACATCTTGACATTTTAAACACTACAGATAGGGACGTCAACACCACTTTAATATATTAACAAAAAGGGTATAACAAAAGCTAATGTAAACAAAGACAACTCTATCAATCAAAAACAAACAGAACATTCCTTTTTGCTTACCTCTGTTTTTACAGATGAAAACAAAAAACAAATATTTACTCTGAAAAATAATTTAGCACCTGGAGAGGATAGAATTAAGAGAGTGCTTTTAAAAAATTACAACCAAGAAATACTCAATAAAATATTACTTAATAAAAAATTTAGGTAAATTTAGGTCTATTATTTATCAAAACTCTCTTTCAGATCATAATGCTACACTACTGTCCTAAAAAAATAAAAAAAATTCTTTAAAATAATAAAAAAATACATATTATAAAATCCAACATATAACAAACATTAATTAATTAAATATATTATTAATTATAGTAATAAAATTTGAAAATAAAGACTACTTATTTTACAGCCCTTGATGTCCCTAAAGACTGGACTGGAAAAAGCAGTGTAATAACCCCTATATATAAATCTGGCGATCCTAAACAACTGAAAAACTACAGACCAATCTCAGTGATAAAAAGCTTTGCAAAAATATTTAAAAAATGTCATGAAGCCGATTATTTAACTCGAATTTCACAACCTATTTTATACAAATCAGTTTTGATTTAGAAAAAATAAAAGTATCGAGGGGGCTATGTTTAGCTAGATAAATAAAATTATAAATAATTTAAATCCAAAACAAAAGACTTTGGTGGTTTATCTCGATCTACGAAAACCATTCGATACGGTTTGTCACAAAATAATAAAAGATTACAAAAGGTGGGTGTTACCGGGACTTATTATTTAAGGTAAAGAACAAAAGAAACCACAATTAACAACACTGATAGCCAGTACACTACAGTCGAGTGTAATCTTGCGCAAGAGACGCTGATTGCTCCTATTTTATTTCTGATATATATCAATCAAAAAGGTTCTATTCTAGAGATCGATGAATGTAAACATTCATATTGCGATGATACGACAGCCCTATTTACAGAAAAGACTAGAAGGGAGGCCATTTCTAGTGCGGAAAGGGAATTAATTACGTTAGAACATTGGCTGTAACAGCACTCCTTATCTTTAAATAAAAATAAAATTTATTTTATCGCGTACTCCGCTACTAGTGTCGATCAACCAGAGCAAACTACTATAAGAATTCACCAATTGCAATGTAAGCAAATAAATAACTGCAACTGTAACACTATAAAAAAGATTGAAAAAATAAAATACCAGGGAGTGATGGTCGATCAATACTTCAAGTGGAGTGAGCACACTAGGCTGATCTGTGAAAGATTCCGTAAGCTTTAATATAAATTTTATCAAATTAGGGAAATCTTACACGTCAAATTAATTAAAATTATCTATGATTCATTAGTAGAATCACTGCCTATTTATTGTATTATAATCTGGGGTTGTGGCTTTACCGCAACTCACTAGAAAATCTGTCAAAATGCAATATTAAAAATATTATTTAAGAAAGATCGACTTTATTGTACTAAACAGTTATATAAAAAACTAGAAATATTAAACATAAGAAACTTATATGCTTTATATTCCATTAATTTCTTACCTAAAATAAAAAATCAATGTCGACCAATGCAACATAACTATTTGACAAGAGCAGTTCAAAACCACAATTTACAAACGCCCAAGCAAATTAATAATATAACACAAAGATTTGTAATTTACTAGGCTCCTCATTTTTATATAATCATCTCCCGAACGATATAAAAAAGTCCATAAAAAATAAAAAAAAATTCTTTAAGATATTAAAAAAATACATATTATAAAATCCAACATATATATTAACTGTGATATTATCTTGAATTCTGACACTCTTCTGTTAAAAAATGGTTATATAAATATATATATGCATTTCTATCCTTTTTGCCTCCACATACGGAACAGGCGCCCACGCCTCCACTCTAACCGTTTACTCTACGATACGTGCGTGTAGATCCTGTATATATAGGCATCTAATTTTTTTCTGAATCATCATCAATCATTAGAGGGGTGCGAATTTCTGAACAAAATTATATACAATTTTTTGGTATATTTTTAAATGGAAGACGCCTCCGCATAAGCAGCAGTAAAATTACCTCCATTTTGTATAAAAATATAGGCCGCACCGTTCTACATGCCTCCAGCAGTGTTGCCACTTCCTCTAAAGCTGGAAAGCTATGTAAATTTCAAATATTATTCTATTTTCTGGAAAAAAAAACAGTTTTAGAGATGGTTTGTAGACAATTTTACATCTTTCCCCTCCGATAAGGTGAAATAATAGTAAATTACTTTTTACGTTTTTTTCTTCACTTTTTTGTTCACGTGGTAAAATTATTTTTGCAAACCTAATACCTAATTACATTAATACCTAGATAGATAGGTATTTTCTTCTAATTTGTAATACGTTTATAGGTATCCAATATTCGATTTTTGAACATTTTATTTTATATGATTTTTAAATGGTTCAATATTTTCTAATTTAATTTCAAAAACATAGAAAATCAAGACAATTTTCGAGTTCAGCCAAGACAACAGACAATGGCGGTACCAGCCATTTGAAAAGGAGGGAAGCGGTTTCGATACGAAAAAAAAATAGAATAAAAGCATATCTTTTATGAGGAACATACCAATATATGCAAACAAAATGCGGATTTGGCTTTAAATCTAGAGGGGAGGTACTTAGATTTTAAGTTGTTTATTTCATACATTTTTTATTATATAAACTGTTTTTTGCAATTTTTAAGTCAAATTAAACTAAAATCGTAAATATTAACGTATTATAGCGCCGCAGGCGAAAATTTTTAAGAAAATTGCACTGAACAATGCATTTTTTTATTTAAATTTAAACTTAAATTGTAAATATATCAATGGTTTCAAAGCGCAGCAGGCGAACATTTTAACATAAAATTAAACTAATACCGTAAATATCAAAGGCGCTATAGCGCCACAATTCATGCTCTACTTTTGATTTTTTTAATATTTTTGTAAAAATTTTAAATCCGGGGTGGAAGGGGGTTAATTACCCCCTAAAACTTGTTTGTAAATTGAAACTCTATAATAATACTGTCCCGAAATACTATGGAGGGATTCTAGAATGTCCTTAAAGGAATGTTCTGCAATTTCTAGTTTTTTCTCCAAAGACTAGGGTTACCACCAGAATCTTTGTTGCCTACTTTTTTCTGGAGTATTGCCCCCTGGGACCGTCACTGCAACAGATTGGCTAAAGTTTTCTTACAAGCTTATAATAGTCTTGATTCATAATTCATTGAATTCCCTGATTTGCGTAGGTTTTCCCTGACCATTTGTCGTTTGGGATAAAATATAACAAATATTTTGGTAAAATGCTATATTTTATAAAGTTTTTTTCCTGTTCCCTGCGGCGCAATTTATACACTTTTTTATGCTTTGTTTTACACGGCTCCAAAATATAAGCGCGCATGCATTAGCCTTCTACTTTTATTGTCAAAGGGAGGTCAATGCGACCACTGTGTAGGTAATTTGGATTTTTTTCAAAATAATTTTTTAATTTAAAGCAATTTGAATTGAATTGCGACAATAGCTTGTGATGATCCAATAAAATATTTTTCTTGAGGTCTTGTATTAAGACATCATTTTTTAAATTAAGAAAAGAGGTTTTTCTTATAAAATTTTATTTAAAGAGAAACCTGGAGAAAAACCACTATTTTTGAAAAATTTCGATGTCTACTTGGAAAACTCTAATTTAATTTTAAAAACATTCACAAGCAACACGGCGATTCATATTGGGCTCCGGATCGGAGGCAAATTCATTATTTTCGGAGGCCAGTGCATCCAAAGCGTCTCTATTTCGGAAGCGTATAAGACAAAATGCATATATTTGTATTTACTTCTTCGAATGTAAAACTGTAATATCCGTACAGAAAAAAGAGCAGCAAATCCAATCTTAGTTGTGTATCTTTGACGATGTTCTCGTACCAGCGAAGGTTACTCAATTCACCTTTATAGCTTCACACCAAGATAGTTCATAAAAGCTTTTTAAAGAGCAACAAATTAATAAATTTTAAAAAAATGGGAACAAAAACTGACTGTACAAGGATAGCTGATCAGCTCTGTACAGTATAGATACTTAAAAATAGTAATTGTATTGACTTGCGCGAAGAGGAAAAATTAATATATTAAAACTTAGTCTTGTCACCAATTATTTACATCATTAATTAAAGAAATAATATATGTTAAATTATATCCATTCTCAAAAACCAACTCGTGGGCATTTTTTGAGAGATTGAGTTTGCGCACAAGCTTTAGTATACAGCTAAAATAGTTTAGGCAAATTCCACCTTTCAGAACAGCATAATAAATTTTATTGAAAGATAAGACTTATAAGCAAAAACCTTATAAACCTTAATGTTTTAATTAATATCATATAGATGTAGTAATACTAAATAATTAGAATAACGTTATATTTATAAAATATAATGCAAGTTAAAATTGTACATTTTTCTAACATTGGAAGTAATATATATTGAATTGAATTGAATGACAGATGAGTTGCCCTTATGTTTTTGTTGCTTTATGGGTGTCTTAACTTGTTTGTTTCTGCAAATGTAAATATATATGCACGGAGCGAATTTTCTTCACTATTAGACATTTAATGGTATTTTGCCTCAACAAACACCTTTTTGCGTTTGATGTGCTTAAAGTGTTTTATTACTGGAATGTCACTTGACTGTTAAAATATATTTTTTTTAATGTGTATTTCCTTGAGCGTTTCGTGGGACTTTAAAAAATAAAAGAACTTCACAATATTAACTAAACGTTATACATTTATTTAGATTCACCTGAAACATAGAGTTCCTTGAAGACGTTGAAATACTTTCCGATTTAGATGAGGCACAGCTGGATCTATGTTCATAAGCATAGGCGATTGGTTTTTCTGATTGATCTTCACTTTCCACCGATATGCTTCTTCTAGCTTGCATTTTGCGCCGTTTTTCAACACCAGGAGATGAACCTCGCTTCTTGGCCGGTGGTTTTTTTTCAGACATGCTTGTTAATTCTACTTGTTTTGAGGCAGAAGAATCTAGTGATGCACGTTTTTTTTCTTTTTCAGGTGTCGGCGATTTTTTTTCTTTTGCTGGTGCTTCCGGTAAAGTGGTGGACAATGTCTTTTCAGTCTTTAGTGATGTAGTTTGACTCAGTTCAGAAGCAGAGGGTGATGGAGAAGAAGCGACAAGCGCATTTGAACTTAGTTTCGAAGGACTTAATATGGTCACACCTAAAATACCCAAATTACTAAAATAAATAACTAGAACAGTCTGATCTACATTTAAAGTTCACTACGCAGATCACGCCAATTTACCAAAAAACTATTTCAGTTCAGTACAATATAAATCGCTTATTTTGACAAGTTATAATGGTTAAGATTAACAAACATAAATTAATCATTATTGAATAACAACGCCGATCATAAATAACTGCGAACAAGTTAAATTTAACTCTGTGCTTTGGACTTTCTTTAAATTCTTTTTGAAAATTATTCAACTTCTTGCAGGCAAGACCGCTTCATGTGTAGAAAATTCCAACTATTTTGTTAATATTCTTAAATCTTTTGTTTTAGGAACCGAGGATAGACTTGTCAGTTTTGATGTCGAAAGTTTATACACCAATGTACCGATAAAGGAATCGCTAGATATTATTAGAAAGAGACTAGTTGATGACGAATCCCTTTATGAACGTACCAGCCTACCGCTCGAGGGAGTGATGGAATTGTTGGAGTGCTGCCTACATAACCCTTATTTTTAAGCGAAAGATAGGTTTTATGCTCAGGATGACGGTCTGTCAATGGGTTCATCGCTTTCGCCAGTGGTGGCCAATATTTACGTGGAGTGGTTCGAATCATAAGCGGTTGATACTGCAACATATAAACCTAAGCCCTGGCTGAGATATGTTGATGATACTTTTATTGTCTGGACCGGGAATGACCAACAACTTTTAGAATTTCTTCACCACCTAAATAACATAAGACCCACCATTAAAATCACAATGGAGTTGGAGCAAAATGGTCAATTCCTTTTCTTGATGTACTTATCAAACGAGTAGAAAGCGACATCAGAACAAGAGTCTATCGTAAACCCACTCACACAGGACAATATTTAAATCAAGGTTCAAATCAACACAATGAAGCATAATCAGAACTTTATATAACAGAGCCGTTCAAATTTGTAACAATTCTCATGACTTGGAAATTGAAATAAGAAACATTAAGAAGGATCTGCAGCAGAATGGTTACAGCCTTAAACTTATAACATATACTATTTATATATTTCAACAAGCATAACAGAGATTATAAGACCAAAGCCAGGCAAATGCATTCCTTACAATTCCATACGTTAAAGAAGTATCAGAGAAAATATTCGAAGAGCAGCGAAAATCTTTAATATTAAAACAGCTTTTAAATCTAGTAATACAATTCGAAGCCTTCTTAGTAAAACAAAACCGGAGAACAAACAAAATAAGGAATGCATTTAATTCCTTGTGAGTGTGGTGAATCATACATAGGCGAAACAAAGAGACCACTATCTGTTAGGCTTAAGGAACGTCAGACGAATACCCAAAAAGGTGAAACAACGAAATCAGGAATAGCCGAACATGCATGGTCAAAACAACACCGAATGAAGTAGGCAGAAGCAAAGGTTTTGCACAAGGAGTCACACTGGAAGAAACGAAAAGTCCTTAAAGCAGCCTTTATTGGACAGAATCAGGGTATTTTCAGTAAACCAAGTGTTGAAATTCCAAATATTTGGAAGCCCCTCTTTGGGCGGAGCCAACTTCTTAAACTTCAAGGTTGAGTGATTTCTCACAGTTTATAAGTACTTAGTCTTAAGAATTGATTGTAGTTTGCACCTGAAGATGATAAGAGATTTTACTGATCGAAACGTCGTTGTTAAATAAAATATAGACAATGGAAGTCCGAAACACAGTTAGTTTCAAACACATCATTGTCTCAAACTTTCAAACAAGTAAATTTAGAGGCATAAGAGTCTTAATTCTTCCGGTGAATTTTCTAAAACGTTGACCGACACTAATGGCTGTTTTTTACAAGAACCATTCATTATATTAGGTAGCAAAAAGGCATGACCAGCTTAACATCTTGGGCGAAATAAACAGGACCAGGAAGCTACATACTTATACTTATACCGAGTAAGTACGAAGCTTCCTTTATCTTACCATTCAAGAAACAAGAAGAAAAATAACTACTGTTTCAAACAGTTGAGTAAGTACTATTTATCCTGCAAAGGGTATACAGTATTATCTATATTCAAGTTTCTCTTACCGCTTTGCATCCAACGCAAACACATTAATTTGAAATTTAAGATGTTTTGGCACACGCTTTGTGTTCAAATCAAGGGCCAACACAGCTTTTTTATAAATAACTTCTCCAGATCTAAAATCTATTGTTTATAAAGTATGTATATGGTATTCTGTGCAATGTCCTGTGTTTGAGTAATAGTTTTTGGGGTCAGACCAAAAGGCAAAATAATCAACTTTTTTTAATGTAGAAATGACGAGCTAATTATGGGCTAATTATCTACTGCAAAAAAAAATGGGCTCATCTCCTTATCTGATCCATTAATAATAGCGTTACCCAAAAAAAGTATGTCAGAATTGTTGGCTAATTACGCGGAAAAAAAGTTTAAAACGCGGGGTGCAGCTGCATGAATAATAGCAGTACCGAAACAAAAAGTATGTCAGAATGACGGGCTAATCATTTGCGACAAAAGAAAAATTTGGGCTCAGGCCCTTACCCCATTTTTACAAGCTTTTATTGAATTTCTACATTTTTTTATACGTTGTTGGTAAGTCAAATCTTTTTAGTCAATTTTGACTAACTTCTACAAGTCCGGTCAACTTGAAAGATGGTATGCGTTGAGTTCCAGTGATAATGCAATTTTCTAAAAATAAACTGCGTTGGTGAAAGGTGACCGAGGGGTCAGGAGAAGATTTACCTAATTCAAAATGAAAATTCCCACGGATATAAAGTTTCCAGTTTTATGTTCCACTAAATATTTTTTAATTTTCGAGCATAAGGCAAAAGTGAGGATTTTTAGGATACTACCAATAGTTATTTATACTAAGTTATAGTACTGTCTAGTACTACTAGTAGGAGAGGTATAAGGCAAGAAAATAAACCTTTCACGGGCCACGCACTTCGCCATGTCTTTTATTTTATGCATATATTATGCGTATAAACCCAAAGTGACGGCTTTTACAACGATTTTTTGGAATTATACGACCAAACTGGTTTAGTCGTTTCGAGGTTATGGAGGATCTGACAAAAAACCGCATAAAATATTATCAAAAACACACATGATTTTTATCAATTTTTATGAGGTTGATAAGCTTTTATGAGGAAACATTTTAGGTTTATATTTGATTTTGTTAAGATTTCATGTGGTTTTATATAAATTTTTTTTACTTGATCCTATTTTGGAATTTTCCAGGAATTATCAGATTAAAAATTATATAATAAAATGCTGTGGAATTTGTGTTTCACTTTCACTAGTAAAAAATTATTAAATATCATAAATTTATCTGAGAACCTACTCAAAGATCATGAAAACTTACTAATGTTTTATGTGGTTTTTCTTTTATTCTTTCTTTCGTTACTGCTATTATGAATATGTGCGGGGTGGGGCTCCACATGCAGCTACACTCCGCATTTAAACTTTTAAAGAATCAGTTAGGAGCATGAGCCCAATTTTTTTACCGCAGATCATTAGTCCGTAATTCTAACATACTTTTGGTTTTGGTACTGCTATCATTAATGAGTGCGGGGTAGTGCTGCACATGCAGCTGCACCCCGCATTGAAACTTAAAAAAATCAGGTAAGGCCATGAGCCTAATTTTTGTTAGCCGCAGATGATTAGCCCATAATTAGCCCGTAATTCTGACATACTTTCTCTTTCGGTACTGCTATTATTAATGTGTGCGGGATGGGGCTCCACATGCAGCTGCTCCACGCATTTAGACTTTTCAAAAATCAGATAAGGAGATGACCCCAAATTTTTACCGCAGATGATTAACCAGAATTAGCCCGTCATTCTGACATACTTTTTGTTTCGGTACTGCTGTTGTTAATGTGTGCGGGGTGGGGCTGCACATGCAGCTGCACCCCGCATTTTAAATTTTAAATATATTAGATCAGGAGGAAATTTTTTTGCGGTAAATAATAGCACAGGCCGACGTCAGTTTAGTTACAGAAAGGAGAACCATTTTTACTGACTAATTTTGGATCGCTGATTATGGCAATGATAATGGTTTTGCTCGATAAGCTCGTAATTTCACGTTATGCGTGGCTGCCATTTTTACTATATTCTTAAAGGTAGGCTTGAGTTTCTATCAAAATAACAGTTTTGGCAATTGTTAATTAATGGTACCGGGGCGGGGGAGCCTTAAGCACTTTGTCATTGGCTATTGTTTTATCCCAGCAGGTAAGACCTCCTCGTCTATGTGGCGACAATGGCGCAGAGTTGCGGATTTGCTCGAACCTTCTAAACTATGAGGCGCGTAAATATATAAGGCGTCGCGCCAGCAGTGTCGCGTGAGTAGACAAAGTCAGTTTCGCTTTAATACATAACATAAATGATCAGTTAAGAGCATGTTACGTGTGTTTCATTGTTTTTGATTTCTTAACTAGTGCTGCTGTCTTCTTGGTAGATACTCTAGCTCTGCATTGTGTGCCATTTTTCCGCTTTTGCAACATGTCAGGTTCTTCTCGTAGAGTTTGTAAAAATTGCAGTAATTACGGTACAGTCACAGATTAAACCGATGAATGATGTTTTCAAGAAAGCATACTATTTTATTGCAACTACAAAATGGTGATCAAGATAAAAGCTAGGCTCCTCATGTATGCTGCCTAATGTGTTATGCGACCCTTACGGCATGGCTGAAAGGAAGTAAAAAAGCATGCTCTTTGCAATAGCCATGATATGCCAGACTGAAACAGTGGAATTTGCTGGCTCCGGGAACTACTTACACTCAATACAGAAAAAGGAATGAACCTTTTTCAGAATAATACAAAATGGAAGGTTCACTTTGCGTATGCACGGACATAATTATACTGATGACCGAGTTACAAATTTAACACAATCCATCTGAATGGTGTCTTTTCATAGATTCATCAAAGTACAGTCTCAAAGCAGTTTTACTGCATAATGGGAACATAAGGCCGTCTATTCCTGTGGCATACTCTATTTCGATGAAAGAAACGTATGAAGATCTCGCTCTAATTTTAAATCATATCAATTAAAAAGAACATAGCTGGCAAATTTGTGGAAATCTGAAAGTTATTACAATATTACTTGGTATGCAAGGTGGATTTACATAACACTGTTGTTTTTTGTGTCTTTCAGACTCAAGAGCTACAACTAAACATTACTTACAAAAAGAGTGGCCCCCTAGAGAGTCATTTAGGCGGAAGGGATTTTTATAGGACCTGATATTCGTAAATTGATGCGTGATGAATTGTTTGAACAGACTTTAAATGAAAAGGAGTTAGATGCATGGCGTGCCTTTGTCAATGTTACGAAAGGTTTTTTGGGTAAAAATAAAGACGAAAATTACGAAGGACTGGTGCAGCAACTTCTGGTCTCATATAAAGCTTTGGGATGTCGCATGTCCTTGAAAATCCACTTTCTTCACTCACATCTCTACTTCTTTCCGGAAAATCTTGGAGATGTTAGCGATGAAATGGGACAGCGGTTTTATAAGGATATAAGAACGATGGAAACTCGATATCAAGGACGTTGGGACTCTGCAATGATGGGAGACTAGTGCTGGTCAGTGAAAAGAGAAGATCCGTCGTTTCATAAAAGAAAGAAGTAAAACTGATGGTCTTTTTTGCATTTTTATTGAAGTACATATTGCACACATTCTGTGTATGTAATACTATTATACTGACTTAATAAATAGTTTTAAATTGATTTTACTTAACAAATAATAATCGTAAATAAATGTATTCTAGTTCTACTGGTGTATTTATCAAACTAATTCCGTATTCATCCTCACTTACGTCATTTATTTGGCTGGTAAACATGATAATAGTTTATGCGCCCAGTAAATAATGGTAAAATTGGTAACTATGCGTTACACAAAAATACGAGCTAATGGAGGAAAACGGTTATCATATTCGCACTCAGCAACCCTAAATTAGTTAGAAACAGTGAGTTTTCTTTCTGTAACTTTTAAAAAGTTCAAAAACGTCGGCCTGTGTAATTAGACCAAAATAAGCCCGTAATTCCTGCTTTAAAAATATATTGATTTTTCGAATGCGGGATGTAGCTGCATGGACCTGAAAGTTTTTGGTACTGTTATGCACATTTTCATTTAAAATTTAAAGTATCTAGCTAGTTGTTTTTCTAGGCTCTAGTTATATTCTTTACAATAACTAAATATATTATCATGAAGAACTTTTATATTTTATGTAGTAAGTAGGTGTTTGTGAACAGCTGCCAAGAAGTTAATATATATTTTTTTGTCGAATTTTTAGAAACAAATCCAACGTATATTTTATTTTTTGGGCAAATTTCTTGAAACCTTTTTTTACTATTCCGACGATTCCTAGTCGGCTTTTCACCCAGAGGTGCCAATCTAGCATAATTTAAAAGTAAATGGATTTGTTAGAATTCTGAAATCTGAACATTTTCTTGAAAAATCTAGTCAATCTAGTAAAAGAGTGGAAAAATAACCCATTTTTGATTTTTGGCTTAGAGCTTTAGAACACCTTCATAAAAAACATACCGAAAATCCCCTAAAGTCTCCTGGACCCAAGGTTCGCCATATTAAAAAAGTTACAGACTTTTGACGTATATTTATCGTATAGTATCGTTGTTTATGCGCGTAACTAGCTAACATTTTGTATGTAGATACACATTAGGGCCTTGTATGAAAATCCAAGATCGCGTTCTGCTAATGCCAAACATAGGTCGGCCATATTTAAAAATACCTTCTCTCATTATCATTGACCTAACTTCCTAATCCGTTTAGTCTTAATCGTTAAATTCGGAACACAGGCTAACCACAACCACCTCTCATCTGTCAAAAATTACGGCCGCCATCTTATATTAAACACATATCTAAGTTGGCCATTTTAAATAGGAAGATAACCCAATTTATTGGAACATGTTTCTAGTAGAGCCCTTAACAGCATACTAAAAATACAGCTTTCTAAGTGATAAGGGGCAGGCGCCATTTTAAAAAGGCGTTGGTTTTTTATAATACAGTTAAAAAAAGAATAAAAAGACAGATTTTTATACGAAAAAAGTATGTTCAGCCCAATATAAGACAAGTAGCAAATATATTTTTTTTAACCCTCCCTCTCTTACTCTTACTTACTTACTTACTTACTTTTATTTAGTGCTTAAGAAAAGTAAATACATTTTCATAGCCAGGGTTCCAATTGGACTGGAAATAACTAAATAGTAAAATTTCTAGCTACAGTAACAGAAAAAAAAATCATACAATATTATAATACCTGGTACCTCCTGATTATTAAAATCGCCTTTAAACGAATGGTGGTATATCTGTTATTAGTAAATAGGTTCGTTTGCCATTCTTCTTGCACAGCCGACAGAAAAAAGTAAATAATAACTGAACACTTTAGTGCCTACTTAATACTAACCAAATTTACCTAATCTACATAAAAAACATAACATAATTTACGCGTTTCTTCCCCTGGATGAGCAGACTCCCAGACCAGTGGTGCAGGCGGCGGATTAGGGGCAGGCTCGGGGTAAGGCAGAAAGGGCCCAGGGAGGCCTACTTGCCAGGCTTCGCGCCGCCCCTTCTCTACTACTACTACTACTACTACTACTACTACTACTACTACTACTACTTGTTTCTTCAAAATGCCCTTAACCTGAGAATATTTATAATTGTATTCGATTCAATTTCTTTGGCTTTTTTGGGGTTTAAATGTCTGTACCGCCTGATACAAAGGACAAACGAATAGCACATGTTTAATGGATTCAAGTCGAGTTAAATTACATACACTGCAATTCTCTGTGGAGATTATTTTGTAAAATATATTTTTTATTAGAAACGTAAAATACTTATTGGTGACTCGTACTTGAGCAATTATCCTGGCAATATATATGGCAACTGCAATCAGGTCATCAGCGAAGGCTAGAAGCAGGACTTCGTTGTTTCCGTCAATGTTTAGTTCTCGCGCACCCCTTTCATAGAAAAAATTGTCAATGTCTGATACGAAGAAGGCAAATAATTTGGAGCTCAACGATTCTCCCTACAAAACGTCTTCTGACACTGCCTATTCACGGGTCAGACCATCCAAAGCTTTTACCCTAACCTGAGCCACAGAACAAATATTTTTTATAATCACAAGAAAGTTTCCACTTACTCCTGCACTGTGAAGCTGATGCCATAGTAAATTATGTCTGACGGTATCAAACGCGCGCTTGAAGTCAATAAACGCAATAAAAACTTTTCGTTTTTTAATACGAAGTTGGAGGTGGATGACAGACGAAAGAACAAATACCTTACGTACGTACATCCTCTGTTTGCTCTAAATCCCGATAGTGACTTAGGTATGGTCTTGGCTAGATCGGTCCACTTAATAAGCCGCTCAAGAAGTATTTTAGTAAAAAGTTTTAATATACAGTTTACAAGTGCAATGGATCTGTAGTTCTCGAGGTTGCTGGAATCACCTTTTTTATGAATCATAGAAAATTGAACTTCCCCCTCAAGAAGACGGAATCCTTCGTGTGGTTAAAATTTAATTGAATAATGTGCAAATGTAATATTTCTAATTCTGTGGAAGATTTTTAAAAAATTCATATGCGACTCCGTCAACTCCGGGAGACTTGCCATTTTTACATTTACGAAGAGCGGTATTTATTTCTTTCATAGTGATGGGGGAGTCAAGCGTAGGATCTAAAACTCCAAAATAGGTGGAGTTATCTAACGTGATAAGACGATATATCATGTCTAAGTAATTTTTCCAGATTTCTATAGTTAAGTTTTTAGACGAGAGTACGGCGGAAAAAACCACGTATGCACAGCCAAAAAGATTTCTGGTATTTGACGTTTGATAATATTGATGTTATGCTCTTAAAATGCAACTTCTTTTTTACCTGAATTAGTTTTCCATATTTGTTTCCATATAGGTTTGTTTTGTTTCCCTAGAAAAGTTTGAATTAAAACAGTTTTTGAGCGCGGGCCTAACTTGATATTTAAATAAGCTGCATTCACGGTCGTACCAAGGCTTTGTTTTTCCTCCGCTACTTGTACCGCTGTACCTCCCAACGATTACTATCATACCAGCCAGTCCGGCTGCACAAGATATCGCAATGAAAAGATTTTCGCAGTTGATTTCCAAATCTGAACAAGTAGGCTGTCATAATCATAGGCAATCACTCGATACCGAGTTTGATTTTCCTCTGAAGCCCTATCGTTTTCCGTGGTCTCGAAGTTGTTGATATCGATGTGACCCTTCATCATATTGCCTCTGAGAACGTCCTTGTACCTTTTTTGTTGACCTCCTTGATTTCTCTTTCCATCCTTCAGTTGTCCATAAAATATCTACTTTGGGAGACGTGTTTCGGGCATGTGGATAACGTAACTAGTCTAACGAAGCTGGTGCTTGAATATAAAAGCTTCTATACTAGTTGTTCTGGCTTCTTCTAAAACACTTATGTTTGTTTGTCGGTCTTGCTATTTGATTCTCAGGATTCGTCTTAAACAAATTTGGTGATATTTTTCTAGCCGTTTGATATGCCTTCTGCAGGTAGTCCAAGTTTCGCATCCGAATGTTAGAGTTGGTATTATAACTGTGTTGTAGACACGAAGCTTGGTCTCCTCATTGATGTCGTGATTGTTGAAGACTCTTTCCGAAAGCCGTCCGACTGCGCTAGCACATTGTAGACGATGCTGTATTTGTGCGTTAATAGTTACATTTGATGATAGGTGGCTCTCAAGGTATGGGTAATGTTCCACGTTCTGCAGAGGATGGCCATTTATGGAATTGTTTGGAGCTTGGAGATTCGTACCTGGACTTGGTTGGTGAATAATTTGCGTTTTGGCAAGATTGACCTCTAGATCAATGCTTTTGTAAGCTTGGATAAATGCATTGATTACCAGCTGCAGACCTTCCTCTATATCGGCCATAACAGCGTTGTCATTGGCGTACTGCAGTTCGATTACCGAAGTCGTCGAGACCTTAGTTTTTGCTCGCAGTCTGCCTAGGTTAAGTAGGCCACCGTCGAATCTATATAAAATTTCCACTCCCGGTGGTAGATGTTCCTCAACAAGGTGAAGCATGGTACCTAAAAATATAGAGAATAGGGTGGGCGCAATACACACCCTTGTTTAACGCCTGTCGTAATCTAAAATGACTCTCCTGGTCCATCGTTGCTCAGGACTGTTGCATTCATATTGTCGTGTAGTAGTCTAAGAATTTGAATAGATTTTTGAGGGCTTTCGCCAGTATTTGCCAAAGAGCTTCTCTGTTGACCGAGTCAAATGCTTTGACTAGGTCTATGAAGGCCATGAAGAGGGGGCGATTTTGCTCTCTAGATTTCTGTTGCATTTGTCTGGCACTGAAGATCATGTCATCCACACTGTGTCTCTGGCATATTTTGTTCAGCAAACGGAATTAATCGGTTTGATAGTATCCGTGCAAGTATCTTTCCAGCAACAGAAAGCAAAGATCTGTAGTTTCCACTTTGAGCCTTGTCGCCTTTTTTGAAAATGGTAACTATAGAGGCGTCTTTGAGTTCGGCACGAATGGTCTCAGTGGCCTATATTTTACTTATGAGAGTGTGCATTTGGGAATTAAGTGCGGAACCCCCTTGTTTTTAGAGTTCAGCAGCGATACCATTTGTGCCTGCTGACTTGTTATTTTGTAGCTTTGTGATTGCCTTTTCGACCTCTTCTAAACTCGGAATCTCACTTAGGTGTTGTTGTGCAGTTTTCTCCGAATTTTGTCGAAGATGTCATTATCGACCTGATATATAGATAGATTCTCTGTTGAGTAGTTCTTGGAAGTGTTCTCTTGATCGTGAATTGATAGAGGATCTGTCTTTAAGCAGACTTGTTCCATCTTTGGATCATAGGGGACTGATACCTTGTGTAGTGGGACCATATATCATCTTAGTAGCTTGAAAAAAGGCTCTGATGTTGCATTTCAAGTGATTTTGTTGTCCACCATTGGTTTTTTAATCTACGTGTTTGCCTTTGTATTTCTGCTTTGGCTTCCTGATATTGCCTTTTCTTTTCGTTAGAGTTAGGGTGGCTTTTTCAAGCATTATGGGCTTTTCTCTTCCTCTCAATAAGGTCTTGAATTTCTTTGTCGTGGTCATCAAACCGGTCTTGATGTTTTCTTTGTATGTATCCGACCGTTTGTCCGAAGGCAGATGTAATGCTGTTTTCAACATTCTCCAGTGTTCGTTAATATTCTCCGGGTATTCTAAAGTACCCAGCTTTTGATTCAAAGAGACTTGGAATTTTGTTTTGGTTTGATCATCTTTAAGGCGTTCTACATTGAATCTTCTTCTGATTTGCTTTTTTTGACAGCTACTTCTTGGTGGAATGTGCAAGTTAATTTTGGCTCGTATCAAGCGATGGTCTGTCCAGCAGACATCTGCACTCCTTATTGCTCTTGTAATGTTTACGTCTTTTTGATCTCTGGAACGTACAATAATGTAATCAATAAGATGCCATTGTTTTGACCTCGGGTGTTGCCAGGAGGTCTTGAATTTGTCTTTTTGTCGGAAAATTGTATTTGAGATTATGAGGTGATATTCCGAACATAAGATTAATAGGCGCAGTCCGTTGAAATCACCTAGGATTATAAGTTTATGAGATTTAGGTACAGATGTTATGGCTTCACTAAGTTGAGAATAAAATTCATCTTTTTGGTTTTCATCACGTGTAAGAGTAGCGCACGTAGGCGCTAATTATAGTAGCGTGTTGGTGGTTGCTAAGGTTTAGGCGCAATGTCATCAATCTTTCGTTCATTCCGGATGGAAATTTGGTTAGGTGGTCCATAATCTCATTTTTTATAGCCAAACCCACTCCGTGAGTACGGGGTTCATCTTCTTCTTTTCCTTTCCAGAAAAATGTGTAGCCTCCTTCGTGTTCTTCAAGTTGGCCTTCGCCTGCTCTTCTAGTTTTACTGAGAGCAGCGATATCGATGTTATATCCCCTTAGTTCACGTGCCACTATTGCCGTTCTTCTTTGTGGTCTTGTGGTTGTGTCTGTATCCATAAGTGTACGGATATTCCATATGGCAGAGTTCATTGGATTTATTTTTCTTTTGTTTTGACCGCATGTGATGTGCTGTCAAAACTGTCAGAATTCAATTTAACAATTTTGCAAATAAAAAATTTTAACCCTGGCATGTCGCACGTTAAAATGTTAGAATTTACCCCCCCCCCACACTCTTTTTTTTTTAAATATGGTCTATTTTTTTTATTGGTTTATATATATTATTTTTAACGTGGTAAGAAACTTTGGTAAATTGTCATGTCCTAAAAATGTTATTTTTATGGAATTTTTAACAGAATAATAACATGACCCGTGGTTAAATTAATAAACCAGCCTTATAAAACAGCTAACGATAAAAAATAAATTATTGCTGGGATTGAATGGGTTGGCTTTGACAATATTTTACCTAACGGCTAAACTAAGTTGACCATGAAAAAAAAACAAAAGTTTTGTATATTGACAGATTTGTTGCGTTGTCCATTTTATATTTTGTGTTTAAGCAATGGGATTTTAAACTTGCTGTTTATTTTCTAAAAGTCTTGAGTTTGGACTATTTCGTTTAATAATATAATTTGCCCGTTGATTAAGCATTATCATTGCAAGAATTAGTTGACTCAATTAAACCACTAAAAATTTTGGAAACACAGTTAATTCAAAAATTTTAAAAAATATAGACAAAAAATATGCATCTTTAAACTAAAAAGCATTAAATCGCCAATAGTATTCTACAAAAGAGTTTGTGATATAACTGATAATTGGTACTCTTAAAGATTGAACGGTAAGGAGGCGCGCAAGCGTCAATGCAAGCAAAATGGATTTTAGAAATGCACGCTTCCATTACGGTTTCCGAAAATATAGAAAATTCTGTCAACTTGCACCACTGTACAAGCGAACAGCATATATCATTAAGAATGTCAAGTATTAAAAAAGAAAATAAAGATGTCAATAAAATTTTTAATTTTTTTGATGGTCATTATTCTTTTACAAACGTATCCGAAATAATACCGATTGCATTTATCATTAGTGGGACGGACAATATAAATTTTCATTGCAGTTTTGAAGTAGGTATTAAAGGAAAAATATTTTAGGACAAAACTTTAAAGATGTAAAATTTTAATGAAAAAATCGAGTGTTATTCCTTTTAGTTATTAATAGATGGATAAAAGTAGATAATCGCAATAAATTATTAACACTGAAACATAATGACGAGCTTCTTTATTGTTTTTTCTATAAATTTTCACCGGTCTCCATGCCTTTGTTTAATGAAGCTGGAATGCGAAAGTCTCCAAAATCAGTTTTATACACACTATTCAAAGCGATTGAAAATCCAGTTCTTAATACTACGATAATATATGTTATTGATCAAGAATTCTTATTACATAAAGTGGTGACATACAGACACAATAGACGATATTTTCAGAAGTCAAGCGACATTAATTTTGATGCATCCATGAATGTTTCAGTTTCGAAAACAAATTTTTTCTCAAACAGTAAAAGCAAATGCAGATTTTTAGATTTTTTAAGTAAAAAAATAAGGTAATCCAAAATAACCGTTATACAAGCAGATGATGATGCTTACGTCCCAATTATAAATGCTGCATTAAAGATAAAAATTAAAAAATGAGAATTTTGGCGTAGTAGGAGAGGACATCGACCTTGTTATCCTCCTCGCAGTGCTAGCACTAACAGACAATGATTTTTTTTTCTTAAACCAAAAAAGGGTAAATCTGAACACAAAGTCTATTTCTCTAAAAATCTAGAATTTCAAATTAAGTTATTAAGTGATTTAGTTTTATTTATTCATGCAGCGAGTGGGTGTGACTCATGCAGTTGCCTTTTTAGAATGAGAAAAATAAAATTTGTACACCTTTTTAAAATATACCGGGAGCCAACAAAAACTATCAACATTTGTTATCATCCAGCAATATCTAAACATGCTTTTGCAATTACAGGAAAAAAAGTTCTGTTAAAACTTTATGGTGACGGCAAAGAAGAAACACATTTGGATAAATATAGATATAGTTATTTTCAACAATTAGTGGTCAAAAGTACTACGAAGTAAAACCAGCTAACCTACCACCTACTTCATCAGCTTCTCTTGAAAACAATCTGAACCCTGAAGATTGGAGATGGAAAACTATTAGCGAAAGCTTACAACCCATAACAACACCAAAAGCTACTGCTCCAGATAATTTGTTATGCTTAATATCCTGCGCATGTACAAAGAATTATGAAAAATATTGCAGTTGTAAAAAAGCTGGTCTATTTTGTTCTGTCATTTGCAAAATGTGTCATGGAACTGAATGTTTTAAAACCGAACCAATCATCATTGAGGATGATATTGAGTGATATTTACTTTTTTCGCTAGATAGGAGTTCCAAACTGTATCTTTGCGAGTGGCGTCTCAACCAAGCTTTTTTCCCTTTCCAAGATATTTATTACATCTACTACGGTTCTAGTTGATTAAAAAATCTATTTACTTTTCATTAATCAAATGTATCTAAGTTTATTGCAGACGACGAGTAGTGTGGATTAGACCTCTGGGAACACCACGTAAAAAAACGCGCCGATTACTCTAACTTTTAGATGGTACGAAAACGTGTAAGTAGTTTGATTTTTTTAAAACCTATCTAATTTAAACAATCCGACGAAATCTGTAAAAATTGATATATAAATAGTAAGTTGCAGTAAAACCCTCAAGAAGTCTATTTTTTTATGTGACTTATTGTAAAAATCGTATATCGCTAGCTAGTACGGTTCATGAATTAGTATTTTTGTAAAATTTTAACCCCCTTTCTATATTCTACGCAAACTTTTCCCCACATTAAAATTGATTATGCCAAATTAAAAAAAAAAATCAGTAAAGCGGCTTTCCAGTAATCGTGTCCCAGACAGACAGGCACCATGACAAAATTTTGTATTTAGATCATTTTTTGTTTTTAATCAATATGAGGGAAAGAGAGAAGGGTGAGAGGTAAATTCTAACTGCAAACTGTATTTTTAACATCTGCTTAAAAAAATGCTCTTCAATGATGTGCCACATGCCAGGGTTAAAATGTTTTATTTTCAAAATTGTTAAGTTGAATTCGGACAGTTTTGACAGTGTGGGATATTTTTAAAAAGCATATTTTTAAGGACAATTTATATTTATAGTAATTTGAAAGAAAAATCATTTTAGAAAAAGTTCGTCAATAGTGGGGACTGAAAAGGGGAGGGGTAAAGTAAATATATTTGCCGCCAGTCTTATATCGGCTTATATATTATTTTTGTGACAGTATTATGAAAACCTGACAGTTTTTTTTTTTTAAATGGCGCCCGCTCCTTAGCACTTAGAAAGCTGTATTGTTAGTATGTGATTAGGGGCTTTACTAGAAACATGCCCCAACAAATTTGATTATGTTCTTATTTAACATGGCCGACTTAAATGTGCAACATTTATTGTAAGATGGGTAGACATAACTGTGTTAGACCTTAACGGATGAGCCGAGAGTTACATATGGTAACCATACCTACCGTTCTTGCTCATCATTACTACTTCTTGCTATTGCCCATTCCTACTAGATGATCATATTTCAAACTGATAAACTCCGAGAAGAATACCAGCCAACATAAATGGCCGCCCACATTCCATATAATCTTCAAAATAGTCCAGCATCAGCATTCTACCGCGTTTTATCTTTTATAATGGTGTAGGATGGAGTGATGATAACTTTTGGCTTCTGCTTACCTATTGTATTTATCGTATTTTATCTTTTAATTATGCGTAGGATGTATTATAATAATTTTAGGATTTCGCTTACCTTTCACTATACCTTATTTTATCATAGCTTAGTTACATTTATCTTAGTTTATCCCTTTATAGTTTATAAAAGGTAGGAACAATTAGTTTTAAATGATTATTATTTTACCAGCCCTGATTTAATCATTAAAGTAATCTTTAAATCTTAGAGTAAGATTTTAATTCAACAGAACCAAAAATATAACTGGCGCAGTCGGTACCGGATAATTTGCGATACGCGAAACTGGAAAAAGACATAGTGCCAAAAACAAAGAATTTTGGAAACTTGTGTGCCGCAAAATCCAAAGAAAACAAAAACAAAGTGCGTGAGTGAACCGTATATTCCTCCTCGCATAAAAAGGACTTATTTTTGGAACGGATATCCAAATTTGGGTCAAAGCAGTCAATTTTGTGGAACGCATATTCCAGAACTGGCAAAGACAAAGAAAAACAGAAGAAGAAGAAAACAAAGCAACCAAAACAAAGTAGAAAAGAAGAACTTTTTACATGGTGAGACTTTTTTTTTCTTTTTTTTTGAAGCGGTTTTTGCTCATTTATTTAATATTTTCCCGTTTGCATCCTTTCCTTACATTCTCTTGCTCTTTATGTTTAGGGACTTACGTAGTATTTCAAGGAAAACAAAAGTTTAAGAAAACAGTTTAAAATATTGTTTAATCACTCAGAGCCTAATTCCGATTCATCATCTGATTCAGAATCCGGAAGATCTGGTCCACCAGAGTTTAATAAAAATTTAAATTTAGAAAGTCTGATCAACACTAATTTTAATTAGCAAGAAAACTTAAAAATGGCACCGACATACCAACAACTAAGACTTTTCTTGGATATTGTACCAAATTTTGATGGCAATTCTTATGAAGTTAATAATTTTGTAGCTACGTGTGACAAACTTTTCACTAAACTACACAATTTCAAAATGAAGATGATGCTATAAAAAAATTAATTTTTAGAGGAATAGTTGGTAAACTTAAAGGCTTTAAGACTTATTTCTAGCCGGTCTGAATTAAACACATGGAACTTTATTAAACCTGTTTAAAAAAAATGCTTTCATGACCAAAGGTCTTTTGCTTGCTTACTTAACGAATTACATAACGTAAAACCATATCAAAGAGAAACGCCTTACGCATTTGGTGTAAGATGTCAATATACAAGAAGTTTATTATATTCTTCAGTTTATAATGATAACTCAATGTCTGATTAACTAAAGCAGCACAAATTGATAATGTTGAATAACTTGTTTTGATTACTTATTTAAAACATTTACCCTTAAGCATACAAACAAATGTCAGACTAAGAAATCCAGATAGCTTGGAGGTAGCCATGCAGTTTGTAATTGAAGAAGAAAACTTTCTTTCTATTATTACTGAAAACAAAAGAAATACAACCCAAATATTACCCATCCCTAATTTTAATCCTTAAATTTCAAAAAATTCACCTTTTAATTACTTATCTTTTAACCAACAACAATCCCATTTTAATCAATCAAGACAAAATTATAATACACCACAACAATTTTTTAATCCACCACAATCAATGTTTACCCCACAACCAAACTTTCAACAGCGTTTTCAATCACCAAACTTTCAATCAATACAAACAAAACCTAAATCCACGCAACAAAATTTTTTTACAAATGAGCAAGTTTTTGGTAAACCAATTAATGTTTGGGAATCTCGCCCTGTGGTTTTAGATAAACCCACCCCAATGTCAATAGTAACAAGAACAACCAAACTCCTATCTCAGAATTTTAGAACCAATTTTAGTCAGCAAACCAAATCAAATTTCACAAATATACGTCCTAACAACACCCGTCCTTTGGGACCTACTTTTGAAGAAATACACGCCATAGATGATATCCCAACACCAAATAACTTAGATGTTTTTGAAAACCAATATTACGATTATCAAACACAACAACAATCTATCGAACCATTTGTTGACATTCCTGAATCAAACGAAGAATATACAGATTTAAATGATATTGAACCTTTTGACTCAGATCAACCATCTACATCAAATGAAAATTTTTGAATGCAAGCCTCGGGAATGAATTTTACTTAACTAGTTCAGATCAATGAAAACTACCATACATTTGCATTTCAGGATTTGACAAGCCACTTTACTTCTAGATTCTGGCAGTCACATGTCAATAATTCATTCTCATTTAGCAAAGAAATAATTTTCGGATTATTTACTTATAAAACCAAACATAATTAAAACCTCCTGTGGTCAAAGAGAATCTAAATATGAAGCTCACATACCAGCTTTTAAAGAATTCAATGCAAATAACAAAATAATCTTTATAATAATCATTTTTTTATAGTTTACTTAGCTTTAGAGACCTTAGAAATATGGTGTTTAATTGGAAAATACAAGAAAATTTTCTTTCTAAACACGATATTAAAATACCAGTGTATCAGTGTCGAAAACGAAATTTTTAGAGTAAAAATACCTACAACTGTAACAGTTGATGGAACGTACTATGTCCCACATACACAAATCAATGAACATTGCTTCATACCTGAAGGTATCACCAATGTGGAAAATAGCAATGCATTTGTCGAGGTACACAATATTAATAATGAAGATACATATGTTACTTTACAAAAAAAACCCAATTGATCAATATGAAATTTATGAAGGCGAAATAGATAACGACACTACAAACACAAATTTTTGCTCAATAGAATTACTCTTAAGACTAAACCACCTTAATGATGAAGAAAAGTCGAAATTAGTTAATTTATGTAAACAATTTAAAACGATATTTTATAACCCCAATCAACCTTTATCTCACACAACACAAACCACACATAAAATTATAACAAATGATGAAGAATCCGTCTATACTAAGTCGTATCGTCTACCAGAAAGCCATAAACAAGAAGTGAAGAAACAAATTGAGAAAATGTTGGAAGATGGTATAATAAGAAATAGCAGCAGCCCATGGTCAAGTCCTATTTGGATTGTACCCAAGAAAATGGATGCAAGTAATGTCCAAAAATGGCGCTTAGTAATAGATTATAGAAAATTAAACGCTAAAACCATACAAGACCGATTTCCAATCCCTAATATCGACGATTTATTTACCAAATAAAAATGCACAAAGATAGCATTGAAAAAACGGATTTTTCTACAGATTACGGACATTATGAATACTTACGGATGCCGTTTGGATTAAAAAAACGCTCCGTCAACCTTCCAAAGAACAATAAAAGAAGTTTTGAAACACTTTATTAATAAAATATGTTTAGTATTCATGGACGACGTCATTGTTTTTTTAACAACCCTAGATGAACATATTCTAAACCTAAAAGAAATATTTAAAAAATTAGAGGAACACAATCTAAAAATATAATTAGATAAATGTGAATTTTTAAAACACGAAACTGAATTCTTGGGACATGTAATAACCAGAACAGGAATTCATCCCAACCCAAGAAAAATAGAAGCAATCCTTAATATGCCTCTACCAAAAACTCACACAGAAGTTCAAAGTTTCCTAGGAATGATTGGTTTTTATAGAAAATTTATTAACAATCTGGCTAAAATAACAAAACCAATGATACTATGCCTAAGAAAGAGTAAAAAAGTTGAACACACCAAAGATTTTATTGAACCATTTGAAACTTGCAAACAAATGTTGTGCAATGAACCAATATTAGTCCATCCTGACTTTTCCAAAATTTTTACTGTAACAACTGACGCTAGTAAATTCACAGTTGGTGGAGTACTTAGTCAAGACGGAAAAGCTATTTGTTTTGCAAGCAGAAATCTTAATCCTAATGAGGTAAATTATTCAGTTATTGAGAAAGAATTACTGGCCATAGTGTGGCCATTTTAGACCCTATATTTTCGGACGGCATTTCAAAATAAAAACAGATCATAAACCACTAAAATGGTTAGAAAGCCTTAAAGAACCAAACTCCAAGTTAGTCAGATGGAAACTTTTACTATCAGATTATGACTACGAAATGGATTATATTAAAGGGAAGAATAATCATGTAGCAGATAGCCTGTCAAGAAACATAACTGCCCAAAACAAAGACACCAGCAGTTCAATGGACAATGAAGCAGGAGATATTGATAAGTCTATCCTAGACTACTTTCAACAAGTTCAAAATTATATCACTACAATACACTCTGCAGATGAGCCACCAGTCCTTGCATTTCCCTACTACGACAAACCACTTAACCAATTTAAGCATCAAATGATAATTAAAGTGACTGATTTATCTCCCGTCCCAACCCTGATTAAAGAAAAAGTTTTTGAAAATCAACGGTATTACATTAACCTAAGACGTAGACACATTGATACTGATCTTCAAGAATTTATAAACAAATTAAATAACAATAACACCTATCACCTACATTTTCCAAACAAAGATGATGAGAATTTTTTTTAGTTAAAATTCAACAAAAAATTAATCACATTAATTCAAGACTAATGATTTGTTCTCTCAAACTTACTGATGTTCTCTTACCAAACGAACAACAAGATAAAATAAACTATCATCATATCTACACAACAGGTCACCGGGGAATTAATAGTACTCTCGACTCTTTGAAAAAAAATTATTACTGACCAACAATGGTAAAGGAAGTTACCAATTATATAAATAATTGTGTTATTTGCCAAAAATCAAAATACGAAAGACAACCCAATGAACTTAAATTTCAATCAATTCCTATCGGTGAAAAACCATTTAAAAAAATTCATATTGACACTTTGTCTATCTCAAAAGAAAAATTTCTAACCATAATTGACAAATTTTCCAAATTCGCACAAGCATACAATATTCAAGGCGTAAACGCAATTAACGTTTTTGATGACCTTTTAACTTTTATTTCTCATTATGGTCTACCACAACAAATTCAAACAGCTATATTGAAAGGTTTCATATCACATTTCTTGAACAAATTAGAACACAAGCTCAACAAAATCGCTTAATAATCTAATTAAATACTCCCTTTTACATTACAACAACTCTATACACTCTTCTACAAAATACACTCCTTTTGAAGTTGTTTCTGGACACTTTACTGATAAAGACCCTTTTGATATTACAGAGGCAAACATAGATTCAAAATATAAATAAAAACATTAATGAAAAGAAAGAACAAAACCTAGAAAAAACTAACGCAAAGCGACAAGAACCCCCTGTTTTAACACCTAATGATAATACCAATAGAGAAATTAGCACCACGATTTTCAAAAGTTGACCCTGTTGCACAAACTAGTAATAAAATAAAAACCGAAAACTCTAAATATTCTAAACACAAATTAAAACGATGCAAAAAATTGTAACAATTTTTTTTATTTTCAGATGGGAACGCTATTGGTTCTCTTATCCATTGTCCTTATATCCTCTAGTAATTCTTACGCTTCAATTAAAAACTGACTAATCCTATATTACCTTTAAACTTACACCCAAGCAAGATAATATTTACTAAACATACTTTTGTAACTTACCTAAGCCTCACAACTCTAAAAGAACTTCGAAATGAACTTGAATTTATAATACGTGAGAAAAATCTTAGTAGTCATACAAATAATTTAATCCGACAAGCACAATCATTCTTTACAAATAATTTCTCCTCAAAACAGATCAAAACGTGGATAATTAAATTTAGGTGGAAAAGTACCTAAATGGCTATTTGGAACTCTAGATTCAGAGGATGGCAAAAGAATTAACTCTATTTTAACTCATTTCAACAAAAACGATCATTTAAGATATCAAAAAAGAAAAAATTAATGATCAAATAACATTGGCTAAAGAAATAATGATTAAAACTAACGACAGCCTTTTTGAGATAAAGTCTAATATTGCAGTGATAAAACAATTAATTAATAAGTTTTCAAAGGGAATAAACGTTAGAACTATTGCAATAACTTTCTCTAATTTAAATAAATTACACCCAATTTTTTTATCTTTGCGAAGCTTGCATTCTATACTGAATAAAATGGATACTTTATATCAAAAAAATCAAATACCTCAATTTTTAAATCATCAAATCTACTATAAATTACTGGGAATTCAAATAATATATAAAGATGGTAAACTTATTTTTTTCATTCACTTTCCAATTTTACTAATTAAAGAATATTAAACGTTCTTTATTTATCCAGTTCCAATAGATAATAAAATAATACCCTATCCACAACCTTACCTTATCCTAAATGAGAGAAATGAGCGCTATCAATACCAAAGTCAACCATGTGAGGAGATTGAAAATATCTACTATTGCCCAAATCACCTACATGAAGAAGAGGATTGTATCGTCAGTATTGTTCTAAAGAACAATGCCAGCAGTCTGTGTTCTGCAATTCCTGTTCAATTGACTGAAACCATTGTTAATCAAGTCACCCAGCAATACGTTTTCTTGTCGACAGCACGAGATGAAATTATCACTGAAAAGTATACGAATGAAAAACATCACGAGCTTAGCTTTGTGAATTGTGAATTTATAGTAAATCAAATAATCTTTAAATTCACACACGAAGAAATGGTTCCGGCAACAATTATTCAACTACCACACTTAAACTTGTCCAAAATTCATAATAAAGCCATAAGTATAAAATTAAACCATCTTAACTTCGAAGAAATCGAACAACTAACTACGAGAGTAAAATTACAACAAAAATTTAATTTGCCTGAAGAAGCAGTGCATAATGGATTACCTAACTGGTACATAATTACAGTTTGTTTAATGATTTAAATTGTAATACTTCTGGGAGTCACATGGTATTATCGCACCTGTTACCCATATTCCTATTTTTTGTTGAAAAAAGATAGGAAGAAGAAGTCAAATACTATGGAACTTAATCCTGTAGAAGGTTAGACACCATTCATAACTTTATGGCGTCTACTTAGAGGGGAGGAGTTACATATGGTAACCATTCCTACCGTTCCTGCCCATCATTACTACTTCTTGCTATTGCCCATTCCTACTAGATGGATGATCATATTTCAAACTGATAAACTCCGAGAAGAATATCGGAATATATATTCGAGATAGTCCAGCATCAGCATTCTACCGCGTTTTATCTTTTATAATGGTGTAGGATGTAGTGATGATAACTTTTGGCTTCTTCTTACCTATTGTTTTTATCTTTTAATTATGCGTAGGATGTATTATGATAATTTTAGGATTTCGCTTACCTTTCACTATACCGTATTTTATCATAGCTTAATTGCATTTATCTAAGTTTATCTCTGTATAGTTTATAAAAGGTAGGAACAATTAGTTTTAAATGATTATTATTTTACCAGCTCTGATTTAATCATTAAAGCAATCTTTAAGTATTAGAGTAAGATTTTAATTCAACAGAACCAAAAACATAACTCGAGTGCCAACCACCACGAGTGTAGCCTTCGGGCTACGGCACAGTGTTGCTTCAGATAGGAAGATTTGGACAGAAGTATTAACACGCAATATTTTAGAAAAATAAATTTGTATTAACTTTTAAAAATTAAAAAACAATAATAATAAGTTTATATTTACATAACTAATTGCGTTTCATCATCAAATTTTATTGATTCTCTAAAAAGAAAATAAGTTAAAATAAGAGAAAACGACATCCATCGATTTTTTATGTTTTTATATATCTTGTAGGTATGTACCATAGATATAGAAGGCGTATGGACACTTTACTCAAAAAAACTATGGGTTAGAATATGGGATACAAGGGCGTATCATAAGGGTATCTTATACAAAGCAGAATTGAAAATTTCTTAAGTGCTGGAGCAAATATAATTTTTTTTCGTAATCGAATAGATAATAATTTTGCGATTGTCTCCAATTTATTACTTGACAATTGAAACCAGTGGCGTATCAGATAAAAAAGAAAACATATTTCACGAAAACTTAATCTACTACTAACTATTAAACTATTTTGTTCATATTTAAAAACACAAAAGAGTGCCGTGTAAATAAAGCAGAAATCATAATTTTGTCATGTTTAAATCTAACTAAATATTAAATAGTTTATGATTAACTTTCTTGCGCTTAAATTATATTTGGTAACAGGTAACCATATTCTTACCCATATTTTAATGATTGGGGCTCATATCCACAACATATCCAAAAAGTTTAAAAATAGGTTGATGTTGGGGGGCATAATAATCTAACAGTAAAATAAACCTAAATATTTTTTTATGAAATAATAATTTGAAAAATAAATCAACTTATATTGTTAGGGAATTAAAAAAAAATAAAAAACACAAAAAAAATATTTTATAAAAAATATCTATATTCGGTATCGCTAAAATCTTTGTTTTCACTACTTAAGTTAAATGCTTCGTAGTCTCAGGATAAATCCGAATTAATTAATACTGTTGTCTCTTAGTATTTTTTCCGTATTTACCGATATATCAGTAGGATGGTAGGACTTTATTTTTAACAAAATTTTGTCAATCCCTTAATTTTTTTTGGACACACACCACTCTTTAAATGAAGCGAGTCTCGATATCTTAAAGGAGACAGCAACTTACTTACCTTTATTAATATCGCTCATTTTTAAATATTATTATTTTTCGTCTATTAACCATACCAAAATTTAATTTTTGTTGATATCTTTAATCGACTCTTAATACTGATAAGAGTATTTATTTCCCGTCGTGTGTCCCTGTTTTTAATTTAGGTGTAGAACCGCCAAATTTTTTGCTCGTATAATAAAAGGCAGATATTTTATTATAAATTTGTAAATTAAGAATGTTAAAAAACTCTATTTGCATTTAGCACTATTGCCTATTGGGCGCAACACTGACCGGCACGTACTGGGGGAGTTGTGAGGACGTTGCGTGCAAAGACAACACAACTCTGCAAAATCACACGGGCTTACAACACACGCACGGATAAAACAGCACACAATCATACACATCAGACAACTCACACATACAAGGTGTGGACACATAGTCAAGTGGTAGTAGCAGAAAAAGTAGAAGCGGTGCGCTAGGCCACCGAGAAGAATTAGGGCCCATCCTTGTCTAACCAACCTAGAGGGCTGCCCTGGACACTCGGTGAAAATCTCCAAGAGTAACATGAGTGCAGTTGAAAACTGGAAGAGGAGCGCTGTGCGCCTTGGGGGGAGGGCTCTAAACTACGGTCGTCTACGATCAAGTGACGCGGATCCGGCCGGCCATTAACTTGGCGGGGGCGCCGGGGCGGATGACACTGCCAAGCACCACACCCAACACATTTTTATTCATTCAGACATACAAATGAACACACATCCCTTAACCTCTCTTTTTTGTATAATTACAGAACAATAAGCGAGAAGAAAGAGTTGGTACTAGAAAAGAAGATCGAGAGATCCCCCTACCTTGACCCATCATCCGCTGAGGAGGGTGGGAAAAACGAGAAAGACCTTCTCCGCTCTTCTGTCGACGAAATGGAGGTTAAGGCGGAACCAGACGAGGGCAAGTTTGAAGTTAATCCTGAGGAAGAAGGAGTGAGCGAGGCCAAGAAGTGAAAGGGGCCGGTTGAAGAGAAGCCCTCAGGGAAACTCCAAAGCCACCCCTAAATCTCCGGCCAAGCTTGCCCAGAAATCAAGGGAAGAAGCTGAGGGCAACTCCGAGTCCGGCAACGCCGAAACCGAAAGAACGTCGGCTATGAAGAGGGCGGACAAGAAAAAGAGGCAAAAGATCAATAGGAAACACAGGAACACAGGAAGGAGAAGCGTGATTTCGCGGCCGGAAGGGGCACCGGAGACTAATGTAAGAACCCCCCCCCCATCCGGCACCAGACCCGTCCCCAAGAAGGTACCCAATCCGCCGACTGTTGGGTTGGGTACGTAAGCCATTTCCTGAAACCCTCTTGGGTTAAAGGGCCGGGCATACCAGCCAGAAGCCGGGGAACGGGTGCTGCTAATAAGAACCAACCATCTCGGGATCCTGAGAAGAGGGAGGCCACAAAAGCAGCCATGAAGCTGGCGAGAAGCTTCGCGATGGCTAATTTGCCTGGAGCGCCAAAAGGGAGTGGTAGCTCCAAACCGGACACCTCCAGAATGTCACAGGAGCAAAGAAAGAAGCCGAGGGGCGGCACGGTCAACGAGCCCAAGGATTGAAGAACCCACAAATCGGTCCCTCCGCGGCAACCGACCCGTCCCTAGGCGAGGATCCGAGCTCGAAGGCTCTGAAGATGGTGTTCCGGTCTGATAAGGTAAATGGAACCATCGAGGAAGATGAAGTGGCTGCGATCCGACAGCAACTTGTTGAGGCAATGCTCAGGGCGATGAAGGCGCCGGAGGGCTCTGAGCTACGCTTCAGGAACTCCGGCCTGGTAGAACCGGGCTTGATGTTGTTTACGGCGAGCGGTGTCAGATACTACGAGAGACTGGCTCCTGGAGGCGACCGGTTTTCATGGCGGGCGGGGGCACAATCCTGTACCTGGATCGGTTCGAATGGCGGTTTTGCTATGAGTTTGTGACCCTCGCGGCAGCGAGTGGGTATGACTCATGCAGTTGCCTTTTTAGAATGGGAGAAATAAAATTTGTAAACCTTTTTAAAATATACGGGGAGCTAATAATAACTATCAAAATTTTTTATGAGCCAGCTATATCTGCTCTTGCGATTGCAGGCGAAAAAGTTCTGTTAATTAGTGGTCAAAAGTACTTACGAAGTAAAACTAGGTAACCTACCACCTACTTCAGCAGCTTCTCATGAACATTTTAAAAGAGTGTATTACCAAGTGCAGTACTGAATGGAAAACAATCTGAACCCTAAAGATTGGGGATGGAAAACTATTAGCGGAAGCTTGCAACCCATAACAACCAACAACACCAAAAGCTCCTGCTCCAGATAATTTGTTATGCTTAATATCCTGCGCATGTATAATGAATTTTGGAAAATATTGCGGTTGTAAAAAAGCTGGTCTATTTTGTTCTGTCATCTTCAAAATGTGTCACGGAACTGAATGTTTTAACACCGAGCCAATCATCATTGAGAATAATGTTAAATGATATTTAGTTTTTTCGCTAGATAAGAGTTCCAAACTGTGTCTTTGCGAGTGACGTCTCAACCAAGCGTTTCCTTCCTATCCAAGATATTAAGATTTTTACTACATCTACTACGGTTCTAGTTGATTAAAAAATCTATTTACTTTTCATTAATCAAATATATCTGAGTTTGTTGCGGACGACGATTAGTGTGGATTAGGCCTCTGAGGAAACCACGTAAAAAACTCTGTAGTGGTGTAGAAACGAGTAAGCAAAATTATTAGTATGAAAGTAAAATAAATGGCAGAAACCTATAGCCCTCCATACAACCTTTTCTAGCATATGTCAAAACTAAGGATATGAGGGACTTCAACGGATTCATAATTTTTGTTGAAATATTATTTGCCCAATTAAATGTGAAAATCGTATATCGCTGGCTAGTACGGTTCGTGGGTTGGTATTTTTGTAAAATTTTAACCGCCCTTTCTACATCCTTTGCAAACTTCTCACACATTAATATCGAATAAGCTCATCAAATCAAATTTTAAAAAAATCGGTAAAGCGGCTTTGAGTAATTGTGTGACAGACAGGCACCATGACAAAATTTTGTATTTAGGTCATTTTTTGTTTTTAATTTTTAGTGAAAATAATGAACGTTTCTTTAAAATAAAGTCAATATGAGGGAAAGAGAGGAGGGTGGGAGATAAATTCTAACTACAAGCTATATTTTTAAGATCTGCTTAAAAAATGCTCTTCGATGATGTGCCACATTCCATGGTTAAAATGTTTTATTTTCAAGATTGTTAAGTTGAATTCTGACAGTTTTGACAGCCCATATCTCATCAGAAATATATAAAAAATAGATCTATAGCGTGGGGTATATTTCACAAAAACTTAAATCCACAGTATACCATGACCTGTTTTTTGTATTTTGGTTTTAAACTATTTTGTTCAGTTTAAAAACACAACGGTGCTCTGTCAATGAAGCAGATATAATAATTTTGTTATGTCTTAAATCCAACCAAATAGTAGATAGTTTATAATTAACTTTTTTAGACTTACCACCTAAATTATATTTGGTAAAAGGTAACCATATATATTTTTTTATGAAAAAATACTTTGAAAAATAAACCGATTTGTATTGTTAGAGAATTTAAAAAATATGAAACAAAATAAAAAACACAAAAAAATATCTTTACTCGGTATCGCTAAAATCTTCGTTTTCACTACTTAAGGTAAATGCATCGAAGTCTAAGGATAAATCCGAATAAATTGATACTATCGTCTCTTAGTATCTTTTCCGTATTTACAGATATATCAGTAAGCAGGTAGGACTTTATTTTTAACAAAATTTTGTCAATCCTTTCTTTTTTTATAAATTTATAAATAAATCGCGTCTTAGAATCTCAAAGGAGACAACTGAAAAAAAATTTACCTTAGTTCATTGCAGGCCGTTCCAAATAATATATGCTACGATAGAAGCTATAATAGGTGAAGTATTTATTCGCAAAAAATTTTGAACCACTTAAGATAAATTTTTTTAAAAAGCTTGGCCAAGTTTTATATAGCTTAGTTTTTATGCACCTTCATATTCAGAAGCAACATTACTAAATAAGGAAAAATAAAACTGATCAGGTATATTAAAAAATTTAAACTCATTTTTAAATATTATTATTATTATTCGTCTATTAACTTCACCAAAATTTAATTTTTGTTGTTGTCTTTAATCGACTTTTAATACTGATAAGAATATTTATTTAACTTCGAGAGGTGTAGAACCGCCAAATTTTTTGCCTGTATTATAAAAGGTAGTTTTTTTTTATTATAAATTCGTAAATTAGGATTGCTAAAATACTGTATTTGCATTTAGCACTATTGCCTATTGGGCGCAACACTGACTGGTAAGTTTTGAAGGAGTTAGAGAAGTTGCGTGCAAAGACAACACAACTCTCCAAAACGGCACAGGCATACAACACACGCACGGATACAACAGCACACAATCATACACACATACAAGGCCTTGTCTTGACCCCGATTCTCTCGCCCGGTCCCAAGCTTGTAGACCCATAGTCGAAGTGGTAGTAGCAGAAAAAGTAGAAACGGTGCGCTAGGCCACCGAGAAAAATTAGGGTCAGTAGTGATAGATGGCCGGTTCTGCATCACTCCGTCCTCCGGAGGAATCTTATCATCAAAAAATCTCTGACGTCACGTAGGTGCGTTCGTCATCGTGTACTAGATACAGGGTGTTATAAAAATTAAAAAATACAGAGTTTAAAAATTTGCATCTGTCAAACGTCAGCTAAAATACAGGGTGAGTTCAAAAATTTGCATCTGTCAAACGTCAGCTGTCAAACGTCATCTGTCAAACATCAGCTGTCATATGTCAAACCCTGCGCCTGCGTGCGAAGCGTTGTAACAGAGGACAGGTATAGGAACCTGCGCCTGCGTGCGAAGCGTTGTGACAGATGACAGGTATAGGAACCTGCGTCTGCGTGCGAAGCGTTGTGACAGATGACAGGTGTAGGAACCTACGTCTGCGCACCATGCCATTTTACTCCTATGTCAAATATCTTGGCTGGTATTGCATAAAATACAGTAATAAAACTAAAGTGTGGTTTAAAAATATTTATTTTTAACAATTATTTATGGACAATAGATAAAATTTCATTACAAGGACGACATTGTTCCTGTGAAGAAGGTGGTCCATCAACGTGTGTGCTCAATTCAGGTCTGTTGTGGTGGATAAAACATGGAAGCTTGATCTGTAGAGTAAAGTTATATCTGTAGACGTTTGGCAATCTTCCCCAAACTTCCAAGAGATCATAAGCATCTGTGTTTTGAAGTAAACATTCTAGAGGTAACAGCTGTAGTTCTTCACGAGTAAAATCTACCAACCTCTTTTTGCCATTTGAATATGATAAAATAACATCGATTGATGAATCTTTTACATCCATATCGGTTGAAGGTAGATAGCAAAGTAAAAACTTTTAAAATATATTATCAATCTTATAGATTATTCCTTCTTAGATAATGTAATACAATAATATAAAAACTGATTGACAATAAAACAAAGGAGAGTTCACATATAAAAGTTAACGTTTTCATAATACAGTAGACTTCTTCTTCTTCGGCTGGTATAGTAGGTAATCTTGATCTTTTCGATCATAAAAGATTAGTTTTAGTTTATATGGTGTAGTATTATTTTTACATTCGGTTGCGTTAACCGTAAGGTGATAGAGAGTGGTATTATCTTCGCCACATTTTTCCTCTAACCTATGCCAAGGCCAAGGCCAATTCTCCTGTGTATTAAATGTGATAAATGCCTCTTCAATATCAGGATTTCGAAATAGGTTAAAACTGCAGTTTAAAAAACTAACTAAAATAAGGATTTTGTTCATCTTTACTACGTGAACGTCTGCTTATTACTAAACTTTTTAGAGAAGTAATGTGTATTTTATTACAAATTATAAAAAAGAAGTAAGTAGGTGTGGAAATGAAAAACACAAAAAAAAGTAAAATTCAGTATTTATTTCATTCTCAGAATTATCTATACATTTGTTTTTATCAAACAAAATTTTTTCAGAATTAACATGAATTAACTCCATCATACAAAATGATTGTGAACATATGTTAATTTAACAGGTATCTATTAAGAGATTCATAAAATTTTGATCCAGATCACTATTTGATTTACAATATTCAACAAGCGTGTAATAGTAAGAATTAAAATCTAACAACCTAAGCACTTCTAACCTAAATTTAATTAAATTAAACATTTGAGATAGATTATTAATAATATTAAATCCAATAAATAAACGATTGCCAGTTTCAAAACTCTCCACTTCAACGAGATATTCACCAAAGAACTTTTGTGTGGAAATTCTAAAATTCTCCGAAAGTGAGGTTATAGTTCCTGCGTCAACATGGTCTCCATCTTGGTGTGTTTTTTTCATAACCTTGTCCAACATCTCGATAAAATCGAACCAATCAGAATCACAGAAGGATATGGATCGCTGATTGATAGGTAGATTTAGTCCAGTGTTTATTAGTTTTACTGTAGGTAAAAATACTCTGGCGATACTTAAACCAACTGCTACCTCCATGTGACAATTCTTTACAGGAAACGTCATCTGCATTAATAGAGAACTTTCTTGTTTGATCTCTTCACATACTCTAGCAATCATACTGTCTACGTACTGCCAATATGATTCAACTGAACACAAAGAATCTTCACTATACTGCATACTTGTTGTTGTTTGAGAACTAAAAGACATCTCTGTTTCTTCAATAGATTTCTTGATATAAAACTGCTTGGAAGCGAATCTGTTTTATATATAATTTTTACACCCCACTCCTTCTTTTTTTTCAACATTCTGTTTACTTGGATAATGCAAAAATCATCTGGAAAAACCACATCCTGTTTACTTGCATGATGTGAGAATTAGTTGGAACATTCAAAACCGCATCCTGTTTAAGCTGTGAGAAACAGTTAACCACATCCTGTTTACTTGGATGTGAGAATCCATCATTATACCACATCTTTTCCTGGATCAATCCAACTGTTGTGACTAGAATCGAAACCTAACCATTTGACATAGATTTTATTTCCCTTCTTACGTAAAACCCTTTCAACCAAAAATACATTAGGTTGTTTTGTTTTCTGCAGCTCTTCCTCGTAGAAACCACCGCTTATAGGCTGACCTTGTAAATCCTCCAACAGATACGTAACGGGATTTGTAATTTGAATTTTTAAAATTTTAAAGAGCTCCGTGGTCCAGTTGGGTATATAACCTTTTTGAAAAACGTGTTTTGACTTGCTGATGCGTACAACATCACCAACCTTAAACTTTCCTTTGGCAGCTACTTTAAGATGGCTATAAACTGTTTTTAATAGGACATTTGCATTATTTTCGGTGACATCTTTAGGCTTCATACCAATTGTATGATGTATAGTATTATTATAACTGTTGTTTACATCTACATACAGATCTATCCACTTATGGTTACCGTTAAGAGTAAACAACTTAAACAGTTTCTCTTTTATTGTTCTAATAACTCTTTCCGCTATAGAAGCCTTTAAAATGCTGTATGTGCTGTAATGATTAATTCCATGTTTTTTCATCAAGCCTTGAAAATTTGAGTTAGAGTACTCCTTTCCGTTACCGGTTACCATATTTTTGGGAATTCTTTTCGATTTTTTAAAAATATCCTCCATAGCATTGGTAACATCAGAAGCATTTTTTGATTTTAAAGGTCTCTTCCATAGATATTTGGAAAATGTATCCTTAACAACTAAAATAAATTTATAGCCCTTGTTTGTATTAATTGGACTAAGAATTAGAGTTTTAGGTTTCGCTGTGGTTTCTAAAAGCTTCAACCTAGCATCTAAATTAACAAGTTTTTTCGAAATCTTTTCCGATTCCTTTTCTAATTTTGTGAATGATGCCTCAATGTTTAGATGTAGTGTGCGAAGATTGCTATCATGATATTTTTTATTAACAACATCATTATCCAATTCTGGGGGTTTCACCATCTTTAGTAAATGCAATACTAATTTGATTTCGAAAAGCTTCGTTAAAACGCACCCTTTGATCTTGTTTAAGCGTAGATCCAAACTTATTCATGGTTGCAACACAAATGAGTTAAATGTAAACTAATTTTGGTATTAATAGAACTCAATAATACCAAGAGAGCGAAGTTCTTCCAATATATTAGATATATCATTCAATGTGTTTGTATTTCCTGCCTCCCTAGAGGCATCCAACTTACGCAATCGATCAATAAGCTGATTAATATTAGCATAAGGAACGAATTCTTTAGGCTTCTTATACTCAACCAAAGCTCTGCCTTCTACAGAAGGCTTACCACGACTTTTAGCAGAAGGTTTTGGTTTTATAAAAGCCTTATATTTACCGCTTTTACTACCTTTTATTTGACCTGAAGGACGAAAATTTCTTCTATGTACATTTGTGTAATCCAATATTTCTTGAAATGATTTTCTATCACTTTCCTAAATGGTGTGTTTATGTGGATTTTTCAAAAATAAAAGATCATAAACTCCTATTTGATGGGGAAACACTCTGTCCTTAAATTTTAGATTGCCCTTGGAATCGAAATCAAAAGGCTTATCTCCAAGTCTAAACTTATTTAATTTTGGTAAAAATTTAATCATACAGTAGTCAATATCTGGCGAACGTGAAAATATTTTTGAAGAAAATAACGGGTTACAGGTGGAAAATCGTTTAAAAAGTCTTTCTGAACCGGCGAACGGCTCTGTTTAAATTCATCTTGAAATTGTGTGATAGATTTATCCCACTCTTTTTCATTAAAATCCCCCTCCTTCTCCTCCTCTTCATCCTCCTCCTCAGCCGTTTGGAAAACCTCATCTTCAACTTTTGAGCTCTCCCCAACTTCCTGTTGTTGTTGATGAGTTGGTAAAATGGTTGAGTCCAACATTTCACCATCGCTAACATCTGAACTATCTATCCGTGGATGTATAAAAGACTGATATGAAGAAATGGGTGTAGGCATTGAAGATATAGTTTTTCTTCGAAAATACATAGGGGAGACTGCTACATTTGTTGTCGGAACAACAGAAGATGTGGTGGTGGTGGTGGAGGTGACAACTGTAGGATTTGTACTAGCGATCGACATTTTTTCTAAAGGTCCCAAAATAGGTTTGAAAAACTTATTAAGGGACTCATCCTCCTCTGTTTTCCCTAGTTTTAAAGCCAAATACTTCTTTCTTATGGCATTGGAGGCTTCTATTATACGTTTTTTTAAAATTTTATTTTTCTCCTCGTCTAACTTTCGATTGGACTTTATCATCTTGGTTCGATTCTGCAAACGGATCTGTTCTCAAATAAACAGCTTTCAAACGGGTCTGTTCTCAAATAAACAGATTTCAAACGGGTCTGTTTAAAATAAACTGCTTCTAAACAGCTTTCAAACGGGTCTGTTCTGAAATAAACAGCTTTGAAACGAGTCTGTTCGGAAATAAACAGCTTTGGAACGGGTCTGTTCTGAAATAAACAGCTTTTAAACAGCTTTCAAACGGGTCTGTTTAAAATAAACAGCCTTTAAACAAGATTCGTTATTCCTAAGATGATCTTCGACACCTTTATGTAAACCGACTGAAGGTATTGAAAAACATTAAACCTTTATATAGGTTTCAAATTTCAATCGATATCGACCATCAGACAAATCACAATCTTTAACTATAACTAAAAATCCATAATTATCTCTCCAACACTCCGAACAAATATCTTTAAACTTGACAAAAGCCATATCTGTGTTTACGTGATCATCATAAACATGTCTAAGATTCATATCGTCCATTTTGAAAAGAACTAACAGATTTGCGTTATCTCGAATCAACTGTTTTGGAATTTTGCTGTATGTTTGCGAGAGGTAGAATGAATCAATTACGTTATGTCGCCCTCGACTAAAGTAATCTCGAATAATATCCTGGTTCTGACTTACTACATCGTCAAATATAAAAACAGAATTCGGGGAGGCTTTAGAAGGATCTACAATCTCATCGTTTTCACTATAGGGAAAATAATTAATACCTGTCACCGATCGTAGGATTTTCTCCAACAGTTGATATTTTTGTTAATAAAGAAACTTTGAGTATATGTAAACATTTTCAAATCTGAGTCCATTTGGTTCAATTAGAAGACTGATCATGACGTTAGTTTTACCGCAGTTACTAGGTCCACAGATCAAACCTCTAACAGTGTTTGGTAGTAGCACTCCATGTCTTCGAAATTTATTATCGTTAAAGGTGAGATGTTCATCCAAGTTGATTATGTTTATTCCAATCTGCTGCTTTTCTTTTCGCATTTCGAAATAAAAGACGTGTGTTCGTTACAAGAGTTTTAGTTGGAATGGCGACTTTGAGAGGTGAAGGTCTCCTAAATACAGTCATCAATAAGCTTCCATTTGAGTTACATCTACCTTCCCATAGGTAATTACTGATATACTGTTTTAATTATCATTTTATTTTATTTTATTTTATTTTTTTTATTTTCCACTAGATTTTGTGGACCCAATACTCGCTTAAAGCGTCGATTAGCTCGAGGAGACGTTGGAATACATCCCTTGGACGAGGCTTGCAAGGAGCACGATATAGCGTACTCGAAAAGTGATTACCTGGAAGATAGACATAAAGCAGATCAGAATTTAGAAAACAAAGCATGGGAAAGGGTAAAGTCGAAAGACTCTAGTTTGGGGGAAAAAGCTGCTGCTTGGATAGTAACTACCGGCATGAAAACAAAACGCAAACTGGGTATGGGTACTAAAAGAAGTTTGAATAAGAAAAAATCATTTTCCAGCTCTGTCTTGAAACATTTAAAGAGTAAAACTAAACATTTTAGTGGAAATGGATTGTCTAATAAGAGAAATATTAGCGCAGCTCTTAGGATTGCTAAAAAGCTAATAAAATCAGCTGGAGGTAAAAATAAAATAAAACTACCCAGAGTTATTCCGGTACCCAAATTTGGTGGGGTACTTCCAGCCGTTTTAATCCCTATTTTTGCCGGGCTTAGCGCGCTCGGAGCATTGAGTGGTGGAGCAGCGAGTGTTGCCAAAGCTGTAAACGATGTCAGAGATGCTCGAGAAAAACTTAAGGAAAGTCAAAGACATAATGAAGCCATGGAATCAATTGCAATAGGAAAAACAGACAAAGGACTTTATTTGAGAAAATATAAATCCGGTTTGGGTTTATACCTAAGAAAACTGCCGTCAAAAAACTCCCTATAAAGCTACCCAAAAGAGCGCTATCCGATAAAGATTTACTTCGGTATGTCAAAAAGCTTAAAATCCCTCATTTTAGAGGTGTTTTTATGAGAAATTCTCTTCCAAACGGACTTGTATGGAAAAAAAGAAGCGGGAATTGTTAATCTAGATTCTATGGAATCAAATGGTAGTCATTGGGTAGCTTTTAAGAAGAACGGATCTACTGTGGTATACTTTAATTGTTTTGGAGGGCTCAAACCTCCCTTGGAACTAGTTAAATACTTTAAAAACTGTAAAATTTTATTTAACTTATATCAGCATCAACACTATAACACATATAATTGTGGACATTTATGTTTAATGTTTTTGTATAATAAAAATATATAAATAGATGTTTTTTTGTTTTTTTTTCTATCAGTCATGTCTTTTACGTTTACCCTAAAGGGTCGAACCAGCACTATAGTTGCAAACTTTTTTTCTCCTATTGAATTAGATCCTAAATACGATTATTCGCTTGCTTTAATATCCCTGAATACCTGAAACTCTATTCCCAACATCGAACCAGGAAGAAACAAGTTTTATTATAATAGTCAGGGTGAAAACATAACTGTGGAAATCCCGACTGGATCCTACGATATTGAAGGCATTGAATCATCAATCCAAAGTCAGCTGTGTGATCCTAGAGATAATATAATCAAAAAGTGTGAATTATTTAGTCTTAAACCTAATAACAATACATTAAGAGTCGAGTTAAAAAGTGGATTTGAAGTAAATTTCGAACCAGAGGATAGTATTGCTAAAATTCTTGGATTTTCTGCAAAAAAGCTTAAACCAAACGCTTTACACAAATCAGATCTTCCTGTTCGCATTATACAGGTGGTGATCATTCGCGTTGAATGTAATATAATATCTGGGTCTTACTACGGTAACGACTTATCTCACACATTATACGAATTCAGTCCTACTGTAGATCCCGGTTATAGCATAAATATAGAACCATCAAATCCTATATATCTACCTGTTTACAAGAAAAGGATAGATAATATTACGCTAAATCTACTCGATCAAGATACTACACCGGTTAATTTTCGAGGAGAAGAAATTGTAATAAGATTGGAGTTGAGAAAAAATGGGGTTAATTTTTAATAACAGAAATAGCTCCAGATACTACTTAAAAGAGTGTAATACATTAAACTCCTCATTCACAAATGAACTCTCTAGTTGGTCACTCACGTTTCCAAATATTCTGTTTCTACACACCATAGGTAGAAAGTATGACTTCCGCCTTCGAAAATCAACAGGATACCTTTATAGATATTAGTGAAGGAGAATTATACATAGAAGGAAAATTGGTTGAATCAACAGAAGGAGATGGTGTTGTAACTACCACAAACAATTTCGAGGCATTCTTGTTTGAATCCATATCATATGAACTGAATGGGAAAGAGATAGATCGAGTGCGTGAGCCTGGAATAGTTGGCACAATTAGAGCGCTTTTAAGTTTGAACGAACAGGAGAGTAAATCATTAATTCCAGCTGGCTGGAATTGGCCTGATGGAAATTTGGCAACTTTGGGAGCAGTTTCCAGACAGTTTAGTTTACGCATCCCACTCAGCTTTCTACTTGGAATCTTTGTTGATTATAAACACGTTATTGTTGGCAGACAAAAGATCCGTTTGGTTCGAGCTCGTACCGATAAAAACTGCTACAAAAGCACAGGTAGCAAAACCGCCAGCATTTCCCTTACTACTATAAAACTGAAAGTCAAACACGTTTATCCCAACGACGCTGTTAAACTCCGACTTTTAGACGATTTTGCCAAGGATACATCGATAATGATTCCTTTTAGAACATGGGAACTGTATGAATTACCTGCATTGAAGCAAACAAAAAAGGATATCTGGATGGTTAAGACGTCGAGTAGCTTAGAACGACCACGATACGTTATTGTCGGGTTTCAGAATGAACGCAATAATAACTCAAAATCTGATTGTAGTATTTTCGATCACCTAAAAGTGACAGATTTAAAACTTTACCTAAACTCAGATGGTGGAGAAATGAAAACTAAACGAATCGTTAAATTTAAATTTTACCGAGGAATAAATAAGTGAGCTCTACAGAATGTACACAGATTTTCAAAAGTCTTATTATGGGAAACGGATTTCCGAACCTCTACTGGGCTTGAATGAATTTATTGATAACAGCCTTTACGTGATAGACTGTAGCAACCAAAACGAATCTATTAAAAGCAATACGGTGGACATAAAGTTGGAGTTTCAAAGTTTAGAAAACTTTTCCAATAAAGCAATGGCCTATTGTGTAATAATTCACGATTGCGTCTACGAATATTTACCTTTATCAGGCACCGTACGCAGTATGTTTTGATCAGTTTAGCTGGAAAACCGAAAGAATGAGGGTGGTTGTTGTTGACGCTCAAGGATATCGCACGCCAGAATTTATGGTAAAAGAGTTGGCTATTTATGATGGTGGAGAAATGAAAAATTTCGTTTTTAAACCAAAAATTCCCTACCAATTTTTGAGAGAAGATGAAAAGCGAGCCATCAACTATCTGTATGGAAACCACTTGGGAATTCACTATAATACAGGCTACACCGAATATGAAGACTTGAATCAGATATTGTGCAAGAACTTGATTGGTGCAGATTTTGTCTACGTAAAAGGGTCAATCAAAAGAGATTTCTTAGTCAAGGCGTTTCAAGATATGAAGCTAAAAATCCCTAATATTATTAATTTGGAAAATGTATCAGGTTATTGTGTTCCAAAATTGGAAAAAGATTTTACTGATTGCTGTATTCATCATAGAATAGATAGTTGTGCTTGTAGTGTAAAATATGCTTATTTATTGTATGATTATATTAAAAGTTTGCTTCCGCAATAAAAAATGTTATTTACTAAGCCAAACATTGTTTTTATTTGTTATAAATTAAAAAAATATATTTTTTTAAATTAGTATATCTCGAGATGAGGTGTAGTCCACTTCAGACGAGAATCGAACAAAATTTGAAAAATCTAAATAGTTAAAAAGAGAGATTGAATTTTTCGAATCCAAAAAGCTGTTATTTAAAAATTTTGAAAAACTTAGTATGGATTCAAAATGGGATGGTGTATTTACATCCACCTCAAAATTTGCAAATGTTTCTACTCAAGGAAGAAGAGCATCTCTCTACCGGGAATTTAACATTGAGAACATTATTAAAGTTAGATATAATAGATCAAACAAACAGATTTTATTTGAACATAAAGATGGCTGTTCTATAAAATTTAGCTATGACTGTTTTATGGAATTTTTGGATTTTTTGGACACTATTGTTGAAGGGTGGTGTGATACAGATTTCTACATTGGAGAAAATATTTATATAAACTATTGGTGTGAAGAAGAGGTTCGAGGCTTGACTTTAAAAGAAATGGATTCTGGAGTTGTTATGGAGTTGAATGAAAACTGTTTAGATTTACTTTTAGCTTATAAAAATAATTTGTCTGCATTTTGTAGTAAATTAAATTAAAACTGTTGAAAAACAATAAAGTTTTTTTATCCAATAAAGCATGAAAAGTTTTAAAAAATGGTGTATATTATTAATAATAAATATAAAAATTTAACAATAAATGCATAAAATAAATAGTACAAAATAAATAAATAAATATAAACAGATAAATACAATAAAATAAATAAAAATATATATAAAAAAATAATATAATAAATATACTAAGAACTAAACCTATCCTAAACCCTCCTAAAGGCACCTTCACATTAAGGACGGCTGTTTTATGTAATCGGTCTTAACTGTTCCTAAATAACTATACACAACAATTAGTTAGAATAATCTAAAATTCTAAGTACTTTTCCACATCTTTATGACCCCAAGCAAGCGTGAACTCGGTACCGGGTATAATGTAGCGTTTATCGTCCGCGTAGGATAAAGCTACCTTATTTTTAAGTTCGACATACATATCGTGTAAATGTGAGCGGAAAGTCGACATTTTACGGTGAATTTGAGTCCCTTCTTCGTCAACAGCAAGACGATAGTCATCAAGACTAAGTTCTTTTTTGCTGACGTAGTCGGGAACACCTTTAGCCTTTTTGATTGATTTGGATTGATTTACAGGAATCCCGTGTTGGTTGTCTTGTGAGAAGTTGGATGTGTCAAACCAATCTAAATTTTCCTTCATATCTTGATAAAAGTCTGAATTTTGAATAAATAATATTAAACTGTCGGTGTCAGTGTAGGCCAAAAGAGCATTTTTGCCATATTTCTTTAATGTAGTCATAATAAAAGTTGTACATAATGGTTTTGGAAATCTCCAAAATGCAAAAACCTACGTAAATGGGCTTATTATATACGACTTTTACTTTTTCCATTTGAATGGCAACCAAATTCTCGCCAAATATGGCAACGTTTTTAAAATTAGGTTTACTAGTTAACGCTTCTGCTCCCAACCTCCTACCAACATTCTCCCAATGGGTGACCAGTTTTACATCTACCCTTTTATCCACGTTTTACATACATAACAATCGATTCTGGACAAAAAGGCAGTTCATTATGCAAATCGTGCAGATGTTCTGGATAGTCTAAATCAACCTCAAAAATGAAACCCGTGTCCGATACTTGTGGAATTTTTTCGATATCTAAATTTTCAATTTCGCTCTGTTCTAGCCACTTGAAATTACCTGTTGGAAGACTAGAGGACATAGCAGCCCCATATAAATTGGTTGCATCTAAATAGTGAATGCTTGAGGTAGGTTTGGAAGCGTTATAATGAGGTAAAAATTTGTTGTTGGCTACAAGTTTTCTAACACTACACTGACTGACACCTCCGCGAATACCACGCTTCAGGAAATGTACCATATCGATATCGGTTAAAAGCTCCAGTTCAATATTAGTCACTCGAAGGGCTGCGTCGAAACTCAACTCTGGACTGGTGTAATACTGAGCTGGATCTAAACCATAGGTCTTTAGGCATACTTCACGGAAGTTCTCGAATACCGATGCCAGCAATAACGAATCTGACCGGACATAGATTTCGGCAAATTGACCTAAAGTTTGACATTTAAACTGGTTCCACACAGCCCAAGCACGCTTATAGTCATGTTTGGAAATGTTTTCATTTTTCAAAGTGTTATAGAAATCTTTGTGTGGTGGGAGTTTAGTTTCGTCTAATTTAGAAAAAGAGTCAACGTATGAATATGGAAAAACACCCTTCTGTCGAATAAGTTGAAATTCGGTATCATTAGGAAAGTATTTTCTGATTTCGTGACATTGCTTAGAGCTTAAATTTTGGGCTAGCTTATCCAAACTGCTAGCCATAAATCGAAAAGATTCTAAAAAGCGCAGCTTTAAAAATACCTGCTTCCCCATCTCCATTTTATAATCTTGTATGGTATCGACCAAAACGTTCTTTGTAAAGAAGATGTATCTCTGCTTGTTTTGAGCGATAACATCAACTTTTTCGTTTTCGACAGCCAGATGTTTGATAAACAGGTGGCTGTCAAATCCGCTCAAATTATGGAAGAAAATGGGGATGTGTTTGGGAACTTTGAAATTGAGGTTACACACAGAGTGAGCTGCACCCCTAAACAATCCACGCATATGACAATGGTCACGTACCCTTTCATCTAGTTCCTCAAATGGCTTCTCACATATATGACAGGTGGAAGCGGTTTGAAATTCCTGTTCCTGCTCAGGAGTTAGAGGAAGCATTGGCGTTGGAGATTTCATGAATTTGTTGTAAATAGATTTGCAATCCGTTTCCAACAATTCCATAAACTTTTCCGCCGCATCGCAACCTCTATAGCTCCTAAGCATGGAGTGGGAATCATCGAACTCACATTTGATGAAGTAGGCAAAAGCGTATGGAACATGTTTTTGCGTTCTAATGGTGTAGGATGTGTCAGAGTTCAACTCATTTTTCTCTGTCTCTACCGGTTCTAAAATAGTTTCAAAGTCCGCGTAAACCACAAAAGGTACCTTTAATTTTTTCTCAAAATTCTCAAATTTCAAAATATTCTCAGGCACGTCTTTACCATATTTATTCTTGCGTAAACCAGTTCCCGGTAATTTAACTGAAATATGTTTACAATCGTGCTCTTGATGAGCCTTCAATTTTTGTTCACTACAAAAATATACCAAACACCCATCACACAAATATTTTGCTTTTTCATGTTTCGATAACTGACTTGAGATCAAGCGGGACATGTTTCTTATTAAACAGTAATGGTTATTTCCATAATCATCGCTGATTAATAAGAGATTGACATGTCTATCTTTACGGGATGTGGAAAAGTGGAGGGGTCCACCCACCTCAATGGTATTTTTACCTTCGCTAAAGACTTTTTCAAGCCCATAAACATTGATAGAAATACCATTGAGTTGCTCAAACTTTGAAATATCTCCGAGTTGGATGAGAAATTAAAACCCAGAGAAATCTAACTCTCCTTCATATTGCGCATAGTTATTTACCCTATTTGCATTTTCCGTTCGAGGTAGAGGATGTAAAGCTGCCAAGACTGACCACATAAAACATTTTTGATATTGATTCCGGATGTTTAGAACCGCCCTTTTTGCTTCAATCTCTTTGGGTAGAGGTATATATGAAGACGCCTTTAGGGGGTTGTACTTATTTATACTTAATTCTAAGTGGAGGAGCTTTTGTAACGCCCAGCCTGTAACAATAAAAACATAAAATTAAACTTATATAGTTTTGAAAAAATTATAAAATTTCAATACGTTTGAGAGAGAGAGAGAGAGAGAGAAAAAACTTACCGCTATCCTTTTCCGCAAACTCCAAAGCTCTTTTAGCTAGGATCTCTCGCAGCTGGATATACAGCTCCTCCACGTCTGTCCCCTCCCCCGCCAGCCGGAACTTCGTAGCGAAGGACTTGATCTCCTCCACTTCTTTTGCAGGCAGGAGGAAGCGCCCGAACAGCTCCATTTAGACTTTAATGTTGCCAAATTGTGTGATTTGGGATCCTATTAACGTCAAGATTTTTTCCTTAATGTGGTCCAGGTATTTCTTGACGTTAATAGGATCTTGGTTGGAAGAAAGCCGGTATGTAGCAATTCGGTTTTTAAAGGAGGTCTTGATTAGCTGAACGCCTTCCTCCTGCACTACACAGCAGTTGTTCCTGTGTTGCAGGGAGCGCAAATGTCCCTGATAGTTAGCTGTTGGAATAGCTACATTGCACTCCCTACAGTGTCTGGTGTTGGTGGAAGTGGAGGGTGCTAAAAATAATTAAATATTTTTATATTTCCGAGCTTTATATCAATCAAGAAATTTTTAAATTTTAGTCTCTTTTATTTGCATTTGTCTTGGTATTTTTTATTAAAATCTGTTAAGGTACTATTGAGAAATCATGTTTACATTTTTTTAAAACCCTTTTAATTTAAATCGTTTTAGTTGTTTACGTGAAATTATACATGCAGACAAACGGATAGATATCTCTCATTTCACCCTCTTCAAATCAGGTCTGATACTTTCTATAATTTAATACTTAAATTATCTGTGTTTTATTTATTAAAATCGGTTCAGTAGTTTTTTTTTTTGGTTGAGGTTGGAACATACAAACGAACAAATCTACATATTTATTAAAGATTAATTTGATAAATGTTTATATTTACGTTTGCTTATAAATAATACAAAAACTATCCTGCTAGAATATTTTATTAGGGGTAGTTAACCCTCTTCATCCCTTTATTATGTCATGTTGTATATCGTTTTAAACAGAAAAATGTAATTATTGAAAATATCTCAAAAATAAAAATTATAAATTTAGGGTAAAGAGGTTGAGTTTTTTTCAGAAATTTTGGTGTTAGTATTATAGCCCTCTCACGGTATTTCGATAGTCCGAAGACCTGTTCGTTACAACGGATTTAAGTTTTACGCGAATGAGAAATTTCATGGTTAATGTATGTTTTAACGAGAGCCGAACTTTCCAATGATTACCGTTATGGGTAGTCGTTTAAGATGGAACAGCCCTTACAGCACGGGTGCCAATTTAAGCCAGCATATTTTACTGTGTATTAAATTTGACACAAACGACCGATCACGTAAAATAGCAAAACATAGGTTAGAAAAGCATAAAAAATAGTTTACCTTCTTGGTGGTCAAGTCTTGCCCGCTTCGCTACGGTTATGGGGACTGCTGCTGCGGCCTGTCTTTTCCTGGAGGGGGCTGGATGTTTCTCCTTTTGATGGCGTTGCAGGGCCCCCTCCGATTTGAAAACAACACCGCACTTATCGCAGATTTTGAGTGCGATTCGGCAGTCCCCATGTCTCTTGAAATTATCTTTCCGGCTGAATTGGCGGGAACAGTATTCGCATTCAAATTTCATTTTCTAAAAAATTAAAAAACTTTCACAAAAATACTCTAGCACTGTATATTTATAAAAAATTAAAGACATAGAGAAACCACTTTAAAAATCACTGACACCTGTAACTATTTTTGGGAAAAAACTGTACTTACGTTTGATAGAAGAAAAAACTTGAAAAATTAGGTTATTGCAGCTGTTTTTGTTGTTGTTGCTTTAAAGGCTATACACCAAATGAGCTCTGACCGCTACTGTTGTTAGATAAATAAAATTTATTCGTGAGATTTTTTAACCATGTTCTCCGAAAACAGGATGTTGCTCAACCGCAGATCTTGTTTATCAAAAGCTTGCTGACTTTGTTGATCTGTTGTGGATTTTTTTTATTTTAATGCAAAACATATTTTTTAATATTACCAATGTAATAAACTATAGATACAGGGTATTTTAATAGCATATAAATACCAGCCAAGATATTTGACATAGGAGTAAAATGGTATGGTGCGCAGACGTAGGTTCCTACACCTGTCATCTGTCACAACGCTTCGCACGCAGACGCAGGTTCCTATACCTGTCATCTGTCACAACGCTTCGCACGCAGGCGCAGGTTCCTATACCTGTCCTCTGTCACAACGCTTCGCACGCAGGCGCAGGGTTTGACATATGACAGCTGACGTTGGACAGATGACGTTTGACAGATGACGTTTGACAGCTGACGTTTGACAGATGCAAATTTTTGAACTTACCCTGTATTTTAGCTGACGTTTAATAGATGACGTTTGACAGCTGACGTTTGACAGATGCAAATTTTTGAACTCACCCTGTATTTTTTAATTTTTATAACACCCTGTATCTAGTACACGATGACGAACGCACCCACGTGACGTCAGAGATTTTTTGATGATAAGATTCCTCCGGAGGACGGAGTGATGCAGAACCGGCCATCTATCACTACTAGGGTCCACCCTTGTCTAACCAACGTAGGGGGTTGCCCTGGACACTCGGTGAAAATCTCTAAGAATGACAGTAGAACAGTTGTTAACTGGAAGAGGAGCGCTGTGCGCCTTGGGGAAGGGCTCTCTCTAAACTACGGCCGTCGACGATCAAGTTGGCGGGGGTCGCCGGGGTGGATGACACTGCCATGCATTACACCTAACACATATTTATTCATGCAGATATACAAATTAACGCACACCCCTTAACCCCTCTTTTTTGTATGATTACAGAACAATAAGAGAAAAAAAGGTTTATTTGAAAGTTTGAGACAATGATGTGTTTGAAATTAATTCTGTGTTTCGGAATTCCATTGTCTATATTTTATTTCGTTTCGATCAGTACAATCTCGGATCGTCTTCAGGTGCAAACTACAATCAATTACTGTGAGAAATCACTCAACCTTGAAGTTTAAGAAGTTGGCTCCGCCCAAGGAGGGGCTTCCAAATATTTGAGATTTCAACACTTGGTTTACTGAAAATACCCTGATTCTGCCCAATAAAGGCAGCTTCAAGGAATTTTTGTTTCTTCCAGTGTGACTCCTTGTGCAAAACCTTTGCTTCTGCTCACTTCATTCGGTGTTGTTTTGACCATGCATGTTCGGCGATTCCTGATTTTGTGGTTTCACCTTTTTGGGTATTCGTTTGATGTTCCTTAAGCCTAACAGATAGTGGTCTTTTAGTTTCGCCTATGTATGATTCACCACACTCACAAGGAACTTGGTAAATGGATTCCTTATTTTGTTTGCTCTCTGGTTTTGTTTTACTAAGAAGGCTTCTAATTGTATTACTAGATTTAAAAGCTGTTTTAATATTAAAGTTTTTCGCTACTCTTCGAATTTTCTCTGATACTCCTTTAACGTATGGGATTGTAAGGAATGCATTTGCCTGGTTTTGGTCTTGTAATATCTGTCCTGTTTGTTGAAATTTAGAAATAGTATCTGTTATAAGTTTAAGGCTGTAACCATTCTGCCGCAGATCCTTCTTAATGTTTCTTATTTCGATTTCCAAGTCATGAGAATTGTTACAAATTTGAACGGCACTGTTATACAAAGTTTTGATTATGCCTCGTTTGGTTGTAGCAGAATGATTTGAACCTTGATTTAAATATTGTCCTGTGTAAGTGGGTTTACGATAGACTGTTGTTCTGATGTCGCTTTCTACTCGTGTGACAAGTACATTAAGAAAAGGAATTTGACAATTTTGCTCCAACTCCATTGTGAATTTAATGGTGGGTCTTATGTTACTTAGGTGGTGAAGAAATTCTGAAAGTTGTTGGTCATTCCCGGTCCAGACAATAAAAGTATCATCAACATATGTCAGCCAGAGCTTAGGTTTATATGTTGCGGTATCAACCGCGTGTGATTCGAACCACTCCATGTAAATATTGGCCACCACTGGCGAAAGCGATGAACCCATTAGCAGACCGTCATACTGAGCATAAAACCTATATTTCACTTGAAAATAAGAGTTATGTAGGCAGCACTCCAAAAACTCCATCACTCCCTCCAGGGGTAGGCTGGTACGTTCATAAAGGGATTCGTCATCAACCAGTCTCTTTTTAATAATATCTAGCGATTCCTTTATCGAGACATTGGTGTATAGACTTTCAACATCAAAACTGACAAGTCTATCCTCGGTTCCTAAAAAAAATATTTAAGAATATTAACAAAATGGTTGGAATTTTCTACAAATGAAGCGGTCTTGCCTGCAAGAGGTTGAATAATTTTCAAAAGGAATTTAGACAAATTGCTTGTTGGAGAATTTCTGGAACTTGTAATTGGGCGCAAGGGCATTGCACCCTTGTGAATTTTGGGAAGTCCGTATAGATGAAGAGGCTTGCTAAAATTCCTTAAAGCTGCCTTTATTGGGCAGAATCAGGGTATTTTCAGTAAGCCAAGTGTTGAAATCCCAAATATTTGGAAGCCCCTCCTTGGGCGGAGCCAACTTCTTAAACTTCAAGGTTGAGTGATTTCTCACAGTATATAGGCACGTAGCCTTAGAAATTGATTGTAGTTTGCACCTGAAGACGATCAGAGATTGTACTGATCGGAACGTCGTGTATAAATGAAATATAGACAATGGAAGTCCGAAACACAGAGTTAATTTCAGAAAAAAAGGTGTTGGCACCAGCAAAGAGGAGCGAGGATGACTGTGGGAAAAACGAGAAAGAGCTTTTCCAGTCTTCTTCCGACAAAATGGAGGTTGAGGCGAAATCAGACGAGGGAAAGTTTAAAGGTAATCCTGAGAAAGAAGGGGGGAGCGAGGCCAAGGAGAAAAAAGGGACGGTTGAAGAGGAGCCCTCGAGGCAACTCCAAAGCCACCTCTGAATCTCCGGCCAAGCTTGCCCAGAAACCAAGGGAAGTAGTTGAGGGCAACTCCGAGTCCGGCATCGCCGAGACCGATAGTCGGCTATGAAGGGGCGGAGAAGAAAAAGAGGCATAAGATCAATAGGAAACTCAGAAAGGAGAAGCGTGATTCCGTGGCCCGAGAGGGAACCGGGGACCAATATAAGGACCTTCCCCCATCCGGCACCGGACACTTCCCCCAAGGAGGTACCCAATCCGCCGACTATTGGGCATGTGAGCCATTTCCCGAAACCCTCTTAGGTTAAAGGTTTGGACAAACCAGCCAGCAGCCAGGGAAGGGGTGCTGCCAATAAGGGTTAACCGTCTCGGGGTCATGACAAGAGAGAGGCCACAAAAGCAGCTATGAGGCTGGCGAGAAGCTTTGCGATGACCAATTTGCCTGGAGCGCCGAAAGGGAGTAGTAGCTCCAGACCGGACACCTCCAAGATACCATAGAAGCGAAGAAAGAAGCCGAGGGGAAGAACACTCGGTCCGAGCTCAAAGGCTCTGAGGGTGGTGTTCCGGTCTGACAGGATAAATGAAACCATCAAGGAGGATGAAGTGGCTGCGATCCGACAGCAACTTCTTTAGGCAATGCTCAGGGCGATGAATACGCCGGAGGGCCCTGAGCCACACTTCAGGAACTTCGGCCTGGTAGAACTGGGTTTGATGTTGTTTACGGCGGAGTCAGAGACTACGGGAGACTAGCTCCTGGACCAGATCGTCACGGTAAAGGGCACGATATACAGCCCAATAACAAGCCCCCTTGCCGGAGAGGATCGGTTTTTGGATCCGGTATCAGAAAGAGGTAGATGTTGAAAAAAACGTGGAATTCCTTGTTGGTCGGACTGTTGGCTGATAATAATGCACCTCAGATTGTTTTGGTACAAAGTGAAGGATGGTATATCAAAATGTTATTTAAAGAGACACCAGTAGATAAGTTCATTGAACCATCAAACACCACCCTTAATTTGGTGGTAAGACTATCATCACGAATAACACAGTGGTGTGGCAAAAAATATTTATTTTGACCAAGTGAGTTAAACAAACTAAAGGGAACCACTTTTGCATGGTTAATAGAGAGATATTCGTCAATAAATTGCTATACTTTGAGTAAGTGCTTTTATTTTTTAAAAGCTTATTCTCTAGACTAAAAAACCTTTTTCGAGCCATTTGAAATGAGTCACCCAAACGTTCATTTTCTGATGGTGATTTAAGAGGCAAGTTTACTTGAAATCTACCTTCAGGGAGAATTTTTATGGTATCTTTAAATATTTTCTCTGCTTGCTCTTCTGCAGAATCGAATTGAGGGCATTTTTGGAGATGAATGTTCTCAATTGTCCAAAATTTTTCAAGGGTATTATCCAAGAAATCATCTTTGGATATGAGATTGAGTTGAGAGTCTCTTGTAGAAATAGAGGTACAGAAATTTGTGCTAAGGCGGGAAGCTCTTTTTGAAATGGAATTTGGAGGAAGTTTTCCAAACAACAAGTATCCTAATTCAGTGTTTTGCAGAGTTGGCAGACCATTTCCCAGTTTGATCAAACCATTTTTTAAAATTTCCGAGCAAATGTAAGCACCTAGGTAAGAAGGATCTGCTATGGAGATATTTTGAGGAATGTCTATTTTTGAACAATCAATTTTCACTTCAGGCAGTTGACAAGTAATAATATCACGAACGGCACAGGCTACTTTAAATTTTTTAGAGTAATCTTGATAGGGATGGAATTCAATGTCCAACATTTGATGAGAGACTGAACAACTTTCCGAGAGAGTGGAAACTTGAACGGTTTTGTTATAGGGACGATAAAAAAGCCCGACATTGTCTTTTCCGATTGTCTTTTGAGTAGAGAGAGACAAGTGCTGTTGCCAACAAAATTCCGTTTGTCTAAAAAAAAGTTGTGTGGGAGGTGGGGGAACCAACCGTAGGTTCTTGAAGTGGATTTTCGTGAGTTCGAGTTAGATTTGTCCGAGAATAGCTTTGAGTCTAAACTTGAGTATTTTGTTGAGTGTGAAGTGAACTATTTTGCTGCACTTGTGCATTTGAAATAGAGCAGATAGCGGAGGCGCCAGGGTAGGATTTGTCCCCAAAAAATGAGGAGATTTTTTACTCTCAGGCCTTCTAGGTTCACTTTTTCAGAGTCATTCATTTTTTCCAAAACTTCACATTTTTTCTCAAGAAACTCAAAAAATTGTTTTAAAGTTGGGAGATTTTTGGGAACTACCGCAAATTCAAAAGCTTTACGAGTTTGAAAATCTAACTTTTCCGTAAAAATTTCAATTGGCAAGAGGTCACAGTGCTTAATGGGCACCTGCATATTTTCGAGAGCTTTTAGAGTTTGTTTACTTTGAGTCAGAAAATTTCTGAGACTACAAGTAGTACATTTTGCTAAGGAGGGAACCTTCAGGAGTCGCTTTATCAAAATACTGGTAATTCTAGCCTCATTTTCATAGCGATCACGTAAAGTGTCAAGAGCGATTATAAAATTTTCTTGTATGATCTCAATTGAGTCAATCAAGTCAAAAGGTTCTCCAATGAGGAGCTGCTTCAAATATATAAACCTCTGTAAATCATCCAAGTCATTAGTATTTATATAGAGGGTCGTAAAAAGTTGAATAAAAGAATTCCATTCCGAAAACTCTCCTGAGAAAGTTCTTGCAACAACGGGCGTCTTTTTGACAGCATTTACTTGAGAGCTTAGAGGCAATACCAACTTTGAATTCAACATACTCAAAGTGGTGTAATATTTAACCTCAACTTCATCTATTTGGTTAGTTATAAGTGATTCATCCAAGCTCTCAAGTTTCTGCAGAATTTCATCATACTTTTGGAAATATTGAATAAGGAGATCGTTTTTCACGGAAAACTGATCTATGATAGTTTGATTTGAGCTATCAATATTGGAATCTACCCAATTTTGTAATACGAGATTTGAAAGATTTTTTCTCCTTTTTCAATGCCTCTATAATGGTAAACAAAAGCGAAAATCTGGTTTTTCTTATTAAACTAACTGTACACTATTTTATTTTTAAAACCTGAGTACGGCATTGTCTTTTTTTAAAGAGAATTTTTAAGTGTCTTTTCAGAGAAAATTTAACTTCTTGAGCCAAAAGAGTATGGACTGGAAAATCTTCACTAGTAGCAACCTTTTTACTTTTTTTTTACGCCAAACTTGGCTTCAGACACTGGTCAAAATCTTTTGAAGGGGTCAATAAACTTGAGGAAAATAGACCCAAATTATTTACTTATTGTGGATCAACTGCGAAGCGTTAAAACTACCTTACAAGCAAGATATAATTTGGAACAGTCTCACCCATCAATATCCATATAATTTACTGCTGACTGCTACGGTAATTCCACAGGATATTCAAGACAGGAAAAACAATTTTTTTATTTCACTATATTTTAGAGAGCTTTTTAAATTGAGATATTTGTGTATTCGGAGCTTTGAGAGTCTTAATTGTTATGTGACTATAGAGCATTTTAAGAGATTGGAAATCACTGTCTCTCGAGATCTTTAGAGCAAAATCACTGTTTGCTGAGATTTTTTATTGAGCTTAGAGTCCTTTTTTAGGTCGACTTTTAGAAAGAGTATTTTTCGACAATTTTTCTTCGACGATCTGATTGTATATTTTATCGATTCTTCGAGAAAATCCGGCTTGTTCAGGACCAACATGAAGGATGGTATATCAAAATGTCTGCCAATCCTCACGTAGCGTGGAATAATATCCTAGTAGGATATCTATAGGAGCTGGTTTTTATTAAATAAATTAGGACTATCACGTATAATACGTTTAATGACGAGAGACAACATTTTTAAATTATGACTTAAAACAAACTGAAATATTTGACGTCGAAAAATGCATAGAGGGTGCGAGTCATTTTGACTGATTGTCCGTGAGAGGTTCTTGTGTCAAGATTCCAAACCGATCTAACTAGAGAAAAGAGAGGAAAACGATCGATACCTTGTCACGAGCTCCCTCTTCTATCGGCAATCAATCGATTCGAGAGTTTTCGTGCCCTCTCGGCATTAACCATACATAAATTAAATAGAAGCAATAAAAGCAGTAGAATGTACAGAGGATAGAGTTTGTTTTCACTGAACAATAATAATTATAGAATCACTTATGTTGGCAGTATCACAACACAAAGACCTCACATTTTAGGCGGCAAAGTGAGGTCTAGGTAGTGCCGGATATAACATAACAACAAGAGCGATCAAGAAGCTGCATTCTTGTGTCAAAGAACCTCACTGCGGTCGCACTGCCGCAACTGGGGGCTCTAAACGTAGCACCAGGGCTCCTGGAGATTAAGGTAAGAAAGACTGGTATTAAGGTGGTACTTTGTAGCAAGTACCTTCCTTCAGAGGAAGTAGTGCAGTTCATACAATTTGCCAAAGGTAAAAGACTTCCATTGATCATCGGGGTTGACGAAAATTCTCACTACATAGTGTGGGGCAGCACAGATGTTAACCCAAGGAGTGAAGCTCTATATGAGTTATTAACCACGACCCACCTGAAATTAGTAAACAAATGCTGCGAGGCCACGTTTAAAAATAAAGACCGAAAGGAAGTTATTGATATAAAGCTAATATCAAGAGGCTTACTTCATGAAATTGCCAACTGGAGAGTTACGAAGAAGATCGCCTCTTCTGGTCATCTGATGATCAGCTTTGATGTGAAAACCGACGAAATGACCCAGAAACTCTATTACCCTACGCTACTTAGCAGAACTAGACCAAAGGAAGGGAACCTCGGAAGAGGACATAACCACGAAGAAGGAGCTGGAAAAAGAGTTGACAAATCTAGCGCAGGTGACTCTGACACACTTCGAAGAAGCCTGTGTCTTAAAGCCAGAGCCATTACGGAGGATACCTTGATGCAAAAACAAGGTCGAAAGATGAGGCAACTTGGGACAATTACAGGGAGGCAAGAAAAGCGTTTAAAAAGAGGTAAGCCGTAGCAAAAAAGAGCACTGGAGAACATACTGCGATAAAATCAACTCACTGCCTCTAGACTCTTAAAAATTTTATGCAACGAATCAAGGCAGATCCTAAGTTCACTGTAGAGGCACGATGGAAGCTGGACCACCTCGGGACGAAGACCAACGTGGCGAGCCAATTCCGGCCATACCTGACGAGGTTGACCAAATTTGGAGCTGACAGGTCGCATCGTCACGGAGAGCACAATAACCTAAGTAATAAAACAGTTCAGTCCTTACAAGTCACCCGATCCGGACGGAATCTTCCCGGCGCTGCTACAACGGGACCTAGAAACACCACTTTCTTACTCGAGGAGGGTGTTCAGAGCCAGCGTAGCTCTGGGATACGTTCCTACCTCATGAAGGAAGGCCAACATATTTTTTATCCCGAAACCGGAAAAAAGGACTATACCACGGTTAAATTATTTAGACCAATAAGTCTTACATCATTTATGATGAAGACACTGGAAAAATGGTAGACAGGTAACTCCTGGAGGGAACACTGGCCAACAGACCATTCCATAAGGACTAGCACGCGTACAAGGGGGACAGATCTACGAACGCAGTAGTGCAAAAGGCAGAAAAGGCACTTCAGCTCAAAGAATATGCACTAATAGTGTTCTTCGATGTGGAAGGAGCCTTCGACAAGGCAAGAACGCGGATTATAACATCTTCCCTTTGGAAAAGAGCAGAAGCAACTCTTACTGAATGGGTCAAATCCACGTTAATAAAGAGGGAACGCAGACCAGGTGAAGGTGGATGTGGCGGGAGGCTGCCCTTAGGGTAGCTGCTTGTCTCCACACTTGTGGTGCCAATAATGTTTTACACTCTGAGAAATAATGCAACTGGTGGTAAGAATCATAGAAGACTGGTGCCGGTAGAAAGGTATTTTAGTAAATCCTGAAAAGACCGAGATGATTAAATTTACCAGAAAGAGGAACCTAGAGGGATTCAGAGCTCCCATAATGTATGGCGGACTCTTAACTTTGGTATCACAATTGGGAGTCGCGCTGGATAAGGGACACAAGCGGAGCGAGCATATTGCGAGAATGACCGTTTAAGTCCAGGCAACAATGTGGCAGTTACGCCGTGGGGTCAGTCGAATCTGGGGAATTAGCCTGACGAAAAATCCAATACGGGTCAGTGGTCTGGTGGCCCGCTGTAGAGAACTTGACCATATCCAAAAAGCTCACGACCCTACAAGGGCTCTTTTGCAGAGGAATAACCAGCGGAATGAGGACGACCCCATCCACGCCCTGGAAACCATCCTGGGTCCCCTCGCCTCCAACTTGGATCAAGAAGGAGGCGATGGCGACGCACCTTAGATTAAGGGACTAGGGACTATGGTACGACAGGGAGGAAAGAGTGGGCCATCTGGCGGTCGAGGGACTGGCGAAGAAAAAGTTGCCTCTCCTTAGACTGCCAGTGAAAGCACCGCTTAAACCATGGAGGTTCGATAAAAAGTACAAAGTCACAATACCAAAACGGAATGCGTGGCAAAGGGAAGAATTCCGAACGGAATTAAGCAGAGAGGCGACGGTCTGCTACACGAATGGCTCTAAGCTCTAAGGCAGACAGAGAACAGGTGCAGAAGTGTACGCGGGAAACACGCTACGGTGTTTCAAGCGGACGTATATACCATTATCATGGCAGCAACCCTACCGGAGGTCTGGAATGGCAGGAAGTCCGAATGTAGCCAGAACTAAATGGCTCTTAGGCAATACTTGAAAGGACATTGGACAACTGATAGAGATGGTGATTAGGCATAATCGGTTGAAAAAAAATCTGACACAGCCGCGGATCCCATGTGTCCCGCTTGCGGACTCGAAGAGGAATCGGCGCAGTACTTAATAGCAGAGTGCCGTGCATAAGTCAGATCAAGGCCGCTAAAGTGGGGATTTCCCACAATAGAGGAAGAAGAGCTGCAGTCGCAAATGGGCCGACATACTGAACTTCATAAAGAAGACAGAGAGGCCCGGAGAGGGAGTTGCAGTGGAAGTAGGGGCATAGGGATAAGGAACGATATCTAGGAGAAAGGCCCCATGAAGAGGCCTAATTGCCAGGCTCTACTACCACTACTACTACTGAAAGATGGTAGCCGTAATTTTGACAGATAACAGTTGTACCCCAATAGTTAAATTAAGACGTTCATTATTAGCCTGTGTACCAAATTTAGCGATCATGGCTTAACGGATTAGAAAGTTACGCCATAGATAATAAGAGAAGATATTTTCAAATATGGCGAATTGGTTTTTGTCATAAGCAGAAAATATCGTATTTTAGCTGGTTACATCCTTAAACAACGATACTAAAAAAAGTTATCTCAAAAATCTGTAATTTTTCCAATATGGCGGACCTCGCATCCAGAGGTTTTAAGGGGACTTTCGGTATGTTTTTTAAGGTATTCTAAAGCTTTGTGCCGAAAATCAAAGATGTTATTTTTTCCACTTTTTTACTACATAAATTGGACTACATAAATAATATTGCAAACTAAAACAAACCTGTCAATGTTTCGCTGCTACTGGATGTATCTACTTCAGGGACTGTGAGATGATTATTACCATGAGTTTCCTCTGCTGTATCAACTTGAATTGAAATGGATTTTTGAAAAGAAGTTTTGTCAACTGGACTCATTGATTTAGCTTTTTCAGTTTCTTGTGTCTCTTCGTCATCTAAAACCAATATATAATATTTTGTGTTCAGTAACAATTCATTTTGGTTTTATTGATGGTTTTTTGGACAAAGCTAAACTATTTTATTGTGCAGAAATTTAGTTTCTTAAAGTTTTTTCTTATGTATCTTAGACAATGGTGTGGGGTAAAGAAACCCTTGTCGCCAAACTTTTCCAACCGCCATCGTCATGTATAACTCGTTTCAGAAATTGCTGTTATTTGAAATTTAGACTTTTCTACTCGTTCCCCTTAAAATCCAAATTAGTAAAAAAGACACCTTTTTGAAAGTTAGCAATATCTTTTTCTGTATTAACCTAAATTCAACAACTACTTTTAAATTCTAAACTAAAAACCATTAATCATCACGCCATCAAAATTCCTGACTTATCTTCTAAAGTAACTCATTATCTCGGTTTAAAAAAGATCCAGCCTAACAAAGCACATTGCCCTTGCCACCCACTACCCAAGTAACTATTTAAAGTGCTTATCGTTGCTAAGTAAAACCATCAAAATGTGGGGTAAAAGTATTTACAGGAGGGTAGGATAGGTCCATTACTGTTTGGATAGATTGCTAAAAAAAAAATCTTGATCCAGACCCACTACATAAATGTTTTTAGATAGAAAAAATAGTTGGTTAACAAAATAATGCTTTTAATGTTAATTATCGTTACCGTAAATTTGCACAATTACATTTAAAAATTAAGTTCCCTTTATGGTTTAAAATGATAAATACTTTCTCTGACCGATCAATTTTTTGATGTAAATCCTGTAATTGCTGATGTCACATTTATTAAATAAACCGTTGTCAAACAGTATTTTTTCTTAACTCAGTTTCGTGGAAATAATGTATCTTTAGGGTCCCTTACATTATATTTTAGTCTGCTTGTCCCATACATAACTAAAATTTACCTTTATTTTTTTACATTACTTTTTATTGAATTTGGTGATATTTTAATAAAATATTTTTATAGAGCAATTAGAAAGCCTCAACAATAAAAGAATTTATGAAATAAATTGCAATAATTGTGGTAGGAAATATATGACAAAATAGACCTTTGATTAGAGGTGAATTTAGAAAGCACATACATATAAAGAAGTAGGCAACTATCTACTATTGGAAGAAGCCTTAAATTTTTGGACAAACACTAAGATGAAAAGCCATGCATAAAATTTCGGCAAAACTGTCTCGAGCGGCTGCAAAAGCCGAAATGTTTATTTTATAGGAATAGAAAATCTTAATTTGTTAACCTTCTCAAGCTTTTCACCATTTTACCTGTTGATATAGTGGTAAAACGTTTCAGAGTTATTTATTCACACCAATGTTTTTTTAGTGGTATAATTATAAAAGCTTGGAGTCTGCGAAGAGTCATAAATATAATAGAAATAGGGACAAGGGTCTAATCTTTTATAGCGCATTGCACTCCTGAGAGTTTATTTATTTATTTATTTATTTATTAAAAGCCCACAGGAATACAAACAGGTATAGACCCAAAACTTATATAAAGTGGTACACAAAAATCAGCCTATTTAAAAAAAAACTGTTATTAAACAATGCTTACAAGTTAGTTATCCTATAAGTTAAAATCACTTAACATTATTAAAAGAATGATAGAAAATTGAGAGAAATAAGTGTTCATATAGTAATTCATTCTAAAAGATTATATTTGAATTGTTTTTTCAGTGTTGGTAATTATATTGAAAACAAGTCAATCGTATTAGTGTGTCGATTAGCATCCGACATAGCTCTGAATAGTGGAGAGTTCTGAGCGCAGTTAGTATTTCTGAACGGAATATAAAAGGTCAAGTCATATCTAAGGTTTCTTTGTCAGTCATTTGTCTTCTATTTTGCAAAGATAAAAAGTGAAAATTGGCTCTAAGGTCTTCTATTACACCTTCGAATTGTGTAGCTTTCTTTAAAAAATAAGTATTTTAAAAATTTGTTCTGTACTTTTTCTAACCTTTCAATATAAATATTATATCTTGGGTTCCATATATATAGTTCCAAAATTCAATTTACTTAGGACAAAGGCATTACACATTTTCTTTGAATTTGTAAAGTATTTAGACTTTCGTATGACATAACCAAGCATTCTATTAGAAGAACTTACAAAATTTTCTATATGCAAGTCAAATTACAGTTTTGAGTAGAACACAAATCCTAAATACCGAACGCTCTCCACTCTTTTTAGCAACTGGTGACCAAGTTTGTAAGGAAAATTAATTTTATTGATTTTTCTTGTAAATGTAATTGTGGCGCATTTTTCAACGTTGATAAATAGACTATTATGATGACAATATTCCACCAGTCTAAGTCATCCTGCAATCTTTGGCAGTCCTAGATGCAATAAATCGCAACATACCCTTTAGAATCATCTATAAATCAACAATCTTTGATGTTATTGATATATATCTCGAAAAACAGTGGCCCCAAATGGGATCCCTGGGGCACACCTGAGGTGCTAACATATCTTTCTGAATTGAAAGTATTATCTATGCAAACTGCAAAGCAAAGCTTTACTGAAATCTGTGTATAGTGCATCTACCTGAATTTTCTTATCCAGATTATCATGCAAAAATTCGCTGTAACAAACTAAATTCTACTCGAGGCAACGACCAGATGAAAACCCATGCTGTTCTGGCATTATAAAATTTTTAACAGTAGAGAATACGTACTTATATACAATTTTTTCAAACAGTTTGGATAAAGCAGAAAGTTTTGTAATTGGGCGGTAGTTTTTAACATCACATTTTTTGCTGGTTTTGAAAATTGGCACCACAGAAGATAATTTCCATGTTTTCGGGAATAATCCAGAAATTAGAGACTGATTAAAAAGAATGGTGATAGGCTTAGATAAACAGTTGCTACATTTTTTAATAAATAAAGGTGGAATTTTATCCGGCCCAGCACCCTTCCTCACATCAATACTCCGCATAGCTTCCTGAACTTCATCCTGAGATAACTGTATTAAGTCCATTGTTTGAGAATTTTTGGTAGAGGGTATATTCGCGAAGTCAAAACTGAATTTCTCTATCACATAGACACTTTTAAAATATTCTGCAAATAAATTACTTGTATCTTGGCCATTGGTTACGGTTATATTATTGAAAGTCATTTCAGATGGAAACGAGCTATTGCTGTTTCCTGCACGAGAAGAATACCTCCAAAAATTACAACTATTTGATGATATATCGTCTTCGACCAAGTCAATAAGTTTTTTAAAGTCATTATGTACCAAAACTTTACATGTGTTACGAGCTATTTTAAATATATTATAGTCATTTAAATTTTTGTACATTTTCCACTTTTTATGGTGTTTATTTTTTTCTTTAATTGCCTTAATTGTAACTTTAGTGTAATACCAAAGATATTTTTGTCTTTTATAAAATTTAGGAACTCTACGTTTAATAATTTTGTTAATTTCTTGGTAGAATATGTTCATATTATCATTAACATTTTTACACAAATATTTTCCTAGCAAAAAGACGATATATCATTATTAATTTTAAAGTAATCGGCTTTTTTGAAGTTAAAACAATACAATCTAAAAGAAATTCTAAAGCGGGATGCCGATTACTTTTCTTAACTAATAGTAGTGGACAGCGCCTAATATCAGATACAATAAAATCGTTACAAAAATTAACTCTAAACACTTATTGTCAATATTAGACACTTAAAGTAAATATTTCAACGCATCCGTATCGGTATACGTAACGCGTTCGAAACAAAGTCAAAATACGCTACATCTTTGACTTGCTCATGCCTTGTTTCGAACGATGCCTGCTTCTTTGACGGGTGTGATGACAGAATCTCGTTGCGTATGAAAGGATGTACGTATCGTTAGGGACCCACGAACGTACGCAATTATTTCAATCAGCAGTCCTGTCATCGCACCCTTCAAAAAAGCGGGAATAGTTCAAAACATCGCATAAACAAGTCAAAAGTATTTTGACTTTGTTTCGAACGCGTTACGTATACCGATACGGATGCGTTGAAATATTTACTTTAAGTGTCTAATGTTTTTTATATCGTTAAGTTGTTTAAAATTGAAAAATGACAGTGCGACCACAACTGGTGCATAATTATTTTCAGCATTTATAGCATTTAATAACAAACTGTTATTGTCCCTGAGCCAAGTTGTAGTTGAAAAATTAAAATCACCAAAGATCAGACAATATTGCGAGTCGTTTAACTGCATTTCGGATAATTTTGTTGAAAAAAAAAATAAGCTGCATGGTCATGCAGTGGTAAATACACACAGCAAACAAGTAGTTTAAAATTTAAATAACCCAGAAATACCCATAAATCCTCCGGTTCACTCTATAAATCTGGAACCAAGTACGCACAAAACTTATTTTTTATGGCAATCAAGCAACCACCAGCATCTTTTTTTAGACTTGCACTGGATTTACGATCCCTACGAAACAAACTATACTTAAATCGATAATTTTTTGATCTATGATTGAGTCAAGTAACCACGACTCGGTTATGCACAGAATGTCGGGATGGTTAACAGAGATGTTGATTTTAAACTCTACAAGTTTGGCTCGCAACCCCCCGCATTCTGGTAGTATATATTTAAAGCCATTTAAACGATTAATTTGCAAATAAAAAATATGTTTAAAGCTTATCTAGATCCCCAATAGCAGAAATTTGGGTTATTTTTGAGTTTTCAGTTTTTCTAACCAGAATATTTCCATTTTGGGTCCAAACAAATTTAACCCCCTTTGTTTTGGCTTCAGAGCGGACATCTTTAAAAGGGCGTTTGGCTTCAGGAGACAGATGTTCGTTAATAAAAAACTTTTCGTTGCAACCTGAAAGGGTAAATCCTCTACGATTAGTTTCGATCTTGCGCGCAATTTTTGCCGCCTGTAAGAAGTTGTTTCTCTCCCGTTTAGATAAAAACCTGATAATGATGTGTTTAGGCTTATCCTCAGTCTTACTTGGTACTCTTAAGATGGTATCGATTTTATTTTCATCCACTTTAATTTTCAGTGAGGTACTTATCTTGTTAACCACCTCGAACAAGTTTTCGGCAGGTTGTGAATCTCAATGTTATTTCCTCTATTCTGGGGCTCCAGACTGTTCAGTTTTTGATTTAGACTAGATATTTGGGTTTTTAATTGAGAATTTTCGGTTTTAAGTTTTTCTGTAGCTTTCATGTAGCTGTCTAAATTATCAATTTTGTCCTCAAAGTCTGTAATTTTGTCAGAGCAAAATATAACAGATTCGCGAAGTTTTCTCATTTCCTCCTTAATAGTTCTAGCAAATAATGCAACGTCACTAGGCATGCTATCCTCCTGTATATTTCTGCAGTTACCACATGCACATCGTCTCCCGGGAAGGGTGGATATTACCCCGTAATTGTTTGTCGTATTTGCATGGAACGACTCGGCGCACGGACCCGAGCATATTAAATCGAGATTAGACATGGTTATTTGTTTTGAACACTTATAATTATATATTATAATTATAATCGCACTATGATAAAATAAATTTACACTTCAACCACTTTTTGTCACAATTTAACTCGAGAAAACATGGCAAAAAAAGAAAAAGCGGTCGGCAAACTCTCCCGTTGACTGCCTGAGAGTTACATAGTAGCTACTTTTACGACCTACTATGTATATTAGAACACCTCGTATGTCACATAATTTCATAACACCCTGTATACCTGGAACCCAGATGTAGATAAGGTTCGGAAGAAATGCAAACCAGCAGTTTTATGAATGGATCCCACGCACCTGTAAGAAGAAACTTCGGTATTTTTGCTTATATTAATATTTTTCGAATGTAATCTTTTATTTTTACCTTAGATAGGTTTATTTTCATAAGTTATCTATATAATATTGCTGATACTTATTTTTACCATGAATTATCTTAAGATGGTATTATAAAAAGGAAGGAGAGGATGTAAAGCAGAAGATTAATTAACAGAGACACTTGCTTTGCTAATCTCTGCTACAAATAAAGATCATCTGAAGATGAAAGATCTTGACCGGTATTTGATGTATCAATTTGTGGTTTAGTCTTCACAAAAAAACGGTATTCGGAAGCGAATACGTAACTGGCGCAGTCGTTCGGATAAAATATCTGTACAGAACGTTACGCGTAGTACCTACGGGAAACGCGTCGACTGACTGGTGATAACAAAATCTTTAACGGAGTAAACCAAAAAACAGTATTGTGCGGAGGACTGTATATTCTTCCACAGTACACAGAGCTATAGTGTTGGGGTGACATCCAAATAGCAGCTCAAACCAAGTCAAGGACCTTATATTCTTGAGGCGGTTACCAAAAGAAAAACAGAAGAAACCAAAAGGAGAAAAAAAAGAAGACAATCAAAGCAAAGAAAACTTAGAAACGTAAGTCCTTTTTACCTTTTTTCTTCCTTAGTTATTTTTAGTTACATGAAGAATTTTTAGAATTTTATTCTCTCTTTTATGTTCCGTATATTCTTGAGGTGTTTACCAAAAGAAAAACTGAAGAAACCAAAAGAAGAAAGAAAAAAAGAAAACAAACAAACCAAGTCAAGGACTGTATATTCTTGAGACGGTTACCAAAAAAAAGAAAAGAAGAAGCCAAAAGAAGAAAGAAAAAGAAACCAAACAAAGCAAAGAAAACTTAGAAACGTAAGTCCTTTTTACCTTTTTTCTTCCTTAGTTATTTTTAGTTACATGAAGAATTTTTAGAATTTTATTCTCTCTTTTATGTTTAATAAATTTAAGAGTACAATTAAAAGAAACAGATTATACATAGGAGATATTCAAAAGATTTGTTTTAAATTATATCTTTCAGATATAGAATCTAACTCTGAGAATTCAGAATCAAGTTTATCTAGTTCCGAATTCAGAATACAAGTTAATAATTCAGTAGTGAAGAATTCAGATTTAACAAACGAAAATATTTCTGAGTTCTCTAACATTGATTTAAGCGATTCAAATACCCAATAAAACATGTCTGAAATAAATTACTCAGAAGTACGTCTTTTTATTGACATTATACCAACTTATATTGGAGAGCCTTGTGAATTAAATAACTTTATTGCACCATGCGATGATGTTTGTTCACAATATGCAAGTCAACAAACATTACATAAACTTATTTTTCGCGCTATTTTGTGAAAATGAAAGGGTAATGCATCAACAATTATATTAAGTAGAGCTGAGTTTAATAATTGGATTGAAGTTAGGAATGTTTTAATAACACCTTTTTCTGATCAAAGATCTTTTTCGTGTCTTTTGCAAGAACTCCATCAAATAAAACCACATCTAAAAGAGAATTCATATAGTTTTGGCGTAAGATGTCAATATATCAGAAGTTTAATTTTCTCATCAATTAATAATGATTTAATGCTTTCAGTTCCTGAAAAAAACTGCTCAAATTAAAAATATTGAACAACTTGTTTTGATAACTTTTCAAAAGTATCTACCACCTCAAATTCAATTCGCTGTAGGGCTTAAGGGTGCAACAAATTTGGAAACAGCGATGCAACATCTGCTAGAAGAAGAAAACTCTCTCGCGCTAATCAATGATAACAGAAAAACTAATAACTTTAATTAGCAAATTAATTTTAATTATCAAAATATTCCAAAACCATTTATGTAAGCACCGTTTATGCAAAATTCTTTTCCCCAACAACATTTTTCTCAACTAAGAACCTTCCCAAATCAACCAATTAATATAAATCCAAGACAATCGCCACCACCAAAATATTTTACTAATCAAAAAGTTTTTGGAAAAGCAATACCAAATCAGAATGTTAATGTTTGGAGACCTAAACAAACTCCAAAACCAACTCCAATATTAGTGCAAACAACGCAAACTACTCCAAAATTTAATAATAATAATAATCCACGATTTTTAACACACCAACCAAATTATTTCAAACAACAATCAAGACCCACATTTACACATGAAGAATTACATACATTGGATAATGAAAATTTTAATGAATATTTTGAAAACGTTGAGATCAATATTGAACAACAACAATCTTCTTTCTTGTTTTGATATTGATTACAATGAATATTTAAATGAAGATTCACCAATCTCTGACACATTCTTAGATATTCCAACTACAGAAGACCAAAATCTTGATGAAGATCAACATTTTCGCACACCAGCCTCGAAGATAAAACACACCTAGAACTAAGTTATATCGACAACAGAAAATTACCATACATTCAAATTCATGGTTATGGAAGTAAACCATTAAAATTTCTTTTAGATTCTGGTAGTCATATATCTTTAATAAATCCTATTTTGGCAGAAAAATATTTTCCTAAAAACAATAAAACCTAATGTCATAAAAACATCTTTTGGACAACAAAATACAAAATATGAAGTAAAGATATCTGCTTTTAAGGAGTTTAATTCAAATGAAAATATTATTACTTACAATGTTTGATTTTCATAAATTCTTTGATGGACTAATTAGTTTTCGAGATTTACATAATTTAGGATTTAATTGGAATTTACAAAAAGGATATTTGAGAAAAGGTAATGGTACCTTACAAGTTTTGCAATGCACACCATCTGACTATGATTGTCATAACATATGAGTGGGAGATAATAAAATTTTTAGAACCAAAATTCCTGTTAATGCTGAATATGATGGTGAATATTATGTTTCTGAAATTAAAATAAATTCTCATTGTTATATACCTGTAGAAAATGGACAAGCAATTATAGAAATACATAATATTGGTTCAGAAAAAACTTATGTTAATCTTAAAAAACCTTTGTTAATTTATCCAATTCAAGAGTTTGAATCATGTGAGATGAACATTAAGAATAAGTATGCCTGTATCGATAAAAATAAAATAGAAAACCTTTTAAGATTGGATCATTGAAATAAAGAAGAAAAAGATAAAATTATTAAAGTTTCTAAAGACTTTTACATGATCTTTCAATATCCTGACCAACCATTGTCAACAAGTACAACTCAACACAGCATGTTATTAGAACTACTGATGAAGAACCTGTGTATACTAAATCATATCGTTTTTCTTACATAAATAAACAAGAAGTTTGAAAACAGATTCACAAAATGTTGATAATATTATTTAAAGTAGTAGCAGTCCTTGGTCAAGTCCTATATGGATAGTTGCAAAGAAACCTGATGCATCTAATGTTCAAAAATGGAGAATAGTGATTGATTATAGAAAACTCAACAATAAGACTATACAAGATAGATTCCCAATCGCAAATATGGAGGAAATTTTAGATAAATTAGGTAAAGCTCAATATTTCACTACTCTAGATCTTGCCAGTGGCTCTCATCAAATAAAAATGCATAAAGATAGAGTAGAGGAGACAGCATTCTCAACAGATGAGGGACATTTTGAATTTTTAAGGATGCTATTTGGACTCAAAAATACTCCATCCACATTTCAAAAAATGATAAATAAAGTTTTGAAAAAATTTATTAACAAAATTTGCTTAGTATATATGGATGATGTAATAATATTTTTTACAATCCTTGATGATCATATTCAAAATATAAAAAAGATATTTAAAGCTTTTGAAAATCATAATTTGAAAGTATAACTTGATAAAAGTGAATTTCTTAAACGAGAAACCGAATTTTTATGGCATATTGTAACAAAAGATGGTATATCACCAAACCCAAAAAAAATTCAAGCAATTAAAAATTTTCAAATCTCAAAAACTCACAAGCAAATAAAAAGTTTTTTAGGAATGATTCTACAGAAAATTCATTGATAATTTGGCAAAGATTACAAAACCTATGACATCTTGTCTAAAAAAAGGTAGAAAAGTAGAGCACACGAAGGAATTCGTTAAAGTTTTCGAAATGTGTAAAAATATGTTGTGTAATGACCCAATTTTGATAAGAACAGATTTTTCAAAAATATTTCAATTAACTACAGATGCTAGTAAACACGCTATTGGTGCTGTACTGAGTCAGGAAAGCAAACCAATTTGCTATGCCAGGCGTACTTTGAATCCTAATGAAATAAATTAATTCAGTAACCGAAAAGGAATTACTTGCAATAGTCTGGGCTGTAAAATATTTTCGACCCTATTTACATGGAAGATTTTTTGTAATACACACAGATCATAAACCTCTTGCCTGGTTAGAAAATCTGAAAGAACCAAATTCTAAAGTAGTAAGATGGAAATTACTTTTGTCAGAATATAATTTTAAAACAGAATACATAGCTCGAAAATAAAATAAAGTAGCAGACGCTTTGTCTATAAATCCAGTTGCGGAACAAGAAATTGAATCTCTTTGTAATGAAACGGGAGATATAGATCTGAAAATTGAAAAATTCCTTAATGATATCAAAAGAAACCAAGTTTTGAATAGTGAAGTAAATACATCTACGATACACTAATCAAAATAAATGCCAAATTTTATCTTTACCATATTCAGAGAAACCTTTAGATTGTCGAAAATATCAAATAATTATTAAAGTAACTGATTCTTCTCCAATACCTACCTGCATTAAAGAAAAAACATTTTAAAACCAGAGATATTTTATCAACCTCAGAAAAAGAAATATAGATAAAGATCTTAAAGAGTTTATATCTCATCTTAAAGCTGATGTAACCTATTATTTGTATTTTCATGATAAGGAACATGAAAGGTTTCTCATAACATATTTGCAGAATAAATTGTTAAATTTACTTTCAAAATTAATAATATGTTCTAAATTTCTAAATGACATAAAAAGTGATAAGGAAAAGGACGATAAAATGAATTCATCATCATTCATCACGTGTATAAAACAGGACACCGTGGTATACAAACTACATTAGAGTCATTAAAAATAAATTATTATTGGCCAAATATGGATAAAGATGTTGCTAATTATATAAATAAATGTTACATTTGTCAAAAAGCTAAAGATGAGAAAAACACCTAATAATTTCGAATATCAACCGATCCAACAGGGTCAAAACCATTTGAAAAAATTCATATTGACACTTTCTACACTATCCAATTGATGGAGTAAATTCTATTAATGTTTTGGATGCCTTAACAATATTTATTTCACATTATGGTATTCCACATACTATAACCTTTGATGAAGGCAAAGAAATTGATAACAAATTATTTGTTGATTTTTGTAAACTGCATAAAATAAATATTCACTATACTACACCCAAAAACCCAAATTCGAATAGTTACATTAAAAGATTTCATTCAACTTTATTAGAATACATAAGAACAAATTTGCAATATAATCCCAACAAACCTTTAAATAATCTAGTAAAATATGCGTTACTACATTATAACAACTCTATACATTCGTCAACCAATTTTACACCTTTTGAAATTGTTTCAGGTCATTTCGAAACATGATTTGAATGAGAAAGATATTGTTTCAAAATATGTTTCTGATCATAGAGACAAACTAGAAAATACATATCAAAATATAAATGAAAAATTTAAATCCCAAAAAGATAAAAAACTTGACAAAATTAATCAAAAAAAAAAAATCACCTATGACAATTGACAAAAATGATGAAATTTTTCATAAAAATGAAACTCGCGATAAATTAGCAATGAAATATTCAAAAATTGAACCAATTCCCTAAACAAAGAATAAAGTTAAGACAGATAATTCAAAGCATTCCAAACATTATCCTAAAAAACGCAAAAAATATTAGTTTGATTTATTTATTTGTTTCAGAATGAACATACAAGTTCTTCTGGCAATCCTTTTAAACTATCCTTTACTTAATTATGCTTTAGTGCAAAATCTTAAGAATCCGATTTTGCCTGTTTACCTGGGAAATTCAAAAATAATTACCGCTAGACATTCTTTTGTAAGTTTTATTAATATAAGCGATTATTTTAAAATCATAAATAATTTTAAGAAGCAATTGACTTTGCTTGATTGAACAGATTTAAAATTCATGAGCAGATATCTATCTCAAAAACTTTTATCTAAAGTGTTAACAAAACAGTCTATGAAATTAATAGTAATTTAAATAAAACTCAAGAATTAATTTATAGATATCAGAAAAAAGCTAACACAACAACAATTCTTAATGCTTTGTTTCTATTATTTGGTGAATTAAAAGATTTCTTAAATCATTAGGATTAATTGACCAACGCAATTACGTTTGCAAGTTTAAATAAAGTTCATCCATATTTTATTTCTATGCAAAAACTGGAGATAATGATTAGAGATATGTCTCTTTTGTATGATAAGAAACAATTGGTTAATTTTAAAAATCGTCATGGTTATTATCCTTTTTTGGGAATTCAATTACATTTTCACTTGACACTCATTTTATATATCCTTTTCCACTCTAGAAAAAAATTATTTCCCCATCTAAACCTTACCTTCTCCTTAAGAAAAATGGAGAATTTCAATATGAAGATGAGCTTTGTGAGAAGATTGAAGATACGTACTATGGCAAACCCCACCTACAAGAAGAAGAAGACTGTACTGTTGACATAATATTGAAAAATAAAGCCAAAAACTGTTCCTTACTATCCGCTGATCTGGTCGCTGTTACTACCAATCAGATAACACCACAAAACATGCAGTTGACTACACCTATACACCAAGTATTTACAGAATCCTGTCAAGATGAGAAACATTCCATTAAAATTCAGGCAGTTAATCTTATAAATATACCAGATAATTTTCATGTTCGAATTGGAAATGAGATATTTCATTCCACTGTTAATAACCTACCAGCCAAGGTTATACAGCTTCCAGCCTTAGATGTGACATCATTGCCACTACAAGAAACAACAATCAAATTGAAGAAATTGAGTTTGGATGAAATTAAGCATACATCTTTTATGATGAATACACAAAGTAAATTTAAACTTTCCCATCAAGAAATTTTACACAAAAATGCATGATTCTGGATAACGGTGATCATATGTACCTGCATTTGTATAACAGTATTTGTTGGAATCAAATACTACTACAGGATCAGTTATCCATATCCACTATATAAACTATTCAAAAGAAGAAATCAAACAAATGAAGATGATGATGGAAATTCTATAGAAATGTCCACTATTTCCAGAGGACGAAAGCGCAAGTCTGATGGTGACCATCCTAAAAACAAGAAACAGAAGCTTGATAAAAGTCCTACCCAATCGTTTGAAGAAACTCAATCGTAAGCCTTTTTCTAAGAAGGGAGGAATTACATAGTAGCTACTTTTACGACCTGCTATGTATATTAGAACACCTCGTATATCACATAATTTCTTAACACCCTGTATACCTGGAATCCAGATGTAGATAAGATACGGAAGAAATGCAAACCAGCAGATTTATGAATGGATCCCAAGCACCTGTAAGAAGATAAACTTCGGTATTTTTGCTTATATTAATATTTTTCGAATGTAATCTTTTATTTTTACCTTAGATGGGTTTATTTTCATAAGTTATCTATATAATATTGCTGATACCTATTTTTAGTATGAATTATCTTAAGACGGTATTATAAGAAGGAAGGAGAGGATGTAAAGAAGAAGATTAATTAACAGAGACACTTGCTTTGCTAATCTCTGCTACAAATAAAGATCATCTGTATTTGATGTATCAATTTGTGGTTTAGTCTTTACAAAAAAACGGCATTCGGAAGCGAATACGTAACTTGAGTACTACTGTTGTTGAGTTAAACGAATGGGTGGGTAATTCCCTCCACTTTTTACATGGTTCAGTGACATGACTGACATAAGATTTTATTATACTGTGACTGAGTGCTAGAAATAGAAATTTAATTTTCTCCTAAAGATATTAGTTAGCGAAAGTCGTAAGTTTAGTTAGTGCGATAAAACGATACAACAAACTGTAGTATATTAAACAAACGTTTTGAAGTGCTTGATCTACTAGCTACAGTAATATCACCACTAACAATACACTCACCCAAAGTTTTGTTAGGGCGATGAAACGATACAAAAAACTGTAGTATTAAAACTTCCAGATCAGTTACATCAACCGAAAAGAATCTAAGAAAGAGAAGATCTTCTGATCTTCCCCAAACTGTAGTATATTAAACAAACATTTTGGAACGCTTGATCGGATAGCTACAGTAATATTACTACTAACAATACACTCACCCTTACATTTTGGAAGAGACGCCTTCCACACTCTGTGACCTTGTGAATCGTAACTCTGAGATCTATCTCTTTCTCCGCTGGCTTCTGATCCATAACCAGACACAGAGCTAGCTCCGCTAGTTCTTCTTGGAGTAAACAAACTGCTTCTACGTCTAGTATTATCATACAGCTGTAACGTGTTTTCGTCCTTTATTGGAAAACCTTTAAACCAAAATCATATTAATAGATTTTATAAAGTGTTCTGGGACAATTGGTAACATGCTATCCAGTTCTTCGAATTGGATGGCCAGTTTGCTGAAGAAGTGGTCTAGATCCGAAGAAGCAACCCAAGAGTGTTCTGCATGAAGTGATCACCAATGACGTCACTTGACCAGTAGCTGTTGAAAATCCAATAACGTCACTTGACCAGTGGCTGTTGAAATTAGCCTGAGTCAAGGGGGTAGGCGTACCAATGGGGAGTTGCAAGGGCCTATCATAAAGGCCTGTGTGAATATAACTGACATAAGATACACCTGTTAATGTGATCACGTAACGTATGTTATACAGAATGAGTTTGCTCGGGATTGGTACGGGGTTTTTCGGTAGAAATAGCAAAAAGTATGTGGCCCAAAAGATGTAAAGGTATAGTGTATCAGTGACATATAGATACATCTGACATACCCATGTGTCATTATTTCATGAGTGTCAAAGGGTCACTATTTAAAAAATGTCGCCACAGGATGAGAGATTGCTATTAGCCGGTATACCGAATGTAATTTTTCGGCTATGTGCGCACGTTTTTCCTCTGTGTTTTTTTCTAATTTTGGTTTACTCCACATCGGAGGCAAAAGACCTTAGGGTAATTCTACGGTAACAGTCGTTACACTGAAACTATGGTTTTAGAGCTTTCAATGCCTACTCACAGGTTAAAAATATTGTCCACGAACTAATAATGAAAGTTGAATATTTCTTTAGTTTAACAACTTAAAGTTGTATATAACATTACGCCTATACAAATTCACTTTAAAATAGTGTAACGATCGTTACGTCTTGTATGGCGTAGGATTACCCCTTAGTAGTTTTTTGCGAATATTTCGAGTTGTGATTGATTTAAAAAATATATTTTTTTTAGTGGATTTTTGCGTTTCTCTGCTATTTATCCACACAGGACAGAAGATTTAAATAGTCAACGAAAGACCTCGGTAGTTTTTGCCGAATATTTCCAGTTGTAACGAATGGATTTAAAAAATTCTTGTTTATTGGATTTGTATATTCCAATGCTATTTATTATCACTAAATAATATTAATATTATTATATAAATTTAAACCAATCAAATTGAAACCTTTTATGCAGGAAAAATAAAGTATACTCAAAATAAAAAAAAATATTTACGTAAATCTTACGAATGAGCTAATTTATTACAAAGGCGGATAACTTATAAACTTGTTTTTTACAAATTCAGCATGATGTTTTAAATACGAGAAAAAAAAGAAAATAAATGGGATACCAATAAAACAAAAAAATTTGTTTATAGTCTTATGAATATATGTCTTCGCAAATTCCTGATAGTTGGGATAAATTTTTATATAAAACCGTACGGCATCTAAAAAATCAAGCTTTCACTCGTTTAATAATGTAGGACAAATGCGTGTAAATGTTTTCTTAATACCATGTTTACAGGGTTGTTTACTGAAAAAAATTCAGCCCCTGAGCAATGTGAAAATTTTTCCATAATCGTCTTGTTCCAAGAGGTCATTGAGTTCCCAATCAACTTTATTTAACCGTTAACTTTCTATCTGCGCTAAGAGTTTTTCATTATATTAGAATGTTTTTTTAGTGATTTCTGAATGTAAATTGTCCTTGTCCAGTCGTATTCTTTTATGTATATTTTTAGGATTTTTTCCAAAACTAAGCTATTGCTTGGACTAATTTTTATAAAGTCGAGTCACTGACACTTTTCACACCGAAGGGAATGGTATATTTGGGGAGTATGGGCACCTTTTCTGATTTCTAAAAAAACCCAACAGACGTGTGTTTTACACCACTTTAGAATTACAACTGAAATGACTTGAATTATTAAGAAGGTTTGTTGAATATAATGCAACCAAAAAAAGCTAATTGGTTGGGTTTGTTCTACGATAGCATAAAATTATTTCAGTGCAAGCGGCGAACGTAATTTTTTGGATATAGGTTCCACACACCAGACCTGTAATGACGTCACCAAAGGGAAGTCAAAAAACGGGTCTTACATATAGAAACAATACATTTTTTTTGTAAAAAATAATTTTAATTATATTTTGTAGCTGAAACAATATATTTGAAACAATTTTATTTTTATTTGTATGGCGGCTATTTTTCTATCTGAATATCAAAGATTTGATATTTTATTTGCAAATTTTTGTTTGGTATCAATTTATGTTCCTGACGTCACAAAATTCGGTGGTAGTGTTAAAATTTTAATACGATACATCTACCACTAGATAGCACTTAGTCTAATAATTGCCCCCGTCTTCTTTATTCCGCCAATCCCAATCGGTATGTTAGTATGTACTAAAAAAACCAACAAAAAAAAAACGATTGCGGCACAATTAAGCAAATCTTGCTTATTTAAAAGGTCTTTTAAAAGAGGAGGTAATCTACCCAATAAAATTCTTCTTTTATACAACCCTTCCCGCCAATCGCCCAATTGTATATATTAATAATATTTATTTTTTTTAACCATATCAAAAAATAACGATTTAAATCAAAGACAATTATAAATAAGGTACTGATTTACAATAATACATTATATTAATAGTTTTTAGAACAATGTCTTTCACACGCACATAGTTGTGTATACCGAAAACCGTTTCTTACGTATTTACATGCGGAACACCTTTGTTTGCAGCTACAAGCGATTAGATCCCCACAGCTTTTCACAACATCCGGCATTGTCGACCACAATGGCTGAAGTATCGGGCAATGGAGGTTGAAAATATTATTCTAAGCAGTGGTACCACATAAAGGCTTGTAGAAGTGGTTCGCTTAATATATTGAATTAAAACATTTTAAGTTGGGGGTGTATTTTCAACTGCCCTATTTTTGTTAATATAAAGGAAACGTCTACTCTCGTTAATAGGCTTAAGGGTGATGTCACATCATATAAAAAAAACTACAAATCCTTCCACTATACGCAAAATATTTTCATTCCGATTTCTTCCCAGTAGCAGTTGTTTAAAAGCCGAATTAATACTAGGATCGGCTATCCCGACCTTCTAAGCTCCTTTTATGCCAACACCGTAAATTGAAGACACGGTATCGCAACCTTTTATAAAATGAAATAGTGGTAGATATTTGCACGTCTCCTGTGATCTGGTTGGTAATTAATTTTCGATATTTCCCATTTCCAAAATCAATCCAAGGCTTTTGTATATTTTTAGTTTTAGAAAATGTTGACACTGCAATGACAACTACAGCTGAATCCACCGAATGGTAACGCAGTTGTGACCATCGGCTGCATGTTTAGCATAAAGAAGAAGGCGGCCCTCTGACTCTTCGTGTCATGATAATAAAATGTCTAATAGATCCAACTCTACTGAACACGATAATACTGTTTCTTCGAGGGTACAGACTATTTTTTTTTCCAAGAAAGGTTTCTCTTGTTAGTTGCTTTGCCAAAAATTTTGGAATGATTGTGAAAGGAGTAATCCGTATATGCTCCCTTAGTCCTCTCAGAGCTATATCTATCAAATACCAGATCAATTCGTTGCAAATTTTGCAGCAGCCGCTAATATGCGGCAGATATTTCACTTGTTACTTCTATTTTTAAAATATCTTTGCCAATACTTTCTAGATATTGTATAATGTCAGATCTTCCACCTTAGGATATAGAAGGCGGAAAAGATTGATTTTCATAAGTAAAAAATTAGCAACATCTGTTTCTCGACTTTGAGAAGCTACATATTACTTACAAAAAAGAGTGAAATTATGTCCAAGATTGACTATTTTTGTCTTTGTTTTGGACGCATCTTTCAGTGGAAAATTAAGAATGTGAATATTATTTTTTTAGATTATATCATGAACCTAGTGCTCGGTTCTGTTAAGGCGAAACTCAACGTATTCCGCATACTGCTTTTACCCAACTGAATGTGCCGTTTTAATCATACTTACCGATTCGTTTTAAGCAATTAAATTTTTACCACTGATTGAAATTAAGCGATCACTTTCAAATGGATTTCCTCCTCCATTTAAAATATCTACCATGCTCTTTATATGAGGTCTAAATTTACTTTTAAATGCTCATGTGTCTTCATGGTGAAGTTTTTCAAGTTTTTCATCGGAATTAAGATTACCCTGTAATGACTCTTAAAATGTAAGGAGCTGCTACTGTTTCATTATCAAGAATTTTTATAGCTCCACCATCAGATTTTATCATCTTATTATTTTACTTGTGTAACTGATCATTGATTAACCGTGAAATTTCCCTAAAGAAATTCTTCATATAAAGCAGACTGTCTATCAAGTAGTTGTTAAAGATCACGTACAAATATGGGTAACCATTGCGACAAGCAATTTAAAGTTAGCCGTACGACTGCTAAAAATAAAGTGTAAAAACAATGACTCCATCTGAATGAGTTTATCCCATTATTTAAATTATTTTCACCATGCGTGTTCGGAAAACACCATTGAATCTGTTTAGCTATAGCGTATACCGGCTGGTCGCCTGTAATTACAGGTGTTTGATTCATATTAAGTTTTTGTATTGTCGAAATGACAACGTCCATTAAATGCTAAAAAAATGGTAGTAGAGTTGAGTGACTTTTAGTAACTTCACGGGATCTAATTTGGATTTAAATGCAGCAAATGAAACGCGCTCTATTTGCTTTTCATTTCTATCACTTATTACTAACTTGATCTTTTAAGCCACACATTCAAGTCAAACGGAGAATTGTTAAAACAGGCCGTATTCACAGTACGTAACGAAGGGTCCTTAAGTATCTTTCCTAAAGGTGGAACATTAGTATAGGAAAGTAGCAAGTTTTTATTTACAACTCTACTTCATTGTTCAATATTTATATGCTCAAATGTTTTTGATTATATACGTTAATATTGGGGTGTTGAATAACTGTTAGACTCGACCCATGACAAAGTTGTTAACAGTATTTGCCGATAATTGGTTGTGGTCGATATTGTCAATTGCATTAATAACAAACACATTTGCGCTGACAGCAAGTGGTCACACAAGACCCTCTTGATTATATTTTGTACATTCAACATTGGTAATTGAAGCAGAAATCTCTTGACTCCTATCATATGAGACGCACACGCTAAGCATGAATGATTTGTTTAATATTTTTTATTCTTGGTAGCATAGTAAATCATAAGACATATGTACAAAGGTTTCTTTCATTTCTTAATAGATGAGATGTTTTTTCAGTCGGTTTCAAATTTATGCTGTTAAATCTAATAAGCTGGGAAATAGAAAGTGCAGCAACCACAACCTTCCTCTTTTTGAGTCATTGTCAATACTTGATCGTTCTAACAGCATCTTTATAAAATGTAACAGGAGTGGAATCATTATTGAGAGAACCTGTAAAACGTGGAAAATCACCAAAAAGCGTTAGTGTAGCAGCTGAGCGTGCCCAACAAAAACCATCAGTAAAATTACCCAAAACGCACGAATCTCTTATAGCATCACCGACATCCCCTTCAAAATTTAAAATTATATCTCAGCCACTCTTATCAGCTTTTAATCCAGGTACAAACGGCATCAAGTGATCTTTAAGACGGGTTCTATTTAGCTCGATATCCGATAGATTCACTCCCATCTCAGTTATACGTTGTGCTATTACCTTTACAAGAAAAGATAACTTAAACACTGCTGACTGTTCGTTGCACATATACATATCTTTAATATAGGGTGGGCCAAAAAATCTTGCACACTTTTAAATTTGCTATAACTTTCGATAGAATAGCTCGATTTCAAAATTTTTGAATTTTTTTGAAAGACAAGATATGAGACTTTTCCTATCCGGTTAAAAATTTGACATTTCGCAAAAATCCAAGATGGCGGACCGTTTTGAATATCGGGTAATTTTCACTCCCCTGAAAAAAAATACGTGCGGTACTGGAGAAAATCTAAGTCATTGCGACAAAAGTTTTATGTATATTTTCTATAACAAGGTATTACTTAATTAAGTCGGTTGAGAGATAAGAAAACTATAAACCTCTGAAATAGTGGTTTTGAACTCGACATTGTCATTTGCAAAAAAATCGCAGTTTTTGCATTTGCTTTAACTTTTCATCGGATTACTTGATTTTAAATATTTTTACATATTTGGGTGAACAAAGCTTGCGGCTTTGACATTTTTCGAACATCCAAGATGGCAGACAGCCTTAACACGCTTTAACCATTAGGTAAATTCACTCCCCTAAAAAAGTAACAAAACAAAATCAGCGCCATTCGACCTCCCATCTCTGCTAGGTATATGGAGGTATAACATGCTTAAATCAGTTAAGAAGTAAACAGGTTAGTTTCATCATTTTCAGCGTTTTCAATAAAAATAGTGACTTGAATAAGATTTCAAAAATTCCGCTGGTTTTAAACTATTGATTTTTTAGATCGAATGGCATGTATTGGTTATTTGGCAGAGCCTAAGCTCAGTTTACTTTGCTAGTAATCATCAAACACTTATATGTTTTATAAATTGTTTTGCACACTAATACTTTTAAATAAAAATAACCATTAGTTAGCGTATAATAATTTAGATCGGCCTACTCAGATTGTCTAGGCTGATCCCCATGTATTCTTAAGACAGTACGCAAATCGTTACGCCATTTATTAAAAGCATTGGTAATGTTTCTTTGGGGCAAACTTCGATGGGCCTCAGTGATCCCTTGACACAGTTCGTTAATGTCACCGTAGCTGCGGCCATTTCTGTAAACTTCATTTTCTAAATCTCCCCAATAACGACTGTCTACCAGATTCAAATCAGAGATGTTAGCATGCTACTCAATGGGCCTAATTAAATCTGTCCTACATGCAGGAACTGGCAAATTTTAAGCAAAGGGGCATTTAGGTTATGTTACCATACTTCATGATAAATTTTTAATTTCTTAACCGATTTAATTTAGTGATAACTTCATATATGCAGCAGGGAGGGAACTTGTCTCGCATTAATTTAGATTTTGTTTAGTATAGGTACCAAACATTTTTGTTTTTGAAGAAGAGAAGGGGGGGGGGGTAAAAATTACCCATTATTTAAAAATGTTCATCATGGATTTTTGAGAATTGTTAAATTTTGAACCACAACTTAAAAGCCTTAAGTCTTGTACTTCTATCTAAAGTTACAGCAAACAACTCCACTCAATATAAAAGCCCGTTTTTTTTTATTTCTTAACCGATTTAATTAAGTAATGCCTTGGTGTAGAGAGAATACATAAGGCTTTTGTCACAATGACTTAGATTTTCTCCAGTACCGCACATATTTTTTTTGCAGGGAGGGTGAAAATTTCCCGTTATTTGAAACGGTCCGCCATCATGGATTTTTAGGAAATGTCAAATTTTGGACCGGATCGGAAAAGTTTCATGTCTTGTCTTTCCAAAAAGTTAAAACATTTTAAAATTGACCGATTCTATCAAAAGTTATAGCAAATTCAAAAGTGGGCAAGATTTTTTGGCCAACCCTTTATAATCTACAAGCTGTGTTAAGCTCCTGTTTATCTTTGTCTTGTTGAAGAGATCGAGCTTTTGTGAACAAAACTAGTACGGCATGATTTATGGTACTTGGCCTCAAGTGTAACCATGTTAGTTAAAGAAAGCTTTGTTAAAAGTATCTGATCCTGCAGTAGGACAAATTAGACGGTCCAATTCCAAGTGTCGATGCACATATAAGGTGTCCATTTTCCTCTCCAAGTCACAGATAATGGAGTTGCTAGATCATCTATTTGTTTAGTTGGCTTACTAGCCACGATGCGTTGAGCTTTAAATTTATCACACCTATTTCTACATATTTTGTGGTATTTGACATTACGACTAATTAACGCGTCTTCATCTGAGCGATTGAGAGATTTGATACACTTTGGTAATCTGCAAAAGTAACCAAGTCATTATACAAGGACAGATATCCTTTATATTTCGGTTGTTTCAACGGCTGATGGGTTCTTATTTAGCATAATACACATTCCGTCTAATCCATTGGTGGTTGGGGTCCTTCTAAAGATTAACTTCCACAAACTCGTACTTCCTCTTCAATGACATTTTGATTATTAAAAATGTTTTTAAAATCAAAATCGATTTCTCCTGATAATAAACACTTTAAAATTAAATTAAAATTATGATAATAATTAGAAACATGAAATTAACTCTGTGTTTCGGACTTCCACTGTCTATATTTTATTTATACACGACGTTTCGATCAGTACAATCTTCGTAGTTTGCACCTGAAGACGATCAGAGATTATACTGATCGAAACGTCATGTATAAATAAAATATAGACAATGGAAGTCCGAAACACAGAGTTAATTTCAAACACATCATTGTCTCAAACTTTCAAATAAGAAACATGTTATTTTTGAAAGTTATCACATATTTATAATTTATTATTCGTCTCACTGTCTTCTGTCACTTTTATTTTGTAAAAAAATATATTAAAATATTGCAATTAAGTATTTTTGTAAATTTTTAATAATTTACCAACCAAAAAAATGCTTTTAATAAAATTTAGAAATATTTACAAATAAAAAAGTAGGTACTCCACAAAGATAGCTACTGTTAGTAAAATATCCATACACTCTGTAGGTACCTATAATCGACCGTTAAAGTTCAAGAAATACCCTGTTTATCAAAATTAGACTGGCTATTTTTTTACAGATTCATCCAAATAAAATTTTAATACCACCACTAAATTTTTCGACATTTACACCAGAAAATAGTTAAATGTAGAATTGCTATGAAAGTCTCGTTCATTCGGCAGTAAGACTTTAAACACTAAAGCAGAAAGTGTCATATCCTGGCGACTCCAGGATAGAGCACAACTACTTAATTAAAATAATACACCAAAGTATTATTTAACAACGAGTATATTACGTAACGTTAGCATACAAGATTGACATCGTATCTAGTCTACAAGTCAGATGTAACTGCAAGTTCCCACAGGCAGGAAGATTGCCGTCGGTAAGGCTCTCTGTGTCCCCACCACGTACTACATACCAGTGCAATTCAATAAGTAGTAGCGGCGCGCTTTATTAGTATACTAGATATACTAAACATTATCTTACATCTCCCCTCTTAAAGATTAAGCCTACTAGGAGGTTTAGAAATACGACCAGACCTTGTCTTTTTTAAATTATTCTCATTGACCACACGAGATGATTCTGAAGGAATCACTTCAGCTTTAAAGCTTCTTTTGCTTAAGTTCTGTTCAGAATGAACAGGTGAATAAACTTGGATCTGGGTCTGATCGTTCTGTTTATTCTGAGCCGGCATAACTTCACATTCCGAATCATATTCAGAAGACGGAACAAATTTATTTAAAGACTCTTTTAAATCAATTCGATTACGTCTTACCGAATTGCCATATTGATTTTGAACAATGTAAGAACGCGGAGACATGTGTTCACTTACAACTTTTCCTGGTTCCCATTGCGTCTGAACATGATTGTAAACAGTAACATCACAATCAGCTTTTAAGGGTTTCAAATCTTTAGCGTGTTTGTTATAGTACTTACTGTAAATATTATGCTTATTTTTTATCTTTTCTGGTACATTTTCACACAATTTTGGTTTTAATAAATCGCTGTTAATTGGTAATTTCGTTTTACAAATTCTGCTCATTAGCAGCTGAGAAGGGGAATAACCTATGTTTTTCAATGGCGAGTTACGATACTGAAGCAGGGCAATTTCAATATCTTCATCCTTTTTTAACGATTTTTTCAAAATTTTTTTACCGATGTCTACTCCTTTTTCAGCTAGGCCATTAGAACGCGGGTAATTCGGGCTTCTGGTGACAATATTGAAATTCCATACTTTAGCAAAATTCCTAAATTGAAAACTCCCAAACGGTACATTGTCTGAAATAACAGTTTCAGGTGCGCCAAAAATACAAATAACTTTCTTAAAAGCATTTATAATGGATTTGATTGATTTATCTTTTAAAATACATAACTCAAGCCAGTTCGAGTATGAATCAAAAATGACCAAATAACTTTTTCCACCATATGTAAAAATATCAAGGCCAAGTCTCTCCCAAGGTCGTTCTGGTATTGGATATAGTATTAATGACTCTTTTTGTTGTTTTTTAGAATTAGTTTCACAAATTTTGCACAATTTATTTTTATTCTCAATATCTTCGTTGATGCCGGGCCAGTAAAATATTTGACGCGCACGCGCTTTAGATTTCTCGATTCCTACATGACCCTCATGCAAAAGATCTAACATTTCAGCCCTAAGAGAAGAAGGCACAACAATTTTTTCAGAAAATAAGAGCAACCCATCTGCAAAAGATAAATTATCTTTAATTTTCAAGTAATGTTGAACAAAATCTGGCACTTGATGTTTATTTTCTGGCCACCCATTTAAACAGTAATCAACGACTACTTTTAGTTGTAGGTCATTTTTGGTTTCCACTCTAAATTGCTGTTTTCGATTATCTGACATTGACATATTTTTTATCACTGAATGAACTGCAAAATTAAATTCTCTATCGCTTTTTAATCCTGATTCCGATAAAAACGCTCTCGATAACGTGTCACCAATATAAAGGTACTTCCCAGGCTTGTAAGTAACATGCACATCATAATTTAATAACCTTAATCGCATTCTTTGCAAGCGGGCGATATTGAAGCTAAATCTTTTTTCATTATAGCCTCCAAAGGCTTGTGATCAGAGTTAATTTTGACATTTCTTAGACCGTAAATAAAAAAGTGAAATTTTTGTACTGCGAATACAATAGCCAGCATCTCTGTCTCAATTTGAGCGTACTTCTGTTCTGTTGAGGTTAAGCTTCTCGACGCAAATGCAACCGGATGCCCATTTTGTATCAAACAAGCACCAAGGCCATCCTTCGAGGCATCAGTCTCAATTTCGACACTTTTAGAAGAATCAAAAAATTTTAGCACAGGTGCAGTTGTTAGAAAATGCTTAAGTTGAGAAAGTGATTGCTCTTGTTCGTTAGACCACTGAAATGTGACATCTTGTCTCGTTAACTCTCGAAGGGGTGCTGTAACTTTAGATAAGTTAGGCAAAAATTTACCCAAATACTTTGCCATTCCTAAAATTCTTAGTACTCCATTTTTGTCAGTCGGAGTTGGTAAATCTGTTATGGCTTTAACATAGTTTTTGTTTGGTTCAACACCATTTTTGGAATAAATCTGACCCATGAACTTGACAGACTTGGATTTAAATTGAATTTTCGAACTATTGAATTTTATATTGTACTTTAAGGCACGTTCAAGAACTAACTGAAGGTTCCTGTCATGGTCAAGCTCATTACTGCCAGTTATAATCAAATCATCAAAGTACAGGCCCACTCCTTCAAGGTCACCGAATATTTCAAAGTTCTTTCTTTGAAAGACTTCAGGTGCAGAGCAAATGCCAAAAGGCAATCTAAGAAATCTATAGCGCCCAAAAGGCGTGCCAAACGTTGTGTAATCTGCGCTCTGGTCATCAATTTTCACTTGAAAATAGCCATCTTTCATGTCAAGAACCGTGAAGTATTCCTTGTCGCAAAGTTTGCTAGCAATTTCCTCACAGGTTGGTATTAAAAAATGTTCCCTTTGAATCGCGTTGTTCAAAAATTTTGGGTCTAAACAAAGTCGTAGATCATTATTTTTTTTCTCTACTATTACTAGCGGGTTCAGCCACTCAGTCGGACGTTCGATTTTTTCAATTACACCTTGTTTTTCAAGTTGTTCTAATTTGCATTTTAATCTGTCATAAAGTGTCTTAGGAACCCTTCTGGGGGGCTGAACATGTGGAATTGCGTCACTTTTCAAAGTTATATGATGACTTGTGGGAAACTCCCCCAGGCCATCAAAACAAGACTTATATGCTGTAGTGACATTCTCTAACGATTTAAAAGTTACATTTGCTCCGTTACTAATCGAAGCCAAACGTTTTATTAAACTAAGAGATAAACAACCTGGTAACCCCAGTAAGGGCAGTTGGTCCCCAGCATCAACAACAATAAAATCAACAAGCGACTCGATGTTATTGACCCTGCACAACAAACTGACCTCTCCCAGGGGCTTAATCTTAAAGCTTTCACTACCATATGAAACTAGAGTTACTTTTGTGGATTTCAAGTCATTTTCGAGATTTAGTTTTTTCAAAATATACAAAGGTAAAACACTCACCTCGGCTCCAGTATCAAGTTTAAAATCTACTTGCCCTTGACCTATGCAAACTTTTTGCTTCCAGACCTTCTCCTGCAAACTAGACTTCTGCACTTTTTTCTCCACTGAACCGATCAAATTTACCGAATTTACGTAAAATTGCCCATCACTATTTTCTGACTCATCACTACTTTCACTAGCTTCATTTTTTTCTATTTCATGCACTTTTTTCTTCATGTCCTTTTTCGCTTTCCGATTTTCTTTTTCACGAGATTTTTCTCCATTTGCACACACCGCTGCAAAATGATTCCTACTCTGGCATTTTGCACACGTTTTCCCCCAAGCTGGACATTTACCATTTTTCTGGTGTTTGTAACCACAAAATTTGCACAAGATCAATGATTGTGATACACCAGCTGATCTAGACGAGAACGCAGAACTAGTATGCGCCTTTTCTCTATCTTTGTTTATCGCACTAACCGACGCTTCGCTCTGTAGTACTTTAACTTGAGTTTTGCTAATCTCTGAGGCACGACACATTTCTATTGCTTTATTCAGGTTAAGCTTACTCTCTCTCAAAAGCCTTTCCTGCGTATTTTTGTCAGCGATTCCTATCACTATTCTGTCTCTAACCATGTCATCTTGGTCCTTGTAACTTGTCGTTTTCACGGCTTTTCTTAGCTCTGTCAAGAAACTGTCAAATAACTGGCCTTCTTTTTGTACAATGCTATTAAATTTAAACCGTTCAAAAATAATATTGGCTTGTGGCGAGCAATAATCTTTAAACTTTTAAAGTATCGACTTTAACGATTTTTTCTCAACATCTGTGTACGAAAAACTATTGTGTAACTCCAGGCCATCATCCCCAATAAGATTTAGAAACACAGCTACTTGAATTTCCTCATCTTTTTTCTGTAAACCAGTCACAGTCAAGAAAACTTCAAATTTTTGTTCAAATCGCTTCCAATTTTCAGCTATATTTCCTTCTAAACTGAGCTGTTCTGGCGGGCGAAACAAGCTCTCCATTTTTACTGGACTTTTTCAGCAACTTTCCAGATTATTCACAAAATTTCTTGGATAAAACTGGCGCACTATTTGCTAAAAATCTAGGCGTCTAGCGTGCAACCAGTGCACATTTCTTTTCACAAGTTTCTAGGGTGCTGCAAGCGCACTATTTTTGACTAAATCAAGGGCTTTTTCACAACTAAAGCACGTCACGAGATCGCCCGAGATGTCTACTACCTGACACCATGTCATATCCTGGCGACTCCAGGATAGAGCACAACTACTTAATTAAAATAATACACCAAAGTATTATTTAACAACGAGTATATTACGTAACGTTAGCATACAAGATTGACATCGTATCTAGTCTACAAGTCAGATGTAACTGCAAGTTCCCACAGGCAGGAAGATTGCCATCGGTAAGGCTCTCTGTGTCCCCACCACGTACTACATACCAGTGCAATTCAATAAGTAGTAGCGGCGCGCTTTATTAGTATACTAGATATACTAAACATTATCTTACAGAAAGAAGTAAAAAAAATGCCAATACCAGTAAAATAAATATGCCCTAAATGTAAAGGGAAAACTGATTTACAACACTATTACTGTGTATCGTGCACATGTGATCGAGATATTGCTAAACCCGGTGGATGGAGGCACACGCCTCCCAAATACTTTAGAAACCCAAACAATGATGAGCAAAAAGAAAAATAAATAATATTATGTTTTTTTTATGGTAATACGTAATAAAATATATTTTTATATTTTACAATATATTTTTCAAATTTATATAAAACAACATTAGATTCATATATCCAACTTGAAAACACTTTATTAATAGAGTGTTTTAAGATTTTTTCAACCAGGCAGATATGAGGATACGTTACTTTTTGCAGTTGAAGTTCATAAAATCCTCCCTTAATATCATTTTCCTTGTCATCTTCCAATATGTATGTGATGGAGTTCGTAAGCGGAATTTCCTTTATGGTAAAAATTTCCGTCGACAAATTACACATGTACATTTTATTAAACACGCCACAAAATTTTGAAATTTTGCAAACTTGACGTTGCCTCCCCCAGTCAATATTTTTCAAAAATTATGATGTCATTTGAAAGGTCTAATTTTGCACAATTTTGCACACCCATTTTAAAATTTTGCACACCTCCCTGTAACCCACACGAGGGTTCTGAAAATATCAAGTTTGCCCCCCCCCCAGTCAATATTTTTCAAAAAGTTTGGTGTCGTTAGACAGGCCTTCTTTTGCACAATTTTGCACACTCATTTTAAAATTTTGCACATCTCCCTGTAACCCACACGAGGGTTCTGAAAATATCAAGTTTGCCCCCCCTCCAGTCAATATTTTTCAAAAAGTTTGGTGTCGTTAGAAAGGTCTTATTTTGCACAATTTTGCACACCCATTCTGAAATTTTGCACACCTCCCTGTAACCCACACGAGGGTTCTGAAAATATCAAGTTTGCCTCCCCCCAGTCAACAATTTTTAAAAAATTTGGTGTCGTTCGACAGGTCTTATTTTGCACTATTTTGCACACCCATTTTAAAATTTTGCACACCTCCCTGTAACCCACACGAGGGTTCTGAAAATATCAAATTTGCCCCCCCAGTCAATATTTTTCAAAAAATTTGGTGTCGTTAGAGAGGTCTTATTTTGCACAATTTTGCACATCCATTGTAAAATTTTGCACACCTCCCTGTAACCCACACGAGGGTTCTGAAAATATCAAGTTTGCCCCCCCCCCCCAGTCAATATTTTTCAAAAAGTTTGGTGTCGTTATAAAGGTCTTATTTTGCACAATTTTGCACACCCATTTTAAAATTTTGCACACCTCCCTCTAACCCACACGAAGATTCTGAAAATATCAAGTTTGCCCCCACCACCGTCGATATTTTTGAAAAAATTTTGCGTCATTCGAAAGGTCTATTTTAAAATAAAATTTTGCACACCCTTCAGTACCCCACAAGAGCGTTCTCAAAAAAGTTTGCCCCCCCCCCCAGTTGATATTTTTCAACAAATTTATGTCATTCGAGAAGCCTAATTTTGCACAACTATTTTCAAATTTTGCTCACTTCCCATGCCGTTTTCTTTTTGTGGCGTTTACGGTTAAACTTGGTCCTAAAATTTCCCAGAAGTATAAGCAAACGAAGGAGACCTCGATTGTGTAATATCTTTGAGTATTGTTAACATTTACAGATAATTGTTTATGTTTACATTTGTATATAATGAAAAGTTTTTAATTTTTGTTCCATTTCGGCAGGAAAGTCAATGTGAACGCCTCTATTTAAAATACATAACATTACGTAACGCCTGGTTCTCACCTATGCGTGCTCACCCTGACTCTAAAAATGCATGACGTGATCAGCCATGCATTTGCCGATTTTTTAAAAGTGTCGCGTGATGTGTTTTTAGTGCCAGGGTCAGCACGCATAGGTGGCAACTAGGCGTAACATTTATAGGGGTTATGTAGGGGTGAGCGGGGTTTCGCGGTTCCATTACGTAGCGCAATTTTTAAATTATTATTGTGAAATAAAACAACTTTTGGGATTTTTCGAGTGAAAGAGAAAAATCTCTGGCAGCAAAACGTTACGTTATTTTAGACTGGAGTAGTCCCAAACGTTACAAAGCGTTATATAGGGGGTCGCGGGTTGGGATCAAAATTGGGAAAAATAAGGGTTACGTAATAAGTGCACTACCTCTCAGTTTACGCAATTACTTTGTGGTTGACTGTAAATATAACCTAACTTTTTTGTTACTTTTTATTTTTTTTAGTCGATGATACGTACCTCATCAATCAATTTTCCAAAAATATTACGACATAAATAAAATAACGATAACCACAAAGTAATTCCTCCGGAAATTCCGAACTCTGTTATGGAACTGCGCAGTCGCAGAAGTAACAATAAAAATAAGGAAAGAGACAAAAACACTGACTAAAAATGGAACTTTAACTTTCTAACTATTGGTGTCATCCCATTTGTAGCAGGCGTTGTTTCCGTTTTTGGGTTGAGAATTGAGTCAAATTTACATGACATACTTTTTGAATTCGATTTCATTTTTTTTTCGATCTATAAAAGGAATAATTTTTTTCTTATTGGCCATTTTAAGTGCATGAAATATAAAAACTAAATGTCTAAAATGTTCATGTGTAGAAATAAATAAACGACTTCTTCTAATTATAATTATTGACGGACGGAATTTTTTGATGTAAACCTAGTTAATGACACACCAAGACGCCAAACGCGTGGTGTGAACTGCAAAATCAAGGCGGGCGTCATCACCGTAGCCGCTGTCCGCAAATAACAAGGTGTGATCCCACCATTATCCAGATGAAAATTTTCGGACGCACCCATGAAATCCGAGGCGCGTTCGACCTCGGGTGCAACTTGCCCCAAAATGGGTAAGTGCAGCTCTCTAGAAATTTGATAAGCCTTTGCTATTCTCGACATGTAAAAGAGAAAGATAGAAATGCGGCGTTATAGGCGTTCTTAGTCATTTTCGGTAAGATGTGTCTGAGCTTCATAGAAAGTGACAGTTTCCTCGTCCTTCACTCCCCAAATGCAACTACCTAAATTTTTGGGTGTTCTGCACCCACCAAATTTTGACGTTTCTTCGACCTTGTGCATCTTGTCTTTACACTTTGGAGTGTGTATTTGTGGAAGAAATGAATTTAATGGACGAGGCTGGGAATAACTATTTTTTTTTATTATTTCACCAGAAGCACGAAACCGCCTGGGCGTGAAAAAAATTCTGTTTTTCTTATAAGTTAACTATACAGCTTAAAAAGGTGTAGGTTGTATAAAAACAAGCTTACGGAACCGTGGATTGAATTAGAGCGTACCCCTATTCACCCCACGGTCTCGTAAGTATAGATATGTTTTTATCCCATTTTTTTGAGATTTAACTTTTATTTTGGTTTATTATTGAAGTAAAATATGCGTGCGGGAAAGTGGAAAGATCTGAAAGAAAACAAAGCGTCGTTTTTTTTTAAAGAAAGTGTTTATTTTATCTATCAACCAAGGTTATTATTAAAAGTGCAACAACACGCAATTACGAATTACTTACTTATTACGACTTACTTACTTTCGACTAACTTGCGTGACAAAGCCTTTTATGGAACTTAAAATTAACGTTTTTATTTTATTAGACACCTAAAGCCAATTATCAAAGTTAACACTATCCTAAGACGTATCTCTATCGAGTGGACCAATCAACCATGTGCAGTTTTAAAGATATGGGCAATGCGAGACAGCTCCAGCTGGTCAAAGTACGCCTGGATACCTATTCTTCAGTTTCGAGAGAAACTTTCGTGTAGGAACGATCACATCCTTTATTTAAACCAATAGGCAAGCCCCAATGCGGTTACGAAACTTTCGATAAGCTGAAAAGTTCCACGGCGCCCGCGCAGGAGAACCCGCTCTCTTCCCCATAACCTTCAGATGTAAGTTGTAGGAGAGGTCTCTTGATATGCGGTAGCCCGGTAATGTCCGGCAGTCAAACTATCCTATTGGTCCAAATCACTGATGTGAGCGTTCCTATAGGAGTGTTCTCTTGAAACTGAAGAATAGGTACCCTGTCCTGCAATACGTGTCAGGATAACACGAAAGAAGACGTGACGTTACGTAGTTTTCAACCAAGACGTTGCTCTATCAACAAAAACGTATCATTTCGATCAGCTGGAGATTTCATGCATTCGCCATAAATTTAAAAGTGTACTTGGTTAATTGGCCGACAAGATAGAGATACGTCTTAGGATACGTCTAAAGATTTTTTTAGGGATGAGGTATTTTGGGGGTAGTTCCGAAGGGAGAAATGGAGGAAAGTTCAAAAACAATAGGGTTCCGCGCGTCAATACACGTAATCGTTGTGTAAAATTTCGTTATGATCGGTGCAGGAGTTTTTGAGTTATAGTGGCGCATATCGAGGCGACGGATAGACAGACAGACGATCGATCGACAGATAGACAGAGCGACGGCGTCTGGATTCGTGCTCATCTGAAGTCAGATCCACCAAATTCCTTCGTCTTCCTCAAAATCTCGAAATGCGATTTTTTGACATTTACATTACTTCCTTCTCTTAGAGCGAGGGAAATAAAGTAAGTTTCCTTTAAAATTACGTAAAGTAAAATTTATATTAGAAATCACGTAAGAAAAACTATTCTCCTCTTTGTTGTACGTTTAGAATATATATTGCGCATAGTCTTTTCATTGGCTCAAAAATGGTACTTCTTATCTAACGCAAACTTATAAAAGGCTCTTTTCATTTAAGAAGGTAGTGCACTTGCCCAAAAAAGTGTAGAGCAGCTCGAAAGCGCCTCAGACCACATTGCACAAAGCTCAAAAGCACGTCCGTCGTCGTGCCATATTTTACGTTTTGTTTAATGAAATCAACGAGAAGTACGTGGTGTCGTGTGCCGTTCAATCAGCATCAACATCATCAGCTTACCAGTTGCCAAACAAAATAAGGTAGGTTTATAGTTTACTAATATAGGCTCTATAATTCAGTGATATAGGCAAACATATCAGTAAAGAATTGGGTTCCATTAGTATGGTGTAGGTAGGGCAATATGCTCTATTCAAAAGCTTTTGTCCGTTAAATATATTTGCAATTTTTACATTTTCGAAGAATTCTTAGGTAAAGTCGCCTCATCAAATAATGTCCCTTCAATTCTTTTGGGAAATATATCTTAGCACGAACTGACAACGTTGCAAGCCGCATATACCTACCTGTATCATGTACAGCCATTTGCACCAACATATTTACTTATTTAGGGGTCACTTAGAATAAGGTGGCCTAGATTAGAGAAGAGATTCGTTTGTATTTAGAACTCCCCTAAATTACCTTAGGTGATCCCTAAACCTAGGGGCCCGTTTTTGGTCCCCTAGCCCTCCCCTAACCTAAAACTAAACTAGATTCAGGTGCCAACTAATGCTAGATGACCCCTAAATATGTTGGTGCAAATGGCTAGTAGACTTATACTAAGTCCACAGGATACAGATATATGTGGCTTGCAATGTTGTCAGTTTGTACTAAAATATATTCCTCAAAAAAATTAAAGGGACATATTTGAAGAGGCGACTGTAATAGATGCAGTATGTAGGCTTACGGTTTTCTGCAATTTTTTAAGATTTTGAAAAAAAAGTACAGGCTGATATGCTTCGTCGGGAGCACAAAACCGTCTGTGCGTAAAAAAAAATTTGTTTTTTTCCAAGGTTACAGCTCAAAAAAAATTGGATAGAGACATCCCGCTAAACAAAAATGAAAAAAAATTAGAAAACGTTATTTTCATAGTAAAAAATTCGCTTAATAACCCGTTTTATGACGTTACTTTTTCCATTAACGTTTTTTTCACTATTGAAATAACGTTCCCATAAAACAATTTTATTTTCATCATAAAAAAATCGTTCATGGAAAAACTAAAGTTATAAAACGGGTTATTAAGCGAATTTTCACTATGAAAATAACGTTTTTTTATTTTTTTTTTCATTTTTGTTTAGCGGGATATACTTACGAGACAGTGAAGTGAATAGGGGTGCTGGGCGGGGGCGGGGTAGTGTCTAACTTTAAATTACGTCCAAATATGCTCCAAGGGTTGAATTTTATTTTACCAAAAATTCGAATTTCTAAAAAAACGCCGAAAAAAATAACACACCATTTGCGATTTTTAAGCAGAACCGGTATTTTCTGTCATTTTTTGTAGGTAATTCGCACAGGGGTACGTTCTTCAACTTGCCGAATTTGGCGCGTAATTTAAATTTGAAAATGTTTGTTTTATTTCAAAAAATTTTGTTCACTTCAGTCATGTTGGGTTTGGGTCTGGAAAAGAAGGGTTAGGTTTGGATTGGGTTGTAAAACCAACCCAACACCTCTTTTACAAAACTAACCCATCGCAAAATCGGCAGGAAACCGTAAGCCTACCTACTGCATCTATTACATTCGCCTCTTCAAATATGTCCCTTTAATTTTTTTGAGGAATATATTTAGTACAAACTGACAACATTGCAAGCCACATATATCTGTATCCTGTGGACTTAGTATAAGGCTACCAGCCATTTGCACCAACATATTTAGGGGTCACCTAGCATTAGTTGGCACCTGAAGCTAGAAAACGGGCCCCTAGGTTTAGGGATCACCTAAGGTAGTTTAGGGGAGTTCTAAATACAAACGAAACTCTTCTCTAATCTACGCCACCTTATTCTAAGTGACCCCTAAATAAGTAAATATGTTGGTGCAAATGGCTGTACATGATACAGGTAGGTATATGCGGCTTGCAACGTTGTCAGTTCGTGCTAAGATATATTCCCCAAAAGAATTGAAGGAACATTATTTGATGAGGCGACTTTACCTAAGAATTCTTCGAAAATGTCAAAATTGCAAACATGTACTGCATAATTACCCCAAATAGCAACAAAATGCGTTTAACTGACAAAAGCTTCTGAATAGAGCATATTGCCCTACCTACCCCATACTACCCATACATATTTGTTTGCCTATATCACTGAATTATAGAGCCTATATACGTAAACTATAATCCTACCTTATTTTGTTTGGCAACTGGTAAGCTGATGATGTTGATGCTGATTGAACGGCACACGACACCACGTACTTCTCGTTGATTTTATTAAACAAAACGTAAAATATGGCACGACGACGGACGTGCTTTTGAGCTTTGTGCAATGTGGTCTGAGGCGCTTTCGAGCTGAAGCTGCTCTACACTTTTTTGGGCAAGTGCAGTACCTTCTTAAATGAAAGTAGCCTTTTATAAGTTTGCGTTAGATAAGAAGTACCATTTTTGAGCCAATAAAAAGACTATGCGCAATACATATTTTAAAGGTGCAACAAAGAGGAGAATAGTTTTTCTTACGTGATTTCTAATATAAATTTAACTTTACGTAATTTTAAAGAAAACAAAAAGAATTTCGTTGACTTTTTACTTCTCTCACTCTAAGAGAAGGAAGTAATGTAAATGTCAAAAAATCGCATTTCGAGATTTTGAGAAAGATGAAGGAATTTGGTGGATCTGACTTTAGATGAGCACGAATCCAAACGCCGTCACTCTGTCTATCTGTCGGTCGGTCTGTCTGTCTGCCTGTCCGTCGCCTCGATATGCGCCACTGTAACTCAAAAACTCCTGCACCGATCATAACGAAATTTTACATAACGATTACGTGTATTGACGCGCGGAGCCCTATTGTTTTTGAACTTTCCTCCATTGTTCCCTTCGGAACTGCCCCCAAAATACCTCATCCCTAAAAAAATCTTAAGACATATCCTAAGACGTATCTCTATCTTGTCGGCCAATTAACCAAGTACACTTTTAAATTTATGGCGAATGCATGACATCTCCAGCTGATCGAAATGACACATTTTTGTTGATAGAGCAACGTCTTGGGTGAAAACTACGTAACGTCACGTCTTCTTTCGTGTTATCCTGACACGTATTGCAGGACAGGGTACCTATTCTACAGTTTCGAAAGAACACTCCTAAAGGAACGATCACATGATTTGGACCAATAGGATAGTTTGACTGCTTGCACTAGCCATCCGATATCAGTCGAGCACCGCCGGACATTACCGGGCTACCGCATATCAAGAGAACTCTCCTACAACTTACATCTGCTGGTTATTGGGAAGAGAGCAGGTTCTCCTGCGCGGGCGCCGTGGAGCTTTTCAGCTTATCGAACGTTTAATTTAACTTTGATAATTGGCTTTAAGTGTCTAATAAAATAAAAATGTTAATTTTAAGTTCCACAAAAGTCTTTGTCACGCAAGTTAGTCGAAAGTAAGTAAATCGTAATTGCGTGTTGTTAACTGTTAACTTAAAAAAACAGAATTTTTTTCACGCCCAGACGGTTTCGTGCTTCTGGCGAAATAATAAAAAAAATTAGTTATTCCCAGCCTCGTACATTAAATTTATTTCTTCCACAAATACACACTGCAAAGTGTAAAGACAAGATGCCCAAGGTCGAAGAAACGTCAAAATTTGGTGCAGAACACCCAAAAATTTAGGTAGGTCTATTTGGGGAGTGAAGGACGAGGAAACTGTCACTTTCTATGAAGCTCAGACACATCTTACCGAAAATGAACGCCTATAACGCCGCATTTCTATCTTTCTCTTTTACATGCCAAGAATACCAAAGGCTTATCAAATTTCTAGAGGGCTGCACTTACCCATTTTGGCGCAAGTTGCACACGAGGTCGAACGCGCCTCCGATTTCATGTGTGCGTCCGAAAATTTTCATCTGGATAATGGTGGGATCACACCTTGCTATTTGCGGACAGCGGCTACGGTGATGACGCCCGCCTTGATTTTGCAATTCAGACCACGCGTTTGGCGTCTTGGTGTATCATTAACTAGGTTTACATCAAAAAATTCCGTACGTCAATAATTATAATTAGAAGAAGTCGTTTATTTATTTCTACACATGAACATTTTAGACATGTTGTTTTTATATTTCATGCACTTAAAATGGCGAATAAGAAAAAAATTAGTATTCCTTTTATAGATCGAAAAAAAAAATCAAATCGAATTCAAAAAATATGTCATGTAAATTTGACTCAATTCTCAACCCAAAGACAAAACAACGCCTGCTGCAAATGGGATGACACCAATAGGTAGAAAGTTAAAGTTCCATTCACACTTAAGGTCTTTTTGGTCAGTGTTTTTGTCTCTTTCCTTATTATTATTGTTACTTTTGCGACTGCGCAGTTCCATAACAGAGTTCGGAATTTCCGGAGGAATTACTTTGTGGTTATCGTTATTTTATTTTTTTCGTAATATTTTTGGAAAATTGATTGATGAGGTACATATCATCGACTAAAAAAAATAAAAAGTAACAAAAAAGTTCGGTTATATTTACCGCCAACCACAAAGTAATTGCGTAAACTGAGAGATAGTGCACTTATTACGTAACCCTTATTTTGCCCAATTTTGACCCCAACCCGCAACCCCCTATATAACGCTTTGTAACGTTTGAGACTACTCCAGTCTAAAATAACGTAACGTTTTGCTGCCAGAGATTTTTCTTTTTCACTCGAAAAATCCAAAAAGTTGTTTTATTTCACAATAATAATTTAAAAATTGCGTTACGTAACGGAACCGCGAAACCCCGCTCACCCCTATAAGCGTTACGCCTAGTTGCTACCTATGCGTGCTCACCCTGACACTAAAAACGCATCACGAGACACTTTTAGAAAATCGCCAAATGCATGGCTGATCACGTGATGCATTTTTAGAGTCAGGGTGAGCACCCATAGGTGAGAACCAGGCGTTACGTAATGTTATGTATTTTAAATAGAGGCGTTCAAATTGACTTTCCTTCCGAAATGGAACGCCACCATTTAAAATACACGTTGCAAACTTCGGAAACTTCAGCCGAAGTCATTCTGAATCATGAACACAAATAAAACTAGGCATTGCTAAGCGACATTTCAATATATTACATAAAAGGCCTTCGCGCGTGGTAGGTGTAGGTACGCACGCATTCCTCTTTACAGCACGTATAACCTCCCGCCTCCCGCGGATACCTGTCCCGAATTCAGATATAGGTGCATATACCTACCTACTAGTTTCTGGAGCTGTTTTCTTTTTGTAGCGGTTACGGTTAACCTTAGTCCTAAAATTTCCCAGAAGTATAAGCAAAATAAGGAGACCTCGATTGTGTAATATCTTCGAATATTGTTTAAATTTACATATAATTGCTTATGCTTACATATATGTGTTTATAATCAAAAGTTTTTAATTTTTATGAATTTCCGGATTATACTTAATTTTTCACATGCTATGACATCATCTAACAAATGGACGTAGATAGCACATCCTGTGAAGATCCATACCTTGAGAACCGCAATCATTCTGAACCGGCAAAATAGGCTGGTTCCGATTCTCAAGGCATCGAAAATGACAGGATGCGCTGTCTACATCGATTTTTTCTGTTCCTATCAGCTAATACATGACGTCATTGCATTTTTGATATGAAAATTTAAGTATAATCCGGAAATTTATCAAAATTAAAAACTTTTGATTATATACAAATGTAAACATAAACAATTATCTGTAAATTTAAACAATATTCAAAGATATTACACAATCGAGGTCTCCTTCGTTTGCTTATACTTCTGGGAAATTTTAGGACCAAGTTTAACCGTAAACGCCACAAAAAGAAAACGGCATGGGAAGTGTGCAAAATTTGAAAATAGTTGTGCAAAATTAGGCTTCTCGAATGACATAAATTTTTTGAAAAATAAACTTTTTTGAGAACGCTCTTGTGAGGCACTGAAGGGTGTGCAAAATTGCGCAAAATAGACCTTTCGAATGACACAAAATTTTTTGAAAAATATCGGCGGTGGTGGGGGCAAACTTGATATTTTCAGAATCTTCGTGTGGGTTAGAGGGAGGTGTGCAAAATTTTAAAATGGGTGTGCAAAATGATGCAAAATTAGACCTTTCTAGTAACTCCAAAATTTTTAAAAAATATTGACTGGGGAGCAAACTTGATATTTTCAGAACCCTCGTGTAGGTTACAGGGAGGTGTGCAAAATTTTAAAATGGGTGTGCAAAATTGTGCAAAATAAGACCTCTCTAACGACACCAAATTTTTTGAAAAATATTGACTGGGGGGGCAAACTTGATATTTTCAGAACCCTCGTGTGGGTTACAGGGAGGTGTGCAAAATTTTAAAATGGGTGTGCAAAATTCTGCAAAATAAGACCTTTCAAATGACATCATAATTTTTGAAAAATATTGACTGGGGGGGGCAACGTCAAGTTTGCCCCCCCCCCTGAAAATGGGCTGTAGTTTCTCGTAGGAAGGTGTGCAAAATTTGATTTGTGGTGTGCAAAATTGTGCAAAATGTGTGCAAAATTTTGGCATAAAAATTTTTGAGAAAATCAATCTGGGGGGGGCAAACTTAACTGAGTCCCTTATTTTCCAAAGCGTATGTTATCATTTCTACGAGGTCCGCTTGAAATAAATGATTTAATGATTTTAGTTTTACTCTGCGTCGGGTAAATTGGTTCCTAGCCGGTTTATTATGTATCTCATTAACAATTTGACGTTTGACATCTGTAATAAAGTTAACCATCTTTTTTACTCGATAATATAAGCTTCCCTTAACTCTTCAACAAAAGAATTAATTTTGTCTTTGTGGCCATGTAGTCTGCTGTTTCAAATGCAAATAATAAACGCAAGCGCTCGCTAATCTAATTTATATCATCCCAGTATATGTATTCTATAATGTTGTTTAAAAACTCCATTTCTATCCCTTGTTAACCATTTTGATTTTTCAGTAGTGTTTTGAACTTTTTCCAGGAGTACCTTAATTACTTAGATCCTTAATCAGTAAATTAGGCCCCTCAAAATTTATTTTTGAGTCACCAGTATAGAAGTTATCAATTTTATCTCGTCTAACTTGAAATTTGGAAGAGGTGTTAGGGTCCACCATGAATGAGTATATTAAGGGATCCTCCATAAACTGTCTAATATATCGAGCAGGTAAAGCATGACTATAGAAATCTGGTAAGGATTTTTTCAAGACTTCTCTCATATAGCTCTGGGTAGTGTCTTTCAGTAGGACTTTTCGCAAATTATAACTGTGGCCAGGCTCTTCTTTTTGAATTTTTCTAACACTTTGAGAAAAAGTAAGCTGTTTTCTGGGTCGCCGTGAGAGGGTGATTAGTTCTGAACTCTGATGCAAGTGTCTATTTGGGATTTTGTTCTTCCTATTCTGCCTCATCATCCTCCTCCTCCTCCTCTTTTTTTATAGTTTTAAAAGTATGTAGTTTTTAATATGAAGTATTTTTTTCCTTATTTTTGTCTAAACTGCTTTCAATTTTCTCCAAATATTTTGTAGCTGGTAGAAACAGGTTAGGATGTGAAATTTGTTCTTGTTTTAATAAAGTAATTTTTTTCATCGAAAATGGTTGTTTGCCCGACTTACTTTAATGTTATCTGCTTGAGTAACGCTTTTAAGTTCTTCAAATGATATATCAGTCATATGGTCCGTGTAAACATGTTTTAAATTCAATTCATTCTAATTAAATAATCTTAAAATGTTAGCGTTATCCCTTACCAAGTATTTTGGGATCTTTGCATATGTCTGAGAGATATACCCATGCTAAAGTACTCAAGTCTCACGTTCTGTTTTTCACAGGCCACGTCATCAAACATAAATACTGTTGAAAGCATAGTATGCTATCCCTTTAATGGGTTTTAGTAGATCTTTGAGATATATACCGGGTGTCCCAAGGTGAGTAACCTATTAGAATATTGTGGAAACTATACAATGGAAACTCTTCAAACTTTTTATTCTAACATAAGTCCATGTAAGCTATCTTTTTGAAATACTCTCTTATTTGCAGTGTTGCCATTTACAGGAAAACTTGGCAACACCTTTCTTATTATAAATTAAACACCCTGTATATTTTTGCATTTTTGGATTCTGCAAGATATTTTAGGTACATTTTATGTATAATACCTATGTACAGGGTGGTCCAAATTCGAGGGGCCTCTATAGCTTTGGGCTTTTGCAGCATAGTTAGCCCAAAACTAATATACATGTTACGGGCTCGATTTTCAAGAGAAGTCGAAAACTAAAAACCACATTGCAATATGTCAAAGCGTTTCTGAGCTACAGGGTGATTCTCAAAAATGTGCGTTTTTAAAGACCCTCTACAATTTTTTTATTTGTAAAGATAGAGATTTTCATTAAAAACATTTTTTGAAGATTTTTTAAAGTCAAATCTACGTGTTTCACCGATTTTCTCTTAAAGCCTTTAGTTTCCGAGATATCCCACAAAGTTATAATTCTTTAAATGGGATACACCAATTTTTCTAAAAAATCAATTTTCTAATAAAATTTCCTCTCGAACGATGTGCCATACACCTATTTGTATTAAATAGTTTTAAAGATATACGCATATTTTGATATACGTATATCTTGTGCGCGCCCTAAATGTGTAAATAAAATTTTGTTTTTTTTTCATACAAAATCAAGTTGGCTACGACACGACGGGACACAACAACCTCGAACTTTAACTTCTAGTTTAATATAATTACCAACCCTAAATTAATAAACAAAAATAAAATTATTAAAAGGTTTTATTTAAAATGTTTATTAATTAAACTATGTAACACCTAAAATCTACATCTAAAAATTTTCTTTAATTCTAAAACAAATGCTCAAATTGACGGCAGTTTTCTTGTAAACATATCCTACATCTTCTCTTGACGCTATTTTCTGCATTAAGAAGTTCTACCGCACGAGGCTGCCTGAATGCAGTACGAAGTGCCTCTTCCAATTCCCTTGTAGTAGTTGGGCGATTTCGAAATACAAGGTCTTTGACTCTCCCCTACAAAAAGAAGTCGCAAGGGGTCAGGTCTGGAGACCTGGGGGCCAATATATAGGACCTTTATTTCCGATCCAGTTTTCGGCAAACACAATATTTAGCAAAATAGTAATATCTCGTACATTGTGAGGAGGTGCACCGTCATGTTGAAAGTATAGCTCATTATTTTGCTGAAGTGGCAAATTGTCGATAAACGGAATCACCTGCTCTTCTAAAATTTGTTGGTATCTTTCGGCATTTAAATTTCCATCAAAAATATATGGCCCAATAATTTGTCCTCTGGAGATGCCTACCCATACCTTAAAACTGAACCTTCCCTGATTCGCTTGTTCCACCATAATATGGGGATTTTTCTGTATCCAGTAATAGCAGTTATAGCTGGTGCCATAATTGGTGCACCCGTCGGGGTCGATAGGGCCTAAACTTGTGTTTTTTAAGCACCCGAACGGCATTGCTGCGGGGAATTCCAGTGTTTCTCTCCATAGCCCTGGTGGAAGTATTCGGGTTAATTTCTATTTCTCCTAAAACCGTTAGTTCTTCCAACTCTCTATCTCTGGCTAGGCTTTTATACGTCCTAGGCAGCGGTTTTGTAAAGGATCCGTATTCTTGTAGATGACGTTTTAACTTCAAAAATATTTTTGAGCTAGGTTGCCTTCTTTCCGGATATCTCTGGAAATATAGATTTAACGCCGTCTGTCGATTTTCGTTACTTTCAATATATCATTTTATCATGTCGTACTTTTCAAAGTTTTTAAACATTTTTATATCATGACGAAAACGTCACTTTTGACACTTGGGCTCGTTTATCATGGCAATTGTTTTTATTTGATCATAGCTACCTAGATACATACTCTAAAACTGCATAGGTCAGAGTTAAACAGAGCCTACTATGGTAATTATTAAAAATTGCAGATATCTGTTTAACTACTTAATAAAAATAGGTGTATGACAAATCGTTTAACAGGAAATTTTATTACAAAACTATTTTTTTTTAAATTGGGGTATTCCATTTAAAAAAATGTAACTTTGTGTTATATCTCGAGAACTAAACGCTTTAAGACAAAATCGGTGAAACAAGTAGATTTGTCCTTAAAAAATCTTCAAAAAATCTCTATCTTTACAAATAAAAAAGTTGTAGAGGGTTTTTAGAAACAGAAACGCTTTGACATATCGCAATGCGGTTTTTAGTTTTCGACTTCTCTTGAAAATCGAGCCCGTATATGTATATTAGTTTTGGGCTAACTATGCTGCAAAAGCCCAAAGCTATAGAGGTCCCTTGAATTTGGACCACCCTGTACAACTGTGTTTAAAATATTGACAGGTTAGAATTGATATTTTTTAACTTTGGCAGCCCGTAACATTAAAACGGTTAAGAATAGAGCCAAACGGTTTTTAAATTCCGCCTTGATTTTTCACAAGCTATCGTTTAATACTATTTTTAACTTAGGGTTAAACTAACCTTGAGATATTTTAACCCTGGGTTTAGATATAAAACGATATCTTGTGAAAAACCAAAAAAATGTAAAAACCTTTTTGCTCTATCCTTAATCGTTTCGATGTCACGGGCTGTTAAAGTTAAAAAATATCAATTTTTCCCTGTCAATATTTGAAAAAAAGTTGAACAATAATGATATAAATAGTATAAACTGGGAAATTTTATTTTCTAGCTATACTGAACAAGTCTTGGTACATATATTCTACAATAACATCAACAAAATAATAGAGTAAAAAATAGAGTTTTACAGAAGAAAGTAAATTCAAAATACCCTACTTGGTTTTCTGCCAATACGAGGTCTTTGATTAGGGAAAAATGCAAATATCATCAGAAATGGAAAAAACATCGCAATAATTTAGATTATGTAAACTTTTCAAATTTGAGAAAGCAGGTCAGAATCGCCATGAAAACAGACTATCAAAAATACATTGAAAACACTGAAACAGGCATGACTACCAACATAAAAAGCTTTTAGAGCTTCGTCTCTAACAAATCTAAAGCAAGAACTTTACCTACAACAGTTACGTATGAGGGAGTCATATATACCACTGATAAGAGTATATCCCAGGCGTTCTAAAAGTATTTTTTGAATGTACTTAAGCCAGGTGCAACTACTTAAAATCGTTTTGACACCATGAACCAATCGGACAATACCAGACAAATTATTTTGATTAACTCCATTACCGAAAAACAAATTGTTAACCAGATTAGTAGCATTGATATAAATAAAGGACCCGGTCCGGACAGAATACCTCCACTCCTCATAAAAAAAATTAAAAATGTTTTAATCAGGCCTTTAGATATTCTTCTTAATAGGTGTCTAAACAAGGGAGGGTATCTATTACAATGGAAACTGGTTCAGGTAACACCGATTCACAAAATAATGTTTGTAATTATCGACCCATATCCATGCTTTCGATATTTGGAAAAATATTTGAGGACATCAAAAAAATTGTTTTTTAAATTAAAAAAATTTATATTCCCGAATATCAACATGGATCCTACGAGGGTCGGTCGACTTCCACTAACCTTATTCCGTATGTTCATGACAACAAGTAGATTCTGTTTATACAAATTTTACAAAAGCCTTTGACCAGATTTCGTATGAAATTCTTTGTTATTTTTATCAGTTTGTTAGAATAAATGGTGCCTACTCTGAGCCTTGTAGAATCACCTAGGAATTGTTCAGGGGTCCCACCTTGGTCCCCTCTTCTTTTCGCTCATGGTACATGACATGGAACATTGTTTCAAATACTCGGAGTTTGCATGCTTTGCTGATGATGTTAAAGCACATAAGGTGATTAAAAGTATTTCTGATTGCTGGGAACTACAATCAGATCTAAATAGATTTTCAAAATATTGTGAGAAAAACAAATTAAAGATTAATACTAATAAATGCTTTCAAATAACTTTGTCTAGACTTAAACATAATATTGATTTTAGTTACAGTTTAAATAATGAATTTCTCCAAAAAACGTCAAAGACCTCGGTATAATTTTAGACTTAAAACTATCGCTCGAGAAACATATTGAAGCAATAGTTAATAAATCATACCAAAATTTAGGTTTTATAATGCGAGTTACTAGGAACTTTAATAATGCCAAATCTGTTTTTTTTATACAACGCACTTGTCAGGTCAAACTTAAAATACGCAGGTTTGGTATAGAATCCAATGTATTTTAAATACATAAACAGAATAGAAAACATCCAAAAAAAGGTTATTCGTTACCTTGTATTTAGATTCTATCCAAACCTTAGTCACTTTCTATATAAAGAGAGGCTTAGACGTCTCCAATTAATAAAACTAAGTTCCAGAAGATCGATTACGTATGTTTCATTCATACGCAAACTATTTTCCAATAAAATTCCATATTCCTAAATTTTAGGTTCTGTTAATATATTAGCAAACCCTAGATTTTGAAGAAACTCAAACTTACTTTATTGTGAATTTTTTAATACCAATTAGTCACATAGATATATTTCACCTAAGTCTTAATTTAACAAAAAAACTAGCTGTTGATGTTTTTCTTTAACTCCATATATTTATAGTCTTTAAAATTTCAAAATATTTTATTTATTGTAATATTAAGTTCTCCTCAGTTGCACACATATAATAATATTAATTAGTTGTATTAGCATAATAATTTAAAATTTCCTGTTTCTTCTTTCTAATTTTGTTTGAAAAGTTTATTTAATTTCGATGTAAGCCTTTTTCAAATTACTATCCAAAAATAGTGTTATAATACTTAAGTGTACTCTGTAAATTGTAATGTCTGTATATTATGTTCAGTACCGAAATACACAAATAAATAAATAAACATAGGTGTGGGACATTATACATAAAATTTACCTAAAATATTTTGTAGAATCCAAAAATGCAAAAATATCCAGGGTGTTCAATTTAAAATAAGAAAGTTGTTGCCAAGTTTTCCCGCAAATCGGAACACTGCAAATATGAAAGTATTTCATAAAGATAGTTTATATGGACTCATGTTAGAATAGAAAGTTTGAAAAGTTTTTATCGTGTAGTTTCCAAAATATTCAAATAGGTTACTCACCTTGGGACACCCGGTATATTTTGGTTGATAAAGACTTTTTGAATAAGGGTAGACGTTCGATTCGTAGGAGTCAGGCCGGACCACAAACCTTATAACCAAAAAAATAGACTGCTAATGCTTATGGGTTTTCTCCCAATAAATGACTGCCTCATGGAAGTGACAGTTTGGTGTTATTGGAACCAGAGTAAACCGACTTGAGTAAAATTTGTTGTGGTTGCAAACTCAATATTTTAGTATTTGATGAATATATAACAAGCACTGCTTGACGAAATTTAAGAAAAAATATAAAACCACGGTTTCTTGAGTATTTAAAAAAATTTATTTAGAAAACTGTTCGAATTAACTAGATTTCAAAGGGGCAGTGTAAACAGTGTCATGACGTGACAACTTATTTTCTCTTTATCCACGTTTTTGGTTGGTAGCACTACGTTTGACGGTCTTGACGTTAGTAGATTTGCCATTTTCTTTATTTTCGTTTCTTCGTTTTCGAAGATTTTGCTTTGGATAGACGTCTGTAAAGACGCGAATCCATAGTAACCGAGAAGAAGATGAAGAAGTTTTTGCTTAACGTGTTGTGTTTTTAATATACTTTTTCTGTGCACTTTTGCATCATGAAGTGCTTTGTTGTCGGCTGCAACAACAGCAATTCTGCGAGTGGAAATACGTTTTCCTATCACAGGTAAGGGTAAATAATTCCTATTTTTGCCAATTTTCTTTAATACTTCTGCGATCATTGCCTGTATTCTGAAAGGCCCATGAGGTTGTTACAGCTCACCAGTGTGGGCAATCAACATTGTTGACAGGAGAAAGAAAGAAACATAAATTCTTTAAAAGAGATTTGTCAAAAAATTGCAATACTTAAAACTATGAGCTTAAAAACTTATTTAATCTTAATAAATTTAACCTTATAGTTCTTATAATTACTGAGATAGCAATAGTGTCCCATGTTAATTAGGACACCCTGTATTAGCAGTATCCCTTATGAAAAAGGGTTTATTTTTCCTAAGGCAACCATGTTGAATCGCTCATCGGCTGATGGCAGTATTATTAAGTATCGTAATAATGAAAAAGTCTAATTATTGTTTTTCTATTTCTTTCAATAGGTTTCCACCAGATGCTGCTATTAGTAGAAAGTGGTTACTGAGCATTTGAAGAGACTCTAAGACTGTTATTAAATACCAAAGACTCTGTTTTGACCAGCTTTTAGTTGAAGCAATCATTAAAACATACAGCACTTTGAGGAGTCATAGCTCTGCAAAAAAATTAGTGAAAGTATATTTGGAGAAAAGGTCCGAAAAGTTTTAACAAAACTTGTATTGTTTAAACAACATGTTTTATATATTATCTTTAATTAAAAATAAGTAGTTTCTGTTTGTAAATAAGTTACTTTTAAGTATTTTTTGTATTGTAACTTTTTTGATGGTATTTTGTAAATAATTATTTTCTACAAATAAAATTTAAGGCTGGGTTTATACAAGCAAATAAAAATTAAAGTAACAAAAATTAAAATAAAAATAAATAATTTTGGTTTATACAGCTGAATAAAAATAACTTGGCAAAATTTTTTAACGATCCTATTTTTAATTTTTTGTAGCTGTATGTTTATGGGTTGAGGGATCTTGTTAATGAAATGTCCTTTTTTTGAAGTGCCAATGTTTCACAAAATTTATATAAAAATAAATTTTGCAAAACGTCGGCATTTCAATATATAAAAATAAATTTTGCGAAACGTTGGCATTCCAAAAAAAGGACGTTTTATTAACCAAATCCCTTGACCCATACACATACACCTTCTAGAAAATAAAAATAACTGAACCAATCAGCACACAGCTTCAATAATTGAAATAATTAAACTAAACTCAATCATACTGTTTTCTTAAATAATAGGTATCTGCCTAAACCAAACCAAAAAATGAGAGGTTATGCGCAAAAATTTTTTCAGATAATAAAAGTTGCCCATCTTCCTATTTTTATTTCTGCTGTATAAACGCCTACACTATTTCCCATAAGCTCAACTTTTATTTGAATTATTATTTTTATTTGCCTGTATAAATAAAGAGTACCGAACAGACAGGGTGAAGGGGTCATTCATAAACTGCTGTAGATACTTAAAGAAGGGGAACTTTTTTTCCTAAAGATAAAATGTACTTTACCCATTTAAAAAATTCATATTTTAAGGGAAGGGGGGGGGGCTATTATTTAAGATTATCGTTAAAAAAATTGCAAATTTATTATGCCAGAGCCTTTTTTACAATTAGCCGCGTCTAGTGTTATTTGTGCTTCTCAGTTGGTAGTCATAGGGATTTTGGTGCATTGCCAACTGCTTCTGGCACCAAACTGTCAAATACATGAAGCAGTCATTTCTTAAAGCAACATCATCAGTCTATTTTTTTGGTTATAAGGTTTGTGATCAAGACCAAGAACACGGTATATAAAAGAAAAGGATACTATGAGTGTTGAAAACGAACTCAATACCCATGAAAACATAGCAAAGGTCAGTGTGTCATGGTGCTTGGTAAAAGACCGGGGTTGATTTTCCAAGTTATAAACGTTTTATGTAAAGTCTATTGACTTGTATTTACCATATAAGAAAGTTGAATCGAGTCCGTGTAGTTTCCTTGGTATACCGTTTCCTTTAATTCGCTAATCCATTGTGTGTCCTAGGGTATCACTTTTTAATATTTTTTTATTTCTATTTTTGCCTTATTTCCTTTCAAAAAGTATAAATAGAAGGCAAAATTATGCATTGAGCATTAGCCATTCTTAACTTTATATGTGTAGTACGAAAAACTGCTTATGTATATACCTACCTAGGCACTACTACATAGTGGTAAGCCACAATGTAAAAAAGAAGATATACATTTTTTTAAAAATCTGTAAAATATTGATTTTAACCAAGGCGGAAACAGCTCACAGCATTACTCAACATTAATGTGGATTGAGAGTTCTGTAGGGTAAGTATGCAGCAAGCTGCAAGGAAAATAAACAATAGCAATTGCACGCTGCTGTTTCTGATTGAGGCTTATGGAACACTATCAACAGCAACATGACTTTGCTATAGTTTATTTTCCTTGTGTCTTACCATTTACTGATGATGATACATGATCTTACAGAACTCTGAATCTGCCATATAAATTAACATGGCATTTTGGCGATAGATGTACACATACCTTGCCATTACAACCAGATAGCATTATTTGCAATACATATGTACAAATTGTGGGTCAGCTGTTACCCCCTCGGTTTTAATGTTAAAACCAATGTTTTCATTAAAACATTTTTTACACACCTGCCTACCTATTTAAAAAAAAAAACAATTTTGTTATTTTAGAGCTTACCAATATGCACTTTAAATAAGAATAAGTCCAGTCTAGCCCTGTGATTGGTCAAATATGTGATCATGTGATTATAAATGGGTTTTATATTGGGTGTATTCCTATATAAATAACAATAAAATATGTAGGCATAACTTTATAACCATTATAAGCTGTTCCAAACAACACAATCTAGTGTAAGGGCTGCATGCATAGTTCTTTCTCAAGGCTCCCTTCTTTCTTCCTCATAAATAGTTCTTACCATTTAAAAATTTCTTGATTGGGTTGGTGGTGCTCATTGGTGGTCATTTACTTTTTATAAGAAATAAATTTTCATTGGCAATAATAAACATTTTTTTAAGAATGCTCCATAGATGTGATGTGAGTGTTTTTGTTTTTTTTTTAGGTAAATTTAGTAAAAAACAACAAAATGAATCTTGTGTCCGCAAATAAAAATGAAAGTAACACTCGTGGCATATCAGACAGTTTAGTTGTAGTCAATTACTAAAATGTCCTGTTGTGCTAAAAGTTTTGGGTAGTACAACATCAATATTTTGACTACATGTCACTAGATAATTGTGAAGGTAATTTTTTAGCACAAAATGTATAGTTGGAATAATCTTGTTTGATGTATCATTTCTTTAGGATCTTAATAATTATCTTTTTGTCCTATTATTAATAGTATTAGGTTCTCTTGAGGGTTCTATCGGGTTCTATTATAGAAGAGTTCAAAAAACTGTCACAATTGCATTGTTGACAAGTTGTGAATGGCAAACAAAGCGATTTTCCATAAGATATTTTGATTCTATTTATTTTTTTTTAATTGGTCCTTTGCTATATTAGATCTCTTGCACTTGTGTACTTAAAATACTTAAGAATTGTCTCTCCCTCCATTAGAGCCAAATTCATAGTCTTTCCTCGAGGCTTCCTTGTTCCTTGCCCATGTTTATTCCTGTGGCGAAGGAAGGAGGAAGTCCCAAGGAATGACTTTGAATTTGGCTCTAGACAAGAGTTAGAGAAATGTCAAGTTTCTTAAAATGTTAAGTTTATTAGGTACTAACATTTTTAGAAAAGGTTTATTTTACCTTGATTCACAACAGATTATTAGTATTAGTAGCTATTTAAAATACTCTTGCAGTGTCCAATCATAAGATATGCTCATCTCTCACAGACTCGTTTGCTCAGTTTAATATGATCTGTAAGTAAATTATTTTTCTTTTTAATGCAGTTTATGGCAAATGCACATTTTTAGGATAGCAGTCTCATTGGGCTGCCAACCTTGGTTTAATTACAAGCAAACTTATATGATAAACTTATTTATATAGTTACTTATTTACGAACAAAGTAACAGACCACTAGTACAACCGTTGTATGAACAACTTAGTACAACTAACCTAATCAAAGAAAAATTTGAGGAAAAATGTTTTAAAAATCTTTCAACCAATGAGCCAACCCAACCTGAGCAAAAAATGGGTCATTACCTGGCTGTTATTTTGTTTTGTTTACCTAGGCAAATATTTTTTTCTATCTTCTAGTATAAAAATTACATAAATGCTATTCCTCACAACTTTCCAATGGAGCAATTTCCTTATTATTTTACTTATTTATTTGCTTTAGTGTTTCTAAAGAATCTTCATAGCAATGTCCTAGTTAACAATATCCAGATAGGTACTTGGTGATTTAAAAAAATGTAACCCACCATAACTTTTTTTCAATTTTTTAAAGAAACAGAAAGGCAGCTGTCAATAGATGTTACATAGAGCAACATGCCAACTCTTATTTTTAGTTTTTTGGAGCAAATAAATTAAAAACTATCATTGGCAGACCCAAAGTATGTGGTAGCTGATGATTAGAAAGGTAGTTTCTTGTAGAACCTAAAAATATGACTAATTCTCAAGAGATGTCAACTTTTGTACTTCACTAAACAAAAGGACTTAAACTGTTAATCAAAGGTCTCTCTTGTATTCAAAATACAAAGCTAAAATTTCAATATTTTCTATATTTCTTAAATATAATCAATTAAACATTCTCAGCATCTAAATATAAATTTCCTTTTTGTGTTTTATCTCTGTACTTAGCTATGCTATAGCTGTCAAAATGTATGAATTTTTGTGAATCTTGTCAGTTTGTATATAAAAAAGTTTTACTAATCAATACAGTTTCCTAACTTTTAAAAATAAATTTATTTTGTTTTAAACTATAACTCATAAATGTTTTAAATTATTTTTGAATCTTTACTCAACTACGTAAATAATAAATTTTAAAAAACTATTTTGTCCAATATATTTATGTTTATGCGGCAACTTTATTTATATTTTTTATTTTATTTATTAAGTAATCTACAGAACAATGTTTCAATAAGTGATTACAATAATTAACTTAAATTAGCCACTCTATACCGGTCTAAGAAAAGTAACAAATTTATAAAAATCTTAAAATTAAAAATAAGAAGATGAACCAAATAACCATCTTTCGAAAAATAAACCTATTATTAAACTTAATGGTTTACTCTCCCTCAAGCAGTAACAATTCCCTTTCTGTGTTTTTCCGAAATATTTTTATGTTACATTTGAAAAAAAGATGGAAATTTTCCAAACAATTGGCAAAACAACACATGATATAAAGCGGAGAACTTAAACATAGATTTGTAAAGATATTTCTTCTTCTATTATTAAAATATTAACTGCAGTTTAAAGGAACTCTGGACAGTAAATAACTGTTATTAATTTCATTTTACAACAATTTATAAACAAAAAGTGCAGAAGCTACTTTTCTTTGAAATTATAGAGTTGCAAACTTAAATTCGTTTAGTGAAGACGGTAGCTGAGATTAAAAACGAATTTACTATGTAAACATACTCACCATGTTTTTTGTAGTATAAAAATATTAGAATTATTTTTTAAACTTTTTCTAGATCATTTTTATAAGTTGCATAATAAGGTTACCATATTATTGCAGCATATACATTATAAAGAATTTGCTGCTAATCTTATCAAACCGAAATGAATTTCTTATAATGTAACCAAGCATTTTTTATGCTTTATTTACAATATTGGTCTTATGCTGCTCAAAACTTAAAGTTTTTCATGTAGTATGACTCCTAGATCTTTGCATACAGTTTTTTTGGAATAGTATTCTATTATTAATGCTGTAATGATTATTAATTTTTTTGTTTTTTCCTAGAATAATAAGGGACCAAGATTTGACCCCTTTGTATGCTAGACTGCGTGCTGACAAGTTCTTTAGATTCTCCTCCTTTGAATACTACATATTGTTTTTTTTCTGATAAATAGGATGCTGACAACATCAAAGTCCAAATTTTAATAGCATTACATTATGATCCATCATGTCAAAGGCTTTACAAAAATCACATTAAATTTGTAACTGTCGAGCTGTGTTGCTTGTTGTTTTTCACATAGACATGGTTTGTTGGAAAAAGGGAAAAATTGTAACTTCAATAGCCAACAATCTTTTTTTTACTTTCTTTTTGCGGAAAAGTGAACATCTTACTACTTATTCTACTGTGTAAGTATCAATGATCCAACAATTAATTCAGTTTTTGTATCATATGAATAGGACAAACCCTAAAAAAGTTATGGAGAGGTACATTTATAAAAAAATCACCTGGTACAGTCAAATACAACACAAATTCCATGTCAGTCACATGTTTTTTGCTTTTATGAATTCTAATGCATGCAAAATTTTTTGACAGTGTGTGAATTCTCCAAAATCTCTTAAGATTTTTAGACTCATTCAGCAAGGCTTAAAGTAGGGTCAATAGGTACAGTTTATTTTTTTTCTCTTTTCATCATATAGACATCATACTTTTAAACATTATGTAATTTTTTTAGTAATTAATTCATGCATTTGAAATTTATTTATGGTTTATAAATATATTAATTCTTATAAAAAAGGGTACTACTACTTTTACTTTACTACTTTTAAATAAAATATTTGGACATAATATCACATTAAGTAATTTTGAAAAATTACAAAAAAATATTAAAGTTTTAATGCCACAATGAGAGCTTTAATGAATTTTTCTAAGAAGGTACCTTCTTAGAAAATTCATTGCATTCAAAGTATTTTGTATGTAAACCATTTTATTTTGAGTTTGGCTGCAAATGAAAATTATAAGTGTTTAGGAACATTTAATTTTTTTTTTTACATTTACCCACTTGACCCTACTAATTAATTAAATTGGAAGAATATTTTGAATGTAAATTTACATAGGTAATAATATTTAAGTAATTTTATATACCAATCCATGTATACCGAGGTGGATAAAAAAAATCAGCATTGTATTTATTTTATTTATTTATTTATTTACAAAAATCAGGTTAGTGAAATCCTCCTGTCTTATGGTTTACATAATATATATAAAATATATTTTTAGGTTTTGACATTTCTTCATTTTGCTGCCATGGGGAGTTAGTTGTTGGTAATGCATATTTTATAGGCCTTAGTCAAGGTTCTGTTTCAAAGAGCATAGAGAGTGTAACCAATGCACTGAACAAAACATCAGTCATAAATCAATTTATTACCTTTCCATCTACCCTTGAGGAGTTGATGAGCTTGTCAGCAGAGTATGTATAACTTATTGGCTGTGAGCTAAGACTTCATCTGGAATCAGTTGGAGCCCAATGAGCATTTTCAGAAACTTCTGGTGACAGATGTTTATATAATTATTATAAAGAGGGTTCCATTGATACCCTAGGGTATTTAGAAGTTTCCTACAAGAATTGAGTTTGTATGTTTGTTTTATTGAAGGCTCTAAATTGATGGTACCCTAAAGTAACATAAAACTGGAGTTAACAATATTTCCACGAACATCCTTATAAAAATTGAAGTCATTGGTAACAAATGTTATATAAATTGGTGTTAACAATGTTTTCACCAACATATTTATAAAAATATAAGTCATCAGTGACAAAAGTTATATAAATTGGTGTTTGAAATCTTTCTGTCAACCCACCTATAAAACCGTAAGTAACTATCAATTAAAGATATATAATAGATTGGTTTTTAAAATGTTGCTATCAACCCACTTATAAAACTTAATTAACCAACAACAAATTTATATAAGATAAGATTGAAAATATTTCGAGAGACACTTATAAAAACTTGGGAACTCACACACAATAGTTATATAAATTGGTGTCTGTAATATTCTGATGAACTCATTCATAAACCTTTTTTGCCCATAAGGTGTTTTCTATAATGTTGTTATTAATTTCTTGGTAATTATGCAGTATACGGTTTTCTGCCATTTTTGATTTTTTTTGAAAAATTCTTTATGGGGGCACCTTCTAGGGTCCCTAGGACCCCAAATCCGTCTGCGCCGTTTGGTTTTTTTTTTAATTTTTTTTAAATTTTTTTTCACTAAAACAAACCAAACCAACACAGTCCAACCCAACCTAATCCAAACCAACCCAAAACAACTAAAAAAACACTTTACAACCCCCCCTGGGCACCCTTTTTTCTCGTTAAAAAAAAAAAAAATCGGGCGCAGGCGGATTTGGGGTCCTAGGGACCCTAGAAGGTGCCCCCATAAAGAATTTTTCAAAAAAAATCAAAAATGGCAGAAAACCGTATACTGCATAATTACCAATTTCTTTATATAGTGATTATAATACAACTGTTTTTAGAACAAAAAAAACAATTTTAATTTATTTTGGCAATTATAATAACAAAACAAACAAGATTTTTTAAGCAAAGTTTTTAAGGTTGATTTTGTGACGTCAAAAGGCGCGTTTTTGCGAAATGAAAAGGAGCGTTTTTGCGACATCAAAAGGCGTGTTTTTGCGAGATACCATACCATTATTATCTTGTTTTAATTACATCAATCTGAGAGATAACAGATCCAAATCTTCTTGAAGATAGTTGCCGATGACAGATATCGGAATCGAATGCATTTTGCACCCGATTCCCACCAGCGTTTCCCATGCGCAGTCACCCTGCATGAAAAAACTCATCACGTGATCCGACATGAACTTGTATAGGCAAATCTCGCTTAGACCACGTGATACGTGTTTTTATTCGGGGGACTCACGAATGAGAAACGCATAGATGGGAACCGTGTTTTAGAAAAAGAGAACAATATAGTAACCGTGTTAAGGTCGCAAAAACGCACCGTGAAACGTCGAGCGCATACGCTGATACTGCTGGACCGGTATTCTCGTAACTAAATACGCTCGGCGTTTCGTACTCGCTAACCGTATGATAACGTAATATTCGCATACCACGTGACCAAAGTAACAAAAATGGTATTTACGTATATTGAACGCAAGGCGTCGACGAAATGCGCTCAGCGCGTGGCGACCGTTTGAGAAACACCTACCATTTGCTTGCTGTTTTGCTCTCCGCGCGTACGATTTTCCTACCCTACAATACTTTGTAGAGTGCTGCAGAAAATATAGTAGTTTTTTAATTTGCGTTTTTATTAATAATAAGAAAAATAAAAATCTCTTATTAGTAGCTTGGGGACGGGTATTTAGAGACTCAACATCTCACAAAAGTGGCTTCTTAAAGTAATTTTTAAGACCGGCTTTAGCCATCAACCTTACAATTTGATGCTCGATGTAAGACAACTTTTTTCCAAAAAATAGCAACAAAAATTTCTTAATAAAATCAACATCGAAATAATTGAGCATCCGTATAATACTAGAAATAGAAGCAATCAAAATTCTGTAAAACCAAGGGTAAAAAAAGCCATTGGTCAGCGGTGCTTTTTGTATCTTTCATCAGCTGTGTACCAAAAAATATCTGGTTTCATTAGGCTCATGCCCACATTGTTTTCTTTTGAAAATAAACTAAAAACTTTCATGAAATATGAAATTAGCATACATGAAATAAATAGCTTAATTGATATAGAAAATAAGTAGTAAACCATATAGGTAACTATCTTTATATCTGTGTTTTGGTCTGTATTTTCTTTACTTTTCTGAAAAATCACATTTTTCACACTAATTACCATTTTTATGATTTTTATCTTTTTTCATTTTATTTATTCATAAATGTACTAAAAATTATTATTTTCTTTTTTTAATTCAACACTTCCATGAAAACCTACATTTTTCCACGCGCGAGGATTCTCTTGTGGATTGATGAATTCTGTGTTTGTTGTTGAATTGGTTAGGTTATTTTTTGGGTAACAAATACCTTAGAGTTTTATTTTCTGTTTCTTAGAATGAAACCATTCTAACAATAAATGCTATATAATAAAGTATCAATATCAATATTCGACCGTGCCGGAAACACCACTTTCCCTGACTGAGTGCCGGAATAAGTTTAAAATTTCCCCCTACTGAGTCCGGAATTTTGTGTGCGGTTAAGTCTCGGGTTAAACTTTTTCCCGCACACTGGGCGGGAACGTGCTACTAGTTTATATCACAGGGTCAAAGGGCGGGTTTAACTGAGCTAAACCAAACCATCAAGTAATTTTTTAAAGGATCAACACTTGTACAAGTCACCATTTGATTTACCCTTTCTGAACTACGGATCGAAATCGATCACATAATGGCCTCTTTCTTACAGATAGAAAAAGAAAAGGAGCGACAAGGCTAACAAGAAATGAAAATGCAAAATTCGGTGATGCCAAGATGTGCTAAGCGAATTTGATTCTGTCTGCTCGCAGGGCAGCGCGTTCGGCAGAGAGAATACGAAAAGGCGTCGGTCAGCGTGCCGCTGAGCGCGCTGTTCGCTGTTCGTTTCGCTTAGCGACTTCAAAACGTTACGTATTACGAGAATACCGGTGGTCGACGGCAAATGTGAACACCCTGGAAAATACTCGCCTGTACACCCTTCGACCCCGCAATCTAACTATATTCTTGAGATAGTTACCTCTGACAGTTATGCGGGCTTGAAGTGTGTGCAGGCGGGTATTTTTCCTGGTATGTGTAGTATGCTGGATCTCTCGAGGAATGCATTTAGGAAAAGCGAACAATGGTAACTATGTTAAGCTCGCAGAAACGGACCATCAGTGTTCCACACTGCGCCATCTGCAGCCCTTTGTTCCAAGTAGCATCATTTTTTAAAAGGGTCATAAAATAGTGTTGAGGAGGTAAACAGTGGTATAATTGTATTGTTTTTTTTTTTTAGAATTGTCGGACATTTCGGCCATTTTGAATCATAGACAAACTACTTGTAGTTTGTAGACCTTTTTCTCTTATGGAAAAGCCTAGGTATAATTATTTCGGGGTCTGGTAATTTTTTTTTTTTAATAGATGGCGATAGCAGTACAAAAATTCTAAATTTGTCATATCTCTCCCTTAGCTGACGCCAGCGCGTATAGGCGGATTTATTGATTTTTAGCCAACAACGACAATGGCGTTTGTTGAGGTTATTTTTGGTTTTTTGAAAAGAAAGGAATTATTACAAGCTACAGGCTTTTATAGTGTACGATGAGTAAAATAAAGTGTAGTATGAGGTGTAGTACAATCGTATATCAAATTTAAGCTATGTTTTATAAAATATTAGAGACGACACCATGATGGGGCAACCCAAAAAGAAAGGCAGGTAAGTTTTTTCTTTAATTTTAGTAGATACCAAAACTGTTCACAAAAATATTAAAGCCCTGGTCAAAAAGTATTGAGAAGTTTTATTTTACTCTATAAAGAGGGACTAATCTTCTGTGTCTTTAGTGCTCCTGCCTATACATTAAAGCATTGTATGTATGACAAGCTGATCATAAAGTGAGCCTATTTTATCTCAAAAAATTAAAAAAAAGGAAGTGTCTAAAGAGCCGGCAATTCGGCTGAATAGACGTGAGGCTAAAGAGCCGGCAATAATTATTTATTATGTGTTTTTCATATTTTAGTTTTTTTTTTAAATTTTTTAAACTAAATTAACCCAACCTAACCTAAACAGACTCAAACCAACTTATTAAAAGCCAAAACAACTCAAAAAAACACACTTTAAAGTAAATTAACCCAACCTAACCTAAACAGACTCAAACCAACTTATTCAAAGCCAAAACAACCCAAAAAAAACACACTACAACCCCTACATCTTTTTTTGGCTTGTTTAATTAGGTAAGGGTTGGGTTAATTTAGTTTAAAGTGTTTTTTGTGTTGTTTTGTCTTTTAATAAGTTGGTTTGAGTCTGTTTAGGTTAGATTGGGTTAATTTAATTTAAAAAAATTAAAAAAAAGAAAGTATGAAAAACACATAATAAATAATTATTGCTGGCTCTTTAGCCTCACAGCTATTCAGCTGAATTGCAGGCTCTTTAGACACTCCCTAAAAAAAAAACGTGACTATCCCAGTACTTAGAAGTGTTTACAGTACCTACCTTAAACTGAGGCTTAAACAGAAGTCAGGCTTAGTTTTCTTAGTACCCCACAAAGTCTATCCATGGCATAATTAAATAACTATAATGTATTGCATATTTATATGTTTATTTTGCTTTTTAAATTTTAAAGTTTTTCTCACAATGGGTTTTAGCCTCTCTTTCTTTTTCCAATATGGAAGACTGGTCCATTAATTTGGCCTAGTCTCCCTTAATAAAACTTTGGTAGGGACTCCTGATGATGGCAGCCTGAGCTTCCAAAACATGTCGGGTTTAAAATAAATTCAGTGGAGAAAGCACGGTGACCACCAGTCATAAAATCATAAAATTTTGAAAATTTGGTCACAAATTTATAAAAAAAAATTACACTCCAACTGGTGGTTACCCTGAGAATGATCAATTTGTTTGATTTCGTTACATTTTTACAAATTTAATGTATTTATAAATGTTATAATTTTAACTAATTAGCTAATGATTGTTTTATTTCTTTTTACAGTTAAAAGAAGGCGCTCTTTAATTCCTAATGAAGTCAATGTGCCCAGACAAGCTAATCTTACACCAAAAGCATGACATTTCTATAGGAAAGTTATTGATAGTAGTAAGCGATTGCATAAAATGACCAGTTATGTGCAATCATTCTAGAGAAAATTAGCACTCACAAAAAAGGCTTATTATATGCCAGATTAGAGTACAGCAGCAGAAACCTAAAGCCAGAAGAGTTACTTTAGAAGAAAAGATTCTCTCCCTCAGTATTTTTAAATCAATTGGTAAGACGTACAGGGGTCATTCCATATCAAATCAACCAAAAAATCACAAAAATTTTATGCGACCAATTCAATTTTGATGATTTTTGGTATATATTTTCTTCTTACCATAAAAGTTGAAAATGCAAATTTTTAGATTTTTTTGATTCATAGTTTTTTTTTTTTTAATTTTTCAAAATAAAAAAGTCAGCATTTTGACCTTAACAAGAATGTACAAAACTAGCAATATCTCGAGAACCACTTACACTAGGAAAGTAATAAATGGCTCATTTTAAAGTCATTTTGAAGCTCTTTTTTATGAAATATCACAACATAATTTTAACAAAAAAAAAAATTGAAAATAAAAAATTGAAAAATTCAAAAAAGCCATTTTTAATTTTTTTGAAAAAAATATATAATTTTGGTCAAAGTGTTACTTAATTATCCACAAAATTTTATGATGGAGAAATGATGGGTTCAATGTCAAAAAAAATATCAAAAATATTAAGTACATTAAAAATCATGCATTTAAAAAAATAAACATATTTTAGGAGCACCAATAGTGCACTGGATATTAAAATAAATAAATTTGTTGGATGGATACAGGTTTTAAAAAATACCCAGAGGCTTTATCTACAAATTATTTTATTTTAAACTCGCAAAAGAAATAAACAAACTTTTCTACTTCGTTGATAAAAATTAGACAGAAAACACTAAGACTAACTATATACCTTAAATTTATTTTTTAACTTTCTTTTAAGAATTTCTGATGAATCTGACATTTCTTTTTTGCTGACATTGTAAGTTCTGCCAGTAGCAGTGTTGGATTCAACTTTTTTTATAGGACTTTCTGGTTTAATAATTAAAATATCTTGAGGTGTTGAGTAAAAAAATGATGAGGCAGGTCCTCGTGGATGAAGAAAGCTTACTTTCAGTTCTCCACTCTCATTATTTTTCCCCAAGACACAAGCCAGCCACCAAGCACTGTCATATTCTACAGTGGCAAACCCTGACTCGATATTTTGCAAAATAATGCTTCCACCTTTAAAAAGATTATGTGTTTCGACCTCTAAGCATGTAGAAAACTGTTTTGCCAAAAACGTGCTTTCTGTAAGAGGAATTACAGCATGAATTTTTTGTGTCCCCGGTATTGTTAAGACAGTATACAGCTCTGCTTCAACACCAAAATCTTTTTTATGCAGGCATATATTCAGAAAATTCTTTTTGTTTTTGTACTGCGCAGCACATCCATCCGAAAAATAAAAAATTTTGTTAAGTCCTGGTATTTTGATTTTTAAATCAGGCATTAATTTTTTTAAAAATAAATGAAATGCAATTGTATTATGTGTCAAGCTTTCCGAAATAAACACATAATTCAGGTTGTGCAGTTTACCATCACTTAGAAAATAAATGGCAAAAGGGTGGAGGGTTGCCTGGGTGTTATTCCAATGATAAGACTGGACTTCATCTTGCATAACAAAGGAATAATTTTCCGCAAAGTCGCAAGTGATCAAAGACTCTCCAGGTTTAAGGTTAATTTTTATTTCATTGTATCTATCTTTTTGCAATAAAAGAATGTGATTTAAGTTTTACAAGATCATCAGTAAATTCCTGGACAAAATCGTCACTTTTCTTAACAACGGTTTCCATAGTACACCTCAAATTTTTCTATTAACGTATTTTTAAACTGTTCTACTCCAGGACATTGCTTGCATCTATTGCTTAAAAAACAGTCCACTGAAGGTGGATTACACATTAGTTTATAAAGGCAATCATGATAAGATATTGCAAGAGGCCTGTTATTTTCATCATATAGCTTATTTAATTTGGAGCCATTGAGCATTAGTTTTATATTTTGATGTATAGTACATACACATACAGTATGAGTCCCACTTTTTCCTGCCAGTATACAGTTTTTGGGTCGCAGTTCACAAAATTTTGAAACATAAATTTCTTTTAAATTAGCTAAGACTAATTTTTTTTGTACATATTCTTTTTCAGCTCCATATTTTCTGATAACAACATAATCTTTTTTACCTGGCATGGTCCTGCTAATGTCATCCCTTTGGTAAAAATCTACCACTATTTGGGCCACTCTATCACTAAGGGTCTTTCCCGGTTTGGGGTTAGGAGAACATAATATCCCATTGTCCTTAACTAACTGTTTTACAGCTCTGGCCAAATATTGAGAAACTCCAAATTCTTCTTCAATCTTCTTTCTACTCCAACTTTGAGGTAAACATGATAAAACTAGTATTTTCTCACTCCTCTTTTCGGTTTTTAAAAATTTGTCCTTTAACTGCTTAATCATTTCACTTTCGTCACTCTGGCATTCCTTTACTAGCGTTGAATCTGATTCCTTTGTAAATGCTTTCGCAATTGTATGCTGTACAATATCAATTTTTTCTTTGTATACATTTTTTCTTTTAATCGGCGACACACCAAGAAGCTCCAATGACTTGTTTAAAAGAGTAAATGATTCAGCAGGATCTTGAAAATCTGGATCATTTTCTGGAACTGGACTGGGTCTAAAAAAATTTAAAAAGTCAGTTTTTTATAAAAACTTAAAAAGGGGGTAACAGCTAACCCAAAATGTGTACATAATGCCAAGAAATTTGTACATAATGTCTGTATTCTCAAAATGCCATGCAAAATAATGCCATGAGATTTTTCCACTCCGTACTTGACGCAATTGGTTTAGTTTATTAATTTTATATTAAAAAATACTATTTGTTACTTACCCTGCCTCATCTTCTTCAGATGCCTTAAACTCCTTTGAAAGCTTTAGTCTACAACTATCACAGATTTTCATTCCCATTTTGACATTTTTGTAACTGCACATCCACTTGGTCACATTTCTTAATTTCCCAAAATGCTTGATTTTTAACTCTAGTGGATCACAGCACTTTACTTTATATTTAGTCCATCCACTTGCCTCACCCATAGTTGAAACTTTTAAAATTACACAGAGATGACTTCTGATAAACCTTCAGTCGAACTATTATGTATTGATTATTTGGAGCTGTATCAGGAAGATACTTGCCAAAAATTTAAAATCAATTTATGCAGGAATTTTCATGTCAGCAAATCCTCACAATGTACCTAAACAGACCAATAAAATGAAGGAGGTGTATCCTTAATGTTAAACAGGAATAAACAGGCAGTATTTCACAAAAGTATTGGCAGGTTTATACAGGCATATTTTCCTAAGAATTGGAACATCCAATAGTACGTCTCCGGTGGAAAAGAGGTTTTGTAAGTAAATATTACAATGGGGGGCAATGTTAATCTGATTACTGATACAGAATGAAACGTAGGATATAATTTTTTATTAAATAAAATATTGTTAAATATTTTTATAATATCTCTTTAAACCCCATTATATTCTTCGAATTACCAAAATGCATTGTCTATTTATAGGCGATTTTTCATGCATGTGACATTTTTAATAAATTTTTTCACATTGAACCCATGATTTGTCTATCTCAAAATTTTGTGAATAGTTTAATAACACTTTAAAGAAAATAATATAATTTTTTGAAAAAAATTAAAAATGGCCTTTTTGAAATTAAAAAAAAAAAAATCAAAAATTTTTTTTTTTATTTTTTTTTCTCAATATATGTTATGCAATATTCTCATATGAAAGGTCTTTATAAGAGCTTTAAAATGAACCTTCACCTACTTTTCTATTATAAGTGGTTCTTTGGATATTCCTAATTTTGTGCGCACATGTTAAGGACAAATAAGTGACTTTTTCGATTTTCAAAAATTAATTCAAAATAAACAACTGGTCAAAAAAGTCTGAAATTTTGGATTTTCCAGTTTTTTGGTAGGAAAAACATGTATACTAAAAATCATCAACATCGGAGATGGTGTGGTAAAATACCCTGGTTGACTTGATATGGACTGACCCACAGGCTAATGTCTAAGATTTTCACTTTGCCAAGTAGAAAAGTAAAAAACTGTTTGTGAAGTTTGCAGGAGTAAACTTAATTATAAGTCATGATAATGATGTTGTCAATGAACTTATTGATGCCTTGCAGTATAAAAACAGTAAGTTGACCAAACCAGGAACATACTTTAATTTTTTATTTGGCAAGACAAACTTTATTATATTTCTTAATCCCTAAACTAAACACAATAATAAAGTTAATTATTAGGGGTTTGTTCTGGTGGTGTAAGCAAGTTAATAAGATTTGTAAGATTTTCTAATAGTCTAAAAAGAGGAGATTATTGCGATAAATAAAAAAAAATCAGCATTTCATGAAGCCAAACAAAAATGATTTGGAAAAAATTATGTTTCCTTTCTTGAGGCTTTATATTGAATTTTGTGTACTAAATTATGACTAAAGGCAATTATCCTCACAATTATCTGTGGAATAATTTTAACAATAACTATTTCTAGGTCATTTATCTTCTTTTTAAATAATTTTTACCTCGATTTTTACTTTAGGTAATATTTTATGTTTTTACTTATTTTACCAGATGATTCATTATATTTTTCACCTCCTTTTTACTCCCTTAGAATTGGAGGGATAACAAATGTTTAACTTTGTAAAAAAAATAAAGAAATTCTTGTATTTAACACTCCAATAATGAGTTAAGGCAGTGAAAAATATAATGAACCCTTTTTTTGTTTGTAAACCTGTATTTGGGAAATGTACTTCAATTTTTTTTTAAATTACACATACTTATTTATCATCTGTCTTTATCTTTTTACCCAACCTTTTATAAGTTAAATTCTCAATGAAACTACAATAAAGGGTTTTGTAAAAGGACTTCACCTATGAAATTAAAAGGCAAAATGTTTTTTTCATAACATTTCATTTGGGTGAAAAGTACACATTCGTCTGTTAAGTTCAGTGCACCCAAAGACAAAAAAAGTTTAAAAAATTCACAAAAACATCAACTTTTGATTTATCTTTTAAACTTTTTTTTGTTTTTTGGGCATATTTGCTATGTCTTCATGGGTATTGAGTTCGTTTTCAAAACTCATTCTATCTTTTTCTTTTATATAGCGTGTTCTTGGTCTTGATAAAGAACACGCTATATAAAAGAAAAAGATACAATGAGTTTTGAAAACGAACTCAATACCCATGAAAACATAGCAATTGTGGTCCTTTTTGCTATGCCAAGAAAAATCAATATTACATTACATTTGTAAAGTAATATTGATTTTTTATTTAAAAATCAATATTCTTTTGTAGTATTAATTTCTGTGGTTATCATGTGTGGTGCTCCATCTATTTGTGTTTCACTGAACTATTTCTATGTCGGGCGCCAAGGTCATAATTAGTTCCGTAGCACAGTACAGCAGATAACATTCTGGTCTGCCAGACAGACCGAACCCAATTTTTTTTTCTATGTTTTGAATTACAAAAATAGGTTTTTGGCCTAAATAAAAACGTTATTTATGGGGTTTCAACATATGCTTCAATCGAAATATTGCTTGTTAGGGTTAAGAACAACATACAAAATTCAATATCTGTCCCAGAAAGAAAAAAACGTGTATGAAAAAAAAACTGATATTTAAATGAATATTTTTTTTCCCATTTTCTCAAGTATTTTTGGAGCCCATGAAATTTACGTGAGTGTATTCGAAAACTTGAAAAACAGCTTTTATTTGACTATAGTATATAAATATTCATATTCCTGCTTCAGCTTATCTCACTTTCATTTTTATTTATTTTAGAAGATTGCTAAACACTATTTTATAAATTTTTTTATTGTAAAAAGAAAAAGAATAATACATAACAAGCAAAGGGAAGAAAGATGGAAAATTTGTATTTCTAAATCCATAAAAACCTTTAATTTGTTATGTAGTGTTGTTAGAACAGTTGTAAAACCTTTTTATAATAATCTCTATACTTGAGAGCTCATAAGGAAGTTTTATAAAATCTATATGTTGTTTTTCTATCCATCCACTATGTACCATTAATTTTTATAAGCTGGTGTTGAACAGTTGTTTTTCAAGTTTTTTTTACTCATTTAAGAGATATATTAGAATTATAAAATTATCACCAACACTAAATAATATAACTTTTGGTTATTTTATGAAAGTTTTATATTATTTGCTGTAACTTTTATATAGACAAAAATGCTCATTGGGAGCCAAAGTCTAAAGCCTAAATTACCATATCTTATCTGCAGGAGTATTAACTTTATGAATGATATGGTTTCCAACTATCTATCATCTTGAACAACCGAGTAGATACAACTTCCTCATTTATTGCAATTTAAAATCACTTATTTTGATAATTTTTTTAATTTTCAACTTATTTTTTTATTTCCAAATTATATTTTTATCCTTATCCCTTCCCTCATTTTAGGAATAATAAAAACCTTTTTATTTTTTAACAATTTTTAAATAATCTTAAATATTTTGTTGTGGTCATGTGACATGTTGTGACCACATGGCATATCTTCATGTGTTTCTTAGTCGACTGATTGCCAAAATAAAAATGTCAGGATTTTGACACTATGGTCGCGATTCTTCTGCAACAACAGAAAATCTTACTCGTCACAATTCTGGAAAAACAAAAAACACAGTGTCCTTAATATTTATCCTAACGTTGTTGGAGAAACTGCGTAATTTTTTAATAACTTTTGTGTATTTAATGTTTTGATTCTGCAGCACTAATTTTATGGCGGAGCTAAGTTGCTATAATATAATTTTGTGTGTTAAAAGTTTTAAAGGTTTGTTTGCACACAAAAATAAGCTTAATAAGATAAATTTTTAAATAAAAAAGAGGTTTTTCACAAAAACTGGCCACAAAAATTACAATTGACATATTTTTATTTACTGGAACAGTATTAAGAAACTAAATTTTAAGGAATATTAGCAAATAAGTTATGACAAAAATGTAAATTTGTGCTTAAAAATCGTTAGATTTTTTAAAAGGGCGAGATTTTCTGACGGTTTTTGAAGAATCGCGTCCTAGCTACTTAATTTAAAGGATCTAAGATCCACTGTTTTTGATGTTTTTAGTAGATTTTTTGGATATGCAGTGGATTTTTTGGATATGAATTGATAAATTAAGGACAATAGAAAAGTATAAGAAATTTATGAAATTAAAAACAAAGGGTTCTTATTAAATTAACCATTGTTTATCAAAATATGCCAAAATTCCCAAAGCATGGATGGAAGAAGTACAAACATGCAATATCTTGAACTAAAAATAAAAAAGCGTTAGGATAAGACGAAGTATATATATATATATATAGAAGTTTTGAAGCTTACAAAAATGAGACCTCCCTGAATCTTATCACTAGGTAAGTTTTTAGAACTATTGTTTTTCTTCTAGTTTCATGATGAATACTTTTATATATAATATTTTTTTGACAATTGCTGAAACATTGAAGAAATGTATTCTATGGCTGAATAAGATAATCCAGGGAGATTCCCTCGCTCAAACAAAATCAACAAAAAGAGATGACAATTTTGTTGGGTTTTTTGTACTTTTTGTCACTTTATTGTAACAATAGAAATGTTTGTACCAAATTGTAGGCAAGCAGCAAGTGCATGGTCATTTCATATGAAATCCACATGTAATTTTTGTGTTTTTACAAATCGGGACACCAGCTGATCAAAACTACTAACCTCAATATATTTCTTTGATTGAAAAAATAATTTTTAAGCGGTTTTAATTGAAAAAGCATGTTTTATTATTTTAAATAGCCATCTTAATAAAATGTTACACTTTTTAGAGATGAGTGTGCAGTGCAGTGGCGTCTCAAAAAAATACATTAAAAAAACTGCTTAAAAAAATGGCGGTGACAAAATTTAAAAAACTGATTTTTGGATCTGTAAACAATTATGGATTTTGCGACTGTATCATATGATTGCAATAAAATTTTGGATGATCTAAATACGTTCTGTAGTTAGCAACTTCTAACTTCCAATTAAATCATTTTTTAGGTGGCAGATACCAATTTTGTAATACGTCATATCAATGCCAAATTCCCGGGATCCACCAACGATCAATTTATCTTCGCGCACAGTTGCCTGCCGCCCTTTTTTAAAGATTTGCGTTGCCAGGGAATTAAACAATTTTTTTATTGGGTAAGTATTAACTGAAGGTTTGTAGAAAATAAAATTTTGAAGGGAGATCTTATTGGGACTTTTAATGTGCTCTTAATATGATTAAGTAATGGGTGTGGCTTACATAATGTGCGAAAAAAACTTCTTTATCCAGTTTTAATTCTAGATTTGTTGCAAAAAAAATCATGTCTTATACGCTGAAGGTGATTAGAAAAAAATTAAACTAAGCCAACAATAAGTGCCATTTTTAAAACGTTTTAAGAACTACTTTCAATTACAGGCAGTTTTTTGTAAAATACTTAAGTAAAAGTGGGTTAGGTCAGCTGCAAAGGGGGGGGGGAGGGATGGATCTCCCTGTGACCGCTACTGGGTATATATAGCCGACTAACGAAAAATCCCACATGTCTTCTTATCAAGCTGAAAAATTCTTTAATTCTTTTTGTTAAGGTGATGCTACACTTGAAAAAATCAATTGTAAGTCTAAATTTACATATTAAAAAATATTTTATGAAGCACTCAAAATTCTTGTGTTTGAATAAAATCAGTTGCGATTAGCTAATTTGAAAATTAATTAGTATACTGTAGACTTTAATATTCTAAAAAAACAAAAAATACCTTCTTAATAACTCTTTTTAAAGATTTTTATTTATTTTTTAGCCGATTCTGGATACATGCTAAGGCCATGGTTCCATACTGAAATCCCCCAAGAAACACCGCTGCGGGCATTGTTTAATGCATATCTTAAAAGAGCAAGAAATTGCAGTGAGCAGACTAATGGTCTACTTAAAGCAATATTTAGGTGCCTCAACAAAAATCGAACGTTGCATTACGGCCCCGAAAAATGTTCGAAGCTAATTAATGCTGTGGCGGTTGTATATAACTTGCGGCGTAAATACAAAATCCCGGACCCCACAATTCTTCCTGAAGAGGAAGCCGACGAGGAGAGGCAAGAGGATGAGGTTCCATTAGCCCAAGAGGCAAAAATTTTGAGGGACAAAATTGCCCAGTCACTTTGGGTAAGACATTTATCAAATTAATGTTTAGTACTATCCATTATATGTAGACACCCGATTTAGATCATTTATTTTTAACTTTGAAACTAAAAACTAATATAAGATGGCTTTAAAATTTTGGGGACCCAAAAATATTTTGCCTAGGTGTCAATGATGTCTGCCAATTTTTTAAAGTGGTTAATCAACTTTTATTTTTATGTTTTGTTTTATGTAGATTCTTTGAAATATTCTGCAAATAACACAAAAAGAACAATACTTCATCCCTTAGCTCTCAAAATATTACATCTCAAAGGCCAAACATTCAAAATAAAGGAACTTGGGTTTTTTTTCTTTTAGATTACGTCACTATTAGGCATGTACCTACCAATTAAGAGTTTTTTTTTATTAAAAAACTCACACTATGAACAAAAATTCTTTTCTTAATGTTTTAAGAACCCCACTATATACTTTTTGTTTTTATTTGTATCCAACTAAAATTTAAGGGAGTATTAAAAAAAAATTTAAATTGCGGATGCAAAATGCCGATTTTTCTTATTGTTATATGTGTTGTTGTTGTTGGAGTCAAATAAGCATCAGAATTGGCTCAACTTTGAATGGAAGGCACATTTTGTAAAAGCTAAAACATGGCTCGGAGCACTTTTTTGTTTTTTTGCCGAATAATAAATTCTCGTTTTCTTTTTATTAAAATATTAATTGCGGAATATATATTTTAAAAATAATTAGCTTTTCATAATTTAAGGTTGCTTTTAACAAAACTTAATTTGACATTTTGTGACCAAATTCTGCAACAAAAAATTGGTTGTTTCAAAACACAAAACATAAAAAAAATTGCTACAGACCTGTTGCAATTGCGGTTTTGATAGTTGGCACGCAATTGTTTTTGCGATCGTTTTTGTTACTAAAATTTCGAGAATGATGTTTTTGAGATATTAATTTTTGACAAAAATTGGAGAAACGGCCGTCATTTTGTGGTTTTTTGTTGAAAAAATGCAAAATATGTTTTTATAAAAACTATACTCGGGTTCATAAACATCAAGAAAATTAATTTTGTTTCATGATTTTTTTAATAAAAAGTCTAAATTGTTACATTAACATGCCTCATAGTCTGTGTTTCAGACTTCCATTGTCTATATTTTATTTATACACGACGTTTCGATCAGTACAATCTCTGATCGTTTTCAGGTGCAAACTACAATCTATTCCTAAGGCTACATACTTATATACTATGGGAAATCACTCAACCGTGAAGTTTAAGAAGCACCACCCAAGGAGGGGCTTCCAAGTATTTGGAATTTCAAAACTTGGTTTACTGAAAACACACTGATTCTGCCCAAGGAAGAAGATATATATTTACATGGGACCCAACCTTTGGCTAAGATATGTTGATGATACTTTTATTGTCTGGACCGGGAATGACCAATAACTTTCAGAATTTCTTCACTACCTAAATAACATAAGACGCACCATTAAATTCACAATGGAGTTAGAGCAAAATTGTCAAATCCCTTTTCTTGATGTACTTGTCAAACGAGTAGAAAGCGACATCAGAACAACAGTCTATCGTAAACCCACTTACAAAGGACAATATTTAAATCAAGGTTCAAATCATTCTGCTACAACCAAACGAGGCATAATAAGAATTTTGTATAATAGAGCCGTTCAAATTTGTAACAATTCTCAAGACTTGGAAATCGAAATAAGAAACATTAAGTAGGATTTGCAGCAGAATGGTTACAGCCTAAAACTATTTCTAAATTTCAGCAAACAGGACAGAGAATTCGAAGAGTAGCGAACAACTTTAATATTCAAACAGCTTTTAAATCTAATAATACAATTCGAAGCCTTCTTAGTAAAACAAAAACGGAGAACAAATTAAATAAGGAATGCATTTTCCAAGTTCCTTGTGAGTGTGGTGAATCGTACATAGGCGAAACAAAAAGACCACTATCTGTTAGGGTTAAAGAACATCAGACGAATCCCAAAGAGGTGAATGATGATGGGCAAAACATCATCGAATTAAGTAGACAGAAGCAAAGGTTTTGCACAAGGAGTCACACTGGAAGAAACGAAAATTCCTTGAAGCTGCCTTTATTGGGCAGAATCAGGGAATTTTTAGTAAACCAAGTGTTGAAATTCCAAATATTTGAAAGCCCCGCCTTGGGCGGAGCCAACTTCTTAAACTTTTGATTGTGAGTGATTTCCCATAGTATATAAGTATGTAGCCTTAGGAATAGATTGTAGTGTGCACCTGAAGACGATCAGCTGATCGAAACGTCGTGTATCAATAAAATATAGACAATGGAAGTCGGAAACACAGAGTTAATTTCAAATACATCATTGTCTCAAACTTTCAAACATACCTCATAGTGATTTAATCTAATAGAAAAATAGGAATCCTATATTTTGATTGTATAACTTCATTCTAAATTTAGTCAGACCCGTTTTTTGACACTGGCAGTGACAGTTCCATTTAGTTACTGTGTAAAGATGTCAGCCGCCATGTTGAAATTGGTCCGGAAAATTTGAAATGAACAGTATATTAACATACTAAAAAATGATTTCAGGGATAATTCAATGATTGACGGATTGAATCGTCTTGACTTCCACACTGAAACAAATATCTCAATTACAAAAGAACCACCTGTCTGTATGCTTTGACAAGAAGAGTGGTTGCAAATATCCCTGACATATAGTATGTGATTACTTTATTTTTACCGAAATTTTGACTAATCAATGAAATTTTTTTCGTGTTTTTTAGATAATTTTGAGGACATGATTGATACACGGCGGCCGATTTTATGCACAATTGCTCGTGGACCATCTCAGAGATTGCCAATATGCAATCTACAAGGTCGAATTGGCTTTCATTCAAAATAATAGAAGTTTACAATTTTTTTAAAATTTGTATCTACCTTTACCTATTTGGAACAGTTTTTAAATATTTTCACCTTTTACCAACAACGAAAGTTAATTAATTGTCACATTGAGAGAACGTGCACAATCTCTTAATTTTTTTAGCTGTAGAGCCGGCGTCAGCATTTTCTTCACTTAGATTTTGACGCTGTCTTTAATTCTTTATTAATTTTAAAGGGCGGAGAAGTTCATACATAACTTCACTTTTTTCGTTTTATTTTTACAGCAACAAGTTTATCTTTTTAAACAAGTCCTATTCTTTATTAATTTCTTGTTTTCAAAAACAATATTAAAAGACGGCTGCCTAAATTGAACCGTTCGCATTATTGCATGTGCCTCTCTTTATCACGCCCAAACAAAAATAAATCGTGAGTAGATTAATAAACCTTTATGTCTAAGCCATGCACCCAGAGGTATAATAAACAAATCAAAAATAATGTTATTGTTTAGAATTAATTTAATAATGATATTTATAAGCAAAAATTGGAAAAATTAAATTTGGTAAGTAAATCTAGTAATTTTGTATAGAAAGACCAATGTGATAAATTTGCGGTCGCTAATTTTTTTAATTTAAGGTTGCTTTTATTTTGATACGTAATTTTAGGACGGATAGTCATCAGAGTCGTGATTATTTGTCATTAGAGGGAAGAGGGAGGTCAAAATTTGGCAAAAACGGTCTGAGATAATTTTTTCCCAATCGTGATCATCCCTGATTCTGATGATCATCCCTCTTAAATTTGCGCTACAAAATAAAAGCACCTCCTCCCCTTAATCGTTAAATTAACAATAAAGAGAAGTCAAAAATTTTATCATATTTCTTATTCCATACATAAGTTCTTTGCTAAATATACTTAATTTAATAATTATTATTTCTTCATTTAATTGTACCAATAATTACAATATTTTTGCTTTTGAAATTAATAAAGAATAAAAACATGTTTAAAACATAGTATTTTGCTGTAAAACAAAAACGAAAAAAAGTGACTTACGCGACCACCGACCCCACCGTGTTTAAAAGTTCAAAACGTTGGCCGTCTTGAATTAAATACCGACCTTCCCGCTAAGATATGGAAGATATTGACCGCGTTCTGTCAATATGTGATTATTAATTGCCTTTCCTTCTTGGAAGAAGATGAAAATGTCTAAAAACTGTGCGAAAAATGACTCTTATGAATAAATTTGGATACATAAGAGATAAACGCAGATAAATAAAAAATCGCCATTAATTTGAATGCAAGCCAACTTGTAGATTGCATATGGGCATGTTCTGAGAATTTCCAGGCAATAATGTGTGAAATCGGCTCCCTCGGTTTATTTTTAACACTGGGCAAAGGTTTCTTAAAATGTACGGCACAAGCTCTCGAGATCATTTTGGGACTGCCGTCGCTACCAACTTGGATCAAGAAGGAGGCGAGAGCGACTCACTTGCGTCTTCGAGACAATGGTCAATGGAAAGGATGAGGGGAAGTCATCGGACACCTAAGGGTTGCCCAGATATGTCATTAGAGAGATGCCACTTGCGTCGTTTAGTTTTTGGAGATTCCACAAGAGGTACAATGTCGAAATTCCCGACAAGGAATTTTGGCAGAGTGAAAACCCTCACTGACTGTTCGAAAGGAACGCTGTAATATGCTACACTGATGACTTCAAACTATTAGAGAGGCAGACAACAGGGGCGGAATATGTGTGCATGGCCGAAAAGTTCAAAAGAGCCTACCCGCTTGGAGAGCAAGGTACGATCTTGCAGGCAGAGGTCTATGCCATAATAATAGTGGCGACATTGGAAGAGGTCAAGGATGGTACGGATGGACTTTGATAAATATGGTTGAAGGCACTTATTACCCGAAAAATTGCCAACACTTTGGTGAAAGATTGATGCGTCGAAGCACTGGAAGCTATCGAGTCATACGGGGGTACAGAGCAAGAAAAAAGGCAGATGAACTCGTGCAGATCGGGGCCAGTACATGGGCCCGGAACCAGTCCTAGGCATAACAAGAAGGCAGGTGCAGAGTCGACTCAACAACAACTAATAACGCTAATGGGCCTACTTTATTAATTGTTTGTTTAAAAGTTCCAAAGTTAAAAATAAATGCTCTATCTACACTTTCAGTAAATAGGGTGTCCACATACGGGGTGATGTCAAAGTACTGTCATTCATTTAAAAAATACTTTGTCAAAAAAATTGAAACCAAGCAATAGTGGAGGGGGCAGGTTCGTCCTTCGGCGAGAGCATTGTGTTAGTGATTCGAAGAGGGAAAATCGAGTTTTTTTGTTTGTTGTTTTTTGCCAATTTTTAAACCAAAGTTTTGAAATTCGGTCGACCTGTTAGGTGGCCACCCAGATCTTAATCTACTAAACTTTTATTTTTTTGGGTTGCATAAAATAAAAGAATTGGTGACGTGAGCAAAATACCACCACCAAAGCGTGATTAAAGGATCGTTCATACAAGGCATAGTCTTAGTCACTTGATTAGTATTTGGTTTTGTTAGTGATAGTTGTAGTCTTAGAAATTGCTCACTGTTCATACTTGTCTCTGTTATAGTCATAACAATCAATAAGCCAGTGCATTTAACCTCACTTTCTTGATGTTTTGTTTTGTTTACTTTTATTTTTTGTAGTTTGTTTTTAAAGAAAATAAGGTTTAATATGGAAACAATTTTTTTTAGAACCTGCAAAACATTTAGCAGCTCTTTTTTTGCTTTTAATTTGCCTGTATAAAACTTTTAAAAATGTTGATTTGAAATTGTTTATTTCATTCATGTCAATATACTTGGGCGCCATACGTAAAATTTGGAACTCGCGCATGCGCACTTATATTTGTTATAGTAATAGTCGTAATTTTAGTTATAAAAGTTGAAAGTTGCCAACTTTTCCTTGGAACTGTGACTAAACCTATGACAAAGCATAATTAAAATCATTGCATGAACACTTTCATAAGAAACAGTGGTTTTAACTTTTTTGTGATTAAGATTATAGCAACAAGACTAAGACACGGAGTGCTCCTATTTATGCCCAATTCCATCGGTTTTCGCGCATCGAACACTGACGTCAGCATTCGAAGTTTTGTAGCATACTCGAATTGAGACGAATGAGTTCAATGCGTTGATATATTTGTCTCATGTTTTATTTGAAACCGTAAAGAACAGATATATTCTCGTTGACTCGAGACTGCTACGATACCAACACATAACTTGTGCTGGTACCACTTCAAAATTAATTTTTGGTTGTTTACTGAATAATTACAAAATACAATTAAATTTAAATTTCCAAAGGAAAAAGATTTAGACCAAAGACATTCAACTATATACCTTTATGATTTAGACAAAGAATGCATAATTGTCTGCCAAAGAAACGACAAAATAAACTACAAAAATTGTTTATTATTACGAATATTTTGGGTTAGGATTTATTTAAGTACATCCTCTTTATTTTTGTGTTAAAATCTAGTTTCAAATTAAAAAAGTACTACTTTTTATGATATACAAGACAAATTAAACATGCGGTCCAAAATAACAAGAAAAAATTAATACCTTTTCCACGGGTGTTGGTAATATAGAATAGTGACGTCACGCCGAAATGCGCAATGTCATACCGTGATTAAGACGGGCCAATATCTGTGTTGAACGGACAAAACGGATTGATTAAATTCAGTGATGCATATGAAACGACCGTACTCTGTTTAGTTGTTTTAAAAAAATAATATTTATTTTTTTTTAAACAAAAAAAGAAGTTAAAAAACCTCCAAATCAGTTACTTCAACCGAAAAGAAACCAAAAAACAAAAGATCTTGGGTGGAAATAACGAAAATTCAAACTTGGATGAGCATCCCACTAGGAACACAAAGGACCAAAGCGAAAAGAAAAATTATTAAACGATGTTTCGCTCTGGGTAACCAGCGCGAGCTCATCAGTGGTTTCACTGGTCACCCTCCCCATACATCATTAAACACCATCATACAGTTTGATTTCCAACCTTGAATCACTCAGAAATAGGCATCGTTCCGCACTGGTACTTATCCAAGTTACCTGATACGGATTCGTCCTGGCGTCTTAATATTTCCAATAGGATTATGCTCCTAAGGCAATTAAAACAAAAGAGGAAGTTAAAAAACCTTCAAATCAGTTACTTCAGCCGAAAAGAAACCAAAAAACTAATTTTTTTAAACATTTCATTTAAGTTTAAAATACGATTTTTAGTCTAAGGGGTGGCTAATTAAACTCCTGCTAAAAATAATACCTGCACTTCGAAATCACCCTGTATAAAGGATAGTACCATACAGTAATAGAAGGGTGGCCGCTTGTCATAAAATTTTATGAATTTATCAACTCGAAAAAGCGTCCTTAAAAGAGTTAAAGCTGTGCTTACAACGTACGACGTAACTAAACCAATTCTTGTTCAGTGCTTGATGCACAGTTTTACTTTATTTCCTTCCTTTTCACAAAAAGTCAGGGGGCAATAGAATGGAAAAATACAGAGTCCTGAAACTGTGAATCAGACATTAAATTTATGAAAACCCAGATAACAAAATTGTCAGGATACGCTAGCTGCGTACGAATACTGCATGGGTGGTCGTAGAGATAGGTGAGACTAGAGGTCCTGTATACGATTTTTGACAGTTATTGTTTTTTTTACCAGAGGTAAGCTGTTCATACAACGCCAGAGGTGAGCAACTGAATTTGACAGTTACTAGGGAAATGTTTAGAAACAAATTGTGTGTTGGCAATGATAGTTGGTAACCCCTAACAATAAATAATTTTTTCACTGTCACATTTTTGATTAAGGAACGTCTGGTTTAAAATGAAATTTTGTTGTATCAAAAACTGTAAAAACACGTGCCTCGACGAATTTGTATTGTTCCGTTGTCGTATTGTAAGAAAAAGAGTAACAAAATTATAGATCAATAGGAGTTACCTATTATTCACTGTTTGTTTTTTTGTCAAAACTTGACATATTTTACTAGCCAAAAACAAATCAATCTTTTAAAAACTGTCTGGGGAAATTATAAAAAGAGACAACAAAACATCAGTCCATTTCATAATTTTATATGCAAATATGAAAAAACTAGACAGAGAGGGCAATATGAGTTGCCCACCTCTGGTAAAACAATAACTGTCAAATATATATAGAGAGAGAGAGGCGAGACGTAGTCACTGTTGTACGATGCGACGTATCCGTTCTCAGCATGCGAGTTACGATTAAGCACTCTCGATTTGTGCAACTTTAAATGTCTAATAAACTTTAATCGTGGCTTTGGCTTTTTACTTATAGTGAGTTTGAGTTGCGACACCCCGGGCGACCCAACAATCAACCTCTGCTTTTTTTACGTTAGTAAGAGAGAGACAGAGGCGACTCCATGGCGCTCAGGGTGCCAACTCAAAAAGGATTTTCGATTTAAGAATTGGTCCTGGTTCTGGTTGACATTATTTTGACATAAATTTTGACAGCGGTTCTAAAACAATGACGTCATTTAAAATATTATTAAGATACCTACAAAATTTTAGGGGTTATGTTTACAACCAAAGGGCCGAACCAACCTCCCAGGCTGGTTCTAAAATTTCATAACCGGGTTGCAACTGTGACGTCATTGTTTTAAAACGAAAGGACCGGTTGCGGTTCTGGTTCAACCAGAACCACGACCAATTGTAAAACGAAAATCCTTAAACTCACCTTTAAGGATGGCTAATAACCTGTAAATTAGCTAACAAAAATTGTGACTTTTTTAAATGACGTTTTGCTGTTAATTTACTAAACCTTACCCACTAAAAAATAAAAAAAAATGAAGCAAATCCTGATCATCCGGTTTTGACAACGTCTAATCTTTTACTTATTTAAGCATTTTTAAATTTATGAAGTTAGATGGGTTTACCAAGGAATTTATTCATTTTATTATTATTGTTATATTTTAGCATTAGGGAGAATGGAATTTTTACTTTTAATGAAATATTGAATGTTTTAAGAATTATACATATAGCACTTGTAAAAACGCTTAGGATCAGTTAATTTTAACTCAAGGATTATGAATTAAATATATGCATATTGTCCATTGTGTTACTGGTTAAACCCGGCGGTTATTTATGCACATTTTTTCTCTTCAATATCTTTCATTCAGTATTTTGCTTTTTTAAAAATTTAGCCTACATACCATCAAGAAAACGTAGTTTTACCTTTTAAGGGTAAGAAATTTTTACTAATAATAAATTAATATAAAAAAAAGTAATCTCATCATCTTGAAGGTAAAAAGGTGAAACTAAGGGAAATTAATTGGTAGAAGAAACTTTGCGATTTCCATCCAAAGTTTGGAATTTCATAATGTTGTCGTTGAAATTAAGCAATATCAAGTAATTTTCTAGTTTTAAGGCCACTAATTCTATTTCCAATGCACTTTTATTGGCCTTAAAGGCCTATCTAACAATTAAAAAAATTTTAAATTACTCTCGACATACCTATTGCTTGTTACTCCAAAACTTTTCCAAATTCCAATCGAAAGATTTGTCCAAATTAAACATTATTTTGGGAATTTGGAACCTTTGGTGGCACTAAAACAAAATTATGATTGTTTTCGACAAACCAAAACTACACTTTTTTGCACTCGACGCGCGTTTCGCTAACGTTAGACACAATTGTTTATCATCTCCTGATGATGCTAACGTTGTTAGTGAAACGCGCGTCGAGTGCAAAAAAGTGTATTGTTTATCGTCTCCTGATGATGCTAACGTTGTTAGCGAAACGCGCGTCGAGTGCAAAAAAGTGTATTGTTTATCGTCTCCATATGATGCTAACGTTAAACGTTTGGTTTTTGGAAAACAAACATAACTTTGTTTCAAATTAAACATTGTTTTGCTAGTGATTTTTTGTTGATTTTTTTCCAGGCTGCCGCGTGAAAAAGGGGTCTAGAAATGGGATCATATTATTTATTTAAACGTTTTTATCAAAAACTATCCCATTTTTCTGTTTGAAAAAAATTTGAAGGAAAGATAAAAAAATATTTCGATAATATTTAGAATAATGGTTAGGTCATGCATTATACACCTTTCCTGTGGGAAAAATTTTTACTGTATAGGTCCTAGAAAGTTAACCTAACAATTGTCAAAAATATCGTTATAGTACACGGAGTAATGCGAAACGACCCTTTTTTGCAAATAGTTCAACCGTTATTACATATTGGAGTTAATGCTGAAAACAAATTAATCATTTTGGGCCATCAATATATTGGTCGCAAGAGAAAAGTTACCTGTCATGTCGATTTTGTCTTTCAAAATTACAGAGTTAAAAAAAAAGGTAACAAGGAGGGTGACAATTGATTGAACTTCTTAGGACCGATTGTAAAAAAACTTTTCCTCCGAGAATGTATATAACGGATGACCTTGTACAATAAATACTCATTTTTGTGGAAAAAAGAGCAAAGACACCTTCCATTATTTATTTTGTTCATGAGTCCCTAAGGGTTTAATTTTGTACATTTTGTGTCAAGACTTTTGGTCCTTATATCAATGAAGTAAAAAACTATTAACAAAAATTTGCCAATATAAATTCAAAAAATGAAAAAACTTTTCAAAGGCTAGTAGTCTTGTCATCCAGCCCTGCAATACGGTAAACTATAGTAATATTTTAATGTTTTGTTGGTGGATTATACATAAAATTTGAAAAAATAAAAAATTATGATTAAACCTTGGTATTATTTGTGTATTGGTGGTATTTCAAAAGAAAACATCACAGAAATAGACAAAAAAAAATATTTATTAATCTAAAGGGATACTGTATATTTTAAAAAAAAATTAATACCTTTATCATTTGTAATGAAATGAGCGCGTAAATCCATTGTAAACAACGTTTAAACTTAAACTAGGAAACATAAGTTAGGTTGTAATTATTACTATGCATACCTGTAAAGTGACAATATTTTTGTTACGTCATTAAAATTATCAGAAAAGTTAAAGTTTGGGAAAAATTCAATAGTCGATACTTATTATAAGCAACTTAATATAACCACTAGATAATAAATAGTTAAGTATTTTGTTACAAATTAAATACCATATAACTATCAGATGATATAACTGCCCTTCCTGAGAAAAATGCGTACAGACAATAACTCTCCCAATCAAGTTTGACTGGAAATAATTTGAAATAATCCAGAGACGAGGTGCCGACCGGGCAAGCGCGTCGATTGCGCCAGTAGTGAAAGCAACTGACAACCATCTGACATCGAAAATTGAGGATTATATTTGTTTGCTTTTGGAAAATTTAGTAAGACTGGACACTACCGTAAAAAATGCACGTAAGATGCAAAAAGATGCTATGTGTATATTTATTTAAATAACGCACGCACTCACAGAAAATATCGCCACAAAATTTTAAAACATAAAAACATCACAATAACATAAACAAAATGGCAATACCATACCTCGTCAAAAATGTAAACTTCGACGTTTGTCGAGTTTTCTCAGGAAGTGGGTTCGGCACTTGGGCGCCATGTCCTCGTGTAACGGGTTCGCCTTATAGATTGAAACACTCGAGCAAGATTAAACTTGCGGTTGGAGATGTTTTATCCATAATATAACAAATAAATGCAATTAAATAAAATAAAATATTTCGGACAAATGATGTCTTAGTCACTCTCACTCAAATTAATACCTTATCATTAAATTATCGTAAGGTAATTACGACACTGGCATGGCTTTTTAGTGCATGCGCAGTAAAATTTTTCGCCTATTTCCTGGCGGTCCAAACAGTGCAAAAGTCAACCGTGATTCTGAATTTTCTTTTTTGATTTTCAAAGTTATTTTCGTTACACATTTTGCGACACTTGCACCGTTATAGTATCTCTTAGTTATATGTTAAATACTGATTATACTTGCACAGTGATTGCCACAAAATTATTTTTTTTTGTCGTAATCAAAACTGCACCAAGAATTTTTCCTTGTCTGTAACAACACATGATAAATAATTAGGCGCAGGCATCAACTTATTTTAATTAGACCTAATCAACAGCTACTTCTGTGTAAAAAGTGGTGCCTTAATGATATTTTTGAATGGAAACCAAATATATACCAGTTTGTGCTTATTTTAACTAAAAATTATGTTTAATAATTTAAAAAAAAAACGAGCTCTTGCTTAAACATTCTAAAAAGATTTTTTTCTCTTTGTGATTAATTAATCTACTGAAACAATATTTTTTAATTATTTAGATTTGAAAACTGAATTTCGCTTCACAACAAAATATACATCTATACACAGTTCTTTTAATGTTACTTTAGTCTTAAAGAAACCAAGAACTCCAAATCGTATTTAACATTTATCGGCTAAAAAATAATGTCATGTATTGGTCGAATATTACATTCACTATTTCAGGACTTTCGATCACTTCGCAGGCTTGTCACTTATCTAGCAATAACTCCAAAAGAAAAACTCGATAAGACATACAATGAGCTTCAGGCTACTGCGAACATAGGAGAAATCAAGTCCAATTTACTCTCCGTGCTGTACGACCAAGGTGGATTCGAAGCACGCTGCAGTATTATCTTTTGGAAATTTATTTTGTTTTTATTGTTTTGTTTTATTTCTGTCTTGCTCGAGAAACAGATTGGGAAGTTCTTAAGTGAAATAATACATTTTTAAAAGTAAAAATGGACGTCTACGAAGTTGCCGACTAAGTACAGATAGTCAAATGGTACTATCAAGGCAGACCATTGAGACTTATTCAAGAACTTTTTTTGGAGGATTTTGTAAATCGCCCAGAACCCAGTTTATCAACGATTCGATTCGATATTCGATTTTGAAAAGTTTGGTTGCGTAGCGCCAAGAAACCATAAAAAACCCACTGTTTTGAATGACGAGCAGGAAGTACGAGGTGTGATGGTTTGCGCTGCAGTGGAGGAAAATCGAAAGTTAACTAGCCACCAAATTGCCGAAGCAGTTGATACGTCTTCAGCCACTGTCTTACGTGTTCTCAAAAAGAATGGTTATCATTCTTGCAAAGCGTCAAAAACGCACCACTATCGTCGTATGGAATTTTGTGAAACAATGATGGAAAGGGCTAATTGTGCTGAAAACTTTCTGAGATCTATTCTTTTCACAGATGAAAGCACTTTTCCATTATTGAATCGTCATAACCCGATATTGGTCGAGGGAAAATTTGCATTTGTCTTTTTTTGTTAAATGTTTGGGGAGGTACTGTAGGGGAACACGTAATTGGGCCATTTTTTATTTACGGCAATTTGAATGGTCCTAGATACTTGGATCTACTGCAGCAGCATATTATGGTTTCAACAAGATGGTGGTCCCACTCACAATGTTGGCCTTGTTAGGGAATATCTTGATAATGAATTTTCTAATCGGGTTATAAGTACAAGGGGAACTATTTTATGGCCAGCTCTATCACCCGATCTTGCTCCTAATGGTTTCTATCTGTGGAGTTATATCAAAAATAAAGTTTACGGGCATGAAAGGGCTAATAATTTTCGGATTAAAATTGAAGAAGCTTTTCAAACTATCACCCCTAACATGCTTGGAAACGTTAGAAGGGGTTTTTATAATAGGCTCGGATATTATCTAGCCGAGCAAGGAGGATTTTTCGAACCTTTGCTCTAATTTTTTTTTGACTGGCAGAATCTTTTTGGTTTCTAGAACTATTTTATTTTGAGAACTTCCTTTTATTTGTTTCTCCTTATTATTTTCATTGTAACACGTTGTTGGTCATAAATCTGAGCAGTTGAAAATAAAACGCTTTAATTTATCAGTGACAAAAATCAAGAAAATATAAAAATCTGCGCATTTATTGACCAAATTCCGGTTTCATTGAATACACTTCACATACTAACTTGGTTAAAGGCGTACTAAACATAAGCTGCGAACGGCGATCGCAAGCCTGAGTGTTGGTTGCTCCACTGATAGGTATCCCTGCATATACGTACACTGGCAAATTGGACTTCTTCCGGCCTATGTTCGCAGTAGCATGAAGCGGTCTGTATATGCTCTAGGAAAGGTTAACAATTTTAATTATGTAAATCATCCGATCGCGTACTTCAGAGGGAAGGTCAGTAGTTGATAGATAAGCACAATTTGGCAATCGCAACAAATACAGTACTAAATTGAGGTTAAGCAGATGTCATCCTAGGGCCCATAATGATGATCGTTGACAAGACAATAAAATTCGCTAGAGAAAGGCGGAATTTGCTTGCAGCAGTTTAGAGGCAAAAATTAAATTTGGGCTGATGATGACTAATTAATCCAAAACGTCAGGTGACTTCTCAAGATAAGGTTGTTAAATATTATCAGATTTTATATCCATCCTTGAAGAAAAATTTTAAAAAAATCAAAAGGCTCTATCACTTCGTTGAAACACCTTGTATAGGTATAGATTTCGTTTTTATTTGCAATCGTATAAAAAGAAAAGTACACATGATAAAAAACTTGTTTAAAAAAAAAGCACGCACTCGCTTGAATCACACATCGTGTGAATGTCCAACGGTCCACTTTTTTATTATTCACTGAATATTCAGTTTGGACGTAATCTGAACATTATATTTTTGAATACATATGGCGTCTACATATCCATAAAAGTAATGTTCAGATTACATCCATTTTGAATATTCAGTGAACCTCGCCTTCGGCTTAGTCCATCAACATGTCTCGCTCGTGCGCAGAGTCGTTTTCAAATAAACTATTTTAGGTTAAAATAAGTCAAAGTGGACTAAAAATAACCCCCGAGTAGTTTATTTATATGCATTGTAAAAATGTATTTGGTTTACCTTTACATACACTTTTCTCGAATTGGTTTTATTTTTGAATTATATGTTTTGACTTTAGAATTTTGCTTTAACGAAAATATAAAGTTTTCATTAATTTAAAAGCTAGTTATAATACCTACTAATTACTTTCAAAATTACAAAAAAGTGGTCGACAAAAGTTTTAAACTCGCGATCTTTTTGTGGAATTAGGTTCAATCCAGTGTTAGAAACACTTTCCGTTCGGCCACCATCTCATTTCACAAAATCTGCTTATATTCTGAGACTCATAAGACGAACATGGCCAACGTGATCAAAAGTTGTGGCCAATAAACTAGATCTATTTTTATGAATAGACAAAAATAGTAGATAAAAGTTTGACAATACTGCTAGAATTCGACAAAAGAGACGAGGACGGCTAACTTGATAAGTTGTGGTAAATAAACTCGAGATTTTTAAAAATACAGAAAAATAGTACATAAAAAATTGCCTTTCCTTGCAAAAATTGACAACACTTACTACGTTTATACGCATCTAAAACCGGTTTTATATAAGAACGCTTTTAAATAAAATCGCTTTGTCGAAGGTTTATACGTCCTTCATTATATGTCAGAAAAAAAAGCAACTAAGTTGACAACCGATATTTTAAAAACTACTAGAAGAAAATATAGGCACCGTCTGATTAAAAAAATTTAGTTAGGACATTGACGTTTCTCTTTTCAAAGTGCAGGGTAAAATTAGTGTTTTGCAGTTTTTAAAGCACTAAAAAAATGTAGGGATTTAAATGAAATTTTCGGAGAAAAATAAAATTTTGGGAAGTACCTAAAAATTTTATTAATTATATGACTACTTAAAACTACTTTTTGAAATGCCTCTACATTTTGTAACATACAGAACCCAAAAAGAAACTAATAAGTTTTTGGTAGTTCTCCTGTTAACCAATTGACTTTTTGGTGCAATGCAAGCAGTATTGGAGCAAAAACCTATTTTTTATGCTAATTATTAATGTTCTCATTTCGTTTGTTTATTAGCACTATCAAATAAATTCTTGTATCTTGGAAACTAGTTGTACGATTGTTTTTTGGCCAATATAAAGTGTGATGAGGATATCGAGATATACAACATGCCAAAGTTTGGTTTATAGTAAAAAAAATATTTTAAGATTGTTAAATGGCCCGGTAAAAGTCTTCTAATCACTAGAATTACTTAGGGACTAAAATGACTTTTTATCCCGAGGAAAAAACTTCGCTGAGAGATTTGACATTTTAGTCATGTGGTAAGTTTTCCCAAGGTGAGTAGCCCATTGGATTATTTTGGAAAGTAAACAATAGAAAATTTTCAAACTTTGTATAATAACATAAGTCTACATAAGGTACATTTCTAAAATAATTTTATATTTGCAATGTTGCCATTAGCATATAAACTTGACAACAACTTTCTTATTTTAAACTAGGTATAAGTTCCTAATTTATTGACATTTGCTTCCCTATACTTATCTTAAACGGGTTTTGGTCCGAATTTAGAAAAATGGCGATATGTCACCTAATAGTTGACACATAATTAAGCAAATGCTTTGGTCTGTTCCGTCGGTAACTGTTTTTGAAATTCTAGAACTAGAGACAATCTCTCCAGTAACAGCAGCATACTTAAAAAAATTAAGAAAATTATAGTAAAAGCACATGCTTGTAAAATTAAATAAAAAGCCGTATAACTCACAATTACTTTGAGATAGCTATAGGAAAGTAAGAAATAGAAAATCTGTAGATCATGTAATCGACAGAGAGTGTATCCAGACTTTTTCAGGGTCTTTCCAGGCTTTTCCAGGGTCTTTCCAGACTTTTCCAGAATATATCCAGACTTTTCCAGAGTGTTTTCAAACTTTTCCAGAGTGTTTCCAGACTTTTCCAGGGACTCTCGGGTCTTTCCAGTGTATCCAGACTTTTTCAGGGTCTTTCCAGACTTTTCCAGAGTCGTTCTAGACTTTTCCAGATTATATCCAGACTTTTCTAGGATCTTTCCAGAGTGTTTCCAGATTTTTCCAGGGTGTATCCAGACTTTTCCAGGGTCTTTCCAGAGTCTTTCCAGAGTGTATCCAGACTTTTTCAGGGTCTGTCCAGACTTTACCAGGGTCTTTCCAGACTTTTCAAGGGTCTTTCCAGACTTTGCCAGAGACTTTCCAGACTTCTCCAGGGTGTATCCAGACTTTTCTATGGTGCACGGACTTTTCCAATACATTTTATATGTACTATATATATATATATATATATATATATATATAGAGAGAGATTCAGAATTTATTGTTTCTAAAAACATTTCGTTTTACATGTGTTATATATATATATATATATATATATATATATATATATCCTCGTATACACAAGATTTTTGTCCCTTAATCACGCAATAACGGCTAAACCGATTTGTATGAAATTTGATAAGACAATAGGGTTTGACCTGGATCTTATCCTAAGCTACTTTTTATTTAACATTTCGTTTTAGAACTCGAGATATATGGCACAGAAAATTGAATATTTCAATTGTTTTTTGCATTTTTTATGTGATATATATATATATATATATATATGTAGTCAAAAATTTTGGCGCCATTCAACTACAATTTTTATAAGCTCTCCAAGGAGGTATCACACGGTAAAAAAAAATTTTTTTTAGGGATGAAGTTTTCTGGGGGTAGCTCCGAAGGGTCTACTAGGAGAATGCTCAAAAACAATAGGGGTCTGCGCGTCAACAAAAGTAATCACTATGTAAAATTTTTTTATGATTAGTGAAGGAGTTTTTGAGTTAGAGTGGCTACAAAGTAGGCGACAGACAGCGCGACGGCGTCTCGATTCGTGCTTACCACTATTCGAAACCTCAAAATTCGTGGAGGATCATGAAAATCTCGAAGTGCGATTTTTCGATGATTACATTACTTCCATTTAGTAAGGGAAGTAAAAATATACCTAGTGTTCAATTTAAAATAAGAAAGTTGTTGCCAAGTTTATGTGCAAATGGAAACTGTTTAGTTTCCCCAATAATGTGTTAGGCTACTCACCTTGGGACACCCGGTATACTATTTCTGCACTTTAAATTTTCGTTTTTATGAAAATTGTTACAAAGAAAGATATAACACGTACAACGTCGTTTTCAGTCTATTTATAAACATTTACAATTTTTAACGGTGAATTACTTGACTTCCTAAAATTTTCTTTTTCTTTACAATTTTAATCTTTTTACAAAGTACCGGGTCATCAGAAAATAATCTAAAAAAAAAATTAAGGAGTAAAAACTTATCTAGGACCTATCCCTGCCAAAAATCCCGCATAAAATCTGGTAAAATATACAAAAAAATTGTACAAGTTTTTATAACTTTTTAAGGTTCTAAATTTTATGGGATTTAACGGTAATCGGGTTCTATATATTATAAAATTAGATATGAATTTTATGAGCCAAATTTTAATAAGGATATGCCGTACAAACTTTTACAGTATATTTTATAATCACAAAGTTTATAATTGTTGCTTTTTTTATCGTGGCAAATATTATGGTATATTTATTTTTACGAGATTTTATCCTAAATTTATGTGCATAATTTAATATTTTATTAGGATTTTCCATACAAATTTTCACAGTATTTTATGATCAAGAAGTTTTTCATTGTCCATTTTTAAGAGATTTAATGGGATTTTACAAGCATAAGTTTTAAGAGATTTTATAAGTAAACATCAATAATTTTCCCACATAGTTTTATAAGTTTTTATGATCTCAAGTATTAAAATAAAATAATTAAACGATTTTTTTTTCTTTTTTATAATAATAGACAAATAAATAATTCAAAAGTTTAACTTCAACAAAAACTAAGCTTCTGACAAACTTTGAAGTGAGCACAATTTTATAAATTAATAAAATATTATAGTCCAACCAAATTAAAATAAAAGACAAAAAATTTTATAACAGCAGTTTGATGACTGGAAATGATAAAGGGGATTCTAATAAACGTTTTAAAAAAAAAATGCGTGAGTGGGGCTTTTACAGAGTGAATTTGGTGGGGGGGAAAGGGGGAGCAAATTGATATTATTTTAGTTTCCGGCAAAACTGAACGTCATAGAGTAAAAACTTCAATGAAAAAATTGTAGACGGTGCAAAGATCTACAACTTTTGTGAATGTTACTTTTTCACATAACCTCAAAATCTTCGAGAAAAATGCGAAAAATCGTAATATTTTAATTTTTTCATTTCTTATTTTTTATTTCCGCAAAAACAATTGTGTTTTCTCGAAACTTTGCCAAAATATACCCCTCGATGTCTTTAATGCCTACAATTTTTTTTAGGTAAAAAGTATTAACAATTTTTAAGATATAAATTTTTTTCTGTCGAAATCACTTTTTTTTCAATCAAAAATTCTACTCAGGAAAGTTCTTATAGTGTTTTTTTATGTTGCTAATTTTTTTTATATAAGAACGGTTTTAAATAAAGTCGCTTTCTCCTTCATTAAAATCGTTTTCTAACAGCTGATCGATGTACTGTTAATCCTCTTACTTAGAGTTTTTCACAAATTAAAACATATATATTGTTGTATTAAAAAATCCTTATATTACATATTTTTTAAACGCAAATAAAACAACTAAGTTAACAATTTTTTTCCTATTTAAAATAAAATTGATTTAGTATTTAAAATTGTGCTAATGACATCTTTAAGTTTTGTCACATTTCCTTTCTTACAATCTACTTTAAAATACCCTATCGGTTTTATAAGGTTGCCAGTATAACTGCGTAAAATTATATTGTCACCAGTCAAATGGTGTTTGTTAAAATTTTGATTGTAAAAATCCAAATTTATTGCAGTTATGCTCGCACCTGTGTCTACACACATGTCATAATTTCTACCGTCAATTTTGACATTCAATTTAAAAAAAATTTCTTTTATTGCTACTGCGTTTTTATTGCTACTGCCTAAACTATACATATCACAAATATCGTTATAATTACTGATTACCCCCACGTCCTCCTGATTTCAAGATGTCCCTGGACAGAACAGCGTCTGCATATTGCATTCTCAAACCTACATTTTAATTTGCCATGGTTACGGCCACAAATCTGACATTTGGTATTAACAGATTTACTACTATTACTACTATTGTCATTATATGAAGGTTTTTGTCCATTATTATACGTTTCTTTAGGGGCTACATACTTTTTTTTATGCGACGAGTTTCTCAGCCAGTTCACATCACAAGTGCTAGTGGTTTCCTTGTTAGAGGATTCCTTCTGCATTGCTTTTTGAACTACTGAGTGAAGCGTAGATGACAATTCTTCTTCACACATTTTATCTTTAATAGGGCCGCTTTTTAAACTTATATTTGAGGCAATCAAGCAATCTATCTGCAAATTTGCATTTACTGCTAAGCTTTTCAAACGAACATACCATTCAGCAATGCCCTCAGTATCTGTCTGATTGGTCACATAAAATTTATTTCTTTCCCGCCATACATTTACGATCGGACTAAACGGATTTCTAAATATGTTATTTAATTCCTCAAATGACTTATCTTTGGGTAATTTTGGGAAACATAAGTCTCGTACAAGTTTATATGTGTTTGTCCCTATCAAACTTAAAAGTGTTGCAACTTGTTTTTCTTTGTCTGTGATCGAATTAGCAGCTAAATATTGCTCTAGTTTTTCTGAATACAACTCCCAGTCTTCATTTTCGGGGTCAAATGAGGGAATACTGCCTATCATTCCACTCATTGTTGTATTTTTACGAAGTCTACAAATCGAAATCCACGTGACTTTCGCGTCGATCACACAGACACAAGCTTTAACTGCCTATTTAAACTGCCCGATTGGCTCTTGTTCTTAAGTTTTATCTATTTTAGGGCTCCCTGAATCTCGTTTTTTAAATTACGCGGAGGCGAACTTAACCTCACTTTTCAAAAAATTGACTTTTTTTGAAATTATCTTGAAGTTCTGGCTCCGTCCTTGTTGATCTTCGTCGCCAGTGAAATGTCAAGTGATTAAGGCAATATTACTTAGTTTCAGCGGGATATCCACGAAATGGAAAGCTTCTAACATTGGGGAACGTGCCAATCGGTGGACCGGGAACAAAGTCCTTGACCTTGACATATTCCGGGCGCACTTTCGCGCAATTGCGCGGGAAATTCAAATATATTACAACATTAAAAGACAAAAACGTACATTCATTTCCTGCTCCTTGACCTGTGATGTATCACAACACATTCTGGGTCACCAGTCTATATCTTCCTATACTTACGTTAATCAAAAAAAATATTTTAAGATAAAAACGTAGATTCATTTCCTACCCCTTGACCTGTGATGTATCACAACACATCCTGGGTCACCAGTCTATATCTTCCTATACTTACGTTAATCAAAAAAAAAAAATTTGTTTTACCCGAGTTTAAGTTTTTTGTCTGGCACTGTTTCACTAGGGGTGGGGTTGGGATTGGGGGTTGGCTCGGATTAGATAGGGTTGGCTCTGGTGGCGACGGGCTGTAAAAAATAAAGATATCCTTTAAAATAATTGTGACCACATTCTTTAACATATTTAGATGAAACTTTTTGTATAGGGTAGTTTTTGAAATAACGGCTTCAAAACATGTTTTACTTAATTTTTTTATGTTCTCAATGTTATCGATCTTTGGTTTGGCCGATACCTGCATATTGTATAAAGATTTTTCATATTTTAAGAAAAACATTTTCCAATGCATTTGGTCAGTATACAAAAACAATTTTCTAGGCTCCAGCAAACACATCTATTACATTAACAAAGTATTTACGTAAATCTAAAATCAAAAAATTTACATAAGTCCCACAGGCCGCCCCTATACTACTACTACTACTTTTTATCTTGTGACATTAGAAGTATATAAATATTTTTTACATAAATGTTACATTACTATAAGTAGTATTATATAGCATTTGTGTTATAAATTTATATAGTAGTTACATAGAGTACGTACGTACGTGACGTCAAGTGATTGATGTTACTTGTTCAAGAAGAAAATCAATATGTCGAATGCAAGCTGCCATTTTTACTTCCTTAGCCCACACGGCTAGGGGAGGTATCGTTTTTGTCAATATATGGCATATAGTACCTCTGGACTCAAAGCCCTCCAGCAGTACCACTCTTCGCCTGAGCTTTCTGGTCTGGGGACAATAACTCGAGCATTTTCCAGGTTCACGGGCGTTTTTCACAAAGTCTGATAAGCTTATACATATGTAGCTTATCTTTTTTCTTGCTTTGAAAATTTTTCTATAACATATCAAAAAATAAAAAATATGTAGCCCTTTGTTCTTTTTTAATCAGGGTTTTTACGAAAAATTGCATTTTGAAAACAAAGTTTTTTACGTTTTTCAAGTTTGTGCCGCCACTGAGAGTGACATAAATGAAATATCCAATTTTTTCAACTGCAATCAATAGCCTGGTTCTCTCGAATAGAACAAAATAGGCAAAAAACTGATTTTAGAGAAAAATAAAATAGTCAAAGAATGTTTATATATTTATTAAAAAAAATATTCAATGCAATTCCAAAAGATATACGAATGATGCAATTGGGTAGATTTCAAATAAAAATTAAAAATATATTTTTTGCAAACCTTCTAACTGAACAAATTTTAAGTAGATAATTTATAAAAAAAAAATTGGTTACACGAGAGTATCTTATAGTTTTTAGAATTAATTAAATTTTCAATATATTTGTTATTATTTTTTCCAAATAAAGGCACACAGGGTTAATTTCCTCGCATTTTAAATTGAGAAAAAAACGTTAGCTAGTATCTCATACTATTGTTATATTTTATCAGTAATATAGACATAAATTACAAAATTACTAGTTGATCGATATCTGCCGTTTCCCAATTTTTTTGTTAACATGTATTATTTACTTTTACTACATATTATTTACGTAAAAAGTAGGGAACAAGACATGGAAGTTAGGTACTTTTTACCTTGTTGTGACTTCCAGTTTACCTAGAATTTATGTAATAAACTTATCATGTGTTGTAACTTTTACGTAATATTTACGTAACAGTGTTGGCTGGGGGGGACTGATAATCTGTCTCTAGCACAGCAATTTTTTTACTCTATTGACTTTTAAAGCACAGATTTCTTCCTTACGGTAAAAATACTTAATTAACGCTTTTGTACACTAACAAATGACCGCGATTTGACAAAATAATTTTATACAATTGTTTTATTTTGTTTTCATGAAATAACGTTTTTTTTTTGCATTATCTTAATTATCAAGCATAGCATAAACGAAAACAGTACATGAAAAAAAATAAAATTAATTATTTTTTTAATGAGAATATTTGAGCATTCATGACTTCTTATTACCTTTTAAGAAAAAAATAATTGATGTCTTTTAGTTAAAAATATATTTAAAAGAGGCAGTTAACCAATTTCCATAAAAACTACCCATAAAGTAATTGCAAGTTACAATTTAAAAAAAAAATCAAATATAATTTTGTCTTTTATGGGGATAAATACAAAAGGCTTACCTGGGCATTTTATTCAAAATAGCCTTCATGATACTATTTGTTTCCTGCATTAATGTTAGTCTTGCAGCGTTAAATGCGCGCCCATCATCCAATTCCTTCTTCCGCATATCCAATAACGCATTGGAATGGATTAGTGATGCTATATTTCGTCGCCCTAAAAAGTTGTTAAAAAACACTCAAGTAACTTAAATCTTTATGTCGGTTGTCATCTGCCATCCAATCCAAATAAAACTTAACATTTTTTACCACTTTGACCCATTTAAAATATACCCCAGCAAACACAAATCGTCGGCATTCAATCGGGCCAATGTCGACAACGTCGGCATCGGCGACTACACTCTGGCCCGATGTTGGTCAGATTTTCGATAATAACGATAATCGGCAACTGACGGAGGTCCACGTTACAGTCGACTTTGCGCCGACACCACTTTAGGACCGACGATGGTCCGATTGGAACTTTGTTTAGTCGGTCGAAAATCGGCTTTATGCCGAAGCCCACTTTATTTGCTTTAGGGCCGACGACGGTCCGATTGGAACTTTGTTTAATCGTACGAGAATCGGCAACTGACGATGGCCCGATTTACTATAGCCGACATTATGCCAACGCAAAACTTATTTGCTTTAGAGCCGATGATGGTCTGATTGGAACTTTCTTTAATCGGTCGAGAATCGGCAACTGACGATGGCCCGATTTACTATAGTCGACTTTATAGATAGATAGATAGTTTATTGGTAATAACATACAAAAAAGTACTTTTACAAGTCAAATATGCCGAGGACCACTTTATTTGCTTTAGGGCCGACGATGGTCCGATTGAAACTTTGTTTGATTGGTCGAGAATTCGCAACCGACGATGGTCCGATTACGTCACCTTAAAATTTTTAAACTGCTTAATAGTTTCATCCTAGTATGTAGAGATGGCGCTAATGTCACTATGTTCCCTGTACAGTGGAAGATAATATTATGTATATAATGAGCAAAGATATTTCAAAACTAGAATGCGGACTTGACAAGATGATGGTAGGTACTTCTCTACAAGAATCACCTCTTCTGCCACTTACACCAGCCCGACTGGTTAAGCACCCGCATTATCCAAACTTTGTAGTTTGCTAATGTCGGATCGCCTTAAGCTACCACCGACGGACCTTCGTCAATCGCCGACGTTGGACCGCTTTAGGAAACCAATATCGGACTTGAATAGTTTAGCAATGTTGGGCCGAGACCAGCTTGTCTACGTTAGACCGACCAAATTAAGCAGTTATGGACGGATGGTCGGTACCATGTGGTTAAACCATATCGGACCTTAATCGTACGGCGACGGTATGCCGATGTCAGCAAAAAGTTAAATTTACCATTGGTCCGACGACGGGCCACGGTGTAACGCTGCATCGGAAAACATACATTGGGCCTACATCGCAAAGCGGACAAAAAATACTGCTGGTCCGATATCGTAAATCGACGTCGTGCCGATGACGACAAATTCGGCAATCGACATCGGACTGACGAAGGCCCGAGGGAACCGTGTTTGCTGGGACACGATATAATCTTTTAATTTACTCACTATTTGGAAATCGCTCTAAACAAATGCCCAATTCAATTCAACACAAATTTTACTTAACGATTTGAGTATTTACCTACTTCCTTTGATCTCTCAGTGATTTACTTGTCAAGAAAAAATCTATAAGTCTTTAATATCAATTAATAAGTATTGTATGAAAAATTCTGTTTAGTTTACCTGGCTTCTGAGCTATTAAGGGCACTTGAGGGAGTTCTTTTTGGAACTCCCTAATAACTCGTGTCACAAGATCACTTTCAGATGTTGGTTCAGATGGGGGGGAGGGTTGGGTGGTTTGAGGATCACCTAAAATATTTATGAGTTAGAAAACTTGCAAAAATTTGATGATATCTCTGGCAATCTGTGAACTTCTAAAAATTTTTTAGTAGCTGTCAACCGCAACTTAAGTTTCAAAAATACTTCCTTTGCAAAACTTGATGATGATAATGAAAGGGTTAAAGATGTATAAATCGCGCCTTCTTGCGTTTCAAAGTAAAATTTTGTTTAGCTTAACAGCATATGTACACTCTATTACACAGAAATTCCGTACATACAAATTCAGGTTGTTTTCATTTCTCTGCCACTAAGTGTACCTATAGGTCTGTGTTGACGATTAAAAATACACATCCAATGTATATTTGACATATTGTAAAAGTAAAAAAACTAAAAGGTTTTAGTGGTAGATTCGCGATTTAAAGTGAGAGGATTTAATAGTTACTTACATGTTGGGCTGTGGTTTACCTCATCAACATCAACTTGAGAAAATTGGTTGTCTTGATCCTCAGGTTCAACTAAATAAATTATTTTTATTTATTAAGTAGTTATATTAAAAATAATACATCTTTTTCGAGTCTCTAAAACCAATCCCTCATATAGTAGTAGAGAATATAAGTAAAAAATATGTTGTAAATATTATTAAAACAACATGAACTGACTGAGAAAAAGAAAACTGCCTTCCTAGGGGGTGCTCATTAGGCTGGTCTGGCGAGTGGGTAGGGGGGTGGCATGAGTCACAATAGACCTCTTAGGTGGTAGTGGAAGGGTGCTGTAAATTGCACCACTCATAACAAACCTAACATAACATGAACTGACAATATTTTATAGAACAATTTAGTTTGAAAATGGACATTTCAAGTCAAACTTAGTCGAAGGAACACATACATACAATTTCACATAAAGCAATCTTGCGAGTCTTACTTTGTAACAATCATTGGATATTCATCACATCATTAAATTTTGAGCTTACAGCAGAAAATTATTACACAATTTTTCTTATCACAATCAACTATATACTACTATAAAATCTATTTCTTACGGGAATTAAACGTTTTTTTTATAAAATTCTTGAAATGGTTAACACGGCTTTCTGTCATATTAACACTGTGAATATTTTAAACAAACAAAACAACAAAAATTCAGTTTAAGTTTATTATCTCTATCGAGTCGACCTATCGAGCAGGTGTATACTCTTAAACTAATGGAGAATCAGTGACAGCTCCAGCGGATCAAATGCGTCAAAACTTCGTTTCGTATGCAGGGACGGTCGTAACGTTACGACTCCCTTATCGTGCCTAACGATGTTTTCGTGCATTTAATCAGCTGGATCTGTCACGCATTCGCCATGACTTTAAAAGTGCACCTGCTTGGTTGGTCGACTCGATAGAGATAAGCAAATGAATGCTGATAAAACTGAAAATTACCTTTAAGTGTCTATTATAGAATTAATAAATGCCTAAATTTTATTAAAATAGAACTTTGTTTTGTAAAATTTGCATTACTAAAGTTGAAGACTTTGGAGTCTTTAATAAATATAAAAAAATAAAAATATATATTTTATGCACTTGCAGTTGGATAAAAATCTACATCAATTATTGACGGTGTTGGAGTGCTAGGTGACTTTTGATTGAGATTTTCATTTTCGGCATCTAAATAAAATATTTTGTTATAAAAGTAAGCAGCCTATTAATATTATAGAACTTCGGATATCTAATAAATTTATTAAATTAGAATCAACAAAATTATATGAACAGTGGCCCACGATTGTATCTTGGATACTTACAACAAAATCTATAAATATGTAATGTTTAAAAAAAACATTATATTCACTTTCAACCAACCAAAATTAATAAAGAAAAGAACCTTACATAAAAGTGAAAAAGGTGGCGCTTTCTGAACAGTCCTCTGTTCTTTTGACTAATTTTTGGGCATCATTAAGAGCATTAATTAAGCGGTATATTTAAATCCCTACGTGACAGATTAACTGCTTCAAAAGGGGTAAATAGAGGGGCAAGATATAGTTAAGTAGGTATATATAAAAAAAAATGTTAATTACGTTCAATATCTTCATGAATAAAATAATGATCAAGGCACAGTGTTATGCCACAGAAATTGCAAATAAGATAGCCTCTAGTGGTGCAGGCCGGAAACTCACAAAGCTTTTGGGAAGGCACTTTGCTAATTGTTGAAGAATATGGAGTCTAAAGAATTAAAAAATATAGGGTTTATTTGTGGATCTTGTGGAAACTAGTTTTTGCTCCCTAAAACGATAGTAACCTGGTAAATAAAATTAAAATAAATTATTTGTAACGACTGGGCAAAACTTGTGTAAATGTTTAATCAATTACACTGGGGAACAGCAAAAACGTTTCCTAGATCAAAATAGCAAAATTTATTTTATTATACTAATTAACAATCTGTCTTGCAAAAATATCAGTTAGCTCCGGTTTTATACAGTTTATTTTATTATACTTATTAACAATCCGTCTTGCAAGTATCAGTTAGCTCCGTTTTTTTATGAGGTTTTTTTTGGCAGCCTGTTGTATTTAAAATGACGATTATTCTTTGTTGATTCAACATTGACTTAGTATTGGTGAAACAACTTTCTTGGCAAATTAACTGATGGTAGTCAGGGGCCCACTAAATAATTTTTGTCACCCTGCGAAAAAAACGGCATAAAAAATTTTTGACTAGTGAAAGTGAAACACAAATTCCACATAGAATTTCATCATATTTCACCAACAAGTATAAAAGTTTACAATATTTTATGATTTTTATTATGACAATTAAAAGGTGTAAAAAATATAAAATAGTAGAAGTAATATGATATGGATTAATACTGCAGGCATGAGGTCTATGAGCGTTTGTGAGGCAAAATTTTAGGATTATAAAAATTTGTAAGAATTTATAAGTTATGTCTTTGATTTTGGTAAGAATTTATGTTGTTTCATATGTGTGTCTTTTATCTGATCCTATAATCAGTCAGGCTTATAAATGTTTATAAAATTTGATAAGTGCAGACATTTTTTTAACATATTTTATGGTTTTATAAAAGCACGATTTTCTAAGAGATTTTATAATCAAACTTTTATGGATTTCTATAATTACATTACTTTTCTTTCATGATGTATTATGAGATTATATATAAAAATGAATGTTTCTATAGTTTTCTGACAGATTTTATAGTTAAACCAACTCATAACATTTTATGGGTTTCTATGATTACACCCTCGTTTTTTTTATAACGTTTTTTCATGAGATTTTGGGATATTTTATGATCAGACCAACTCATAGAATATGACAGATTTCTATTAACTTTATAATTCTCTAACAATTTTTTTTATAAGTCTTTAAATAGATTTTATAGCCAGACAAACTTACAACATTTTAGAGATTTTTATGTGTCCAACCTGCCAAGAAAACCTGATCAAAAATTCATAATCCCCCTCCTTAAAAACCCCTGTATGCCAATGAGAGAGAATATAGTCCAAATTTTTGATGAGCAGACTGATGTCATTTTTTCCTCTGAAAATGAATTTCTTTGTTGTCAAGACTTCGCATGTCAAATAATTTGTTGTTGTCAATTTGAAGTAACAGTTGAAACAATCAACGACATGACATATTTTTACATCATATTTATTGTCACTGTCTAAAATAATGTATCAAATAGAGATCCAAAAAAATGACGTCACTCCGCTCATCAAAAAATTGGACTACCAATAATACAATCGGATGTGTATAATTCAGTTAAAATTGGTTAGCAAAACATGATCGAAAATCGTCCATATTGAATTTTCAAAATCTGATCAAAAATTTGTATTACTTATCCCCAAAAGCCCCCATAGACCAATTTTGGTTGAAATCAGACAAACTTAGGTGTTTTCCCCCCTGCACTCCCCTCGTAGGGGGGAAGGGTGCCTAATAATGACATATTATTGTATTGTCGCCGGAACTATAAATGCATGCCAAATTTGAAGGTACTCGGATGTGTATAAGTTAGTTAAAATTGGTTTGACCAAAAATCGTCCATCTTGAATCCGTCATATATTGAATTTTCAAAATCTGATTAGAAATTCCATCCCCAAGTGCCTCAACAAACCTATAATTTCAACGAAATCGGGCGTACTTCAAGTGTAGCCCCCTCCACCCCCTTCGAGTAGGGGGGAGCTGTCAATTTCATCACACTATATTCTTGTGCCGGCATACAGATACACTGCAAGTTAAATAAAAGCTTTTAAAAAAAATTAATGCTAGAAAGCACAGATAGTCCACCATATGATCAATTATTTTATGTTGAAAGGAAATGAAAATATCTTGAAAACTGTAGCTTTGAAAGATTTGAACCTTATAACAAAATTTTTGGGTAATATTTATGAAAACAAAATCTGAAAACCGCATATCAATAGCTGCTTTACTTCTTAAGTTATGATTTTTTTTAAACACGTTATTTCAAACAACTCGGAAACTAAAGCTCTCACGAATTTGGACTTATAACAAAATTTGTAGTCCATATTCATGAAAACCCAAGTCTGAAAACCGTATATCACTACTTCCTTTTGTTCCAAAGTTAAAAAAATTTTAAATATTTTATCCCCATTTTCACCCCTTCATCCCACACCACCCTACCCAAAAGTTAATCAGTTCATGGTCATCCGATAGAGGATTTTTGTACCAAATTTCGTTAAAATCCAGTAAGGCGTTCTTGAGTTATCGCGTATACCGACAACTTTTTTTTTGTCGATTAAAGTGTTTTGGAATCTTAGTAAATCATTTGTGACAAAATTAAGAAAAGTCAAAATTTCACGATTTTAATCACAGTTGGTTTAGAGAGGGGTTTTAAGAAAAAAAACTACTATTTACCGTAAAAACTAAAATCCCCTATGTAGCCCTTTTCTGGGGGGCTATTTTTGGAAAATATTCTAAAAACATTAAATAGTAACTCCCTTTCCAATGGTACCCCATATCATAAGATTTGCTTTACTAATTTTCGAGATATTGGCTTTCGAAATGTCAAAAATTCAATTTTCAAAGGCCCATATCTTAGAAACTAAACAAAATATCTATATTGTGTTTATTATTGACTTTGAGGGTTTTATAAGAGCAAATAAAAAATGACAATAGTTTGACGTTTGCACATTCCTATTTACAGTTTATTAATTTTCAGTGATTTTGACGATATTATTCCAAAAATATGAATAGAAGGTCAGATTTTTAAACTGTTGTCATTTTTTATTTCCTCATAAAAAACCCCTAAAATCGATAACAAACACAATAGAGATATTTTGTTTAGTTTCTAAGATATGGGCCTTTGAAAATTGAATTTTTGACATTTTGAAAGCCAATATCTCGAAAATTAGTAAAGCAAACCTTATGATATGGGGTACCATTGGGAAGAGAATTTCAGCGAGAATTCAAATATGAAGTCAAAATAGGAGGTTGCTATTTAAGGTTCCCAGAATATTTTCCAAAAATAGCCCCGCAGAAAAGGGCTACATATTGGTATGGTGGACTAAAAAATAGTTTTTGGCTTATGAAATCTCATAGAAATTTATCAAAGTAACATCTCTCCCACAGCTCCTGGCAATAAATAAGTACTTAGTTTATACAAGAACAATTTTCTATTAGATATGTAGATATTGTGCAAGCACAAGGAGTGTTATTATATTATAGTGGGTTAGTTTAGTTTGACTGTATATTAATCTCTTACATTACTTCCATTACTATTACTACAACTGCCAAAGTTGAGCTGTAATTTTTTATTTTCCAATGTTACAGATAGATCTGAGTTATGAGGAATTGTCATATAAAAAATCATAAAATATTGTAAACTTTTATAAGTCAACTGGCTAATAAAATATGATGAACTCCCTAACGGGATTTGTGATTCACTTTCATGAGTCAAAAATTATAAAATATCATAAGTTTATATGAGCATGGATTATAAAAACTTATGATTTGCTATGATCCTTTATGAGGTTTTTTTAGCAACAGTCACTCAAAAGTCATTCAGTCATCTGACCAATGAAAAACCATCAGAAATCATCAACACCTTTTTTATAAGGAATACTTGTGGGTCCCCATATTAGGAAACTTTTTGGGGATATGCAATTCGATTACATACTTCAATGCAAGCAAAAATATGCTTGGAATGCATTTAAAATGTTTGCAACAATTTTTTTGAGAAAAACTAGAGCAGAAAACTATAAAGACCTGATGGTTGCTTCTTTTTTTGTGTTACCAAAACCTAGAATGTAACATGTTGTTAAAAATTGATTTCCTATTTATTTTTATCTGGATTACATTCCGGAAAATTGTGGTGCTGTAAGTGACAATCACAGTGAGAGGTACCACCAAGATATTTTAAACCTGAAAAGAAGGTATCAGGGAAATAAAATTGTGCTACTTAATTGTTTTTGTTAAATTAAAAATATATGGTTATATTTATTTTGTACATATTCATTGTGTAACAAATAATATAGTTTTTTTGCAAGCCAATTTTAATCTTTAATTGGAATTTTTTTATTACTTGGCTGTAGTTAAACCCAAAAAAAGAGTTTTTGTTCAGGAAACAAAAAAAAAAGTTGGAATTTGTTCCCTAGTGCAATCAATCTTTATATCATTAAAAGCCAATAAATGTTTTTTTGAGGCAACTTAAATCTTTAATTAGTATTTTTTTGTTACTTAATTGAAAATTGTTTTTTTTTCAGAAAACCAAAAAAAAGTTGGAATTTGTTTTTAGTGTGTTGCTCTACAGAGTATTGTTAAAATATGGAAAATATATCTCGCGATGTCCAGTACTAATTTTGTTTTCTTTAAAAAAAACAGATATATAATTCCTTGTTTATTTACCTAGAGTTTACTTTAATTAGATTTTTAGGAGTCCCGTAGATATAGTCTTTGCTGGCAGCTTTTCTTGTCCTTCTTATGCAAAATTTCACTTGCATGGGTATTTTCAGTCTAACATTTTTCTATCCAAATACAGAAATTTTTCAAACATTTTAGACTCATTTTAAAGATAAACCTTTAATCTAGGGTTCTATGGTGGTGCTTTTTGCAACTTTTGTCTAGTCTTGAGCAGATATTTTGCCTGTTCATATTTGCAAGACTAGCGATATTTGGATCCATATTTCACAAAAATAAAAGTCAAAATTCAAAAACTATTTCTAGGGTATCCGATTTTTGAATAATGGGAATTATTTTTTTTACCAAATATAATTTCAATTTTCTAAAGAATTCCCAAGTTTTTTCTAAAGAATTCCGAAGTTTTTGGAAATAAGAAAGAAAAATTTTCGTCTTGTAAAAAAGTGTTTCCGACATATTTGAATTAAAGAAAGGTACTTACATCATTTGACAGTTTTACAAACTTGGCAGGGGTTTCTGCCACATCATGTCCATAAAGCATGGCTTTCCCAAGATGCTTAGTCATAAGGTGCTCTGCTGAAGACAGTTTATCTTGGCTCTTTGGATCAGTAGCCTTTTGTTTAATTTTCTGCTTCACATTCTGCCATGTCTAGAAATTATATAAACTATTTTGAATCTTACTATAAATAAATAGTAATTAAATATGCCAGTATGTTGATGGTGATTGGGTGGAGAGGGGCCCTCGACTTTTTCCCTTGGTTTTTTCCTGTTAACAAACAATTATTATTGGAAAAATGTGTACTTTTACAAATTATAATTCAACAAAAGGTAAGGTATACTTGCCCAGCAAGGACCCTCCTCATTTTGACTATAACTATATACTCCTGCCCAAGCTACTACCTCTTACTATTACCTAAAAAGGGACAAAAAGTTGACTTCTACAAAAAAAAAATTACAAAAAGAAATTAAGAGCATGGAATCCCTGTCGAAATTCGTTTTGCTTAAAATTAATAGTACCTAGTAAGGAAAAAAATATTTAAAACAATCTTTATTAAATTTATTGTTTCAAGTTTTTAGGAAAGTTTTTATCAGAACCACTAAGGTCCCCCTATTTAACTTGCATATTGCATATCCTTAAAATCTAAGAAACAAAAGTAAGTATAGGTAAAGTTGTATGGATGAAAAACTTACACTATATATATACAATGGTTCTACTCACAGCAGGTCAAGATGTATCACAAAATAATTTTGTAGTAATATCAATTCAATTTTATTTAGTACTTTGTCCTACAAAATAGGATGAACACGTCAAAAATTTAATGAATAAAATTTTTGTGGCTTAACAATAATGGAAATATATATATTAAAATTTCTAAGGACATATTAAAGCACAATACAATTTACATATAATTTCAGATTTAGGCGATAACATAAGTAAAATTATTGTACGATAAAATGTTAAAAAGATTCATATATATACAAGTTTTTAAGACAATAGGAAAAAGCAAACAAGTAAAATAACAAACAAAATCAATTTAAGTATGTCTATTAGTTAAGTAACATATAAACTCAACACATACATATCTGTAACATGAATTGAACAAATATTGTAAAATGCTGCAATTTAAATTATGTACTTTAGAGTTCTTTTAGAACAGGCTAAAAAAAAGTTAGCTGGGGTTTATTTGAGCTCTACAAACTTCTTCAGCAAAACAAGAGCCAAAATAGAAATAGTATTGATTTTGCAGTAGAAATAATTTTAAGATTGACCCTGTAATCATTTTTTTAATAGATGATATAAATGATAATAACAAGATTCGTGGCTACAACTGCAGTTGCATGAGTGTGAAATAGCAAGTTTCTGGCCTATATTATTATATGAAATCTGCAGGGTTTCTAGCTTACTAGAAATATAATATCTTAATATTATCTGAGTTGAACATATACTTAAGTACAATAGACCCAGATGGGCAGCCTACATGCAGATTGGCACTTGCAAGGGTGCTAACCACCACTACACATTCATTCATCATACACCCTACCCTGTCTAAAATACCATATCAAAACTCTTTAAAAAAAACTAGTGAAAGTTCACGAGTTCTGGTCAGTATTTTATGCGGTTTATGAAACATCACTTTCAGGTGAAATCTTATGAACTTTCAATGTTGCAAAGAAATTCAAAACTCGTCAAACATCATGAGTTTTGCATGAGCACTGTCATCCATTTTTAGGAGTTTTGCTAGTCAAATCTGCTTAAATGTGTAATATGTTTTGTTTAATTTACTTAATGTACTCATAAAATCTTTTTTATTCTTATTGAAAAACGTGCTTGTCAAAAAAGTGTTATGAGTTTCTATTTTCTACACTTGACACATCTCTTCACTTTAGTTCTCGTGAAATATTGTAGAATCTTCATTTGTACTTTTAAAATCTCATCAAAATCCTACTTGCTAAATCTCATGAAATCTCCTGTGTCTGATATAAACTTACGAAATCTCTTAAAATATCTTGATAGTTAAATCTTTATTATATATTCCTTTTAATTTCTACACTTTAATACTCATGTAATCTTGTGAAATCTTCACAACCCTTAACCCTATTTCTCATAAAATTTTGAATAAATGTTCCTTCTTTTAGACTTGTGAAATCTAGTAAAATCTCATACAAATCTTGCTTGCTAAACCTCATGAAATTTGTGTCTGATATAAGCTTACGAAATCTTGAAAAATCTCTTGCTATAGGGTCAGTCCATATCAAGTCAACCAGGGTATTTTACCACACCATCTCCGATGTTGATGATTTTTAGTATACATGTTTTTCCTACCAAAAAACTGGAAAATCCAAAATTTCAGACTTTTTTGACCAGTTGTTTATTTTGAATTAATTTTTGAAAATCGAAAAAGTCACTTATTTGTCCTTAACATGTGCGCACAAAATTAGGAATATCCAAAGAACCACTTATAATAGAAGAGTAGGTGAAGGTTCATTTTAAAGCTCTTATAAAGACCTTTCATATGAGAATATTGCATAACATATATTGAAAAAAAAAAAAAAAAATTTTTGATTTTTTTTTTTGAAAAATTTCAAAAAGGCCATTTTTAATTTTTTTCAAAAAATTATATTATTTTCTTTAAAGTGTTATTAAACTATTCACAAAATTTTGAGATGGACAAATCATGGGTTCAATGTGAAAAAATTTATTAAAAATGTCACATGCATGAAAAATCGCCCATAAATAGACAATGCATTTTGGTAATTAGAAGAATATAATGGGGTTTAAAGCGATATTATAAAAATATTTAACAATATTTTATTTAATAAAAAATTATATCCTACGTTTCATTCTGTATCAGTAATCAGATTAACATTGCCCCCCATTGTAATATTTACTTACAAAACCTCTTTTCCACCGGAGACGTACTATTGGATGTTCCAATTCTTAGGAAAATATGCCTGTATAAACCTGCCAATACTTTTGTGAAATACTGCCTGTTTATTCCTGTTTAACATTAAGGACACACCTCCTTCATTTTATTGGTCTGTTTAGGTACATTGTGGGGATTTGCTGACATGAAAATTCCTGCATAAATTGATTTTAAATTTTTGGCAAGTATCTTCCTGATACAGCTCCAAATAATCGATACATAATAGTTCGACTGAAGGTTTATCAGAAGTCATCTCTGTGTAATTTTAAAAGTTTCAACTATGGGTGAGGCAAGTGGATGGACTAAATATAAAGTAAAGTGCTGTGATCCACTAGAGTTAAAAATCAAGCATTTTGGGAAATTAAGAAATGTGACCAAGTGGATGTGCAGTTACAAAAATGTCAAAATGGGAATGAAAATCTGTGATGGTTGTAGACTAAAGCTTTCAAAGGAGTTTAAGGCATCTGAAGAAGATGAGGCAGGGTAAGTAACAAATAGTATTTTTTAATATAAAATTAATAAACTAAACCAATTGCGTCAAGTACGGAGTGGAAAAATCTCATGGCATTATTTTGCATGGCATTTTGAGAATACAGACATTATGTACAAATTTCTTGGCATTATGTACACATTTTGGGTCAGCTGTTACCCCCTTTTTAAGTTCTTATAAAAAACTAACTTTTTAAATTTTTTTAGACCCAGTCAAGTTCCAGAAAATGATCCAGATTTTCAAGATCCTGCTGAATCATTTACTCTTTTAAACAAGTCATTGGAGCTTCTTGGTGTGTCGCCGATTAAAAGAAAAAATGTATACAAAGAAAAAATTGATATTGTACAGCATACAATTGCGAAAGCATTTACAAAGGAATCAGATTCAATGCTAGTAAAGGAATGCCAGAGTGACGAAAGTGAAATGATTAAGCAGTTAAAGGACAAATTTTTAAAAACCGAAAAGAGGAGTGAGAAAATACTAGTTTTATCATGTTTACCTCAAAGTTGGAGTAGAAAGAAGATTGAAGAAGAATTTGGAGTTTCTCAATATTTGGCCAGAGCTGTAAAACAGTTAGTTAAGGACAATGGGATATTATGTTCTCCTAACCCCAAACCGGGAAAGACCCTTAGTGATAGAGTGGCCCAAATAGTGGTAGATTTTTACCAGAGGGATGACATTAGCAGGACCATGCCAGGTAAAAAAGATTATGTTGTTATCAGAAAATATGGAGCTGAAAAAGAATATGTACAAAAAAAATTAGTCTTAGCTAATTTAAAAGAAATTTATGCATTGTTTAAAACTGAGTACCCCAATGAAAAAATTGGGTTTTCAAAATTTTGTGAACTGCGACCCAAAAACTGTATACTGGCAGGAAAAAGTGGGACTCATACTGTATGTGTATGTACTATACATCAAAATATAAAACTAATGCTCAATGGCTCCAAATTAAATAAGCTATATGATGAAAATAACAGGCCTCTTGCAATATCTTATCATGATTGCCTTTATAAACTAATGTGTAATCCACCTTCAGTGGACTGTTTTTTAAGCAATAGATGCAAGCAATGTCCTGGAGTAGAACAGTTTAAAAATATGTTAATAGAAAAATTTGAGGAAGAATTAATTGATGAGGTCTCATTTAAAAAGTGGGTCTCAGTAGATAGGTGTACTATGAAAACCGTTGTTAAGAAAAGTGATGATTTTGTCCAGGAATTTACTGATGATCTTGTAAAACTTAAATCACATTCTTTTATTGCAAAAATGCAAAAAGATAGATACAATGAAATAAAAATTAACCTTAAACCTGGAGAGTCTTTGATCACTTGCGACTTTGCGGAAAATTATTCCTTTGTTATGAAAGATGAAGTCTTATCATTGGAATAACAGCCAGGCAACCCTCCACCCTTTTGCCATTTATTTGGCAGTGATGGTAAACTGCACAACCTGAATTATGTGTTTATTTCGGAAAGCTTGACACATAATACAATTGCATTTCATTTATTTTTAAAAAAACTAATGCCTGATTTAAAAATCAAAATACCAGGACTTAACAAAATTTTTTTATTTTTCGGATGGATGTGTTGCGCAGTACAAAAACAAAAAGAATTTTCTGAATATATGCCTGCATAAAAAAGATTTTGGTGTTGAAGCAGAGTGGCATTATTTTGCCACCTCGCATGGCAAAAGTGCCTGCGATGGCTTGGGAGGAACTGTTAAAAGACTTGCTGCCAAAGCCAGTTTGCAGAGGCCCTATGACAATCAAATAATGACACCTCTACAATTGTTTACTTGGTGTGAAGAAAACATATCTGGCATTGATTTTAAATATTACACAGAAGCAGATTATACAAATCATGAAATAATTTTGAATAAAAGATTTGCGGAAGTCTTAACAATACTGGGGACACAAAAAATTCATGCTGTAATTCCTCTTACAGAAAGCACGTTTTTGGCAAAACAGTTTCCTACATGCTTAGAGGTCGAAACACATAATCTTTTTAAAGGTGGAAGCATTATTTTGCAAAATATCGAGTCAGGGTTTGTCACTGTAGAATATGACAGTGCTTGGTGGCTGGCTTGTGTCTTGGGGAAAAATAATGAGAGCGGAGAACTGAAAGTAAGCTTTCTTCATCCACGAGGACCTGCCTCATCATTTTTTTACCCAACAACCTCAAGATATTTTAATTATTAAACCAGAAAGTCTTATAAAAAAAGTTGAACCCAACACTGCTACTGGCAGAACTTACAATGTCAGCAAAAAAGAAATGTCAGATTCATCAGAAATTCTTAAAAGAAAGTTAAAAAAATAAATTTAAGGTATATAGTTAGTCTTAGTGTTTTCTGTCTAATTTTTATCAACGAAGTAGAAAAGTTTGTTTATTTCTTTTGCGAGTTTAAAATAAAATAATTTGTAGATAAAGCCTCTGGGTATTTTTTAAAACCTGTATCCATGCAACAAATTTATTTATTTTAATATCCAGTGCACTATTGGTGCTCCTAAAATATGTTTATTTTTTTAAATGCATGATTTTTAATGTACTTAATATTTTTGATATTTTTTTTGACATTGAACCCATCATTTCTCCATCATAAAATTTTGTGGATAATTAAGTAACACTTTGACCAAAATTATATATTTTTTTCAAAAAAATTAAAAATGGCCTTTTTGAATTTTTCAATTTTTTTTTTTCAATTTTTTATTTTCAATTTTTTTTTTTGTTAAAATTATGTTGTGATATTTCATAAAAAAGAGCTTCAAAATGACTTTAAAATGAGCCATTTGTTACTTTCCTAGTGTAAGTGGTTCTCGAGATATTGCTAGTTTTGTACATTCTTGTTAAGGTCAAAATGCTGACTTTTTTATTTTGAAAAATTAAAAAAAAAAAAAAACTACGAATCAAAAAAATCTAAAAATTTGCATTTTCAACTTTTATGGTAAGAAGAAAATATATACCAAAAATCATCAAAATTGGAATTGGTCGCGTAAAATTTTTGTGATTTTTTGGTTGATTTGATATGGAATGACCCTATAGTAAAATTTTTTTAATTATAAATCTTTATAATATATTCTTTTTAATTTATTTCTATAGGTAGTCATAAAATCTTTTCTATTTTCATATTGTGTGTCAAATCTGTTTGTGCTTGCATTTCTATATTCTACACTTTAATACTTATATAATCTTGTCAAATCCTCGGTCAAATTTTCACAACCCTTTACCCTATTTCTCATAAAATCTTGTAAAATCTTTTAAAAACGTCCCTTCTTTTAAACTTGTGAATTCTTGTAATATCTCATCAAAATCTTGCTTGCTAAACCTCATGAAATCTCATGTGTCTGGTGTAACGTCATGAAATCTTATAAAACATCCAAACAGGAATTTTTATTGCCTTTAGAATCTTTTGAAATCTTGTGAGTTTTCAATAGTCAGAAATTATTTGAAAATGGTTCTCATGAAACATCATAAGAATTTGTCAGTTTTCATGTGGCATACATTTTTGCCAGGTCAAGTCTCTTCAAACCAATAAAATCTGTTAAAATCTCATCAAGGCTTGATGAGTTTTTAAGAGTTTTGAAGTGGTTTTTTTGGCAGGGCTACAACTCGGGTTACAACATGTTATATTTTGACAAGGACAGTATTGGCCAAAAGCTCTGATAAATCAATAAATGTATTAAAGAGAAAGATCCAAACTTGATGACAATAAAAGTTGACCTACTTTAATTTTGAAATTAAAAATATCACAATTACTATTTTTGCCTTTTTTTGTTGATAAAAATGGTAAAATCAAAATCATCTACATGACACCACTCAAGGTGACAGAAGACGACAAAACAGAAAATTCAAAATTTTTATCAAATAATAGCGTAAAATTATCTTCATCCATCTCTAGAATACTTCTTTTTTTAGACTGCTTTTTCCCTTTAACTTCCTTTCATTTTTACATATTATAGGGGTTTTTATTCTCTGAATTGACATTTTGGAAAGAAAACTATAAAATGTGGCTAAAATTATGGCTTAAAAATGTGAGAAACCTACAAAAAACCTGATAAACAAGAACATTACCGCTTAAATTATGCTAAAACATTAGGAGCGTAAATATACAACAAAATAAACTTAACTTGTATTTTTGCTGGAAAATTCCTTTAAGGCTGAAGGCACAATTAAAAATACAAGGTAAACTAGATACTAGTGACAGAATTTCAAAGCCATTAACTCAATGCTATAAGTTAAAATAAAAATACCTAATACAAGCTACTAGTGATAGAAAGATACTACTTAAATACTAAAGTCTTAGTATTCTTGTAATTTTTATCTCGTTAACAAAAATCACACAAAAAAGTGAGGTTCAAAATCACTGTAATCTGTATTAGGTTAACTCGTGTTTGAATAACACACATTGTGTGCAGCCTTATGGTAAAACCCATAATCTCAAACCCATATAAATTGAATTATATAATTTTTTTTTAATGAATGAAAAATTCCCAGAAAAATTAAGTACTTACTTTTTGCCATTCTGCATAGGATTTGACGGCACCACCCTCCATAGCATTAAGCTGGCTGAATATTCGTTTCCAGCGGTCTTTTATGTCACTATTGCTATGTTTTCATGGGTATTGAGTTCGTTTTCAAAACTCATTGTATCTTTTTCTTTTATATAGCGTGTTCTTTATCAAGACCAAGAACACGCTATATAAAAGAAAAAGATAGAATGAGTTTAGAAAACGAACTCAATACCCATGAAAACATAGCATATGTGTGACATTTGCAGAAAACTTTCTGCCTTGGAAGAGCAGGGGATCTGGCTCCGGTGCACTATCCGGACACAAAAACGGGACGATTTTTCAAGACGATTCTTTTTGAAAACAGTAATTTAGCGGTTTTTAAATTTATTTGGGAGCGGAAAAACGAAAAAAACAGCTGTTTTTTAATTAAAAAGACGTTTTTCATGTAAAATCCAGGCATAACCAACAAAACTGGGGTCATACTGGCTATTGGGCCATTTTTCAGAAATGCGATGATGCCAACAGGTACCAGCAGGATTTTTTTTTGGGAAGAAATCAGGTTAGGCTCTGGGTTGGGTTGGGCCGGGTTGGTTGGGTAGGGTTAGTTTTGTTTGGTTGGGTTGGTTATTATTTGTTTTTTTATAAATTTGTATGGGAGCCAAAAGAAATCAGGTTAGGCTCTGGGTTGGGTTGGGCCAGGTTGGTTGGGTAGGGTAAGTTATGGTTGGTTGGCTTGATTATTATTTGTTTTTTATAAATTTGTAGAGGAGTCAAAAAGTTAATATTTTAGTTCCTTTTCCCTAATTTTCATTATTTTCTGGAAATGTGGCAACATTGTAAAAATATCAGGGCATGGACATTGGCAGGTATTGTTTTGATCAAGTAAGAAGAAGAAGGAGCCAAAATTAAGAAATTAAGTAAAGAGTGAGGTTAGGGCGCTCTTTTTTTATGTTTTTTTTTATTTATTTTCTCAAAAAATACTGGATAACCCGCAATTATTTTTTTTAAACACTATTTAGGAGGCCTATTTTAAGCACAAAGTTTTTGTTTTTAAAAAATCGTGTGTCCGGATAGTGCACCGGCCCCTTAACTGGGGTCCCAAAAACAAGGGGACAAGGGCTTACATTAACAATATATTCTTCGGAAGAATCCATTGCTTATTAGGTGAGCACTTTCACTGGTACAAAAGTTAACCAAATATCACTAACGTGAGTGTGCGAAAAATGTCTACACAAGGGAAAAGACGCAAAAATGTTCAAATTGTACTGAACGGGGCTGCAATGTCCAGTAAAATATCGCGGAAGAGTTTATAAGTCCGTAAAAAAGTCTACACTTTCACGGAACATAGGGAAAAGGTGAAAAAAATTACCATTTACTGAACAAGAGTGCAATGTTCAGTAAAATACAAAATCATTAAAAACGTCCGTGCACCACATGCAGGCGCAATGGCGATGCGGCCCTTTAAAAACTAAATTGGCGGACACAATCTGGAAGCACGAAAGTAAAAACAAAACTGGAATGATAATATCCTGTAAATAAAATGACCGCTACATGTACTTGACATTTGTGAGCCTAAATAAGTTGGTATTGACAAAATTCCCCTAACTCTGAGGCTAATAATAAAAAGGGTTATCGCACATCACTTATGGAAGGCAAAAAACTAGTTATTCCGGTTGTATAACAACACTAAACAAATCAAAACACTATATTTTTAGAAAAACACGAAAAAAAAAACGAAAACACTTTATTTTGCCTAAAAAAACAACGGAGAAACATCCTAGTAACTTTTGTTTTGGTTCAAACAAGTCCTAGCAACAGAACAAAAGGGATGCACAAAATCAGCAAAAGGATGTAAAGATCAACTAATAATCGATGCCATAATAACAGGTAATGCTAAGAAAGACCTTTTCACTGCATACATAGATTACCAGAAAGCCTTTGACAGCGTACCACAGACCTGGCTCCTGGAAGTACTTGAGCTTTATAAAATTGACCCGCACATAATAAAACTCCTAGAAAAAACAATGAGAACATGAAAAACAACATTAACAATCCCAATCAAAAACAAGCAACAAGTAATCGGAGACATACCTATACAATGCGGAATTTTCCAGGGCGACGCGCTGAGTCCTCTGTGGTTCTGTCTGTCTCTTAACCTGCTCTCCTCCACCCTAAAAGAACAAAATAAAGGTGTAAAGTTAGAAAATAACAGAACACTCACCCATCTCCTGTACATGGACGACCTCAAAACATATGCATCATCCGACCAAGACCTGGAAAAAAAACATTCAGTTAATAAAAAGGTTCAGTGAAGACATTGGTATGACATTTGGCCTAGACAAATGTCACATCAATATCATGGAGAAAGGGAAATGGAGGAAGCATCAAGTAGTGGAAATGGGAGAGGAAGCTGGAGTTATAGAAGGAATGGAAAAGGACGAGTTGTATAAATATCTGGGATATCAGCAAGCACTTGGGATAGATCAGAAGCAAGCCAAAGAACACCTTAGAGGCAATCTCAGACAAAGGCTCAAAATGATAATGAGGACGAAGCTGCGTGGAGGGAATATGGTGAAGGCGATTAACACATATGCAATTCCAATCCTAACCTATAGCTTCGGCATCATATCATGGACGCAAACAGAGCTAACCAAACTCAATCGCACAATACGAACAGTAGCCACCAAGCACAGGTTTCACCATCCAAGAAGCTCTATGGAGAGATTTCACCTTCCCAGGGAGCAAGGAGGATGGGGAGTGTTAAACATTGAAGAACTACATCAGAAACAGATAAAAAACTTAAGAAGCTACTTCCATAGAAAAGCGGAAGAGTCTGGACTATACAAAGTAGTAGTAAACAAAGATATCAAAATCACGCTTCTGAATCTACAAAGCAGACAGCTACCGGCAGAAGAACCCATAAATCATGTTGAAAAATGGCTTAGCAAAGAATTACATGGACAATACCCTGCATTAATCAAACAACAACACTTTAATGAGAAAGCGTCATTGGATTGACTTAAGAAGGGACAACTTTTTCCAGAAACAGAAGGATTTGTCATTGCTATTCAGGATCAGGTAATCGCCACACGTAACTACCAAAAATACATAATGAAACAACACATAGAAACAGATAAATGCCGAATGTGTGGAGAAAAAACAGTCGATAGATCACATAGTGAGTGGTTGCACAATACTAACTCCTAATGAATACACAAAAAGACACGACAACATAGGAAAAATCATATACCAAGAATTTCTCAAAAAAATTAAACCTGATTTGCCTCACACTCCATATTATAAACTAAAACCTAACCCTGTGAATGAAAATGAGGACTACAAGCTATATTGGAACAGACAAATAATTACAGATGTACACATACCACATAACAAACCAGATATGGTGCTTGTTAACAAACAAACAAATCAAACGTATATCATAGACATAGCAATCCCGCTCCCAACAAATGCCCAACGAAAACATCAAGAAAAAATAAACAAATACTTACCATTATGCGCAATTTTACAACTCATAGTTAAACGTCAAACCTCAGTTTAAACCACAGATGTCGACTTTTTTACGTTTTATAGGTGCAGTTTACCAACAAACTTCGGTTTAACCGTTACCAGCGGTCTGGGTGTTTGTTAAACTTCAGTTTAATAGTTACCGAAAGATTCTAACCTCAATATTAAAAATTTGTTTTTGGTAAAAAGACTGTAAGTATTTAGTGAAATCGCTATGATCAATGACTTAAAATTTATTTTTCATCAACTGGATAAAGAATGACGAAATTATTGACATTGTCGAAGCAGGAAGACCAAATATTATTTGTCCTAGAACAAATCCTTTGGAGGAGTCCGACGATATGTAGATTTTAAAAAGAGGTTTGAATTATCTAAATATGCGAAATTGTGCACAAGGAAATTCGACAAGAGTTGAAACATCCCACAGACCAGCAAGTTTTATTCTCACATCGAGCTCACACGTATATATATATATATATATATATATATATATATATATATATACTCTATATCTTTTTGACAAATCTGAACATTTTTGTCATCTGGCTGTATGTCTGTCTGTAACCAACGCTGATATCTCAAAAATTACTTGATTGATTTTTATCAAGTTTGGCTCTTTGCCATTTTGGTTAAGAAAATAAACCCTATATATGTAAAGAAAATGTAGTCTTTCTTCATGGCGGCGGTTTAACTCCGACTTATAAAATTGAGCAACTTGTTTACCGATGGATTAATCCAAAGATTAAACTGAAGTTTAAACTATGGTTTAATCTGGAGTTTTACCTTTGGTTGTAAAATTAGCCCTTAGCACATGAGATCAAGGACATGTGGAACCAAGATCGCGTCATCATTGTGCCAATAATCTTCGGAGCTATTGGGGAAGTACCGTCAGCAACAATTGAGGGCCTCAAAACCCTGGAATTAAAAGAAAATCTTTTTAGTCTAATGCAAAAAATCACTGTGATAGAAACTACTGGAATCATACGTAAAGTTCTGAACTTACCTTAGAATATTTACCTAAACCGTAGACCAAACTTCGAATCCTTGTATGCAAGTACCGGAGAGAAGTTGTAACCAGGAAACCCTGTGGAACCTGATAATAATAATAATAATAATAATAATAATAATAATAATAATAAATAAGACTATTAAACGTCAAAAATGATTGAATTTTTACAAAAAATACGATAATTTTATATTATCATAAATTAAACGTTCGAGTTTATTGCTGAAACAAGCACAAAAGTATGTCCATTTGTGTGGCAGTTTTTTGCACTATAATTTCAATATTTGTACATTTTTTGATTGAGAAAATCACTTATATAGGCTCGCGAAACACTTTTTAAAAACCATTCACTGAGCTGTTTTTTAAAACTACGTAATACACTAAAGATTTTAGTTGTTTTGGCAGTATATTAAAGAGGCGTGGTGTCAAATAGCGACGGCTTCTTTGAACACATGCTTTTTTAGCTCTAGGTACAGCAACATTATCAGTCAATCTCGTATTGAAAAGTGATTTGATGTGTTTGCTAAATTTCACCAGGATTTTTAGAAGATCTTAACATTATGCGGAAACAAAAAAGTTGTCTAATATCCATAATTTGACTAATGGAGTAGAAAGAGTCTGTTGGGAACAATTTGTGTTTACCATATATTATTTTTAAAGTCTATTTTTGTACAATTTGAAAACTTTTAATATGTGTATCTAGAACACCGCCCTAACCTATAATGCCATATGTAATATGAGTTTGTACAAGTGAAAAATACAGGATTTTTAATTGACTTATTTTAAGAAAGTATTTTAAATACTTAATTTTTGGTAATATTCTTCTTATTTTTTTGACAACATAATTGATGTGAGCATCCCAACAAAAGCCATTATCTAATAGTACTCCTAAATATTTTATGGTTTTTGTTGTAGGAATCACTAGATTGTCGATGTTAGGACCATGAATATTTTCTGTGGACTGATCTTGGTTAGAGAACAACATACACTTAGTTTTGAAAAAATTGACTGTTAGCAGATTTTTATCGAACCAATTTTTAATTTTTAAAAACTTCCTGCTCTGCTTGCAACTTGACACTTGCTCAACTCTTACCTTCAAATAAAATCACGGTATCATCCGTGAAACTTAGTATATGTCCGATCATCCTCATCCTCAGCAATCCGTTGATGTAGAGGACGAAGAGAACTGGACCCAATACAGTTCCTTGCGGGGCACCGTATCGTACACTACTTGGATCACTAAGAATATCTCCAATTTTTGTATATTGAACCGTATCGTTTTAGTATCTTTGGATAAGTTGATAAATTGGACCCCTAAGGGCATATTTCCAGATTTTTTCCAACAGTAGTTCATGCGATACGGTGTCAAATGCTTTTGCCAAATCAACAAAGACACACAACGTTTGGTCTACTTTCATCAAGATTTTTATAGATTTGTGATGTGAGTCCAACGATTGCATCCTCCGTCGATCGGCCCTTCATGAATCCATATTGACGGTCAGATATTATTTTGTATTTTTTAAGAAATTTCAAGATTCTGTATTTTATTACTTTTTCGAAAATTTTACTTATATTTGAAATCAGTGATACTGGTATGTAGTTAATAATACCTGACTTGTCTCCGTTTTTGTAGAGTGGGGAGATGACACCAGTTTTTAAGGTTTTGGGAAAATTCCTCTTTTTAAACACTTACTAAAAAGAAAAGTTAATTGTGGTGATATTCGCTCGGCAACAGTTTTAATATCTTGGACCTAATCTTATCTAATCCAGGTGATTTTTTATTTTGGAGACTTTTGTAATTTTTTTAATTTCATTTTCAGTTGCCGCGTTTAAACGCATGCTATTCTCTAACGAAGTTTCAGATTTAACCGAATTTCTAGGTGTTTTAATCTGACTTGCATATTTTTCTCCTAAAGAACAGTAGTATTTATTAAAAACATTGGCTATTTCCTGTTTATTCAGAATTTCTTTACCATATATCTTAATCCTCTTAATTTCTTCCCAACTATTATTTTTGTAACAAATTTTGTTTACAGAATTCCAAAGGAGTTTGCTATTTTGACGATCAGTAACCCAATTTTTAAAAAATGACTTTTTTGAAGCCGCAATAGCCTAATCCAGGTCTTTTTTTGTTTGTTGATAATGTAGCTTCAAATATACATTATTTGGATTGTCCCTTGTTTGTTGGTAAACAGTGTTCTTGTGATTAATCGATTTTGTCAAGTTCTTATTAATCCAAGCTTTTCGAGCAGCATTATTTTTGTTGATTTTTAATTTTTTTTTATTTTTTTGCACGATTTGTATGATATTACCAATAAGAATTTGACAGAAAAGATTTGTGGCGTAGAGGGCAAAGGGTGAGGGAATAAATCGGAAAAAGTTCCTTCTCGTCATTTCATCGAGATCCCGACAGTTATAAAATGAGTTCGAATTTTTAAATTTTTATAGTTCACATACTCTTTATATCTACTTTTTAATATATTATTGAAAGTCTTTGGAATATGTATTAATAGTACGATAGGTTAATGATCTGTAATGTGATATTTTAATAAATATGCATTTATAACTTCAGATCTCAATGATTTTACAAAATAGTGATCAAGACATGACTTTTAATTATTTCTTTCTCTTGTTATAACATTATTAATGTATGATCTATACGAGTTAGAGCTTAAAATATTCAAATAGTCCTGTACAAAGTTTTTGGTAACTCTACCTTCCAGAATATTGATGTTAATATCGCCACAAATAACATGTAAATTCGACTTATTAACTGAAACCAAATACTGTAGCAAATCCTGATTAAAAGCATCTATATTTGTTGATGGTTATCTGTAAATGGCTGTACTTTTTAATGAAACATTCTGTAAGACAAAGATATCTATGTCACTCACATTTCTATTAGCAAACTCCTTAATTTGACGTTGTTATGTAAATTTTTCCCTTATGTATACAAAAACACCATCATTTTTGTTAACACTTTCATTATTGTATACGGTTTTATATCCCTGAATTTGGATAAGGTTTAGATCAGTAACAGTAAAAGTTTCTGTCAGAATAATTACGTGAAACGTCTTCAGTTGAGATAGCAAAAGCAAAAATTGTCCAGGTTTTTATGTACACTACACACGTTTAATTGAAAAATCTTAAAATTTTCGTTACTTAAAGAAACTGATTTAAAATCATTAATATCGCAAGATATTCGAGTTTTGTAATTATCAATTTTAAAGTCCAGAATATATGGTTCCATATTAGTTGATAAGAATTTATTGTAATTTTAGAAAAAGTATCGGTCATGTTACAGAAGATCTTACCTCCAACACTCCATACTTTTTCCTGCCCAAGGTTTTCCTTTGTAAAAATCAGTAACTCGTACCTTTGTTTCGTTAGCTCTTCGGCGATTGAGACTCTATTCCCTTTCAGTTTCTTCATATTAAAACGGAACTCTCTCAATTGAGTTTAGAAATTTGACCAAAACAGGCCTTGATTTTGTATCACTCTTTGGACCAATTCCATAGTTGTATTCAATTTTTATATCTTTTACCTCTAAATTCTTTTCAAAATTTTTTTTTAGTTCATCTTCGATTTTGTCAGGAGTGTTTTCTGCGATCTCATACACTCTAAGATGATTCAGCTGCAGTGTCTGCTCCACTTCGTCCAATTTTGCCAAAACTCTGTTGTTTTCATTTTGTAATGCTATTAAGTTATCATCCAATACCTATTGTTTACTTTTTATATCGGATAATTCGGTTTTTATCTGTTCAGATATTTTCAAGCATAACTTATCACACAAAGTTTTTATCTTCGATTGCACTTTTTACAATTTCCTTGATAAACGTCTGCAACTCAGTTGTTTGTCGGTCCGTAAAAAGCCCATGGCCTTAATATTCACTATTAAAAAAACTATCTGAAATTATTGAGCAACAAAACACGTCCGCACACTTCAACGTTTCAAAGTAATTATTATATGATTTTGAATAAGTTGAAAATGGTCCATGTACTGAGGAAGAAATATGTAACATTTCCGATGACAGTGACATAGCGTACATTTTTAAAGCAGACATTTCTTATCCCCCTTAATTTTTTGATGCGCATAAAGACCTTCCTGTCTTTCCAGAATATAGAGTCCCATCCAATTCTAAAAGTAAGTTACCCAAACTAATGACCACATTCTATGATAAAGAGCGATACATTGTTTATTAATTATTGAAACCTGAAACAGGCAATTAGTTTAGGTTTAAAAATTTTAAAAACTCATAAGGTTACATTTAAACAGGCTTCATGGTTAAAGCCTTAAATTGACTTAAACATTTACATGCGTCAACACAGAAAAAACAATTTTGAAAGCAACTTTTTTAAATTAATGATTAACTCAATATTTGGCAAGACTATGGAAAATGTTATAAAATATAAGGATGTGAAATTGGTGACTAGGTCTGGACGTTATGGGACGCGATCCTATATTTCCATAGCCTTACCATATTTGATGAAGAAATGGTTATAATTGAAATGTATAAAAACAAAATTATTTTCAATAAGCCCATATATGTTGGGTTCGCAATTTTGGATTAACTAAAAACTTTCTCATATGATTTTCATTATTGTGACAGAATTTGTAGGGTTGTGCTCCAAAATGGACAGTTTGAAAATTTTGGAAAATGAGAGCGACCTGAAAAGTTTTCAAAATAAACTAAGACAGAAAGGTTTTTGTGAACAGGAAATTGAGAAGAGTAGTCATAATTCTAATATTAGTAAAAAGGCTAAGGGTGTAAAAGAAGCTTCACTGAAAAATTGCACGCCTTTTTAAAGAAAAAATGACAAAAGTTTCTTAAACTTTAATTAAATCCTACCAACACCAGGTGTATACAGTCACGCAGAAAAAAATCGCCTTAGGTCCTTTAGATGATAAACGTCAGCTTTTACCCCACTCCACCGACACTTTACCTTGGGGATACCAGTAATTAGATTCCTCATGAATTTTCAGTCTACATACCTCATTCATACAGTTCTAGGGCCCCTAATAATCACACTGGGAACTTTTAAAAATTGGACTCGCCTAAATAGTTTGAGTCCATAATTATTATGTTTGATATAGGAAAAATAAATTTCAACTAAATGTGTGTTATTTTTATACAGGGTGTAAACGATCCCTCTGCAAACCTTTTAATGCCTGATAGTAAATGCAAAAATAAGAAAAAAAGTTCCTATAACATATGGGTAAAAAATCAACACTTTTTTTCTAAATGACTTTAAAGTTAAAAACTTAAACATTAACAGTGGGATTTACTAAGATCTAAAATAGTACCCCCACAGGTCTAAATATTTGCACCTGTGGGGATTACTAAATTTTAAAACCAGTTTAAAAAAAAAAACTTACCCATACAGAAAAGACACAAAGTTATTCATTATTTTGTTTTGCTATTGCAAAATACCACTGAAAAATTGCTTTTTTTCTCAAAATATAACATATTTTAAGAGAAAATACCCTAAAACTAATTTTTTCTGACAGGTTTCAAAATGGCAAATGGTGAATACGCCAAACCTTTGGCACATAATAGCTTCATTATCTAGGTTTGAGGTTATAAAGTTGGTAATTTTTTGGACCACCTCCGGGGGGTGGTTTAAATTTATAGCCCCCAGAAAGGATTGTTTTGTGGCAATTGGTAATAATTTCATTTATAATTTCCCTAAGTAACCGTCTTTACAGGAATTAATTTACCTTATTTAATATCCCAAGTTGTTCATTAACCAATAAAACACTTCCAATTTTGTCAAGAAAAACGCCATATTTTCAACCCGTTTTCAGCACAAAAAATATACTTATGAGGGTACTATGAGGCCAAACAAACATAAGTGAAGGTCACTGATTATGCACGAAAAATATACCAAACAAAAAAACCCAAAACAAGTATATTAATTTATTTACAAACTGAAAGTAAAACATTGAGGTTATTTTAAAGCTCAGTCAAAAAAACTTTCCTTACTCAAAGCCCACTCATTTTAAAGCTGTAGCTTTCATCAGTGGAGGTTGGTACAAGCTAAGGTGCAAGCACAGGTAAAAGATCCGAACTCGCTGTTTGTGATTGAACGCAGCGCTAATATTTTTAAACTGACATTTCGACAGTGACAGAAATGTCAATAAACTTGCATTTAAGTTTTTTTAATACATTTCATAAATAAAAACGCCCTTTAAATAAATACAAAATTAATCTTCCTTCTTATTTTATTATTACCCATCTAAATCGTTGTGTGACATCAAGTATTAATTGGAAAAATTAATTATCAAGAGTAAGTTTTAATTAAAGTGATATATAATCCTAAGTTTAATTTGTTCTACAGAGTGTTTACTATTTAAACCCCGTGTGTGTTTAAATTTTTTAATTTTATTTTCTTCTAAATTGAAACTTTTTTCTTAAATCCAACAAAAGATTGTGTTAAGATGATTATACAATACACAAATTTAATAAAATTAAATAAATAAATCAAACCATGCCCAAAACTCAAGGAGGTTTGGTTTAAAATGATTAAAACCGAAAATTTCACTTAAACCTAGGACCATTCTAAAATAGACTAAACCTTTTTAGTAAATCGCACCGTTAATTTTCAGCAGCATACATACTTTATAGATAAACTACTTATTGTTGCAACCACTAACAGGCGTCATTTTTAACAAACCCTCTAAAAAAAACCCTATAAAAGTGTAAATTAAAAAAATAATAATAAAAGAATGTTTTTCCAACAGTACCAGAATTAAAATAAACTTGGCAACAACCAGGTCACAATCATCGCTGCACTATACCGATAAAAACTCGCTACAACATGAACTGCAAGTTTGATTGGTTGGAGTTTATTTGTTTATCTTGTGTATTTTTTATACTTATTTATTCGTTATCTTTGCCTGCAGTGCGCGTTCTTTAGTCGATATCGAAGTGTTTTTTTTAAGGTTTGTACTTTTGCGAGTTTAAAAATTAAAGTAAAATGTTTATAAACGAGAAATATGCCGACATGTTACTAATTTATGCTGAATGTCGTAGAAACGCCAATTTAACCAGTCACATTTATTGTAAAAGATTTCCACAGCGAACACATCTCGATGGGAGAACAATGGTGCAAGTTTTACAAAAGACTCCGTGAAACAGGGTAAATTCAACCTCATAATCAAGGGCGGCAAAGAGAAATACCAGTGCAAGATGGCATAAGCACTAGAACCCTGGGCCAACAAGTTGGGTTGTCTCATACATCTGTTCATAAGATTATTCGAGAAAACCTTTTATATCCTTACCATGTTCAATGTATTTAAGCACTAACATCTGCTGATTTCTCACACAGACTACAGTTTTCCCAATCGCTTTCAGAAAAATTTGCCGAAAACACAGTTTTTCTTCGTAGTATTCTGGCGACGGATGAATGCACTTTTACCCGGGATGGCATTTTAAATTTTCGCAATACCCATAGATGGGCCGAAGAATATCCTCATACAATCCAAGAAGGGCATTTTGAACAACGGTTTAAAATTAACATCTGGGCTGGCATTCTCGATAATTACATAATTGGTCCTTTCGAATTACCACCAAACCTAAATGGCCAGGCGTACCTTAATTTTTTAACCAATAACCTCCCAGTAATCTTGGAAGAAGCAATAGATAAATGCAATAGAACAAAGGATAAATTTATGGAATCTTCACGATGGAGCTCCATCGCATATTTTTCAAGGGGTTATTCAGCGTTTAAATCGGACGTAATGCCCCTGACCCAGAAAATGGCCACCCAGATCACCCGATTTGAATCCATTAGATTTTTGGAACCGGGGGGGGGGGGAGGTAACATAGTTGGTATATGGGGATGGTGAAATTTTAACAGAAAATATGCTAAGACAAAAAGTGTTTGATAGTGCCGCGATAATTAAACAGGGAATACTAGAAAGGGTGCAAAGAGTTCGTTTAAATTGGCGGCGACGTGCTGAGTGTTGAAAGTGGTGGAAGACATTTTATGTAAGTAAGTGCCCCAACTGTCTTTGTTTTATTAATTAGTTATTTTTATACACTAATTTTATCCGATATTTTTACCCACTTAACACTCTTTTTTTATTTTTAATGTGGCCGAATCGTCGCCATTATAATGAAGTGAACCGCCAATTGGATCGACCCGTCCCGTCCTATCGTTCGTCGCACCACAGTGTTGCTAAGTTTTTTAAACTTTAAGCTGTCATATCTCAAAAACTATTGATTTTTGACCCATATGTTATAGGAACTTTTTTTGTTATTTTGATATTTCCTATCACCCATTAACAGGTTTACACAGGTATATTTTTTTTCGGTCCAATTTAAGCAGTACCATGGAGAACATATATTTACCAAAGGTTTCACAAACTTTACCTTTAAGTTTGAAAAATATGCCTTCTAAAGGTGAAAAAAGAGGCTAATGTGGTGAAGAAGGACATTCAAGCAAACAATCAAGGACTGATGCAGGACTTCAAATTGCTAATAAAAACGTATGTTCTAGAGAAATATTTTTGTCAGAACTATATAAAATTTGTTAGCGTTGGTTCAAGATTTTGCAGTGTTTGTAATAAAATATTTTTTTTGTCAAAAGTCAATTCAACATTATAAAAATTTTACAGAAAAGTGTAAGGCCAAATCTAAATATAAAAAATTATTTTCTTTTGAGGACATGCCCGTAACAATTTATCAATCACGAAATATATTTTTTCTAAAAATAAGTTTGTGATTATATTTTAGATCCAAAAAGACTGCGTTTTTTGTCGTAGAAAAGTAAACCACCGCTTAAGAATGTGCAAGTTTTGCTTGTTGGAGTTTGCAATCAAACATGTTAAAACAAGAAATCTTGCAGCCAATCTACTGCTAAAAAATTATAGTTATAAATTGGAATTTCGGTAAATCAAAAGATTTACCAATTATGTTTTATTTCGTCATTACTTTTATCTGAGATACATAAATAAAATATTATTATGCCAAATTTGCAAAAAACAGGTTTAGAGGTTATCCGCCTTTGTACTAAATTAGCTGATTAGTAAGATTTATGTAGACATATCTTTTAACTTGTGATATACAGGGTCTGGGTTATCTTGAGTATACTTTACTTTTCCTGCATAAAAGCTTCCAATTTGATCAACTTAAATTTATATGATAATAATAATTTTATTTAGTAATAATAAATAGCATTGGAACATAGAAATCCAGTAAAAAAAATTATATTCCATTGTTAGAACTCTAGATATCCGAAAAAAAATACCAAGGTCTCTCTTTGACTACTTAAGGCCCTTTAGGCTTCTCTCCTGTGCGGATAAGTAGTATTAGAACTCGATATATTCGCAGAAAACTACTAAGGTCTTTTGCCCACCTATGCGTAGTAAACGAAAGTAAACGAAAATTAGCAATCTCTCATCCTGTGACGACATTTTTCAAATAATGCCCCTGTGATAGTCTTACAATAATGACACATTCTGACATAACTTTACATCTTTTGGACCACACACATTTTGCCATTTCTACCAAAACAGTTTCAAATAGAGCACCCTGTACCAATCCTGATCGAACTTGCTCTGTAGAACGTACGTCACGTGATCACATTGACAGGTGTATCTGTATGCCACTCATATACCTTTCCATGTTTTGAACCACACTAGAGCACCGTGTAGAAACCCCGAGCAAACTCACTCTGTAGAATATTCATACGTCACGTGCTCACATTCCCTATTTACACATGCTTTCATGACATGCCCTTGCAACTCCCTACTAGCCCCATGACTTAGGCCATTTTCAACAGCTACTGGTCAAGTGACGTCATTGGTGATGACTTCTTGTAGAACACTTTTGTGTCGCTTACTTCTTTGGGACTGGACGCCACTTCTTCACTCACTTCTTACCAAAGTACCCCAGAAAACTCACGGTATATTTACTCATATTATATACAGTGCGGACGTAAAAAGTCCATCCCCCTGCTAACTCTTAAGCGGATTGAGGTATCGACTTCAAATAAAAACCATGTTTAACACTTGCTACTTTTTGACGTATTTTTTATAAGCGTCATATTGACGTAGGTCTATAAGGTAACTAACTACTTTAACATTTTAGATAGAAAGGGGGGTCGAGTGATACCTTGTTTAAAAGTTAGTTTAATTCCCTATTCAAAATTTTAGTTTTTTAAAAAATCGGTTCACGACTTACAGAGTTATAAGTTTTTTCGACTATAGTTTACGCACCTCACCTTACTTTTGAACGAATTGAGATATCGACTTTAAATAAAAAACATGCGTAATGATAACAATTTTGCCACTTTTTGACGTATTTTTTATAAGCGTCATGTTGACGTACATCTGTAAGGTCACTAACTACTTTAAAATTTTAAATAGAAAGGGGGGTCGAGTGATACCTTGTTTAAAAGGTATTTTAATTCCCTATCTCAAATTTGATTTTTTTTAGAAATCGGTTTACGACTTACAGAGTTATGAGTTTTTTTGACTATAGTTTACGTATTACGTATAGTATTACTCAACAATAATAAAAACTTTAAGTTGCTAGTGACCTTATGGCCTTACCTTAAAAAAATTATATAAAGTCAACTAAATTCATTCAAAAATAAGAGGAGAGATGCGCAAACTATAGTTAGAAATGCTCATAACTCTGTAAGTAATACACCGATTTCTAAAAATGTTAAAATTTTAAAGTTAAGTCTTATGTCATTATTAGAATAATCTAAAATACATCAAAAAGTGGTAAAATTCTTATCATTAAGCATGTTTTCTATTTAAAGTCCATATCTCAATTCGTACAAAAGTAGTCGTAAACCGATTACTTTTGTACAAGTCGTAAACCGATTTTTTTAAAAATTTAAATAGGCAATTAAAATACCTTTGGAACAAGGTATCACTCGACCCCCCTTTCTATTTAAAATTTTAAAGTAGTTAGTGACCTTATAGACTTACGTCAATATGACGCTTATAAAGAATACGTCAAAAAGTAGCAAAAGTGTTATCATTAAACGCGGTTTTTATTTGAGGTCGATACCTCAATCCGTTCAAGAGTTAGCAGGGGGGGGGTGACTCCTCACTGTACATTCAAGTAAAATTTTAAAGTCAAAATATCATTAGAAAATAAGTAAAACTTAAAAACGGTAATAAATACAAGTCATAAAGATTTAAATTAAAAACCTTAAGTAATTTGAGGAACTTGCTTGAGCACTAGTATTTTTAAGATAATAATTGGAAAATGATTTATTGTTTTACATGTTTCACATAGTTTTATAGTTTTTATACAAAATATTATACCCAGTAAACTGATTTTTGTTAAAATTATACGTGTGGTAACCTATAATAATGAAAAAATATTTGTTAAGCGGTATCCGTTAAGCCGTGCAAAAATTTTTTTTTTCTACAGGACTGATAATTTTTTGAGTATCTAAAAGTTAACTTTATATAATATTAATAATAATAAAAAAAAGTTTATTTAGTGGAGACGAGTAAATCTTTTGTTATCACACTAACCAAAGAAAGCTCCACGTAAGGAACAGTTGTCTGTGGGTTGGGTCAAGAGCAATAAAAAAAGTTACCTATTAATTTTTAAAAATAATTAAAGTATTTAAGAGTATTTTTAAAATCTGCCATAAATTAAAAAGCAAAAAAAAAAATGTACTTATATAAACTATTAACTTAGGATAGTCAAAGCTATTAAACGATTTTGTTTAAATGTAACATATCAAATGCAAGTTTTAGTTTAAAAGTAAATGGTAAGATAAATAAAATACATTAACAAGACTTGCACACATACTCATAATTAAAGAAACTATTTGAAAATGTTGAATTAAATGTTATTATGATTTTTAAAATGTATGAGGTTATGAATGACTAATCTTTAGGTATTTATTAAGGCTCAGTTAAGTTTGCCCCCCCCAGATCGATTTTCTCAAAAATTTTTATGCCAAAATTTTGCACACATTTTGCACAATTTTGCACACCACAAATCAAATTTTGCACACCGTCCTACGAGAAACTACAGCCCATTTTCTGTGGGGGGGGGCAAACTTGACGTTGCCCCCCCCCAGTCAATATTTTTCAAAAATTATGATGTCATTTGAAAGGTCTTATTTTGCACAATTTTGCACACCCATTTTAAAATTTTGCACACCTCCCTGTAACCCACACGACGGTTCTGAAAATATCAAGTTTGCCCCCCCCAGTCAATATTTTTCAAAAAGTTTGGTGTCGTTAGAAAGGTCTTATTTTGCACAATTTTGCACACCCATTTTAAAATTTTGCACACCTCCCTGTAACCCACACGAGGGTTCTGAAAATATCAAGTTTGCCCCCCCCAGTCAATATTTTTCAAAAAGTTTGGTGTCGTTAGAAAGGTCTTATTTTGCACAATTTTGCACACCCATTTTAAAATTTTGCACACCTCCCCGTAACCCACACGAGGGTTCTGAAAATATCAAGTTTGCCCCCCCAGTCAATATTTTTCAAAAAATTTGGTGTCGTTAGAAAGGTCTTATTTTGCACAATTTTGCACACCCATTTTAAAATTTTGCACTCCTCCCTGTAACCCACACGAGGGTTTTGAAAATATCAAGTTTGCTCCCCCCAGTCAATATTTTTCAAAAAGTTTGGTATCGTTAGAAAGGTCTTATTTTGCACAATTTTGCACACCCATTTTAAAATTTTGCACACCTCCCTGTAACCTACACGAGGGTTCTGAAAATATCAAGTTTGCCCCCCAGTCAATATTTTTTAAAAATTTTGGAGTCATTAGAAAGGTCTAATTTTGCATCATTTTGCACACCCATTTTAAAATTTTTCACACCTCCCTCTAACCCACACGAAGATTCTGAAAATATGAAGTTTGCCCCCCCCCACCGTCGATATTTTTCAAAAAATTTTGTGTCATTCGAAAAGTCTATTTTGCGCAATTTTGCACACCCTTCAGTACCCCACAAGAGCGTTCTCAAAAAAGTTTGTCCCCCCCCCCAGTTAATATTTTTCAAAAAATTTATGTCATTCGAGAAGCGTAATTTTGCACAACTATTTTTAAATTTTGCACAGTTCCCATGCCGTTTTCTTTTTGTGGCGTTTACGGTTAAACTTGGTCCTAAAATTTCCCAGAAGTATAAGCAAACGAAGGAGACCTCGATTGTGTAATATCTTTGAATATTGTTTAAATTTACAGATAATTGTTTATGTTTACATTTTTCTATAATCAAAAGTTTTTAATTTTTATGAATTTCCGGATTATACTTAAATTTTCATATCAAAAATGAACAGAAAAAATCGATGTAGACAGCGCATCCTGTCATGTTCGATGCCTTGAGAATCGGAACCAGCCTATTTTGGCGGTTCAGAATGGTTGCGGTTCTCAAGGTATGGATCTTCACAGGATGTGCTATCTACGTCCATTTGTTAGATGATGTCATAGCATGTGAAAAATTAAGTATAATCCGGAAATTCATAAAAATTAAAAACTTTTGATTATAGACACATATATGTAAGCATAAGCAATTATATGTAAATTTAAACAATATTCGAAGATATTACACAATCGAGGTCTCCTTATTTTGCTTATACTTCTGGGAAATTTTAGGACCAAGGTTAACCGTAACCGCTACAAAAAGAAAACAGCTCCAGAAACTAGTAGGTAGGTATATGCACCTATATCTGAATTCGGGACAGGTATCCGCGGGAGGCGGGAGGTTGTACGTGCCGTAAAGAGGAATGCGTGCGTACCTACACCTATCACGCGCGAAGGCCTTTTATGTAATATATTGAAATGTCGCTTAGCAATGCCTAGTTTTATTTGTGTTCATGATTCAGAATGACTTCGGGTGAAATTTCCGAAGTTTGCAACGTGTATTTTAAATGGTGGCGTTCCATTTCGGCAGGAAAGTCAATGTGAACGCCTCTATTTAAAATACATAACATTACGTAACGCCTGGTTCTCACCTATGCGTGCCCACCCTGACTCTAAAAATGCATCACGTGATCAGTCATGCATTTGCCGATTTTTTAAAAGTGTCGCGTGATGCGTTTTTAATGTCAGGGTGAGCACGCATAGGTGGCAACTAGGCGTAACGCTTATAGGGGTTATGTAGGGGTGAGTGGGGTTTCGCGGTTCCGTTACGTAACGCAATTTTTAAATTATTATTGTGAAATAAAACAACTTTTTGGATTTTTCGAGTGGAAAAGAAAAAAAAGAGGGGGTCTCTGGCAGCAAAACGTTTTGTTATTTTAGACTGGAGTAGTCCCAAACGTTACAAAGCGTTATATAGGGGGTCGCGGGTTGGGGTCAAAATTGGGCAAAATAAGGGTTACGTAATAAGTGCACTACCTCTCAGTTTACGCAATTACTTTGTGGTTATCGGTAAATATAACCTAACGTTCTTACTTACTTTTTACTTTTTTTAGTCGATGATACGTACCTTATCAATCAATTTTCCAAAAATATTACGAAAAAAAAAAAAATAACGATAACCATAAAGTAATTCCTCCGGAAATTCCGAACTCTGTTATGGAACTGCGCAGTCGCAGAAGGAACAATAATAATAAGGAAAGAGACAAAAACACTGACAAATTAAACAAAGACCTTAAGTGTGAATGGAACTTTAACTTTCTACCTATTGGTGTCATCCCATTTGCAGCAGGCGTTGTTTCCGTCTTTGGGTTGAGAATTAAGACAAATTTACATGACATATATTTTGAATTCGATTTGATTTTTTTTTCGATCTATAAAAGGAATAATAATTTTTTTCTTATTTGCCATTTTAAGTGCATGAAATACAAAAACAAAATGTCTATGTTCATGTGTAGAAATAAATAAACGACTTCTTCTAATTATAATTATTGACGGACGGAATTTTTTGATGTAAACCTAGTTAATGACACACCAAGACGCCAAACGCGTGGTGTGAACTGCAAAATCAAGGCGGGCGTCATCACCGTAGCCGCTGTCCGCAAATAGCAAGGTGTGATCCCACCATTATCCAGATGAAAATTTTCGGACGCACCCATGAAATCGGAGGCGCGTTCGACCTCGGGTGAAACTTGCCCCAAAATGGGTAAGTGCAGCCCTCTAGAAATTTGATAAGCCTTTGGTATTCTTGACATGTAAAAGAGAAAGATAGAAATGCGGCGTTATAGGCGTTCTTAGTCATTTTCGGTAAGAGCTTCATAGAAAGTGACAGTTTCCTCGTCCTTCACTCCCCAAATGGACCTACATAAATTTTTGGGTGTTCTGCACCAAATTTTGACGTTTCTTGGACCTTGGTCATCTTGTCTTTACACTTTGCAGTGTGTATTTGTGGAAGAAATGAATTTAATGGACGAGAAGCACGAAAACGTCTGGGAGTGAAAAAAATTCTGTTTTTTTTTTTATAAGTTAACTATACAGGTTAGAAAAGTGTAGGTTGTATAAAAACAAGCTTACGGAACCGTGGAGTGAATTAGGGCGTACTCCTATTAACTCCACGGTCCCGTAAGTATATATATATATATATAATTTATAACTTTTAATTTGGTTTATTATTGAAGTAAAATATGCGTGCGGGAAAGTAGAAAGATCTGAAAGAAAACAAAGCGTCGTTTTTTTTTTAAAGAAAGTGTTTATTTTATCTATCAACGAAGTTTACTATTAGAAGTGCAACAACACGCAAATACGATTTACTTACTTTCGACTAACTTGCGTGACAAAGACTTTTATGGAACTTAAAATTAACGTTTTTATTTTATTAGACACATAAAGCCAATTATCAAAGTTAACACTATCCTAAGTCGTATCTCTGTCGAGTGGGCCAATCAACCATGTACAGTTTTAAATATATGGGGAATGCGAGACAGCTCCAGCTGATCAAAGTACCCCTGGATACCCATTCTTCAGTTTCTAGACAAACTTTCGTGTAGGAACGATCACATCCTTTATTTCAACCATTAGGCAAGCCCCAATGCGGTTACAAAACGTTCGATAAGCTGAAAAGCTCCACGGCGCCCGCGCAGGAGAACCCGCTCTCTTCCTCATAACCAGCAGGTGTAAGTTGTAGGAGAGTTCTCTTGATATGCGGTAGCCCGGTAATGTCCGGCGGTGCTCGACTGATATCGGATGGCTAGTGCAAGCAGTCAAACTATCCTATTGGTCCAAATCACTAATGTGAGCATTCCTATAGGAGTGTTCTCTCGAAACTGAAGAATAGGTACCCTGTCCTGCAATACGTGTCAGGATAACACGTAAGAAAACGTGATGTTACGTATTTTTCACCCAAGACGTTGCTCTATCAACAAAAACGTGTCATTTCGATCAGCTGGAGATGTCATGCATTCGCCATAAATTTAAAAGTGTACTTGGTTAATTGGCCGACAAGATAGAGATACGTCTTAAGATTTTTTTAGGGATGAGGTATTTTGGGGGTAGTTCCGAAGGGAGAAATGGAGGAAAGTTCAAAAACAATAGGGCTCCGCGCGTCAATACACGTAATCGATGTGTAAAATTTCGTTATGATCGGTGCAGGAGTTTTTGAGTTACAGTGGCGCATATCGAGGCGACGGACAGACAGACAGACAACAAATCAGTAAAGAATTGGGTTTCATCCTGTGAAAATCCATACCTTGAGAACCGCAACCATTCTGAACCGGCAAAATAGGCTGGTTCCGATTCTCAAGGCATCGAACATGACAGGATGCGCTGTCTACATCTATTTTTTCTGTTCATTTTTGATATGAAAATTTAAGTATAATCCGGAAATTCATAAAAATTAAAAACTTTTGATTATAGGAAAATGTAAACATAAACAATTATCTGTAAATTTAAACAATATTCAAAGATATTACACAATCGAGGTCTCCTTCGTTTGCCTATACTTCTAGGAAATTTTAGGACCAAGTTTAACCGTAAACGCCACAAAAAGAAAACGGCATGGGAAGTGTGCAAAATTTAAAAATAGTTGTGCAAAATTAGGCTTTTCGAATGACATAAATTTTTTGAAAAATATTAACTGGGGGGGGGCAAACTTTTTTGAGAACGCTCTTGTGGGGTACTGAAGGGTGTGCAAAATTGCGCAAAATAGACTTTTCGAATGACACAAAATTTTTTGAAAAATATCGACGGTGGGAGGGGCAAACTTGATATTTTCAGAATCTTCGTGTGGGTTAGAGGGAGGTGTGCAAAATTTTAAAATGGGTGTACAAAATGATGCCAAATTAGACCTTTATAATGACTCCAAAATTTTTAAAAAATATTGACTGGGGAGCAAACTTGATATTTTCAGAACCCTCGTGTAGGTTACAGGGAGGTGTGCAAAATTTTAAAATGGGTGTGCAAAATTGTGCAAAATAAGACCTTTCTAACGACACCAAACTTTTTGAAAAATATTGACTGGGGGGGGCAAACTTGATATTTTCAGAACCCTCGTGTGGGTTACAGGGAGGTGTGCAAAATTTTAAAATGGGTGTGCAAAATTGTGCAAAATAAGACCTTTCAAATGACATCATAATTTTTGAAAAATATTGACTGGGGGGGGCAACGTCAAGTTTGCCCCCCCCCCACAGAAAATGGGCTGTAGTTTCTCGTAGGAAGGTGTGCAAAATTTGATTTTTGGTGTGCAAAATTGTGCAAAATGTGTGCAAAATTTTGGCATAAAAATTTTTGAGAAAATCGATCTGGGGGGGGGGGGCAAACTTAACTGAGCCATTTATTAACCATGTTTTAACTAAGATTTTAAATTGCCTTAGAGAACTACTTAGGTACAACAACGTTGACCACTGGACTTATGCATCCTTGGTTCCCTTAGTAAATTTACTTGTCTAGTGATAACTCGATTTGAGGTATATTTGTAATTGGTTGTTTATACCAAATAACGGACAGTTCATGAAGGACACTCATCCACCGTCATGTGCCTTTTTTAAGTTTTGATAAAGGTTTTTATGGTCGAAGTTCTATAATTGAATTGAATTGAATCTAATTGCGATGGATCTATTGTACCTACCTTCTAGAGAAATAACTGAGCCTTGTCTTTCAGCATCAGCGTTAGTTGAATAAAATACCTTTTTGAGACCTTCTAAGACAGTAACGCTATCCGTAAATACCCTGTAGGTGAGCAGGAACGTGTTTAGGAAGTCCATAGACAAAAATCTTGGATCTAAAAAAAAGAATAAGGTCTTGGATTTCTTATTACATTACGACCAGGCTTTCAAATTCGGACACCTAGCTGTCTCTTGCGTCCTTATAAGGAACCATCGAAGAATAATAGGAATTTTTGAGAAATAATCCCGCACGAATAACATGAGAAAGTGGACTTTCGTAAAAGTTGACCATATTCAGATATTTTGAAGCTACAGGTCCTTGGATTAAAATAGAGAAATTATCAGGAGATCGTATATCTGTGATAGAAGATATAGGCCGTCAAAGACGTATGTTTGAAAATGCACCTAATTACATCTCTTCGTATAACTAAAAAAGTTTTTAACCAATTTTATTTTAGTCTAGATGGAAAGAATATTAAATTCTCTAAAGGCACCTGTCAGTTTTTTGAAGTTTGACCAGACTCGTACCTAGGGGGGTTTTGTATAAATCATAAGAACATGGATTTTGAAAGCATAGGTGTGTTATTCGACCGACCTTTTTTTTAAAGCGGTGAAGAGGATGAATGAAAAGGGGGGAAGAAGGGGGGAAGAGCATAAGAATTAAATTATTATTAGAAGATAGTATGTCTGAAAATGTATGTAATTCCATTTGTCCTTATAACTAAAAATGCCTTTAACCAATTCTCGTAATTTTTTGTTTCAATCGAAAGAAAGTTGAATGGTCTAGATAGAGGCATTTGTCATTTTTTGAAGTTTGACCAAAGGCGTACCTAGAAGGGTGCTTTTAAAATGTAAGCACTTATTTTTATAATGTTAAAATGGTTTGTGAAACTATATGTGCGTTATTTGTCCAACAACTTTACTATGGGGAGGGTGGGAGGGAGGACCTAATAATTCAATCAAGTAGTTTCCATCTAGTTTAAAGGAAAATATAATGTAGGTATAAGTTTGGTATCATTTTATAAAATAAAATATTGCTTTTTAATGTATTCTCTTCATTCTTCTCATACTTTTCTCATTTAGGTACACACCAGACGTGTCTGCCTGAAAGAAATTATAAGGGAATCGTGATAACCTATTTTTTAATAAGTCAGGGATATGGGCAGTGGCGTAGGTATCTTGTAAATTATTAGAAGTACCTGTATACAAATATTTTTTTTTATGATTTGAATTTTAATGGCATGAACATTGGATTCTTGGAGAAAAATTGACGTTATAAACGTCGGCCTTGGTTACCTATGTGAACCGCATCTTCCATGATAAGTGACCTTAGTAGTAGTAGGTTCTTCTTTGGAATGTTACGATCATCATTCAAATGCCTCAAAATTTATATATGCAAAGATTATCATTGCAAATATAACAAGGCAAACAAAATGTCATTACTCATATCAATAGCTTTTTAACAAGCTGAGTAAACATATTAGTAATATCTTAGAACGTGAGTGACATTTATGTTTTTTATATCATAGCCTACTTGATAGTTTTTATATCATTCCAAACTACTACTAAAGTCATTCATCATGGACGATGCGCTCCATATAAGTAACGAAACACGACGTTTGTAACGCCAATTTTTCCCCAAGAAAGAAAATAAATATTTGTATACAGATACTTCAGTACTTCACCAATAATATAGAATATACCTACGCTACTGCCCATATCCCTGACTTATTAAAATATAATTTATTACTACTCCCTCATAATTACTTTCATGCACACTTCTGGTGCATACCGAAATGAAAAAAGTATGAGGAGAATGAAGAGAATGAAGAGCAATATTATATTTTATAAAATGATACCAAACTTATATCTACATTATATTTGAACTACATGCTTACTACTTGATTGAATTCTTAGGTTCTCCCCTCCCCTCCCTATCCATAGTAATATCATGGGTCATATAACGCACATATACTTTCAAAAACCATTTTTACATTATAAAAATAAGTGCTTACATTTTAAAAGCACCCTTCTACGTACTCCTCCGGTCAAACTTCAAAAAATGATAGAAGCCTCTATCTAGACCATTCAATTTTCTTTCGATTGAAATAAAAATTATGATAATTGGTTGCATATCTAGCAATGCATTTTCAGACATACTTCTTCTAATAATAATTTGATTATTGCGCTTTTTCCCCTTTTCCCCCCTTTCCCCCTATCCCGCCTCAAAAAAAGAGTCGGTCGAATAACGCACCTAAGCTATCAAAATCCATGTTCTTATGATTTATATAAGTTTTTACATTTTAAAAGCGCCCCCCTAGGTACGACTCTGGTCATACTTCAAAAAGTTGACAGGTTCCTTTAAAGCATTCAATGCTTTTTCGATCGAGACCAAAATAATTAAAATTGGTGAAAAACTTTTCTAGTTATAAGGAAAAATGGAATTAGGTGCATTTTCAGACATAAATTTTTGACGCCCCATATCTTCTATCACAGAGATATGATCTCCTAATAATTTCACTATTTTAATCCAAGGACCGATAGCTTCAAAATATCTGAATATGGTCAACTTTTACGGTAGTCCACTTTTCCATGTTATACGTGTGGGATTCTTATTTCTAATTCCTTCCAATTACGACACTTTACTTACCAACAACATGCAATAAAAGCAAAACAGATAAGATGATGATGAACTTGCAAACTTATAAGCCGCCAAATCTTTTTTTTTAAATTTTATTGCACAGGGAAACATCACTACTAAATCTGACCACATATAATTTTTCATCGCTAAGTTTTACTTCTACCATTCTAATTTATTATCGTTTATGTTGTAAACAAACCTGCCAAACAGTTTTTTTTTTATTTTTTGCCCGTGTCATGCACCGTCAATTTTACAACGATTTTTTGCCATTCAGGAACAAAAGCTGTCCATTCACCACAAACTTTTACCAGATAAAAACATATACAGATTGAGAACGTTTTTCGCATTTCCCCGTAAAAGTATCAAAAGTCTAGAGGTTCCCGAAAAAATAGAACAAATTTGCTGATGATGCTGTATTATACCTGACCGTCCATTTGCCATACTCTAAGCTCTTACTCTTTATTTTATTTGCCGTCACGAAAATGATATTTCGCTTTTAAAAAAAAATTAAACAATAAAAATCTACCACAATCTTGGCGAGAGTAAGCGATCTAGATTTGGAAAAAAGTCAAAGCTTTTATAGGGAGCTACAGACCAATCCTGGGTAATAAGTAAGTGGCTACTAAAAGAACATCTAACTCCTGGAAAAATAATGTACTACGTGGGGATTTTTAAATTACTGTTACGAAAATTATAATTTAAGCCGATTAGTTTGAACGGTACGAAAACCTCTACAAAATGTCTAGAGGGCCTTTAAGAGGCGTTATTAAGATAATGTTGAATAAATTGAAAGTATTAAATTGCCCTATAAGCATAAATATACAATTCTTGCATGCACATTGTTTGTGCACTGGATAATAAAGCAGCTTTTAGTGCTTATTTTGGGTACTTTTAACAGTTGTTTTTAATAAAAATCTAAAGAAAAAAATTAAGGAACGACTTTCAGCTTCTTGCTCGTGTGCTGTTGTATGACTGATTTCCCAACAAAGGCGTTGTTTCCCAATTTAACAAAAAAAATCTTATGGAAGATGCAAGACAGGTAAAAGAATTACAAAAAAGATTAGTAAATATTAAACATACACTCCTGAAATTATTACTTTCAAAATGTTAAGGTAGTAATAAAAAAAACATTTACAAACAAAACAAATACTAACCCTAAAAAACTTAAACCTAAGATACATTATCGTCACCGTCGTGTGATTATGGCCTAAGTCCATTTTTTCCGAAAATGAGATTTTGGCGCTATCTTGTAGAAAAAAAAAATTCTACGAACCTGTATTCAAGGAATACCAATAACTCGTAAGATGGAGCCACGGTATGGATAAATGAAACATGCCTAACTCCTATGTGACCAAAGACAGTGCGAAAATTGCGTAAGTCCACAGTGTTACTTGGATTAACAGCAGGAAGTATGCTGCTCTCTATTTTTTTGTTGTAGTTGCGTTTTAACTTCAAATTATAATATAAAAGTGTTCTGGAATATCCAGGTAAGTGAGTAAAGTAGATTAGACTGAAAATTTTATTAATTTATAGCATTTTATTACGTTCAAAATTCCTGCAAAATTTCACTGGACTTGGGCAATTTTCAAGGTAGTTTTCAATGGAGTTAGGCAACTTTAAACCACAAATGGGCTGCCTAAGTCCAAAAATTAGCTTAAAAATATACGTAAGTCCCTTTTTTAAAATACCTAATTATGCTCAATATGAAGAAAAATGTAAGTTAAACATGACATATAGCGTAGAATCTACTTATTCACACTGGTTGTAAATATTCTTTTCCAATCGCCCCCATACTTAGGTACTAGAATTTTATAGTCAAGCCATGATGACCCAAAATAGTTTTCTTAAATACCTGTTAAATTATTTTTAGATGTGCTAAAATACACTTTAGTAAGACACGTTTTTTGGTAAATTTAAAGACTGTTAAGAACTTTGATTGAAAAAAATTAATACCACCTTATGTTTTACACTTTTATACTTTTTTAACGCCTAAAAAGCAGTGAAAACTTTAAAAATTTGAGTGTTTTATTCAAGAAATCGAAACTTTGGAAAGAAAGTTTTAAAGTGTGAGCAATATCATGGCAAAAGAATGTGAAAAACGTAGTAAAAAATTGCTTCATCAAAAACGTTACCCGTTAAATTATGCTAAAATATTTTAAGCCTTAAATTACCATCATGGCTTGACCATTATACAATCATTGGATTTTTTGTGACGCTAGAAGCTGTCTCAAACCAACCCTTGCTAGAAACCCTGTATGTATGACAGATTCTAAAAATTCAAAATCTGTCATATATACAAGGTCTCTACTCTTGCGGAGTTGATCTTATGACATACTCTATAATTATAAAGTTTTTTTCAGAATGAATCGCAATTCGAGAAGCTTTAGAATTTTGAGCCAAGTCAATACCAATATCAGTAGAGAAAATGAAGAACTCTCTGCAACACTAAAGAATTTGCAAAATGAATGCAATGAAGCACAAGAAGTATTAAAAGAAAACTTGAACTCATACATCTCCAGAAACGATTATGAGAACATAATAGCAGGCAACCTAATAACTGATAACACGAAACAATTTATTGATGAAGACCTCTTCAATGGAACAATCATTGTAGGGGAAGAAGTTGAAGTAAGTAGCTTGCTACCAGATAAAGCTTCAGTGGAGGAAAGTGCAGAGATCACTTTAGAAGATGCAAAAAATGAAACTGGGAGAAAGCAGCTTGGTATAAGACAATGTTCATTGTGAAGAGGAAAGTTCAGTTGTGGAGGAAACTAAAACAGAAAAAGGGATTAAACCAGATACACATACAGAGGATAACAGCTTGCGATCAAGGAAAGTTTTTTCTGAAGAAGAAAATGCAGCCGACTCAGATGAGGATTGGAGTCAAAGAGATGACAGTAATAGTAGCGATGGCGATTTAAACCGAAAGAAAAAGAGACTAATATCAAAGAAAGTTCTATTTAAAAATAAAAATGCAATCTTAAAAAAAAGTAACATAGAAAAAGAAAATCACACAGATACAGAGGAAAACTTAAATGATACAGATGACAATGATGGTAACGAGGACGATAATACAGTATTCAGGGAAAATGAAAAAATTGGGCAGATTAAAAGATTAGTGGACCAAGATGATGTTATCGATGAACCGGATGTTACCTTAAAAGGTGACTCAACGAAACCAGGACGAAAGAGAAAGAAAAATAGGTTAAGTGACAGTGAAACATGGGAGGCGAATGCTATGAAGAAAAAAAGAGAACAGGGCGAACCATACAAAGGAAGAAAAGGCAACGAATATAAAGTAGTGAAAAATAAACGGGTGATGGGAAACCGATGTTTGTGTAAGGAAAAAAGCAAAACTGATTCAATAAGATGTTCTAAGATAAGAAATGAAGAAATTAGACAAAAAATATTCAAGCAGTTTTGGACATATACATGGAACCAAAAGAAAGTTTACGTTAGAGGAAGAACAGTGGTGTCAGAAATAAAAAGACCCAGACATGGAAAAGATAATGACAAGTCAAGGAGAAATAAAAGTTTAGGTTTTTACTTGGATACTAAAACCAAAAGAGTAAGGGTATGCAAAATAATATTTTGCAATACTCTCGGAATGGCAATGAGAACCATCACATTCTGGTTATCACCCGAAATTAAATTGGATGATCAGAATCAAAGAATGGAAAATCAAAAAGCTCTAAGAAGTGAAGAAATGAAGAAATCAGTTCGAGATTTTTTAGACAGTTTGCCAAAGCTAGAATCTCATTACTGCAGAAAAAACACCAGCAAACTATATTTAGAGCGAAACTGGAACTACAAGACGGAGCTATACAAAGTTTACAAAGATGCCTTTTGTGAAGATAAGGACATTCCTGCAGCAAGCTTGACAACTTTTAAGTATATTTTTGATGATATGAATTTAGCTCTATTTAACCCAAAGAAAGACGAATGTGACCTTTGTGTAGGTTACGACACCAAGACTATTGCAGAAGAAATTTACCAAGATCACATAGAAAAGAAAGAGGAAGCCCAAAATGAGAAGAAGAAAGATAAAGAGTCTGATAATTTTGTTTTTACTATTGACTTAATGTTATTAATCTTCAATCTTTGAAAATGACGATGGAACGAGATTATCACAATTTTTATGATACATTGAAATTTTCTTAAGTAATGCCTTTTTTCCAAACTACTTAAGCTTAGTTTTTATTTGAAGTTGTCTTCTTAATATTTTTTCTTATTGTTAACTGCTAATTGATATTCTTACTTATTTAATTATTGCTTGACTGCACTGCTGTTTTTATTTCTTTCAATATATAAATATGTTTCAAATATATCTGTACACTTTTTTTACTCAGATTTTCTATGTAAAGTAATATGAATATTGCCCAAGTCCAAATAGTTAAACGTGATTTTTGCCTAACTCCATTAAATAATTATTATTTCAATTTTCCAAATATTTTCGATTAAAAAAACATTTACAGATATATTATAAACCCAAAATAATAAAAAACAAAATTTTAATATGTAATCTAATTTTTGAAATGTTTTTTTTGCTCTCCTGTAAAATTTGTTTTTCGGCACTTAGGCCATATTCACATGACGGTGACGTTATGTTATAAGTAACTGCATACAATTATGCACACCTGCAAAATTGTACTTTTGAGGAAATAGTCATCATAAGTATTGAGTAGCGTAGCTGACCATTGGCAGATTTGAGGTCAACTACTAGGTTTTTCGTCCAGTTCTTAATTCAAGATATTTGAAAATTATTTATGTCCCTATTAAGATTCCACAAGCTATTTTGAAAATTTACCGATAGTTGAAATTCACAACAGAAATCGCTGCCAAGGACAAAAAATGTTTGAGGGATGGCCCAACTAATATTTTAATGACGCAAATTGGCAAATTAATCGCACCGGTCACGCGCTGTTCCTTACCGTCAATAGTAAGTACAACGTTTTCTGAATACTCAGAGACTTATCTCCTAAAAGTAATTGAGTAGCTCCACTATCCAAAGGTGCAACTGAAAGTTTATTATAATTTTTAGAAAACTTTTGGGCATGCTTTAACCAGACATCCCACTCGGAACGATTAAAATATTTTCTGCTGTAATTTAAAGCAGAATAATTCGGTTTATCTTGTCTAACCATTTGCGCAGGCTGACGGTAGGCTTGCGTAGGGTTAGCTAGTTTTTTTTAACAAGAACACGTTTTTAAAGTTTCATCTTTTTTACCACAACGGAAACAACATTCATCCTACACGATTTAAAAACATGATAAGCCTGTTCACAATTATTTTTACCAGAATGGTTGTTTTCTTGGTTAGAAGTGGAAGTTTTTTGAGAGGATTGAGAGATGTGAGTAGAATACCTTCTATTTTTTGAGAATTCTCATTGCTATACCTGGTAAAGTATTGTTGGAATTGTCTTTTGAACTAGTATTCACTGATTTCAAAGCATTAACAGCATCACTCTTTTGATAGACTAATGAAGGATCTGAAGTAGAAACACGGAGTTGGGGTTTATATTTATTCTCTTCAAGTTGCGCATTATAATTTTTTTTTTACAATAACTCATTAATTCTTCAACCGAGTTAATATCGATTAAAGCTAAATGTCTTCCATAATGTGGCAAAACATTTTTTCTCAAATATTTAATTTTAGAAACCTTAGTTGGAGCGTAAGGTAACTAGCGACAATATAGTTTCATAACCGCAACATAAGAATGGATAGGTTCATCTTTACCATGCGCTCTTTGTCTAATCTCTTCCCAAATACTATCTTCCACATCACGTGGCAAAAAATATTCTTTAAAGTGCGCGACCCAAGATTGCTAACCTTTTACTTTGAAGTTAATACGTTTAAAATAATTATAAGCTCTTTCCTTAAAAAGATCAATAGCCGGGTTGCAAAGTTCATTAACTCGATCAATAAAAAAAAGCAATCCTTACTTATTCTCACCAGAATATTTTAAATCCCATTTATAAACCGGAATATGTCTATTAGAAGACGAGCTATACGATGTAACACTAAGCCTACTTAAAACTGATTCATCATGATCCACAGGTTCTTGAACTGGATGTGAGGTTGGATTAGAATTTTTTTCAACAAGTAAAGATTCAAGTTCTGGAATCCGGATCTGGGTCAGGTGTAGGAATAGGCATTCTCCTTAGTCGATAAGTCCAATGAATTAAGCGAGCTTTAACTTTTTCAAAAGCTGAATTAGAGGCAGGGCCTTCAAATTCATCATTCGTTGTGCGAACTAGCAAGACAAGTGAGGTTAGTGAACCATATTTCTGACTCTACTTGAACTATTTAGCTGTGGCTATGGCGCCACCAACTAAAGGGTCTACTGAGCTTGAACCAACTATCTAGAATTTCGTTACCGGTGTATGCCGTAGGCAATTTTGAGGACAAAATGACTCAAAGATTTGATAAGATAGAGGAAAAATTGGACGGCATAAAAAAATCCAACAATCATCCAATTCAACTGATGGCACAGATATGGAATCCATGAATTAATGATCTAAATGAAATTCCTCACGTATTCAGGGTTTGCCGAAAAGAAATGATAGAAATTTGTTAAAAAATATTTCAGACTTTCTAAGGCGACTGTTAGCATGCAAAAGGATGGAGACTTTGTATTTCGTACCGGTCAATAAAAAAAGTAACAAAGCTAGGGCCATTATTGTCGGTTTTGTATTTAACGAAATTCGTAATTGTGTTTGCCCAAATAAATCTAAACTCAAACAGTCAAATATATCTGGTTTTGAGGACTTAACTAAAGATCGATTTGGTTTACTTTAGTTCGCCAAAAAAATACGGAAAACTAACGCATGATCAATGGGTGGAAAAATTTACGTAGTACGGTGTAAGAAAAATATTTGTGAGCCACGACTACATCGACCCGGTTTAACCTTTATCTTTACTGTTACTAAAACAGTAATTTTTTGCGAAAGTTTTGTCTCTTAAACCCACAGAGCTTCGACGTGTAGTGATCGACACTTTGTTGACCAATAGCACTTAAGCAGCTTTTTCCCTATTTCCCCCACTCATCTGTCGCTAAATGCCGCTGAAAGAGTTAAATTTATTTTAGCTTTTTCATCTGTAGCCGCCATATTTGGAGAGTTTTTTTCATGTTTTTTACCAAATTATTTCCTTTTTTTAATTTAAAAAATTTTATGTAATTTTAAATAATATTTTCGAAAATTTATATGATTTCCATACTCTAAGTTAGCCTATACAGGGTGTTATGGAACAAATACTATATATTTCATTGAAGTGTACCGTAGACCCATATGATACAAAAAAAAACGTATTTTTTTACCTCAAAATTATAGAACGAGCTGCCACCGGTGCCGTCTTAAACTTTTAGCGAATACCCTAGGCTCATCTGTTACAAAACCATAAACTTTTATGATACCGCAACAGGCAGAAAAGGTATTCCGTTTCATGCATATGGATAGCTGTATCTATCAATAATTTATTTTATAATAAAAAATGTGGTTAGAACTGATCAGTATATTTCATAGTAAATTGGTGACCATCTGCCTCGATGCATGCATCAGCTCTACTCAACATATTTTTTTCTAACTCTTCGAAAAACTATAGCTCCTCTATCTCCTTTTGTTTGAAAACCTTCAATAATTCGATTCTCCAAATGGTTCTGACTTATAACTGGTACTGAATAAACAAAGTCTTTTAGTTCCCCCCAACCATAAAAATCTAACGGATTCAAGTCCGGAGAGCGCGCTGGTCAACGTAATAGCCCATTTCGGCCAATCCACCTATTGGGATATTCGTGATTTAAAAAATCCGCTACCGGTCTTGCGTAATGTGGTGGGGCACCGTTGTGTAATAACCACATCCTGTAATAGGTCCAAGAATTAATTTTGTTGGAAATTCAAGTACACTTCTCCATTTACCCTACCCCTAAAGAAATGGGGCCCAATAAGGTAATGATCAATAATTCCTTTCTACACATTCACAGAAAACTGGACCTGATGGTGATGTTCTCTCAATACAAATGGATTTATGTTTATTAAACATACCATCTCTGGTAAAAGTTGAAGAAATGATCCACGATCGCGCAATCTCTCTACCACACTCACAATAGTTTGTTCTGATGATGGGGGATGGTTTTCATTGAGAACGTGAAAATTTTTAATGTATAGTCTTCTGGCTTCATGTGAGTTGCAGTGTGCCATTCCATACGCCTGGCATGTCAATATTTTCAATAGGGTTATGCTCCTAAGGCAATTAAAAAAAAAAAAAAAGAAGTTAAAAAAACCTCCAATTCAGTTACTTCAACCGAAAAGAAACCAAAAACCGTCTCAGGTAACTTGGATAAGTACCAGTGCGGAACGATGCCTATTTGTGAGTAATTCAAAGTTGGAAATCAAAGTGTATGATGGTGTTTAATGATGTATGGGGCGGGTGACCAGTGAAACCACTGATGAGCTCGCGCTGGTTACCCAGAGCGAAACATCGTTTAATAATTTCTCTTTTCACTTTGGTCCTTTGTGTGTTCCTTGTGGGATGCTCATCCAAGTTGGAATTTTCGTTATTTCCACCGAAGATCTTTTGATCTTTTGTTTTTTTGGTTTCTTTTCGGTTGAACTAACTAATTAGGAGGTTTTTTCAACTTCTTTTTTGTTTTTTAATTGCCTTAGGAGCATAATCCTATTGGAAATATGTACACGCCAGGACAAATCCGTATCAGGTAACTTGGATAAGTACGAGTGCGGAACGATGCCTATTTGTGAGTAATTCAAGGTTGGAAATCAAAGTGTATGATGGTGTTTAATGATGTATGGGGCGGGTAACCAGTGAAACTACTGAGGAGCTCGCGCTGGTTACCCAGAGCGTAACGTCGTTTAATAATTTCTCTTTTCACTTTGGTCCTTTGTGTGTTCCTTGTGGGATGCTCATCCAAGTTTGAATCTTCGTTATTTCCACCCAAGATCTTTTGATCTTTTGTTTTTTGGTTTCTTTTCGGTTGAAGTAACTGATTTGGAGGTTTTTTTAACTTCTTTTTTCGTTTTTTAATTGCCATAGGAGCATAATCCTATTGGAAATATGTACACGCCAGGACAAATCCGTATCAGGTAACTTGGATAAGTACGAGTGCGGAACGATGCCTATTTGTGAGTAATTCAAGGTTGGAAATCAAAGTGTATGATGGTGTTAAATGATGTATGGGGCGGGTGACCAGTGAAACAACTGATGAGCTCGCGCTGGTTACCCAGAGCGAAACATCGTTTAATAATTTCTCTTTTCACTTTGGTCCTTTGTGTGTTCCTTGTGGGATGCTCATCCAAGTTTGAATCTTCGTTATTTCCACCGAAGATCTTTTGATCTTTTGTTTTTTTTTATTTCTTTTCGGTTGAAGTAACTGATTTGGAGGTTTTTTAAACTTCTTTTTTTGTTTTTTAATTGCCTTAGGAGCATAATCCTATTGGAAATATGTACACGCCAGGACGAATCCGTATCAGGTAACTTGGATAAGTACCAGTGCGGAACGATGCCTATTTGTGAGTAATTCAAGGTTGGAAATCAAAGTGTATGATGGTGTTTAATGATGTATGGGGCGGGTGACCAGTGAAACTACTGAGGAGCTCGCGCTGGTTACCCAGAGCGAAACGTCGTTTAATAATTTCTCTTTTCACTTTGGTCCTTTGTGTGTTCCTTGTGGGATGCTCATCCAAGTTGGAATTTTCGTTATTTCCACCGAAGATCTTTTGATCTTTTGTTTTTTTGGTTTCTTTTCGGTTGAAGTAACTAATTAGGAGGTTTTTTCAACTTCTTTTTTGTTTTTTAATTGCCTTAGGAGCATAATCCTATTGGAAATATGTACACCCCAGGACGAATCCGTATCAGGTAACTTGGATAAGTACGAGTGCGGAACGATGCCTATTTATGAGTAATTCAAGGTTGGAAATCAAAGTGTATGATGGTGTTAAATGATGTATGGGGCGGGTGACCAGTGAAACAGTGAAACCACTGATGAGCTCGCGCTGGTTACCCAGAGCGAAACATCGTTTAATAATTTCTCTTTTCACTTTGGTCCTTTGTGTGTTCCTTGTGGGATGCTCATCCAAGTTTGAATCTTCGTTATTTCCACCGAAGATCTTTTGATCTTTTGTTTTTTTGATTTCTTTTCGGTTGAAGTAACTGATTTGGAGGTTTTTTTAACTTCTTTTTTTGTTTTTTAATTGCCTTAGGAGCATAATCCTATTGGAAATATGTACACGCCAGGACGAATCCGTATCAGGTAACTTGGATAAGTACGAGTGCGGAACGATGCCTATTTATGAGTAATTCAAGGTTGGAAATCAAAGTGTATGATGGTGTTAAATGATGTATGGGGCGGGTGACCAGTGAAACTACTGATGAGCTCGCGCTGGTTACCCAGAGCGAAACATCGTTTAATAATTTCTCTTTTCACTTTGGTCCTTTGTGTGTTCCTTGTGGGATGCTCATCCAAGTTTAAATCTTCGTTATTTCCACCGAAGATCTTTTGATCTTTTGTTTTTTTGATTTCTTTTCGGTTGAAGTAACTGATTTGGAGGTTTTTTAAACTTCTTTTTTTGTTTTTTAATTGCCTTAGGAGCATAATCCTATTGGAAATATGTACACGCCAGGACGAATCCGTATCAGGTAACTTGGATAAGTACCAGTGCGGAACGATGCCTATTTGTGAGTAATTCAAGGTTGGAAATCAAAGTGTATGATGGTGTTTAATGATGTATGGGGCGGGTGACCAGTGAAACTACTGAGGAGCTCGCGCTGGTTACCCAGAGCGAAACGTCGTTTAATAATTTCTCTTTTCACTTTGGTCCTTTGTGTGTTCCTTGTGGGATGCTCATCCAAGTTTGAATCTTCGTTATTTCCACCCAAGATCTTTTGATCTTTTGTTTTTTGGTTTATTTTCGGTTGAAGTAACTGATTTGGAGGTTTTTTTAACTTCTTTTTTTGTTTTTTTTTTGTACAAAAATGTTGCTACAAAACTAATCGTAAAACGTTTTTTATAGTACTCTTACACTACGCACTCAGAAAACTCACCTAAACCTAATTGCTTTTGTTGTTTTTGAAACGAAGAGTTAAAAAGCGTTATTTTAGGCAAAACCATCACGCATGCCACGAATCGCAGAGACTCCTTCACTGACGCAAAAAATTCTCAATAAAATAGATTAAAAAATAAATATTTGAAAATGGAAAGTTTCTTACAGAAATTTCGACCTTAAAGCATCTTTCTTTAAGGCATCTTGTTTAATATCTTTGAGAAGTCTGATTAATCCAATTACCATAGAGTGGGTGGAGCCAAGGACGTAGTTGGTACAGAGGTATTTACGACATAGTAACTACCCTGTTACAAAGATGCCGACCGTCCACCTCATTTAAATTTTATTGCTGTTTGCCAAATATTTTTTTTTCCTAAGGGTATCTCAATTTATTAGGTAGGTAGTTTTATTACCCTGACGCATAGCGGCAATTGTATAGTAAAAAAGATTAGTCTCTGTCATTTTCAAATTGGTTTTGGTAAAATTAAATAATTTTGGAATTTCGTTCTCTGTTTCCTTTTCCATTATATTTAATAATAATAAGGTAGTTTATACAAACAAAAAATTGTTATTTCTTTCTTTGACAAAGGTATAAAAAAGGAGTTTTAAAGTTGAAGTATATTTTAAAATAGTGGTTTTTACTGGTAGCTAAAGTAGTGCTTTTTCGTAACAGCAGCGGTTATTTTAAAAAACGAGCGGTAGTAAAACGTTAATACCTTCATTAAAATGTGTTTCCAAAAAAGAAGTAAAACTTTCCAAAAACTAAAGTAAACAAATCTTTGATGGCAAATCAAGTGGGTAAATAGTTATTAAGTTATGCTTTGCTGCACGCGACGGCAGTTACACGAACAACGCGGAGCAGAGTTCGGGCAATTTTTTTTACAAGCAATAAAAGAACTTAGTACGGGGCAGGTACATAAAATTTTTTAAAATTTCATAAGCGTTTTTCCGTACTCTTGTAAAAAAAATTATTTTCGCTACGATAGTGAAGTAATCTGGATAAAATAAAGCATGCTAACCTGTGGTAGAATAAGCGCGTGTAAACTCACGGTACAATACAAAGACATGCACATTAACGTCACTGAAGATTAAATAGGTACTTAGATATAACTTCAGCCGGTTGTTTTCGATGAAGGATAAAAAAGGACATATTTTGAGTTTCAAATAATAATGTGAAAGTTACCTAATAATATAAAAAAATGTAGGTACCTACGTTCATCCAAAATAGGTACCAAACCAATTTAGAAATAATTATGTAAGGTGATACTTGGTAACACGTGTGCGTATTTATAGGAACTAATGCCAGCGGCGCAGCACTAAAAATGGACATTTAAAAAAAAAGGTTTTTTAGGTGATTTTTTAAAGATAATTTTTTTTATTTTTTTTCCATAATCTAGACAAGCAAACACATTTCTGACATTAATATATAGTATTTATTCCATAACACACTGTATATTATTTAGTGAATATTAAATAAATATTACATAATGTGATACATTACCAGGAAGTAATATAATATTAAGAGTTCTGCGGGTATTTCCCTTTTTTTGACCCTTTTTTTTGTTTTATGCCAGAAAGATGAAAAGTAATAAAGTATTCCGGTTCCTCATTAAATGGTGTTACTACTTACATTATTATTACAAAAATCTAACCTCCAGAAACAAATGTTTTGCAACACCCAGCGATAGTCAGTGGCGGTCCCAGCCATTTCAAAAAAAGGGGGGGGGCGGTTTCGATACGAAAAAAAACTCGAATAAAAGGATAGTTTTTATAAGGAACATATCAATATATTCAAATAAAACTTAGTAACTATAAGCGCGGATAAGTCTGGGGGGAGGTCAAAAATTTTTGAGAAAATAACTTTAAAAATGCAATTTTGGGGTCGAGTTAACCTAAAATCGTAAATATTAACGGTCTCATAGCGCCGCAGGCGAAAAATTTAAAAAATAAAACTAAAATTGTAAATATATCAATGGTTTCAAAGCGCAGCAGGCAAAAATTTTTAAGAAAATGAAAATGCCATTTTTAACACAAAATTAAACTAATACGGTAAATATCAAAGGTGTTATAGCGCCCTAATTTATGTTCTACTTTTTATTTTCTAAATGTTTTCATAAAAAAATTAAAGCCAGGGTAGGGTGGGTTACCTACCCCCCTAATTTATGTTCTACTTTTGATTTTCTAAATGTTTTCATTAAAAAAATTAAAGCCAGGGTAGGGTGGGTTTCCTACCCCCCTATCCCCCTGAAATCTGCGCTTGAGTAACTACGTATAATTTTTTCAGTTATAAAAAACAGATAACAAACAAACCACAAACAAAATCTAATAGCTAAATACTTTTTTTTAAGGTCTAAAAAGATTTTTAAGTTGAAACATTGCCATCTATATTGCATATCTCAAACATAAGATGCCTATCTCAAAAAAAAACTCGTTTCCGTTTTTTTTGGACAAACCGGTTAATGACTCGTTCAATGTAAATTTCAATATAGCCCGTCAGACGAATTTCCGTCATAGTGTTTTTAAGTACTTAGGTTTTCAATCTTCTGAGACATGAGAAGCTTCTTTCTGACGACGCGCTCATTACTTACTGGCAAAGATCCAAGAATGTTTTTATCAACATAAAAACATCGCCAAACTTGTTCGTTGTCTCGAAAACGTTATCAGGGTTTGGATTTAAGCTTTTGCCTACTTCTGACCAATATTGTTTCCAAATACTGACTTCCCCCAACAAAAGTTCAAGAATTTGTGTTTTGGATTAATCAAACGGTTTATATAGTATTTAGAGACGACTTTAGTTAATTTTACCTTGATTTTGGCTTCACGTTGTATAAAACTTGGTATGAATATGTTCAGTTCAAAAATACTTTTTTATGTCCAAAATGATTTTGTTTAAAACTGGTTTATAAATAGAAACTCTATAATACTGGTATGTAATTTATTTTTTTCTCCAAAGACTTCAGGGTTACCACCAGTATCTTTGTTGTCTATTTTTTTCTGGAGAAAAGAGGAGGGCTATCGCAATCACACCCCCCCTCCCCCCTGAGACCGCCACTGCAACAGTGGACGAAAGTCAGTTCTTGCCTCTGGATTCTATCGGCGAAAGTTTGTCGCACGCGACACGTCAAAGATTTGAGAACGGGGCTTTAACCTGCTGCCTTACTCTTTTTGGTATGCATCCAGGTTTTCTTGAATGTATACTCTTTTTTGGCATGTGTCAAGTGTATATTTATTTATTTAACTAAATATAAAAATATGCAATTATATTTTCCAACATGTGTTATTAAGTACTTAGTATTAAGTACTTATTATGTATTTTGCCTTTTAAAAAGGAAATACTTATGATGGCATTGGAGATATGCAGAAGAGTTGTTTCGTTTAAAAAAAAACAAATTTATTTTTTATGCTAATCAAATAGCAAAATACTATTCTTACTTTTACGTATGTAGAATTTTTTTAATTTTTTTAAAAAAGAGCTTTGTTGATAACAGCTCATATATTCTTCATGGTTAAAATGCTTAAGAATTTAACACGCGTTCTCTATCTGCTGATTTTGAGATTTTGAAGAGTTATAGAATCAGATTATGATATAATTGTTTTATGATTTCTCAGAAACATGATGATATACCTCCTATCGCCTTAATTCTTAATTCCATAAGATTTTCTACCCCACTGCGCATAGAACTTAACGCGATTTTAAATATTTTAATATTAAGCGTTTTATGTATATGGTGGAGTTTATAAGTTTAAATATTAAATTTCTTTACAAAACTGCTGGCTTAAAAAACACCTGCACCATAGCTTAATGACGATTTAAAATTGTGGCGCGCTTAAGGCATAAAATTACTAAATCCAACCAGTCCTTACAAGAATATCGTGAGGTAAGGAATTTCTTAAATATCTATTAGAAATGGGAGAAAAGCATTCTTACAGGACAAATTTAAAGAAGATCCTAAATCTTTCTGGAAATACCTTCATTGGCTCACTGCCAAGATAGACACGACGAACGGGCCTGAGCTGTTTTTCTAAACTAAAATAACGGGCCACTATCCACTTGTAATACCAAACGGTGTTTATTTTAAACACCTTGTAGGCATTCTGTCACTGCTCAAAATTCTTCATAACTCTGCTTTATAACCGCTTTTAATTTAAAAAGAAAGAAACAAATTAAACGCAAAATTATGCCCACCTATATAAAGACCTTATCTAACTAATTAGTTCTTGAAAAATATTAATTATCAGCACCAAGGACAGCTGTGCTCGATATCTAGCTATAACGGTCGCAAAAAAATTTCTCGAAAAAGTGCCTGATAAAAACTTTGCTGCACAAAGTTTTACATTTGGTTAATAAAAACCCTATATGCAAACAAATAAAATAAAATAAAAATATTTATAGTGATACCTACATAACACGTAATTGAAAAATAATCTTGTTTTGGAACCGCTGATTTAGCCCAATAACATTTTGTCGAATAGAGTGGACCAGTAAGATTTTCGGTACGATCAAGTACAGAGAAGCTATTCTGATTTAACCGCCTTACTGTTAAGTACGCCAAAACATCTTTTGGGGATATAATCCGATATCGCACCTCTTATAACGACTAGACTTACAGAACCAGTGCGCAGCGTTTCAGTGTCGAGTGTTCCTGGTTGGCAAAAATCGTGTATTTAACAATAAAACCATATTTGGTAAAGAGTTTGTCTTGCAAATATTAACGTTTCTCATACGGTGAGCGCGCACTGGGACTATTTATAGATAGCTGTGTTAATTTACAATACCTTACATCATGCCAATTTGGCTTAGTAAATTAAAGTAAAAGCCAAAGTAAATATCTAAACAAAAACGCGTATATGAAATTTTTTAAAATTAATGTAAAGTTAATTATTTACCAGTTAGTCGCTCCAGCAATCGTTCAGGTGTGGCATAACGAATTTTTGGAATTTTACAAGAGTTTAAAGTTCTGCAAAATCTAATGTCTGCTTCATCTTTAAATAGTTTTGGGTCATTTTTCATCGATTGTGGCAGACTGATCGAACTGAAATCTGTCATTCGAGGCCTAATCATGTCATTATATTGTCGATTGTCTAGGCATTGACTTATATCGGAAATCCAGGCTGCCTTTTCTTGAACAGTAGATGCTACCAGGTGGACGCATATCTTAAAAAAAAACGAGAAACGTCTGGTAAGAACCTGTAATAATAAAGAGACGATACCGCCATTTTGTAGGTCATCTTAATGCATGTGTTTATATCGTAAATATTTATTATAACATTTAAGTTAGGGAGGCTAACATGTTACCGGACGACTGGAACCCTTGGTGTAAATAAATATTTCTAATGCGTTTTACCGCTTTATCAGAGCTAAGTTAGCTTCTTTAGAGGAAGAATGAAACTTTGTATAGGAAAATTAAGTAAAACGTCTTAGAATTATTCTATAATAATTGTAATAAATAATTCCCTTTTATCTGTGTTTTTAATGAATAATTTAAGGTTTTCTTATATCAGAAATCCAGGCTGCCATTTCCTGTACAGTATATGCTACCAGGTGGACGCATATCTTTAAAAAATGAGAAACGTCCGGTAAGGACCTGTAATAATAAAAAGGCGATACCGCCATTTTATAGATCATCTTAATGCATGTGTTTATATCGTAAATATTTATTATGACATTTAAGTTAGGGAGGCTAACATGTTACCGGACGACTGGAATTCTTGGTGTAAATAAATATTTCTAATGCGTTTTACCGCTTTATTAGAGCTAAGTTAGCTTCTTCAGAGAAAGAATGAAACTTTTAGGAAAATTAAGTAAAACGTCTTAGAATTAGGCTATAATAATTGTCTAATTTGTTTTATTTTGTTAAATATTTTTTTTATTTTTTTTTTGCCTTGGCCTTATTTGCGCATACACGGGTGCAGATAGGCCAGGTGTTCCATTCTTCGTTCTACTCCTCACCAACCGCGAGGTTAGTGCAAAAGGTGTTCCGCATCGTGTGCTCTGAGTAGACACAATGATTCGAGGTTGACCGCTTTCTGCATTACGCCAGCAAAGTGTTCTGCCTTGTCACGGCAGGCTGGCAAGGTCATGAGAGCTGACACAACCACTAGCTTGACTGTATAGCCCCGGTACACTCGGCGACGGTCAAGGATATTTCGTCCATTTTTCTTCCTCCTTAACAATGATTTTTGTCTCGGCGGGTGCCGAGAACTCAATGACATACATAATTTTCTCATTCTTGTCAAGAAGTACTATATCCGGCTTGTTAGCGTTTACAAGCCAGAGAGTGGGAATGCGAAATTCCAGTATATTCTGGTTCTATTATTCTCCACTACGGACGGAATATCAGAGGGGACATATCGCAACACTGGAGTATCATCAACACCGTACGAGTGCCTTAGGTGGTAATACAGCACCCGTAACCCCGCATTGTGTCGATGGATATACGTGAAGACCGCATACCGCCCGCAAGCAGACAACAAATGATATAGGGTCTCTGGCGCCCTATGACAGGCCCTACAACTTGTGTCAGGAACCTGTATACCCATCACGCGACTTCGGTGTCCAAAGTGTTGAATACCCCATCTTAAAAAGCAATGATGAACCCCTCAGTTTCCGACTTTAATGCACCAGACCTTAAGAATGCGAAGCTTTTTGAATAAGCCAGTGTTTTCAATGGTTTTAAAGAAAACACTGTGCAATGGCTTATCCACATATACACGCATTAAGTAGTCTACCTCTGCACTCTTTTAGGTGGTTTTAAGTCTTTGGCTGGTCAACTCTGTAATGGAGTTTTCGTGCCGCCGACTTTTGTCAAGAATTATTTGGAGCTCATCCGATGCCCTTTGTGCTGCTTTAAAAAGAAATGCCCCCACCCCAACCATTTCATGGTTACGCACTATGCATAGCAGGGGATCCTCGTCTCTGATTACCTCGCACGCGGTACTTAGGTCTATGTAAACACTCCAAACTTAGGAGTCCACGGCCTCCCCTTTCACGTCGATTTCGCGCAACTCGTTCACGTTCCACTTTATCACCCCAAAGGAGTAAGTGAGTAGTGGGACGGCAAGCATGTTTGTAGCAGCAACTTTGTTCTTTCCACACAGCTCTGAACTCCAGATTTGTCTTAGTCGCTGCTGATACTTGCGCGACCTCGGCGTGATCCGTATGGCGTCCTTGCTTAAGCTGAACCGTCGCACACTTACCCAACCCGAACTCCATTTCGATCGCATGAGCATACTCCTGCACTACCCGAAGAGCTTGGTCAAGATCTCTCTTCGTCGAGGCGTAGAACTTAAGGTCATCCATATAAAAGAGATGGGTAACTCTATGTATTCTACGTCCAGGAACACCGCACATGCATCCCTTTGTGTTCCGCAAAGCAACGGACAACAGAAGTAGCAAGACGTAAAAGAGGAGTGGGCTTAGAGAATCCCTGAAACACTCCCCGGCGGAACGATACCAATTTAGTCGACACCCTTGTGTTACCCGTACTTATGGTAAATCGTGTCTTCCAAAGTGGCATCATTCCTGAAATGCATCTCGCTATGGGATCCGGTACCGGAAGGCCTCTCAAAAGGTGAATAATAAGTTCATGAGAAGTTTTGTCAAAGGCCTTGCGATAATCTATCCAGGTCATCAAAAGGTTTTGCTTGTACTGGCCTTTTAGTAGATTCTCCTTGCAGCTGGCTACGCCTTTCTTTGACCCTCGCTGTTCGTACACTTCACTAAACACGGTACTCATGCCTTGGAGTATCCGCTGGAGAATCCGCTGGTACAAGAGTCGCGTAAAAATCTTGTAACAAGCGTTTAAACATGTTATCGGGCGGTAGTTCTTTGGGTCGGACAATTCTCCGTTCTTGGGGAGTAGGACGGTTCGCCCCTCAATAAACCAGGAAGGGATTGGCTGCCCCTCATTAACCCAGGAGTTCAAAATTCGGGCTAGGGCCTCATGGGTTGACGGAAATTTCTTCCACCAGTAGGCGTTAATTCCATCAAGCCCCAGGGCAGTAAAGTTCTTATCACCCATAAGAGCACCTGGAACTTCTTCCACAGTTGTTGGTGGTGGAAGGCCCCTCACGAAGATTTCAAACTGTGCCAGGGCTGGTGTGTTTACGTTACGCGGACGAGTTATCTCGTAAGTGCCCCTCCAGAAGTTTTCCACCCTCTCAGCGGTTGGAGGATTATCAATAATCCTCGGCGGCGTCTGAAATAGGCGACACGGGTTTTCGAAAAACAACTTGTCACTAGCATCCGTATTCTTTCACAGCACTGCTGCTTGATGGTCTGCAATAGCGCTTCTTTCAGTGTGTGGTGGATGCGCCGCAGGTTAGCGGTTCCTGTTCCTCAGGTACTGCCGGTTGTTGAGGTCTTCTGATATATCCCCTGCGCCGAAGATAAGATACATAGTCTCACAGGCTCTGAGCTGTAAATGTATTATGTTCTGGCATAGGAACCATATATCCCCTTCGACCTGGGCTACTGCTACTACTTATTGTTATTATTATTATTGATATTTATCATTTCGTAAGACAATTCCTGACCGAGTAAAATTCACGAAAAAAATTATTTACCTATCTCACAGTACACATATTTGACTCATTTTTTGCTTATACCTGGGACTGCTGAGCGGTAGCCTTATTCTCCACCAAAATTTTAAAATTTCTGTTTAAAAATTTCTTCATTTCAGGAGGTTCCCTTCTATGCGATAAATGACTTGAGGCGGACGTACAGGAAGATTCTAAAATAAGAAAACAGTTAATACCTAATATTAAAACCCACAATAGGTAATTACAGTGTGAGGACTTCACATCGCGACAAGCCGCTGGAGCTGGCGGATCAAAATTTAGTTTTTTGGAACAAATACAAAACACGTCTACTGAGATTTTTTATAAGTGATAACTCTAAAATATGTTTTATGTAGTTTACGGCATAATTACCAATTTGCTTTGACTATATATTTTGATATTTTTGAAAATATTTTACAGATATTTTTCTTCCTTCGCTTAAGAAATGATATTAATTGAATATGTATGAGAATGATTCTTTTGTCCCAACTTACGAGGGAAATCTAAAACAATAACGACGTTTCCCTTACAGACTCAGTTAGAAATAACTTGCTTAATCTAAAAGATAGATTAATGTGTGTTATTGTAGTATAGTTTTTAAAATGCTTACACCGGATATTTCATAGAAAACAGTCCTTATTTATCCCAGGTAAATGGAAGGACGTAAAAAAATTTTCAAATAGCACATTTAAGACAAATAAGAATTCTCAAGAGACATATTTTTCGATTTTTCCAAAGAAATAGTTTTAACCCGTCAGCGGCTTGTTTCTATGTAAAGCCCAAAGTTATTTTTGTTGTGGTAATCCGTAGGCAATCTGAATTCACTGCGATTTGTTATAATTTCTGGAAAAATTAGTTGATAGTGATTTGGTATGGGGTACAATCTGCAGGGGCGTTTGAAATTTTCTACGTGTTCAGAAGCATTTTTAAGATCATCCAAGACAGCTCTAAGTAAAGGCTAGGAATCTAGTTGTCGGTTCCCCACGCAAGGATTAAACCACGTATGTAGAGAAAAATGCGTAAATTTTTTTTTTAATTCTTACGACTTTCCAAAAAATCGCTTAATTTTTCTTTGTCTGTTTTGGTGGATAACGTGTGATAAAAAAATAAAGTAGGAGTTAAGTCAAGTCTATGATTTCGTCAAGATAAAATTAACTTAGGTAACAAGAAACCCCACTTTCTCGTATTTTGTATGGACTTTTGTCGTTTTTTCTTGTTCTAACTTTATACCGTGGAGGCGGTCGTAGTTACACACTTCCCAGTCGGTAGACTCCTGAAGGACCTGGTCTGAGGTTCCAAGGTAGTTGATAATCCGTCCGATTAAGTTACAAGTGCTTGCGGGACTTAAAAAAGTAACGGTAAACAAAAGGGGAACAACAACATGAAAGGAAAGTAAATTGTCTTTGTTTTTTTTATGATCATGGGCGTGTGTCAGAAACGCTGCTTTTACTGCTTAACTAATTTAGAGTTTGCTTGTGCTACACATATTAATGTAACCCAAGAAGGACACGCTGGGGTCGGCAAAACCCCCGTAAAAATTATTTGCTGTACAATCTTTTTAGCTTTGGCAGTGCAAAGACCCAGGTTGCATAAAAATTCACTTTACATCTTTAAGTATCGGCATATGTTTATTTGTTTACCAGTTGATAAAGTGTGTTTTAAAGTTTTTGAAAGTGTTGTGTCATAATATTTTATATTTCTGTATTTCCTGTAGGAAAAAAACCATTCCAAATTTGTCAAAAACATGTCAAAATGAAAAAGTTTTCGTCCTTTGGCAAAAGCCGAGTTGAATGAAGAGATAAAGCAAAATATGCAATGGGGATCCGATGATAAGTTAATAGCGACATAAAGCTAATTTTAATTCATCGCCGTATACGTATCCGCATCTAGCGAAAACCAAGCACATTAATTGGTCAGAAACTTGTACCACGTTCGAAAAGAGCAGATATATGCTAATCTAAGGTGTTCTTAAACGCGATAGGTGTTGAGATGCGTTAGGTATCACGTATCGGTACGGCACACGTATCGTATCTCAGCACCTATTGCGTTCAGCAACACCTTAAATTAGCATATATCTGCTCTTTTCGAACGTGCTACAAGTTTCTGACCAATCAATGTGGTTGGTTCTCGCTAGATGCGGATACGTATACCGCGATGAGGTACAAATAGCTTTATGTCTCTAATGATCACTACCCAAGTAGTTTTGATTTTAAAAGTGATTCAGATTACGGAAGCGGAAAGTAATATAAAATCTGAGCAAAATGCAGACGAAGAAGTTGTTGATGATAATCGTAAAAAATTATGTTAGTGCCTCTGAAGCAAGCCAGTGTACTTAGCCTGGATACCATCTTTTTATTCATTGTGGCCTCGGTAAAAAGGATAGTTATTCAATTAAATTTTTTGAAGTTCATATATTTATCTACTTACGATTTTTTAAAATTCTGTAATTTTAGTTTCAATTTTAATTTAATTTTTATTCGATTTGTACAGAAACAGTTTAACAGTTAATAAATATATCTACAGCATTTCCACCCATTAAATAATAAAATCCTGTGAAATAGACCCTGTGTCTGTTTATGGTGACTTTAAAATACAATGTAGTTTTAGCCAAGCGGTGCTAATAGCTGTTAGTAATTAAGTAACTGTTACTTGCTTATAGCAATTCAAATACCATAAAATTACTTAGAAATTGATTCGTTTTGCAAGCGCGATAATAATGGTAGTTAATTTTTTTAAAATTGATGTTTTTATACCAATAGCTTAAATAATACATTCAAATTAATTTTTCTAAGGTTCGTGAGTTACAATTTCTTTTAAAGATCAATCCCCCCTCCTACCTTCTTGCCAGCAGCTAGCGACACGCGGTTTTTACATTAAGATAGATAATTGCATTTTTAACCAAAAAAAAATATTTTTTTTTCTTTATTTTTGTCAAAACATTTTTTTAATTTTTTTTGGTTGAGAATACAATTGTTTATCCTAAAGTGAAAAGCACGGGTCGCTAGCTGCTACAGTTCATGAGACAAATTTTTTAATAGTTTTATCCCCCCTATTACCCTCTTGCCAACCCCCACCCCCATCAAAAACTAACTAGCTCTGCATAGAGTGGCAAAGAATTTTTGTGCCAAATTTGATAGGAATCGGTTCTTGAGTAATCGTGTTACCGACAGAGAGACAGACACCCACCAAGACAGACGGAGAGAGAGAGAGAGAGACAGACACATGACAAAATCTTTAAATTTATGTCTTTTTGGACCCAAATACCATATTTTTAGCGGAAATAAAAAAAAAATATTTTGACGAACCAATAGCCCCCATATTATGTATGGATCGCTAAAAATAATTATAAAAAAACTACCGGACTGCCAGTTCTAAGTAAGGTTTACTACAAAATGCCTATATTCGCACTAACGAACTTAATTTGGAGAAAATTTCTCTAATCTGTACCAAACCTTATATAGAATATTATTTATCTCTCAGGACTCAAGCCAACCCAACCCCTTCTTCGAAAAAATGTATCTATTTTTTTTAAATTCAAGTCTGAAATTTTAAAATAAAAAAATGTTGACTGTTGTCTGAATGTAGTAGACAATATTGAACTTAAGAGTAAACTAGAGTTTCTAATTTCCATTGTCTTTATCTTTGACTTATATTATTAATATTATGTGGAAGTTTAAAACTCTGGTTTACTCTCACAAAAATTTTGGTGTCAGGCCCTCAAAACTACACTAAAAAAAATTAAGCAATCCGTGATAGCATCAGTCTTTGCACTTTTATTGCTGCTGACGTATCCTTATGAACCGAGTGAATGCGAAACTGCTAACGGGACACCTTTCAGATGCATTGACACAACAGCCACGTGTTCAAGCGGATGGTTTCCGATAGCAGATTCGCTGAGTTGTGGCTGTTTGTGTTGCTTAAGATGCTCGAACAAAACAACAACTAGTAAGTATGGTTTTATTTTCCAAAAAATTAAAGGTAAATATGGGATGTTTTTAAACTTAAGTTTCTTTATTCATTTACATTTACTACATCCCCGGCTTCAAAAACACTGAAAAATTAAAAAAAACGAACGCTTTTTTAGTTTAAAGACTTCTACGATGCTCTTATTACGACATTGAATATACAGCGTTTACGTAATAAACTTGACGAGTTTTTATATATTAATTGAAAATATAAATATTCTACAACTTATTCTTTTGACAGAACATTGACTCACCGTAAACGAGCTGTGTTACATTCCTGGTTATAGGTCAATTTCAAAATACTGCAATAAAAAATGATATGGAGGTACAGTAATTTTGAGAGACCAGAATTTTCTGGAACAAACCGAGGTGCAATGCATTGACGGATTATAAAAACAAGAAACATATGTATACTGATTTAGTATCAAGTGACACTAAAGATTTGATAAATACATTAAATTGGTTTGATTTCAAAGTTTTAGTTAACGGACCAACGCGTATAACCAATCACTCCGCAAGATTAACCAATTAGGTTTGTAGCAACTTTGACATAAATGATCTCAGAACTTTTTGATCATGAATCTTTGGCAGCAGCAGATTAGAACATTTTTAGCACGGATAAAAGCAAAAAATCAGATTAACCGTAGAATATGTAGCAGTGTTAACTACGATATTTTTAGAAATTTGGCTAGTAAAATCGACGATCCCGTTCAAAACTCTCAAGAAAAAATTACAAATATATGTAATAGAGATTTCCGCTCTGAACAAAAATCTTAGACTCCACGGTTCCTTTAGTATTTTAACAAGTAGATCATTAAAAAAACGAAATGGACCTATTATGCAAAGCTAATAGATAAAACTGAAGACAAGAGCACATAATATTGGAGTATTTGTCTCATTATCCGACTATATTTCTAAGGGTTTAACTTGCCTTAAAATAAAGTGCCATTAAAAGTGAATCAGTACATAATGAACATGTAAATAAAGTAATCCATCTTTTTTCAGTACTTCTTTCAACTTTAACCAGTACCCTCTCCATACCTGCCGATCAAGTCCTACCGAGTTAGTGTCCTTTAATCCATCTTCGCCGCCATTTTCACGCAAAAGTGACAAAAAAACCATTGGTTTTCTGTTACTATAGCGGTGAAGGTAGAGAAAAGGACACTAAAACGGTAGGAGTTAATTGGCCTATGTGGAGAAGGTATTGCTTTAACATAAAAAAAGTCCAAAATAATCTAATCCGAAAAGACTAAATGGTCTTAAATTTTGCTTTTGTCTGTAGCTTGGTAAAGGAGTCATATCTGGCTGAACAATGTGCGGTTTCCTAGTTTTACAAAATTGACATTGCTGTGTTACATACTTTACACTTTGTCTACCATGTATAATCCAAAATATTTACCTTAAATTGTTTAAAACCATTTCTTGACCAACATTATTAATATTTCCCTAGAAATTTTGAATTAACGTTCGGAGAAATTTATGTTGAGTGGATGTAGGTAGGAATATGGAAAATATTGTATTGTAATCAAAATCTTCAAATTTTTTATATTTAGGAAATCTATTTCTTCTTTTGAACATGTTTAGTCCATAGAAGTGCTGCGTGATCAATATATTCTAAGATTAGATTGTATTGGTCTCTGGGAATTCTTTTAAGTCATTTATTTTTCCGGTTTAGTAAAGTAGCACATGTTCTTATTAAAATATTGTATTTAGTAATTCTGTCTATATCAGGTAAACACAAGTTTTGTGTTCTTTTTCTACCCTATTTAAGTCGTTGTTTGGTTTGCCGAAGACCGGGACGTTTCTTTAAGAAATCTGGTCCTTCCAACCACAAGTTACTTAAAAAATTGCTTTCATTTGTATCTTTTGTTGCGATGTCAGTTGGATTTAAAGATGTAGGAACCCATTTTCAATTTTTAGCTTCAGTGAAATCCACAATTTCTTTGACTCTATGTGCTTCAAACGTTTTTAGTCTAGTAGAAGTCGATCTAAGCAAACTTAAAACTATTTGGGATTCAGTCTACCAAAAAATATTCAATGTCTGGACTTTTACGGTGGTTCTTTCCACAATTCGGCGGCGATTTTGACCGATACCCGAATTTTTGGTGATCCGCACGCCTGCGCCATTTTTCCGGTTTAGTAAAGTAGCACATGTTCTTATTAAAATATTGTATTTAGTAATTCTGTCTATATCAGGTAAACACAAGTTTTGTGTTCTTTTTCTACCCTATTTAAGTCGTTGTTTGGTTTGCCGAAGACCGGGACGTTTCTTTAAGAAATCTGGTCCTTCCAACCACAAGTTACTTAAAAAATTGCTTTCATTTGTATCTTTTGTTGCGATGTCAGTTGGATTTAAAGATGTAGGAACCCATTTTCAATTTTTAGCTTCAGTGAAATCCACAATTTCTTTGACTCTATGTGCTTCAAACGTTTTTAGTCTAGTAGAAGTCGATCTAAGCAAACTTAAAACTATTTGGGATTCAGTCTACCAAAAAATATTTGTGATTTTGTAATTAACTTCATTTTTGATCATAGCTCCAAGTCTAGCAGCTAAGACAGCGCCTTGAAGTTCCATTCGTGGTACGGACATAATTTTAATTTGACCGAGCTTGCGTTTTGCAGAAACTACTAAACTGAAATAAGCTACCGAAGCAAAAGCTTTTCTACTTGCATCACAAAAAATGTGAAACTCTACTTTCTCAATAGTTTCGCCTGTAAAATAATGTCTAGGAATTCTTAACTTACTTACATTATCAATGTTTCTGCACCACAATTTCCATTTTGTGAGAAAATTATTCTTCCCAAAAAAATTAGAGGCGATAACAAACCAATTTGGTCAAATATTGTCATTATAATTTTAAGGACTTCTCGTTTCGTTGGTATTACTTTGCCTTGAATATCTTCTTGTGGGATATCTTTGAATTTTAGTTTAAAAAGGAATGAATTCCAACAGAGTTCGAGAATTCATTTCAAGTGACTTGAGTCTAATTTTAAAAGAGTATTTTTTGATAAATGATTTTCTGGAATAGCAGTTAGAATTTCGTCAGAATTACTTAACCACTTCACCATATCTAATCCTCCATTTTTATGGACCTCAATCACAGATTTTACGGTAGCAATGGCGTCATCTAACTTGGTTGTGCAATCTAAATAATCATCTACGTAATGTTGTTATTCTATAATTTTCATAATATTTGGGTATTTGTCTATAAATCGTTCCGCATTTTAATTTTTCTTATATTGGGCTATTTATGGTGAACAAACTGCGCCAAAAATCATAACATTCATTTGACAAATATCAGCATGTGAGTCATCTTGAAAATAAAGATAAAATGTTATTCCTCCTGTTGTGTATTTTTTCAAAAAATCTAAAATAAATTGTTCATTATTTTTGAGGATTTTAACTTCTAAAATTTTAAGTTTCTAAAACTCATTTTGTTTTACTTCTAACCAGTTTTAGACATTGGGGAAAATAATAATTTGATCATTAACCGTATTTAAATTAGAACTTGAATGCACAGTGTTTTCAGAGCTTTGACTTTGATTTGAAATATTTTGATTCCTGCTTGTTGTTGGTATAGCTTCAGGTTGTGATTCTGCTAACTGACGAAACAAATCTACAACTAGTCAAAATAAAGGTTTTTGTAAAGTCGGGATACTGTAACATTGGGGCATTCGTAAGAATATTTTTACAAGTTTCGAATGAATTTAAGAATTCTGGTGAATTAATTATTTTGGAACCTTTTTTAGACAAATTGTTAATGGTTTTGTTAATTTTGCAAAAGGTATAAAGCGACGGTAATAGCCTAACAATCCTAAAAATGATTTTATTTCTTTTTGAGTAGTAGGGACTAGATAATTTTTGACTGCTTTAATTTTATCAGGATTCGATAAAACACCTTGTGGCGTAATTACGTTTCCTAGATAACATACATTTTTTTTAAAAAAAATTCAGATTTGTCTAACTGCACTTTTAAATTCGCTTCTCGTATGTTGTCAATCAAATATTTTATGTAAGCGTGATGCCATTTCGTCCAAAGATGTTGCATAAATACAAATATCGTCTAGATAAACTGTGCAAATTTCGTTTTGTGACCCCGTTAATATGTTATCCATAATCCTCTGGAACATAGAGGGGGCATTTTTAAGCCCAAATGGCATTCTCTTAAATTCATAATGTCCATTCAATGCTGAAAACCCCGTTTTTGGAATATCATCAGGATATACTTTTATTTGATGATAACCAGACGCAAGATCTGAAGTGATAAAATAATTTGAATTTCCCAATTTGCCTAAAATGTCCAAAATCTGTGGGATAGGGTATTTGTCATCGATTGATTTTTTATTTAAGCGTCGATAATCAATCACGAGGCGCCATTTTCTTTTATCTAACTTTTTTGGAACGATCCAGATCGCACTAAACCAAGGCGAATTTGAATCTTGTATGATGCCTTGTTCGAGCATTTTGTTTATTTGGGTTTTTACTTGTTCGCCATGTGCTTCAGGGTAACGATAACTTTTTGTATAAATTGGGGTTTCGTCAGTTAAATTTATTTTGTGTTGAATTTTGTTCGTAAAACTTAAAGGAATATTCTCACAATAAAATATATCTCGATATTCAAAACATAAATCACTAATCAATTTTTTCTCTTTAGAATTACAATGGTCCAAACGTAAATTTTTTTAAATTTTGTTTAAGTAAATTATCTTGTTCTTTGGTCAAGGTTACCTGTGATTCATCGGTTTCCATTTTTTCAACAAAATTTACATCTGAAATATCAATATGTTCGATTTGTAGTAGATTTGGAAATGTTAACTTAATAGGATCCGAGTTTGAAGTCGTAACCACTGTAAATGCAAAATAATTTATAATATTTACCAGGGCTTTAAATGTTTTTTTCCGAAATTTTGATATTCCAAAATACCATAACCTGTTGTGTTCTTCCTGGTATTATTATGGAGTATTTATTTATCATATTTTTATTTGTTGACAAGTTTTCCTGACTTAACAAGGGTACTTCAACCTGTGGTAATCTTAAGATTAAATTACGAAGGTCAAGAATACCGTGTAGGTTTCTTAAAAGTTCATATCCTAATAAACCATTGAATTTATCATAAAATTTAAAAAGATGAAATTTTATTGTATTTTTTGAGTTAAAAATTTTGAATGCAGGAACGTTTTGTGTGTGTCTTGATATGCCATGTGCCGTGTTGGAATTAAAATATTTTTGAGCAATAGAGGGGTTCATTAATGATTTCGAGCTCCCTGTATCGATCAGAAATTTAGAATCAATTTCTGAAATATAAATATATGGTAAATCGCATCGATTATTATGATTATTACTGAAAATAATCCTGAAAAAGATCTGATTGAATAATTTTGTTCACTTGTATCGTATAAGTAGTTGTTAAAATTATCGCTGCTATCCGGATATAAGTCAAAATCAGTGGGTTGCGAATTCCTTTGCCATGAATCCATATTTGGTTGATTTTGTTCACCAAGGTTAAGATTTTCTGAAAAATTCTCAAAATAAAAATTCGTTGAATTATTTTGGTCACGCTCTGAGTAACAATTTTCCAAATTTTGGGCCGTACTTTGATTTATTGCCTGTGACGTATTAGTTGAACTCGAGGGGTTACCTACGGACTGAGCATAAACTTCTTCAATATGTGGGCCGTTATAAGGGCGTGGTCTCACGACCGCTTTCGAATTAACAGAACATCGGTTCATTTTGATTTCTTAACACCGCACTCGTTCTTTGATTATTAAAGAAAGGATGATGGTTTGTAGGCAGGGGATTAGTAGGCCATCTCGGTGGTGTTCTAAATTGATTATTTCCAAAAATCATTCGGGGACTAAAATTTTGTTGTGGTTGAACAGGTCTGAAAGGTTGTATATTCTGTAGTCTAAACGTGTTAAAATTATTATTAGAAAAACCTAAATTTTGGGGAAAAAGTTGCGGAAAATTATAGGCTGGTTGAGGTCTATAATTTGTAAAAGTGTCTCTGAGAATTTAGTCTATAGGTGGTATTCAAATTTTGATTTTGACGATTTGTAAAATAAATGAAATTTTCCTCTTCTACAACGTAAGCTAAAGCGGCTTCTAAAGAATTTGAATTTTTTAACCTAACCACCATTTGCATTTGATACGGCAGTCCGTTAATATATGTTTTTAACGTAAAAGTGCCATATTGTTGAATTCTCATATTTTTTTCAGCGTGATCAATATTCAAACTATTTACTTTTGTAAAAAGAAGACTACGAGCGTCTTGTAATCGCATACCATATTGCATGGTTGTTTCGTTTTTTATTGGTTTCATATTAATTAAGTCTTGAAGTAAACAATCAACAGTTCTCTGATCAGAAAATGATAAAATTAAGAAATTTTTCAACGTCGGCCAGTCATTTATTTCTGATCACGAACAGATTAATGGCGCTGCGCGACCAGTCAATTTAGATCGAATACTATCTAGAAAAACTGTATTGATAGGGTCCGCAGGGTTGTTTTGATTTTGAAAATTTGTCATTAAATTATCGCATGCAGTGATAAACCTGTTTATTAATTTTGGATTTCCATCATACTGAGGAATATTATCAAATTGATACTTCAATAGTGGAATATTCGGTTGAGTCATGATTCCGGGTTGTTATCTTCGATATTAATATTAAAAAATTCTCTTAATAATTGATCAATTTTGTCAAAATACTCCAAAATTACTACACTAAATTAGGACTAAAGGATCTTAATAAAAAGATATATGAAGACTTACAGTAATATCAACAACGTAATTTTCATTCTTCTTCACACGTAGTTTCTCCCTTGCGCGTATTTTTTTTTCCGAAAGGTGCAATTTTGGTCACCAAACCGACTACTTTACGCACTACTGAATGTCTTTCAATGTCTGGACTTTTACGGTGGTTCTTTCCACAATTCGGCGGCGATTTTGACCGATACCCGAATTTTTGGTGATCCGCACGCCTGCGCCAATTAAGTTCGTGGTCGATCCAAATATATTTTTTTTTTAATTATTTTTAAAAATTTATTCGTACGAGAACAGTTTCTTGCCTTAAATCTATCTTAATTCTAAGACTACAACGATGCAACTAAAACCAGCACGCCAAAATCAAGATGATACGTTTAAAGTGAATTACAATAGAAAATCTAGCTAAGCAAAAATATGACATCATTGTATTATTCAATTTTTTTTCAATTCAATCAGTACTTTATTGTCAAGAATACTTAAAATTCTGTTGACAAAGCATGCTAAATCTAATAAGAAAACTTTGTGTCAAAAGTTTGTCATATAAATCTACTTAATAATTAATAAAATGTAGGTAGTAACATATTATAATATAATAATAATTAGTTAAACTATATATTTACCTAATTTAATAAACTAATTTAACACTATGATAAAAAAAAATTTTAGTAATTTATTGTTATAATTAAAGACAATATATATTAACTTTAAAAATATAAAAAACAAACTACGCAATCAAAAACAAGCAAGACAGCAAAACAAACAAGATTATTAAGTGGAAAAGTATAAATATATCATTAAAAAACAAAATAAATCACAACTATAATAAAAAACATACAGATACATTTAATAAATAATACAATTCACAATAAGGTAAATGAGGTTAAAAAGAGTCACCATAAAATTCAGTCAAGGAGTAGTAAGCTTTTTTCAGTAAAATATGTTTAAGTTTTTTTCTAAATTGTTTTAATGAGGTAGCGTTTCTAACTTCAACTGGTACATGACTAAATATTTTACGTCCTTCGTAAATAAGAGACTTTTGAGTTAGGCCTGTTTTTGGTATTGGCAATGGTAAGCTCCATTTTCGTCTCGAATCCTGCTTAGAATTTAAAGCAATTTCACCTCTGTTATTCTTAAAAATCAAACTTGCTGTCTCAAGAATATACAGCGACGTTAACGTCAAGATTTTTTGTTTTATAAATTGAGGCTTACAGGTTTCTCGTTGGTGAATTTTAGCTATAAATCGGACAGCCTTTTTTTGTAGAACAAAAATCATGTTGAGCAAATATTGACTTGCGCCCCCCCAAAAAGGAATATCGTATCTCAGATGTGACTCAAACAAAGAAAAATATGCATTTCTTGCCATATCTTGCCCCAACTCACCCCTTATACACCTAATGGCAAAACACCCAGAAGACAGTCTCTTACCCAGCTTGAATATGTGATTTTCAAACTTTAAATGGCTGTCGAAACACCCAAAAATGTTGTCGTAATTTGATTCTGAACAAGATTTTCTCCCAAAATAACAGCCTGCATCTCACATTTAAAACCCAATATATTTGTTTTACCAATGTTAAGGCAGAGTCGATTTGCATCACACCATTTCTTAATTAGTAGAAGGTCTCGTAAAATGGTTGTTCCTAAAACATTGATATCTTTGTGGTGCCACAGAACAGAGGTATCATCTGCAAATAACGTGAAAACTCCATATATTTCCAAACGAACAATATCATTAATATATATTAAAAATAACAGCAGTCCTAATATCGAACCCTGTGGCACACCACAATTTACATTCAGAGGCGAAGACCTTGAACCAGAGATAGCAACTTGACTTCGATGACTTAAATATGATTCAAACTACGACAACACCGACCCTCTAAAACCATATCGTTCTAACTTTTTCAGAAGTATTCTGTGATCCACGCAGTCGAAAGCTTTCGATAGATCACAGAACACTGCTGCCACAGCCTCACCTCTATTAAGATTTGAAAACACCCCCTCCAGAAAATCGAATATAGCGTCATGGGTGCTCCTCTCCGCCTGGAATCCATACTGTTTAGGTGTTATTAACCCAAATTTATGCAAATATTAAAAACATTCGTTTTTTAGCAATCTTCTCAACGACCTTTGACAAGGTTGACAAAAGAGATATAGGCCGAAAATTGGAAGGAATGCTAGGATCACCATCCTTATGGAGAGGCATTACAACTGATGATTTCAGGCAGAGAGGAAACGAACCATTTGTAATAGAATCATCCACAGCCCTACTCAAGGCAATGAGTGCACTATTAGGAAGTTTTAACAAAATATTTGCAGATATTTCATCCATTCCTGAGGATTTTTTGTTCTTTATATCGTGAAGGGCCTCAATTATTTCATTAGGTTCCACAGAGTAAAACTAAAAAGAACTAGTCACTGCGATATCTGATAAATAAGTCATTGGATCTATATCAGAAGGGAGATTCTGTGTTAAAGTACCAGCAATGTTACAAAAAAATTGATTTAATGTATTAGCATCAACATTAACTTCTTTATTTCCTGCAGGTTTGTGACGAATATCATTAACGATAGACCAACTTTCTTTTATCTTATTTTTTTATTTTAAAATTCGATTTTTATAATATTTTTCCTTAGCTATGTCTATGAGTTTATTATGAAGCTTTCGATATGGTTTACAATAATCCAAAAACCGATCCTGTTTAAAAAACTTCTTTAGATAATTCAAAGAACGCAGATTATTAGAAGATATTTTCAGGCCCACAGTCAGCCAACTTTTATGGTTAAGTTTATGTTTGATCCATTTTAAGGGAAATGCACGAGCAATATTATCCAAAAGAACCTTATGAAATGTAGCAAGAGGATCTGGAGCTTTATTAATACCATTCCAATTAACACAATTGCACAAATTTTTAAAATCATTAAAAGCTTTTTTACTAAATATTCTTCCTTGTCTTCGTTGCTTTCTTACAGGAGGGAACTTAAGACTAAAAACAGAACAGATGGCCTCATGATCCGACAATCCAGAATGAACAACACAACAAGAAACATTTTCAAACCTGGAGCACACATAATCTAACCATGTGGCGCCAGAATTTGTTACCCTCGTAGGGCAATCAACATGGATTCTCAAACCATAAGCCGCCAGAAAATTCGATAATATATTTGTGTTGACGTGGTCCACAGCACAGAAGTCAACATTAAAGTCTCCTGCCAGGATTACATTGGTTATAGTCGAAATTTCACATAATAAAGAATCTAGTCTATTAAAAAACTCTTTAAAATTAGAAGATGGAGAACGATACAAACAAATAACATAAAGATTTAACTGACAGCAATAGGACACAGATAGCTCAAATACCTCTTCTTTTGAAAGATGGTTAAAACGATCAACATTTAAAAAATCAAAGGTTCCCTTTGATAATATTAGGGTTCCTCCATGGAGGGAGCTTTCTCTACATGTTAATGAAATAGTTTTGTAATTAGGAATGTAAGAACTCTCTTCTGGGTGCAGCCAGTGTTCTGTAACTAAAACTAAATCAGGAAAACGACATGATTCTAAAAATAAAAAAAATCATTAGTTTTGTTTCTTAGAGATCTAATATTTTGCAGTAAAACAGTTAAACTATCCTTACGTATTAATTTCTCCCTAATTGTGGGAGAATTGATTCTAATAAAAAATGATCAGGCTCAGATGTTTGTTTTTTATTTACACTAGAATTATTCTTAATCCCCAAGTGGGTAGTGTCGGTTTCAACATTATTTCGTCAAGATTTTCTGACGCCATATGAGTTAGTTGTACATTAACTAAGTTATTTCGTAGCATATTATTATTCGTAATTTTGTTAACAATAATTTGAGCTGCAGCAAGACTTCCTTGATTGGATACCATGGATTTTTTAGATTCAGTCACAATAAGCTCAACATTAATTTTTGTAAAATACTCTACCTTCTCTAAAAAAAATTTCATTCGATTATTATAATTAAAAATTTGTTTTTTACAGAATCTTAATTTATATGTAACGGGCACAGACACAAACAACAAATTTGTATTATTACATTTTTTAATTTTTTCCAAAATAAAATTTACTTTGGGAAATTTTCTATTGTAAAAATTGTTTGAGCCTGCACAAATTACAACATAGTCCTTTTTAGTAAAGTCTTTAGTTAGGTTTTCAACATCCTCAATAACATTTTCAAGTTGAGCTCCAGCCTTAGTAATGTTTAAAATTTGATACTGACACAATTCACTCCCATTTATCAAGTCCTTATAAAATTCACGACCTGTTTCATCACACAAAAAAAGTAGTTTTCTCTTGATCGTATTATGTGATTTACTAGACTTTAATGGAGCAGATGCATGAACTTGCGCCTGAGTCACCTTTGTTACTAGGCAAGTTTTTCTTTCTTTGGTCTGTGTAGCTTGACATTGTGTGCTTGTAGGTTGATTTTCCACATTAAGATGTTTTTGAGAAAAAGTGTGAGGTATGCCTTCATCTAATTTGTCATGCAAGAATTCCAGTTCAGTTTTAAATGTTTGTAATTCCTTGCCACAAAATTCTTTTTCTTCCTGAAGAAAGTTTATAGTTCTGAATTGTTCTTTCTGCAACTCAAGTAGTTCATTTCTTTCTAATTCCCAGTTTTTCTTTTGATTTCTCCATTTTCTCTCTTTTCTTTTCAGTTTTTCATCCGATTTTTTCATCTTTTGACGAAGTTTTTCTTCCTTTTCTTTACTTTCTCAATATCTTCAGTTTTTTCATGTTCAGAATGACTTTTGCCACTCGATTTGTCATCTAAAAACTTTTCCAGATTTACTTTATAAATTCCTAATAATTCACTTTTATACTCTAGCTCACTTTGTAATATTTTCATTTTATTTTCTAGCCTATCAATACCTTTTGATAGTTGCTCGTTTTTTAAATTTGCATTGGATAGCTCGTCATCTTTTTTTGCTAGTTTATTACGTAGGTCTGACAGTAGTAATGTCGTAGATTTTAATTTGCTATCTTTGTCTTCCGCTTCATTGTAAATTTCTATATAGCTTGTATTTTTTCCGTTAGAAAATCTACGCTCTATAATGGTTTAAAAAAAAATTTGTACAGCTTTATTTTTACTTCTCGTTTCCATTCTCTACTTATTTCGTACCTAATTTCCGAAACTAAGACTAACCTACTACATTCAGCAAGACTTAAATTTTACAAGTACAATTTAGGTTGTTTATTTATTCCGGTCGAAATTCAATATAGTAGGCGGCTTTTCTAGTTTCTTATCAGGCAAGTACCAGTCGAACTATGTTTTTGTTGCTTTTTTTGTACGATTTAAATTATTAATATAATATCAAATTGGCAATTTACGTGCTTATGTAGTACTTACATGTTCAAATAAACACTTTGTAAATGTCACAAATTCAATTTGCTATAAGTACATACCACTCTTGTAATATTTTCATCAAGAAAATCAATTAATAAAAAACATTTATGGAGAGCAATTTTACACCGTGTATACTTTCGTCAAACCAAAATTGTAGCTTATAATATAAGCATTTTAAGGGATCGTAACTGGTATTTGAAAGACCATTAAAACAAGGTATCACTCAACCCACTTCGAAGGGGATACGTACTTCAAAAATTGCAAGAGTTAAATAGTGTCCCCCTCGAATTAAAAATCGACGTGTTCGACGACTTTTTTTAAATCAGAATCCCAATACGTGAAAACGCCTCTGTATTGTTTTCGTTGGAACGTACTGTATATCTTAATTGATAGGATTTTTAAGACAAAACATAATATTTCTAAGCTAGGCTAGCACTTTAGAAGTGCTGTAAATAATCAAATTAATTTAGCATAATGTAAACTGTCTAGCTCTATGAGATCTTTATTCTATAAAGGATTAGATGCATACAATTACCTGCCCGATAATGTAAAATCAGCAGAAACTGTGCCCATTTTTAAGGAAAAATAACTAATCATATAAAGAATCAAAGATATCATAGATAACTTTTTTTAAGGTTAGTTTTTAGTTTTTTTTTTACTTTAAGTGCAATCAAATGTTTGCATATTAGTTTTTTTTATATTCAAATAAAAACACTACTACTACTGCTAAAAACCTAGGCGTTCAGGCCGCGAAGTCACTACGCTCCCTTTGCTAGATCAACTTTTTACGCGAACGCACTAATAGAAACTCAATGAATCCTTTTTTCAGGAGGGAGACTACTTAAAAATCGATTGCAGCCGCCTCTCTTCTGCGGCATTGATGCACTAGAACTACGCATTTCCGCACCAGGAACACACCATACTAACTAAAGCAATAGAATGATTTGCATTTTTGTTCTTATTACGTCTTCTTCTTAAAGAAAAATTTTATGTTTTGATTATGCTTTGTCATAGGTTTAGTCACAGTCCTAAGGAAAAGTTACCAACTTTCAACTTTTATAACTAAAATTACGACTAATACTATAAAAAATAAAATAGGAATGAAATCGTTTTTTTGAAAAATTTTGTATAGGTAAATTAAAAATAAAAAAACAGGTTTCTAAGTGTTTTGTAGGTTCCAAAATAAAAAATTGATTTCATTAAACCTTATTTTCTTTAAAAACAAACTACAAAAACTAAAAGTAAATAAAACAAAACATCAAAAAAGTGAGGTTAAATGCACTTGCTTAGTAATTGTTATGGCTATAACAAAGACAGTATGAACAGTGAACAATTTTTAATAATAAAACTATAACTAGCACTATAACAAAACCAAATACTAATCAAGTGACTAAACCTATGCCTTGTATGAACGACCCTTAAGAATTTCAAACTTCCATTACCTTTATTTTTTTTACAACGTTTTGAATGCTTATGTATCTGCAATCGTCATTAGGTGAATACTAACAAATAACTAAGGATACCTAAACTTATATACTAGAATGTGTTCAGTGAACCATGAAGTTTAAACTTGGTTGGCTTCGCCTTTCCGCAGTTGAAATCTGTTACCTCCGAAAAGTATCGGTTTCAACATATCCTTGATGGTTTTGATGAGAAAATACATTGTTGTTCCTCTGTATAAATGCTGTTTCTTTGAAATTCCGCTTCAATAGATTTTCCTTTTTGGCGACGATATTTGCCTCTTTCCATTCCATATGATGTTGATTGTCCCAGTAATGTTGAGCTATTTTTGATCCAGTTGTGTCCCTTGTCGAGTTTTGCGTTTGTGTTCTGTAAGGCAAACTTGCATGAGTCGGATGGTTTCTCCGATATAGATATCCCCATACTCACATGGTACCTCGCAGATGCAGCCCTTGGTGTCGTGGCGATGTGGTTTAGTTTTTGTTAATTGACTGGTTATTGATGTGGCGTTTTGAAGATAGTCCGAAGATCTTATTGGTTGCCTATTCTTCCTATCTTTACCGAAATTCATTGGATGTATGGAATTTTATAAGCGTCACCTTTCTTTCAGTATTTACGTCTGTCGTCCTTTGTGTTGGTGTGGTCTGAAAAGTTTTATTGATCGTGTAATTGGAGAAACCGTTCCTTCGGAGATCGGGTTGAATTTTTGAACGCCGAGAAAAGGAAAGTGACAATTTTCTTCTTTTTGCAGAGTTAATGTGATGCAGTTTCTTATGCTATTGACGTGATGGAAGAATTGTTCTAGTGTATTGTTGTTCCTTTTCCAGATAATAAATATGTCGATAGTTTGAGTCTTTGACAAGATGTTCGCAGAGTTTCTTCTTCAAAGGATTCCATAAAGATGTTGGCCACTACCGGCGAAAGTGGAGATCCCATAGGTAAACCATCTTCCTGTCGAAAGTACCTGCCTTTTTCCTAGAAGTAAGAATTCTACAGACTATTTCAATAATGGCATTGATTGGTAGATAGGTTCTATTAGAGAGGTGGTTGTCCTTGAGTAGCTTCTATTCAATGATTTCGATTGATTCTTGCAGTGGTACATTCGTATACAAACTTTTGACGTCAAAACTAACAAACTAATGGTCAGGCTGTAGGTTGATATCTCTAAGGGGGTCCACGAGGTACTTTGAATTTTTGACGAATGATGCTGACTTTCCTTTTTTTTGTTAGTATTCACTTGATGACGATTGCAGCAAGCATTCGAAACGATGTAAAAAAAAGACAATGGAATTTCAAAACTCTAACTTACTCTCAAGTTCAACATTATCTTCCACCTTCAAACAACAAAACTAAACTTAGCCTCCCCCTGGACCGGCCCTGCGAAGGAAGAAGAATAACCTATAAATTTTCACCTAAAGAGGTTTGATCAGGTGGTCCAACAGACCAAAATTTGAATCAGTATTATTGCAAATACTGTAACCAGTGGTTATTCCTTATGACTAAAATTAGAACAAACATTATTGCAAAAATTACGACTCTGACTATGCCAATTATATGATTACCTCTCTAAGAAAACTTTCGGTGGTAAAGCGTCTTTGTTTTTGTTTTGACAGAGAAAAAAAATTTTACGACTAAATATACTGTATTTAAAATTCCCTAGAAAAATTTTAACAGTGGCCTAAAATTTTGGCTCAGTTAAGTTTGCCCCCCCAGATCGATTTTCTTAAAAATTTTTATGCCAAAATTTTGCACACATTTTGCACACCACAAATCAAATTTTGCACACCTTCCTACGAGAAACTACAGCCCATTTTCTGTGGGGGGGGGCAAACTTGACGTTGCCCCCCCCAGTCAATATTTTTCAAAAATTATGATGTCATTTGAAAGGTCTTATTTTGCACAATATTGCACACCCATTTTAAAATTTTGCACACCTCCCTGTAACCCACACGAGGGTTCTGAAAATATCAAGTTTGCCCCCCCCAGTCAATATTTTTCAAAAAGTTTGGTGTCGTTAGAAAGGCCTTATTTTGCACAATTTTGCACACCCATTTTAAAATTTTGCACACCTCCCTGTAACCAACACGAGGGTTCTGAAAATATCAAGTTTGCCCCTCCCAGTCAATATTTTTCAAAAAGTTTGGTGTCGTTAGAAAGGCCTTATTTTGCACAATTTTGCACACCCATTTTAAAATTTTGCACACCCCCCTGTAACCCACACGAGGGTTCTGAAAATATCAAGTTTGCCCCCCCCAGTCAACATTTTTAAAAAATTTTGGTGTCGTTAGAAAGGTCTTATTTTGCACAATTTTGCACACCCATTTTAAAATTTTGCACACCTCCCCGTAACCCACACGATGGTTCTGAAAATATCAAGTTTGCCCCCCAGTCAATATCTTTTAAAAATTTTGGAGTCATTAGAAAGGTCTAATTTTGCATCATTTTGCACACCCATTTTAAAATTTTGCACACCTCCCTCTAACCCACACGAAGATTCTGAAAATATGAAGTTTGCCCCCCCCACCGTCGATATTTTTCAAAAAATTTTGTGTCATTCGAAAAGTGTATTTTGCGCAATTTTGCACACCCTTCAGTACCCCACAAGAGCGTTCTCAAAAAAGTTTGCCCCCCCCCAGTTAATATTTTTCAAAAAATTTATGTCATTCGAGAAGCCTAATTTTGCACAACTATTTTTAAATTTTGCACACTTCCCATGCCGTTTTCTTTTTGTGGCGTTTACAGTTAAACTTGGTCCTAAAATTTCCCAGAATTATAAGCAAACGAAGGAGACCTCGATTGTGTAATATCTTTGAATATTGTTTAAATTTACAGATAATTGTTTATGTTTACATTTGTATATAATCAAAAGTTTTTAATTTTTATGAATTTCCGGATTATACTTAAATTTTCATATCAAAAATGAACAGAAAAAATCGATGTAGACAGCGCATCCTGTCATGTTCGATGCCTTCAGAATCGGAACCAGCCTATTTTGCCGGTTTAGAATGGTTGCGGTTCTCAAGGTATGGATCTTCACAGGATGTGCTATCTACGTCCATTTGTTAATATTACGAAAAAAATAAAATAACGATAACCATAAAGTAATTCCTCCGGAAATTCCGAACTGTGTTATGGAACTGCGCAGTCGCAGAAGTAACAATAATAATAAGGAAAGAGACAAAAACACTGACCAATTAAAGAAAGATCTTAAGTGTGAATGGAACTTTAACTTTCTACCTATTTACATGACATATATTTTGAATTGGATTTGATTTTTTTTTCGATCTATAAAAGGAATAATAATTTTTTTCTTATTTGCCATTTTAAGTGCATGAAATACAAAAACAAAATGTCTAAAATGTTCATGTGTAGAAATAAATAAACGACTTCTTCTAATTATAATTATTGACGGACGGAATTTTTTGATGTAAACCTAGTTAATGACACACCAAGACGCCAAACGCGTGGTGTGAACTGCAAAATCAAGGCGGGCGTCATTACCGTAGCCGCTGTCCGCAAATAGCAAGGTGTGATCCCACCATTATCCAGATGAAAATTTTCGGACGCACCCATGTAATCGGAGGCGCGTTCGACCTCGGGTTAAACTTGCCCCAAAATGGGTAAGTGCAGCCCTCTAGAAATTTGATAAGCCTTTGGTATTCTTGACATGTAGAAGAGAAAGATTGAAATGCGGCGTTATAGGCGTTCTTAGTCATTTTCGATAAGAGCTTCAGAAAGTGACAGTTTCCTCGTTCTTCACTCCTCAAATGGACCTACCTAAATTTTTGGGTGTTTTGCACCAAATTTTGACGTTTTTTGGACCTTGGTCATCTTGTCTTTACACTTTGCAGTGTGTATTTGTGGAAGAAATGAATTTGATGGACGAGAAGCACGAAAACGACTGGGCGTGAAAAAAATTCTGTTTTTTTTTATAAGTTAACTATACAGGTTAAAAAAGTGTAATTTTTTTAAAAGAAAGTGTTTATTTTATCTATCAACGAAGTTTACTATTAGAAGTGCAACAACACGCAAATACGATTTACTTACTTTCCACTAACTTGCGTGACAAAGACTTTTATGGAACTTAAAATTAACGTTTTTATTTTATTAGACTCTTAAAGCCAATTATCAAAGTTAACACTATCCTAAGACGTATCTCTGTCGAGTGGACCCCTGGATACCCATTCTTCAGTTTCGAGAGAAACTTTCGTGTAGGAACGATCACATCCTTTATTTCAACCATTAGGCAAGCCCCAATGCGGTTACGAAACGTTCGATAAGCTGAAAAGCTCCACGGCGCCCGCGCAGGAGAACCCGCTCTCTTCCCCATAACCAGCAGATGTAAGTTGTAGGAGAGTTCTCTTGATATGCGGTAGCCCGGTAATGTCCGGCGGTGCTCGACTGATATCGGATAGCTAGTGCAAGCAGTCCAACTATCCTATTGGTCCAAATCACTAATGTGAGCATTCCTATAGGAGTGTTCTCTCGAAACTGAAGAATAGGTACCCTCTCCTGCAATACGTGTCAGGATAACACGTAAGAAGACGTGACGTTACGTAGTTTTCACCCAAGACGTTGCTCTATCAACAAAAACGTGTCATTTCGATCAGCTGGAGATGTCATGCATTCGCCATAAATTTAAAAGTGTACTTGGTTAATTGGCCGACAAGATAGAGATACGTCTTAAGATTTTTTTAGGGATGAGGTATTTTGGGGGTAGTTCCGAAAAGAGAAATGGAGGAAAGTTCAAAAACAATAGGGCTCCGCGCGTCAATACACGTAATCGTTGTGTAAAATTTCGTTATGATCGGTGCAGGAGTTTTTGAGTTACAGTGGCGCATATCGAGGCGACGGACAGACAGACAGACAACAAATCAGTAAAGAATTGGGTTTCATCCTGTGAAGATCCATACCTTGAGAACCGCAACCATTCTGAACCGGCAAAATAGGCTGGTTCCGATTCTCAAGGCATCGAACATGACAGGATGCGCTGTCTACATCGATTTTTTCTGTTCATTTTTGATATGAAAATTTAAGTATAATCCGGAAATTCATAAAAATTAAAAACTTTTGATTATATACAAATGTAAACATAAACAATTATCTGTAAATTTAAACAATATTCAAAGATATTACACAATCGAGGTCTCCTTCGTTTGCTTATACTTCTGCGAAATTTTAGGACCAAGTTTAACCGTAAACGCCACAAACAGAAAACGGCATGGGAAGTGTGCAAAATTTAAAAATAGTTGTACAAAATTAGGCTTCTCGAATGACATAAATTTTTTGAAAAATAATAATTGGGGGGGGGCAAACTTTTTTGAGAACGCTCTTGTGGGGTACTGAAGGGTGTGCAAAATTGCGCAAAATAGACTTTTCGAATGACACAAAATTTTTTGAAAAATATCGACGGTGGGGGGGGCAAACTTGATATTTTCAGAATCTTCGTGTGGGTTAGAGGGAGGTGTGCAAAATTTTAAAATGGGTGTACAAAATGATGCAAAATTAGACCTTTATAATGACTCCAAAATTTTTAAAAAATATTGACTGGGGGGCGAACTTGATATTTTCAGAACCCTCGTGTAGGTTTCAGGGAGGTGTGCAAAATTTTAAAATGGGTGTGCAAAATTGTGCAAAATAAGACCTTTCTAACGACACCAAACTTTTTGAAAAATATTGACTGGGGGGGGCAAACTTGATATTTTCAGAACCCTCGTGTGGGTTACAGGGAGGTGTGCAAAATTTTAAAATGGGTGTGCAAAATTGTGCAAAATAAGACCTTTCAAATGATATCGTAATTTTTGAAAAATATTGACTGGGGGGGGGCAACGTCAAGTTTGCCCCCCCCACAGAAAATGGGCTGTAGTTTCTCGTCGGAAGGTGTGCAAAATTTGATTTGTGGTGTGCAAAATTGTGCAAAATGTGTGCAAAATTTTGGCTTAAAAATTTTTGAGAAAATCGATCTGGGGGGGGGGCAAACTTAACTGAGCCTAAAATTTTAGATATTACTATCATATTTTTTTTAATTTCATTTTTTTGTTCTAAATTTAGGTATAACATTTTCGCTTTTTTTGAGAATTAACTTTAAAATTGTTTCCTTTTTATAAGAAATTTACCTTTAGAGATATTCACCAAGCTAAGTCTAGTAAAGTTATTAAAGTTTTGTTTTCAAGAATTTTTGCTGGTGGATAGAAGCTAATACATAGGTAAACAGTGCTTCCCAGAAAATAGTTGCTAAAACCAAAGAGTAAAAAAAATAGAGTACTAATTCTTGTTCAGGATAACAAATTCTACCTAAAACAAAAGACGAAGAAGTTTAAAAAAAAACCGAATCAGTTATTTGAAAGGAAAAGGATCCAAAGAGAAAAGATCTAAAGATCTTGGGTGGAAAAACGAAAACTCACGTAATATCCCATAAGGAACACACACAGAACAAAAGCAAAATAATTAAACGATCTTTTTTTTTAAATTCTACCTACACCGAAGGCGAAAAGGCACTTTTTGCCACATTTTTTTTTAAACATACCCCAGAATGCAATAAATGTTTTTGAAATGCAAAAATTACCTCTACATGCCCCCCAAAATAATGCTTCGAAATACCTCAAAATGTCACGCAATTCCATCGGCGTGTGCTCCAAAGTGCATTAACTAGCCACCCCTCGACCTACACTGATCAAAAATTATGAAAAATTACGATTGCTTTTTACAGATCAACTTCATTTTGTTATAATATTTGTGTAATCACTGACAAAAAATATTAGGTATTATATAAGTAGAACCTCTAAGGATCAACAAGGAACTGTTCAAGGACCCAGTAGATCTTCTTCAACACAAGAGGCCCGACAGGGAACTTCACAAGGACCTATCATTGGACACTATAGATGCATCAGGGGCGCCTGGAGACGCCGCTGATGTAAACAAATTGGCCAAGGAGCTCAGAAAGCTCCAGGTCAAAATCATGATCAGCATGAATGGTCCAACTGAAACAGAGCTGACTGAAGAGCTTAGAGCACCCTTTTAAAGTCCTCCACCTAGTTCGGAAAGATGTGAGACTAGCAGCAGGGCTCCTAACAGGAAACTGTCGCCTCAACAAGCACCTAGAGACGCTGGGAATCGCCGAAGACACAGAGAGTCGATAGTGCATGGAGGACGAAGAATCGTCCTTGCATGTCCGGCTGGATTGTCCGGCTCTGGCCTGGTTAAGAGAGTCGCACCTTGGGAACTATCTGTTGGCCCCAGGGTATGTAAGAAGCTTGCAGCCCAGGAAAATCTGTTCTTTTGCGAAAGAGGTAGGCTTCCAGTGCTAAACCATAGATAGTGGGCGTGCAATAGGCCCAGCAAGGTGGCCTAGGTACATGGAAATTGTCCCTCCTGCACTTCTACATTAATTCATTCAAGGGGTATAATCCTGTTAAATTGTGTTAAACTTTACTTTGTAAATGGTACAGTTATGTTTTACCTACGTAAAATATTTTATTAATTCTATACAAATAAATGTGAACATACACTGTCAGGTACATAAATTGTAATGTAAATTCATAATATTTTTGTAAAATTACACTTGGTCAGTAATTCTACATTATCTACTACGGCCACACGATAAGCAATGATTGATTGGGTTCATTTACTAATCATTTATATCAGCGCATCTTTCGAGGGAATTTTAAATTACCATTTATAGACTTTTCATTTAATCGCACAACAATGCTTTTCTCATAAAAGGTTTGATAAAAATATTTAAAATCAAGTGGTAACCTTGTCCAACAAAAAATTTTGGTTCCGTTGCCGAACGCTTTCAAGTTAAGGGTTTAAGTTTAAGAAGGTCCAAAAGAAGCGCCCGCTAGGGTAAAAAACCGCATTTTTTCTTCGGTTTGGGCCCAGGGACTAAAGCCCAAAATAAGGGAATGCCTTATTTTAATAAGGCAAAACATTGTATTGCACTAAACAAAAACATGTTCATAGCACATGCTTATTTAAAATGTAATTACGTCTAAACTGATTTTTGTTAACCTCTTCATCTTTTTGAAAGCTATTTAGAGAATGTTCGGCCTATTACAAAACATTTTAAACCAAAAATTTTTTGGTTTACACTGTTTCCCGAGGGCTGGAGAGGAAACACAAACTTGGGAATCTTACAGATTCCGGATTTTTATTTACATAATAATCCCTTTGTCCAAGTTTCAAGTCCCCTCTAGTCCTTCCGGTCCCCATTTAAACGTTCGTCATTAAATGTCAGGTTAAAAACAAAGCAAATAAAATAAGTAAATTAGCAACAGATTTTTCGGTAAAACCGGGGTTGGAGTATTTCTATAAGTTGGAAGCAATGCGTTAAAGTGTTTTTATGCACAACCGGGCATTAAAATGCCTTTTACCGCCCACGTTTTAGAGCGAAAAGTAGAAATGTAACGCCATAGATCTCACTTAATGCCCGCGAGCACCAAAGTGATTTTTGCTGAATTTTGATTTTGTTCGTTTAAAACAAAGATATTTTTTACCTAGATTGTGTTTTCTTCAGTCTTTTCTTAGATGTAACAGCAATGAAAAGCAAACTTTTGTTTTATTTTTTCAATTTTTATTTCATTCAAACTTGGATGAGTATCCCAAAGGCCCAAAGCGAAAAGAGAAATTATCAAATGATGTTTCGCCCTAGACAACCAGCGTGGGCTCATCAGTGGTTCTACTGGTCACCCTCCCCAAACATCATTCAACACCATCTTACACTTTGATTTCCAACCTTGAATCACTCACAAATAGGCATCGTTCCCCACTGGCCCTTAGCTAAGACACCTGATACGGGTTCGTCCTGCGTGTTAATCTTTCCAATAGGGTTACGCTCATAAGGCAATTAAAGCAAAGAGAAAAAGATGTTAAAAACCTCCGAATCAGTTACTTCAACCGAAAAACAAAAGATCAAAAGATGGTTGTAAATAAAACCACGCTGATGAGCCCACGCTGGTTGCCCAGGGCGAAACATCATTTGATCATTTATCTTTTCGCTTTGGTCTTTTGTGTGTTCCTGGTGGGATACTCATCTAAGTTTGAATTTTCGTTTTTTCCACCCAAGATCTTTTGATCTTTTGTTTTTGTTTATTGTAGTTCTTGAAATAAAAATTTTAACAATAAACAAATTACTTAATTATAGGTACAAATCAATCCAACTTAAAATTAAATCGTTAAAATTAAATAGCTCCAAAGTAGAGACCGCTTGTTTCGTTTCGCCTTTTCGCTGAAGTATGCCAGCAAAGTGTCTTCTTTTAAATTTAGGCATCCACTTTCAGCAATATTCTTCCCTGAACACCACAAAAAACAGTCCTTATATACCTTTTCGTAAAGTTTTCTGGATATCGCAGGCAAAAGGTCCTTCTTTGCCTCTTCGGCGGCATCAAGGATTTCTCTGGGAAGACTTGAAGAACTCTTCCTCGATATCCATTGAAATCGGATTTTTTTTGACACCCATGATCAAAATAGTAGTTTTCACAACTAATGGCTAAAATAGTGCTTTTTTTGCAAGCCTTGGTTTAAGTAACGAACGCAGCGGGGTATTTAAAAACGCGAGTAAAAAAAAGCACAGTTTAGCCGCGAGTTGTTAACACTATTTTTTTAAAACCTTTATCAAAAAAAACAAGAAAAAACGGGAAAATACTTTACAAAATCTCAAACGAAGAGCACTTCTTACAACACACCCCATCTTTACACTATAAATCAAGGCGTCTGGTAAATAAAATAACCATAATACAGGTAAAACAGATATAATATCGCGCAGGAGTAGGCGTGGCTAACTGACGTCACCCAGTGAGAGACAGCATTCAGTCGCCATTTTTATTACGAGGTGGTCATTTGTTTATAATTAGTTTTAATATTTTCTTAGTCGAAAAAATTAATAAAATGAGGTGCTGTGTACACGGACGATCAGACAAAAGATTTTTCGCGTGACACTAAGTTTTTCAGATTTTCAAAAGACAAGAAAATGGAAGGTATATGGAAGCATTTTTGTGGACGGTATGATAACTTTAACGTGAATAATACTCGAATTTACTTAAAACATTTTAGTGATAATGATTATAAGCGAAATCTTAACAATTAATACACCTATTCGTTAACTTTTCAAAAAGAATCTAAATGCGAATTTTTAGCTCCACATTCATTTACAACTCTAAGTAATTGTGAGTTATTTGTTCCCCTTTCAAAACAGACTTACCCGTATTTCTCAACTCCCTGTCTGAATTTTAAAAATGCCGAAGCACGTGTTTACTTACTTACTTAGTAGAGTCTACATACAAATTTTCAAACTTATGTTGCTTTTCGTTTTTGAGATACAGAAAATATTTTTAAAATTTCAAACCCTATTTTTACCCCTTCAGGGATAAAATAATAAAAATAATTTTCTTGGTGACCTCCTCCATTATCAAACCAAATTATTCTTAAATTTTCATGTTTGTAGTTGAACTGGTCTCAGCTGTGAGTAGGTAGTTCCCTGTTCGCGCCACAAAAATCTCACCAGGTAACGCCATGCGCGGATCTAGACAAATTTTGAACCGCTACTAATCATACCTTTCTTTTATTGTATCATATGAAATAACAATGGTTTCCATAGCGATGTTCCTTTTTATTTGGTGACGTTCATTGTTGCAACATTTTAATCTTTGACAGTTTGATATTTTGATCATGTTTTTACAGTCCATTCCATTTTTATTTAGACAAAACCTAACCTCATTTTCCACAGAAAAAATCCAGATTTTTAAGTTGCCAGAATCAAACGCCCTAGATTTTGGTGATCGGCATTATAACTACCCTGCTAACCTTAAATCACTCCGAATAACCTCTTACATTACCCTTTCATTTAATTCAAATGCACCACAGTGAAACAACATGATACCAGGGATACTTTGTGAATGAAAAATGAATAGCACGTATACCGAACATAACAAAGAAAACGCGATGCAGACCCAATATGTCTGAGAGAGACCCTGAGCCGCGTTCGAGCTTAGGTGCAACTAGCCTCAAAAGGGTTAACTGCATCCTTCTAAAATTTTAATAGGTTTTAGTGACTTGCCATATAAAAAAAAAGAGATAGCAACAGAAGCAGCAGCAAGCTTTACAGAAAAGCCGAACGGAAGAGACCGAATATTGCGATCTTTAAACCACTGTTTAATAACTGGACGTGTATTCTTGAAAAGGGAATGGCATAAATCTATGGCAAATCATTACATTAGACGAAAACATTCTTGAGCGATGATCTGAACTTACGGATCTCAAAGAAATCATATGTTTCTGATCGCATGATCCGAAACCGGAGAACAGCGTCGAATCTAGTGACGCTTGCGCAAGAAAAGAGGTTTTTTTTGTAATGTTTTGCTTCCTAAACTCCTTTTCGTTCGTGGGAGGTAAGAGATCCCGTGCAATAGATCTATATACTTATAAACTTACTATACTATATACTTAAATTTTTGTAAGCAAGATTAATCATCTAAGTCCAGGAGGCTATGAACATTTCGTTTTACGCATGCGCGATGCCCTTCACTGCGATGGCCGATGGCACATGAATGTCATGTTTCACGTTGACAGAAGAGCGCTTACTTTTCAAAAACCAAGCAGTTTTCGTTTTTCTACGTAAAAATATGTGTCGTTCAAAATAAAAATATAATCTTATAGAGTTTTTAAACGCATTTTAATGATAATGTGAAATTATTATTTAATTAATTAATAAAAATTAATGTGAAAGTGCCAAGGATACAAAAGCGTAGAAGGACCATTTAAAACTTTTTTTTTCGTTTTCCGTAAAAAAAACTCGGAATTCCGTAAAAAGATACGTAATTCCGTAAAAAAATATGGAATTCCATAAAGAAAACTCTGAATTTCGTGAAAAGATAAAGAATTCCGTAAGAAGATGCGGAATTCCGTAAAAAAAAATAAGGAATTTTGTAAAAAAAACTCGAAATTTCGTAAAAAGATACGAAATTTCATAAAAATATAAGGAATTTCTTAAAAAGATACGGAATTCCGTAAAAGGATATGGAATTCCGTAAAAAAACTCGGAATTTTATTTTATTGAGCAGTATTTTATGTAAGGATATACAAAAGCGTCGCGCCTGGTCGGTCAACTTTGCCTCCCCCAGATACGGTTTCTGAAAAATTTTTAGGATATAATTTTGCACACCAAAAATTAAATTTTGCACACCTTCCTACGAGTAACTGTGGTCATTTTCCTATAGGGGGGGGCTAACTTGATCGTAGCCCCCCATATGAGGTTTTTTTTAATTTGGGTATAATTCGAATTTAATCTTACGCTGATTTACTCACCTTTGCTCAGTTTCTAGCGGAGACTGCTGAGGCCGCGTGTTATGTTTCGACACCTCGTCAAGAATTTTCAAAAAGTTTTATAGAAAAGTGAAAGTTTTTACTACAAGTGAAACAAAATAAAAAAAATGGTAGAGTTACTCACCTTTGCTCAGTTTCTAGCGGAGACTGCTGAGGCCGCGTGTTATGTTTCGACACCTCGTCAAGAATTTTCAAAAAGTTTTATAGAAAAGTGAAAGTTTTTACTACAAGTGAAACAAAATAAAAAAAATGGTAGAGTATTGCTCAGAAATGTTAAAAGATAACATTAGCTTAAGATGGGAAAAAGTAAATCAGGAAAAACTTTGTTTTAGATGCCTGAACCGAGCCCATCGAAAGTCCCAATGCATTCAGAAAAAACCATGCGGAACCAACGGATGTCGAGGAAGACATCATCCGTTGCTACATAACGATCAGATGAGAAGTAAGGAAGAAGTACAGAGCACTGAAACGACGGAAAGAAATTGCACAATAAAGAGTGGGCGTGGATAAGTATTGTTAAGAATGGTTCCTGTCTGCCTGGAAGGTCCAAAAGGAAAAATGAGAATTCTAGCAAAGTGTGACGAAGGTTATATGGTAAGTTTATTAGATCAAGATATTTCGGACACATTAGGTCTTGTACGTAAAAACGAACCATTCTGCCCACAACGGACAAATGAAATTACCACAAGATTTACCGATAGAAAGCTACCATAACGAGAGGGCAAGTCTTTCGATTGGACAAGATAATATCAATCTAGCTGTTCCCCTGCAAAACACAATTTGCAGCACCAAACTTACCAGTAGCATCGAAAACTAAATTGGGATGGTCCCTACATGGTCCTGCGCTTTCCGAACAGCATCTTCCATTGATTTATCTCTTGAAGAAACATAAATACCAAGGCTACTGAAAGAAAGTTATTCTACAGGGTCATTTAGAGTCACGAATGTCAATGCTAAACTCACGTATGTCGGGCCTTAAAAGTCATGAAAGATACTACTAAATATGTAGGAAATAGATACGAAATAGGACTTTTGTGGAAAGAAGATAGCGTTGTACTACCGAATAACAGAAGTATACATTGGGTGTGCAAAATTTCAAAATAGATTTTTCGAATGGTACCAAAATTTTTCTATAAATATCATCTGGGGGAGCCAGCCTCGTTATTCGAGAACCCTATTGCAGTTTCCCATTGGGTGTGCAAAATTCCCAAATAGGTGTACAAAACTGTGCAAAATTGAACCTTTCGAATGATACCAAAATTTTAAAAAAACCACATGTGGTGGGCTACGATCATGTAAGCCCCTATTAAAAAATGACCACGGTCGTAGGAAGGAAATTCAATTTATGGTGTGCCAAAATATGGCCCAAAAATTTTTCAGAAACGTATCTGGGTGGGGGAGGAAAAGTTGACCGATCCGGCTCTTTTGTATGCAGTTATAAAAAATATTGTGCAATAAAATAAAATTCCGAGTTTTTTTTTAGGGAATTCTGTATCTTTTTACGGAATTCCGAGTTTTTTGCGAAATTTTGTATGTTTTTACGGAATTCTGTAATTTTTTTACAGAATTCCATATTTTTTTACGGAATTCTTTATCTTTTTACGGAATACCGTATCTTTTTATGGAAACCGAAGGTAAGTTTATTTTTACCTATGCAAATTTATTTATTTATTTATTTCTACGGCTGAGCCATTTTCCAAAAAAAAAATATATATAATAATAAAATTAGAAATAGCAACATGGCAAGACACTAACTTAGATAAAATATATTAATAAATAATTAAATAATTAAAAAAAATATATATAAAACATACAAGTATATATGGTGCAAACTATTACAAACTTAACTGTGTGTGTACTGTGAGTAAAATTAAAAACGGAAAAAACACACCACTTTCGGAATCAAAAATGAAAACAAACAAAAATGGCGTAAAATATTTATTTTCATGGCCTACTTGATCATGATATGTTGCTAGCAAAATTGCCACTTTCAGACTGGCATGTATATTAAGTTTATAAGTATATGGATAAATCCCATCGCACGAGAGAAAGACCGGATCATATGACTTTCAAGAATGCACGTCCTGTGTATACCAGTGTTATAAAGCTCCAAAAATTAGGTAGTGGCAGTTGCGGGGAGCAGGCGGAAGTAACTATGGCATATGTTTTTGCGCGCGTTATCAAAGATTGATCAAAAACGGACGTTTACTCCATGTCTCAGACATATGGCGTTTTTGACCGCGACCAAAATAATGTTTTTTCTTATTATTTGTCGTAAATTTTGTTTATAAAATAGTTTAAAAAGGTTATTGGTGCAATGGAGATTACGAAAATGTAAAAAATTCTTTATTTTTATCTTATCTTTATCTAAGGGGGTTGTGTCCTTGCCCAAAAAGAGCGTGACTGCCCTAGCTCGAACGGGACTTAGACTGGTGAGCAAAGCCACCTAAAAAATAATGGATTGAAATTCAATAAAAATGCAGCAGAGGCTTTTAATTTTGCATATTTTTTATTACAAGCTTTTCTTTAACATCACCTCTATGTATGTATGTATACCGGGTGTCCCAAGGTGAGTAACCTATTAGAATATTTTGGAAACTATGCAATGGAAACTTTTCAAACTATCGATTCTAACATAAGTCCATGTAAACTATCTTTATGAAATACTTTAATATTTGCAGTGTTGCCATTTTTAGGAAAACCTGGCAATATTTTAAATTGAACACCCTGTACATTTTTATGTATAATGTCCTATACCTATGTTTAACTGTTTTTAAAATACTGACAGGTGAAAATTGACATTTTTTAACTTTGACAGCCCGTGACATCGAAACGGTTAAGGATACAGCAAAACGGTTTTGACATTCCTGTCTTGGTTTTTCACAAGCTATCGTTTTATGTCTAAACCCAGGGTTAAAATATCCCAAGGTTAGTTTAACCCTGGGTTAAAAATAGTATAAAACGATGGCTTGTGAAAAACCAAGACAGGAGTGTAAAAACTGTTTTGCTCTATCCTTAACTGTTTCGATGTTAAGGGCTGTCAAAGTTGAAAAATGTCAAATTTCAAGTGTCAATATTTTAAAAACAGTTGAACATAGGTGTAAGAGAATATATATAAAATGTACCTAAAATATTTTGTAGAATCCAAAAGTGCAAAAATATACAGGATGTTCTATTTAAAATAAGAAAGTTGTTGCCAAGTTTTCCTGCAAATGGCAACACTGCAACACTTCCATTGTATAATTTCCAAAGTATTCGAATAGGTTACTCACCTTGGGACACCCGGTATATATTCGGCTCAAATCTTGCAACTCAGTTTTGACTAACTTCTAGATGTCCTATTGAATTCAAATTTGGTATGAGATTATAGTTCCGGTGACATTACAATAATATGGTATTTTAGGCATCCTTTGGAGGGGGGAAAATGACTAAGTTTGTCCGATTTCAATCAAAATTGATATACGGGAATTTTGGGAATAAGTAATACGAATTTTTGATCAGATTTTGAAAATTCGATATGCCGGATTTAAGATCGGCGATTATTGGTGTTTTGCTTAACATTTGTAACTGACTTGTACACATCTAACTGTCTTCAAATTTGGTATGCGTTTAAAGTTTCGGTAACAATACAATAATTTTGCACCCCCCTCAATCAACGAGAGGAGTGGAGGGAGGAAACGCCTAAGTTTGTAATATTTCAACCAAATTTGGTATACGGAGGTTTTTGGGGGTAAGAAATACGAATTTTTGATCAGATTTTGAAAATTCAATATGGCGGATTCAAGGTGGATGATTTTTGGTAATGTTTTGCTAACCAATTTTAACTGACTTATACAAATCCGATTGTTTTCCAATTTGGTATGCGTTTATAGTTCCGGTAAAAATACAATAATATGGTATTATTAAGTACCCACCTCCACCTAACGAGGGAAGTGGAGGGGGAAAAGATTTAATTTGTTCCATTTTAATCAAAATAGGCATAGATTTTTAGAGAAAGGGATTATGAATTTTTAATTAGATTTGAAAATTTTAATATGGCGGATTTTAAATGGATAATTTAGGGTTAAAATTAAAAAATTAAAAAATTATTTTACGTAAAACAAGCTTTTTAAATACAAGTTTTATAAAATATAAAGTGCACTAAAAAGTAAAAAATAATTTTTAGCTTTCTGATATGAAAATAATAAAAGCAGTGAGCGCAAATTAAAACTAACAATGTTTCTTCATATAAGTATCAGAGAAATGTTAGGATAGCTTGGGTCGAGTTGGGTTGAATTTACTTACCCTTGCATTTCACTGCTTTATAGTGAATTCAGATATTTACGAACTGTCTGAAATGCGCCCATCGCTTTTTTGAATATGATATCAGAATTCTAAAAAGGTTTCTCTACTTTTTAGTGCACTTTATATTTTATAAAGGCTTGAATTTGAAAACCTTTTTTTTACATAAAATTATTTAAGTTTGTAAACTGCATATTCGTGGCAGATTTAGTTATGAATTTCCAAATATATTAGCTCTTTTAACTGTCCCCACCAATGTATGTTTTTCCTCTAAAAAACTAAAAAATATTTAGTTGAAGATAAATCTGAAAATGACATAATTATAGCAAGCGGCTTTGGTTCAAAACTTAAGCATTTACAGATATATCAACACACTCTCACCTCCACCAGACCCCACCAAACTATCTTTTCTTCCAAAATTAGGAAACAATATAAATCTGAAACTGCATAATCGTAGCAGCTTTAGTTTAAAGGTTGTGAATTTTTAAAAACATTATCATATTATCCTCCAAACCACTCTTCACCAAGCTATTTCTTAATTTTTAGATTTGTAACCCAAATCGTCCATTTTGAATCCGCCATATTTAAATTTTGAAATCTGATCAAAAATTCATAATCGCTTTTTTTAAAAACTCCTGTACTAACTAAATTACATTATTATTTTTCAAAAATTTAAAAAGGGATTTAGTGAGGGTGAATAAATAACAAAACCAATAAATAGCGAGCTTACCCTCAAAAAAGGTAATGGTACCGTAGATCTGTATTTCGTACTTATTGAGCTCATCAGTACCGTGCTAGCAATTAGTAGATGAAATAATGATAAAAAAATGTGTCACAGGATTCATGTAAAAGACAACCATCTGTCAAATTGCAGAATCAGCAGATGTACCTTCAATTTGAAGGAAAATTAAACATCTCTACGAAGACAATTATAATTGTCTTTACAAATATCCTAAGCTCTGGAGTTGATAAATTTAAAAAGGGTGTTTCGTTCCCGCTCAATTATATTGTAAATATTTTGGCTTAGAATTTTTGTTTATTTTTTGTTTTCTAAATTTGCGTAAAATTACAATTTTCCTTTTTACTCATTGTTAATGCAATTAATAAGTCTAATTTTCTTACATTTTATTAAACAAGGCACTTGATAAACTTTAATGTTTATCCCATACCTAATTTCCTATTATCCTTGTTTCCATAATGTTTCGCTTATACCCCGCACCCCTATGGAACCAAGGACAGCTGTATCGCATGAGAGAAACGGCAAGTGCAAGCGCGCCTCCCGCGCTAAATCAGTTCACGTTGACAAGGTCGCTGAAAACATAGTACATCTCAGCAACTGAGTTTCGACAAAAAACTCGCGAGTGAACCACATTTTACATATAAGAAAAACTCGAGATTATTGGTGCTAACTTGGATGTCCTATTCTCCAGAATCCTCCAGAAATTCGGGGTAAGTCGAGTGCCTATTTTTTTCGGGATATTTTCTTTATTGCTACTGCTATACGGCAGGTTTTATTTCTGGCCCTATCCGCCATTGATACTTACAATTTACAATACAATAATTAAAATCGAGTTTCTAACTGTGAAATTTAACGACTGTTTGAGCGTTTGAATCAGCTTCCCTAGTTTTACAGTCCACTATAAAAAAATCTTAATTTGTGGATCGCCCATCTTTGTCCGCCCCGAACATTTGGCCTTCATAAGCCGGATAGTCGGGTAACGCGAAAACAACCCTTAACTTTTACAGTGTGGTTACTTGATTTTTCGGTTACATAATTAAAATTCTAAGCGCAAAAATAATTAGTTTTTTTGCCATATAGATACAGGACTTTATTTGCAATAAATATTTTAGTTGATTTGCGCTATGATAGTTGTATAACATTTTGCAAAACAGAGTTTACAAAAGTCATCCTGCATGATTTTCTAAAATATTTAAAGAGTGTGCTCTTATAAAATTCACCTATATAATAAAAAAATTGCTACTGTTGGATTTTAAGCTGCACAAAAAACGACCTTGATTTATTTCGTTTCAGAGTTAAACGCAAATAGAATAAAATCGGTATTCACAGCTGAGTATCCGTTTTTTTCTTTTGTTTTGTTTTGGTATTGTATTTTTGGGAAATATTAAAAAATACTTGTTGATTTTTCTACATTTTACAATAATGCCCGATCTTGAGGAAAAAATAGCCCGTGCTAAAGCGTTACGACACACCGCTATTGATCAGTTGCAATTAATGACAGAGGCGGCCAAAAAGGCTAAAAATGACGCAACGGCTAAAAATCGGTTTAAAGTTGCATATCGAAATATTAAATCGATTCAAAAGTCGTTTGATAAACATCATAATGCCCTTTTGGCACTTATTTGTACTGATTCAGCACAGCTAACCGCTGAAAATAAAATAGCTACTTCCATTATGACTTTGTTGCAGGATGTAGAAACTACGTATTATGAAATGTTTGAGCTTCCTTTGGAAGATCCTGCCGTAGTGGGTCCTGCTTATAACAGCACCATGATTCAACCCCAAAATCAAACCCATGAAATGTCTTATCTACCAAAACCTACCTTGCCTACCTTTAATGGTGACATAAAAAACTTTCCTACTTTTATCCAAAGCTTTGACGCTTTATATCATACAAACAAATCTATTTCTAATATAGATAAATTAAAATGCTTACGCTTGTGCTTGCAAGGCACCCCTCTTGATCTTATTTCAGATCTCCCTGTCTTAAATGATAATTATATCACAGCCTATCAAATTTTACAATCTCGTTACAATAACCGTAGGTTACAGGTTGTTACTCACTGGAAAGAGATAGAAAACTGTCCGGCATTGACCCACGAAAATGCCCAACAATTACGTAATTTATTGAACACATTCAATAAAAATATTTCTGCTTTAAAGTCCCTTAAAATGAAACGAGAGAACCTGGATTTTGTTTTTATGCAATTTTTGCTTGATAGATTAGATCCGTATACACGGAAAGCTTTTGAGCAACATCATGCCTCTAACGACATACCTATCTACACAGATGTTAAAGATTTTTTGCTTAAGCATTGTACGGCTCTGGAGTCCGTACCTTCAAAAAATAAAGAGTCCAAGACCTCCTATAATAATAATCAAAAATCGCCACCTCGCGGCCCAAATTCAAACAATGCAAACCCTAATAAAAAAAATGCGTTCATGGTGCAGGGGCAACAGCAAAATTCGCCTACTATTTGTTTTCTGTGCGGCCCCCCCGGTCAACACATTATTTATCGGTGTCCTGCATTTTTGAATAAAACCCCGCGTGAAAGATATGAAATCGTTACGAATAAGCGCGCATGCGTAAATTGTCTTGCTACTGCGCATCTCCAATCTGCGTGCCGATCGCAAAAACGTTGTCTTACGTGTAAAGGTTCCCATCATTCCCTTTTGCATGACTATAACCTAACCCAACCGTCTACTCATGCGCAGACGACGCCTTCCCCACCTAGTGCGGAAAAAGCAGCCAAACCTGCGGCCAACCAAACGCAACCTGCCGGTTATCATATTGGATTTTCTAATGTTAACAGTCAAGCTTCAGTATTACACAGTTCTCTACCACATTGCGTGAACGAATCGAATATTCTTTTGTCTACCATTATGTTAAAAATTCAAGATTCTTTTGGAAATTGGTATACCGTTCGTGGTATTGGTGACAGTGGTGCAGAAGCCTCGTTTTTAACAAAAAGCCTAGCTAAAAAATTAAATTTAATATTTCTTTAAAAGGCTTGGAAGGAATGAAGTCGAGCGTTAAATTTTACGTTTATGGCACCATAGGGTCATTACAAGAACCTGATTTCAAATTTAATTCCGATTTTTTAGTGGTGGATAATATTTGCAACTATTCTCCCCCTACAAATTTTGACATTTCAAAATTGAACTTCTTGAAAACACTGAAGTTAGCTGATGATAATTTTTGCCAAGCTGGAAAAATAGATATCTTACTAGGTAACGATATTTGGCCCTATACCTTACGCGATGGTAGACTTTACCACGGTCCGGACCAACCCGTTTGCTATAATACAATTTTTGGTTGGACGTTAGGAGGAAGAGTTTGTGCTTCTTCTACTCTACCAAAATCTATACAAGGATTATTGGCAATCTGTCCCAACGAAACATTAAGTACCACATTACAAAAATTTTGGGAAATCGAAGAAGTCCCTGACGTCAAATCGGTTTCACCAGAAGACATTTTTTGTGAAAATTACTATAGACAAACTATTACAAGAAACGCTGAAGGGCGCTACATCGTATCTCTTCCCTTTAAAATAAGTTGTCCCGATTTTGGAGACACGCGTGCCCTTGCACTAAAAAGACTTTTTTCCCTTGAAAAAAGGCTGCTACAAAATAAAACGTTTTACGACACCTACTCGAACGTTTTCCGTGATTATTTAGACCAGAATCATATGCAAGTGGTCCCTAGACCTCTTGATTCTGAAATAAATAATTACTTTTACATTAGCCACCATGCGGTGTTCAAAAAAGACTCGACGTCTACCCCTCTGAGAATAGTTTTCAACGCGTCAGGCGCCGTCCCAAGAAAATGTTCTCTCAATTCTGCTGTCCACATTGGACCCAAGTTGCAAGCCGACCTAGTCAAAATTTTATTAAATTTTCGACTCCATAAAATAGGAATGGTCTGTGATTTAAGACAGATGTGTCGAAACGTAGAAATCACCGAAAACCAAAGGAATTTTCAACGAATTCTTTGGCGTTTTTCGACAGACTGTCCTATTTCAGATTTTCAAATTAATACCTTGCTTTTCGGTGTAAGTTGTTCTCCTTACTTGGCTATACGCACTGTTTTACAATTAGCTAATGAGTACGACGACTTGCCCTATGCGTCCGAGGTATTACGCCATTATACTTATATTGATGATTGTGTCTTTAGTTGTCGAGATATTGACACAGCAATTATTGTCAAAAAACAATTAATTGAACTTCTACGTAGAGGTAGGTTCGAAGCTCGTAAATGGGCAAGTAACTTTCCTACTGTGCTCTCTGATTTGCCGGAATCACATGTGCAAACGCAGGCTTTATCTTTTGAATCTGTGCATGATGATGAAGTGGAACCCTCAAACTGATAATTTTTTCTTCGCTGTTGATTGCAATCAAAGCGTGCAAGAGTGTACTAAACGATCAATTTTGAGTTTTGTTGCGAAGTTGTATGACCCTTGTGGTTTTTTGACACCTGTCACTTTTTTCGCAAAATTTTTAGTGCAACATCTCTGGTCTTTAGGACAAGATTGGGATCAAAAGGTTCCCGCTGAAATTTTCGATATTTGGCAAAAATACAAATCTGACTTTGTATATTTACAAAACTTTCAAATATCTCGAGAACTAGAGATTACAGATGCAGAATCGATACAATTAATCGGTTTTAGCGATTCTAGCGAAAAGGGCTATTGCGCTGTTGCCTATTTTCGGGTTCTTTACAAAAATAGTTCAATAAAAACGTTTTTTATTTGCGGAAAATCTAAAGTTGCTCCCTTAAAACGCAAAAGCTTACCGCGTCTAGAGCTGTGCGCGTGCGTACTTTTAAGCAAGCTATTGCATTTTATTGTGGAAACATTCTCGGAAAAAATTAAATTTTCCAATATGTACGCTTTCACTGATAGTACAGTAGCATTACAGTGGATAAAAGCGTCCCCTCATATGTGGCAAACTTTCATTAGCAACCGAGTTGCTTATATACAAGAAAGAATAAGTGCCAATTATTGGTATCACGTCCCTTCTGCGCAAAATGCTGCCGATTGCGGAAGTCGTGGGCTTTTACCTTCCGAATTAATTACATTTGAATTGTGGAAATATGGACCTTCCTTTTTATTTGAGCCAGAAAGCAAATGGAGTTTTTTACAAGTTGAATTATCAAGTTCAAAAGACGCCCTTGAAGAAAAAAGGCGTACCGTGTTTACGTCTTTTATTTCACAAAATTTTATTGATGACCTTTTTCTGAAATACAGTTCGCTGGGTAAAATAAAAAGAATTGTCGCCTATTTCTTCCGTGCGATCCTTTTATTTAAAACTAAACGAAAAAATCGCTTACCTCAAAAGCATTTAGTGCTTTCTGAGTTACATTCTGCATTAATGTTTTTAACTAAACACGTACAATCAACTTGTCTACAAAATGAAATTATTTCTGTCCAAAATAAGCAAATACCCAAGAGCCTTAAAAAATTAGACCCTTTTATCGATGAATCAGGAATTTTACGAGTCGGAGGTCGTATCTGTAATTCAAACCTTTCTTACGATCGGAAATTTCCGATCCTTTTACCAAAATCTTGTAAATTTACAGACTCGCTTATTTATGAGATTCATCTTACTCATCTACACTGTGGCATACACGCTACACATTTTTTACTTCTACAGAATTTCTGGATTCTTTCTGCAAAGAAGGCTATCTCCAGTATTCTTTCCCGCTGTCTTATTTGTTGGAAAACTAAACCTGATACTTTTCAACCAAAAATGGGAAATTTACCCAGATATCGCTTTATTGAAGATCGTGCCTTTCTGCATACTGGTGTGGATTTTTGTGGCCCTTTTCAACTCCACGTTACAGCTAGGTTACGCAACTCTTTAACTGTTAAAGCGTATGTAGCTTTATTTATTTGTTTAAGTGTCAAAGCCGTGCATTTAGAGCTTGTCTCTAGCCTTTCCGGTGAGGCTTTCCTTAGTGCTTTGCGTAGATTTTTTGCTCGAAGAGGCAAAAGTAAGGCTATATACTCGGACTGCTGCACGAATTTTATATCTTCGGACAAGTACGTTCGACAAATTTTTGCCCAATGCCTCGAACAAGAGGCGGTAGAATGGCATTTCAATGTTCCCACGGCTAGTCACATGGCTGGAATCTGGGAAGCCAATATTAAATGCGTGAAAAAACATATAACTCGTGTAGTGGGTACTCAGATTCTTACTTACGAGGAACTGTATACTGTGCTTACCCAAATCGAAGCGGTACTTAACAGTAGACCTATCAGTGCTATATCTTCTGACCCTTCCGATTTAACGGCATTGACCCCAGGTCACTTCCTTTCACTTGCACCCTTATCTACAATTCCTGACCCCGATTTTACTAAAATCGAAACTAACCGCCTAACTAGATGGCAGCTCTTACAGAGGATGCACCGAGATTTCTGGAATCGTTGGAGAAACGAATACGTACACACTTTGCAACAGAGATCTAAGTGGCAAGAAAGCAATTTTTCAAGTGTTGAACCAGGTACTCTTGTTTTGGTCAAAGATGATAATTTAAATCCTCTTGAGTGGTCACTGGCCCGGATTACTGAAATTATACCTGGTGCAGATAAGATACCAAGGGTAGCAATTGTGAAAACTGCTAAAGGCACTCTTAGGAGACCTCTAGTAAAACTTTGTCCGTTACCGGACCCCGCGTGCTGAAATTAGTATTTCAGGGGGGTGGGGATGTTTCGTTCCCGCTCAATTATATTGTAAATATTTTGGCTTAGAATTTTTGTTTATTTTTTGTTTTCTAAATTTGCGTAAAATTACAATTTTCCTTTTTACTCATTGTTAATGCAATTTTCTGCTAACAAGTGATTATATACTATAAGTCTAATTTTCTTACATTTTATTAAACAAGGCACTTGATAAACTTTAATGTTTATCCCATACCTAATTTCCTATTATCCTTGTTTCCATAATGTTTCGCTTATACCCCGCACCCCTATGGAACCAAGGACAGCTGTATCGCATGAGAGAAACGGCAAGTGCAAGCGCGCCTCCCGCGCTAAATCAGTTCACGTTGACAAGGTCGCTGAAAACATACTACATCTCAGCAACTGAGTTTCGACAAAAAACTCGCGAGTGAACCACATTTTACATATAAGAAAAACTCGAGATTATTGGTGCTAACTTGGATGTCCTATTCTCCAGAATCCTCCAGGAATTCGGGGTAAGTCGAGTGCCTATTTTTTTCGGGATATTTTCTTTATTGCTACTGCTATACGGCAGGTTTTATTTCTGGCCCTATCCGCCATTGATACTTACAATTTACAATACAATAATTAAAATCGAGTTTCTAACTGTGAAATTTAACGACTGTTTGAGCGTTTGAATCAGCTTCCCTAGTTTTACAGTCCACTATAAAAAAAATCTTAATTTGTGGATCGCCCATCTTTGTCCGCCCCGAACAAAGGGATTTAGTGAGGGTGACTAAATAACAAAATCAATGAATAGCGGGCTTTCCCTCAAAAAAGGTAATGGTAGCCGTAGATCCTGATTTCGCACTTGTGGTGCTTATCAGTACGGTGCTAGGTATTAGAAGATGAAATGATGATGAAAAAATCTGACACATGATTCATGTAAAATACGCTTAATTTTCCTTAAAATTGAACGTACATCTTCCGATTCTGCAATTTGACAGATAGTCGTCTTTACATCAATCCTGTGTCAGATTTTTTTATCATCATTTCATCTCCTAATTCTTAGCACCGTACTGATAAGCATCACAAGTGCAAAATCCGGATCTACGGTTACTGAGCGGAGCAGGAGTATTAGGGTACAAAGTAATTAAGGATATAATAGAATGGATTAACAAGTTGTTACCTTTGATATGGCACTGGTTGAATTCCTCCTTTCACTGTCGCGTAACCGGCCGGTTAGATGGTAGTCGAATATAGCACAGGTCTGTAGATAACAGTCAATAAATTATACATATAATAATTATTAATAATCACACCGAATAAATAATTACGGTTGCCGAACACGAGGTTGATGCTAACTTTTCGGAGGTTTCTTGCTAGAAGGCTGTTTCCCCTCCAGAGTCTTTTTCTTCTTCTTGCTGCTTACAACTTGTAGTAGGGAAAGAATGGGAGTAGATACTTTTAGGTGTAGGAAAAAACAGTTTACAAGGTAATATGTAAAAAAAAATAATTATATAATTAAATAAGTTAGAAACGGAACATTTCGCCTGTTTAAAATGACAATTCATTTTACCAAATTATAACCAAAAAAAAATAAATAAAATATTCTTTCCTACCTCGTAAGACCAACAAAAAATACCACGTATATTAACGTCACGAAATCTTAATTCTAATAAAACTAATTTAAAGGAGCGCACATACGTTACTGATAGGGCGTTGAATTAAGCATTTAGTAGTACGAAGTGTTACCACCCTTACTACGCCGTCTTTACCCGGATGAACTTGAATAACACTACCTATACCTTATTCAGGAGGACACAGATTTTCATCCTTTATTAAAACTAGAATGTCCAAAGTAATATTTTTGACTTTTTACAAAAAGTTTAGTGTAGATTTTGCAATAGTTGCCAGCGCGATAAACGATTGATTTTAATGTCACCCAAGTCAGGCTCTGGAAAAGGGTTCATTGGCTCTAAAGTTAAAAAATAGCCAGGTTTTAAATTTAAGATCATTGGAATCGGAGCTTTATGGGCATAATGGGCGCGAGCTGAGGACGCCCTCAATTTGTACAAGCACCATATTTCATTCCTCATACGTGAGAATTTGTAGGCCTATTACCTTATAGATATGGGTTTTTACGGAGCGGACTCCACTTTCCCAAATACAGCCAAACTTTGGCGCGGCAGCGGGATTAAAATGCCAAGTTATTCTCTCACTTTTAACGGAAAGATGCATATATTTGTTTATTTCCTTCCCAGCAGCGCAAAAGTTGGTTCCGAGATCACTAAAAATTTTATTTACTCGCCCACCTCGACCACCTATGCGCAAAACATCATTGTCGAGAAAGAGGGTGAGTTTTTTGAAGGGTCTAGAAAGACGTTTATTTGATTTAAAAGCAGAAATTTCTTACGAAAAACAGTGATGCTGTACCCAATTAATAAAAAGCACAAGGGCTTCTTCCATTTCGAAAATAGAAAAATTAGAATATTTTCTGTCTACAATTGAAAGTAAATCGAACAATGTAACACATACATCTTTGCATATTATTTCAACTAGAAAAATGGTTCAAAAATTTCTCCAAATCAGAAATCTTGGTAAAAAGTGATAACATGACTTTGCGGCATTCTTCTGAGGGTTCAAAAAGTTCAAAATTATTTGGCAGCCAAGAGCTAGAAGGGTTCCTACGCCAATGTAACCCCGCCCGCCATAACGTATTGTTTAATAAATCAAGGGGTAAAAGACCTCGCGAGCCAGGGTCTGCAGCATTGTCTTGAGAAATAATATGGTGCCAATTAGAAGGAGGATTTTTTTTTTTTTTTGAATATAGGCAACCCTATTTGACACAAAAGTATTCCAATGTCGTGAATCACCCTTTAATCAACATAACACAATGGTACTTTCGGTCCAGGCAAATACTTTAGAAATATACATTTTGTTTTTATAAATTTGTTGAACAAAAGAGAGGAGAGAACTGAGTAAAACTGCGCTACATAATTCAAGTCGGGTTATAGTCAAGTTTTTTAAAGGTGCTATACGTGATTTTGCTATAATAAAATATGCTTTATAGAACAATCTTTAAGTAAAACACGAAGGAAAATGACGCAATAGGCGTTTTGACTCGAATACGGTAAATTTCTTGGAGCTATTTTAAAGGTAAAAATATCACTTTTAAAATTCCATAAAAAGCCTAAAACTTTAATGGTCGATTGAGAGTCTAAATCAAAAGAGCATGGATCCACTTGATAATCAGAGGAGGTATTTGAGGCCCATTTGCGCAAGACAAAATTACCAGTTTTTAAAACAGAAATTAAATATTTTTGAAGTTGTATCGCATCTTCCAAAGAATTTTGGCTTGAAATGAATGAATCATTTTGTAGAATTTTACAGGCCAATGGAAAATTCTTTTCCTGCTCTTGTGCCTCCTGTTTAATTGTTCTTATTGTAAGGTATGGGCAAGAGCTGACACCAAGAGTGACTAACTGTTTTATATCGGCTGTAAAACAATGTCTTGCTGCAATTTGGGTCCCGTTAAAAGACAATCATTTAAGCTTTTATTATTTAAATCTACTGCTCTAGTGTCAAACACCACAGGCTTCATTTTATTTAGGTCCAAATATTCTTTTAGGTACTCACCATATTTTGTGTTTAAAGGAGGATCTTTTAGTAATCTTTTTTCGAGATAAATAATCTTTTTAAAGCAATATCTCTAAATCCAGAGAAAGAGGGTTCAGCCCACTGCTGAATTCTTCAACAGTCAAATCATCTGAAGCAAATTTTGAGATACTGGGCACCTCTTCTAGAGCCCAAATTTGTTGACAGAGTTTTGAAGAGAGCTTTCGTGAGTAGATAAGAGAGTAAGAGGGGGTTAAATATTAAATTTAATTTTACCCATGGTAATTGTACCCATGGTATAGTACCCATGGTATTAAGCGCAATAGGTTTATTAATAGAGGTAGAGTCTCCTTAGAGAAAAAATCCAAAAATATCAGCACCTAAAAGTAAATCTATTGGACTGGATTTATAAAATTTTGGGTCAGCTAGATTTAACTTGGAAAATTGAGAAAAGTTTTCCTCTGAGAGAGAATTAGAGGGTTGATTGTGGAAAATTTCGGGTAGGACTATAAAATCTAAATTAAATAGAGGGTCGTTTTCTCCTACAGGTTTTGTGATATATTCACAACCCCCTAAGGAGCTAGAATTAGTTTTAGCAATACCACAAATATTAACTGAAAGAGAGTGAGACACAATTTTTGAAAACACATGGACGTGATAAAATTACATTGAGAGGCACGGTCCAAAAGGACACGCATAGATTTAAAATTTCCATAAGCATCTTTAACTTCTATAATAGCTGTAGAAAACAAAGCAGTACTTGGTAATTTTGAGATTAAAATTTTGAAATTAAAAAGAGAGCTAGAGTTTAAATTTTTTGAGACAGGGCTCGGTATATTTTGAGTATTATTTTCAGCAGAGGGGCTTAAATTAGAAACACAACATTATGCATTATTTGGCGCATTCAAAGAGGATGCTTCCCTTATATTGTTACTAGTAGATGAAGCATTGTTATTGGATACATTATTATTAGTACGGGGGTTGGCGTCAAAATGTAAAAGAGTGCGATGCTTGCGCATACAATTTTGGCAAAATATTTTACTATTACAATTAAAAGATGTTTGTTTAGTGCCCAAACAGTTGGTACACCATCTCCTTTCTTTGATTAAAACGCTCAACTGGGGTCTTTGCCAAAAATAAAGAGCATTTACATATATCATGTTCTTGTGTGCATAATTAACAGCTTTTCTTATTTGAGTTTGAGGGATTGTTTGCATTAGCTACAAAAGTTGCTATAGGCCTTGCTTTGTAATTGTTATTAGCATTAGAGTTGGATTTCTTCTCATTATATTTTAAACTATTTTTAGATTTTTCATATTCACTAGATTTACCCCTGCAATTATTTGAATATGAAACCGTATCGAATTAGACATTTTTTAGGTGATTCTAAAAAAATCCAGTTTCTTTAAAGCTTGATATGCAACAACATAGTTTGTGGCTGTCAGTGGCGTACACTTCACAAGAGAAAGAGAAGGACCTTTTGAATATGTTAAAAGACAATTAATTTTTTTTATAATAGAGATGGACACATTTTTATGTATAAGAGAATCAAACATATCAATAAACGTTTGCCACATCTTTACATTACCACCAAACACCGAAACTTTGATTTTTGGAAGTTTGGCGTTTGGTTTAGAGGTACCTATGTTTTGAGCCTGAGTTTGAGCAACATTGGCCGCAAGCAAATTTTTATTCTCAAAAACAGAGGTGTATATGCCTTGTACTTTACTATATTTTATTACAATTTCTTTTTGAGATAATAAATCATTAGAGCTCTCTGTGCTAGCAAAAACAATAACACTTTTATTATTTATTTCCATAAAACTCTCCTACGTTAAGATGAGGCTTTTGTAACGGCATTGAAATGTTGCATGCTCCATTTTAGTGATTTCAGTGTCGCGTTGAGCTAAATATTGCCTAATTTTCTTGGGATCAGCCATTTTATTTATTTTATTTATTAAACCGATTTATTTCTTATCTACTGGGTAGAAGCTTAAAAAAATCAAAATATCAAGAATATGCGATAACTTTCAAAACAGTAAAAAATTATTTAAAATAATTTATTTTATAATATTATGTATAATATACAGTATATTATATTATAGAGAGCTAAATGCGTATTGTCACTGGAACTATAAACACATTAAATTTGAAGGGAATCGAATGTGTATAAATCAGATAAAATGAATTAATAAAACATGACCAAAAATCGTCCATCTTGAATCCGCCCTATTGAATTTTCAAAATCTGTTCCCCGTATACTAATTGACATCGGACAAACTTAGGTGTTTTCTCCCTTCCAGGGGGTGTTACATAATACCATATTATTGTATTGTCACCGGAACTATAATCGTATACCAAATTTGAATTTAATCGGACATCTAGAAGTTAGTCAAAATTGAGTTGGAAGATTTGACCCATGAACATACAAACATACATACATTGAGGTGAAGTTAAATAAAACCTTGTAATAATAAACTTAATCTTTTCTAGTTTTGAGAAAAAAATAATTTGGTTGGTGGTTGAGAGGGTATTGATATATGTGAAAATTCATAAGTTTTGATCCAAAGCTGCGGTTTTATAAATTTAAGCTTGGTTATGGTGTTGATGTAAATTCATAACAACTAAGGCTGCTACGAATATGCAGTTTTTAGATTTAAAATACCTAATAATATTACAGGGAATTGTGATGAAACAGATTTCCCTCGGTGTTGCTTCATGACTGGCTAAAAATAATTAAAATAATAAATATAACATTTTCTTAAAATTTGGCTCACCTTCATCTTCAGTTGTAGCGGATTCCGAAGGATCTTCGATAAGGATTGCATCGACTAAAGGTATTTTACCAATTTCTGGTAATAAATGTAGCTTACCGTTTGACGTTCTGAAAAATAAAAAAAATAATTGTTATATTGTAAGGATTGACCAAAAAGGGCATTATTGTAACAATTGGCCATGATTTGGATATTTTAAGTCATTAATAATTTAATTTAAACAATTACGAAAATCTAATAGTTAGTTCCATGAACGTTGGAATAATTGGAAAGCGCTGCATCAGCAAAGCGAACCTATACGTAGAGTCGAATGCAATGCTTTATCGGTCGGTCGTTAACCCTCCGAAGACGTAGAAGTAAAACCGTCGCGCACTGACGTAAATCAAAAGTACATTTGGAAAAAAAGGTGGGAGTTTGGTGGCATTCAAAGTTGGGGCGCGATTAGGCAAGGTCGAGAAGATAATGTTGGTCTACAAACCGCACAGGGGTAGACAACCCAACCAATAGTCGGTGAGTACTACGGAAGTGTAGTGCTCTCATGTAAATAAAGTCAATTTTGATATCTCTTACACAATAGTGTGTCACTGTATAATGTATAAACTGTATGTTTTATAATACAATTCTCCATTGAAATTAAGGTGTGTCTCCCTAGACTGCTCCGTCACGAAACCTGGAAACAACCTTCCCCTTAAGGGAACATTCCCGTTTGTACTCAACCGTCTCGGCTCGCGGCACTCTGTTGACGCAATCCGGGCATTGAAAGTGTAGATTTAGTTTAGCAGCCAAGCGCAAGGAGAAATAGAAGGTGACAGGGAAGTAGCGCCCTTGCAACTTGTAACGCACCCGTCCCGGCTTACATGACAATATTTGTATTTATATCAAAGTCAAAGTGTGGCATCAAGACTAAAAATAAAAATTAGTTAATTAATATTTCAGTCAGTACGGTCAATGTTTATCGTCGCTAAAGTAACGAAAAAAGCTCATATGTTCTATATTGTAGTGTTATTGTGAAAGTCGAAATAACAAAATTTATGAATATGAAGCTAGTTATGATTGTTGGTATCAGTATCCGTAACTTATTTGAGTCGACCAATCAAAAACGGAAACTTTTAACATTATGACAAATGCGCAAAAACACCAGCTGCTCAAAATGAGAGAAATTTGCCTAACCTGCGATACCCCGTACGATAACCACGTTATACTACGTAGTTTTCGCTTACTACATTACTTGATAAACAAAACTACAAATTTATCATTGTTGTCACGCATTCGCCAGCTGTGGAATTGTAGAAGGAAAAACAGATAGACAAATAAAAAGAGTTATAGGAGAAAAATTTAAAAACGCCACGAAAATTAAAGCAATGTCGTGTTCAAAAGTATAAAAGTAAGGATATGTGTACGGAAAAAATACGTGGGTATTTTTTTTGTGAACTGTGTAACTAAAATTGTGTACAACTTCTACAGATTTGTATACAAATATTGGGACTGTAATTTTTTTTTGCTTTCTCGTGGTTTATCTTGGCTATTTTAATATCTTCACACAATCTCTATAATTTGAAGTGGAAAACGTCTCAGCAAAAAAATTTTTACACACTTTGATTGTAAAAATTTAATAAAGAAAATCTGTAAAAATTAACAAAATTAGAGTGAGTTTTTTTTTTACTCAGACACTATTATAGCTGGGCAGTAATTTGACGGTGTTGACAGACCATCAGATTTAACGCCGCACAGTGGGTCAGCGGACCATATTTTGTGGAAAAATTATTTTGCTCGTAGATATTATTCGATATATGTTAAAATTACAAAATATAAAAAAATTAACAATTATTAGTTTATAGGAAATGGTTTATACAGGGTATCATATTTTCTTAGATTCAGGTCTAAATAACACCTTAACTCATTTCCAAAAAATGTGTGAGCCTTAGGAGCAACAAATATGTGAAAATTTTTGTTATACTTGACTCAATTAAGTGTCCCAAAAGTCAGAATAATTTGATAATTATAAACCAACCTTTTTTTCTTAAAAATTAAGTTCATTTTATTTGTAATTATTTTGAAAATACAAAAGTTTTTCTTAAAAAAATAGATAACCGCACTAAAAACTATTGTGTACCCTACATGATCTTTCTACTTACTTACTTACTGAAGAGTTAAACTTATATTCGACTAAACCATTTTTATTACTTAAACATACTAACATACTTATTCAATTTTCTATTATAGGTATCAAAAACAAATTTGAACTTTGAAAACAGAACAAATACTTATGTAGATAATTAACGTAATTGATAATTTTTATATTTAAACAATAAGATAAATAATTATTAATAACAATAACAATATTTGTAAACAATCTTAAAATATACTATATAAAACAGATAATAATCAATTTAATATTCATAAATATAATATTATTGTAGTTAAGCTGTACAAAACGATGCCAATTTTCATATTACATTATTCTGAATCTTTATCACTTGTAATCTCAGTTGTTTCATAAGACTTGAACATGTTTAGCGCTTCTGGGCTAAACATTTTATTTTTTGGTAGACTGTGCTTTCTTAGAGATGTTATTTCGGGATCAGAGATGAAAAGCATATAATTGAATACATCTAAATTGGTCATTACTCTACTACATTTTCTAGAGTTTCGTTCTCTTGCTCTTCTGTATTGTTTGTCTCAGGCTTCTTGTGCCTCTTCTGATAAATGTCCGATAGGCACAGGAATTGCTTTAATTATTTCAGTATTGATGCGGGCATTATATACTATGGATACAAATGCACAAATAACCGGGCTGTGTCAATATACTGCTGAAATTCTTTTACTCTTTTGGAGAATCCGCTGGCAACTACTTGCAGTATGACATAAAAGCGATATATAAGTTTTTCATCAACTTGGATGATTTTAGCTTACACCTTGTAATTCTGGAAAAATGTTTTAGCTATATTACCGTCATTAGTATTTCCCGCCCCCTGCTTTGTTTGGTCCACCAGAAGCCCTAATCGAGAACGAAAATCTGCTTGCATCCTACTCTTTTCTTCACGAATGACATTTTTATCTTCGCCTCGCGCTTGCCATTTTTCTATTTTTATTCTATAACCAATTTTCAACATACACTCGAAGCATCTTATCCATGCGTGAAGAGGTGTTATTCCAAACGAAAGGTAATTAGTATTTATAGCTCTTTTCAAAACTTTGTCAATGTCATTCATATCGATTGGAGACGCACCGCAGAGATAACACTTTTGAGATGAGGGATCAGTAATCGAATTTATCATTTTGGTATCAACCATTGATCAAAAGAATTTATGTTTCACTGTTATAACTGAGTTAGTTTTTAATTTGTGTATTGTTGGGGATAAATTGGATATTTCTTCATCCAAGTCCTTTTTCAGTTTTTTTGAAATTTCTATTGTTTCTTTTAAAAACTGCATCTTTAAAGGCCGAAAATAAACAATAGATGATGGCCGGGGATTTTGCCATATAACAAATTTTTGGTTTTTATTGTTTATAGCGTACAACTATAAAGGCACCCCACACGTAAGTTATTGTAATTTCCATCAATAAATGCTTGCTTATACTCGTTTTATCCACTGCTTCCATCACTTTCTAATTTCCAAAGTAGATGAAAAGTGGGATTATCAAATGCTTGCTCTTCTTATTCTAAAGTTGTCATAAGCCTTATCGTTGTGTGGTTCGTAAGAGATTGTAAAGGTACAACCACACACTTGTACACTTATATTTTCCGGATAACATAATTGTTTGGCCTCTCTTATCTTGTTATAACTGGGATACATATCAAAATTATTTTCTTTGGCATTACTTCTTAAATATTGATATGACCGTTTGGTACTGTATCGACAAATAAAGCCAAAGCTTTATCAGGACTTAATGGAGACGGTTTATTTTTAAATGTGTTTTTATCAATGTTTTCTAAATTCTGATTACCGGGTAATAACTTCATATATTCCTTTCAGCTTTTAAGCTTAGTTTAGTAGCGAATAACAATTCGTTTGGTCCAGTTTTTTTTAACTGCTCAGTTCTTTTAAATTTGCCGGAATACGAAAGATTTTGAAAATCTGACCTAGGCCTCCCACGTGTTTTTATAGCGACACATTCGAATTTAATGATTTTATTGAGCCATGCTTCATTACTTCACTAATTCACTAAAAATCGGTTTTTAGTTCTGCTCGAAGCCTGCCACCTTCTTCTAAATTCGAAAGGAATAAATTCGGGAGTATTCTTTAACCATCGTATCATTTTTTGTGAGCATTTTTTGCATAAAACATATGTTAAAAATTTGTTGATTTTTTATCTTTCTCTGCCGTTTTCAAATAATTGCCTGATTTGAACTGGCGGGGACATCAAATCAAAAATATTTTTAAATTTATTCGAGGTTATGTTTAAGGCGATTTTATATAAACATGTTCTAATTTTAATAATATCTCCAACAATTTTTACACAGCTGCTTCATGTATTTTAGTTTAACGCCCATTATTTTTACACCATTATTTACCTTATTACATTATCGAATCTTCACATTAAGAACCTTTCATAATGGTCAACAATGGTGCAGGTCAACCGGCATAAGTTGCTAAATCTATAGCAGTTTTTGTATAGTAACTTGGTTCATCCAACAGAACAATATGCTCCACCACACAGGGTGGCAGTGTGGAGTAGATTTTTTTTTGCGCGACATAAAAGTATAAAGACCACCTAAGCGAATTATATGTATAAGAAAATTACGATATTCCTACTTTTTTTTAAATCGTTCATAAATTTCAAAGTTTTTTTTTGAAAAATATATTTTTACAAAATTGACAGTTATAAAAATATGGGAAGCTATTATTAAAATTAAAATGTAAAATTATTAAAATGCCAAAGTGAATAGAATAGCATTCTGCAAAACCTACTACCAAGTGAAGCGATTTTGGATATGTTACGGCAATTTCATTAGTCATTTGTTTTTGTTTCCAGATGCTCCAAAGTCTACTTGTTGTAAATTTATAACAAGATTTGGCAAATAATAATGTTTTTTTGGAGATATTCAATATTTTCAGAGACCCTGGCCCTGTGTTATTCGTAATTTTTACATTTTGAAAAAATATACCTTAAAATCACAACAGTAATCGGGGCTAAATTTATTTACATTTAAAAAAGTTAAAAAATTTCAAGTGATGACCAAAATAGTTAAGGATTCTAATTTTTGCGATTTAATAAATCTTGGACAGTTTTTCCCACGCTTACTTGAATAGAACGTTTGACGCATTTTTTCCATGCTATTTTTTTTACCTCATTGACTGTTTCGCTGATTTTTAATCATGTTAACAAAACCAAATTTAAGATTATTATGAATTAATTATTTTTTAAAATTTTTTGCAAAAGTGTTTTTTTTCTATGGAAAAAATTGCCCTAAAGCAAAATTTTAAGACCCTAATTAATTGCGCGTAAAGTTTTGTAAATCGCTGTATAGTTGACAAACTATGAGAAAATTATTAAAAGCTTTCTCTAATATAATACCATCACAAGTTTTGAAACTTTGGAAACGTATTTATTTTAATAATATTTTTGGTTCTTTGAAATGCAGCAGTATTAGTCTAATACTTGTTTTAAAGGTTTTAAGATTCTACACAAGTGTATATTAATAGTTTTGAGACATTATAATTAAAATAATTACACCAACAACACTAGGTACCTACTCTTTTTTGTTGAGAATACGATACATTAATATTGACATCTTTTTTGCCAAAAAAATACGTACCTACCTAATAAATATATATATATTATTTACATAACTTTTTAAAAAATATATTTTCCTTTGCATACTTCTATTTTAATTTCTAAAACTGCTAATAAAGCTTCTATGCCGAGGCATATAAAACAAATCGGCTGAAAGCTAGTAAGATAAATATTGATATGACCGTTTTGTCAATTTTGTATCGGAAAATAAAGCCAAAGCTTTATCAGGACTTAATGGAGACGGTTTATTTTTAAATATGTTATGTTTTCTAAATTCTGATTACCGGGTAATAACTTAGCAACTTCATTATTTTCCTTCAGCTTTTAAACTTAGTTTAATAGCGAATAACAATTCGTTTGTTCCAGTTTTTCTAAACTGCTCAGTTCTTTTAAATTTGCCGGAGTACGAAAGATTTTGAAAATCTGACCTAGGCCTCCCTCCTGTTTTTATAGCGACACATTCGAATTTAACTATTTTATTGAGCCATGCTTCATTAGTAACTAAAAATCGGTTTATAGTTCTGTTCGAAGCCGCCGCCTTCTTCTAAATTCGAAAGGAATAGACTCGAGAGTATTCTTTAACCATCGTATCATTTCCTTGTGAGCTTTTTTTGCATAAAACAGATGTTAAAAATTTGTTGATATTTGATCTTTCTCTGCCGTTTTCAAATAATTGTCTGATTTGGACTGGGTGGGATATCAAATCTAAAATATTTTTAAATTTATTCGAAGTTATGTTTAAGGCGTTTTTATATAAACATGTTCTAATTACAATAATATCTCTAAGTGAGAAACGCATTTCTATTTATTTTAACTATTTTTACACAGCTGCTTCATGTATTTTAATTTAACGCCCATTATTTTTACACCATTAGGTACCTTTATACTAAAAACCTTTCATAATGGTCAAGAATGGTGCATAATGGTGCAGGTCAACCGGCATAAGTTGTTAAATCTTTATTTTTTTATTTTTATTTATAAAGGCCAACCAAGCGAATTACATGTATAATAAAATTACGATATTTCTTCTTTTTTTTTAAATCGTTCATAAATATCAAAGTTTTTTTTTTGAAAAATATATTTTTACAAAATTGACCAAACTGCAGAAAAACAGTAAAAAAATGATAGGGGTATCATCTTCATTCATCATGAAAAAGTAATTTGTGGAATATACGTTTTAAAAAAAATTACAAAGTTGAAACTCTTCTGCTGTGATAGAATAGCATTTTGCAAAACCTATTACCAAGTGAAGCGGTTTTTGATATGTTACGGCAATTCCAATAGTCATTTGTTTTTGTTTTTAGATGCCCCAAAGCCTACTTGCTGTAAATTGATAACAAGATTTGACAAATAATAATATTTTTTTTGGAGAAATTCAATGTTTTCAGAGACCCTGGCCCTCTGTGCGCCGGTCGTAATATTATTTATAACAACACTAGTTACCTACTCTTTTTTGTTGAGAATACGACACATTAATATTGACATCTTTTTTGCCAAAAAAATACGTATATCTAATATATATATATATATATATATATATTATTTACATAACTTTTTAAAAAATATATTTTTTTTTGCATACTTATATTTTAATTTCTAGAAGTGCTAATAAAGCTTCTATGCCGAGGCATATAAAACAAATCGGGTAAAAGCTAGTAAGATAAATCATATTCCTGGTTCTTGGCTTTGTATTTTTTACCATAATAAAAGCAAGCTCTTAAATATCGGCCAGGGCCTTTACAATGACCAATGAAAAAAATTTTCTACACAAAGTCAAAGTATCTTCTGTGGTTCTGGATTTTGTGTTTTTTTTATTTGTTTTCCAACCTAATTTAACTAAATTTTGAACCAATGCAATCCAAAACATAAACAAAAAAATTCTATCCAGCACCACAGATGATCATGAAACTGTGCAGACGCACTTTTTTATTAATTGTTGCAAAAGTTTTATGCAGAAAGTCATCCCAAGTAAGTTCATTACATCATTGATGGCTGTATTTTTTTTTATATCCACCTTGATTTGTCTTTAATAATATACCTATTTTTATTTTGTTTGGCTTTGGCTAAAATGGAAGTGGCTTTTTCTGCAAAATAAATACGATTAATTTTATTTAGCCTTAATGTCAAACTGGCAAAAATAACCATAAATTTAATTTGGTTTTTTTCTGTTCTAATTTCAATTAGACATAACCCTGGAGATTTATCCCAAAAAAAAATCATCACAGCAAGCCATTATTAAATACATATTGCAGTTGATAACACAGGATATAGAACGCAGCAGTCAGCAGTTTCACACAACAACGAGACACAGTATTTTTGTAATTAACGTATTTGTATACAGTTAGATGCATATATAAACCTGTACATTATATCAATAAAATCAGTATCAAACTTGCTATAGTTTTACTCACTATAAAACACTGTGATCAAAAAAGGGCAAAATCAAACACACCTGTATCTATTAGAAGTCACATGCAAGGGCTTTACTATTTTTAGAGATTTCTATTAATTATTACAAAAAAAATATAATCAACAAAACTTTTCATAGTCCTTTGAGCCATTAGCTAACCCAGCGACTCCTGAAATTCAAGTGACTTCTGAAATTTAAGAAGCTCCAAGAATCTTCAAGCAACTCCATTTGAAAAATTTAAGTGCCATAAAATAAAACAATGCGTGTATGTATGAAATATCTATTTTTTCTAAGAATATTTTACGGGATAGCACCAGTACCCTTACAGGCGCTAACGCGAGATAATTAATTTCACTACGAAATTCAAAATAATCGTAATTAATTAAAGAAAAATAATAATTTTTTAATTTTATGGTAAGAAAACAACTAAATATAAAGCAACGTTGACGAAGAAGACTCCTAAAGTTGAAAAAACTCAATCTTTTCGAAAGTAACATACCACTGCACTCATCGGAACTTCCTGTCCCACCAACCATACAAGAAAAGACGATCAATTACAAAAAAAAATAGCAACAAATAACGGAACAACCTACGGAAGAAGTCGAATCGGAGCTACACATAGAAATCCAAATTCATTCAACAGAGTTACCCGTAAACCTAACAAGCTAAATTGTGATCAATTTATAAAAGATCTTGACACACAATATTTGGAAATATTTCGAGAAAAATAAGCTCATCAAGTTTAGCAAACCAAAAGTATCAAGCAATTCAAAGAAATCTCTCAAATCAATCAATAAAATCAATCGAGCTAAACAAATCAAGCAAAAAATGTAATCAAATCAATCAATTAAATCAATTGAATCGAAAAAAATCAACCAAACAAACATATTAATTAATCAATATGGAGAAAGTAAACAAACTAGCAAGTCTACAAGAGCAGCGAGGAAATAAAATATTACAAATTATAAGCAACGTCAAAAAGGAACCAAGAGAAAGAAAAACTGACAAATATTGTAATACCAAAAAAGCAAATATCGATAAAATATGAAAAGAAATTCAATATGTCAATACAGAAATAGAAGACCCGCAATGTGACGGACTCAACACTATCATCAAGTAAAATATTTTGAGCCACCAGAGTATACAAAGACGCCATTTAAGTTATAAATGACCTACAGCAAAATAATAACTTAACAAGCAAATCTTTTAAATAAATATCAACAAAATATACCAGCAATTCAACAGCATCTGCAACAGTTAACCACTCACATAAAAGAAGAAAGAATCCTTCAAAACAGAAGAGCAACAAATACTTTATCCTTCCATAGATGCCAACAACTTATGACAAAAATTACAAAAAAATGGGAAATGATAGCTCAAATTTTCCTAGAATTGGAATTTCAAGATCATTGTTGAAACTGAATATACAGACTCAGAAGAATTACACAAAAAATATTCTAGAGCTTAAGGAGAATGTATCTACTATCTACAATAATAGTAAATAAGAACATTATGTTACCAAAAGTAAAATTACCATTATATGATGGACGATATGACGAATGGTCAACTTTTAAAGACATCTTCACCAGGGTGATACATGAAAATACTGGATTATTTAACACAGAAAGGATGCAATATCTTAAAACTCATCTCAGATTATTAAAACAAACATAAATTTAAATCCTTGCAAAATATGAAAACTACTCCAAAAAATTAAAAAAGAAGTTTGGAAGTCCGGGATTTCAAATTATCTGAACCAGCTGCAACAACGGTTTCAATGGTATAATAAAAAAAGAATCCTTAAAAGTTGCAGATGTCGTCTGACAAATATCAACCATGCCCGTCGCCTCAAACACATCAATTAAAACATAAAACATCTAGGCTATGAAGGATAGCCGTAACAACAGATTATGTCATTTATCGTCTACAGCCAGGAATCTATGTCGAACAAATTGGTCAGGCAAAAATTGACAGAAGCATGTTTAGGATGGAATTATTTAACAAACTCAAAATAAGTAACGACACGAACAATGTGAATAACTCAATTTTACAATTAAATCTTCTTTGTGAGAAGGCAAGAGAGTTAGCACATAACACCCAATGTTCCTCACTAATTCATCATTTGCGAGAAAAACAAAAAGAAGTCGATTGGATAAATAAAGGAATGCAGCAAGTTATTACACATTAACCTTTAAAAATGGAGACTAGTGAGCAAAATACTCACCTCTCTCTTTGGAGTTAACGAGTTTATATGAATATCAATGAACTAGACAAAAACCAAAAGGAATTAACAAAAATTTCAAATTATCAAATTAAATTTATGCTACATGCATTAGCTACTTTCACCGAAATAGAACAAAGAATTAACAGTCAACCTAAACGGAGCCAAAAAAAATAAATGCAGCACTCGAAGCTATCGACAGTATGCAAAGTTGGTTCAAGAGTAATAATGAGAACCAACTGAATAAAAAATTCTTCAGTGCCCACCAGATGGTGATCAATTTCATTGACGAAGTTACATAATATCATCTAAATGATCACTACCATCGAAAAGATCCATTTGAATTAATCTCGCCTGTTCACGTCGAAAAAATAATTCACAAACTAGAAACAATTTCTTGATCCCAACACGTGGATGTTTATTTTATAAAATACACTAAAGTACGCAATAGTTTGTAAGATGTAGTACTCAATCAAACTGAAACTATCAAGATTTTACAACATTGTCTAAATAAGACAAACAAAAACATCTTAATGCCCAAACGAAGAGAGCCTATGACAATAGCAAGTACATTTTTTCACCCGGTAAACATAGAGGTAAGGGTATTAAATTCCACACCTGAAAAAAGTATGAAGATCGGTCTTGAATCTGTTTTAGAAACATCTAAGTCAATCAACGCTCTAATGAACGAGAAGGTTCAGATAGAAGTTCAGCTACAAGAAACTAAATAGAAAAAGATTTACCATCACATATAGAAATACATGGTAATAAAATGTAAAAGACAGAAACATCCGAGCCGAAAAATTTCACGTATACCGCTGGGCAACTCGTACGTGTCATGATCAACTTAAAGTGTCTAATAGCCAATAGCACTGTGATATTAATATTATTGTTTGAAACGATGTTATTTTCCGTCTTCTTCCCTTTTAAGCCCCAGCTTAACCAACCACTACAACGAGATGATCCTGATGTATGACGAGATATTTCACTTGAACCTCTTCACTTATACCTACGTACCTACCAGAGAAGAGGCCACTTTGTTGAGTGGGCAGAATGTCTAATTCCAAGTAGACATAACCTTGGAGATTTATTCAGCCAGCGCTGGTCACCCCGGGCGAAACGTCGTTTAATTGTTTCTTCTTTCGCTTTGGTCTTTTGTGTGTTCCTTGTGGGACACTCATCCAATTTTGAATTTTCGTTCTTTCCTCCCAAGATCTTTTGATCTTCTCTTTTTTAGATTCTTTTCGGTTGATGTAACTGATTTGGAAGTTTAACTTCTTGTTTTAATTGTCTTAGGAGCATATTCCTATTGGAGAGATTAACACGCCAGGACGAACCCGTATCAGGTGACTTCTAATAACTACCATGCGGAACGATGCCTATTTGTGAGTGATTCAGAGTTGGAAGTCAGAGTGTGCGATGGTGTTAAATGATGTCTGGATTCAGGGTGACTAGTGAATCCACTGACGAGCTGGTTACTCCGGGCGAAACATCGTTTAATTGTTTCTTCTTTCGCTTTGGTCTTTTTTGTGGTCCTTGTGGGACACTCATCCAATTTTGAATTTTCGTTCTTTCCTCCCAATGAGGCACAGTATTGTGTTTAATTAACGTATTTTGTATATAGTGAAATGCAAATATAAACCTATATGAATTAATGAATTTCATTATTTTTAGGGATTTGTATTAATTATTTGAAAACAAATCATAATTAACGGATATTTTCACTTGTCTTTGTGCTCTCCTAAAATGGCGTCAGAAAAAATGAATATACTTCATGGTCTAGTGTCAAATCACAAAATAAATGGAATATATTTTATTGTAGGTACTTTTAAAGTTTAACTTGCAAAAAGAGTGACTTTAGTTTTTTTTTGTCTTCTTTCAGATACCTAGATGTTTAATGGAGATATGGAAGTTGTGTCATCCACCATTTTCAGTGACTATAGGATGAACTATCTGGAACTGGAGTATTTATATATTGACTTTGCCTATATATATTTTAAAAATAAATGATAAGAAACTTACACAAAAATTGTATTATTTTAGGCAAAAAATATTTAAAATTATAAGTAAATATTTTATTAGAATTGTATAAAAAAGTTACACAGAGTATAACACAGTTTGTGTAACTATGTAACCATAAACCAATTGCTAAAAAATTAACACAATTTTAAATTAACAATAAAATGTATATTTTTTAACCAAATTGTGAGTGATACCTATCGGTGACAATTTGTGTAGAAAAAATACACAGTTGTGTAAAAAAATCATTTTTTTTATAGAAGCTGCCGGCACACAGTGGGGCACATAAGAGTTAACAAAAACTCAAAAATTCAAATATAAGATTTGAGCAGTAAACTACTGCAAATCATAGACATTATGTATCTCTACCTTTAATAAAGCCAGCTATGAAATATTGTCCGAAGTAAAACAATTGATAGAGCTTGTCAAACACAGCAGTTTTTTAATATGTTAGCTTTGTAATTCTTACGGCAAAATATATGCAATTTTCTTAAAGTAGTTTTTTTATTAATTGAGTATATATATATATATACAAAAATTTATATGGCTACCAGCAAATACGGTAAGTATAGTTTTTACGTATACATTTAAATTAAAATTTGTTACGTGATAAGGTAAATAATGAAGGTTTATGTAATGCCAACAAAAACTAAAACAATTACGTATTCAATCGTATTCAGCAGGAACTTCGGTTATTCCTTTTTTTTCTAAAATCGTACCTTCAATAAGGTACCAAAATATTCTGCGGTTTTCTTGCGATTTAACCCATGTAACAAAATTGTGCACTTTACTCCGGGGTGGACCATAAAGAACTGGAACAAATTTATTTTGATATAACTTTTTTAGATAGGCAAACAAATTTTACTTTTGGTTCAAGTACGAAAATGGTCGCCATAGTAGAATTTAAAATGGCGGACCTAATTTAACTTGTAGGAATATTTTACTTCGTTTTTTTTTTTAATTAATTAAACATGATACAAACTTTAACATTTTTACTTGAGATTAGTTGCTGCCAAGCATACCAATATATCACCTATAAAAATCGATTTACTACTTTTTGAGTTAAAGTAAAAATCCAAACTTCATGTTTTCTTTTGTGTACAGAGATTAACCTAATGGTAATATTTTTTGTGCCTTACTGAATTGAATTAAGTCTTTATTTACGGCAATATTAAAGCAAGTTGTACCAAAGAAAAACTATCAACATATACAGAACGTTTCTAATCGAATCCATTATCAGGGCAACGTTTCGCAACCTAAAAGTTTTCTATTTGGTTCTTTTAGTTTTAAATATTGAAATCAGCCGTAGAGATTTGTGACAAAAACTCAAAAAATGTCCGTCTGCAAAGTCAAATTGGCAGTGTCAGTTTGTAAAAGAACACCTAAAACAAATAACAAATTGTCCAGATGAAAAATTTCAAAATATAGCACAACAAGTTTCAAAATTCGTGTTTCATTTTAAACAAAAATGGAAAAGATCTGGTAAAAATTAGTCAACTTTTATAAAGGCAAACAGGATTTGGCTAGAAAGTAAAGTAGTATTTATGAAATTCGTTGTTAATCAAAAAATGGGTCGTCCCCAAACAAATTTTATAGAATGGACTGAAAACATCAAGCGTCAAAGAGCTAGTTTACGTAAACACAACAAAGTTTAAGCAATATGCTATTCTGCTCTTAGCTAAGCTCCCAAAGGATATTTCGTCAAATCCTGATATGGCTTATGAATACATAGACGCCTTAAAAAAGGTAAAAGCATCGCAAATCACTCAATTAAAACCAAACGAGACACTTTCGGTTCTCGTAGAAGCAGGCGTATCATGAAACCAATATAATCTCATTGAAGAAAAAGATAAAAGCAAATTTCCTTCATATAAACTTGTTCAAAAAGCAAACCTTGCATGTTACCCAAAGAATATAAATGTAACATCCACCAGCGCGGAAGTTTTGCTTGAATCAATACTAAGGCACACAACAGAAAGAATTATTATTTTACAAGACAGCGTCTTGCATAGGTTTAGCGTCGAAGAGCTCAAAAAAGTGTTTCTTTTATGTAAGTGGGGATTCGATGGTTCCTCTGGGCAACAAAATTACAAACTAAAATTTGATAACCCCGAGGACTCAGGTTCGATTGTTTCCGTTACTTGGCTGGTTGAACTGAAAGTGGTTGTCAGAGATCCGGATTCAGAAAACCGTCAAAAAATAATTTTTCAAAATCCGTGTCCATCATCTACCCGGTACTGCGGTGTCTAAACAAGAACAGATTCGTATAGAAGCGGAATTAAAAAATATTGCAGGGTTGTATTTTCAAATCCAAAATGTAATTTTGTATGTCGGATTCATCCTGTTGTTGTCTATGATTGACGGTAAGGTGAGAAATTCTTTAACCAATAATAAAAGTTCTCAAAGGCGTAACATTTGCCTCTATACACAAAAGGACTTCAACAACATAAACTTAATGGTTCCAAAGGTTTGTTTAATTTTTAACTTCCAATATTACATGATCGTATCCGAGTTTTTGAGTTTTTGTTGAGTCTCGCATATAAATTACTTATAAAAAAGAGTTTCTGAAAACAAAAAATGGATTCAATCAAGCAAAATAAAGATATGGAAGCAGTAACGATGGGAATACGGCCAGATGGTCTTTTGAAAATGCAGAAATTACTTTGATTTGGTTTTATTTTAGAAGTAATTTCCAGTTATCACAACATTGATGCTGAATTATTTAAAAACTATGCATTTAGTCTTGATTCATGGAGCGGACATCATCCGCGGTGGCCTTGTTCCAGTAGGTCAGCTATCGGAAGAAGAGGCAGAGCCGAAATAAAGACTGAAAGCAGTATCGATCAAGGTTTGCCAGAAAGATGTGAAGATCAACAAACAATGAAGATGTTTTCAAAAGATTACTATTGTCATCTGATCTGCTGATCACTCGCCTGTTAAATGTCAAAATTAAATAAATTAGTACTAGTTTGAAAAAAAGTGACGAAACTGAGTCAGAGTCTGATAATTAGTAATTGTACCCTCCTAGTATGAGTTAAGTTATATTTTGTTTGATGTGGTTAAAAATATATATTTAAACTAAACTATCATTTTCATTAATTTTGACTCATCTACAATAATTTTTCGTGAAATTATTTACTTTAGGAGTTCAAATAAATTTATTTAAAGCATAAAAACACATTTGGATTATTATTTATTTAGTTATTGCATTTTACTATATAACCAAGGATAACACACCTTGGCTATCGCCTCGTGTTACACTAATTTTTGGTCGATTTTTACTTTAAGAGATAAAAAGCTTTTTGGGATAGACTGCAATACAAATTACGTGCATTTAGAGTTTTTGGTAACTTATTGTGAACGCGGCCCACTCTGCGGTGCCGTAGACTACCCAGGCAGCATTTTAGGTTTCACTAAACCAGTACTATTTAAAGGAATCCTAACCTAATTAATTATGATGTTAACGTTTTTTCTCTAATATTGTTGACTTATAGGATAAGGGAGAGTTTCAAAGGAATTCAGGGACGATTCTGAAGTTTAAATGTAGCTTTTTTTACCAAGTGGTTTGATTTTATAGTTCGGGTAACGTACGGATAGATGCCGCAGGGGGAGAGAGTTGCCTCAAATTAGGTGACGCGGAAACGGAGTACACTTGTCAACTGCCGTAGCTGAAATCAAAGAGCTATTTTGCCAGTAATGTTTTGGCTGTGGTCAGCACATTTTGTCTAGCACGTATTAAAACATTATTGTGCAATACATTAGAAAACCTATTATCTTTTTACTTTTTTGCAAGTTTTTAATACTTTTAAAAAAGTATGATTTAGCTAGTGAAATAAGATAATTTAAAGTTCCAGGATTATGTAGAGTTTTTTTAAAGGTTTTGCTTTATTTTTTTCGTTAGTAACTAATAGTGTGCATGCGAGAGGCAAGGACACATATCTCCGTACCAAAAAGTAGAAACTGCCTAAGCCTATGTAATCATTGCAAATATGACAAATTAAAAATATCTTCTCTTTATGATAATTAGCATTGGGTTATTTTCCGTACTCAGGGCAGGGGAAGAGTTGCCAGAAAAGCACTATTTTTAAAACATTTTTCGAGTAGTAGACGACTTCTTATTTTGATTAAAGACGAGAACTTCAATAAAAGATAGTTTAATATTAAATACAATTTTTTTGTTCATTCAATTTCAGCGAATTTTTCTTAAAAAATGTGGCATTTATCCGGAATATCTTTACCCCAGACAAGTTTTGGATATTCGTGATAGTTACAAATTACCTATTTTTTAGCCAAACCTCGAACGGCCGCCATACTTTTAAATGTCCAAATACTACGTGTTTTAAAGGCTCCTTTTTAGAAACAAATTATTGAAGTTTATCAGCAAAATTTGTTTGACTGGTGGATTTCAGCTGAATTTTGTCGATAGGTTCTTTCTAAAATCATTTCAATATTACGTGTAGTTAATCATATTAGAAAGCCATTAATCTCTACAAGATTACTTTATGAAAACAGCCTTGCCGTATTTTATTTTGTCGGCCAAAGACCTGTCTCAACAACTAACTACTGTAACATATTTTGGAGAGAAAATTTATGTCAGTTTTGTTCCCAGTTTGGAAGAACAGTTGGATTCTTTTACGCAATTTATAACTATTTAATTTGTATAGAGAAAGAGTCGTATCCTATGTTGGGGATAAATTATTCCAATGTTCTGACCAAAAATGCTGCTTAGGTAGTGAACACCGTCTTCCCCTGCAGTACACATTGCATAGAGTAATAACGAACGAGGTAGAAGTAAGCACGGTTCACAATTTACCAAAAAAATTGTGAGCGTCAAAATTGGGAAAGATCCTGACGGCAGCTGTTGCCCAAAAAAAGAAACCTGAACTTGTCCGAGATCGGAAATCCATGGGAGGTGGCTGGATAACATTGGTTACAGAAGACGACCGAAGGTGACTTAAAAGAGGCGTGACCTAAACTTTCGGGCAACGGCGGGACCATTCCAACGGATGCGTCTGACGAGACTCCAACGGCGACCTCAACCACCGAAACCGGGACAGAACTTTGATTTTCGAGTTATCTTATATGACTGTCGGCTGCTGAGGAGGAAAATGCTGCCGTCAAAACGCTGGGACGGTAGCGATGTAAGATAGATGCAATTCTAACATGTAGCAGGATTACTCTTCGGAGGGAATGTAAAGTCGGCGGTCCATTGTGTATACTTGCTACGCAGTCAAAAGGTCTCTGCCCTCGCTAAGAGGTGTTGGGCAAAATTAAGCCCTCTTAGAGAAAGAGAACTTGCATCCCAAGGGTCACGTGCTTCATCCGGGGGTGCACGGGTGTTTGGTAAAAATAATCTATAAAGGCGTAATTGTCTGGCTCAAAAGGCCGCCCCTCCTCAACTACTACTAACAAAGGCTATGTGCTCCAATGTTCCAATAGGGCAACTTATATAATGCGCTTGTACAGGGTGTCCAAAACTCGATGATTTTGGGGGGTTTCGGGCACTTTTAGAGAAGAAAGAGAAAATTCGACCCCCCCTTTGCGAGACTCAAATTTCAAGACAAGATTTTTGGTAAAAACCCCATTCAATATGTCACTCCGTCTTCGAGCTACGAGGGCATTTTGAAAAGTCTGCATTTTGGGATAGGCCTTATAAATTTTTTATTTATAAAAATATCTTCATGGTGTTAGTTGCACTTTGTAGAGTTTTTAAACTAAAATTGAATTACAGAGATATAACACAAAGTTGGCATTTTTCTTATGGAACACCTCAATTTTTTATTTTTTTTTGAATGCTTTTTTAATTTCCTTCCGCTTACAAAAATCGGATAAATAGTTGTCGAGTTATTAAATAATATAGTAGACTATGATAAAGGTGGTATGAAACATTATTAAAAAAATCTAGAAAGCCTTGATAGACAATCTGAGCATAAAATATAGGTATAATAAATTATTATTATTATAACAGTAGGCCTTGAATTCAGTTAAGAAGCAAAACAGTTTTTTATTTTTTCGTCACAAATTATTTTTTTTTTCTTTTAAGACCGGTTTATCAATCGAGTGTTAGCCCCTACCCCTACCTGTTGGTTAAATTAAGTGGACGACTATGTCTTAGCACATGTAAAGAAAATACAAATATCATAGATAACTCATAGGTCAGAGATGTGGATTCTTTAACACTCGATTTATAAACCGGATCTTAGACAGTTAAGCGCATATTTAAAAAAAACTACATATATAAAATTTGTGACTTTAATGGCTGCAGTTGAAGGGACCATCATAGAGGGTCACAAAAATATCATTGCCATAATTTGTACCTAATTTTTTACTAATTTGTTACCAAAGAATCCAATTTGTAGCTGCAGCCGTTACCAAGAAAATGGGTTCCCTCTAACTTTACCATTAAGCTAGGGGGACCATCCCATAGCTGCCGTTTGAGTAACAGTAGGACAATAAGTCATGTAGCTCATGTAGCTCGAAGGGGACATCTGCACTGAAAAATAAAAATAGGAAAAAATAACATAGATTTTTTTTTATTTCCAAAGAAGTTATTTACGAAACTTATCCGTGTTTTATGGGTGACCAAAATAAAGGGTCACTTAAATACCTATGTCATAATTTGAAGCTAATTTGCTGCTAATTTGTTACCGAAGAATAAAATTTGTAGCAGCAGCCGTTACCGAGAAAACTGAGACCCCTCTAACATAACTATTAAGCTAGAGGGACCACCCCATAACTGCCGTTGCGGCCGTAGGACAATTAGTTATACAAAATAATATAGATTCTTTTTTCTTAAAAAAAAAACATTTACGTATCTTAATCCCGTTTTATAAGTTTAAATGATGCATTAAAAACATCAGCATGTTGAAAATACTTTACTTGAATTTGTTACCGCCAATTTAAAAGTATAAAAATCATTATTTTTATAAGAAAAAAAAAATTTTACGGAAAATTAAAGTGAGTAGACCACCCTATAAATGAAGTCTGTTCAACAGAGACAGATAAATGAAACTTTATAATTAGTGAGTGAGCACTCATCTGCCAAAACAAAAGAAATACTATGAAAAAAAATGTTTATTTGCTAACCTTTTTGAAATAAGCTTTGTTCGTGTTTATTTGTTGGGCCAGAAAATAATTTCTAGCAGCTGTCGCTTCCAGGATATGGCTGTTTAATAAAGTTACGTGACCTCAAAATCAAAATAGCTCATAAACTAACTGGAAAGCCATAACTCTTTATACCCCTTTAGAAGAAGCTAATTTGTTACGTAAGAAAATAATTTCTAGCCACTTCCATTACTAATATATATCTTTTATAAGTAAGTCACGTCATCTAAATATTTAAATATTTTATGAACTAACTAGGGGGTCATAACCTTTTATACCTCATCGGAATAAACTTGGTTGTTACTAATTTGTTACGGAAGAAAATAATTTGTAGCTGCTGCCGTTACCAAGATATGGCTATCTGGGCACTCGACACAAAAAGTAACATATGTCAAAAACTAACTAGGAGGTCACAACTTCTTATACCTCATTAGGATAAGCTCGGATGGTGTTAATTTGTTACGTAAGAGAATAATTTGTAGGTGCTGTCATTACTAACATATCTCTTTTTAAGTAAGTCACGTGACCTAAAAATTAACAAATTTTGAGAACAGTGGTTTTGTCTAAAAGTATAATGACGAAATATTGGCAGGATTTATCTTTCAAAATTGAATTGTCTCGATTACTAGAAGTGACATCAAAAAACTCGACCCAACCAAGCTTATTTCGATGAGGTATAAAAAATTGTGATGTCTTAGTTAGTTTCTGAGATATAACAGCAGCATCTACAAATGATTTTCTTCCGTAAAAAATTACTACTAATCAAGGTTATTCCGATGAGTTAGAAAATGTTGTGACCCTCTAGTTAGTTCATGAAATATTTTGATTTTTAGGTCACGTGACTTACTTAAAAAGACATTTATATATATATTTTTTTTATACATTGAAATCTCGGTAAAGGCAGCAGCTACAAATTATTTTCTTCCGTAATAAATTAGTAACAACCAAGCTTATTCCGATGAGGTATAAAAGGTTAGTTCATAAAATATTTCAATTTTTAGGTCACTTGATTTACCTAAAGAGATATATATATATATATATATTAGTAATGGAAGCAGCTACAAATTATTTTCTTACGTAACAAATTAGCTTCTTCTAAAGGGGTATAAAGAGTTGTGACTTTCCAGTTAGTTCATGAGCTATTTTGATTTTAAGGTCAAACATCCACATCCTGGTAACCACAGCTGCCAGAAATTATTTTCTTACCCAACAAGTAAACACTATCATCAGTACTGGCAGCAGCTACAAATAATTTTCTTACGTAAAAAATTAGCACCAACCGAGTTTATTTAAATGAGGTATAAGTAACGGCAGCAGCTACAAATTATTTTCTTCCGTAAAAAATTAGTACTAACCAAGCTTATTCTAATGAGGTATAAAAAGTTGTGACCCCCTAGTTATTTTCCGAGATATGTTACTTTTTATATCGAGTACCCAGATAGCCATATCTCATTTATGGCAGCTACAAACTATTTTCTTCCGTAACAAATTAGTACCAACCAAGCTTATTCCGATGAGGTATAAAAAGTTGTGACCCTCTAGTTAGTTTCTAGGAAATGTTACTTTGTGTGTCGAGTGCCCAGATATCCATATCTCGGTAACGGCAGCAGCTAAAAATTATTTTTGTTACGCCACGAATTAGTAGCAACCAATCTTATTCCGATGAGGTATAAAAAGTTGTGACCCCTTAGTTAGTTTCTGAGATATGTTACTTTTTGTGCCGAGTGCCCAGATAGTCATATTTCGGTAACGGCAGCACCTACAAATGATTTTTTTCCGTAACAAATTAGTACCAACTGAGACATTACTTAACCGGGTCTTATGAAATTATGAAACCCCAACTGGCCCGGTGTTGCTTTCATACATTAACAAGTGTCCCAAGTCCCTACGTTGTGTTTGTCTTTGTTTCGTCATTTATTTTACGGTTCTACAGAGTTTGACATAGTACCTCCTACCAGATGTCAAATAAAATCACACCATTAAAATGCAATCGATTTTTCTTTTATTAACAAAAAGAATACCGAAAATTAAATTAATATATAAAAATTAAAGAAAATATTACCCAAAATATTGTCACGTTGGGGTTTTCGTGACGGGGTTGTTCTTATTAATTGACTTAATATATCAACCGTACCGGGTTTTAATAAATTTATTATAACAAAGTATAAAAACGTTACTTACTTGTAATTAATTAACATTCAACAGTCTTAATACAGCAGCGTCACAGTTCTATCTTAGGGGTAGGTCGTGGTTCAGCAGTTTATCTTATTCTTGAGAAATACATCACAACTTTCTGACTTAATGAACTTACTAAACTTACTGACCCCTTCTTGCTGTTCTCGATTGGTTTATTTACAAACAAAGCAAGGGCAGGACCGAATGCCTAAAGGGCATTCACGACATATCCCCGCGTTTTAAATAAAACTGGACCCACAGTTATATAAAATTAAAGTTTTACAAAATAATTGAATTGTAGCTAAATTACAATTAAAAAAAAATACAAAACATTAAAACATAATTTTCTCGACCCACTTGCTCCCTGTTCTTCTTTCTTCACTGATGACCTTCTCTTCACCGGAAAGCATAGTACGTGATTTGTGCCGATTGGTTCCTTTAACTTAGGTCTTGCTTTGTCAGTGGATTTGCGGTACTTGCTCATAATTTCATTCAACATGTAGTAATAAATTTATATTTTCCAAATAGAGTGTGATGGATAATACTTCGGCCCTTTTGTCAAAGAGGTATGGATCTATATGAGGCATCTCTGGCTGATACAGCTTGAATGGTAACCCTTGTGTTTCTAAAGACTTTCCTTTGGATCTCCATACGTGATACTGGATTTTACCTTTTTAATTTTTATTTCAATGTTGTGAGCTTTCCTGCGCTATGCCTCTGACTATGCAAGACCTTGGTAGTGTTGGTCATCATTGGTCTCTTCCTGTATTGTCTTCTTGCGCATATTTAACCCCAAAACGATTTAAAATGATTAACCCACATTTAATAAGGTTTTACGGTATGTGAAGATATTAACAGAAATACCAAAATACGATATTACTATTTTAAAGTTAATTTTTGACTTAACTTCGCAAGAAAATAGTGATTTTGTGGAATACATTTTTTTTTCTAAATTATGCTGTAGCTATTAAAACTTATATGCTTAGATCGAGCATACTTATATCACTTTTTATTATTTTTGTCTGCGCACCCAAAAAATGTTAAAAATACTCAATGTTTTGAAATCTCTTTACATATTGCAATTTTACGCTACCTAGGTAAGCTAATAAGGTAACTATGATAAGATTAAAGTGGGAAGATTTCAAAAAACAACTCTTTTTATTACTGGCAAAATATAATAATAATACTAATTTCTACTACTTATAGGCCACTAGATGATAACCATATTCTCAAAATACTTATTATTGTTTATTTTATTTGTACTTACATTCTCTCACTATAACTCACATTTATCAGGCTTCACAATTACTCAACATTTAACACTATTTTTCTTAGGTGAACCCAGCACCTTGCATGATCATACCCTGTTCACTTTATAGCAGAGGGATGTACCATAATCTTTATCCAAATGCCTTTTAGTGGGCCCAGACACTGGCGTAAATAAAAAGATAATACCATAGGGTGCTTACGGGGAGAGTATTTCCTCAAATCTAAAGTACTCAAAAGTACCATATATTTTTGTTTTCACAAGTCTTTATAAAAACAATTTCTGTAGTTAGCACGTGCGGATGACGAACATTTAGGCAACCCAAGTATTTTTTTGACGAAATGCATTACTCTCCTTTTGTAAATTGTCCTCTATTTACCGTTTTTATAGGAAGTCGATGGCAAAGGCGTTTAACGCCCAAATTTCTTTGCCTAAATTTTTTTTGTTTATAACGTGGGAATTATACTATTCTATATACTATACCACCTGCTTAGATTGATCATAAGGCCCAAATTATGCTTTTTGGCATGTCATGTCATTTCTGTGACATGTGCTAGAATTACCTAAAACTCAGAATAGATGTCATTATTTAAATAATACAACATATTTAGTGCGTGATATAAACACTACACCAACCAATAAAATGGCAATAAAACATTAGTTAAGGTAAAGGCGGGGAGTTAAATATTGGGGACAGTCATTGATATCTCCTTTCGGTGGTTGTTCCTGATGATGGTTTACTTTTATACTCTTTAAAAATTGCAATGAAGAGTGTTGGTCATAATAATTTTGTTCGCTCCCGAATTTATTTATGAAATTTAATTTACTATGTTGATAAACATTTTGATTCCGCTGCGAAATCGTAACACTACTAGATCTAACGTTTACTTTTCGGTTTTGTTTTTGATTATTTTTAAGGCCAATGTCATATGGTTTCGTATGACTAAAAGTTTTAGTAGAATATGATTGACTTTTTCTGCTATTTTTATTCTTTAAAATACATTTTTTGTTTTGAAAATAAGAATTAAAATTAGTACCTTTTTTTTCTTCTAAGGCCTTTAGTGAGTTTAAAATGACATCTTCCAATGCGACTTGAAATTTTATTTTTTAATTTTATAGATCGTACTTAATTTGACCCTAAAGAATACATATTTAGGGATTTTAAAAATACGTTTTTATTGCAGTGATCATTTTGTGAGGCAGAAAGACAAGATTCTAGAGAATTAATTTTGTGACAACTAAAAAAAGTTGAAAAATCGTCTTCAAACGATATTTTTTTTTACTATAGTTAATACCCACTTTCTTTTCACTCAGAAATGACGTGCCTAGGATTAACGACCCGAGTAGTTTATCAACAACAAGAGCAGCTATTCTTTATTTTAAAAAAACAAATTTTATTTCAATGTTTGTTGTTCCAACAGGAGAAACAAAATGACCACCAGCAGTAGACAATTTTTTGTCGTATTCAATTTTATTAATTTTTTCCGCGAATGCTTTATGTATTACATTTTGACTTGACCCTGTGTCAAGCAGAATATTGACATTATTATGCCCATTTATAGACCCTTTTATTTGAAGGATATTGGAGTCTGTTGTGAAAGAAGACAAATTTAAATCGTCCTCATATTCGTCATTAAGAAAATCCTCCTCTTTAAACCTAAAATTTTGATCCAATTTTTCAGATGAATTTTTATTTTTACATTCGGAAATATGATTCCGTCGTAAAACAATATCATTTAAATTGTCTTGTGTTATGTTGGAAGCTGATAAAATTCTAAAATTTTCGTAATACTCAGAGAGTAACCCATCTTCAAAAACTTCGAGAAAATCAGAAAAGGAGATTTTGGGTTCTAGTTCATATGCCAACGTTAAAAGATTGAAATAGTAACTTTTTATACTTTCATAGACCAGCTGTTTTCTATTTTTAAAATTAGATTTCAATTTCTTGTAAGCATAATCACCTCCAAAATATTTAATAAAATCCTCTTTAATGTCTTTCCACGTTTTACTGACATTTTCAGACTTTTTCACATAGCTTAAATACCAAAAATTGGCTGGACTTTTTAGAAAAACGCTAAAATGTGGTTGTGTAAATTGATGAGTAATAGCGTTTTGAGTCATTTTAAAAGCGTTGATAAGTTGATCCATATTTAAATTTAAATTAAAAGTAAATTACACCACGTATGTAAAAAAATATAAATTAAACTGTAACTATTAGTAACTATAAAAATGTTATAAAAACATATGCACTGTCCTTAAAAAAAATTATTTACCGTGGACGATTTCAATAACGACCTACCAATTTTAACCCTTAGCCAGTAACCTATCAATGCCAATCCTTCACTATTTATATTTATACCTTGTATGGTATACATAAAATAGAATTAAAACAACATTAAACTTGAAAAAAAAAATAAAAAAAAACAATTGTTAAAAAATGGAATTACTGAAAAAAAACCTTATTATATAAATCGTTTTTGAAAAAAATTTTGGTTTTCTAATTTGAGAAATAGCCTTACAAAAAAGACAACGGCACCTCCACCATATGTCACGTTGGAGTTTTCGTGACGGGGTTGTTCCTATTAATTGCCTTAATAAACCAACCGTACCGGGTTTTAATTATTTTATTATAACAAAGTATAACTTACTTGTAATTAATTAACATTCAACAGTCTTAATACAGCAGCGTCACAGTTCTATCTTAGGGGTAGGTCGTGGTTCAGCAGTTTATCTTATTCTTGAGAAATGCATCACACCTTTCTGACTTAATGTACTTACTAAACTTACTGACCCCTTCTTGCTATTCTCGATTGGTTTTATAGGATGTATATGATAACAAAAGGTGAGTTTACAAAAGCATCTATTCATTGAACTTAAAACATCACATACTTCCTTATGCTAACTGTTAGGTTCATAGCCTGAGTCGTTAACATTTACAAACGAAGCAAGGGCAAGATAGAATGCCTAAAGGGCATTCACGACAATATACAGGGTGGATTCTGTAAACGGAACGGTGCTTCTAGCGGGTTCGAATTTGGTTTTATACAAAAATCCAAAAACACGTCAACTGAGATTTTTAATTTTCTTTAATCGTGCTATCTTGGATATTGTCTCTGTCATTTAGTTTACAAGGTATGGCAATTTTTAATTTTTAAAAAATAGGACACCCTGTATATTTTGCAATTTTTGAAATTTGCAAACAATTCTCTTTTCAGCAATATAACACAGTAGGATCTATTTTTTACGATAATAAAGATATTTTTTTCTAAATCTGTATGGAAAACTTCGATATTCATTCAAATATCCCCCCGTAAAACAGGACATAGACAACAATTCCATGCAAGTTTAAATGCCTTTATCTTGGAAACCATAAGAGACAGAAAAAAGATAATTTTTTTTAGAATTCAAAAATGTCAGACCATACAAAGTGTCTTATTTAAAAAAATATTTTTTTGACATACCTCGTAAACAAAATGACATAAAAAAATCCAATATAGCACGATTAAAGAATATTAAAAATCTCAGTTGACTTGTTTTTGGATTTTTTTATAAAACCAAATTCTAACCGCTAAGCACCGTTCCGTTTAAAGAGTCCACCCTGTATACACAAAATATTACAACATTTTTACAACATAAATAAGAATACTGTCCTTAGAGAAGACAGATCAACAATCAATCGACAGAAAGATTTGTTCATATTCCCCTGATTCCAATTATACGTGTCTATGTCTGCTTTTAGATCCAATATAGGTGAATAAAGTATCGAGCTGCTTGATTGAACCGCCTAGGCAAATGACACGTTACGCCACCCTAGAACGATCCAGTGGATTTAAATATTATAAATGGACGAATATAACAAGCCCTAGGTAACCTTGCCGTGGCAAAGTTACAAAGTCATATTAAGAATATGTTATCATGGGATAAAAACTGCCCGTTTAGCAATCCGCACTGTCGCCCGCCCATTGCATTACACAGCCTACCATAGCTTTATCAGTTACAAGCTTTATTATATTCGTATAGGTACAATATACAACAACCAAAGCACGACCTCCACCAACTTACACATTATATCATAATGAGGTTAGTTTATGGCCAAATCATTACACCCTCCGTTGGCAAAGCTCGATTTTCGCCCTCTCTCTAATTGCTTTAAAATTTGTATGAAACCCAAAAGGAAGCGACATTTGTTGTAACAAAAGCTTTTACGTTTACTAAGACGATTTCGATGTACCTGCCTATGGTAACTTTCTATTTTTATTAGCTTCGTAAATAACTCTTTTGGAAATGAAAAAAATCTTTTATTTTTTGCCATTTTTATTTTTGAGTCCAGATTTACCCTTCTAGCTACAAATTATGTTGTATGGTCCCCCTAGCTTAGTGGTTAAGTTGGGTTCCATTTTCTTGGTAACGGCTGCAGCTACAAATTTTATTCTTTGGTAACAAGTCAGCAACAAATTAGCTAAAAATTATGGCATTGGTATTTTTGTGACCCTCTATAATGGTCCCGCCAACTTAATGGACGTGAGTTACGCAATATGATAAAGAAAAAGTAATTAAGGGAAAATATTTACAGTACTCACCTACCTAACTTTGATAAATGACTACATCAAGAACATAATTACTACCTACAAATCTACTAAAAATTTTCTTAAAACTGCACTACAAAGTTCTACATGTCCAACTAAATATATTGGACATTTTATTTTAGTATTTAGTGTTAATAATTGTTCGAATTTTCTACCGTTTACCCTTATACACATTCTACAACGTTTTTTCGTACTCCTGGCTGCGTTAATTAATTCTAAGTTTTTTATTTCTTCGAAAGCATCATAAAAAGCGCCTCGATTTTCAGGCCGATGTCTGAAGGTTCTATCAGTAACTCTGCCCCATAAATAAAAATCGCACAATGTTATGTTCGAAGACCTAGCCGGCCAGTGCACTGGTCCTCTATTCCCTATCCAATAATTTTTAAATTTTTGGTTTAGAAAATTTGTGACTGCCCTTGCAGTGAGGAGAGGGAGCCCCATCGTGTTGAAAATAAAGTGGATCTGGGTAATGATTGACTGGCAAGGTGTCCAAATAATCTTCAACAACTGTTTCCAAAATTCCATTTTTATATCTGAAATAAATTTAAAGACGTATTTTATAACAATAAATATTTTCAACTAACTAGTGGAATTAGATCGACCTAAAAATTAACAAAAGCAGTGAATGACTGCGAGAACTAGAACCAGACCCGATCGCGCATTAAGGCTGATATACTCTATGACCGAAGCATCCGGTGCATGACGGTCGCGGCAACTCACTTTTATTTACCTACACAAACGTTTAAATAAATAACGCTATAGTATATGTCTTGATTGAGGTTTTTATCAAATATATAAGGTCCAATGACTCGTCCTCTAACACACCAGCCCATACATTAAAACCAAATCTTCCCTGGTTCACCATTTCCACAGTGATGTGAAGTGTTTCTGGCGCCAAAGAATAGCTATTATAACTGGTGAAGATACCACTTCTTGTGACGTGCACTTCATCAGTCCATATTACATTTAAAGGAAACTCCTCATTAATTTCGCAGTTTTGTAAAAACCAATTAGAAAATGGTTCATAATCCCTAGGGTAGAGGTGATGAGCTTTTCTGGATCTATAGGCGTTAAATTTATGTTTTTTTTTAATATGTTATGCACTGAACTATGCGGCAAACCAGTTATGGCCTCAAATTGTCGCACAGAAACTTGCATGTTATTATGGACTTCTTCGAGGACTGCAATTTCTTCCAACTCCTGTCTCTTTCGACGTCGTAAGTACTTGGCCGTGGTTTTCCAAAAGACCCATAACTAGTTAAATTGTTTTTTATTCTTGCGAACATGTTACCAAATGGTTGCCGCCGTTCTGGAAATCTGAACAAATATAAATTGCTGGCTTCTTGAGCATTTTCATCTGTTTGAAGGAAACATGTTAACATGTCATACTTTTGTTGATTGTTATATATTTTTAATCATAAAAAAACTTTCATAGCAAAAAAACGCAAGCGCGACTTCCAAAAAACTCATCAAAAAAGACCAGTATGACAGCGAAGTTGCATGAACGAAAAGGTACCTATTTCATGCAGAGCCTACTATTCTGCAAAAATATTAATTTAGCATCTCATATTGACAACCATAGCACTCTAGATTTTTTTAATAATGTGGCGTGCTGCCCTTATCACATGATTTATAAAAAATATTTAATAACCCGACAACTATTTATCCGATCTTAGTAAGACGCATATCGTTTTAAAGGTAAATAAAAAAGTATTAAAAAAATTAAAAAAAATTGGCTGTTGTTCCATAAGGGAAATGCCAACTTCGTGTTATATCTCAAAAACTAAAAGTGACTTAAGCTCTACAAAAATGCAATTAACACCACGAAGATATTTTTATAAATAAAAAAGTTATAGTTATACTTTTCAAAAAGCTCCTGTAGCTCGAAGACAAAGTGACATATTAAAATGCGGTTTTTACCAAAAATCTTGTCTTGAAATTTGAGCCTCGCAAAGAAGGAGTCGAATTTTCTCTATCTCCTCTAGAAGCACCCGAAACCTCCCAAAACCATCGAATTTTGGACACCCTGTACATAGTTCTCGGGCACAGACCCAACTTTTTATTTATTTTGGGCTTTTTGAACTCCTTTAAGTTTTTTATTTCATGCCAAAAAAATTCCTAACAATCTGAATATATTATTTTCTGTATAAAAAAATTAAAACAAAAAACAATTTGTCGAAAAAACATATTTGGTCATTTTACGCGTTGGCCATCCTTATAACATAAAAAAAAACTATCGTCCTACTGGACATAGAGCAGAATAACATTTCAGAGTCAATTAAGAAAGCCGCATAAGGTAAAGGATAGTTAGAAAAGTATTTTTCTAGGTGGCAGATTAAAAGCAGTTATTTTCTAGAAATCAACGATCTGCAAATTTTATATTTAAAATGCTTCTTGAGTTTAATTTGAAGTGCTGTGAATGTAAATTAAGGATAGGCTAGAGAATAAAAAATAAAATATTAAAGTCGTATTTTAAAACTCGAAAATCTAAATAAAAAATATGTTTTATAATTATTTTTTAGTAATCCATTTTATAAGCTGTAATTAGGGCAATTTTTTACCATGATCATTATATTTTTACATATTCTAGATTAGGCTATGTTCATAAATAAATATAAAAAAAAAATTTCGTTGTCCTTTACCTTTTTAATTATTTTACATTATTTTTAGAATTAAGTACTACAGCATCCATCCATCCATCCCCCTTTCAAAATGTGCAAGCATAATATCTGCCATTAAAAATATTCCACCTATCCACCCCAGTTTTAAATTAAAGGAAACATTTCTGTTTGCCTCTCGTAGACTCCTGCACTTGTTGTTTTTTTTATGTTGATATTTAATAAGCCTGGCATATATTTTTCATCATCAAGGTTCAAATTTGGTGGGGTAAAGTCAAGTACCGATATAATAAATGAGTTTTTATATTTTTCCAGGATATGCTGGAATTGACAAGGAGGAAACAACTTAATGCAATGCCAACAAAAAGACATGCGAGTCGGCTCTAATGAGTAACCAACATGGCAGTCCTTTTATACTGTGGTATACATATACTTTTGTCCGTTAAGCCTTCAGCGGTATATACACGGTAAAAATCCACAAAAATCGGACTGACTAAATTGCATGTTTTTGATTACATGGTTTTTTCATTAATTTTTTTTTTACTTTGGTGCATTTATTTACGATTGATTGACATTTACTTAAAATTGAGTACCTTTTTAATATTTACACATTTTTTTATCAATATTGTGCCAGAACCTCAAGCCTTACTCAAAAATGTTTTAAAAGTAACTAAAAATCCATTTAACCCATCCCTTCCCATTTTCGATCGACTTGGCTGGTGCTCAACTCTCGCGTATTCCCTGGCGTGCGGTAAAATTTCAAAGAACGGAAGCAATTTTAAAAAACCTACCCTATTTCTAATTAATTCGATTCTTTTTTGCAAATTCATCGTAGATGCTCTGAAAAGCTTTGGAGAAGTTTATCTTCAACGGACAAAAGCGACATTTCCCAAAGTCTCTTTTGACCTGTTAAAGAACCCTGCACAAATTACATTGGGAATGCTATCTTTCGACTAAATGTCATAATTTTTTTTATATGTTGTAGTACTCGATCAACAAAGCACAAATATACCAAAAACGAAACAGGGAGCAGGATTACGGAGATATGGAGTTTTAAAGTTGACGTGTTTTAAGGCTATATTTATAATAATATATATATATATATATATATATATATATATTTATAATAATAAAACAATTCGTTTCTCCATTTGTCTTGAGTAAAACACATTTTCCATCCATGTAAAAATATTTCTGTAAGGGTTCTTTGGTACGTTTTTAAAAAAATAAAATTTTTATTTTTTTTAAAAACAAACGGCCAGATTTAAATAGTTTTTACACATGTTAATAAAAATAATGCTACTAAGCTAAAAAAAAATTTTTGCTTGAGTGGTACCATTAATTGGAAAAATGGTAGGTACCTTTAATGTTTTTTAATATTTTGGAAAATTGGTGAAAAATGATTTAAAATAACTTATCGTTAGGTTATTCAAACTTTTTCTGAACAAATTCAATCTAAAAGCTTGATACGAATATGCTGGTATCGATAGGTATCCATTGGCACCTGTATTGGGCCAATCAAACTGCTCATGTTGTTTATGCTTTTAGGCTAACTTGGGGTTGTCGGTAACGAATATCATAACATTTTGTCGGTTGTTTACACCGTGTTCCCAATAGAATGCGTAAAATTATCTGGCAGCAAATGACGCCGTTCGTTGTCAAGCCTACCTTGATTTTTTTAGAAATACAAAGCCGCATGCCGCCATATTAAATATATTAAGTGTTTAACTTTTTGTATGCAATGTATGCGTAAAAACCACTTTTCCGCACTGAACTAGGAAAAACAATTTACCTCCTTTTTTTTTCTCGTAGAAAAACGTTAATAGTAACCGGAAAAATGTTATCAAATTCGTTACCGAAAGAGTCAAAGAGCTACACTGGGATTCGCGATCACGACGCACTGTGGGTTAACGGGACAGAAAACCTGGTCAATAATATTTTAAAGGTTTTTTTGCATTCTGCAAGATGAATAAATACCTGAAATATATTATAATTTTTATTATATATGTTATTGCGTATATTGGGTTTATTTATTCTATTTAGGGTGTCTAAAAAAATATATTTCCAATTTTTCTTATTCACATATTTGTAAAACATTATTTTTGCAAAAAAGTTTGTATGTGGGGATTTTTAGACGAAGAAAGAACTTTTTCGTTGTATGCTGAATAATTAGCTGGAAACATTTATGTAAGTATAAGCACATGAGGGTCATGAGGGGAAGGTCAGCGGTTGACAGATATCAAATTATGTTATTCTCACATTGTATAACTTTGAATTTTCCACTTACTACCATAGGTATATCTCCGCTTACGACTAACGGAATAATCATAGATTTATCGTCAAAACATCGGAGTTGTCAAATCGACAAAAAAACGAAAATACGAGTTCTATAATAGCAATTAAATGAGTGCTGGAGACACAAAATTTACTTTAAGCACTACAATTCATAAAAGAATGACGAAATTTGCAAAAAAAAAATTCAAATCTAATGGTTTTGGATAATAATGTCTGTTTTTAAGCCAAAAATATTTTAAGGATATTTATGGAAGACCGTTTTTATTCAGGGAATTTTTGTGGGTTTTTTTTAGAGTTTTAAGTCAAAATCCTAATTACAATCTATGAATTTATGACCAAACTTAAAGAAAAAAATTGGCACTTTTGTTGTTTTTTGCTAATTTTTTTATAAAAAAAATTAACATCTTTTTTTGATCTCTCCGAATAAAAAATAATTTTTATGATTGTTGAAAAGAGAAATATATATAATTTAGTGGTGAAACAAATGTTGTTGCAGAGAGAGACAAGCAAAAATATACTCATTGCCAATTTCACCAACGTTAAGTCAGTGTTTTAAGTGTGACTTAAAAGTTTTGGTATCTCTCAGAAGCACGCAATAAAAGAGAGAGAAAGCGAGAGAGAGAGAGAGAGAGAGAGAGAAAACTTAAGTCAGTTTTAAAACACAGACTTAAAGGTGGTGCAACTAGCAATCAGTTTCATTTTTTCAAATGTTAAGTTCGTCCGATTTATAAAATTGCGGAAAAAGGTAATTTATTTTAAGCACTCTAACAAAAATGGTTAACAAAAATGTTGAAGCCCTTCTTTAAATAGGCTATAATGGCCATAAGGCCAAATTTATACTTGGGTTTTTAAAGTAAACATAATCAGTGGGATTTACTAAAACGGTTTAGTCTATTTTAAAATGGTCCTAAGTTTAAGTGAAATTTTTGGTTTTCAGCATTTTAAACTAACCTTCCTTGAGTTTTGAACGTAGTTTGATTTATAAAAAGAATTTTAATACATTTGTTTATTGAATAATCATCTTAACACAATCTTTTGTTGGATTTAAGAGGAAATTTTCAATTTAGAAGAAAAGAAAAATAAAAAATTTAAACCCACGCGGGGTTTAAATTGTAAGAACTTCGTAGAATAAATTACCATTGGGGTTATATGTCACTCTAATTAAAATTTACCCTTGTTAATTGATTTTTCCAATTAATACTTGATGTCACACAACGATTTAGATAAGTAATAATAAAATAGGGAGTCGATTAATTTTGTATCTATTTAAAAGGCGTTTTTATTTATGAAACGTATTAAAAACTTAAATGCAAATTTTTTTACATTTCTGTCACTGTCGAAATGTCAGTTTAAAAATATTAGCACTGCGTTCAATCACAAACAGCGAGCTCGGATCTTTTACCTCTGCTTGCACCTTGGCTTGCACCAACCTCTACTGATGAAAGCTACAGCTTAAAAATGAGTGGGCTTTGAGTAAGGAAAGTTTTTTTGACTGAGCTTTTAGATAACCACAATGTTTTACTTTTAGTTTGTAAATAAATTAATATAGTTGTTTTGGGTTTTTTTTTATTTGGTTTATTTTTCGTGCATAATCAGTGACCTTCACTTATGTTTTTTTGGGCTCGTAGTGCCCTCATAAATATATTTTTTGTGCTGAAAACTGGTTCAAAATATGGCGTTTTTCTGGACAAAATAGAAGGTGTTTTATTGGGTAATGAACAACTTGGGATATTAAATAAGGTAAATTAATCCTTGTAAAAGCGGCTACTTAAGGAAATTATAAACGAACTTATTACCAAATGCCACAAAACAATCCTTTCTGGGGGCTATAAATTTAAACCACCCCCCTGAGGTGGTCTAAAAAATTACCAACTTTATAACATTAAACACAAATAATGAAGCTATTATGTGCCAAATTTTTAAAGTATTCACCATTTGTCATTTTGAAACCTGTCAAAAAAAATTAGTTTTAGGGCATTTTCTTCTAAAATATGGTGTATTTTGAGAAAAAAATCATTATTTCAGTGGTATTTTGCAATAACAATACAAAATAATAAATAACTTTGTGTCTTTTCTGTATGGGTGAGTGTTTTTTGAAAATTGGATTTAAAATTTAGTACCTCCCACAGGTGTAAAAATTTAGACCTGTGGGGGGTACTATTTTAGATCTTAGTAAATCTCACTGATTGTGTCTTTTTTCAACAAAAAAAAAGTGTCAATTTTTTTCTTTCAGTTGAAAGTTTGGTGATATCATAGACTAAGTAGGATTTTGGCTTAAAACTTAAAAGAATCCGTAAAAAATCCTTAAATAAAAATGGTCTTCCTTAAAACATCCTTAAAATATTTTTAGTTTTGAAATAGAAGATCATTTTTATTTAGGGATTTTTTATGGGTTTTTTAGGGTTTCTACAAAATTACCGCTGTGGTAGTGTTTAACAATCACTACCACAACCACGCATCGATTTTATCAGAGTTTTTGGACTACATTAAAAACTGTCCCCTAAATTTACAAAATAAGTGTTTTATATGTAATATTTTATATTGTACTATTTTTATATTTATTATATTATATATATTTTATTATTTTTAAAACTAATTTCGCCAGAATTCTCTAAAATTAGCCGGAAAAATAACCTCAACCACAACGACATGGATTTCTAGCTTACGTCAGTGATAGTGGTTAATTACCACAACCGAATGACGTTTAACTATTGCGTAGACGTAGCAATTACCACAACCATACGAAGTGTCAAATAAGCGTTCCAAAATATCCCTAATAAACTAAAAGAAAAAAAATTGTATATTTTTTTTGTTTCTGCTCATTTCTTATCAGTTTTTAGCTGTAAACAGTTTTCGAAAAATTTGACCTTTCAAATTCAATTTACTCAAAATGATAGTAAACGTAGATGTCATAGTCCTCCTTGGGACGGCAGTATAGAGATTTTGCAAATTTCCGACTTATTTATTACAGAAGCTTCACGCACGCGTTTTTATTCTGAACCAATGTTTTTAGGTCTGGTATTATACTTGCGATTTTCGGGGATTGTACGGCACATCCAAAATAAGTAGCGGAAATTTTTTTGAAGCCAACTGTATCGACATATTGGTATTAAGCTTTTGGATTGGATTTTTCTCAACATAGTTGGATTTTTCCATAAAAAGTTTTTATAACCTACCTATAATATATTTAAAATCACTTTTCGTATTTCTCCATTATCAAAAATATTAAAAAACATTAAAGGTGCCTACCATTTTTAAAATTTATTGTACCACTCAAGCTAAAATTTTTTTTATCTAAGTGGCAATAGTTTTAATAACATATGTAAAATTTTTTAAAATCTGGCCGTTCGTTTTAAGAAAATGAGAATTGTCATTTTTAAAAAAATGGCCGTTTCCTTTTTTTTTTTAAACTTACAAATCAGTGGCTTTTCTGGTGGTACCAAAGAAATCATAGAAAAACATTTTTATTTGAGTGGAAGGGATGTTTCATTCCAGACAAATAGAGACTCGAATCATTTTATTTGGGCGGCAATTAACAAAGTTGTGGAAAAAAACTTGGGCCATGTCCAAAAATATAGCCTAAAAACACATCAACTTTAAAGCTCCATATCTCAGAAAGTAATCCTGCTCTCTGTCTTGTTTTTTTTTTATTTTTGTAATTTTTTGGTCGAGTACTACAACATATAAAAAAAGTTATGTAATTTGTGCAGATTTCTTTCTCACGAAATTTTTTCTACGTCCGTATTGTTTTCCATATCGCACGACGCACGTATACTATACATAACGATAGACGTTTAAATCTGCAATTAACCTACTTCAATAATTGTTTCCACGCCCACCTAAAGCACGTGACCGCGACCCGATGCTCGATGCATTCAGCAGGTTCAATGATATCTCGACGCACACGAACACTGCAAACCTAACAGCAAAGAAAGCTTCTATTAGTGAAGGGACATATGTAATTTCGTGGGATTTTGAATGAAGGAGTTTTGTGACTGTGTGGGATTGATAGCTCTTTAGTCACATAATCAAGTGTTATCGGGTGTTTTGTTCGCATCCGTGTAGAAGGGCTTGATATGACGTCATATTTTAAGATGGCGGCCAAAAATCATAAAAAATACAACTTTTGCAACCGAGGCATGATTATACTTGATTCCATATAATTCGACGACGAGGATTCCAAGAAATTTACTTTCAAGGTCATCCGAGCTAAAATGACCTTAAAAATTCTATACAAAAAAATCTTAATAATTCGACGTTTTCTCACACTAACTTCAAATGTACTTCAAACTATTAGTCATACATGCCAAATTCGATCCTTGGAGTTTGATGTAGTTTAAAGCTTCATGACCGTAAAAAATACCTCAGTAAAATTCACATATTGCAAAAATAACATATTAAGGGCGCTATTCATCAACTATTAAAGGGAAGAGCATTATATTTGGTAAGAAAGATAAGATGATCAAGTGAAACAATATTCTTTTATAAAATTTGGTTTAGCTATAACGCGTTTTAATATGGCGGCTGATATATCAAAATGGCGACCTATAACCATATTTTATTTTATCCAATTTCGTAAGAAAGCAAAAATGACAAGATGGTCGTCAATTCTTGTTGACTTACCGCCGCTTACTATGAAAAAAAAGTTTAGTTGATACATGACCTTGATTAATCTTGAAAATGCCATGTACAAGTGAAAAACCAGCTTTTTGTTGTAATTTTTTCAATTTACCACTATGCAGAAACTTTAAGTGCCGGAAATGAAATTAACATCTTAGCCATAACTAAAAACTAAATTTTAAACCTCCCTACTGTTTTTTTTATCCAAGATATTTATGCTATACCCCGGTAAAAATGACCTATATGCCTGTCGTTTTTATTAAGTTTAGGAACTTTCTACATGGACGCAAACAAAACACCCGGTGGCACATGAATATGTGACTAAATAGCTGCAACCTCATCCTTAAATTTTATTACGAATGTTAAAATAAAGAAGTATAGTCATGCTCTACTGGCAGGGTTCCGAAACTTAATAAAAACGACATTTAAGTAATTTTTACCGGGGTATAGCATAAACATCCTGGACGCCAGACCAAAAAAAAAAAATGATAGGGAGGTTTAAAAAGATGTGTTTAGTTATGGCTAAGATGTTAGTTTCATCTCCGGCACTTAAAATTGTTGCGTAGTGGTTAATTGGAAAAAACACTACAAACACCTGGTTTTTTTCATAGTAAGCAGCGATACGTCGACAATAATTGAAGGCCACCTTGTCATTTTTGTTTTTTTTACATAATTGAATAAAATAAAATGTGGTTGTAGGTCGCCATTTTGATATATCAGCCTCCATATTGAAACGCATCATAGGTGAACCAAATTTTTCTGACAGTGTTACTGGACTCGACCTTCTTATCTTTCCTACCAAATTTGGTCCTCTTCGCTTTAATACTATGTTGGGAATTTGGAACCTTTGGTTGCACTAAATCAAAATTATGATTGTTTTCCACAAACCAAAACTACACTTTTATGCACTCGACGCGCGTTTCGCTAACAACGTTAGCATCATCAGGAGACGATAAATAATGAACTAAATTAATCTACGCTCTATCTTATATACAATCCTTTAGTGGGCGGAGATAAGACTAATAATTTGTGATTGATCACGATTTTTAATCCTATCTCCCCTCAACCAAAGAATAAAGTGTACTAAACGGGATGGGTCCTCTATCTTTATTTAAACTATTTCTGGATTTAATGATTTCCATACTTTCATATGCATTCAAAAGTCTTTTGTTTGGTACACTTTTTAGAAGTTTTAGGTTATCTAATGTGAATCTATGATTGTTTTTAAAAGCATGCTTGGCCACACTTGACTTTTCTGTTCTTCCATATTTTAAGTGTGCTAAATGTTCTTTAAAACGTGTTTGAATAGAGCGTCTCGTTTGGCCAACATATTTTTTGTCACAATCCATGCAACTAATTTCGTAAATTCCACTTTTTTCTAGAACTGTAGTGTTATCCTTGGGATTTCCTAGTAAGCTTCTTATTGTGTTACCGGATTGATATACTAATTTAAGACCGGTGTTATTAAATACTTTGTGTAATCCTTTCGTATAATTAGGATTATAAGGAATTGATACAAACTTTGAGTCGCAGGTTTCTTTTTGTCTGAAAAAGGTAGAATTCCGAAAGGTCTTTTGAAAAGAATGTCTATTTATCAGCTTATTTATTAAGCCTTCGTCATAACCGTTTTCGCCAGCTATATTCCTAATCCTATTCTTTTCTGCTTTAAATCTTTCTTTGTTTAAGGGGAAATTTACTAATCTATATGTTAAAAAGTGCAAACTTGCAAGCTTATGTTGTAAGCAATGAAAAGAGTCATTTGGAATATACCTGTTGGTGGCCGTGCCTTTTCTGTATAGGTCAAAGTCCAATTTATTTTTATTTCTTTTAACTAAAGTGTCTAGAAATGGCAGTGTACCGTTGTTCTCTGTTTCATAAGTAAATTTAATAGTGGGAAATTTGTTATTTATTTTTTCCATAAAATTTTCAACACTAGTTACTTTAGTGTTGAATACTGCAAACACATCGTCTACATACCTGAACCATACTCTGGGGAAATAATCAAATTCTTTACTTATATCTGATTCAAATTTGCTCATAAATAGGTTTGCGATAAAAGGTGATAAACTATTACCCATTGTGGTTCCTTCTAATTGTTGGTAGTAGTTATTTTTATATTGAAAGTAATTTTGATTCATGCAGAGTTTTGTTAAAGATAGGTATTCTAAAGTCTGTTTGTCTTCTAGATTGTTTTTTCTTAGTAGTTCCTTCAGGTATTGTAAGGTATTGGGGACCGGCACACTAGGGAACAACGAACTAACATCAAACGAGATTAAAATTTCACCTTCTTGGAGTGAAATATCTTTAACTTTGTTGATAAATTCAAGGGAATTTTGAACAGAAAAACCTTTTTCCTTTATCGGTAAATTTTCAAACTCGTTTGCTAGCCATTTCGAAATGTTGTAAGTAGGTGATCCTACAGCAGAAACTATAGGTCTAACCGATTTTCCAGGCTTGTGGATTTTCGGAAGACAATACAGTTTCGGCATAGTGGGATTGCTTACTTGTAGTTTATATTTAATATTGTCAGTAATAATATTGTTACATTTTTTAATTGTGTTTTTTACTTCGTTAATCATTTTTGGTAAGGAGTTCTTTGGGACTTGTTTGTAGGGTCCATTTTTAATTAGGTTGTCTACCCTTTCAAAATAATCTGTTTTATCTAATATAACAACTTTATTACCCTTGTCAGCCTTTAGATAGAAAACATCTTTTTCTCTCAAACTTTTAATTGTTTTATTGTGATTTAATGTACTATTTTTATTGTTTTGAATGATGTTTTGAGAGATCTGATATCAACAAGCATCTCGCACATAGCCCTTTGTGCCTTCTGAAAGATAAGAGATTGAACTTTCAATATTTGCAATAATATCACTTAAATTATCTTTTTGTGGGGGCAGAGCAAAATTAAGACCTTTGTTTAAAAGTGATATTTCTTTGTTATTAAAAGTTTGAGAGGATAGATTTTTTACAATGTTTGCGATTTCCTTCGACTTTTTTGGTTGTGGTTCAGAACGTTTTAACTTTTGTAGCTTTTTATTAAGTGAAGACATCTTCTTTGTAAATTTTTTCTCAATTACTACAAACATATGTCTTTGGAAATCGCACCATTCTTCAAAGTTCTTATCACTAAGTCTAAATGTCAACTTTTTAAACAGTCGGTATGCTTCAAGCTCAAACATACTTCGTTTTGCGTACAAATTTTTGATTTCCAAATCTAACCATTTCTGTTTTGCAAACGGGGCTACTTTTGAAGAAACTGTAGATTTCGGCAACTTTACTTGAACAAAGTTTGGAAAAACTTTGAATTTTTTGCAAGATTTTAGAAACCAAATATCTGCACCAACTAGCCTAATCTTAGTACTAAACTTACGATAGAGATTTAGTTCCGTTGACCGTGAAGCCATCTCAACTATGTTGGGAATTTGGAACCTTTGGTTGCACTAAATCAAAATTATGATTGTTTTCCACAAACCAAAACTACACTTTTATGCACTCGACGCGCGTTTCGCTAACAACGTTAGCATCATCAGGAGACGATAAACAATGAACTAAATTAATCTACGCTCTATCTTATATACAATCCTTTAGTGGGCGGAGATAAGACTAATAATTTGTGATTGATCACGATTTTTAATCCTATCTCCCCTCAACCAAAGAATAAAGTGTACTAAACGGGATGGGTCCTCTATCGGTTGGACCTATAGTTTCTGCTGGAGGATCACCTACTTACAACATTTCGAAATGGCTAGCAAACGAGTTTGAAAATTTACCGATAAAGGAAAAAGGTTTTTCTGTTCAAAATTCCCTTGAATTTGTCAACAAAGTTAAAGATATTTCACTCCAAGAAGGTGAAATTTTAATCTCGTTTGATGTTAGTTCGTTGTTCCCTAGTGTGCCGATCCCCAATACCTTACAATACCTGGAGGAACTACTAAGAAAAAACAATCTAGAAGACAAACAGACTTTAGAATACCTATCTTTAACAAAACTCTGCATGAATCAAAATTACTTTCAATATAAAAATAACTACTACCAGCAATTAGAAGGAACCACAATGGGTAATAGTTTATCACCTTTTATCGCAAACCTATTTATGAGCAAATTTGAATCAGATATAAGTAAAGAATTTGATTATTTCCCCAGAGTATGGTTCAGGTATGTAGACGATGTGTTTGCAGTATTCAACACTAAAGTAACTAGTGTTGAAAATTTTATGGAAAAAATAAATAACAAATTTCCCACTATTAAATTTACTTATGAAACAGAGAACAACGGTACACTGCCATTTCTAGACACTTTAGTTATAAGAAATAAAAATAAATTGGACTTTGACCTATACAGAAAAGGCACGGCCACCAACAGGTATATTCCAAATGACTCTTTTCATTGCTTACAACATAAGCTTGCAAGTTTGCACTTTTTAACATATAGATTAGTAAATTTCCCCTTAAACAAAGAAAGATTTGAAGCAGAAAAGAATAGGATTAGGAATATAGGTGGCGAAAACGGTTATGACGAAGGCTTAATAAATAAGCTGATAAATAGACATTCTTTTCAAAAGACCTTTCGGAATTCTACCTTTTTCAGACAAAAAGATACCTGCGACTCAAAGTTTGTATCAATTCCTTATAATCCTAATTATACGAAAGGATTACACAAAGTATTTAATAACACCGGTCTTAAATTAGTATATCAATCCGGTAACACAATAAGAAGCTTACTAGGAAATCCCAAGGATAAAACTACAGTTCTAGAAAAAAGTGGAATTTACGAAATTAGTTGCATGGATTGTGACAAAAAAATATGTTGGCCAAACGAGACGCTCTATTCAAACACGTTTTAAAGAACATTTAGCACACTTAAAATATGGAAGAACAGAAAAGTCAAGTGTGGCCGAGCATGCTTTTGAAAACAATCATAGATTCACATTAGATAACCTAAAACTTCTAAAAAGTGTACCAAACAAAAGACTATTGAATGCATATGAAAGTATGGAAATCATTAAATCCAGAAATAGTTTAAATAAAGATAGAGGACCCATCCCGTTTAGTACACTTTATTCTTTGGTTGAGGGGAGATAGGATTAAAAATCGTGATCAATCACAAATTATTAGTCTTATCTCCGCCCACTAAAGGATTGTATATAAGATAGAGCGTAGATTAATTTAGTTCATTGTTTATCGTCTCCTGATGATGCTAACGTTGTTAGCGAAACGCGCGTCGAGTGCATAAAAGTGTAGTTTTGGTTTGTGGAAAACAATCATAATTTTGATTCGCTTTAATAGTTGATTAATAGCGCCCTTTAGTAGTTATTTTTGCAATATGTTAATTTTACTAGCATATCTTTCAAGGTCATAAAGCTTCAATTTGCATCAAATTCGAAGGATCGAATTTGGCATGTATGCCTAATAGTTTGAGGTACATTTAAAGTTAGGATGACAAAACGTCGAATTATTAAGATTTTTTGACGAGAAAATGGCAAAAATCTTGTTTTTTGAGATTTTCAAAGTCATTTAAGGTCGGATGACTTTAAAGGTTAATTTTTTGGAATCATACCCCGGTTGCGAAAGTTGTATTTTTTTATGATTTTTGGCCGCTATCTTGAAAGATGACGTCATATCAACCCCTTCTACACGGATGCAGACCAAACACCCGATAACACTTGATAGTCTGATTTAAGAGCTATCAATCCCACATAATCACAAAACTTCTTCATTCAAAATCCCACGGGATAGAAATTATCGACATATGCCCCTACACTGTATTGGATTTGTCAAGAGCAGTGAAAAGCTGCGCGCACGATATGCGGGTAGACTTTCCGCTGTGACTCGGGTTGGGTGAATTTTTTATGTGCTAGGTATGTATAATAATTTTTGGCATTTTTAATACAATCTAAAGTAATTATTGTTTCCTATTTTAAAAATTATATTTAACAAGATGATGTTTTTCTAGAGAAACCACTGCTTCCCTTGCTTTCATGGACCGCTTGTTTCGCATATCATAGGCAGGAAGTGCAAAAGTAAGTACACGCGGTAAAGGCCACGCAAAAAAACTTGTTTTCAAATTGCTGTCCAACTCTTCCGAAATTGGTGCAGTTGTGATAATGAAGAATACGATAGCTTAGTTATTATAGGTATAAACTGAAAAATAGCAACAAACAGGCTAATGTAGAGCATTCTGCAGGCAGGTGCTTGTTAGTATTTTTTTACTCAATATTGATTAAAAAGTAATCAAATAAATTGATTAAATATGGAGTAAAGTGATTTAAATCCCTTAAAATAATGGTTATACTAAATTAATAAAAGTAAACGTATTTTTAAAAAGGTTTCTACCAGTAGCCAGGCAAATAACTAACGTTAAAGTAAGACTGTTTTTGGCCTATATACTTATTATTTTAAAGATAGTGTTTTAGAGTAAATTTATTTTTCAGTGTTGTATAATTCTTTTATATAAAAGTTTTATGAAAAAAAAAATTATCAGGTGAGCCCCTATGCGTTTTTAACCATTTACTTTTTTCACAGACTGTGGTGAAAATGTGTTGAATTTTCCATCTTTTAACTTCCTTGTTGGTCCTATGAAAACAGACATTTAAAACAAAAAGTTGCCGTCAAAATTTGATTTTATACGACCAATAATAAAGGAGTTAATACCCTGTATATATTGGATGTCAACATTGGTTAAATAGATACCTAAAATTCAAAATTGATTAAAAACTACCAAAAACTAATTAAATGGTAGTCAAAATTAATTAAACTTCAATCAATACTGATTAAAATTAAAGGTTTTACTTAGTGTAAATTATAATCAAATAAATTATTAAAATTTTTGATCAATTCGGTGTCGACTCGTTTTGACCTTTTTATTAAATTTTGATTAGAAGTTGAGTCAAAATTATTTACTGTTTATATGCCCTTAATGACAGAGAGCAAAACATTAAATCCATAAACAACATGATAATACCAACAAAAAAATGTTTGGGTCCGAAGCTTTTCACGGGGGAGAAGAAGATGGGGGGGGGGTGAACTGCTTTATAGCCGAATATGCTGGATCATAGTATCTTTTTCAATAAAAGCCAATGGGTACAGGGTAATTCACCATAATTTCCACCCACATAACTCTTATTACCATAGTTAGAAATTAGTTTAAATCACAGAAGTTGCATAACTTAATAAACATTCAAGCGACCCATACAATAGATCTCAACTGTGACTGCAAAAGCCAAATTTTGACATAAAATTTTCTATGTTAAGTAAAACAAGGTGAATATTTTTAAAATTTTAATGGATCTTTTCTTTCTGATTTTAAAAATGTCTTATATATTACCTGCATCTTTAACGGTCTTTGGACAAATTAACAAAAAATTTGCTATGTTTACTTGTCTTAAAACATTGTACTGGAATGGAAAACCGTTCAAAACAAATCCAACGTATTATATATTTTTGTAATCAGAAAGAAAGGCCATTTTAAATTATGTTGTGTCCATTTAAAATAATGGCGTTAATATGGAAATTTGACATTTGTAATGATAAAATCTATATATTTGTGGCGGATTCATATTGTCGAAACTACTTTTTTTGGGTTTTTCCCTACTAAGTTAAGGAAATTTTTTCAAAAATATGTTAAAAACCACTGCGTAAATTCCTAAAGAAAAACATTTTTTCGTATGTCAGTGGTTTTTGAATAAGAGAAAAAATTTGCCTATACACAGGCAAATCCTAACTAGAATCTAAGTACTTATCTGACGTTTCGGCAGAAATTCTACTGCCGTGATCAAAGGAGTTTATTCTTTTGATAACGGCAGTAAAATTTCTGCCGAAACGTCAGATAAGTACTTAGATTCTAGATAGGATTTGCGTGTGTGTAGGCAAATTTTTTATCTTATTTAAAAACCACTGATAAATTAACAATTTTTTTTGTTTAGGAATTTACGCAGTGGGTTTTAACATATTTTTGAAAAAATTTCCTTAAGTTAGTGGCGAAAAACCCACAAAAAGTAGTTTCGATATTTGTAATGATAGCGGTAAATTTTTAAATGATGTCCTTAAGAATTAGCAAAAAATTATGCAACTTCTATAAATAAAACTTCTTTTCAGCTTTATTAATCAGTCGAAAATACGTGAATTAAGTAGTAAAAGTAAAAATTTCCAGTTTTTTTTGTTGTTAGCAGGTAATACCTCGTGGTAATAATAAGATGATTGGAGAATAAAAAACACTGTCTCACGACCTCCTTCGCCGTTTTAAATCCCAGCTTAGTCTTAGATCCTTTCAATTTAGGGTTAAGTAACTGAATTAAACTGCCCTGTCTGATGAACACTTGGTTGACGTCCAGCAGAATGTCGCAGTCTTCTACGATCATTCTTTCGACGGATAAGTTTTTTCGTAAATTTTCTGTTTCTGAAACCTGCAAGTAAAGAATAAACCTCTTTATAAAAGATAACTTTGAGGGGGAGTTTTAATGTACAAGCTTTTCGGGGTTTTTCGGAAAATGTGATGGGAGGAACTTTGATATACAGGGTGTATTTTAAATGATGCACCAAACTTCAAGGGGTTATACTTAGGCCTGTATGGAAGAGCGCGCTCCATACTAGGCAACTAGTAGGCAATGCGAATACTGAGCTTTGCCACTGTTTACTATTATTATTTCTAGCTAATTTAAATAGCATTCTAGCTAATTATTGTGGCAATAAAGCATTTATTATTATTATTATTATTATTAGAGTTTAGATCAAAATACGCAAAAAAACTTCCTCTAAATGTGGGTCTTATTTGCCACCGTTAATGAGTAATAATTAATTAATTTAAGAAATTAGAATTATAATTTCGTACTTTTTTTTGAAAAGAAAAGTTAAAAAATTGATCTCAATATTAGAGACAAAGAGATTACATAAAACGCTTTTTAGATTTTTTTACAAATAATGCAGATAGCTATTCAAGAAAAAATAACGAAAAAAAGTCCAATATTTTACATAATTGAAAACTAGCAACACGGCCCTTTTCACCAAACCTGATAACTTTCCGTAAATCAAACGCTCGTAGTTTCTAATACTAGGTACCTATGAGGCAGGACAATATACAGTAACATGCGAAATTATTAAATTCAAGTTTATCACTCTCAGAGTCAGCCTGAACACTGATAAAAAAAATGCCGGGCAGACGACATCATAAAACATTCGACTATCAATTTCTTATCCATATTTTATTGCATATTATTGAGCTGACAGGGGTGCAATAAATAGAAGCCGATCATTGAACTTGGAAAAACAACACTTGCCCAACTACTAGTATAGGTTTACATATGGTACATTTACAACACAAAGATGATCCCAATAAAGTCGAATAATATGACTCATTTTAGAGAGTTTCAATAAAGATCATTATCATGTGCATGACCGTAATTTTTCATTTATTTTGTAATTGAACCAATCTTTCCGGAAATCCTAAAATCTGTTCGTCCAACACTTTCTTTGTGCGCCTTTAACTTGAATCAGATTTTAAGAAGTTGGGTAAACGTGGTGAAGATTAAAATTGGTTTTATTGGAGCTGTGACACACTCGCAAAAAATGTTAAACAAATATCTTGGATCCAAAAATTTAACGTAAGTTTTACTTCATCGGTACCTTCCTTTAGAAGAGTGTTATTTGCTTGCATAAAATACGCAACGAATCGCGACTAATCTACAGCTTTTTCAGTTTATACTTTTGTGAGTGAGTGATTGTTTTGCGCGCAATCAATATTAGTTTAGTTGATAATTTTGGATTTAAGAACATGTTTCCTTTGCATGGGTACGCGGACATGTTGATAATTTATGGGGCGGCAAATATGAACTCCCGAGTGACTGTCCGGCTATACCAAGAAAGATACACACATAGACAGTTGCCTTACAGAATGACATTTGTGGAAACATATCAACGGGTGCGTGATACGGGATCGGTAATTCCAAATGCACATGCAAATGCAAATCGTGGTCGTCAAAAAGAAATGCCAGTGTCACTTAACAGTTCACAGAGTTCTGCGGCAAAATCTGTTATATCTTTATCATTACCAAAGAGTACTACTACTACAGGCATTGTCGGAGGATGATTTAATAATAATAATAATAGTAATAATAATAATAATAATAATAATAAGAATAATAATAATAATAAGAATATTAATAATAATAATAATAATAATAGTAATTTCACCGTGTATATCCATCCACACAATACGGCATTACGGGTGCTGTATTACCACCTAAGACGGTGTTGATGATACTCCAGTGTTGCCATATGTCCCCTCTGATATTCCGTCTGTAATGGAGAATGATAGAACCAGAATAAATTGGAATTTCGAATTCCCTACTCTCCGGCTTGTAAACGCTAACAAGTAACTAAGTGCTTCTTGCCAAGAATGATAAAATTATGTATGTCACTGAGTTCTCGGCACCCGCCGAGACCAACATAATTGTCAAGGAGGAAGAAAAACGAACGAAATATCAGGATCTTCTTTTTGACCTTCGCCGAGTGTACCGGGGCTATACAGTCAAGCTAGTGGTTTTGGTAATTGGAGCTCTCGGAGGTGCACGGCAACCTTGCTGGCGCAATTCAGAAAGTGGTTATACTCGGATCAATGCGTCTGCTCAGAGCACATGATGCGGAACACCGTTTCTACTAACCTCGCGGTTGGTCGGGAGTAGAACGGTGAATGAAACATCTGGCCTATCTGCACCCGTGTAAGTCGGAGCCGCGGGACAGCAGATAAAGCCAACCCAAAAAAAAATAATGATGATGATAATAATAAAGGTCTTTTATTTTCAAAGCGAAATATCAACACTTTACAAAAATATAGCAATATAAGGGGAGATCCACTGTCTAATCGACAGGAAATAATTTTTGGTGCATATTAAATTTTGTTACATTTATTAATTAGCATCACATGTGATAGTACCTTCTATGAATGTTTTATTCTAACAGCAGCGGATAACAAAAATAAAATTTACGTGTTTTGGAATTTTTCATAAAATAATAAGCTCGCCTTGGTTATTAAAACTGGATTGATCATCAAGCGTTAGCTCAATGCAAGTTTATGTTAAATTTTATATATAAATTGTAGCAAGAAATATAATAAAATCAGTATTCAACTAGTATCAAACTACTAACGTTGTTTAACTCACCAAACCTACTTCGGCTAAGCCACCTTGCCTTTGATCTATAGTGAGGCTGCTATAGAGTAGTAGGGATTAAAAAGATCAGGTATTCTCTGTCTTTTCATTCAGTTTACCGATTTTTTCAAAATAAATGGGTATCTGTTCTTTCACCTAACCCAAAAAAAAAGAAAGACAGCAAAGAAACTTAAATTAAATCAAATAATAAAGCAAAATTTAATTTTTTTGCTACATTTATATGAAGCAGTTTTAAGTACTTTACTTAGTGCAGGAATATTAATACATAAAAAGAAAATAACATAAAAAACAATATAAGTGTATCGTTCTTAATAATATTTTGAGACCTCGGGGGCCAAAGTTCAAATTCGTGCCCAAAACCTCCACAAGTGAATTGAGTTCAATGGCATTTATGGTCATAAAATTAAGTAGGCAGATAAATTATCTATCTACCTGCGCAATATGAGCCGCCTGGTATATTTCGTTTCTCCTCTAGCTCAGTTCAAAGTCGGCGTTCTTGGAAGGTGATTGTGTTAGCGACTGTAATATAGGTGATATTTGCGTATTTCAAAACGTTGTACTACTCTTTGAGATGGAAACTACTTCTTCAGGTATGTAATTTACGTTTTTAGGCACTTTTTGTTTTTAGTACTGCACTTTATTTACTTAAGCTATAAAAACTTCTTCATGTGTAAAAAAATGCGTTTTTTTCTGACTTCCCTGTTATTCAGGTAGACCAAAGTATAGCATCGCGCCATATACTGCAAAAATATGTATTCAGGATTTAACTTCACTTTTTTGCAGAAATTGCCTTTTTTCTAAAAAATTAATGTTTATTATGTAGTGTTTTTGAAAATCCTTATTTCAGACGTTCTAGCTTATGTATCCTCCAACTAGAACAATAATTACTTCCAAGATATTTAAGATATTTCAACCAAACCAAAGCAGTATTTTTGGTAATACAGTATGTTTATACTGCGCAATTGATAAATAACATATATACATTCGTTCTCGAAATATAACGATGTAAATTAGAGAAGTTTGTCATCCACAGTAGTTATCTATAGACGCATACGTAAATTTCATTTAACTGCTATTTGCTGGATTATATTTAAATAATATTTAAAATTTTTATCTTCTATAAACACGTAGGTGTAGTCCTTATCAAAACTATTTTAATTATATAAAGTGTATTTTGAAATTATAGCATAGAATCTTTACAAAACAATGCCTTCAACCTGGTCGGTGCAAGTAGATGGTGGGATGCTAATATAAATATTTTCCCTATTAAGGGCAACCCACAATCACTTAAGGGTACTTTCAGAAAAACAGTCAATTTTACTTAAGTAAAATCCGAGTGATTGTTATTCGGTATCAGTGGCGTATCATACCTAATTATAAAACTTACGGGAGGAATTAATAACAAATTAACCTTAACTGATCGGCATTGTTTTTGTTACAGGTTCTTTTAGTTAGCATATACTATTAACGCAAAAAGGTGTTTATTTGATCATTAAAGATCAATTAAAGAAAGGACTTTCTAAAATCCTCTCTCATTTAGAGTTGACCATATCTGAAACAACTGGCCAATCTATTGAAATGCCTCAAGAGAGCAGACAGTCTTTCTCTATATTGTTTTTTAAAATGAAAAACTTACTTTATGAAGATTGTAGAAGGACAGAAAGTTTTTTTTTGGAAAAACACCAAAACTGGCTAATGAAAAAGTATCCTTTCAACTAAAAGAAATTTCGAAGAAAGCAGTTTCCCAATCTGGCGGCAGACCTTCAAAGGATTTTGATACTTCCAGTGATAAATCTAAGCGTAGAAAGACCTACACAGCTCGCTTATGCCACCCAAATGAGTCTTCGTGCATCGGGTAAACTAGTTGCCTCCAAAGTTGTCAAAGATGTAACTTTAAATACACCACTGAGAGCCTCCAAAGATAAAAAGGCCTATGAATCGCAAACAGAAAATACTTTGACAGACGAAGCAGCAGAGCTGAACCTCTCGAGGGATCAGTATCAAGGTCTAAGACATGTGAGCAGGCAGAACAACTGCAAATTGTTTCCGTCATATAAACGTGTGCTAGCAGCTAAGAAGACGTGTTATCCACCCCGTGATACTGTCACAATAACAAAGACTAAAGCAGAAGTCAGGTTCAGTAATTATTGGACCACACTGCCCAGCGCATATTGAAAGTTGAACAAGAACAAATTGGCTGTTTGGATGGGAGTTCTCTGAATATGGAACTGATGCGTAAATGGGGCTGCGATGATAGCTCAGGTCACGCTGAGTACAAACAAATATTTATGGGCGAAGACATTTCAGATGCAAGTATGTTTTTTACCTCTGTTGTGCCCCTGAAAATGATCTGCCCTAACAAGAAGCAAGAAACAGTGGTTATTTGGAAAAATCCATCGTCACCTACTTATCCAAGTTACCTAATACGAATTCGTCCTGGCGTGTTAATATTTCCAGTAGGATTATGCTCCTAAGAAAATTAAAACAAAGAAGTTAAAAAAAAACCTCCAAATCAGTTACTTCAACCGAAAAGAAACTAAAAAACAAAAGATCAAAAGATCTTGGGTAGAAATAACGAAAATTCAAACTTGGATGAGTATCCCACTATACACTACTGGAAATATTAACCCGCCAGGACGAATTCGTATTAGGTAACTTGGATAAGTAAGTACCAGTGCGGAACGATGCCTATTTGTGAGTGGTTCAAGGTTGGAAATCTAAGTGTATGATGGTGTTTAATGCTGTATAGTGGAGGGTGACCAGTGAAACTACTGATGAGCCCACGCTGGTTACCCAGGGCGAAACATCGTTTATTCATTTCTCTTTTCGCTTTGATCTTTTGTGTGTTCCTTGTGGGATACTCATCCAAGTTTGAATTTTCGTTATTTCCACCCAAGATCTTTTGATCTTTTGTTTTTTAGTTTCTTTTCGGTTGAAGTAACTGATTTGGAGGTTTTTTTAACTTCTTCTTTGTTTTAATTGCCTTAGGAGCATAATCCTACTGGAAATATTAACACGCCAGGACGAATTCGTATTAGGTAACTTGGATAAGTAAGTACCAGTGCGGCACGATGCCTATTTGTGTGTTTAATGATGTATAGTGGAGGGTGACCAGTGAAACTACTGATGAGCTCATGCTGGTTACCCAGGGCGAAACATCGTTTATTCATTTCTCTTTTCGCTTTGATCTTTTGTGTGTTCTTTGTGGGATACTCATCCAAGTTTGAATTTTCGTTATTTCCACCCAAGATCTTTTGATCTTTTGTTTTTTAGTTTCTTTTCGGTTGAAGTGACTGATTTGGAGGTTTTTTTAACTTCATCTTTATGCTTGCATTTGTCTTACAAGCTAATAATTAAGAAATGGCAGGCACGAAGCAAAGAAGGAAAATACTCAGTGGAGCAAAGAAAAAAAGTCATTCAATAACAATTTAGCGATCGTATGGGAATAAAAGTTGATCGCCCCAAGCAGAACTTTGGTAGCTCGAATGATGGAAATACAGCTCGTCGATTTTTCCAAGTTTCAAAAACTGCTTCTGAAATAACTGATGTAGACAAAAACCTAATCAAATGATTGCATGTCATTTTACAAACAATGTCGAGCGGGCATGAAATCAATTCCACAAAATTTAATGAATATACAATAAAAACTGTTCAGATGTTTGTTTGGCTATACCAACAACTCTACACAAAATCCTAATTCATGGGCCTCAAGTTATTCCAGACGCATTGCTTCCCATTGGAGACCTATCCGAGGAAGCACAAGAAAGTCGAAACAAGGACATAAAAAGATACAAGGAAGATTTTACGAAACAACATTCAAGGGAGAAAACGATGGGAGATCTTTTTAATAGGCTTTTTGTTACATCGGTTTCTTAAATAAGAAGACTTCCGAAAAAAACCCTCTATATTATATCCAGAAAGGAGATTTTAATTTGGAGCTTGAAATTTCTAAGAAACAACCAGATAGCACAGAAAACGAGTCGGATGATACAGAAAGTGACTAGTTTTTTATAATGTAATGTATCTTTCTAATCTTAGTTTTTATATTTTTTTTAATTACGTTGCCATTTTGTTTTTAAGTAGTTGTTTTAATATATATACACAGTTATTAGTAAAAAATATCTAGTATTTTTCATGTCAAATATTGGCAATTACAGGTTTGCATCTTTTTTTTTGTATTAAAATTGTAACAATTTTGTTCGCCATTTTGTTTTTCAATTTTCAAAGTTTTTATCCTCATACTCCGTAACTATCATCTGAAAATCTTCGATACGGCGTGGCAAAAATTGAGGTTTTGGATGTAGATTTGCCATTTCGCCAAAATTTAGGTTTTGTCCGCCATTTTGTTTTTTCCTTTTTAATACAAAATTCTTAATCGTAATGCGCAGTAGCTATCATCTGAAAATTTTCGTTAAAATAAATTTGCCAATTGCCCCCAGTGTGCCACGGTTGGAATTTAGTCGATGGTTTCAAAGAAGAAACCTAAACAATCGCAACTTTACGGAAAACGTTCTGACGATAGACTAGTGTTGCTTCACAAGACACGGAATCCTAAATTTCCACAATCTCCATACATGGGCGCATGAAAATCCGCGTACAATAATACAAGCAGCGTTTCGACACAGATTTTCCGTAAACGTATGACCGAAGCTATTGAGGATCAAATAGTTGGTCCATTTTTTTACCGAATTGACTGACGAGAAAAGCATGCGGAAAACGATTTGCCTGAGTTACTCGAAGAAGTTCCACAAAACCAAAGAAGGCGAATATGGTATTTACATGATGGGGCACCGCCTCACACAAGCCTTTTTGTAATGCAATTTTTGAGTAAGATATTTCCAGGTAGATGGATTGGTCGTTACGAGTCTGTACGTTGGCCACCTAGGTCCCCGGACCTAAATCCTATACCTACCTATGGAGACATATTAAACAAATTATTTATAATGGTGTGGAAATCGAAGACGAAAACGATTTGCGGAAGAGGATAATAAATGCCTTTATTCAAATTCAGGAGAATCCAGTTGGAAGAATACGGCAAACTAGCTATGACAAAATAAAGCTTCCATTCGAAGTCAAGGAAGGCACTTTGAAAATCTCCTTTAAAACCAACATTGGCAACTGAAAAATTTATTCTAATCCTTTGATAAATAACTATCGTGTATTCGCCGCCTAACCGTCTCGTTTGCTATTGTAAAGGTGAGCTTATGATGCGGCGTATTTTGAAAAAAACGTAGAATTTCAAAGTCATATTTTTCAAAACTGTAGAGCTTTGACCCCCACTTTATTGGATTTTCTTGCTCAGTATATTTCATATTATCACCCCGTTAAGTTTTCACACCGTTAAGTTTGGGGCATTATTTTTATTACACACTCTATTTTTGGAAGAATAAGGGTGCTGTGTGTAATTTTTGGTTATAAAAAAATACTTTCCCTTTTTTTTGCGATTTCGAATTTAATTCTGCATTTTTTTTTAATACTATGACAAACGAGAACCCTTTAATATAAAAACATATTCTGTGGGGGCAATTTTGTAGACATTACGTGAGTTATGATAAAAATAAAATAACTAGAGTAATATTTGTTTCCATGACACAATGTTTTTATTTTTTTCTTATATTGTAATCCTAATAAAGCCTAAAAAGTTTACTTTACAGAGAGTGTCTTTGGTTTAAAAAGCATCCATAACTTAATTTTGTTTGTTTAATTATCCCTAAGCGCAATAGTATAAATTACGTAGTTAGTTTCCCAAACCGTACCGTTTGCAACCTCTTTCAGAAAGTCCCAAATAACAAATTATTGCAATAAGGTTAAAATAGCGTACTTTGTATATTTTGGCGTATTCTGTACATATTTAAAAGTTTATCGCTCATTTTGTGTGCATCCTTTTTAGGGTATCAAAAACCTGCTCCTACAAGCGTCAAATGTGCTTTTAAAATAAGGGAATTTGAGCGTTTTCAGGCATATTTTTTTGCTTATCCTGTACACATACGGACATAAGTACTAATCAAAAATGTAGGTAGGTAGGTAGGTAGAGTTTTTTGTACTTCATTGCAAAATAAACTTCTTGGATTTCGATTGTTCACACAGAGGGTGAAACCTAGGACGGCGCCGTTTTGTCCTTATTAGGGACTCGTCAGCTAGGTGTACCACAACTAAAGAGAACCTCGGTCACGCTTATGTGCCAAAGATCACGGCTCAAGCAAAGAGAATTTCTATCGAGTGCCGACTATGTGAATCTCCGACAAACAAGAATAAAACCCACGGCATAATCAGTAGGTGCATGGCGTAGCATCGATCCTGCGAGAGACATATTACAATAGCATTGTGTGAGCGAGGTTCTCTGTCATTGTGGTACACCTAGCTGACGAGGCCCTAATAAGGAGGAAACGGCGTCGTCCTAGGTTCCACCCTCTGTGTGAGCAATCGAAATCCAAGAAGTTCATTTTGCACCAAAGTACAAAAAACTCTTGTTTTTTCTTTAGATTTACGGTGCCACAGCCATCTTCCGTTTGTTTTTTAAAAAAAATGTAGGTTATGTGTTGAATCAGGTGTGTAGAAACCATTATTATCCTATCTTTAGTTTTGTCCTAAACGAAGGAAAAGTTTAGTAAAAAACAACCTGTACATATTGGGGAAGGTGCCAATGACGAAAATTGCTCATTGGGACCCTCTATTTCACATATTAAAATATAAAAAAAGTTTAAGAAAAAAACATCCCCTATAAGAAAATAGCAGGGTTCTTTGCTTTTTTAAAAACTTTTTTTCTATGAGCAATCAATATTCGGGGATCATTTTGATACAGAAAATTTGTTTAGGGCTACGTTAAGTATTCATTTATACTGGGTCTATGTTATTAAATACTTGTTTATTTTTGTTTTTTTATTATTTATTTTTATTTGTGTAAACTTACACCTGTTTTTTACAAATAAATATAAAATATGTCTATAGAAAACCTTGAATCTATTTCTTCGTAGTTTCTGTAAAATAAGCTTACTAAAACATTTTTTTTTGGTGCTAACATATATTTAAGGTAATATTTGACCGCCAAATGATTGAATTCATTCTAATCAAAAAAATTTAATTGTAAATAACACCACATACATAGCCATCCGGTAAAAAGTGTTTTTGGATTTTTGTTTTAAAATACGTAAATTTAGTGCGTCTGAAAAACTTGTTAAGCGTATTTGTAAACTTGCATGAATGATAAATTACTTCACTTGCTAGGGAGGTGGGCGTGGTTAAAAGAAAGTGAGATGGGGATATGTAAAAGTATATAACTGTAAAGGAGACAAAGATGCTCCTGCAGGAGTGTTTCCTACCCACATTTTTATAACTCCGGACCCCGGTAGGTCATTATTTATCTTTTATGACCTGTCTACTCTCTGCCTTTTTCCGATATTATACCACTATACGATTGTATCATCATTCTAATACGTAAAATTTATATAGTTACCTTATCGTGCATCTGTCTTGAAAGATCCTCCAATTGCCTTCTAGCGTTCTCTAAACTTTTTCTTTCTACGTGATCATGAGGTGTATGAGCTAGAAGCTCGTGCAAAGTTATTATATATCTTGGAACCTAAAAAACAAAAATATTAATCTGCAACAGAGTACCGTAAAACAGGGCTAATTTGACATCTTTTCAGAGAATTTTCTAGCGCCGTCTTTTAAATATTTCTTAAACTGCCGTTTTCTTAACTCATTTAAACAACTGCTCAATTGGCTCTAATTTTACCAAATATCAAATTTTTAGGACTTCTCCTTCCACTTAAGAAACAAAAATAAATTTAATGTTCAAGTAGCTCCGTGTGCGGGGTTACCTTGACATATCGTTAGTTTTTGTTATAAATCAAAGTAGACCGGTACAGGGTTCGTTTGTCACCCTCGTATGATATATTTTGACAAATACATTTAAAAAAACACGAAGACCCCACATAATTTCAATAATAAAATTATTTAATGAAAGACACATTTTACTTCTAAGTCAAAAAAAATTAAAACTACAAATTAAACTAACGCCTGAGGAAGCACCCCAGTACACCCAATATAATTTTTATTTCTTCGTGATCTAATAACTTTCTCACTCGCTTTCTCAGCATGTTCACTTTTCTCAAGGATGGCTAAAACTCCTCCAAAAGAAAATAGGGGGGAATGCGACACTTAAAAATTTGTCAACCAAAAGTTATGCCGCAGGGGATTTTTTTTGAAAATGTACTGTATAATTTTATAAAGAACCACGCACAATTTAAATCGAAACTGGATGTCAGTGGGATTTTAAAGCCGTTTAAGTATGTTATTGGGACAGTCCCTGAGAGCATTTTATCTCATAGACATAGGTGCCGATATCTGCAGGGTGAGATAATAATAGCTGCCAAAGTTTGGGATGAGCTTATTATTATCATGCTTATAATGACCGATATCGGCAAAAAAGCATTAATTCCCACTAAAATGACAACGCTATTTTGACACCTGTAAAACCCTATCGAAATAAAGGAAAAATAATTATTTAAATTGAAGTGTTTGGAAAAGTGAACACCTTCTTTTTACTCTGCTGAAGATACTAAATCAGAAACCGTAAAAAAAAGTGACAGTTGTTTTAACTGTCATTTACTGTTATAGAGAAAACCACTGGGTGATACATATTTATGAGTGGATACCCGAAATACACTTAATTAGGTCAATGAAGTAAAAAATGTTGTTATTTTTGACACCTGTCAAACCCTGTAAAAATGACAGAAAAATAACTAATGAACTTAAAGCTTTTGGAAAAGCAAATAGCTTTTTTGTATTCTTCTGAAGATACTAAATAGGAAGCCGTAAAAAAAGTGACAGTTGTCTTAGCTGTCATTTACTTTTTTGGGAAAAACCACTAGTGAGATGACACATATTTACGAGTGGGGACCCGAACTACACTAAGTTGAGGTCGATGAACTTAAAAATGTTATTAGTGTTGGCACCTGTCAAACCCTGTCAAAATAACGAATAAATAATTTCTAAACCTGGAGGTTTGGAAAAACAAAATACCTGTTTTTACTTTTTTGACGATACTGAATCGGAAACCGTAAAGAAAAAGTTGTCTTAACTATCATTTACTCTTATGGGGAAAACTATTTGTGCAATGACACATATTTACGAGTGGCGACTCGAACCACACTAAATTCACACCTGTCAAACCCTGTCAAAATAACGAATAAATAATTTTTAAACATGGAGGTTTGGAAAAACAAAATACCTTTTTTTTACTCTGTTGACGATACTGAATCGGAAACCGTAAAGAAAAAGTTGTCTTAACTGTCATTTACTCTTATGGGAAAAACTATTTGTGCAATGACACATATTTACGAGTGGCGACTCGAACCACACTAAATTGAGGTCGATGGACTTAAAAATTTTATTAGTTTTGACACTTCTCAAACCCTGTTAAAATAACAAATAAATAATTTATAAACATGGAGGTCTGGGCTCGGCTGTTAATGATATCGAATCGAAAACCGTCAAAAACAGTTACAGTTGTCGTAACAGTCATTTACTTGATATGATAAATTGCATTTAAAAAAGTACTACTTTTTTTTAACTTTTAAAAGGGTAAAAATAAAGTATTAGCTTTTCCAAAAATTCGTTTGTTAAAATTAATGATATTTTTGAGTTTATCGACCTCAATTTAGTTTAGTAAATATGTGTCATCGCACCAGTGGTTTTCCCCGTGACAATAAACAGAACTGTCACTTTTTTTAAAGTGGTCGGCTTTATGCCTTCAGCAGAGTAAAAAAATGTATTTTTTTTTCAAAAACTTCGCCATTTTTACACGGTGTGACAGGTGTCTAACTAATAACATTTTTGAGTTCATCGAGCCCAATTTAGTGTAGTTGGAGTTCCCACTCGTAAATACGTGATATTGCACCAGTGGTTTTCCCCATAAGGTATTTGCTTTTTCAAAAACTTCAATTTAATTAATTATTTTTCCGCCATTTTGATGGGTTTGACAGATGTCAAAAATAATAACATTTTTTATTTTATTGACCTCAATTTAGTGTAGATCGGGTGGTGGTTTTCCCCATAACAGTAAATGACAGTGAAAACAAGTGTCATTTTTTGAAGGTTTCCTATTTAATGTCTTCAGCAGATACAAAAAAGATATTTGTGTTTGTGTTTGACAGATATCAAAAATAGTAACATTTTTCATCGACCTCAATTTAGTGTAGATCGAGTTCCCACTCGTAAATATGTGTCATCTCACCAGTAGTTTTCCCCGTAACAGTAAATGACAGTTAAGACAACTGTCAATTTTTTTAGGGTTTCGGATTTAATGTCTTCAGCAGAGTAAAAAGAAGGTACTCGCTTTTCCACACACTTCAATTTCATGAATTATTTTTTCGCCATTTCGACATGGTTTGACAGGTGTCAAAACAAATGTCATTTTTAAATTCAGCGTTGCTATTTTAGTAAGAATTGATGCGTTTTTTGCCGATGATAATAAGAATAAGCTCATCCCAAACTTTGGCAGCTATTATTGGATCACCCTATAGATATCGGCACCTGTGTCTAAAAGAAAAAATGCTCTCAGGGACTGTCCTAATAACATACTTAAAGGGCGTTGAAATCCCACTGAGATACAGTTTCCATTTAAACTGTGCGTGGTTCTTTACCAAACTTTAAAGAAAACTTGAATATTTTACAAAGAAGCCCTTGAAAATTAGAGGAAAGGCGATCGCCCATCTCGGTAAGGCATTTCTGTTACTGCTACATCTACGTAGGCCGGTATATTGATGGAGTTTTATAGCCCCGATGCATAAAAGTGTTTTTCTTGTAAATTATAATTAAATATCAAATCTAGTCACACACTTTCAATTAGAATATCAAGTTTTATTAAAAGTTTATAATTATTTAGAAAAACGAAATAACGGAATTGATAAAAAGTGTCGTTAATTTAAATAACTCATGACCCCACAAAATTGCTAAAAATTGCTCGCATCAATAGGCATAATAAAACTGGTCAGAAAAGGAGCAATTGATATCCATTGTAATTTTTTTTTAACGGGAAGTTTTTTATAAAAATCTATTTGCATTAAATTAATTTAAAAAGTACTTATTATGTTAACAACTACCTAAATCACCACACTTCACACATTATTTAAATACTCCCTCAAAAAAAATCTTTAATTATTAAAACGATTTTTAAATGCATTATTTGGAAAGGCGGACAAATTGTTAAAATATGGTCACAAACAGATAACAGAACTAAGTATTTTGTGTTAGAAAGGAAACGCAATAAAATGTTTTTAAGAATAAATCTTAAAATTAAATTACATCAAGGAACAATCGTTGTCGAATTACAAACACATTTGCATAGAAATCTCACCACAGGTTGAGAGACCGTCAGAGTAGTACCAGAATGCAAGAAGAAGGAATCAAAAGGAATACGGGGCAAATCTATTAATAGTAAACACTCCTAAAAATCCTGGTCCTTCACTAATCTTGAAAGAAAAACCTTTCGGGTCTGATTACACACTCACCTTCTAGAATCATTTTAAATCGAATATGAATGAAACCTATCATTTCCTAGACGCAACAATATATAAACTACAAAAAAACTGGCACTCTCCAAAGGAGATCATAACAGTAACCATAAAAAATATTAGGTCTCGATGGCATTATACCTGCTGCATTATAGTCGGGGGTGTGCTGAAGATGATGATTCGCTAAATATATAGCAGCACTCATCGTGGGAAATAATACGCAAACAGCATTTATTGCTATTACCAAATGCACTCATATCCATGAAGGACTTGGTGAAAAAGGTAAATCTGCATGTCAACCTTAGAAAATAGCAAAAGTCTCCTGTAATGGCACTAATGGCCACCAAAAGGGCTGTAGGAACAATATAATGATTTCTATTACACATAGTATGTTAGATCTATACAGTAGTGGTAAGACCCAGGATAACCTTCGGGTAAACCTTGATACCAAAATTGAGCGATTCAAACTATAGTTAACCTTGCACTCTTTACTACCGTTTTCAAATCGGGATTTACAGACTGAACTAGAACGACAACTAGTACTGGATAAATATCCAATGTCTGGAAAAAATCTCAATAGTTAAATGGCTGCTTAGAAATGTGGTCCCAAGATGAACACAGAAACCACTGGAATCAAATACTGGGGCAACACAAAAATGGTATTTGAGTCTTAGCCGTACAAACAATCAGATGAGAATTGTAATGAGATCCTTAAGCAATCACTAAGAAAGCACTTCCACAGGATTGGAAATTACCGAAAGGGACCCATCTATAAAATGTGTGATGAGGATAACGACTCAGCTGTTACACCTTATTTGAATGCCGGAACTTTGCTCACAAGAGTACTACATTCTTCAGGACGAAACTGTCCAAGAGGATAGAAAGTTTTCCTTAAAAACTTTTAAGAAAAGCTGCTATATCAAGCGAAGTTGTCATGTACAAAGATTATACAGACAGAGATAAAATAATGTAACTTGCTGCAACGTTAACGGAATTCTAACCCTTATTTTGTTTAGCACCAGACCGTTAGCATTTTTAGGGGAACTTTTTCGGATTAAAAAAGTTTTCCTCTGAGGAACGCTTGCTTCCTTGCCATCTTGGACATGGGTATTATTCAAAAATATCATATGCTTTTTATTTGATAACCGATTTTTCTTTAAAAAAAATTGATATATTTATGATATAGCAGTACTGAGAAATCAATATCAATAATTTGTATTTTTGATGTTTGTGTATCGAAAAAATTAGTTTTTTATAATCATTACTTTTTTACTTGTTCTTTGAGGTTTTTCAAGAGACAGTGGTTCCCAATTAAAACCGCAAATGGGTACCCCTAGATAAAAGACTTAACTTTTTAACGAAAGTCATTAAAGTCCCTAAAAAATTATAAAAATCGAAAGACGATTTCACTTAAAACAAGACTAGTAGTTCCGACTAAAAGTCGACGGTACGCGGTTCAAAGATGGCCGACGCGCGATTTACAAAATTTATCTTGTGGAGTGCATTTTTTATATAAAAACAACCCCTGTGGGGTTAACCGACACAGCAATAGCAGCAATACTCTTCAAAAAAATGCTCCATCATTTTTCTCACGGAGCTAAAAGTTTTAAAACCGTTTGCGAAAATGCCGTTATCTCAAAAAAATTACTATATGCGAATTTCTGATATCGGCCGACCACTTTTAATCTAAGATTTGGGAAAATTTAGGAATCTATCATAAAAAAACTGGTTTTTCCCAAATTACCACGATGCTTAACTAAGCTCTGGTACAAATGTACCCGTTTCAAAGCAATTTGCATATAGTCATTTTTTTGACCATTTGCCAAAAATTTTTGTTGACCGATTGACTGTGAAAAAAATTATAAAGCATCTCTTTTAGGGTATAAAATTACCTCTAAATCGCCGTATCTCCTAACCCTACAGAGGTTGCGTTTATACAAAATATGCACCCTTTAAGATAAATTATGTCAATATCGTGTCAACATGAATCGTCTCTCGATTTTCATAGTTTCGTAAAAAAGTTAAATTTTTGTTTCTAGGGGTACCCACAGGTCAGGTACCGCTCAACCTAGCATAGAACTAGGGCCCACTCTGAAAGCGTATCAAAAGTACGCATGTTTTAAATTGTAGAGGCGTTTTTATAAAGTACACGGTTACATAGAAAACATCAAAAAACCCGTTAAAATGTAATGATTTTAAGAAAAAACTTTTTTTAGTATACAAACGCCAAAAATACAAGGTATTAATAATTATTTCAAAAAACTGCTATACTATAAATATTTCAAAATTTGTTTGAGAAACATCGGTAAATAAGTAACAAAGTTTTGATTTTTTAAATAATACCCCCTGTCCAAGATGGCGAAGGAAGCAAACAATTGCATATTCTGGAGGAAAAAACTGTGCAGGAGAGCAAAAACGTGATGGACGTATTGTACTAATTTAATAAATACGCTTTTAATATTCCGGAGAGATTTAAAAAATTTTGTTTTAAAACGATTGAACAGTTTATCAACGCTATGCGGTCCTTTTTAAAAGCATAGAGCATAATAATTTACGCGTGCATCGAGGATAGTTAATGTTTTAATAATTTTGGAAAACATGTTGCAAAGAGAGATATGCCAGTTTTAAGATAATTTTTTCTACCCAGCTTTATTATTTCTACCAATTATATTACTATATCAATTTCCTAATGTGCTGCAAGCTCCACTTTCCCGTGCAAGATTGGCCACAAACTGCCAAGGAAGGTAGTAGTTTCTTTTGGCCCTGATAATAAATGGACTAAAAAGAGTGCTCTTAAGTGTGTTTGCCAAATTAAATCGTGAGATAATCCTTTTATGATTTTTATGTTTTTCCAAAAAGTTTTTGGATTTCGAATTTCTGCAATGACTGAACTAGATTTTAGCGTTGTCTAGTGACGTGTTTTTTTTGGTCGGAATCCTTCTATAAACTTTTTTATTCTGAATATGATTATATGATTTGGATGGTTGAACAAAATGAAACCTTTTGAGGCTTTAATAAAATGTTTACAAGTGTTTTCGTATCAAGGCACTCCTTTCAAACCAAGATTTATATACGTTAAAATATCATGTTTGTATAAGCAAAGCATGGTAAAAATAAGGCTTAAATATTTTGCTGCATTGGTTATAGCTTCGCAAAGGATATTTATTTCAGGAAAAATTTATGTCGACAATTGGGGTGATTTTATTGGAATACAACATAAACTGACGAGAACTATCGCGTACCTTGTCTTTTCGTTAAGCAGGTGGAAAAATCTAATATCATAAACGCATTTTTTTAAAACTACCCCCTGCTGCTCCTCGCCCAAAGTATTTTTTTTAACTTAACGGAACTGAAATAAACTAGTGAATAATATATTTATCACCAAATTAAATGAATGAACAGCTCGGAAGTTATACTTAATTAAATTTTTCCTCATATCTCAAATTCGGTGCAAAAAGCGTATTATTTCTTAAACTACTTAGCCTATCCTTGTTGAACATAGCTAAGAACACTTTCTCAAAGATATTCTTTAAACGGAACATAACAGCATCAAATTCTGTTTAAAAATTATATTTGGTGAACTCCGAGCTCTTATTAAGGAAGTATTTGCCAATTTATTTAAAGCGTTTGAAAAAAAGGTTAACATAATAGCATATAAACTTACCTGATGCATGGGATAAGTCAAAAAAGCTTCCAGTGGCCTTCCGTTGCAGGCCATCTTGCTCTCTAATCTCGTAAGCATAGCGGAAAATGCTTGAGATTGCTTACATTCGGTTAATACTTGCAATGAATAGTGGTGATTTCGTACGTATTCTTGATAAATGCTTAGCATTGGCAACAGAATTGAAAATAAATCCCCTGAAAAAAACATTAGAGACCTTTTGCACCTATAATTTTGAAGCCTTTTTACTTTATCGCTTATTTCGAGCATGCGCAGTTACGAGGTAATAACGGAATCCCTTAATAACCGATAAAGTTTGACGTTACCTGCAGGTAAATGTCGTATCCCTTATAATTGACATGGTTGCCGACAGTAAAACGTTAAGTAGAAAAACAAAATATTTAAATTGATTTTTGAATGCAAATCCCAGCAAACACAGTGGACACGGGCTGATGTCGGACGTACATCAGTCGCCGCCGCCCTCTACATCGGCACGGTCGATGTCAGTAACCGACTTTGGACCATCAGCATTTTTCGCCGCCGGTCGACGTGCGGCCGCATATGAACAGCCGACGTGACAAAGTCCATCTCCAGGAAGTATGAAAAATAACAAATGAGTGTACGCTCAATTATAATAGCGGTAATAGTAGTAGTTATATGTATTTGTATTCACAAACTAAATTTAAACCACACCTAAGTATCCTAATAATATAATATACGAGGTATGGAAAAAAAATATATTTTTTAAAATATAATTTGACATTTTCGAATTTAAAAGAAATATATCTTTTTGACAATACCACACACTAATACTCTTAGGGTTTAAAGATAAAGGCATTTAAACTTGCATGTAATTGTTATCTATGCCCTGTTTTGAGGGGGATATTTGATTGATTGATTATCGTAAAAGATAGATCCCACTGTGGAGTATTGCTGAAGAGAGAATTGTTTGCAGATTTCAAAAATTGCAAAATATACATGGTGTCCTGTTTAAAAAATATATTTTTTTGCCATACCTCGTAAACAAAATTACATAAAAAAATCCACGAATAAAGGAAATTAAAAATCTCAGTTGACGTGGATTTAGATTTTTTTATTCCACCAAATTCTAACCCGCTAGAAGCACCGTTCCATTTAAAGAATCCACGCTGTATATAGAATAACAAACCTCGCATGAGCCATACTCACATCTAATAGAAAATTATACTGGTATAAGTAGATATTTTACATGGGCCAGGGTAAGAGAAATGTTACTCACGTATTTTATTTGATATATGGTTAGCATATGTAGCACATAGAGCGCGCGGCGCGTTCGCTTTGAATCGTCGGTATTTTTCCTGAGAGAGAGGGTAGGGCCGACAACGTATTGCAATTTACCGACGTGCGGATACCACATCGTACTTTTTCCGGGCCACGCAAATTATTTTTCATATGCATGAAGAATGATCGGTGATGTAAGTCGGTAGTTGGCCCGACATCAGCCCATGTTTAATTACCGATGCCGACATTCACAACGCGACGTCGCGTCTGTCCGATTATTAAACGATCTTCTCTGTTTGCTGGGATATTACGCCAAGAGGGAGGGGAATAAGGATTTATGGCAAAATCTAACAGGAGTAGTTGTCTGCATGACCCCCCCCCCCCGCCTGTCATGTTTTTGGACCACGACCACCACCTTCCAGTTGATGTCAGAGAAAAAAAGAGCAAACAACATTTTATCACAAATTTTTGTTTAGTTACATCAGGATGGTCGTTCACGTGATGGCGAATCGATAATTATAATCAAAGTCGGCCCAGCGCCAAGTATCCATTTTTTATCCAATAGGTTAAACATCAGGCCGATATATAATTACCGCTGACGACGTAGCGCCGACGATGGCGACATCGGTCTGATTTTCCGCCGACCTTCTGTTTTTGCTAGGAATATGTCTGTATTAGTTTTAATTGTAAATATATTTGTGTAAATTTTAGTTTAATCATTTTCTTTGGCTAGAATTTGGTAAGAAATATAAAACGTTGATTTGCACTGATTGGCAACTGTGACAAGTGATTCTGATCTGTTTGTCATAACCTTTGTTCTCTGTTGTGTTTTGAGTTTTTAAAGATTATTAATAATTATAATTCACTGTAAAAACACAAGAACATATTTTGAATGAAAAATATTATTGACCAATTATTTTTGTAAATTCTTGATAATAACAAATACCGTATAAAGTCGTTTAAAAACAAATCAAAGAAGGCGTGCAAAAAACCAAAAATGCTGTTTTATAAATAACGTGATGTTAGCTATGTCAAAATACGTTCTTAAGCGATAAAGTCACCTTACGGAGATTTTTTTTAAGAGGTGCAAAAGGTCTTTATTACCTTCTTTTTTTACTTTGCGAGGTTAATAGGAAATCTAGACGATATTTGATTGGGAGTAATTGTAAATACACACACAGAAAAAATGCTTAAATGAGCCAAATAAATGTTTGTTTTCCATGGTCCAAACAAATATTTGTTTGAACCACACAAATATTTATTTAGGGCATAATAAATAAATTAATAAATTTAGGTCCAATAAATGCTTGACAGAACTAAATATTTATTTGATTCAAATTAATACTTCTTTAGACCATGGGAAACAAATATTTATTTGGCTTAATTAAACCTTTTTTCTGTGTAGAGATATTTATAGTTAATAATCAGAAATTTTTGGCAAATTTATAAAGAAGTATCCCTGTTACATCTGATGGTGATTTAAATATAAAATCTTAAATACTAAAATTGTTTAAAGTTAAAGAGTTAAAACGTTTGCAATTTTAATATTTACAAAGTCTTAAAAGAATAAAAGATATTTAAACGGTGCTAAGTGTCTTTGGCAAGGTTTGCGTCATCCTATATAAAAATATATTTAAAAAAAATCTTACCTAGTACTAATGTGGGCCAGCTTTCCAACCGAGAAGTTAATCCTTTTAAAAAAATCTGGTGCAAAAACAGCACCGTCTCACTATTTAGAAATATCGAATTGACATCCTCGTGTGTGCAAGGTGGTTTTTTCGATGACGCCGCCATTTTAAATGGCCTTAAGAAACATGTCACTAAAACTTCTACTTGTTCCATATATTCCTCTTCCGCCTCTACTAGTCTGAAGACTAAACTATTTCTTTTTCGCATGTTCTCTGCGTGAGGGCTTTTGACATATTGTTTGACTATTTGTTTCCACCTTCGGCGTCATAGCCAACTGCGGAAAAAGCTCTGAACCTAGGTAAATAGTTACGCATTAAGGGCCGTAATTATACTTATTCTGAAGGCTACCTTCCTCCTTGGGTGATGTAAATTCTTATGGGCAAAGGAAGAAGGGAGCCTTGACTATGAATCCGACTCTAAAGTTGGGCTAAAAAAACTAATTTAAAAATTTTGAAATAAATATCCCTATGAAAATTGCTGGTAAAAAGTTTTGCTCTACGTCAACTTCTATTTTGATAATTTTCATTCTGCATATTTATTTTATGCGTTTTATCCCCAAAAAAATAAAAAGCGCACACCGAAAATTGCTCTAAATTTATTTGTCGATAACCCGACTTTTGAAAAAAGGAAATTTTAATAATATAATAATAATATTTATTAAATTAATTCTTATCTACAATTTTAAAACCAATAACAGAAACAAAGACCTTACATTTTTCTTTTCCAAGTTGGTCACAACTCTAGCTCTGGTACTGATTGTTTATTTTGTGAAGTTGGGGTGTGGGAATATGGATATTAAATTTTATTTATTCCTGTGGGGGGTGGGTTTAAGTAATAGCGATTAATTTTGTTCTTGATTCTTGGGGAAGATCCAATCTTAGTTCTATATTAATTGACTTCCCTCCCCTAGGTACGCCAGATATAAATAATGACTAAAAAAGTGAGAGGGGTGTCGGGGAGGAAAAAGGGGAGGTAAAAATTAGAAGACAATAATGACAAATTTTTAGGATTTATTCGCGAGAAAGTGTTTCCCTGCATTTTAGTCGTGTTGTAAATGTACGAACCACAACGGTCTCTGTCTTGGATTTTAGCACTCACAAACTTTTTACTGCTTTATATGCTATCCACAAAAAAACGCATGTAAAAAATACAGACACAAAATGGGTTGTTTCTAAATATAAAAGTTTTTATTTGTACACGAAATAATAAGTAAAAAAAAAACTCTTATTTTTATTTTTTTTTGGAGGTGTAGGTTTATGGGTTGAGGGATCTTATTAATGAAACGTCCTTTTTTTGGAATGCCAACATATCACAAAATTTATTTGCTTCTTCAGAGCTATTCAAGACGACCGTTCCATATGTCTATTTTATTACTAGTAAACGTCATCTTTTGGTAAAAAGGCATTTATTTTAAAAAAGTACAGTTTTAGTTAAAAAATTTTAAAAAGACATAAACACACACATTCAAATCTTATTACTAAGGCGACTATTTTGTTCGCATTTAATTTTATCACTCTTATTTTTATTATGTGTATATATTTATAGTTATAATGAGTAGTTTTCATTTTTCCGTATACCCCCCAAAAAATCCTGCACAGTTTTGACTTCCTGTTGTAATTTGCTACACCTTTGATATGTCGTAGATCTCGCATTTCTGGTCAACGTTTAAACTGACCTCTATCCCACATAGCAAAATAATGTCCACTGTGTATATTCATCATCATCATAAGCAATCACTCGATACCGAGTATGATTTTGCTCTTTTCTGTATCGTCGCTATCTGTGGTGCATTTTTTGATGGCTATGTAAGCCAATTCTCGACTCGCACATCCTTCCACAGTCCTGGCACACCCAGTCTCCGGCAGCAGCCGGGTGTTGTTGTTCATCCATTCTTCCATTTTGTCGCTCCTTTCTACGTTCTCTCTTTTCAGTCTCTAGTCTACGTCGTTGCTCTTCAAAAGTTTGTGGTTCCTCATGGACTGTTCGGCGCCATGAAGCCCTATCATTTGCCGTGTTCTTGAAGTTGTTTATATCAATGTGATCCTTCATCATATTGCCTTTGAGAACGTCCTTGTACCTTTTTTGTTGACATCCTAGATTCCTCTTTCCCTCTTTCAGTTGTCCATAAAATATCTGCTTTGGGAGACGTCTTTCGGGCAAACGGATAACGTGACCAGTCCAACGAAGCTGGTGCTTGAAGATAAGGGCTTCTATACTAGTTGTTCTGGCTTTTTCTAAAACACTTATGTTTGTTCGTTGGTCTTGCCATTTGATTCTCAGTATTCGTCTTAAACAACTTTGATGATATTTTTTTAGTCGTTTGATATGCCTTCTGTAGGTGGTCCACGTTTCGCATCCATACGAGTTGGTATTATAACTGTGTTGTAGACACGAAGCTTGGTCTCCGCATTCATGTCGTGATTGTTGAAGACTCTCTCTGAAAGCCGTCCAAACGCAGCGCTAGCACATTTGAGGCGATGCTGTGTTTCTGCGTCAATAGTTGCATTTGATGATAGGTGGCTCCCAACGTATGGGTAATGTTCCACGTTCTGCAAAGGATGGCCATTTATGGAAATGTTTGGAGCTTGGGGATTCGTACCTGGTTCTGGTTGGTGAAGAATTTGCGTTCTGGCAAGATTGACCTCTAGCCCAATGCTTTTGTAGGCTTGGTTAAATGCATTGATTACCAGCTTTAGAACTTCCACTGTAACGGCCATAACGACGTTGTCATCGGCGTACTGCAGTTCGATTACCGAGGTCGTCGAGACCTTAGTTTTTACTCGCAGTCTGCCTAGGTTAAGTAGGCCACCGTCGAATCTATATAGAATTTCCACTCCCGGCGGTAGATGTTCCTCAACAAGGTGAAGCATGGCACCTAAAAATATAGAGAATAGGGTGGGCGCAATAACATACCCTTTTTAACGCCTGTCGTAATCTGGAATGACTCTCCTGGTCCTTCGTTGCTCAGGACTTGCATTCATATTGTCGTGTAGTAGTAAGAATTTGAATATATTTTTGAGGGCATCCAGCTTTTGCCAGTATTTTCCAAAGAGCTTTTCTGTTGACCGAGTCATATGCTTTGATTAGGTCTATGAAGGCCATGAAGAGAGAGCGATTTTGTTATCTAGATTTCTCTTGCATTTGTCTGGCACTGATGTCAGCTGTGCCTCGATTGGGCCTAAATCCACACCGTGTCTCTGGTAGATTTTGTTCAGCAATCGGAATTAATCGGTTTGATAGTATCCGTGCAAGTATCTTTCCAGCAACAGAAAGCAGAGATATACTTCTGCAGTTTCCACATTGGGCCTTGTCGCCTTTTGTGAAAATGGTAACTGTAGAGATGACTCTGAGTTCAGCAGGAATGGTCTCAGTGGTCCATATCTTACTTATTAGAATGTGCATTTGGGAATTAAGTGCGGGACCCCCTTGTTTGTAGAGTTCAGCAGCGATACCATCTGTGCCTGCTGACTTGTTATTCTTTAGCTGTATGATTGCCTTTTGGACCTCCTCTAATCTCGGAATCTCACTTAGGTCTGGTTGTGTAGTTTTCTCCGAAATTTTGTCGAAGATGTCATTATCGACCTCAGACTCTCTGTTGAGTAGTTCTTGGAAGTGTTCTTTCCATCATGAATTGATAGAGGATCTGTCTTTAAGCAGCCTTGTTCCATCTTTGGATGGTAGGGGATTGATACCTTGTGTAGTGGGACCATATGTCATCTTAGTAGCTTGAAAGAAGGCTCTGGTCTTGTTGGACTCAGCTAGATGTTGCATTTCATGTGATTTTGTTGTCCACCATTGGTTTTTTAATCTACGTGTTTGCCTTTGTACTTCTGCTTTGGCTTTTTTATATTTCCTTTTATTTTCGTTAAAGTTTGAGTGGCTTTTCCAAGCATTCTTTCTTTTCCTCTCAATAAGGTCTTGAATTTCTTTGTCGTGCTCATCAAACCAGTCTTGATGTTTTCTTTGTGTGTATCCGACCGTTTCTTCCGAGGCAGATGTTATTGCTGTCTTCAACATTCTCTAGTGATCGTCAATATTCTCCGGGTATTCTAAAGTACCCAACTTTTGATTCAGAGAGACTTGGAATTTTGTTCTGGTTTGATCATCTTTAAGGGGTTCTACATTGAATCTTCTTCTGATTTGCTTTTTTTGACGGCTACTTCTTGGTGGAATGCGCAAGTTCATATTGGCTCGTATCAGACGATGGTCAGTCGAGCAGTCATCTGCACTCGTTGTTGCTCTTGTAGTGTTTTGACCTCGGGTGTTGCCAGGATGTCCTGAACTTGTCTGTTTGTCGGAAAATTGTATTTGAGATTATGAGGTCATATTCCGAACATAAGGTTAATAGGCGCAGTCCGTTTAAGTTCATTAAGTTCATGTTCATGTTCAGGTTTGAATTCGTATCAACTCGAGCATTGAAGTCACCTAGAATGATAAGTTCAGTCAGATTTAGGTACAGATGTTATGGCTTCACTAAGTTGAGAATAAAATTCATCTTTTTGGTTTCCATTAGCTGCAAGAGTTGGAGCGTAAGCGCTGATTATGGTAGCGTGGTGGTGGTTGCTAAGGTTTAGGTGCAATGTCATCTATTATTAGCTTATTCCGGATGGAAATTCGCTTAGGTGGTCCACAATCTCATTTTTTATAGCCAAACCCATTCCGTAAATACGTGGTTCATCTTCTTCTTTCCCTTTCCAGAAAAATGTGTAGCCTCCTCCGTGTTCTTTAAGTTGGCCTTCGCCTGCTCTTCTAGTTTTACCGAGAGCTGCGATATCGATGTTATATTGCCTTAGTTCACGTACCACTATTGCCGTATTTTTTTGTGGTCTTGTGGTTGTGTCTGTATCCATGATTGTACGGATATTCCATGTCGCAAAGTTCATTGGATTTATTTTCCTTTTGTTTTATCCGCATGTGGTGTACCCACTGGATGCAGTTGTTCAGTCGGGCAGTTGTTGGCTGGCTATGTTTAGGGCACCTTTTATAGCCCCTTCCCTTTTAGGGTGAGCAAAGGGGGTCCTAAATAGGACTGCTCGGTCACGGATGCAGCACACGAGTTGCTCTACAGCCAATCCTTGAGCAAAACGGCGATCACGCTTTCGCCGCTTTCGTGCCGGTTTGTCACTAAGAGCTTCCAGACTACACTGTCCTGCTCCCGTCGCAACTTGCCGATCGCCGAAATACTGGTGTGCTTGGACTTCATGGTCTTATGTGTCCTAGAAAGTATAGGATCTCAGAGTAGAGAATACCTGTGCGAGACTTTTATTAACGTAAAAAAAATAGTACTTGTATGGTATTTTTAGACTTCAGTAAAGCCTTCGATACGATAAGTCATGAATTATTACTGGCAAAACTTCAATAGTTTGGTTTTTGACTCTTACCAGAGAATTTAAAACAGAAAAATCAAACTTTAAAATTGTAAAAAAGGGTGTACCACAAGGCTGTTCTTTCCACATTTTTCATTTTTCAAGTTTTGGCCACCAAAACGCCCAGGAAACCCAACCAAAAATTAGTTCTGATCTAAAGAATATAGACACATTTGCAAAAAATCACAATTTAAAACTAAACGCCGAAAAATCCCAAGTCATGATAAGAGAAGAGAACAACAAGTAAGAATATACATAACAATGAATCAATCTCCATAGTCCAATAAGTTAAAAATTTGGGTGTCACTTTTGATAGTGCCTTAACGTTTGAAACTCATATTAAAAAAAACTGACAGCAGCGTATTTAAGATTGAAAAATATTAACAAAATAAAAAAAAAATTGTGCAGTAACTTGGTTCTTTCGCTGTTTGATTATGAAGATGTGGTATATGGTGATGCATTGTCGTGGTCAATCCAGAAGTTACAAAACAGCTGTGTGAGATATTCCTTTCAGGTCCCTTACCGTAATCATATTACACCAGTTTTGAATATTAATAAAATACTAAATATGGCTAACAGACGAAAACATCATATGTACAATTTTATATATAGAGTATTAAACAGTGGAAAACCTGAGTAACTTGCAAAAAAGTTCATGCCTCTAGCACAAACATATAGGACCAGAAATGGTCAAACATTCTTAATACCTCATCACAGGTCAGCCACATACCAAAAGTGCTTTACATATGTAGCCATAAAAATGTGGAACAAACTTCATAAAAACATCAAAAACGCCAATGCAAAAAAATATTCACTGCAAACTAAAGCAAAGCTGCTAGAAGAACAAATGAGGCTATAAAATTAAATAAATTAAAATAAAATAGATAGGTAATATTGGATTACCCCTTCCCTCCGGTCGGGCGTTCGCGCCTTTGCACCTGGTCGGTTTCTCATCGGTGTTTTCTCTACAGGCTTCAGCCTCTCTCCCAAATGAAATGATCAAATTATTTTTATTTGTTACTAAATTTAATTTTTTTATTTTTAATTTTTATTGTTAAGTTAGTGTAATCAAAAAAAAAATTACAGGGTTTTTCTCGCATTGGCCTTCCATAGTTTCGGTTCAAGTGTTATCGGTTTAATAATCGGAAAAAAATCCTTTTTTGCCCTTCATACGTATTAATTTTCTGTAAAATGTATTTTTTTTTTGGCAAAATACATGTATTGAATTGAAAACATATATATAAGTACTATCCATAGAGTGATATAGGCTGCATGTAGTTTGGATATTATAAAAAATATACACGTTTATGGATATCAAATACATATCCAATGGATATATATATATATCCATGACTTGATATGTGAGATATGATCCATGCGATCGGTGGTTTGCGGAGATATAGATTTTTTAGAGTGGATTGTTTTATATTTCAGAGATTTTTCACCAAAATTGTTTTTTGCCTATTTACATATTTTTTAGCAACCAAATGTTAGATAAAGACCTTGACTATTTAATTCTGTAGGACTAATTGCCATAATATACGTTATTTTTAGTGGTACAAACACAAAAAATGTAAACATACCAGTAAAAAGCCATAGAGCGAGTAGTTTCAATTTTTGGGACTTACAATGTATTCGAACCAGTTTAGTGTCGTGTTTAATATTCAAAAAATATTAAAATATGAAGATAATTAAGTGCTCGCTTTTTATATTTTCTAAGATTTTATGAAAAATGGCAATTTTTCATAAAATCTTAGAAACAGCGAACACTTAATTATCTTCACATTTCAATTTTTTAAATTATTAAACACGAGACTAAACTGGTTCGAATACGTTGTAAGTCCCAATAATTAGAAATACTTGCTCTCTGCAAACCGAATTAAGAATAAATTATATAACTTAAAACTATCCTAAAATGCCTAGAGATAAAACAGCCTAAACGATAAGTAGCAGGAAGGATAAAAATGCTACAGCAATATTACTGTTTTATAAGACAGATGTCCACAAAAACGCAGATACCTTGTTAAAAAAACCGTACAAGTATTACAAAATGTCAAAGTAAAAACAAAACAATTACTTACATCCGAAGAATTACGTTTAATATCAGCAAAGAATAAACAGCACAATTTCAATCCATCCAACTTAAAGAAAGAATTTGGAGCTACTTCTCAGACTCAAAGAAAAGGTTGAGCTACGGTATATCTTACAAAAGACTCAGGTTTAAAGCAACTATGGTTTATTAACGTGCCAGGCAAATTGCCGATAAAAACTCGGTGACGAAAGAGTTGGTAGTTCTCAGAAATAGAATAACTTAACTACCAAACGAAGATTAAAATAGGTTAAGTACTGTGAAGATATCAAAACCTGATGCCGTCAATGTTCGACATGTGCAGCCAGTCAAGAGTCAAATAAAGTATTAAAGTTGAATATTGGATTGGGTTGGTTGCCACTAAAACGAATAGCCAATAATCTGAGTGGACCTTTTCTCGTCGAAATAATGGCCAAAGTTCGACATCCTAATAGTTTTGCATAGACACAGACCAAGGACAAAACTTTGAGTTAAAACATTTACGTGAAAGAATTAAAACCAGGAAAACTATATTGAAAGTCCGATGGTATAATTAAAAGATATAACAAAACAGCTCTGGAACATCTTTCCCAGGTTGTAAAATCAATACCAAAAAAAATTGGATTAATACATTACAGTGTCTCTAATGGCTTTTAGATCATTCATAATAAGACAGGAAATATATTAGATAAATTTGTTATTTTAGGCAGCGAACTAGGGTTACCGTATGATATTATGTTTGTTTTTTTAAAGAGCTTAGCAAAGAAGTAAGGGAGTATGTGGATAAGCTACTAAAAGTTGATAGATATTAATGAATTGGTCCGAGAAAATTTTAGTTGCTAGATAAAGATGAAATATCATGTGAAGGCAAATGCAGCCGGGTTTCAACCGGATAAAAAAAGGTAGCCCCAACGGTAGAAGGGCAGAAGATCACCAAGATTAATACCACCATCTGTATATATATATATATATATATATATAGAGCACACGTAAAACGAAATGTTTTAAGAAACAAAGTCTGAATATATATATAGCACATATAAAATATATTGAAAAAGTCCGTCTACTCGAAAGTCTGGATTCACCCTAAAATGTCTAAATTTACCCAGGAAAAGTCCGGATACGCCCTAGAAAAGTCTGGAAACACCCAGGAAAAGTAAGGATACACTCTGAAAAAGTCTCTGGCAAGTCTGGATACACCCTGGAGAGTCTGGATACATCCAGGAAAAGTCAAGATACACTCTGGAAAAATCTGGAAAGACCCTGAAAAAGTCTGGAGTAACGCTGAAAAAGTCTGAAAAGACCCTGAAAAAGTCTGGATACACTCTGTAAATGTCTGGATACACTCTGGAAAAGTCCGGATACACTCTGGAAAAGTCTAGATAGACTCTGTAAAAGTCTGGATACACTTTAATAGAGTCTGCAAAGAACCTGGAAAAGTCCGGAAAGACCCGGAAAGTCTGGATACACTCTGGAAAAGTCTGGAAAGACCTTGGAAAAGTCTGGATACATTCTTGAAACGTCAGGGAAGACCCTGGAAAAGTCTGGATACACTCTGGAAGGGTCTGGTGTTATAGTCTCACCTATAAATAAATGTATTTAATTATATGATCCGCTAGAAGAACGGATCTTCTGATTAAATTAAATTTCTTTTTTGATGTTTTCTTTTTAAAAAACTTTTTATTAACTCTTTTCTTTTTTGTTTTTTCTTGACATACCTACTTGATATGTGCCCTGCTAGTAACTACAAAAATAAAGGTCACTAAAACCAAAATTACTGAAAACTAAAATTAATAAGCAACATTCTTTCCCCCAGTATTTGTTCTGGAAGAACAATTACGACATTTTAACAATCTAATACACAAACACGTGCAGTAGGTCTTCTTAATATTACTCCTGTGGCTAACTTCACAGCAACATTTCGGATTCTTCCATCTTGTCCAGGAAAAAACTTGTACCACTCGACCTTTGGGCCACATATTACTTCGTCCATTCGGATCGACCAAGAGTACAACGTCACCTTCCTTGATAGGTTTTTGTTCCTGAAACCATTTGGAACGATTGATCAGGAAAGGCATATATTCTTGACTCCACCGCTGCCAAAATATATCAGCAAGTTTTTGTGCAGCTTTCCATTTATTAAGAAGATTTAAGTCTTTTTCTGAACATTGCACACATGATATTGCTGCATAGTCTGGACCAATTAAAAAATGGTTCGGTGTTAAAGCTTCGGGATCATCAGCATTCAGAGAAACGTAAGTTAGTGGTCTACTGTTTAAAATATTCTCGACTTCTGCAAAAACTGTTCGAAGGACATGTTCTTGAGGATATTTTGAATGTAACGTTTCACCCATAATCCTCTTAACTGATTTTATTAATCGTTCCCAAACGCCACCTTGAAATGGAGCTAGAGGTGTATTAAAATTCCATTTTATTGCTTTAAGCGAAAAAAATTGACTAATTGCACTTTGATTTAAAACTTTCAAATTTTCAAGAAGCTCTCTATCTGCAGATTTGAAATTACTACCATTATCACTATATAATTCTTCACAAGGACCTCTTCTGCAAATAAACTGCCTTATTACGTGAAGAAATCCGTCTGTTGATAAATCATGTGCTATTTCTAAATGGATGGCACGAGTAACCAAACATGTAAAAATGACTCCATAACGTTTTTTGTGACTTCTTTTCACTGTGACCAAAATTGAACCAAAATAGTCTACACCAGTTTTTATAAACGGGCGAATAGTTGGTTCAATTCTACATACTGGTAGTTGTCCCATAAGAGGTGCTTTCGGCATAGTCCTTTTGATTTTACAGTGTGTACAATTTTTAATAGCACTTTTGACTGCTTGTCTTGCACGAAGTATCCAATATTTTTGCCTTAGAGTATTGATAACTGTTTCTTGCAGTTAACGATCGGTTTTGTTATTGTATGTTTTGGTTCTAAAATGATTGGACATTTAGTAAACTCACAGCCTGTTAAATTTTGTAGTCTGCCTCCTAAGCGAATAATACCGTCTTGATCCAAGAAAGGTGTCAAGGTAAATAATCTGCTGTCTTTCTCAATAGGTAGATTTTGCTGAAGGCACTTTTTTTCTTCATAAAAGTAATCGTCTTGGACTCTTTTTCTGATGGCCAATCATGAGGTGACATGCTTAAAAATTGTGGACCAAATAACCACTTACTATTATTTGAAAAATCTAAAGTTTGTACTCTTTTCGTCGCTTCATCAGCAACATTGTCAGAAGTACCAACATAATGCCATTTATTTATCTCACTCAGTGTTTGAATTTCAGTTAAACGATGAGCAATAAAAACTCTAAAACGACTTGATTCTGATCTTAACCAATAAATCACAGTCTTGGAGTCAGTCCAATAAAATTGTTTGGAAATATTCATTTTAAAACTGGTTTTTAGGTAATTACCTAATCTAGCTCCCATGAGAGCGGCTTGTAACTCAAGTCTAGGAATTAATGTAGATTTAACTGGACTTACTCTAGCTTTAGGCATTAAAAATGATGTTTCAATTTTACCATCTGTAGTACGTCTTAGATATGCCACTGTTGCATACGCTCGCTCAGAAGCATCACAAAATATATGTAACTGTACGTCAGAATTTTGAGAGTTTTCAGGAAAATACATTCTAGGAATTGCAAACTTATAGATAGATTTAAGGTCATCAAGCCAAATTTGCCATCTTTGAAACAAATTCTCTGTTACCTCATCATCCCAGCCAAGTTTACTTTTCCAAACATCCTGTAAAAGTATTTTTCCCTGAATAATAAAATTTGTAAGAAATCCAATAGGGTTAAAAATAGACATTACTACTTTAAGCATTTCTCTTTTAGTTGGACGTCTCATTTTTGCAAAAAGACTTTTATCGATTTTATGAAATTTAGTTTCAAAAAGAAAGTTATCATTTTTTGGATTCAAAAATGCGCCTAAAATTCTTTCAATGTTATCTTCCGTGAAACTCTTCTCCCCATGAGTCAAGAGACTAGAATCTAGATCTTTTAAAATTTCTTCAGAATTAGATATCCAATTACATATACTGAATCCGCCTTTAGAATGAACGTAAATAATAGAATTAACCAAAGATTTACCTTCCTCAATACTGTCAGAGTTACCCAAGTAATCATCCATAAAATGATCATATAAAATGTCATCTAATGCTTCTGGGTACTCGTTCTGAAAATCTTTCGCATTCCTAATCTTGGCTTCCTGAGCTAAGCAAGGTCCATTTTTTGATCCAAAAAATACTACGTTTATTTCCTAGGTATCGGGTTGTCTGTCTCTATCCATTCCCCTCCACAGAAAACGTTGTGCGACACGGTCTTCCGGACGAACTTCACCCTGAAGAAACATCTCTTAAATATCTGCGGTAAAAGCAACTTTTTTGATTCGAAAATTCAATAAAATTGTTATTAAATTATTATATAAGTCCGGACCTGTCAGTAAAACATCATTTAAACACACATCATTTGTACGACTTGCCGCATCAAGTACAATGCGTAGTTTATTGGGTTTATTCGGATTTACTACCCCGAAATGTGGTAAATACCAATTTTTTGGATCTGTTTCATCAATTTCATATTCAGAAATTTTTGTAATATATCCTTTATCTAATAAGTCATTTAATAAACCTTTTTTGTTATCTTTGTCCATTTTGCGCTCAATAAATCCTAATCTTTTAGTAGCATTGCTTTTACTTTCTGGTAGATAAATGTCATCTCGTTTCCAAAGTAAACCAGTTTCAAATTTATCCCCTATCCTTCTCATTGTTTTATCTAAAATATTTTGCGCTCTTAAGTCCTCTTTTGACATAGATTTTGAAAAAGTTTGCACCCCCAAAGAATCAATTTTCCATTGGTTTTGTACTAAATCGTGAAGCAAATCTAAGTCATCTTTTTCGCGATGATTGTTCATATAGCAAATAAAATCTAAATTTTGTAAGCGTGACTTTTCCATAACGTTACCATGAATGACCCATCCCAGTAAAGTTTTGCTTAATACTGGTCCATTCCATGGTCCAGAAGTAATCTTTCTAGAAACTAATAGTGGCCAGTTATCTTGCCCAATAATTAATTGAGGTTTTGCATTTTCGTAAGAAAACTCTTTATCGCTTAAATAAGGATAAATTTTAGATAGCTCACCTGAGTTTATCGATTGGCAAGGTAATGATAGTCCTTTTACCGTTCTAGCATGTCTAATTTGGAATGTTTTCTGGTCACAAACATGTTATAGAAAAGCTTACCACTTTTGAGTCCTTCTGTTCTTGAACCTTGTTTTCATCCGTCCATTGTAGATGCAGAGGGTGAACAGGTCCTTCCAAGTCCAAATTGTTTGCTAGATCGTTGTCTATAAGAGTTACTGTAAACGCATCATCTAAAAGGGCATAAATGTTTATCGACCTATTATTGTAGTCAATTTTAACAGGCAAAATTTTTAAAAGTGCGCATGTGCTTGATGAAATATGATAGTTTCTTTCAAGCTTTTGTGTTGAATCTTGAGAAACTTGAGGAATGTTAATATCATCCTTCGGGTTTTGAGAAGTAGATGATAAATTTGATTTTTGTAAGATAGGTTTAGGTTTATCTTCATCTTTGTGTAGAAGACGATTGTGAAACTTTTGACAATTATTTAAGCCGCATACTCTTTGCAGTCATTAACGGAGTAATAAGGAACCAAATAGCATATGCACATTCTTTTAGTAGCTACAAGCTCCCATCTATCACTAATCGAAAGATTTTTAAAAGTAGGACATAAACTTAAAAAATGGTGGTGGTTACCCAGGGCGAAACATCGTTTAATCATTTCTCTTTTCGCTTTGATCTTTTGTCTGTTCCTTGTGGGATGCTCATCCAAGTTTGAATTTTCGTTATTTCTACCCAAGATCTTTTGATCTTTTGTTTTTTAGTTTCTTTTCGGTTGAAGTAACCGATTTGGAGGTTTTTAACTTCTTCTTTGTTTTAATTGCCTTAGGAGCATAATCCTACTGGAAATATTAACACGCCAGGACGAATTCGTATCAAGTAACTTGGATAAGTAAGTACCGGTGCGGAATGATGCCTATTTGTGAGTGGTTCAAGGTTGGAAATCAAAGTATATGATGGTGTTTAATGATATATAGTGGAGGGTGATCAGTGAAACTACTGATGAGCCCACGCTGGTTACCCAGGGCGAAACATCGTTTAATCATTTCTCTTTTCGCTTTGATCTTTTGTGTGTTCCTTGTGGGATGCTCATCCAAGTTTGAATTTTCGTTATTTCCACCCAAGATCTTTTGATCCTTTGTTTTTTTATTTTGTTGTGTGGTTGCCAAAACAGACTTTTGATTTAGACACCTTTTTTGATTTGAGGTATTTGACAAATTTTCAAATTTTGGCATTAGTTGTCTAATTAAGATTTTTGTTAGTTGATCAGATTTTATTGCAAAAACAGATTCGCACTTATTATTTGGTAAATTGCTTACCTTGTCGTTTCTTCTTATTTTAAATACCTCCGATGTAGCTGATTGTGATTTTTCATCCCATCTATCCACTGTTTCCCACGGATTACTTCCATTCATCCATTCAACGACGTCTGGACAGATAGACTCACTAACCTTACGTTCGCCTACCTCTGAATCACCCTCCATTTCTACTATTTTCAGCTTCATCTCAATATCCAGCATTTCTTGTTCTAGTTTCTTCTTCTTTAGCTCAGTTTCCAACTACAACTGTTGACGATGAAGTTCTTGGCCTTTACTTGAAGTTATTGAGACCTGCTCTCCGATTGCTGCTGTTGTTTTTTCTCCATTTTTGGCACCACCAAGATTCAATGGCTCCAGACAAGATCTAGGAGATTTTGGAACATCAGAAGGCTTTGGATTAGTAGGCATAACCTCGGTGTTGGCTTTCTTCTTCATCAATCGCTCGCTGTGTAGTGGGATTATATCTCCGGACTGTAAAATAGGACCTTCTGTTTGGCGAGTAGGGACCATAATGTTATAGTCTTACCTATAAATTAATGTATTTAATTATATGATCCGCTAGAAGAACGGATCTTCTGATTAAATTAAATTTCTTTTTTGATGTTTTCTTTGTAAAATTTTTTTATTGACTCTTTTCTTTTTTCTAAGTCAGATTCAATAAAATCAGAATTACTGAAAACTAAAATTAATAAGCAACATCCCTGGAAAAGTTTGGATACACTATGGAAATGACTGGAAAGACCTTGGAAAAGTCTGAATACACTTTTGGAAAGTCAGGATACACTCTGGAAAAGTATGAAAAGATCCTGAAAATCCTGAAAAGGCCCTGGAAAACTCTGGAAACCCCCTGGAAAAGTCTGAATTCTCTCTGGAAAAGTCTGGAAAGATACTGAAAAAGTCTGGAAAGCCCCTGGAATAGTCTAGAAAGACCCTGTAAAACTCTGGATACACTCTGAAAAAGTCTGGAAATACCCTGGAAAAGTCTGTTTACACTTTGGAAAAGTTCGGATACACTCTAGAAAAATCTGGAAAGACCCTGAAAAAAGTCTGGAAAAACCCTGGAAAAGTCTGGAAAGACCCTGGAAAAGTCTGGAAAGACCCTTGAAAAGTCAGAATAAACTCTAGAAAAGTCCGGAAATTCCCTGGAAAAGTCTGGATACACTTTAAAAAGTCTGGATACATTCTGGAAAAGTCTGGACACACTCTGGAAAAGTCTAAAAAGACCCTGGAAAAATCTGGAATGACCCTGGAAAAGTCTGGATACACTTTGTTAAAGTCTGGAAAGATCCTGGAGAAGTCTTGATACAATCTGGAAAAGTGGGAAAACCCTGGAAAAGTCTGGATACTCTGGGAAAGTCTGGAAAGACCCTGAGAAAGTCTGGAAAGACCCTGAGAAAGTCTGGACAGACCCTGAGAAAGTCTGGAAAGACCCTGGAAAAGTCTGGATACACTCTGGAAAGGTCTGGATACACTCTGTAAAAGTCTGGAAAGATCCTGGAAAAGTCTGCATACATTCTGAAAACGTGGAAAAATCCTGGAAAAGTCTGGATATACTCTGGGAAAGTCTGGAAAGACCCTGAGAAAGTCTGGAAAGACCCTGGATAAATCTAGCTACACTCTGGAAAAGTCTGAAAGGACCCTGGAAAAGTCTGGCTACACTCTGGAAAGACCTGAATACACTCTGAAAATGTTCTAGTACAAGTCTGAATACACCCCTAAACAGTGTGGATGCACCCAAGAAAAGTCTGGATATACCGTGGAAAAATCTGACCGACCCAATCTAACCCATGTGTATACGAGTAGTGGTTTTTCTTATATATGTTCTTGAGCGAGGGAAGTTTTAGAGTAAACTTTACTCGATTTATTTTACATAATATTTATATATCTCACAAGTAACATCAAGTTAAACTTGACGTCACCTAAATAACGTACTAGGTACGTATTAGGTATTGGAATGAAACATTTATTTAAAATTAAAGTCATATTGTGTATATAATATTTATATGCTTCTAATTTCACAACAAGGTAAAAAGTAACTTCCATCTTCTGCATACATGCACAAAGTTCCCTTCTTATTATGTAAATATACGTATATTTTTTTACTTCAGATTTACGTGAATACTATGTTAATGTAACACATGTGTTTGCTGGGCAGTTGGAAGGCAGAATTTTTTTTTATACTAATACTAATGTGTGAGATTTCGGCAATTGATTTTTTAATATATCTGAAGCATTAAAAAAAAGTAAGCTTTAAACAAAATTTTGGTTTGTTTTTGTGTAGTATTATTTCTTATTAGCCTAGCCCAATTTTTGCCAAGTTAGTGCTCTTAACAATAAAAATCCTCAATTTTGTAAATCTCACCATTCACATTATTTTGTATGTTTCTTATATATAATAATACATAATCTGGGCATGTAAATATTAATTTCCTTTTCATCTTTAATCCATAGCTTTCGACAAAATGTATATAAAGCATATTTCAAAATTATCATATTTGTGAATCTTTCCTCACCATGCAAGTTTGTACAATTGAACAAATTGAAATTGTGTTAGCTCTTTTAAGGAGGACATGAATGTTTAAACAGAAATTTATTTTGTTTCCAATTATAACAAATAAATATTTTGAATTATTTTGGAATCTTTTCTCAACCCCGCCCCGTAAATGAAACATTATTAAAAGCCGACTTTTTTCCAATAAAATGCATGTCACCATATGGAGTGAAATATCATTCATAAGTTCTAATCTCATTCTCCAAAATGAACAAAAAATCTGTGATCTTTTCATAGCTTCTTTTTTTTCGAAAAGTGAACCTTGTGAGAATTAGTCATGTGGTGTTATGTGTAAAAGTAAACTAAAGAAAAGCTAACCACAGAATATATTACAATCGGGTTACGATAAATCAGCTGTTGTTTTTGAGTTCATTTTAACCTGGGATTTAGAAAAATATCGGATACAAGATCAAAATTACGGAGTATGTACAGCTCAGTACAACCCTGAAGTTTTAGACATTCTAAATTAAAGCCTTTTCTCGTCAAAAAATTGCTAACAATTGAAGATCCAAGAATTTTAAAATTGACCTGTAACGGAAAATAAGTAGGCCAATCTAGTTAAAATTAAACTCTATAAAGCTGAATTTTACACGACACAATTTAAAAATCTTTTACAGTGTACACTTTTTTAATCTTGTAACCTATAGTACCTCAAAAATAACAGTTCAGCATAAGCAGTATTTTCGTTATGCAACAAATGATCAGTATATTTTTTGGTGGAATTTTGTTAAAAAACAAAACTACATTAAACATGGTTTCTTATGGAATGACTTATAATAAATACCTTTTTGATTTTTCGAAGTTCCTGGGAATCGGCATCTAAATTAGCAAACTGACCACACAAACCGCTGGATCCAGATGTGCCCTGGCATGTATGAAGACTGCGGGTAGATGTGTTATTCCATTCTCTTTTTAACGCTAACAGCTGAAAGAAAATAAAAAAATCGTACCTATAAGAATTGAATTTTTTTATCAGAAATACTCAAATGACGCACCATATGCCCTTTTTAAAAACCTCGACACTTAACATTAGCTAGTCTGAGTTAATCCTTTTAAATTTAACAAACAAAAATATTTATTAACTGATTTAAGATACACTTGTCAGTGTTACCATTTCCCACAATATAAAATGAGTTTGCCTGATGCGTATTTAAGAGTTAATTTTAAAACAAATCTGCAAATGAGACTAGATGAGACTTGCTTTTAAAAATAAGTATTTTTGTTTCTTATACTCTAACTCAATACCTATTAAACTGCCCCTCTCCCCTCCCTTTAGAGCTCAAGCAACAGGCACCTACCTAATTTTTAAAAATTTGCCATAGTTGATTTTTATGAAATGATGAACCCCCCCCCAGAGTAGATTTCTGGGTACGCCACTAAGTATTTTATATATGTTCTTCTGAGCGCGGGAAGTTTTAGAGTAAACCTTTACTCGATTTATTTTTCTATATTTTTAGGAGAACCGCTCAACTCGAGTACTTAAACAACAATTACTAAGTTGGAGTTTACAGTCATTCCTGAGCAACTTTTTTTGAAATCAGTTGAAGAGAAAGAAAAGTCATATTCACGAATTTTGATTAAATAATAATAGTCCTTTTACTGAAGGCGACAAAGAAAAATTTTGCTGAATGTGCAGATAAATTTATTAAAAATTAATAGATGGGTGGCTCAGAGGCAAACAGCCCCCTTTATCCCTCATCGGGTACAAAAATTTCACTGGTGGAATTTAAAAGACTACCATTTCTAACCAAAACGTCTGACAGCGCGATCGGTGGTGGCCCGCTTTGGTGGCCCGCTTCGGTGGCCACGCCCCCAAATGAATTAAGGGTCCCTAAACTACTCTTAAAAAAAATATATATTGTAACGGGTCTTTTTTATACTAACTGAACCCGCTGATTCCTATTCTGCAAACCAATTTTACTAAACTCTAACAGTTTTCCAGATTTTTGTCAAAATGTTAGAAAATATTCAGGATGAGAGTCTAAAAAATAAAAAATGGGAGTTTTACTATAAAATTTTGATTTTATGGTGGCAGAAATTTTATCCTGCGACAATTTTAAGTTCCATTTAAATTGAACTGCGACTTTCCGAAGATTGTGAAAAATTTAATGATTTTCTATTGCTCCTCAAAAAATCCTCAAAAATCAGCAGTGACTTTTTTGATATTTTTTCTCGTACATAGAAACAGGCCCCTTTATAAAAAAAAATAGCGCAGGTCTTACTCGATCCGAAAATTTTTGCGAAAATGGTCTGTATTTTGCATTTTTCTTCACATTTTTACAAATATGTCAAAAACTATTATGGTTAGTCAAATTTCGATTACAGATTTGGAATTAGCCACTTAATATAAAAGGATATACAGTATATATTTTATTTTAACAGTATGAGGTGCTCTAATTTTTTTAAGGGGTGGCCTCGAGAGTGAGTTAGTGCCGATCGCTGGCAGACGAATGATTTTTAGTTAATATAAATGGTAAATTTTTTAAAATTCCACCAGTGAAATTTTTGTATCCGATGAGGGAGCACTTTGCCTCCGAGCCACTGGTCTATAATGCAACCTTGGCAAAAAATGTTAGCTTAAAATAACGCCGCAACAAAAAATTTGTAGACAACAACTACAAATTTTTTGTTTCGTTGGACAAAAAACTAGAAAACATTTTTTTATGTTTATTTAAACTCTTAGTTTTTAAAATTTTATGAATATTATAAAATTGAAACCAAACGAAAAAATACATATTTTTATAAAAATGTCAGGTAAATAAAGTCAAAGAATTTCCTTACACAAATCTGTGGACAGCATGAAAATCCTTATTTGAGAAAAATAATTTTAATTTCAACTTAATAAAGAACGCCACATCTATATCTATCTATCTATCTAAGGAATAATTAACATAGTAAATTGAAAATACGTAAAAATATACAAATATGTTGAGAGGTAAAGTATGCTCCTCGACGTCCGACGAGTACTTTTGTCTGAGCCACACAGATGATTTCTTCTTTTGGGAAAAATATTTTTTTAGCTGTTTCAAAATGGGCACCAATATTGACACTTTTTGCTTTCTTTGGCTTATCAGTGGGGTGCAACTCAATTTTATTATTTTTTTGATGGCCATATTTTATTTTTGTTTTGGCTTTAGAAGATGTACATGTCCATGCGGCTACACCCCGTATTCGAAAAACAATTTTTATTAATGCAGGAATTAAGGGCCAATTACGGGCTAATTATCTACCGCAAAAAACAATTTTGGGCTCATCTCCTTATCTGATTTTTTAAAAGTTTAAAATGCAATGTGCAGCTGCAGTAATTACGGGCTAATCATTTACGGTAAAAAAATTGGGCTCCTGCCCTTACCTGATTTTTTTAAAGTTTAAAATGCGGGGTGCAGCTGCAACAGTGGTACCGAAATAAAAAGTATGTCAGAATTACGGGCTAATTATGGGCTAATCATCTGCGGCAAAAAAATTTGGAAAACACACACACACAGATAATTAGCCCGTAATTCCTACAATAATTATTTTTTTATTTTTCGAATGCGGGGTGTTGCTGCATGGACCTAAGATACACTCCCTACAAGTGAAGGAACTTACCTCGAAAATAAAAATGGAAATATGGGTGAATCTTATTTACAAAAGGCTAAAAGAAAAAACTAAATTATATAAAATAAAAATATCTTAAGAAAAATACATGATCTTTTTAAAATATTAGGAATAAAGGTAATTAAAAGTCTACGTTAATAAGGTTGACCTAATAAAAATTCGGAAAAAATTGTACAGTGTGAGCGTCTATAAATGCCCACCCCCCTTAACTTAATTAATATTGGTCGTAGAAAGGTTAAACAAAAACGGGATGGATTATGAAAATGTGAGTTTTTTATGCCAATTTAAATTTTTTTATAAAGCTGACCGTATACAGGGTATTCCATTGAAAGAATTTTTTGTATAGAACCTCCTATAAATTTTTATAGTTTTGAATTTTCCTTAAAATTACCTTTACACAAATATAAAACACTATACTTTTTTTTGTAGTTTTTTAGATATTTGCATTTATATTAACATAAAAGACACCCCTGTAGTTTTTTTATAATTACTCGTAGGTAGATAATTCTTTTTTTTAAATCTATTGGCCTCTGGAAAAACAAAACAAAAACAAAAGCATTTTCAATAAAATAATAACTATTATTTTTAAACAGAAAAATCCACACAAAATACATATATTTAAGCCTAAGTTTAACTTAATCATATTAGGGATATTTTGGAATGCTTATTTGAAACTTCGTAGTGGTTGTGGTAATTACTGCGTCTGCACAATAGCTAAACGTCATTCCGTAGTGGTAATAAACCACTACCACTGCCGTAAGCTACGAATCCATTTCGTTGTGGTTGTGGTTATTTTTCTGGTTAGTTTTAGAGAATGTTGGCGTAGTTAGTTTTAAAAATACTAAAATATTATCAGGTTCCAACATATAAAACACTTATTTTGTAAAATTAAGCCAAATTTTTTATTTTTTCTTATCTCAAAATTTTCTTACAAGTGACAGTTTTAAAAGTGTTCCAAAAACTATGGTAAAACCGATGAGTATTAGTGGTAGTGGTTGTTAAACACTACCACAGCGGCTGTCAAAGTTATCAAAATTTTAAGCATTCCGAAATATCCCTATTAAATTTTAATTTATTCAATTAACAATTCTAAAAAAAAAGAAAATGATTTATCACGTCAAAAGGTGCTCAAACCTTTCTCCTCTTACTTGAATACACTTTTCAAACCGTTCTCTTAATCCATTAATGGCATTTGTTAGAAATTCCGGAAAATTTCCGTTTAACTAACTATAGCTAATCGTATTAATAGCCTCATCTGGTTGATATTTTGGATGTCCCAGTCGTAAACCTTATTTTTAAGGGACCTCCATAAAAAAGTATCGCACGGAGTCAAATCGTAGCTGTTCGGTGGCCAATGTATTGTCCCATTTTTTCCAATCAACTCCATAAACTCACTATTTAAAAATCGTTGAACAGCTACGATATTGTGCGGTGTTGCACAATCTTGATGCAATATTAAAGTTGCTTTACAAGTTAGCGGCTAATCATCAATAAAGTTGGTAAAATAACCTTCCAAAAAGTTCAAGTAGGCTTCTCCTCTAAAGGACCGCTCAAAAAAAATGATCCTACCACTTTCTCAACAAAAATACCGCACCAGACGTTTACTGAAAACCTTCCCTGGGAGTTAATTTCTTTGGTACAGTTAGAGTTTCCTCTGCTTCAAAAAGGTTTATTTTGTCTATTTGGTACATCACAACTTACGAAAGTTGCTTCATCTGACCATAAAGTATTAGAAATAAAATTTGGACCTTCATCCGTCCTACCCAACATATATTCACAAAATTTTACTCGTTTTCTTTTTTGCTCTTTGGTAAATTTTTGAACCTTTTGATTTGTAAGGTTTGTATTTGTTTTTGGTTAATAATTTTCTCAATTTGGCATAGGAGGAAATCGTGTTTTGTCCTTCCTGCCTTAAAGTTTTTGAAATTTTGCGTATTGATATCGTAGGATTTTCCTCAAAAAGCAAAAGGATATTTAAATTTGCTTTTTCCTTTTCCGCAACTGTTCGTTTTTTTCTTTTTAAGCTTGATGTATAGTAACGAAGTTACTAATTATTTATTTTTTTCAGCTTTTCTTTTCTTTAGGTACTTCATGTCTTCCAACTCTGAATCACTCACAAATAGGCATCGTTCCGCATGGTACTTATTATAAGTCACCTGCTACGGGTTCGTCCTTACGTGTTAATCTTTCCAATAGGAATATGATCCTAAGACAATTAAAACAAGAAGTTAAACTTCCAAATCAGTTACATCAACCGAAAAGAATCTAAAAAAGAGAAGATTAAAAGGTCTTGGAAAGAAAGAACGAAAATTCAAAATTAGACGAGTGTCCCAGAAGGAACACACAAGAGACCAAAGCGAAAGAAGAAACAATTAAACGATGTTTCGCCCGGGGTGACCAGTGGGGGCTCGTCAGTGGATTCACTAGTCACCCTCAATCCAGACATCATTTAACACCATTGCACACTCGGTCTTCCAACTCTGAATCACTCACAAATAGGCATCGTCCCGCATGGTACTTATTATAAGTCACCTGCTACGGGTTCGTCCTAGCGTGTTAACCTTAAACTTCCTAATCAGTTACATCAACCGAAAAGAATCTAAAAAAGACGATTGTCCCACAAGGAACACACAAAAGACTAAAGCGAAAGAAGAAACAATTAAACGATGTTTCGCCGGGGTGACCAGCGGGGGCTTGTCAGTGGATTCACTAGTCACCCTCAATCCAAAAAATCATTTAACACCATTGCACACTTTGTCTTCCAACTCTGAATCACTCAGAAATAGGCATCGTTCCGCATGGTACTTATTATAAGTCACCTGCTACGGGTTCGTCCTGGCGTGTTAATCTTTCCAATAGGAATATGCTCCTAAGACAATTAAAACAAGAAGTTAAACTTCCAAATCAGTTAAATCAACAGAAAAGGATGTAAAAAAGAGAAGATCAAAAGATCTTGGGAGGAAAGAACGAAAATTCAAAATTAGGCGAGTGTCCCACAAGGAACACACAAAAGACCAAAGCGAAAGAAGAAACAATTAAACGATGTTTCGCCCGGGGTGACCAGCGGGGGCTCGTCAGTGGATTCACTAGTCACCCTCAATCCAGATATCATTTAACACCATTGCACACTTTGTCTTCCAACTCTGAATCACTCAGAAATAGGCATCGTTCCGCATGGTACTTATTATAAGTCACCTGCTACGGGTTCGTCCTGGCGTGTTAATCTTTCCAATAGGAATATGCTCCTAAGACAATTAAAACAAGAAGTAAAACTTCCAAATCAGTTAAATCAACAGAAAAGAATCTAAAAAAGAGAAGATCAAAAGATCTTGGGAGGAAAGAACGAAAATTCAAAATTAGACGAGTGTCCCACAAGGAACACACAAAAGACCAAAGCGAAAGAAGAAACAATTAAACGATGTTTCGCCCGGGGTGACCAGCCGCGGCTCGTCAGTGGATTCACTAGTCACTCACAATCCAGACATCATTTACCACCATTGCGCACTCTGTCTTCCAACTCTGAATCACTCACAAATAGGCATCGTTCCGCATGGTACTTATTATAAGTCACCTGCTACGGGTTCGTCCTGGCGTGTTAATCTTTCCAATAGGAATATGCTCCTAAGACAATTAAAACAAGAAGTTAAACTTCCAAATCAGTTAAATCAACAGAAAAGGATATAAAAAAGAGAAGATCAAAAGATGTTGGGAGTAAAGAACGAAAATTCAAAATTAGACGAGTGTCCCACAAGGAACACACAAAAGACCAAAGCGAAAGAAGAAACAATTAAACGATGTTTCGCCCGGGGTGACCAGCCGCGGCTCGTCAGTGGATTCACTAGTCACCCACAATCCAGACATCATTTACCACCATTGCACACTCTGTCTTCCAACTCTGAATCACTCACAAATAGGCATCGTTCCGCATGGTACTTATTATAAGTCACCTGCTACGGGTTCGTCCTGGCGTGTTAATCTTTCCAATAGGAATATGCTCCTAAGGCAATTAAAACAAGAAGTTAAACTTCCAAATCAGTTACATCAACCGAAAAGAATCTAAAAAAGAGAAGATCAAAAGATCTTGGGAGGAAGAACGGAAATTCAAAATTAGACGAGTGTCCCACAAGGAACACACAAAAGACTAAAGCGAAAGAAGAAACAATTAAACGATGTTTCGCCCGGGGTGACCAGCGGGGGCTCGTCAGTGGATTCACTAGTCACCCTCAATCCAGACATCATTTAACACCATTGCACACTCTGTCTTCCAACTCTGAATCACTCACAAATAGGCATCGTTCCGCATGGTACTTATTATAAGTCACCTGCTACGGATTCGTCCTGGCGTGTTAATCTTTCCAATAGGAATATGCTCCTAAGGCAATTAAAACAAGAAGTTAAACTTCCAAATCAGTTACATCAACCGAAAAGAATCTAAAAAAGAGAAGATCAAAAGATCTTGGGAGGAAGAACGGAAATTCAAAATTAGACGAGTGTCTCACAAGGAACACACAAAAGACTAAAGCGAAAGAAGAAACAATTAAACGATGTTTCGCCCGGGGTGACCAGCGGGGGCTCGTCAGTGGATTCACTAGTCACCCTCAATCCAGACATCATTTAACACCATTGCACACTCTGATTTCCAACTCTGAATCACTCACAAATAGGCATCGTTCCGCATGGTACTTATTATAAGTCACCTGCTACGGATTCGTCCTGGCGTGATAATCTTTCCAATAGGAATATGCTCCTAAGGCAATTAAAACAAGAAGTTAAACTTCCAAATCAGTTACATCAACCGAAAAGAATCTAAAAAAGAGAAGATCAAAAGATCTTGGGAGGAAGAACGGAAATTCAAAATTAGACGAGTGTCCCACAAGGAACACACAAAAGACTAAAGCGAAAGAAGAAACAATTAAACGATGTTTCGCCCGGGGTGACCAGCCGCGGCTCGTCAGTGGATTCACTAGTCACCCACAATCCAGACATCATTTACCACCATTGCACACTCTGTCTTCCAACTCTGAATCACTCACAAATAGGCATCGTTCCGCATGGTACTTATTATAAGTCACCTGCTACGGGTTCGTCCTGGCGTGTTAATCTTTCCAATAGGAATATGCTCCTAAGGCAATTAAAACAAGAAGTTAAACTTCCAAATCAGTTACATCAACCGAAAAGAATCTAAAAAAGGGAAGATCAAAAGATCTTGGGAGGAAGAACGGAAATTCAAAATTAGACGAGTGTCCCACAAGGAACACACAAAAGACTAAAGCGAAAGAAGAAACAATTAAACGATGTTTCGCCCGGGGTGACCAGCGGGGGCTCGTCAGTGGATTCACTAGTCACCCTCAATCCAGACATCATTTAACACCATTGCACACTCTGATTTCCAACTCTGAATCACTCACAAATAGGCATCGTTCCGCATGGTACTTATTATTCGTCACCTGCTGCGGATTCGTCCTGGCGTGTTAATCTTTCCAATAAAAATATGCTCCTAAGGCAATTAAAACAAGAAGTTAAACTTCCAAATCAGTTACATCAACCGAAAAGAATCTAAAAAAGAGAAGATCAAAAGGTCTTGGAAAGAAAGAACGAAAATTCAAAATTAGACAAGTGTCCCACAAGGAACACACAAAAGACCAAAGCGAAAGAAGAAACAATTAAACGATGTTTCGCCCGGGGTGACCAGCCGCGGCTCGTCAGTGGATTCACTAGTCACCCACAATCCAGACATCATTTACCACCATTGCACACTCTGTGTTCCAACTCTGCATCACTCACAAATAGGCATCGTTCCGCATGGTACTTATTATAAGTCACCTGCTACGGGTTCGTCCTGGCGTGTTAATCTTTCCAATAGGAATATGCTCCTAAGGCAATTAAAACAAGAAGTTAAACTTCCAAATCAGTTACATCAACCGAAAAGAATCTAAAAAAGAGAAGATCAAAAGATCTTGGGAGGAAGAACGGAAATTCAAAATTAGACGAGTGTCTCACAAGGAACACACAAAAGACTAAAGCGAAAGAAGAAACAATTAAACGATGTTTCGCCCGGGGTGACCAGCGGGGGCTCGTCAGTGGATTCACTAGTCACCCTCAATCCAGACATCATTTAACACCATTGCACACTCTGATTTCCAACTCTGAATCACTCACAAATAGGCATCGTTCCGCATGGTACTTATTATAAGTCACCTGCTACGGATTCGTCCTGGCGTGATAATATTTCCAATAGGAATATGCTCCTAAGGCAATTAAAACAAGAAGTTAAACTTCCAAATCAGTTACATCAACCGAAAAGAATCTAAAAAAGAGAAGATCAAAAGATCTTGGGAGGAAGAACGGAAATTCAAAATTAGACGAGTGTCCCACAAGGAACACACAAAAGACTAAAGCGAAAGAAGAAACAATTAAACGATGTTTCGCCCGGGGTGACCAGCCGCGGCTCGTCAGTGGATTCACTAGTCACCCACAATCCAGACATCATTTACCACCATTGCACACTCTGTCTTCCAACTCTGAATCACTCACAAATAGGCATCGTTCCGCATGGTACTTATTATAAGTCACCTGCTACGGGTTCGTCCTGGCGTGTTAATCTTTCCAATAGGAATATGCTCCTAAGGCAATTAAAACAAGAAGTTAAACTTCCAAATCAGTTACATCAACCGAAAAGAATCTAAAAAAGGGAAGATCAAAAGATCTTGGGAGGAAGAACGGAAATTCAAAATTAGACGAGTGTCCCACAAGGAACACACAAAAGACTAAAGCGAAAGAAGAAACAATTAAACGATGTTTCGCCCGGGGTGACCAGCGGGGGCTCGTCAGTGGATTCACTAGTCACCCTCAATCCAGACATCATTTAACACCATTGCACACTCTGATTTCCAACTCTGAATCACTCACAAATAGGCATCGTTCCGCATGGTACTTATTATTCGTCACCTGCTGCGGATTCGTCCTGGCGTGTTAATCTTTCCAATAAAAATATGCTCCTAAGGCAATTAAAACAAGAAGTTAAACTTCCAAATCAGTTACATCAACCGAAAAGAATCTAAAAAAGAGAAGATCAAAAGATCTTGGGAGGAAAGAACGAAAATTCAAAATTAGACGAGTGTCCCACAAGGAACACACAAAAGACTAAAGCGAAAGAAGAAACAATTAAACGATGTTTCGCCCGGGGTGACCAGCGGGGGCTCGTCAGTGGATTCACTAGTCACCCTCAATCCAGACATCATTTAAAACCATTGCACACTCTGTCTTCCAACTCTGCATCACTCACAAATAGGCATCGTTCCGCATGGTACTTATTATAAGTCACCTGCTACGGATTCGTCCTGGCGTGTTAATCTTTCCAATAGGAATATGCTCCTAAGGCAATTAAAACAAGAAGTTAAACTTCCAAATCAGTTACATCAACCGAAAAGAATTTAAAAAAGAGAAGATCAAAAGATCTTGGGAGGAAGAACGGAAATTCAAAATTAGACGAGTGTCCCACAAGGAACACACAAAAGACTAAAGCGAAAGAAGAAACAATTAAACGATGTTTCGCCGGGGTGACCAGCGGGGGCTTGTCAGTGGATTCACTAGTCACCCTCAATCCAAAAAATCATTTAACACCATTGCACACTTTGTCTTCCAACTCTGAATCACTCAGAAATAGGCATCGTTCCGCATGGTACTTATTATAAGTCACCTGCTACGGGTTCGTCCTGGCGTGTTAATCTTTCCAATAGGAATATGCTCCTAAGACAATTAAAACAAGAAGTTAAACTTCCAAATCAGTTAAATCAACAGAAAAGGATCTAAAAAAGAGAAGATCAAAAGATCTTGGGAGGAAAGAACGAAAATTCAAAAGTAGGCGAGTGTCCCACAAGGAACACACAAAAGACCAAAGCGAAAGAAGAAACAATTAAACGATGTTTCGCCCGGGGTGACCAGCGGGGGCTGGTCAGTGGATTCACTAGTCACCCTCAATCCAGATATCATTTAACACCATTGCACACTTTGTCTTCCAACTCTGAATCACTCAGAAATAGGCATCGTTCCGCATGGTACTTATTATAAGTCACCTGCTACGGGTTCGTCCTGGCGTGTTAATCTTTCCAATAGGAATATGCTCCTAAGACAATTAAAACAAGAAGTTAAACTTCCAAATCAGTTAAATCAACAGAAAAGGATCTAAAAAAGAGAAGATCAAAAGATCTTGGGAGGAAAGAACGAAAATTCAAAAGTAGGCGAGTGTCCCACAAGGAACACACAAAAGACCAAAGCGAAAGAAGAAACAATTAAACGATGTTTCGCCCGGGGTGACCAGCGGGGGCTGGTCAGTGGATTCACTAGTCACCCTCAATCCAGACATCATTTAACACCATTGCACACTCTGTCTTCCAACTCTGAATCACTCACAATTAAGCATCGTTCCGCATGGTTCTTATTATAAGTCACCTGCTACGGGTTCGTCCTGGCGTGTTAATCTTTCCAATAGGAATATGCTCCTAAGACAATTAAAACAAGAAGTAAAACTTCCAAATCAGTTAAATCAACAGAAAAGGATCTAAAAAAGAGAAGATCAAAAGATCTTGGGAGGAAAGAACGAAAATTCAAAATTAGACGAGTGTCCCACAAGGAACACACAAAAGACCTAAGCGAAAGAAGAAACAATTAAACGATGTTTCGCCCGGGGTGACCAGCGGGGGCTCGTCAGTGGATTCACTAGTCACCCTCAATCCAGACATCATTTAACACCATTGCACACTCTGTCTTCCAACTCTGAATCACTCACAATTAAGCATCGTTCCGCATGGTTCTTATTATAAGTCACCTGCTACGGGTTCGTCCTGGCGTGTTAATCTTTCCAATAGGAATATGCTCCTAAGACAATTAAAACAAGAAGTAAAACTTCCAAATCAGTTAAATCAACAGAAAAGAATCTAAAAAAGAGAAGATCAAAAGATCTTGGGAGGAAAGAACGAAAATTCAAAATTAGACGAGTGTCCCACAAGGAACACACAAAAGACCAAAGCGAAAGAAGAAACAATTAAACGATGTTTCGCCCGGGGTGACCAGCCGCGGCTCGTCAGTGGATTCACTAGTCACTCACAATCCAGACATCATTTACCACCATTGCACACTCTGTCTTCCAACTCTGAATCACTCACAAATAGGCATCGTTCCGCATGGTACTTATTATAAGTCACCTGCTACGGGTTCGTCCTGGCGTGTTAATCTTTCCAATAGGAATATGCTCCTAAGACAATTAAAACAAGAAGTTAAACTTCCAAATCAGTTAAATCAACAGAAAAGGATATAAAAAAGAGAAGATCAAAAGATGTTGGGAGTAAAGAACGAAAATTCAAAATTAGACGAGTGTCCCACAAGGAACACACAAAAGACCAAAGCGAAAGAAGAAACAATTAAACGATGTTTCGCCCGGGGTGACCAGCCGCGGCTCGTCAGTGGATTCACTAGTCACCCACAATCCAGACATCATTTACCACCATTGCACACTCTGTCTTCCAACTCTGAATCACTCACAAATATGCATCGTTCCGCATGGTACTTATTATAAGTCACCTGCTACGGGTTCGTCCTGGCGTGTTAATCTTTCCAATAGGAATATGCTCCTAAGGCAATTAAAACAAGAAGTTAAACTTCCAAATCAGTTACATCAACCGAAAAGAATCTAAAAAAGAGAAGATCAAAAGATCTTGGGAGGAAGAACGGAAATTCAAAATTAGACGAGTGTCCCACAAGGAACACACAAAAGACTAAAGCGAAAGAAGAAACAATTAAACGATGTTTCGCCCGGGGTGACCAGCGGGGGCTCGTCAGCGGATTCACTAGTCACCCTCAATCCAGACATCATTTAACACCATTGCACACTCTGTCTTCCAACTCTGAATCACTCACAAATAGGCATCGTTCCGCATGGTACTTATTATAAGTCACCTGCTACGGATTCGTCCTGGCGTGTTAATCTTTCCAATAGGAATATGCTCCTAAGGCAATTAAAACAAGAAGTTAAACTTCCAAATCAGTTACATCAACCGAAAAGAATCTAAAAAAGAGAAGATCAAAAGATCTTGGGAGGAAGAACGGAAATTCAAAATTAGACGAGTGTCTCACAAGGAACACACAAAAGACTAAAGCGAAAGAAGAAACAATTAAACGATGTTTCGCCCGGGGTGACCAGCGGGGGCTCGTCAGTGGATTCACTAGTCACCCTCAATCCAGACATCATTTAACACCATTGCACACTCTGATTTCCAACTCTGAATCACTCACAAATAGGCATCGTTCCGCATGGTACTTATTATAAGTCACCTGCTACGGATTCGTCCTGGCGTGATAATCTTTCCAATAGGAATATGCTCCTAAGGCAATTAAAACAAGAAGTTAAACTTCCAAATCAGTTACATCAACCGAAAAGAATCTAAAAAAGAGAAGATCAAAAGATCTTGGGAGGAAGAACGGAAATTCAAAATTAGACGAGTGTCCCACAAGGAACACACAAAAGACTAAAGCGAAAGAAGAAACAATTAAACGATGTTTCGCCCGGGGTGACCAGCCGCGGCTCGTCAGTGGATTCACTAGTCACCCACAATCCAGACATCATTTACCACCATTGCACACTCTGTCTTCCAACTCTGAATCACTCACAAATAGGCATCGTTCCGCATGGTACTTATTATAAGTCACCTGCTACGGGTTCGTCCTGGCGTGTTAATCTTTCCAATAGGAATATGCTCCTAAGGCAATTAAAACAAGAAGTTAAACTTCCAAATCAGTTACATCAACCGAAAAGAATCTAAAAAAGGGAAGATCAAAAGATCTTGGGAGGAAGAACGGAAATTCAAAATTAGACGAGTGTCCCACAAGGAACACACAAAAGACTAAAGCGAAAGAAGAAACAATTAAACGATGTTTCGCCCGGGGTGACCAGCGGGGGCTCGTCAGTGGATTCACTAGTCACCCTCAATCCAGACATCATTTAACACCATTGCACACTCTGATTTCCAACTCTGAATCACTCACAAATAGGCATCGTTCCGCATGGTACTTATTATTCGTCACCTGCTGCGGATTCGTCCTGGCGTGTTAATCTTTCCAATAAAAATATGCTCCTAAGGCAATTAAAACAAGAAGTTAAACTTCCAAATCAGTTACATCAACCGAAAAGAATCTAAAAAAGAGAAGATCAAAAGGTCTTGGAAAGAAAGAACGAAAATTCAAAATTAGACGAGTGTCCCACAAGGAACACACAAAAGACCAAAGCGAAAGAAGAAACAATTAAACGATGTTTCGCCCGGGGTGACCAGCCGCGGCTCGTCAGTGGATTCACTAGTCACCCACAATCCAGACATCATTTACCACCATTGCACACTCTGTCTTCCAACTCTGAATCACTCACAAATAGGCATCGTTCCGCATGGTACTTATTATAAGTCACCTGCTACGGGTTCGTCCTGGCGTGTTAATCTTTCCAATAGGAATATGCTCCTAAGGCAATTAAAACAAGAAGTTAAACTTCCAAATCAGTTACATCAACCGAAAAGAATCTAAAAAAGGGAAGATCAAAAGATCTTGGGAGGAAGAACGGAAATTCAAAATTAGACGAGTGTCCCACAAGGAACACACAAAAGACTAAAGCGAAAGAAGAAACAATTAAACGATGTTTCGCCCGGGGTGACCAGCGGGGGCTCGTCAGTGGATTCACTAGTCACCCTCAATCCAGACATCATTTAACACCATTGCACACTCTGTCTTCCAACTCTGAATCACTCACAAATAGGCATCGTTCCGCATGGTACTTATTATAAGTCACCTGCTACGGATTCGTCCTGGCGTGTTAATCTTTCCAATAGGAATATGCTCCTAAGGCAATTAAAACAAGAAGTTAAACTTCCAAATCAGTTACATCAACCGAAAAGAATCTTAAAAAGAGAAGATCAAAAGGTCTTGGAAAGAAAGAACGAAAATTCAAAATTAGACGATTGTCCCACAAGGAACACACAAAAGGCCAAAGCGAAAGAAGAAACAATTAAACGATGTTTCGCCCGGGGTGACCAGCGGGGTCTCGTCAGTGGATTCACTAGTCACCCTCAATCCAGACATCATTTAACACCATTGCACACTTTGTCTTCCAACTCTGAATCACTCAGAAATGGGCATCGTTCCGCATGGTACTTATTATAAGTCACCTGCTACGGGTTCGGCCTGGCGTGTTAATCTTTCCAATAGGAATATGCTCCTAAGGCAATTAAAACAAGAAGTTAAACTTCCAAATCAGTTACATCAACCGAAAAGAATCTAAAAAAGAGAAGATCAAAAGATCTTGGGAGGAAGAACGGAAATTCAAAATTAGACGAGTGTCCCACAAGGAACACACAAAAGACTAAAGCGAAAGAAGAAACAATTAAACGATGTTTCGCCCGGGGTGACCAGCCGCGGCTCGTCAGTGGATTCACTAGTCACCCACAATCCAGACATCATTTACCACCATTGCACACTCTGTCTTCCAACTCTGAATCACTCACAAATAGGCATCGTTCCGCATGGTACTTATTATAAGTCACCTGCTACGGGTTCGTCCTGGCGTGTTAATCTTTCCAATAGGAATATGCTCCTAAGGCAATTAAAACAAGAAGTTAAACTTCCAAATCAGTTACATCAACCGAAAAGAATCTAAAAAAGGGAAGATCAAAAGATCTTGGGAGGAAGAACGGAAATTCAAAATTAGACGAGTGTCCCACAAGGAACACACAAAAGACTAAAGCGAAAGAAGAAACAATTAAACGATGTTTCGCCCGGGGTGACCAGCGGGGGCTCGTCAGTGGATTCACTAGTCACCCTCAATCCAGACATCATTTAACACCATTGCACACTCTGATTTCCAACTCTGAATCACTCACAAATAGGCATCGTTCCGCATGGTACTTATTATTCGTCACCTGCTGCGGATTCGTCCTGGCGTGTTAATCTTTCCAATAAAAATATGCTCCTAAGGCAATTAAAACAAGAAGTTAAACTTCCAAATCAGTTACATCAACCGAAAAGAATCTAAAAAAGAGAAGATCAAAAGGTCTTGGAAAGAAAGAACGAAAATTCAAAATTAGACAAGTGTCCCACAAGGAACACACAAAAGACCAAAGCGAAAGAAGAAACAATTAAACGATGTTTCGCCCGGGGTGACCAGCCGCGGCTCGTCAGTGGATTCACTAGTCACCCACAATCCAGACATCATTTACCACCATTGCACACTCTGTCTTCCAACTCTGCATCACTCACAAATAGGCATCGTTCCGCATGGTACTTATTATAAGTCACCTGCTACGGGTTCGTCCTGGCGTGTTAATCTTTCCAATAGGAATATGCTCCTAAGGCAATTAAAACAAGAAGTTAAACTTCCAAATCAGTTACATCAACCGAAAAGAATCTAAAAAAGAGAAGATCAAAAGATCTTGGGAGGAAGAACGGAAATTCAAAATTAGACGAGTGTCTCACAAGGAACACACAAAAGACTAAAGCGAAAGAAGAAACAATTAAACGATGTTTCGCCCGGGGTGACCAGCGGGGGCTCGTCAGTGGATTCACTAGTCACCCTCAATCCAGACATCATTTAACACCATTGCACACTCTGATTTCCAACTCTGAATCACTCACAAATAGGCATCGTTCCGCATGGTACTTATTATAAGTCACCTGCTACGGATTCGTCCTGGCGTGATAATATTTCCAATAGGAATATGCTCCTAAGGCAATTAAAACAAGAAGTTAAACTTCCAAATCAGTTACATCAACCGAAAAGAATCTAAAAAAGAGAAGATCAAAAGATCTTGGGAGGAAGAACGGAAATTCAAAATTAGACGAGTGTCCCACAAGGAACACACAAAAGACTAAAGCGAAAGAAGAAACAATTAAACGATGTTTCGCCCGGGGTGACCAGCCGCGGCTCGTCAGTGGATTCACTAGTCACCCACAATCCAGACATCATTTACCACCATTGCACACTCTGTCTTCCAACTCTGAATCACTCACAAATAGGCATCGTTCCGCATGGTACTTATTATAAGTCACCTGCTACGGGTTCGTCCTGGCGTGTTAATCTTTCCAATAGGAATATGCTCCTAAGGCAATTAAAACAAGAAGTTAAACTTCCAAATCAGTTACATCAACCGAAAAGAATCTAAAAAAGGGAAGATCAAAAGATCTTGGGAGGAAGAACGGAAATTCAAAATTAGACGAGTGTCCCACAAGGAACACACAAAAGACTAAAGCGAAAGAAGAAACAATTAAACGATGTTTCGCCCGGGGTGACCAGCGGGGGCTCGTCAGTGGATTCACTAGTCACCCTCAATCCAGACATCATTTAACACCATTGCACACTCTGATTTCCAACTCTGAATCACTCACAAATAGGCATCGTTCCGCATGGTACTTATTATTCGTCACCTGCTGCGGATTCGTCCTGGCGTGTTAATCTTTCCAATAAAAATATGCTCCTAAGGCAATTAAAACAAGAAGTTAAACTTCCAAATCAGTTACATCAACCGAAAAGAATCTAAAAAAGAGAAGATCAAAAGATCTTGGGAGGAAAGAACGAAAATTCAAAATTAGACGAGTGTCCCACAAGGAACACACAAAAGACTAAAGCGAAAGAAGAAACAATTAAACGATGTTTCGCCCGGGGTGACCAGCGGGGGCTCGTCAGTGGATTCACTAGTCACCCTCAATCCAGACATCATTTAACACCATTGCACACTCTGTCTTCCAACTCTGCATCACTCACAAATAGGCATCGTTCCGCATGGTACTTATTATAAGTCACCTGCTACGGATTCGTCCTGGCGTGTTAATCTTTCCAATAGGAATATGCTCCTAAGGCAATTAAAACAAGAAGTTAAACTTCCAAATCAGTTACATCAACCGAAAAGAATTTAAAAAAGAGAAGATCAAAAGATCTTGGGAGGAAGAACGGAAATTCAAAATTAGACGAGTGTCCCACAAGGAACACACAAAAGACTAAAGCGAAAGAAGAAACAATTAAACGATGTTTCGCCGGGGTGACCAGCGGGGGCTTGTCAGTGGATTCACTAGTCACCCTCAATCCAAAAAATCATTTAACACCATTGCACACTTTGTCTTCCAACTCTGAATCACTCAGAAATAGGCATCGTTCCGCATGGTACTTATTATAAGTCACCTGCTACGGGTTCGTCCTGGCGTGTTAATCTTTCCAATAGGAATATGCTCCTAAGACAATTAAAACAAGAAGTTAAACTTCCAAATCAGTTAAATCAACAGAAAAGGATCTAAAAAAGAGAAGATCAAAAGATCTTGGGAGGAAAGAACGAAAATTCAAAAGTAGGCGAGTGTCCCACAAGGAACACACAAAAGACCAAAGCGAAAGAAGAAACAATTAAACGATGTTTCGCCCGGGGTGACCAGCGGGGGCTGGTCAGTGGATTCACTAGTCACCCTCAATCCAGATATCATTTAACACCATTGCACACTTTGTCTTCCAACTCTGAATCACTCAGAAATAGGCATCGTTCCGCATGGTACTTATTATAAGTCACCTGCTACGGGTTCGTCCTGGCGTGTTAATCTTTCCAATAGGAATATGCTCCTAAGACAATTAAAACAAGAAGTTAAACTTCCAAATCAGTTAAATCAACAGAAAAGGATCTAAAAAAGAGAAGATCAAAAGATCTTGGGAGGAAAGAACGAAAATTCAAAAGTAGGCGAGTGTCCCACAAGGAACACACAAAAGACCAAAGCGAAAGAAGAAACAATTAAACGATGTTTCGCCCGGGGTGACCAGCGGGGGCTGGTCAGTGGATTCACTAGTCACCCTCAATCCAGACATCATTTAACACCATTGCACACTCTGTCTTCCAACTCTGAATCACTCACAATTAAGCATCGTTCCGCATGGTTCTTATTATAAGTCACCTGCTACGGGTTCGTCCTGGCGTGTTAATCTTTCCAATAGGAATATGCTCCTAAGACAATTAAAACAAGAAGTAAAACTTCCAAATCAGTTAAATCAACAGAAAAGGATCTAAAAAAGAGAAGATCAAAAGATCTTGGGAGGAAAGAACGAAAATTCAAAATTAGACGAGTGTCCCACAAGGAACACACAAAAGACCTAAGCGAAAGAAGAAACAATTAAACGATGTTTCGCCCGGGGTGACCAGCGGGGGCTCGTCAGTGGATTCACTAGTCACCCTCAATCCAGACATCATTTAACACCATTGCACACTCTGTCTTCCAACTCTGAATCACTCACAATTAAGCATCGTTCCGCATGGTTCTTATTATAAGTCACCTGCTACGGGTTCGTCCTGGCGTGTTAATCTTTCCAATAGGAATATGCTCCTAAGACAATTAAAACAAGAAGTAAAACTTCCAAATCAGTTAAATCAACAGAAAAGAATCTAAAAAAGAGAAGATCAAAAGATCTTGGGAGGAAAGAACGAAAATTCAAAATTAGACGAGTGTCCCACAAGGAACACACAAAAGACCAAAGCGAAAGAAGAAACAATTAAACGATGTTTCGCCCGGGGTGACCAGCCGCGGCTCGTCAGTGGATTCACTAGTCACTCACAATCCAGACATCATTTACCACCATTGCACACTCTGTCTTCCAACTCTGAATCACTCACAAATAGGCATCGTTCCGCATGGTACTTATTATAAGTCACCTGCTACGGGTTCGTCCTGGCGTGTTAATCTTTCCAATAGGAATATGCTCCTAAGACAATTAAAACAAGAAGTTAAACTTCCAAATCAGTTAAATCAACAGAAAAGGATATAAAAAAGAGAAGATCAAAAGATGTTGGGAGTAAAGAACGAAAATTCAAAATTAGACGAGTGTCCCACAAGGAACACACAAAAGACCAAAGCGAAAGAAGAAACAATTAAACGATGTTTCGCCCGGGGTGACCAGCCGCGGCTCGTCAGTGGATTCACTAGTCACCCACAATCCAGACATCATTTACCACCATTGCACACTCTGTCTTCCAACTCTGAATCACTCACAAATATGCATCGTTCCGCATGGTACTTATTATAAGTCACCTGCTACGGGTTCGTCCTGGCGTGTTAATCTTTCCAATAGGAATATGCTCCTAAGGCAATTAAAACAAGAAGTTAAACTTCCAAATCAGTTACATCAACCGAAAAGAATCTAAAAAAGAGAAGATCAAAAGATCTTGGGAGGAAGAACGGAAATTCAAAATTAGACGAGTGTCCCACAAGGAACACACAAAAGACTAAAGCGAAAGAAGAAACAATTAAACGATGTTTCGCCCGGGGTGACCAGCGGGGGCTCGTCAGTGGATTCACTAGTCACCCTCAATCCAGACATCATTTAACACCATTGCACACTCTGTCTTCCAACTCTGAATCACTCACAAATAGGCATCGTTCCGCATGGTACTTATTATAAGTCACCTGCTACGGATTCGTCCTGGCGTGTTAATCTTTCCAATAGGAATATGCTCCTAAGGCAATTAAAACAAGAAGTTAAACTTCCAAATCAGTTACATCAACCGAAAAGAATCTAAAAAAGAGAAGATCAAAAGATCTTGGGAGGAAGAACGGAAATTCAAAATTAGACGAGTGTCTCACAAGGAACACACAAAAGACTAAAGCGAAAGAAGAAACAATTAAACGATGTTTCGCCCGGGGTGACCAGCGGGGGCTCGTCAGTGGATTCACTAGTCACCCTCAATCCAGACATCATTTAACACCATTGCACACTCTGATTTCCAACTCTGAATCACTCACAAATAGGCATCGTTCCGCATGGTACTTATTATAAGTCACCTGCTACGGATTCGTCCTGGCGTGATAATCTTTCCAATAGGAATATGCTCCTAAGGCAATTAAAACAAGAAGTTAAACTTCCAAATCAGTTACATCAACCGAAAAGAATCTAAAAAAGAGAAGATCAAAAGATCTTGGGAGGAAGAACGGAAATTCAAAATTAGACGAGTGTCCCACAAGGAACACACAAAAGACTAAAGCGAAAGAAGAAACAATTAAACGATGTTTCGCCCGGGGTGACCAGCCGCGGCTCGTCAGTGGATTCACTAGTCACCCACAATCCAGACATCATTTACCACCATTGCACACTCTGTCTTCCAACTCTGAATCACTCACAAATAGGCATCGTTCCGCATGGTACTTATTATAAGTCACCTGCTACGGGTTCGTCCTGGCGTGTTAATCTTTCCAATAGGAATATGCTCCTAAGGCAATTAAAACAAGAAGTTAAACTTCCAAATCAGTTACATCAACCGAAAAGAATCTAAAAAAGGGAAGATCAAAAGATCTTGGGAGGAAGAACGGAAATTCAAAATTAGACGAGTGTCCCACAAGGAACACACAAAAGACTAAAGCGAAAGAAGAAACAATTAAACGATGTTTCGCCCGGGGTGACCAGCGGGGGCTCGTCAGTGGATTCACTAGTCACCCTCAATCCAGACATCATTTAACACCATTGCACACTCTGATTTCCAACTCTGAATCACTCACAAATAGGCATCGTTCCGCATGGTACTTATTATTCGTCACCTGCTGCGGATTCGTCCTGGCGTGTTAATCTTTCCAATAAAAATATGCTCCTAAGGCAATTAAAACAAGAAGTTAAACTTCCAAATCAGTTACATCAACCGAAAAGAATCTAAAAAAGAGAAGATCAAAAGGTCTTGGAAAGAAAGAACGAAAATTCAAAATTAGACGAGTGTCCCACAAGGAACACACAAAAGACCAAAGCGAAAGAAGAAACAATTAAACGATGTTTCGCCCGGGGTGACCAGCCGCGGCTCGTCAGTGGATTCACTAGTCACCCACAATCCAGACATCATTTACCACCATTGCACACTCTGTCTTCCAACTCTGAATCACTCACAAATAGGCATCGTTCCGCATGGTACTTATTATAAGTCACCTGCTACGGGTTCGTCCTGGCGTGTTAATCTTTCCAATAGGAATATGCTCCTAAGGCAATTAAAACAAGAAGTTAAACTTCCAAATCAGTTACATCAACCGAAAAGAATCTAAAAAAGGGAAGATCAAAAGATCTTGGGAGGAAGAACGGAAATTCAAAATTAGACGAGTGTCCCACAAGGAACACACAAAAGACTAAAGCGAAAGAAGAAACAATTAAACGATGTTTCGCCCGGGGTGACCAGCGGGGGCTCGTCAGTGGATTCACTAGTCACCCTCAATCCAGACATCATTTAACACCATTGCACACTCTGTCTTCCAACTCTGAATCACTCACAAATAGGCATCGTTCCGCATGGTACTTATTATAAGTCACCTGCTACGGATTCGTCCTGGCGTGTTAATCTTTCCAATAGGAATATGCTCCTAAGGCAATTAAAACAAGAAGTTAAACTTCCAAATCAGTTACATCAACCGAAAAGAATCTTAAAAAGAGAAGATCAAAAGGTCTTGGAAAGAAAGAACGAAAATTCAAAATTAGACGATTGTCCCACAAGGAACACACAAAAGGCCAAAGCGAAAGAAGAAACAATTAAACGATGTTTCGCCCGGGGTGACCAGCGGGGTCTCGTCAGTGGATTCACTAGTCACCCTCAATCCAGACATCATTTAACACCATTGCACACTTTGTCTTCCAACTCTGAATCACTCAGAAATGGGCATCGTTCCGCATGGTACTTATTATAAGTCACCTGCTACGGGTTCGGCCTGGCGTGTTAATCTTTCCAATAGGAATATGCTCCTAAGACAATTAAAACAAGAAGTTAAACTTCCAAATCAGTTAAATCAACAGAAAAGAATCTAAAAAAGAGAAGATCAAAAGATCTTGGGAGGAAAGAACGAAAATTCAAAATTAGGCGAGTGTCCCACAAGGAACACACAAAAGACCAAAGCGAAAGAAGAAACAATTAAACGATGTTTCGCCCGGGGTGACCAGCGGGGGCTCGTCAGTGGATTCACTAGTCACCCCCAATCCAGACATCATTTAACACCATTGCACACTTTCTCTTCCAACTCTGAATCACTCAGAAATAGGCATCGTTCCGCATGGTACTTATTATAAGTCACCTGCTACGGGTTCATCCTGGCGTGTTAATTTTTCCAATAGGAATATGCTCCTAAGGCAATTAAAGCAAGAAGTTAAACTTCCAAATCAGTTACATCAACCGAAAAGAATCTAAAAAAGAGAAGATCAAAAGGTCTTGGAAAGAACGAACGAAAATTCAAAATTAGACGAGTGCCCCACATGGAACACACAAAAGACCAAAGCGAAAGAAGAAACAATTAAACGATGTTTCGCCCGGGGTGACCACCGGGGGCTCGTCAGTGGATTCACTAGTCACCCTCAATCCAGACATCATTTAACACCATTGCACACTCTGTCTTCCAACTCTGAATCACACACAATTAGGCATCGTTCCGCATGGTACTTATTATAAGTCACCTGCTACGGGTTCGTCCTGGCGTGTTAATCTTTCCAATAGGAATATGCTCCTAAGACAATTAAAACAAGAAGTTAAACTTCCAAATCAGTTACATCCACCAAAAAGAATCTAAAAAGGAGAAGATCAAAAGGTCTTGGAAAGAAAGAACGAAAATTCAAAATTAGACGAGTGTCCCACAAGGAACACACAAGAGACCAAAGCGAAAGAAGAAACAATTAAACGATGTTTCGCCCAGGGTGACCAGCGGGGGCTCGTCAGTGGATTCACTAGTCACCCTCAATCCAGACATCATTTAACACCATTGCACACTCTGTCTTCCAACTCTGAATCACTCACAATTAGGCATCGTTCCGCATGGTACTTATTATACGTCACCTGCTACGGATTCTTCCTGGCGTGTTAATCTTTCCAATAGGAATATGCTCCTAAGACAATTAAAACAAGAAGTTAAACTTCCAAATCAGTTAAATCAACGGAAAAGAATCTAAAAAGAGAAGATCAAAAGATCTTGGGAGGAAAGAACGAAAATTCAAAATTAGACGAGTGTCCCACAAGGAACACACAAAAGACCAAAGCGAAAGAAGAAACAATTAAACGATGTTTCGCCCGGGGTGACCACCGGGGGCTCGTCAGTGGATTCACTAGTCACCCTCTAACCAGACACATCCATCGTTCCGCATGGTACTTATTATAAGTCACCTGCTACGGGTTCGTCCTTGCGTGTTAATCTTTCCAATAGGAATATGATCCTAAGACAATTAAAACAAGAAGTTAAACTTCCAAATCAGTTACATCAACCGAAAAGAATCTAAAAAAGAGAAGATCAAAAGATCTTGGGAGGAAAGAACGAAAATTCAAAAATAGACGAGTGTCCCACAAGGAACACACAAAAGACCAAAGCGAAAGAAGAAACAATTAAACGATGTTTCGCCCGGGGTGACCAGCGGGGGCTCGTCAGTGGATTCACTAGTCACCCTCAATCCAGACATCATTTATCACCATTGCACACTCTGTCTTCCACCTCTGAATCACTCACAAATAGGCATCGTTCCGCATGGTACTTATTATAAGTCACCTGCTACGGGTTCGTCCTGGCGTGATAATCTTTCCAATAGGAATATGCTCCTAAGGCAATTAAAACAAGAAGTTAAAATTCCAAATCAGTTACATCAACCGAAAAGAATCTAAAAAAGAGAAGATCAAAAGGTCTTGGAAAGAAAGAACGAAAATTCAAAATTAGACGAGTGTCCCACAAGAAACACACAAAAGACCAAAGCGAAAGAAGAAACAATTAAACGATGTTTCGCCCGGGGTGACCAGCGGGGGCTCGTCAGTGGATTCACTAGTCACCCTCAATCCAGACATCATTTAACACCATTTCACACTTTGTCTTCCAACTCTGAATCACTCAGAAATAGGCATCGTTCCGCATGGTACTTATTATAAGTCACCTGCTACGGGTTCGTCCTGGCGTGTTAATCTTTCCAACAGGAATATGCTCCTAAGACAATTAAAACAAGAAGTTAAACTTCCAAATCAGTTACATCAACCGAAAAGAATCTAAAAAAGAGATGTTCAAAAGATCTTGGGAGGAAAGAACGAACATTCAAAATTAGATGAGTGTCCCACAAGGAACACACAAAAGACCAAAGCGAAAGGAGAAACAATTAAACGATGTTTCGCCCGGGGTGACCAGCAGGGGCTCGTCAGTGGATTCACTAGTCACCCTCAATCCAGACATCATTTAACACCATTGCACACTCGGTCTTCCAACTCTGAATCACTCACAAATAGGCATCGTCCCGCACGGTACTTATTATAAGTCACCTGCTACGGGTTCGGCCTGGCGTGTTAATCTTTCCAATAGGAATATGCTCCTAAGACAATTAAAACAAGAAGTTAAACTTCCAAATCAGTTAAATCAACAGAAAATAATCTAAAAAAGAGAAGATCAAAAGGTCTTGGAAAGAAAGAACGAAAATTCAAAATTAGACGATTGTCACACAAGGAACACACAAAAGACCAAAGCGAAAGAAGAAACAATTAAACGATGTTTCGTCCGGGGTGACCAGCGGGGGCTCGTCAGTGGATTCACTAGTCACCCTCAATCCAGACATCTTTTAACACCATTGCACACTTTGTCTTCCAACTCTGAATCACTCAGAAATAGGCATCGTTCCGCATGGTACTTATTATAAGTCACCTGCTACGGGTTCGTCCTGGCGTGTTAATTTTTCCAATAGGAATATGCTCCTAAGGCAATTAAAACAAGAAGTTAAACTTCCAAGTCAGTTACATCAACCGAAAAGAATCTAAAAAAGAGACGATCAAAAGGTCTTGGAAAGAAAGAACGAAAATTCAAAATTAGACGAGTGTCCCACAAGGAACACACAAAAGACCAAAGCGAAAGAAGAAACAATTAAACGATGTTTCGCCCGGGGTGACCACCGGGGGCTCGTCAGTGGATTCACTAGTCACCCTCAATCCAGACATCATTTAACACCATTGCACACTCTGTCTTCCAACTCTGAATCACACACAATTAGGCATCGTTCCGCATGGTACTTATTATAAGGCACCTGCTACGGGTTCGTCCTGGCGTGTTAATCTTTCCAATAGGAATATGCTCCTAAGACAATTAAAACAAGAAGTTAAACTTCCAAATCAGTTACATCAACCGAAAGAATCTAAAAAAGAGAAGATCAAAAGGTCATGGAAAAAAAGAACGAAAATTCAAAATTAGACGAGTGTCCCACAAGGAACACACAAAAGACCAAAGCGAAAGAAGAAACAATTAAACGATGTTTCGCCCGGGGTGACCAGCGGGGGCTCGTCAGTGGATTCACTAGTCACCCTTAATCCAGACATCATTTAACACCATTGCACACTCTGTCTTCCAACTCTGAATCACTCACAAATAGGCATCGTCCCGCACGGTACTTATTATAAGTCACCTGCTACGGGTTCGGCCCGGCGTGTTAATCTTTCCAATAGGAATATGCTCCTAAGACAATTAAAACAAGAAGTTAAACTTCCAAATCAGTTAAATTAACAGAAAATAATCTAAAAAAGAGAAGATCAAAAGGTCTTGGAAAGAAAGAACGAAAATTCAAAATTAGACGATTGTCACACAAGGAACACACAAAAGACCAAAGCGAAAGAAGAAACAATTAAACGATGTTTCGCCCGGGGTGACCAGCGCGGGCTCGTCAGTGGATTCACTAGTCACCCTCAATCCAGACATCTTTTAACACCATTGCACACTTTGTCTTCCAACTCTGAATCACTCAGAAATAGGCATCGTTCCGCATGGTACTTATTATAAGTCACCTGCTACGGGTTCGTCCTGGCGTGTTAATTTTTCCAATAGGAATATGCTCCTAAGGCAATTAAAACAAGAAGTTAAACTTCCAAATCAGTTACATCAACCGAAAAGAATCTAAAAAAGAGACGATCAAAAGGTCTTGGAAAGAAAGAACGAAAATTCAAAATTAGACGAGTGTCCCACAAGGAACACACAAAAGACCAAAGCGAAAGAAGAAACAATTAAACGATGTTTCGCCCGGGGTGACCACCGGGGGCTCGTCAGTGGATTCACTAGTCACCCTCAATCCAGACATCATTTAACACCATTGCACACTCTGTCTTCCAACTCTGAATCAGACACAATTAGGCATCGTTCCGCATGGTACTTATTATAAGGCACCTGCTACGGGTTCGTTCTGGCGTGTTAATCTTTCCAATAGGAATATGCTCCTAAGACAAATAAAACAAGAAGTTAAACTTCGAAATCAGTTACATCAACCGAAAGAATCTAAAAAAGAGAAGATCAAAAGGTCTTGGAAAGAAAGAACGAAAATTCAAAATTAGACGAGTGTCCCACAAGGAACACACAAAAGACCAAAGCGAAGGAAGAAACAATTAAACGATGTTTCGCCCGGGGTGACCAGCGGGGGCTCGTCAGTGGATTCACTAGTCACCCTTAATCCAGACATCATTTAACACCATTGTACACTCTGTCTTCCAACTCTGAATCACTCACAAATAGGCATCGTTCCGCATGGTACTTATTATACGTCACCTGCTACGGATTCGTCCTGGCGTGTTAATCTTTCCAATAGGAATATGCTCCTAAGACAATTAAAACAACAAGTTAAACTTCCAAATCAGTTAAATCAACAGAAAAGAATCTAAAAAGAGAAGATCAAAAGATCTTGGGATGAAAGAACGAAAATCCAAAATTAGACGAGTGTCCCACAAGAAACACACAAAAGACCAAAGCGAAAGAAGAAACAATTAAACGATGTTTCGCCCGGGGTGACCAGCGGGGGCTCGTCAGTGGATTCACTAGTCACCCTCAATCCAGACATTATTTAACACCATTGCACACTTTGTCTTCCAACTCTGAATCACTCAGAAATAGGCATCGTTCCGCATGGTACTTATTATAAGTCACCTGCTACGGGTTCGTCCTGGCGTGTTAATCTTTCCAATAGAAATATGCTCCTAAGGCAATTAAAACAAGAAGTTAAACTTCCAAATTAGTTACATCAACCGAAAAGAATCTAAAAAAGAGAAGATCAAAAGGTCTTGGAAAGAAAGAACGAAAATTCAAAATTAGAAGAGTGTCCCACAAGGAATACACAAAAGACCAAAGCGAAAGAAGAAACAATTAAACGATGTTTCGCCCGGGGTGACCAGCGGGGGCTCGTCAGTGGATTCACTATTCACCCTCAATCCAGACATCATTTAACACCATTGCACACTCTCTCTTCCACTTCTGAATCACACACAATTAGGCATCGTTCCGCATGGTACTTATTATAAGTCACCTGCTACGGGTTCGTCCTGGCGTGTTAATCTTTCCAATAGGAATATGCTCCTAAGACAATTAAAACAAGAAGTTAAACTTCCAAATCAGTTACATCAACCGAAAAGAATCTAAAAAAGAGATGTTCAAAAGTTCTTGGTAGGAAAGAACGAAAATTTAAAATTAGACGAGTGTCCCACAAGGAACACACAAAAGACCGAAGCGAAAGAAGAAACAATTAAACGATGTTTCGCCCGGGGTGACCAGCGGGGGCTCGTCAGTGGATTCACTAGTCACCCTCAATCCAGACACACCCATCGTTCCGCATAGTACTTATTATAAGTCACCTGCTACGGGTTCGTCCTTGCGTGTTAATCTTTCCAATACGAATATGATCCTAAGACAATTAAAACAAGAAGTTAAACTTCCAAATCAGTTACATCAACCGAAAAGAATTTAAAAAAAGAGAAGATCAAAAGATCTTGGGAGGAAAGAACGAAAATTCAAAATTAGACGAGTGTCCCACAAGGAACACACAAAAGACCAAAGCGAAAGAAGAAACAATTAAACGAAGTTTCGCCCGAGGTGACCAGCGGGGGCTTGTCAGTGGATTCACTAGTCACCCTCAATCCAGACATCATTTATCACCATTGCACACTCTGTCTTCCACCTCTGAATCACTCACAAATAGGCATCGTTCCGCATGGTACTTATTATAAGTCACCTGCTACGGGTTAGTCCTGGCGTGTTAATCTTTCCAATAGGAATATGCTCCTAAGACAATTAAAACAAGAAGTTAAACTTCCAAATCAGTTACATCAACCGAAAGAATCTAAAAAAGAGAAGATCAAAAGATCTTGGGAGGAAGAACGGAAATTCAAAATTAGACGAGTGTCCCACAAGGAACACACAAAAGACCAAAGCGAAAGAAGAAACAATTAAACGATGTTTCGCCCGGGGTCACCAGCGGGGGCTCGTCAGTGGATTCACTAGTCACCCTCAATCCAGACATCATTTAACACCATTGCACACTTTCTCTTCCAACTCTGAATCACTCAGAAATAGGCATCGTTCCGCATGGTACTTATTATAAGTCACCTGCTACGGATTCGTCCTGGCGTGTTAATCTTTCCAATAGGAATATGCTCCTAAGACAATTAAAACAAGAAGTTAAACTTCCAAATCAGTTACATCAACCGAAAAGAATCTAAAAAAGAGAAGATCAAAAGGTCTTGGAAAGAAAGAACGAAAATTCAAAATTAGACGAGTGTCCCACAAGGAACACACAAAAGACCAAAGCGAAAGAAGAAACAATTAAACGAAGTTTCGCCCGAGGTGACCAGCGGGGGCTCGTCAGTGGATTCACTAGTCACCCTCAATCCAGACATCATATAACACCATTGCACACTCTGTCTTCCAACTCTGAATCACACACAATTAGGCATCGTTCCGCATGGTACTTATTATTAGGCACCTGCTACGGGTTCGTTCTGGCGTGTTAATATTTCCAATAGGAATATGCTCCTAAGACAATTAAAACAAGAAGTTAAACTTCCAAATCAGTTACATCAACCGAAAAGAATCTAAAAAAGAGAAGATCAAAAGGTCTTGGAAAGAAAGAACGAAAATTCAAAATTAGACGAGTGTCCCACAAGGAACACACAAAAGACCAAAGCGAAAGAAGAAACAATTAAACGATGTTTCGCCCGGGGTTACCAGCGGGGGCTCGTCAGTGGATTCACTAGTCACCCTCAATCCAGACATCATTTAACACCATTGCACACTCTGTCTTCCAACTCTGAATCACTCACAAATAGGCATCGTTCCGCATGGTACTTATTATACGTCACCTGCTACGGATTCGTCCTGGCGTGTTAATCTTTCCAATAGGAATATGCTCCTAAGACAATTAAAACAAGAAGTTAAACTTCCAAATCAGTTACATCAACCGAAAAAAATCTAAAAAAGAGAAGATCAAAAGGTCTTGGAAAGAAAGAACGAAAATTCAAAATTAGACGAGTGTCCCACAAGGAAACCACAAAAGACCAAAGCGAAAGAAGAAACAATTAAACGATGTTTCGCCCGGGGTGACCACCGGGGGCTCGTCAGTGGGTTCACTAGTAAACCTTAATCCAGACACATCCATCGTTCCGCATAGTACTTATTATAAGTCACCTGCTACGGGTTCGTCCTTGCGTGTTAATCTTTCCAATAGGAATATGATCCTAAGACAAGTAAAACAAGAAGTTAAACTTCCAAATCAGTTAAATCAACCGAAAAGAATTTAAAAAAGAGAAGATCAAAAGATCTTGGGAGGAAAGAACGAAAATTCAAAATTAGACGAGTGTCCCACAAGGAACACACAAAAGACCAAAGCGAAAGAAGAAACAATTAAACGATGTTTCGCCCGAGGTGACCAGCGGGGGCTTGTCAGTGGATTCACTAGTCACCCTCAATCCAGACATCATTTATCACCATTGCACGCTCTGTGTTCCACCTCTGAATCACTCACAAATAGGCATCGTTCCGCATGGTACTTATTATAAGTCACCTGCTACGGGTTAGTCATGGCGTGTTAATATTTCCAATAGCAATATGCTCCTAAGACAATTAAAACAAGAAGTTAAACTTCCAAATCAGTTACATCAACAAAAAGAATCTAAAAAAGAGAAGATCAAAAGATCTTGGGAGGAAGAACGGAAATTCAAAATTAGACGAGTTTCCCACAAGGAACACACAAAAGACCAAAGCGAAAGAAGAAACAATTAAACGATATTTCGCCCGGGGTGACCAGCGGAAGCTCGTCAGTGGATTCACTAGTCACCCTCAATCCAGACATCATTTAACACCATTGCACACTTTCTCTTCCAACTCTGAATCACTCAGAAATAGGCATCGTTCTGCATGGTACTTATTATAAGTCACCTGCTACGGGTTCGTCCTGGCGTGTTAATCTTTCCAATAGGAATATGCTCCTAAGGCAATTAAAGCAAGAAGTTAAAGTTCCAAATCAGTTACATCAACCGAAAAGTATCTAAAAAAGAGAAGATCAAAAGGTCTTGGAAAGAACGAACGAAAATTCAAAATTAGACGAGTGCCCCACAAGGAACACACAAAAGACCAAAGCGAAAGAAGAAACAATTAAACGATGTTTCGCCCGGGGTGACCACCGGGGGCTCGTCAGTGGATTCACTAGTCACCCTCAATCCAGACATCATTTAACACCATTGCACACTCTGTCTTCCAACTCTGAATCACTCACAAATAGGCATCGTTCCGCATGGTACTTATTATACGTCACCTGCTACGGATTCGTCCAGACAATTAAAACAAGAAGTTAAACTTCCAAATCAGTTAAATCAACAGAAAAGAATCTAAAAAGAGAAGATAAAAAGATCTTGGGAGGAAAGAACGAAAATCCAAAATTAGACGAGTGTCCCACAAGGAACACACAAAAGACCAAAGCGAAAGAAGAAACAATTAAACGATGTTTCGCCCAGGGTGACCAGCGGGGGCTCGTCAGTGGATTCACTAGTCACCCTCAATCCAGACATCATTTAACACCATTGCACACTTTGTCTTCCAACTCTGAATCACTCAGAAATAGGCATCGTTCCGCATGGTACTTATTATAAGTCACCTGCTACGGATTGGTCCTGGCGTGATAATCTTTCCAATAGGAATATGCTCCTAAGGCAATTAAAACAAGAAGTTAAACTTCCAAATCAGTTACATCAACCGAAAAGAATCTAAAAAAGAGAAGATCAAAAGATCTTGGGAGGAAGAACGGAAATTCAAAATTAGACGAGTGTCCCACAAGGGACACACAAAAGACTAAAGCGAAAGAAGAAACAATTAAACGATGTTTCGCCCGGGGTGACCAGCCGCGGCTCGTCAGTGGATTCACTAGTCACCCACAATCCAGACATCATTTACCACCATTGCACACTCTGTCTTCCAACTCTGAATCACTCACAAATAGGCATCGTTCCGCATGGTACTTATTATAAGTCACCTGCTACGGGTTCGTCCTGGCGTGTTAATCTTTCCAATAGGAATATGCTCCTAAGGCAATTAAAACAAGAAGTTAAACTTCCAAATCAGTTACATCAACCGAAAAGAATCTAAAAAAGGGAAGATCAAAAGATCTTGGGAGGAAGAACGGAAATTCAAAATTAGACGAGTGTCCCACAAGGAACACACAAAAGACTAAAGCGAAAGAAGAAACAATTAAACGATGTTTCGCCCGGGGTGACCAGCGGGGGCTCGTCAGTGGATTCACTAGTTACCCACAATCCAGACATCATTTACCACCATTGCACACTCTGTCTTCCAACTCTGAATCACTCACAAATAGGCATCGTTCCGCATGGTACTTATTATAAGTCACCTGCTACGGGTTCGTCCTGGCGTGTTAATCTTTCCAAAAGGAATATGCTCCTAAGGCAATTAAAACAAGAAGTTAAACTTTCAAATCAGTTACATCAACCGAAAAGAATCTAAAAAAGGGAAGATAAAAAGATCTTGGGAGGAAGAACGGAAATTCAAAATTAGACGAGTGTCCCACAAGGAACACACAAAAGACTAAAGCGAAAGAAGAAACAATTAAACGATGTTTCGCCCGGGGTGACCAGCGGGGGCTCGTCAGTGGATTCACTAGTCACCCTCAATCCAGGCATCATTTAACACCATTGCACACTCTGTCTTCCAACTCTGAATCACTCACAAATAGGCATCGTTCCGCATGGTACTTATTATAAGTCACCTGCTACGGATTCGTCCTGGCGTGTTAATCTTTCCAATAGGAATATGCTCCTAAGGCAATTAAAACAAGATGTTAAACTTCCAAATCAGTTACATCAACCGAAAAGAATCTAAAAAAGAGAAGATCAAAAGATCTTGGGAGGAAGAACGGAAATTCAAAATTAGACGAGTGTCCCACAAGGAACACACAAAAGACTAAAGCGAAAGAAGAAACAATTAAACGATGTTTCGCCCGGGGTGACCAGCGGGGGCTCGTCAGTGGATTCACTAGTCACCCTCAATCCAGACATCATTTAACACCATTGCACACTCTGTCTTCCAACTCTGAATCACTCACAAATAGGCATCGTTCCGCATGGTACTTATTATAAGTCACCTGCTACGGATTCGTCCTGGCGTGATAATCTTTTCAATAGGAATATGCTCCTAAGGCAATTAAAACAAGAAGTTAAACTTCCAAATCAGTTACGTCAACCGAAAAGAATCTAAAAAAGAGAAGATTAAAAGATCTTGGGAGGAAGAACGGAAATTCAAAATTAGACGAGTGTCCCACAAGGAACACACAAAAGACTAAAACGAAAGAAGAAACAATTAAACGATGTTTCGCCCGGGGTGACCAGCGGGGCTTCGTCAGTGGATTCACTAGTCTCCCTCAATCCAGACATCATTTAACACCATTGCACACACTGTCTTCCAACTCTGAATCACTCACAAATAGGCATCGTTCCGCATGGTACTTATTATTCGTCACCTGCTGCGGATTCGTCCTGGCGTGTTAATCTTTCCAATAGAAATATGCTCCTAAGGCAATTAAAACAAGAAGTTAAACTTCCAAATCAGTTACATCAACCAAAAAGAATCTAAAAAAGAGAAGATCAAAAGGTCTTGGAAAGAAAGAACGAAAATTCAAAATTAGACGAGTGTCCCACAAGGAACACACAAAAGACCAAAGCGAAAGAAGAAACAATTAAACGATGTTTCGCCCGGGGTGACCAGCGGGGGCTCGTCAGTGGATTCACTAGTCACCCTCAATCCAGACATCATTTAACACCATTGCACACTTTGTCTTCCAACTCTGAATCACTCAGAAATAGGCATCGTTCCACATGGTACTTATTATAAGTCACCTGCTACGGGTTCGTCCTGGCGTGTTAATCTTTCCAATAAGAATATGCTCCTAAGGCAATTAAAACAAGAAGTTAAACTTCCAAATCAGTTACATCAACCGAAAAGAATCTTAAAAAGAGAAGATCAAAAGGTCTTGGAAAGAAAGAACGAAAATTCAAAATTATACGATTGTCCCACAAGGAACACACAAAAGGCCAAAGCGAAAGAAGAAACAATTAAACGATGTTTCGCCCGGGGTGACCAGCGGGGTCTCGTCAGTGGATTCACTAGTCACCCTCAATCCAGACATCATTTAACACCATTGCACACTTTGTCTTCCAACTCTGAATCACTCAGAAATAGGCATCGTTCCGCATGGTACTTATTATAAGTCACCTGCTACGGGTTCGGCCTGGCGTGTTAATCTTTCCAATAGGAATATGCTCCTAAGACAATTAAAACAAGAAGTTAAACTTCCAAATCAGTTAAATCAACAGAAAAGAATCTAAAAAAGAGAAGATCAAAAGATCTTGGGAGGAAAGAACGAAAATTCAAAATTAGGCGAGTGTCCCACAAGGAACACACAAAAGACCAAAGCGAAAGAAGAAACAATTAAACGATGTTTCGCCCGGGGTGACCAGCGGGGGCTCGTCAGTGGATTCACTAGTCACCCCCAATCCAGACATCATTTAACACCATTGCACACTTTCTCTTCCAACTCTGAATCACTCAGAAATAGGCATCGTTCCGCATGGTACTTATTATAAGTCACCTGCTACGGGTTCGTCCTGGCGTGTTAATCTTTCCAATAGGAATATGCTCTTAAGACAATTAAAACAAGAAGTTAAACTTCCAAATCAGTTACATCCACCAAAAAGAATCTAAAAAGGAGAAGATCAAAAGGTCTTGGAAAGAAAGAACGAAAATTCAAAATTAGACGAGTGTCCCACAAGGAACACACAAGAGACCAAAGCGAAAGAAGAAACAATTAAACGATGTTTCGCCCGGGGTGACCAGCGGGGGCTCGTCAGTGGATTCACTAGTCACCCTCAATCCAGACATCATTTAACACCATTGCACACTCTGTCTTCCAACTCTGAATCACTCACAAATAGGCATCGTTCCGCATGGTACTTATTACACGTCACCTGCTACGGATTCTTCCTGGCGTGTTAATCTTTCCAATAGGAATATGCTCCTAAGACAATTAAAACAAGAAGTTAAACTTCCAAATCAGTTAAATCAACGGAAAAGAATCTAAAAAGAGAAGATCAAAAGATCTTGGGAGGAAAGAACAAAAATCCAATATTAGACGAGTGTCCCACAAGAAACACACAAAAGACCAAAGCGAAAGAAGAAACAATTAAACGATGTTTCGCCCCGAGTGACCAGCGGGGGCTCGTCAGTGGATTCACCAGTCACCCTCAATCCAGACATCATTTAACACCATTGCACACTTTGTCTTCCAACTCTGAATCACTCAGAAATAGGCATCGTTCCGCATGGTACTTATTATAAGTCACCTGCTACGGGTTCGTCCTGGCGTGTTAATCTTTCCAATAGGAATATGCTCCTAAGGCAATTAAAACATGAAGTTAAACTTTCAAATCAGTTACATCAACCGAAAAGAATCTAAAAAAGAGAAGATCAAAAGGTCTTTGAAAGAGAGAAAGAAAATTCAAAATTAGAAGAGTATCCCACAAGGAACACACAAAAGACCAAAGCGAAAGAAGAAACAATTAAACGATGTTTCGCCCGGGGTGACCAGCGGGGGCTCGTCAGTGGATTCACTAGTCACCCTCAATCCAGACATCATTTAACACCATTGCACACTCTCTCTTCCACCTCTGAATCACACACAATTAGGCATCGTTCCGCATGGTACTTATTATAAGTCACCTGCTACGGGTTCGCCCTGGCGTGTTAATCTTTCCAATAGGAATATGCTCCTAAGACAATTAAAACAAGAAGTTAAACTTCCAAATCAGTTGCATCAACCGAAAAGAACCTAAAAAAGAGATGATCAAAAGATCTTGGGAGGAAAGAACGAAAATTCAAAATTAGACGAGTGTCCCACAAGGAACACACAAAAGACCAAAGCGAAAGAAGAAACAATTAAACGATGTTTCGCCCGGGGTGACCACCGGGGGCTCGTCAGTGGATTCACTAGTCACCCTCAATCCAGACACATCCATCGTTCCGCATGGTACTTATTATAAGTCACCTGCTACGGGTTCGTCCTGGCGTGATAATCTTTCCAATAGGAATATGCTCCTAAGGCAATTAAAACAAGAAGTTAAACTTCCAAATCAGTTACATCAACCGAAAAGAATTTAAAAAAGAGAAGATCAAAAGGTCTTGGAAAGAAAGAACGAAAATTCAAAATTAGACGAGTGTCCCACAAGAAACACACAAAAGACCAAAGCGAAAGAAGAAACAATTAAACGATGTTTCGCCCTGGGTGACCAGCGGGGGCTCGTCAGTGGATTCACTAGTCACCCTCAATCCAGACATCATTTAACACCATTTCACACTTTGTCTTCCAACTCTGAATCACTCAGAAATAGGCATTGTTCCGCATGGTACTTATTATAAGTCACCCGCTACGGGTTCGTCCTGGCGTGTTAATCTTTCCAACAGGAATATGCTCCTAAGACAATTAAAACAAGAAGTTAAACTTCCAAATCAGTTACATCAACCGAAAAGAATCTAAAAAAGAGATGTTCAAAAGATCTTGGGAGGAAAGAACGAACATTCAAAATTAGATGAGTGTCCCACAAGTAACACACAAAAGACCAAAGCGAAAGGAGAAACAATTAAACGATGTTTCGCCCGGGGTGACCAGCAGGCGCTCGTCAGTGGATTCACTAATCACCCTCAATCCAGACATCATTTAACACCATTGCACACTCGGTCTTCCAACTCTGAATCACTCACAAATAGGCATCGTCCCGCACGGTACTTATTATAAGTCACCTGCTACGGGTTCGGCCTGGCGTGTTAATCTTTCCAATAGGAATATGCTCCTAAGACAATTAAAACAAGAAGTTAAACTTCCAAATCAGTTAAATCAACAGAAAATAATCTAAAAAAGAGACGATCAAAAGGTCTTGGAAAGAAAGAACGAAAATTCAAAATTAGACGAGTGTCCCACAAGGAACACACAAAAGACCAAAGCGAAAGAAGAAACAATTAAACGATGTTTCCGCATGGTACTTATTATAAGTCACCTGCTACGGGTTCGTCCTGGCGTGTTAATCTTTCCAACAGGAATATGCTCCTAAGACAATTAAAACAAGAAGTTAAACTTCCAAATCAGTTACATCAACCGAAAAGAATCTAAAAAAGAGATGTTCAAAAGATCTTGGGAGGAAAGAACGAACATTCAAAATTAGATGAGTGTCCCACAAGGAACACAGAAAAGACCAAAGCGAAAGGAGAAACAATTAAACGATGTTTCGCCCGGGGTGACCAGCAGGGGCTCGTCAGTGGATTCACTAGTCACCCTCAATCCAGACATCTTTTAACACCAATGCACACTTTGTCTTCCAACTCTGAATCACTCAGAAATAGGCATCGTTCCGCATGGTACTTATTATAAGTCACCTGCTACGGGTTCGTCCTGGCGTGTTAATTTTTCCAATAGGTATATGCTCCTAAGGCAATTAAAACAAGAAGTTAAACTTCCAAATCAGTTACATCAACCGAAAAGAATCTAAAAAAGAGACGATCAAAAGGTTTTGGAAAGAAAGAACGAAAATTCAAAATTAGACGAGTGTCCCACAAGGAACACACAAAAGACCAAAGCGAAAGAAGAAACAATTAAACGATGTTTCGCCCGGGGTGACCACCGGGGGCTCGTCAGTGGATTCACTAGTCACCCTCAATCCAGACATCATTTAACACCATTGCACACTCTGTCTTCCAACTCTGAATCACACACAATTAGGCATCGTTCCGCATGGTACTTATTATAAGGCACCTGCTACGGGTTCGTCCTGGCGTGTTAATCTTTCCAATAGGAATATGCTCCTAAGACAATTAAAACAAGAAGTTAAACTTCCAAATCAGTTACATCAACCGAAAGAATCTAAAAAAGAGAAGATCAAAAGGTCTTGGAAAGAAAGAACGAAAATTCAAAATTAGACGAGTGCCCACAAGAAACACACAAAAGACCAAAGCGAAAGAAGAAACAATTAAACGATGTTTCGCCCGGGGTGACCAGCGGGGGCTCGTCAGTGGATTCACTAGTCACCCTTAATCCAGACATCATTTAACACCATTGCACACTCTGTCTTCCAACTCTGAATCACTCACAAATAGGCATCGTTCCGCATGGTACTTATTATACGTCACCTGCTACGGATTCGTCCTGGCGTGTTAATCTTTCCAATAGGAATATGCTCCTAAGACAATTAAAACAACAAGTTAAACTTCCAAATCAGTTAAATCAACAGAAAAGGATCTAAAAAGAGAAGATCAAAAGATCTTGGGAGGAAAGAACGAAAATCCAAAATTAGACGAGTGTCCCACAAGAAACACACAAAAGACCAAAGCGAAAGAAGAAACAATTAAACGATGTTTCGCCCGGGGTGACCAGCGGGGGCTCGTCAGTGGATTCACTAGTCACCCTCAATCCAGACATCATTTAACACCATTGCACACTCTCTCTTCCACTTCTGAATCACACACAATTAGGCATCGTTCCGCATGGTACTTATTATAAGTCACCTGCCACGGGTTCGTCCTGGCGTGTTAATCTTTCCAATAGGAATATGCTCCTAAGACAATTAAAACAAGAAGTTAAACTTCCAAATCAGTTACATCAACCGAAAGAATCTAAAAAAGAGAAGATCAAAAGGTCTTGGAAAGAAAGAACGAAAATTCAAAATTAGACGAGTGTCCCACAAGGAACACACAAAAGACCAAAGCGAAAGAAGAAACAATTAAACGATGTTTCGCCCGGGGTGACCAGCGGGGGCTCGTCAGTGGATTCACTAGACACCCTCAATCCAGACATTATTTAACACCATTGCACACTTTGTCTTCCAACTCTGAATCACTCAGAAATAGGCATCGTTTCGCATGGTACTTATTATAAGTCACCTGCTACGGGTTCGTCCTGGCGTGTTAATCTTTCCAATAGAAATATGCTCCTAAGGCAATTAAAACAAGAAGTTAAACTTCCAAATCAGTTACATCAACCGAAAAGAATCTAAAAAAGAGAAGATCAAAAGGTCTTTGAAAGAAAGAACGAAAATTAAAAATTAGAAGAGTGTCCCACAAGGAATACACAAAAGACCAAAGCGAAAGAAGAAACAATTAAACGATGTTTCGCCCGGGGTGACCAGCGGGGGCTCGTCAGTGGATTCACTATTCACCCTCAATCCAGACATCATTTAACACCATTGCACACTCTCTCTTCCACTTCTGAATCACACACAATTAGGCATCGTTCCGCATGGTACTTATTATAAGTCACCTGCTACGGGTTCGTCCTGGCGTGTTAATCTTTCCAATAGGAAAATGCTCCTAAGACAATTAAAACAAGAAGTTAAACTTCCAAATCAGTTACATCAACCGAAAAGAATCTAAAAAAGAGATGTTCAAAAGATCTTGGTAGGAAAGAACGAAAATTTAAAATTAGACGAGTGTCCCACAAGGAACACACAAAAGACCGAAGCGAAAGAAGAAACAATTAAACGATGTTTCGCCCGGGGTGACCAGCGGGGGCTCGTCAGTGGATTCACTATTCACCCTCAATCCAGACATCATTTAACACCATTGCACACTCTCTCTTCCACTTCTGAATCACACACAATTAGGCATCGTTCCGCATGGTACTTATTATAAGTCACCTGCTACGGGTTCGTCCTTGCGTGTTAATCTTTCCAATACGAATATGATCCTAAGACAATTAAAACAAGAAGTTAAAGTTCCAAATCAGTTACATCAACCGAAAAGAATTTAAAAAAAGAGAAGATCAAAAGATCTTGGGAGGAAAGAACGAAAATTCAAAATTAGACGAGTGTCCCACAAGGAACACACAAAAGACCAAAGCGAAAGAAGAAACAATTAAACGAAGTTTCGCCCGAGGTGACCAGCGGGGGCTTGTCAGTGGATTCACTAGTCACCCTCAATCCAGACATCATTTATCACCATTGCACACTCTGTCTTCCACCTCTGAATCACTCACAAATAGGCATCGTTCCGCATGGTACTTATTATAAGTCACCTGCTACGGATTCGTCCTGGCGTGTTAATCTTTCCAATAGGAATATGCTCCTAAGACAATTAAAACAAGAAGTTAAACTTCCAAATCAGTTACATCAACCGAAAAGAATCTAAAAAAGAGAAGATCAAAAGGTCTTGGAAAGAAAGAACGAAAATTCAAAATTAGACGAGTGTCCCACAAGGAACACACAAAAGACCAAAGCGAAAGAAGAAACAATTAAACGAAGTTTCGCCCGAGGTGACCAGCGGGGGCTCGTCAGTGGATTCACTAGTCACCCTCAATCCAGACATCATTTAACACCATTGCACACTCTGTCTTCCAACTCTCAATCACACACAATTAGGCATCGTTCCGCATGGTACTTATTATTAGGCACCTGCTACGGGTTCGTTCTGGCGTGTTAATATTTCCAATAGGAATATGCTCCTAAGACAATTAAAACAAGAAGTTAAACTTCCAAATCAGTTACATCAACCGAAAAGAATCTAAAAAAGAGAAGATCAAAAGGTCTTGGAAAGAAAGAACGAAAATTCAAAATTAGACGAGTGTCCCACAAGGAACACACAAAAGACCAAAGCGAAAGAAGAAACAATTAAACGATGTTTCGCCCGGGGTGACCAGCGGGGGCTCGTCAGTGGATTCACTAGTCACCCTCAATCCAGACATCATTTAACACCATTGCACACTCTGTCTTCCAACTCTGAATCACTCACAAATAGGCATCGTTCCGCATGGTACTTATTATACGTCACCTGCTACGGATTCGTCCTGGCGTGTTAATCTTTCCAATAGGAATATGCTCCTAAGACAATTAAAACAAGAAGTTAAACTTCCAAATCAGTTACATCAACCGAAAAAAATCTAAAAAAGAGAAGATCAAAAGGTCTTGGAAAGAAAGAACGAAAATTCAAAATTAGACGAGTGTCCCACAAGGAACACACAAAAGACCAAAGCGAAAGAAGAAACAATTAAACGATGTTTCGCCCGGGGTGACCACCGGGGGTTCGTCAGTGGGTTCACTAGTAACCCTCAATCCAGACACATCCATCGTTCCGCATAGTACTTATTATAAGTCACCTGCTACGGGTTCGTCCTTGCGTGTTAATCTTTCCAATAGGAATATGATCCTAAGACAACTAAAACAAGAAGTTAAACTTCCAAATCAGTTAAATCAACCGAAAAGAATTTAAAAAAGAGAAGATCAAAAGATCTTGGGAGGAAAGAACGAAAATTCAAAATTAGACGAGTGTCCCACAAGGAACACACAAAAGACCAAAGCGAAAGAAGAAACAATTAAACGATGTTTCGCCCGAGGTGACCAGCGGGGGCTTGTCAGTGGATTCACTAGTCACCCTCAATCCAGACATCATTTATCACCATTGCACACTCTGTGTTCCACCTCTGAATCACTCACAAATAGGCATCGTTCCGCATGGTACTTATTATAAGTCACCTGCTACGGGTTAGTCCTGGCGTGTTAATATTTCCAATAGGAATATGCTCCTAAGACAATTAAAACAAGAAGTTAAACTTCCAAATCAGTTACATCAACCTAAAGAATCTAAAAAAGAGAAGATCAAAAGATCTTGGGAGGAAGAACGGAAATTCAAAATTAGACGAGTTTCCCACAAGGAACACACAAAAGACCAAAGCGAAAGAAGAAACAATTAAACGATGTTTCCCCCGGGGTGACCAGCGGAAGCTCGTCAGTGGATTCACTAGTCACCCTCAATCCAGACATCATTTAACACCATTGCACACTTTCTCTTCCAACTCTGAATCACTCAGAAATAGGCATCGTTCCGCATGGTACTTATTATAAGTCACCTGCTACGGGTTCGTCCTGGCGTGTTAATCTTTCCAATAGGAATATGCTCCTAAGGCAATTAAAGCAAGAATTTAAAGTTCCAAATCAGTTACATCAACCGAAAAGTATCTAAAAAAGAGAAGATCAAAAGGTCTTGGAAAGAACGAACGAAAATTCAAAATTAGACGAGTGCCCCACAAGGAACACACAAAAGACCAAAGCGAAAGAAGAAACAATTAAACGATGTTTCGCCCGGGGTGACCACCGGGGGCTCGTCAGTGGATTCACTAGTCACCCTCAATCCAGACATCATTTAACACCATTGCATACTCTGTCTTCCAACTCTGAATCACTCACAAATAGGCATCGTTCCGCATGGTACTTATTATACGTCACCTGCTACGGATTCGTCCAGGCGTGTTAATCTTTCCAATAGGAATATGCTCCTAAGACAATTAAAATAAGAAGTTAAACTTCCAAATCAGTTAAATCAACAGAAAAGAATCTAAAAAGAGAAGATAATAAGATCTTGGGAGGAAAGAACGAAAATCCAAAATTAGACGAGTGTCCCACAAGGAACACACAAAAGACTAAAGCGAAAGAAGAAACAATTAAACGATGTTTCGCCCGGGGTGACCAGCGGGGGCTCGTCAGTGGATTCACTAGTCACCCTCAATCCAGACATCATTTAACACCATTGCACACTTTGTCTTCCAACTCTGAATCACTCAGAAATAGGCATCGTTCCGCATGGTACTTATTATAAGTCACCTGCTACGGGTTCGTCCTGGCGTGTTAATTTTTCCAATAGAAATATGCTCCTAAGGCAATTAAAACAAGAAGTTAAACTTCCAAATCAGTTACATCAACCGAAAAGAATCTAAAAAAGAGAAGATCAAAAGATCTTGGGGGAAAGAACGAAAATTCAAAATTAGGCGAGTGTCCCACAAGGAACACACAAAAGACCAAAGCGAAAGAAGAAACAATTAAACGATGTTTCGCCCGGGGTGACCAGCGGGGGCTCGTCAGTGGATTCACTAGTCACCCTCAATCCAGACATCATCTAATACCATTGCACACTCTGTCTTCCAACTCTGAATCACTCACAAATAGGCATCGTTCCGCATGGTACTTATTATAAGTCACCTGCTACGGGTTCGTCCTGGCGTGTTAATCTTTCCAATATGAATATGCTCTTAAGGCAATTAAAACAAGAATTTTAACTTCCAAATCAGTTACATCAACCGAAAAGAATCTAAAAAAGAGAAGATCAAAAGGTCTTGGAAAGAAAGAACGAAAATTCAAAATTAGTCGAGTATCCCACAAGGAACACACAAAAGACCAAAGCGAAAGAAGAAACAATTAAACGATGTTTCGCCCGGGGTGACCAGCGGGGGCTCGTCAGTGGATTCACTAGTCACCCTCAATCCAGACATCATTTAACACCATTGCACACTCTGTCTTCCAACTCTGAATCACACACAATTAGGCATCGTTCCGCATGGTACTTATTATAAGTCACCTGCTACGGGTTCGTCCTGGCGTGTTAATCTTTCCAATATGAATATGCTCTTAAGGCAATTAAAACAAGAATTTTAACTTCCAAATCAGTTACATCAACCGAAAAGAATCTAAAAAAGAGAAGATCAAAAGGTCTTGGAAAGAAAGAACGAAAATTCAAAATTAGAAGAGTGTCCCACAAGGAATACACAAAAGACCAAAGCGAAAGAAGAAACAATTAAACGATGTTTCGCCCGGGGTGACCAGCGGGGGCTCGTCAGTGGATTCACTATTCACCCTCAATCCAGACATCATTTAACACCATTGCACACTCTCTCTTCCACTTCTGAATCACACACAATTAGGCATCGTTCCGCATGGTACTTATTATAAGTCACCTGCTACGGGTTCGTCCTGGCGTGTTAATCTTTCCAATAGGAATATGCTCCTAAGACAATTAAAACAAGAAGTTAAACTTCCAAATCAGTTACATCAACCGAAAAGAATCTAAAAAAGAGATGTTCAAAAGATCTTGGTAGGAAAGAACGAAAATTTAAAATTAGACGAGTGTCCCACAAGGAACACACAAAAGACCGAAGCGAAAGAAGAAACAATTAAACGATGTTTCGCCCGGGGTGACCAGCGGGGGCTCGTCAGTGGATTCACTAGTCACCCTCAATCCAGACACACCCATCGTTCCGCATATTACTTATTATAAGTCACCTGCTACGGGTTCGTCCTTGCGTGTTAATCTTTCCAATACGAATATGATCCTAAGACAATTAAAACAAGAAGTTAAAGTTCCAAATCAGTTACATCAACCGAAAAGAATTTAAAAAAAGAGAAGATCAAAAGATCTTGGGAGGAAAGAACGAAAATTCAAAATTAGACGAGTGTCCCACAAGGAACACACAAAAGACCAAAGCGAAAGAAGAAACAATTAAACGAAGTTTCGCCCGAGGTGACCAGCGGGGGCTTGTCAGTGGATTCACTAGTCACCCTCAATCCAGACATCATTTATCACCATTGCACACTCTGTCTTCCACCTCTGAATCACTCACAAATAGGCATCGTTCCGCATGGTACTTATTATAAGTCACCTGCTACGGATTCGTCCTGGCGTGTTAATCTTTCCAATAGGAATATGCTCCTAAGACAATTAAAACAAGAAGTTAAACTTCCAAATCAGTTACATCAACCGAAAAGAATCTAAAAAAGAGAAGATCAAAAGGTCTTGGAAAGAAAGAACGAAAATTCAAAATTAGACGAGTGTCCCACAAGGAACACACAAAAGACCAAAGCGAAAGAAGAAACAATTAAACGAAGTTTCGCCCGAGGTGACCAGCGGGGGCTCGTCAGTGGATTCACTAGTCACCCTCAATCCAGACATCATTTAACACCATTGCACACTCTGTCTTCCAACTCTGAATCACACACAATTAGGCATCGTTCCGCATGGTACTTATTATTAGGCACCTGCTACGGGTTCGTTCTGGCGTGTTAATATTTCCAATAGGAATATGCTCCTAAGACAATTAAAACAAGAAGTTAAACTTCCAAATCAGTTACATCAACCGAAAAGAATCTAAAAAAGAGAAGATCAAAAGGTCTTGGAAAGAAAGAACGAAAATTCAAAATTAGACGAGTGTCCCACAAGGAACACACAAAAGACCAAAGCGAAAGAAGAAACAATTAAACGATGTTTCGCCCGGGGTGACCACCGGGGGCTCGTCAGTGGGTTCACTAGTAACCCTCAATCCAGACACATCCATCGTTCCGCATAGTACTTATTATAAGTCACCTGCTACGGGTTCGTCCTTGCGTGTTAATCTTTCCAATAGGAATATGATCCTAAGACAACTAAAACAAGAAGTTAAACTTCCAAATCAGTTAAATCAACCGAAAAGAATTTAAAAAAGAGAAGATCAAAAGATCTTGGGAGGAAAGAACGAAAATTCAAAATTAGACGAGTGTCCCACAAGGAACACACAAAAGACCAAAGCGAAAGAAGAAACAATTAAACGATGTTTCGCCCGAGGTGACCAGCGGGGGCTTGTCAGTGGATTCACTAGTCACCCTCAATCCAGACATCATTTATCACCATTGCACACTCTGTGTTCCACCTCTGAATCACTCACAAATAGGCATCGTTCCGCATGGTACTTATTATAAGTCACCTGCTACGGGTTAGTCCTGGCGTGTTAATATTTCCAATAGGAATATGCTCCTAAGACAATTAAAACAAGAAGTTAAACTTCCAAATCAGTTACATCAACCTAAAGAATCTAAAAAAGAGAAGATCAAAAGATCTTGGGAGGAAGAACGGAAATTCAAAATTAGACGAGTTTCCCACAAGGAACACACAAAAGACCAAAGCGAAAGAAGAAACAATTAAACGATGTTTCCCCCGGGGTGACCAGCGGAAGCTCGTCAGTGGATTCACTAGTCACCCTCAATCCAGACATCATTTAACACCATTGCACACTTTCTCTTCCAACTCTGAATCACTCAGAAATAGGCATCGTTCCGCATGGTACTTATTATAAGTCACCTGCTACGGGTTCGTCCTGGCGTGTTAATTTTTCCAATAGAAATATGCTCCTAAGGCAATTAAAACAAGAAGTTAAACTTCCAAATCAGTTACATCAACCGAAAAGAATCTAAAAAAGAGAAGATCAAAAGATCTTGGGGGAAAGAACGAAAATTCAAAATTAGGCGAGTGTCCCACAAGGAACACACAAAAGACCAAAGCGAAAGAAGAAACAATTAAACGATGTTTCGCCCGGGGTGACCAGCGGGGGCTCGTCAGTGGATTCACTAGTCACCCTCAATCCAGACATCATCTAATACCATTGCACACTCTGTCTTCCAACTCTGAATCACTCACAAATAGGCATCGTTCCGCATGGTACTTATTATAAGTCACCTGCTACGGGTTCGTCCTGGCGTGTTAATCTTTCCAATATGAATATGCTCTTAAGGCAATTAAAACAAGAATTTTAACTTCCAAATCAGTTACATCAACCGAAAAGAATCTAAAAAAGAGAAGATCAAAAGGTCTTGGAAAGAAAGAACGAAAATTCAAAATTAGTCGAGTATCCCACAAGGAACACACAAAAGACCAAAGCGAAAGAAGAAACAATTAAACGATGTTTCGCCCGGGGTGACCAGCGGGGGCTCGTCAGTGGATTCACTAGTCACCCTCAATCCAGACATCATTTAACACCATTGCACACTCTGTCTTCCAACTCTGAATCACACACAATTAGGCATCGTTCCGCATGGTACTTATTATAAGTCACCTGCTACGGGTTCGTCCTGGCGTGTTAATCTTTCCAATAGGAATATGCTCCTAAGACATTTAAAACAAGAAGTTAAACTTCCAAATCAGTTACATCAACCGAAAAGGATCTAAAAAAGAGAAGATCAAAAGATCTTGGGAGGAAGAACGGAAATTCAAAATTAGACGAGTGTCCCACAAGGAACACACAAAAGACCAAAGCGAAAGAAGAAACAATTAAACGATGTTTCGCCCGGGGTGACCAGCGGAAGCTCGTCAGTGGATTCACTAGTCACCCTCAATCCAGACATCATTTAACACCATTGCACACTTTCTCTTCCAACTCTGAATCACTCAGAAATAGGCATCGTTCGGCATGGTACTTATTATAAGTCACCTGCTATGGGTTCGTCCTGGCGTGTTAATCTTTCCAATAGGAATATGCTCCTAAGGCAATTAAAGCAAGAAGTTAAACTTCCAAATCAGTTACATCAACCGAAAAGTATCTAAAAAAGAGAAGATCAAAAGGTCTTGGAAAGAACGAACGAAAATACTAAATTAGACGAGTGCCCCACAAGGAACACACAAAAGACCAAAGCGAAAGAAGAAACAATTAAACGATGTTTCGCCCGGGGTGACCACCGGGGGCTCGTCAGTGGATTCACTAGTCACCCTCAATCCAGACATAATTTAACACCATTGCACACTCTGTCTTCCAACTCTGAATCACTCACAAATAGGCATCGTTCCGCATGGTACTTATTACACGTCACCTGCTACGGATTCTTCCAGGCGTGTTAATCTTTCCAATAGGAATATGCTCCTAAGACAATTAAAACAAGAAGTTAAACTTCCAAATCAGTTAAATCAACAGAAAAGTATCTAAAAAGAGAAGATCAAAAGATCTTGGGAGGAAAGAACGAAAATCCAAAATTAGACGAGTGTCCCACAAGGAACACACAAAAGACCAAAGCGAAAGAAGAAACAATTAAACGATGTTTCGCCCGGGGTGACCAGCGGGGGCTCGTCAGTGGATTCACTAGTCACCCTCAATCCAGACATCATTTAACACCATTGCACACTTTGTCTTCCAACTCTGAATCACTCAGAAATAGGCATCGTTCCGCATGGTACTTATTATAAGTCACCTGCTACGGGTTCGTCCTGGCGTGTTAATCTTTCCAATAGAAATATGCTCCTAAGGCAATTAAAACAAGAAGTTAAACTTCCAAATCAGTTACATCAACCGAAAAGAATCTAAAAAAGAGAAGATCAAAAGATCTTGGGGGAAAGAACAAAAATTCAAAATTAGGCGAGTGTCCCACAAGGAACACACAAAAGACCAAAGCGAAAGAAGAAACAATTAAACGATGTTTCGCCCGGGGTGACCAGCGTGGGCTCGTCAGTGGATTTACTAGTCACCCTCAATCCAGACATCATCTAATAAAATTGCACACTCTGCCTTCCAACTCTGAATCACTCACAAATAGGCATCGTTCCGCATGGTACTTATTATAAGTCACCTGCTACGGGTTCGCCCTGGCGTGTTAATCTTTCCTATAGGAATATGCTCTTAAGGCAATTAAAACAAGAATTTTAACTTCCAAATCAGTTACATCAACCGAAAAGAATCTAAAAAAGAGAAGATCAAAAAGTCTTGGAAAGAAAGAACAAAAATTCAAAATTAGACTAGTGTCCCACAAGGAACACACAAAAGACCAAAGCGAAAGAAGAAACAATTAAACGATGTTTCGCCCGGGGTGACCAGCGGGGGCTCGTCAGTGGATTCACTAGTCACCCTCAATCCAGACATCACTTAACACCATTGCACACTCTGTCTTCCAACTCTGAATCACACACAATTAGGCATCGTTCCGCATGGTACTTATTATAAGTCACCTGCTACGGGTTCGTCCTGGCGTGTTAACCTTTCCAATAGGAATATGCTCCTAAGACATTTAAAATAAGAAGTTAAACTTCCAAATCAGTTACATCAACCGAAAAGGTTCTAAAAAAGAGATGTTCAAAAGATCTTGGGAGGAAAGAACGAACATTCAATATTAGACGAGTGTCCCACAAGGAACACACAAAAGACCAAAGCGAAAGAAGACACAACTAAACGATGTTTCGCCCGGGGTGACCAGCGGGGGCTCGTCAGTGGATTCACTAGTCACCCTCAATCCAGACATCATTTAACACCATTGCACACTCTGTCTTCCAACTCTGAATCACTCACAATTAGGCATCGTTCCGCATGGTTCTTATTATAAGTCACCTGCTACGGGTTCGTCCTGGCCTGTTAATCTTTCCAATAGAAATATGTTCCCAAGACAATTAAAACAAGAAGTTAAACTTCCAAATCCGTTACATCAACCGAAAAGAATCTAAAAAAGAGATGATCAAAAGATCTTGGGAGGAAAGAACGAAAATTCAAAATTAGACGAGTGTCCCACAAGGAACACACAAATGGCCAAAGCGAAAGAAGAAACAATTAAACGATGTTTCGCCCGGGGTGACCAGCGGGGGCTCGTCAGTGGATTCACTAGTCAATCCAGACATCATTTATCACCATTGCACACTCTGTCTTCCACCTCTGAATCACTCACAAATAGGCATCGTTCCGCATGGTACTTGTTATAAGTCACCTGCTACGGGTTCGTCCTGGCGTGTTAATCTCTAAGCCATTGTTGAAATGTGTTTCGAATGTTGTGGAGTTGAGACAGAAATAAACAATGTCAAAACAAATATTCTGTGTGTGTATAGGTCAGGTTCTATGGGACTTGAGACCTTTTTAAATAGTTTGTACTTTGCGGTAGAAAAATGTCTAAAACTTAATAAAAATTTAATCTTATGTGGAGACCTCAATTTAGATTTTTATAAACCACACGAACAGAAAATAATTATAAACTTCTTAGGTTCCTTCATGTTAAGAATGACTAATTTCGAATATACAAGAGTCTATACAAATTGTCTTGGTGTAACATCAAGATCAAAGTTAGACTATTGCCTGACTAATATCTCACTAAACTGCTGTAATACTGCTGTGAGAGACTTTTTTTACGGAGATCACTATGCTCTAGAGTGTGATGTCCAAATAAACATTACTTCAAACAATATAAGCAAAACAAAATCATCTTTTACGCAAAGAGACTTGTCTACTTTTAACATTGAACAACTTAAATTTAATATTTCTGGTAAATTTAAAGATACTTATGATGTAACAATGCATGTAGACGTGGTTTATGATAGAGTCATTTTCACATTAACAAATGCTTTGGATTTTTTCTGTCCTTTAAAAAAAATTAACAAAAACGAAAAAGGTAACAGACTGGAATGGGTTAATAAGGAAATTATTAAATCTAGCCAAAACCTGCTAATTTGTACAGTGAAAGCAAAAAGAAACACACAATTCTTATAAAACAAACAAAAAAGTTTTATTATTCAGAAAAAATTAAAAATGCAAAAAATAAAAATCGGAAAATATGGCAAATTGTTAATAGGAAGAAAACAAAGAGCGAGAGTAATAATTTGATTCTAAAACTCAACGATCATTTCATAGAAGATCCCAGAAAAATTTGTTCCGAGTTATTAAACTACTTTAAAAATATACCAAAAACTATACTAGACTCAAGTTATGCCCATCAGGTAAATAAGAATAATCTAGGGTGCACACCAGCTAAGTTTAATTGTAACTCTTTCGTTTTTACAACAGTCTCTTCAATTGAAATCTAAATGTGATAAAAGAACTAAAAAACACAAATTCTGTTGGTATGGACTGTATACCCACAAAAACTTTCATCACTTGCAGAGCACCTTGCGGAACCTCTAGCTTTTTTAATAAACCAGGCTTTTTTGCAAGGAGTATTCCCAACCAATCTAAAAATAGCAACTGTTTTGCCAATTTTAAAAAATGGTAACTCGCATGAACTCAGTAATTACAGACCTATATCTATACTTAATTCAATCTCAAAATTTTTTGAAAAAGTTATCTACAAACAAATGTATAGCTACTTGGTTAAATACAATCTATTAAGCAAGTATCAACATGGCTTTTTAAAAAATAAAAACACATAAACTGCCTGTTTTGATTTTCTTAATTTTATATATAAAAACTTGGACAAGAAAAAAAAAGTTGCTGGAATTTTCTTTGATATGTCAAAGGCGTTCGACTGTCTAAATATAAATTTTGCGTTACAAAAGCTCTATGCACTAGGCTTTAGAAGAAAAATGTCAGACCTTCTTGAATCATACCTAAAATATCGGAAAATGTGTGTAAAGTATGAATGTGAAACATCTGAAAGCAGTGAAGTATGTCGTTAAGAACGTTACAGGCAGAGTGTCTAGCGGTTTTCGCAGATGATGTAAGTTGTGCGGTTTCTTCAGTTTCGTCTGAGGCACTGACGACAAAATTAAATGCTCTATGTCTCAATCCTGGTGTTTTAGAAATAAGCTTGTTGTTAATAGTAAAAAAACAGTTTTAATAAAATTTTCATCAAATAACAACCATATAACAACATTCAATTAAACAAGGTTTTAGGGCATTAAAATTGATAGTGGACTAAATTGGATGGATCATTTAAACCATGTAAGCAAAAAATTAAATTCTGCATATTTCGCTATTTTACAATTGAAAGACACTCTAGAAAATAAGGATTTATTAAATGTATATTATTCTCTTGCCTATTCAGTTATATCATATAACATTATTCTCTGGGGTGACGCTTCAAACAATGAGAGAATATTCATAATCCAAAAAAGGATTATTAGACTCATTTTTAACTTAAAACCTCGAGAGTCATGTAGGCCTATCTTTAAAAAACATAATATTTTGACATTTCCGGCAATTTATATATTAAAATCCATTTTGTTTGTAAAGAACAATATTAACAATTTTTCTCAAATTAATCAGGTTTGCAATAATCATTATAATACCAGGCATGGTAGCCTATTAAGAACTGAAAAACATAGTAGCACTCTGTATGAAAAGTCTCCAGGCTATGCTGCTTTAAAACTGTTTAATGGTCTACCAAATAACATTCGAAACATAAGCAACAAAAATGTCTTTAAAATAACTCTTAAATCGAGGCGAATAAACGTCTGTCCGTATAATATAAACGAGTTCATAAGATAGGCAAGCCTTTGGTGTCGTATTGTTCTATGTTTTTTTTTAACTAATGCTTGATCTTGTGTCAGCATTGAAACTATGTTGTCAAACTTGAAAGAACTGATTAAGCCTTGAATGAGATGTTGTGTCCTGTTTCTATTTGTTTGAAGATTTTGATCAAGTCCTAAAATTTTGATACTGTGTTTTGAAAAACATATTTTTATTTTAAATTTTTAAAACTAAATGTCTCAAAGTTTAAGATTGTTTTGTTTTTATTATTATTTACTTTATTTTATTTAGTACTTTTAAATTTATTTATGTTTGGCTTTGCTGCTGTTTTGTATTTGCATCAACCAATTATGGGTTACATTTTAAATTTGTAAAATTCAGTGTCTCAAAATTTAACATTGTTTTGTTTTTATTATAATTTACTGCATTTTATGTGTCTAAAAATTGACTAAACTTAGAAATGTGATATTATATAGTTAAGTATTTTTAAATTAATTTATGTTTGGCTTTGTTGGTGATTTTGTGTTTGTATCAACCACTGGAAGGTTATAGGTACATAATTTTTTAACAAATATTGGACCATATATCTTAGGATATCTAATTGTAAAATATTTATGTAGTTCTTTTTTATGTGTGTTCGTAAAACTCTTTTTTTTATATAAAATTGACTGACGAGTTTCATATTGTAATTTTGTACAATCGATTTAAATCAGAAAATATAAGATATTCTATTCTATTCTATTCTATGCTCCTAAGACAATTAAAACAAGAAGTTAAACTTCCAAATCAGTTAAATCAACCGAAAAAAATCTAAAAAAGATAAGATCAAAAGATCTTGGGAGGAAAGAACGAAAATTCAAAATTAGACGAGTGTCCCACAAGGAACACACAAACGACCAAAGCGAAAGAAGAAACAACTAAACGATGTTTCGCCCGGGGTAACCAGCAGGGGCTCGTCAGTGGATTCACTAGTCACCCTCAATCCAGACATCATTTAACACCATTGCACACTCTGTCTTCCAACTCTGAAACACTCACAAATAGGCATCGTTCCGCAAGGTACTTATTATAAGTTACCTGCTACGAGTTCGTCCTGGCGTGTTAACCTTTCCAATAGGAATATGCTCCTAAGACAATTAAAACAAGAAGTTAAACTTCCAAATCAGTTACATCAATCGAAAAGAACCTAAAAAAGAGAAGATCAAAAGATCTTGGGAGGAAAGAACGAAAATTCAAATTTAGACGAGTGTCCCACAAGGAACACACAAAAGACCAAAGCGAAAGAAGAAACAATTAAACGATGTTTCGCCCGGGGTGACCAGCGGGGGCTCGTCAGTGGATTCACTAGTCACCCTCAATCCAGACATCATTTAACACCATTGCACACTCTATCTTCCAACTCTGAATCACTCACAATTAGGCATCGTTCCGCATGGTTCTTATTATAAGTCACCTGCTACGGGTTGTTAATGTGGCGTGTTAATCTTTCCAATAGGAATATGCTCCTAAGACAATTAAAACAAGAAGATAAACTTTCAAATCAGTTACATCAACCGAAAAGAATCTAAAAAAGAGAAGATCAAAAGATCTTGGAAAGAAAGAACGAAAATTCAAATTTAGACGAGTGTCCCACAAGGAACACACAAAAGACCAAAGCGAAAGAAGAAACAATTAAACGATGTTTCGCCTGGGGTGACCAGCGGGAGCTCGTCAGTGTATTCACTAGTCACCCTCAATCCAGACATCATTTAACACCATTGCACACTCTGTCTTCCAACTCTGAATCACTCACAAATAGGCATCGTTCCGCATGGTACTTATTACAAGTCACCTGCTACGGGTTCGTCCTGGCGTCTTAATCTTTCCAATAGGAATATGCTCTTAAGACAATTAAAACAAGAAGTTAAACTTCCAAATCAGTTACATCAACCGAAAAGAATCTAAAAAAGAGAAGATCAAAAGATCTTGGGAGGAAAGAACGAAAATTCAAAATTTGACGAGTGTCCCACAAGGAACACACAAAAGATCAAAGCGAAAGAAGAAACAATTAAACGATGTTTCGCCTGGGGTGACCAGCGGGAGCTCGTCAGAGTATTCACTAGTCACCCTCAATCCAGACATCATTTAACACCATTGCACACTCTGTCTTCCAACTCTGAATCACTCACAAATAGGCATCGTTCCGCATGGTACTTATTATAAGTCACCTGCTACGGGTTCGTCCTGGCGTGTTAATCTTTCCAATAGGAATATGCTCCTAAGACAATTAAAACAAGAAGTTAAACTTCCAAATCAGTTACATCAACCGAAAAGAATCTAAAAAAGAGAAGATCAAAAGATCTTGGGAGGAAAGAACGAAAATTCAAAATTTGACGAGTGTCCCACAAGGAACACACAAAAGACCAAAGCGAAAGAAAAAACAATTAAACGATGTTTCGCCTGGGGTGACCAGCGGGAGCTCGTCAGAGTATTCACTAGTCACCCTCAATCCAGACATCATTTAACACCATTGCACACTCTGTCTTCCAACTCTGAATCACTCACAAATAGGCATCGTTTCGCATGGTACTTATTATAAGTCACCTGCTACGGGTTCGTCCTGGCGTGTTAATCTTTCCAATAGGAATATGCTCCTAAGACAATTAAAACAAGAAGATAAACTTCCAAATCAGTTTCATCAACCGAAAAGAATCTAAAAAAGAGAAGATCAAAAGATCTTGGGAGGAAAGAACGAAAATTCAAAATTAGGCGAGTGTCCCACAAGGAACCCACAAAAGACCAAAGCGAAAGAAGAAACAATTAAACGATGTTTCGCCCGGGGTGACCAGCGGGGGCTCGTCAGTGGATTCACTAGTCACCGTCAATACAAACATCACACCCTCAATCCAGACATCATTTAACACCATTGCACACTTTGTCTTCCAACTCTGAATCACTCAGAAATAGGCATCGTTCCGCATGGTACTTATTATAAGTCACCTGCTACGGGTTCGTCCTGGCGTGTTAATCTTTCCAATAGGAATATGCTCTTAAGACAATTAAAACAAGAAGTTAAACTTCCAAATCAGTTAAACCAACCGAAAAGAATCTAAAAAAAAAGATCAAAAGATCTTGGGAGGAAAGAACGAAAATTCAAAATTAGACGAGTGTCCCACAAGGAACACACGAAAGTCCAAAGCGAAAGAAGAATCAATTAAACGATGTTTCGCCCGGGGTGACCAGCGGGGGCTCGTCAGTGGATTCACTGGTTACTCTCAATCCAGACATCATTTAACACCATTGCACACTCTGTCTTCCAACTCTGAATCACTCACAAATAGGCATCGTTCCGCATGGTACTTATTATAAGTCACCTGCTACGGGTTCGTCCTGGCATGTTAATCTTTCCAATAGGAATATGCTCCTAAGGCAATTAAAACAAGAAGTTAAACTTCCAAATCAGTTACATCAACCGAAAAGAATCTAAAAAAGAGAAGATCAAAAGATCTTTGGAGGAAGAACGGAAATTCAAAATTAGACGAGTGTCCCACAAGGAACACACAAAAGACTAAAGCGAAAAAAGAATCAATTAAACGATGTCTCGCCCGGGGTGACCAGCGGGGGCTTGTCAGTGGATTCACTAGTCACCCTCAATCCAGACAACACACCCTCAATCCAGACATCATTTAACACCATTGCACACTTTCTCTTCCAACTCTGTATCACTCAGAAATAGGCATCGTTCCGCATGGTACTTATTATACGTCACCTGCTACGGATTCGTCCTGGCGTGTTAACCTTTCCAATAGGAATATGCTCCTAAGACAATTAAAACAAGAAGTTAAACTTCCAAATCAGTTAAATCAACAGAAAAGAATCTAAAAAAGAGAAGATCAAAAGATCTTGGGAGGAAAGAACGAAAATTCAAAATTAGGCGAGTGTCCCACAAGTAACACACAAAAGACCAAAGCGAAAGAAGAAACAATTAAACGATGTTTCGCCCGGGGTGACCAGCGGGGGCTTGTCAGTGGATTCACTAGTCACCCTCAATCCAGACAACACACCCTCAATCCAGACATCATTTAACACCATTGCACACTTTCTCTTCCAACTCTGTATCACTCAGAAATAGGCATCGTTCCGCATGGTACTTATTATAAGTCACCTGCTACGGGTTCGTCCTGGCGTGTTAATCTTTCCAAATAGGAATATGCTCCTAAGACAATTAAAACAAGAAGATAAACTTCCAAATCAGTTTCATCAACCGAAAAGAATCTAAAAAAGAGAAGATCAAAATATCTTGGGAGGAAAGAACGAAAATTCAAAATTAGGCGAGTGTCCCACAAGGAACACACAAAAGACCAAAGCGAAAGAAGAAACAATTAAACGATGTTTCGCCCGGGGTGACCAGCGGGGGCTCGTCAGTGGATTTACTAGTCACCCTCAATCCAGACATCACACCCTCAATCCAGACATCATTTAACACCATTGCACACTTTGTCTTCCAACTCTGAATCACTCAGAAATAGGAATCGTTCCGCATGGTACTTATTATAAGTCACCTGCTACGGGTTCGTCCTAGCGTGTTAATCTGTTCAATAGGAATATGCTCCTAAGACAATTAAAACAAGAAGTTAAACTTCCAAATCAGTTAAATCAACCGAAAACAATCGAAAAAAGAGAAGATCAAAAGATCTTGAAGGAAAGAACGAAAATTTAAAATTAGACGAGTGTCCCACAAGGAACACACAAAAGACCAAAGCGAAAGAAGAAACAATTAAACGATGTTTCGCCCGGGGTGACCAGCGGGGGCTTGTCAGTGGATTCACTAGTCACCCTCAATCCAGACAACACACCCTCAATCCAGACATCATTTAACACCATTGCACACTTTCTCTTCCAACTCTGTATCACTCAGAAATAGGCATCGTTCCGCATGGTACTTATTATAAGTCACCTGCTACGGGTTCGTCCTGGCGTGTTAATCTTTCCAAATAGGAATATGCTCCTAAGACAATTAAAACAAGAAATTAATATTCCAAATCAGTTAAACCAACCGAAAAGAATCTAAAAAAAAAGATCAAAAGATCTTGGGAGGAAAGAACGAAAATTCAAAATTAGACGAGTGTCCCACAAGGAACACACGAAAGTCCAAAGCGAAAGAAGAATCAATTAAACGATGTTTCGCCCGGGGTGACCAGCGGGGGCTCGTCAGTGGATTCACTGGTTACTCTCAATCCAGACATCATTTAACACCATTGCACACTCTGTCTTCCAACTCTGAATCACTCACAAATAGGCATCGTTCCGCATGGTACTTATTATAAGTCACCTGCTACGGGTTCGTCCTGGCATGTTAATCTTTCCAATAGGAATATGCTCCTAAGGCAATTAAAACAAGAAGTTAAACTTCCAAATCAGTTACATCAACCGAAAAGAATCTAAAAAAGAGAAGATCAAAAGATCTTTGGAGGAAGAACGGAAATTCAAAATTAGACGAGTGTCCCACAAGGAACACACAAAAGACTAAAGCGAAAAAAGAATCAATTAAACGATGTCTCGCCCGGGGTGACCAGCGGGGGCTTGTCAGTGGATTCACTAGTCACCCTCAATCCAGACAACACACCCTCAATCCAGACATCATTTAACACCATTGCACACTTTCTCTTCCAACTCTGTATCACTCAGAAATAGGCATCGTTCCGCATGGTACTTATTATACGTCACCTGCTACGGATTCGTCCTGGCGTGTTAACCTTTCCAATAGGAATATGCTCCTAAGACAATTAAAACAAGAAGTTAAACTTCCAAATCAGTTAAATCAACAGAAAAGAATCTAAAAAAGAGAAGATCAAAAGATCTTGGGAGGAAAGAACGAAAATTCAAAATTAGGCGAGTGTCCCACAAGTAACACACAAAAGACCAAAGCGAAAGAAGAAACAATTAAACGATGTTTCGCCCGGGGTGACCAGCGGGGGCTTGTCAGTGGATTCACTAGTCACCCTCAATCCAGACAACACACCCTCAATCCAGACATCATTTAACACCATTGCACACTTTCTCTTCCAACTCTGTATCACTCAGAAATAGGCATCGTTCCGCATGGTACTTATTATAAGTCACCTGCTACGGGTTCGTCCTGGCGTGTTAATCTTTCCAAATAGGAATATGCTCCTAAGACAATTAAAACAAGAAGATAAACTTCCAAATCAGTTTCATCAACCGAAAAGAATCTAAAAAAGAGAAGATCAAAATATCTTGGGAGGAAAGAACGAAAATTCAAAATTAGGCGAGTGTCCCACAAGGAACACACAAAAGACCAAAGCGAAAGAAGAAACAATTAAACGATGTTTCGCCCGGGGTGACCAGCGGGGGCTCGTCAGTGGATTTACTAGTCACCCTCAATCCAGACATCACACCCTCAATCCAGACATCATTTAACACCATTGCACACTTTGTCTTCCAACTCTGAATCACTCAGAAATAGGAATCGTTCCGCATGGTACTTATTATAAGTCACCTGCTACGGGTTCGTCCTAGCGTGTTAATCTGTTCAATAGGAATATGCTCCTAAGACAATTAAAACAAGAAGTTAAACTTCCAAATCAGTTAAATCAACCGAAAACAATCGAAAAAAGAGAAGATCAAAAGATCTTGAAGGAAAGAACGAAAATTTAAAATTAGACGAGTGTCCCACAAGGAACACACAAAAGACCAAAGCGAAAGAAGAAACAATTAAACGATGTTTCGCCCGGGGTGACCAGCGGGAGGTCGTCAGTGGATTCACTAGTCACTCTCAATCCAGACATCATTTAACACCATTGCACACTCTGTCTTCCAACTCTGAATCACACACAATTAGGCATCGTTCCGCATGGTACTTATTATTAGGCACCTGCTACGGGTTCGTCCTGGCGTGTTAATCTTTCCAATGGGAATATGCTCCTAAGACAATTAAAACAAGAAGTTAAACTTAAAAATCAATTACATCAACCGAAAATAATCTAAAAAAGAGAAGATCAAAAGATCTTGGGAGGAAAGAACGAAAATTCAAAATTAGACGAGTGTCCCACAAGGAACATACAAAAGTCCAAAGCGAAAGAAGAAACAATTAAACGATGTTTCCCCCGGGGTGACCAGCGGGGGCTCGACAGAGAATTCACTAGTCACCCTCAATCCAGACATCATTTAACACCATTGCACACTGTGTCTTCCAACTCTGAATCACTCACAAATAGGCATCGTTCCGCATGGTACTTATTATAAGTCACCTGCTACGGGTTCGTCCTGGCGTGTTAATCTTTCCAATGGGAATATGCTCCTAAGACAATTAAAACAAGAAGTTAAACTTCCAAATCAGTTAAATCAACCGAAAACAATCGAAAAAAGAGAAGATCAAAAGATCTTGAAGGAAAGAACGAAAATTTAAAATTAGACGAGTGTCCCACAAGGAACACACAAAAGACCAAAGCGAAAGAAGAAACAATTAAACGATGTTTCGCCCGGGGTGACCAGCGGGAGGTCGTCAGTGGATTCACTAGTCACTCTCAATCCAGACATCATTTAACACCATTGCACACTCTGTCTTCCAACTCTGAATCACACACAATTAGGCATCGTTCCGCATGGTACTTATTATTAGGCACCTGCTACGGGTTCGTCCTGGCGTGTTAATCTTTCCAATAGGAATATGCTCCTAAGACAATTAAAACAAGAAGTTAAACTTCCAAATCAGTTAAATCAACCGAAAACAATCGAAAAAAGAGAAGATCAAAAGATCTTGAAGGAAAGAACGAAAATTTAAAATTAGACGAGTGTCCCACAAGGAACACACAAAAGACCAAAGCGAAAGAAGAAACAATTAAACGATGTTTCGCCCGGGGTGACCAGCGGGAGGTCGTCAGTGGATTCACTAGTCACTCTCAATCCAGACATCATTTAACACCATTGCACACTCTGTCTTCCAACTCTGAATCACACACAATTAGGCATCGTTCCGCATGGTACTTATTATTAGGCACCTGCTACGGGTTCGTCCTGGCGTGTTAATCTTTCCAATGGGAATATGCTCCTAAGACAATTAAAACAAGAAGTTAAACTTAAAAATCAGTTACATCAACCGAAAATAATCTAAAAAAGAGAAGATCAAAAGATCTTGGGAGGAAAGAACGAAAATTCAAAATTAGACGAGTGTCCCACAAGGAACATACAAAAGTCCAAAGCGAAAGAAGAAACAATTAAACGATGTTTCCCCCGGGGTGACCAGCAGGGGTTCGTCAGTGGATTCACTAGTCTCCCTCAATCCAGACATCATTTAACACCATTGCACACTCTGTCTTCCAACTCTGAATCACTCACAAATAGGCATCGTTCCGCATGGTACTTATTATAAGTCACCTGCTACGGGTTCGTCCTGGCGTGTTAATCTTTCCAATGGGAATATGCTCCTAAGACAATTAAAACAAGAAATTAATATTCCAAATCAGTTACATCAACCGAAGAGAATCTAAAAAAGAGAAGATCAAAAGATCTTGGTAGGAAAGAACGAAAATTCAAAATTAGACGAGTGTCACACAAGGAGCACACAAAAGACCAAAGTGAAAGAAGAAACAATTAAACGATGTTTCGACCGGGGTGACCAGCGGGGGCTCGTCAGTGGATTCACTAGTCACCCTCAATCCAGCCATCATTTAATACCATTGCACACTCTGTCTTCCAACTCTGAATCACTCACAAATAGGCATCGTTCCGCATGGTACTTGTTATACGTCACCTGCTACGGATTCGTCCTAGCGTGTTAATCTGTCCAATAGGAATATGCTCCTAAGACAATTAAAACAAGAAGTTAAACTTCCAAATCAGTTAAATCAACCGAAAAAAATCTAAAAAATAGAAGATCAAAAGATCTTGGAAGGAAAGAACGAAAACTCAAAATTAGACGAGTGTCCCACAAGGAGCACACAAAAGACCAAAGCGAAAGAAGAAACAATTAAACGATGTTTCGCCCGGGGTGACCAGCGGGGGCTCGTCAGTGGATTCACTGGTCACTCTCAATCCAGACATCATTTAACACCATTGCATACTCTGTCTTCCAACTCTGAATCACTCACAAATAGGCATCGTCCCGTATGGTACTTATTAGAAGTCACCTGCTACGGGTTCGTCCTGGCGTGTTAATCTTTCCAATAGGAATATGCTCCTAAGACAATTAAAACAAGAAGTTACACTTCCCAATCAGTTACATCAAACGAAAAGAATCTAAAAAGAAGAAGATCAAAAGATCTTGGGAGGAAAGGACGAAAATTCTAAATTAGAGGAGTGTCCCACAAGGACCACACAAAAGAACAAAGCAAAGAAAGAAACAATTAAACGATGTTTCGCTTGGGGTTACCAGCGGGGGCTCGTCAGTGGATTCACTAGTCTCCCTCAATCCAGACATCATTTAACACCATTGCACACTCTGTCTTCCAACTCTGAATCACTCACAAATAGGCATCGTTCCGCATGGTACTTATTATAAGTCACCTGCTACGGATTCGTCCTGGCGTGTTAATCTTTCCAATGGGAATATGCTCCTAAGACAATTAAAACAAGAAATTAAACTTCCAAATCAGTTACATCAACCGAAGAGAATCTAAAAAAAGAAGATCAAAAGATCTTGGGAAGAAAAAAACCAAAATTCAAAATTAGGCGAGTGTCCCACAAGGAGCACACAAAAGTCCAAAGCGAAAGAAGACACAATTAAACGATGTTTCGACCGGGGTGACCAGCGGGGGCTCGTCAGTGGATTCACTAGTCACCCTCAATCCAGCCATCATTTAACACCATTGCACACTCTGTCTTCCAACTCTGAATCACTCACAAATAGGCATCGTTCCGCATGGTACTTATTATAAGTCACCTGCTACGGGTTCGCCCTGGCGTGTTAATCTTTCCAATGGGAATATGCTCCTAAGACAATTAAAACAAGAAATTAAACTTCCAAATCAGTTACATCAACCGAAAAGGATCTAAAAAAGAGAAGATCAAAAGATCTTGGGAGGACAGAACGAAAATTCAAGATTAGACGAGTGTCCCACAAGGAACACACAACACACCCTCAATCCAGACATCACACCCTCAATCCAGACATCATTTAACACCATTGCATACTCTGTCTTCCAACTCTGAATCACTCACAAATAGGCATCGTCCCGTATGGTACTTATTAGAAGTCACCTGCTACGGGTTCGTCCTGGCGTGTTAATCTTTCCAATAGGAATATGCTCCTAAGACAATTAAAACAAGAAGTTAAACTTCCCAATCAGTTACATCAAACGAAAAGAATCTAAAAAGGAGAAGATCAAAAGATCTTGGGAGGAAAGGACGAAAATTCAAAATTAGAGGAGTGTCCCACAAGGACCACACAAAAGAACAAAGCAAAGGAAGAAACAATTAAACGATGTTTCGCCCGGGGTGACCAGCGGGGGCTCGTCAGTGGATTCACTAGTCTCCCTCAATCCAGACATCATTTAACACCATTGCACACACTGTCTTCCAACTCTGAATCACTCACAAATAGGCATCGTTCCGCATGGTACTTATTATAAGTCACCTGCTACGGGTTCGTCCTGGCGTGTTAATCTTTCCAATGGGAATATGCTCCTAAGACAATTAAAACAAGAAATTAAACTTCCAAATCAGTTACATCAACCGAAGAGAATCTAAAAAAGAGAAGATCAAAAGATCTTGGGAGGAAAGAACGAAAATTCAAAATTAGGCGAGTGTCCCACAAGAAGCACACAAAAGTCCAAAGCGAAAGAAGAAACAATTAAACGATGTTTCGACCGGGGTGACCAGCGGGGGCTCGTCAGTGGATTCACTAGTCACCCTCAATCCAACCATCATTTAACACCATTGCACACTCTGTCTTCCAACTCTGAATCACTCACAAATAGGCATCGTTCCGCATGGTACTTATTATAAGTCACCTGCTATGGGTTCGCCCTGGCGTGTTAATCTTTCCAATGGGAATATGCTCCTAAGACAATTAAAACAAGAAATTAAACTTCCAAATCAGTTACATCAACCGAAAAGGATCTAAAAAAGAGAAGATCAAAAGATCTTGGGAGGACAGAACGAAAATTCAAGATTAAACGAGTGTCCCACAAGGAACACACAACACACCCTCAATCCAAACATCACACCCTCAATCCAGACATCATTTAACACCATTGCACACTTTGTCTTCCAACTCTGAATCACTCAAAAATAGGCATCGTTCACCTGCTACGGGTTCGTCCTGGTGTGTTAATCATTCCAATTGAAATATGCTCCTAAGACAATTAAAACAAGAAGTTAAACTTCCAAATCAGTTAAACCAACCGAAAAGAATCTAAAAAAGAGAAGATCACAAAATCTTGGGAGGAAAGAACGAAAATTCAAAATTAGACGAGTGTCCCACAAGGAACACACAAAAGACCAAAGCGAAAGAAGAAACAATTAAACGATGTTTCCCCCGGGGTGATCAGCGGGGGCTCGTCAGTGGATTCACTGGTCACTCTCAGTCCAGACATCATTTAACACCATTGCACACTCTGTCTTCCAACTCTGAATCACTCACAAATAGGCATCGTCCCGCATGGTACTTATTATAAGTCACCTGCTACGGGTTCGACCTGGCGTGTTAATCTTTCCAATGGGAATATGCTCCTAAAACAATTAAAACAAGAAGTTAAACTTAAAAATCAGTTACATCAACCGAAAATAATCTAAAAAAGAGAAGATCAAAAGATCTTGGGAGGAAAGAACGAAAATTCAAAATTAGACGAGTGTTCCACAAGGAACACACGTAAGACCAAAGCGAAAGAAGAATCAATTAAACGATGTTTCGCCCGGGGTGACCAGCGGGGGCTCGTCAGTGGATTCACTAGTCTCCCTCAATCCAGACATCATTTAACACCATTGCACACTCTGTCTTCCAACTCTGAATCACTCACAAATAGGCATCGTTCCGCATGGTACTTATTATAAGTCACCTGCTACGGGTTCGTCCTGGCGTGTTAATCTTTCCAATGGGAATATGCTCCTAAGACAATTAAAACAAGAAATTAAACTTCCAAATCAGTTACATCAACCGAAGAGAATCTAAAAAAGAGAAGATCAAAAGATCTTGGGAGAAAGGAACGAAAATTAAAAATTAGGCGCGTGTCCCACAAGGAGCACACAAAAGTCCAAAGCGAAAGAAGAAACAATTAAATGATGTTTCGACCAGGGTGACCAGCGGGGGCTCGTCAGTGGATTCACTAGTCACCCTCAATCCAGCCATCATTTAACACCATTGCACACTCTGTCTTCCAACTCTGAATCACTCACAAATAGGCATCGTTCCGCATGGTACTTATTATAAGTCACCTGCTACGGGTTCGCCCTGGCGTGTTAATCTTTCCAATGGGAATATGCTCCTAAGACAATTAAAACAAGAAATTAAACTTCCAAATCAGTTACATCAACCGAAAAGAATCTAAAAAAAGAAGATCAAAAGATCTTGGGAGGACAGAACGAAAATTCAAGATTAGACGAGTGTCCCACAAGGAATACACAACACACCCTCAATCCAGACATCACACCCTCAATCCAGACATCATTTAACACCATTGCACACTTTGTCTTCCAACTCTGAATCACTCACAAATAGGCATCGTTCCGCATGGTACTTATTATAAGTCACCTGCTACGGGTTCGTCCTGGCGTGTTAATCTTTCCAATGGGAATATGCTCCTAAGACAATTAAAACAAGAAATTAAACTTCCAAATCAGTTACATCAACCGAAGAGAATCTAAAAAAGAGAAGATCAAAAGATCTTGGGAGAAAGGAACGAAAATTAAAAATTAGGCGCGTGTCCCACAAGGAGCACACAAAAGTCCAAAGCGAAAGAAGAAACAATTAAATGATGTTTCGACCAGGGTGACCAGCGGGGGCTCGTCAGTGGATTCACTAGTCACCCTCAATCCAGCCATCATTTAACACCATTGCACACTCTGTCTTCCAAATCTGAATCACTCACAAATAGGCATCGTTCCGCATGGTACTTATTATAAGTCACCTGCTACGGGTTCGCCCTGGCGTGTTAATCTTTCCAATGGGAATATGCTCCTAAGACAATTAAAACAAGAAATTAAACTTCCAAATCAGTTACATCAACCGAAAAGGATCTAAAAAAAGAAGATCAAAAGATCTTGGGAGGACAGAACGAAAATTCAAGATTAGACGAGTGTCCCACAAGGAATACACAACACACCCTCAATCCAGACATCACACCCTCAATCCAGACATCATTTAACACCATTGCACACTTTGTCTTCCAACTCTGAATCACTCAGAAATAGGCATCGTTCCGCATGGTACTTATTATAAGTCACCTGCTACGGGTTCGTCCTGGTGTGTTAATCATTCCAATAGAAATATGCTCCTAAGACAATTAAAACAAGAAGTTAAACTTCCAAATCAGTTAAACCAACCGAAAAGAATCTAAAAAAGAGAAGATCACAAAATCTTGGGAGGAAAGAACGAAAATTCAAAATTAGACGAGTGTCCCACAAGGAACACACAAAAGACCAAAGCGAAAGGAGAAACAATTAAACGATGTTTCCCCCGGGGTGACCAGCGGGGGCTCGTCAGTAGATTCACTGGTCACTCTCAGTCCAGACATCATTTAACACCATTGCACACTCTGTCTTCCAACTCTGAATCACTCACAAATAGGCATCGTTCCGCATGGTACTTATTACAAGTCACCTGCTACGGGTTCGTCCTGGCGTGTTAATCTTTCCAATGAGAATATGCTCCTAAGACAATTAAAACAAGAAGTTAAACTTCCAAATCAGTTACATCAACCGAAAAGAATCTAAAAAAGAGATGTTCAAAAGATCTTGGGAGGAAAGAATGAAAATTCAAAATTAGACGAGTGTCCCACAAGGAACATACAAAAGTCCAAAGCGAAAGAAGAAACAATTAAACGATGTTTCCCCTGGGGTGACCAGCGGGGGCTCGACAGAGGATTCACTAGTCACCCTCAATCCAGACATCATTTAACACCATTGCACACTCTCTCTTCCAACTTTGAATCACTCACAAATAGGCATCGATCCGCATGGTACTTATTATAAGTTACCTGCTACGGGTTCGACCTGGCGTGTTAATCTTTCCAATAGGAATATGCTCCTAAGACAATTAAAACAAGAAGTTAAACTTCCAAATCAGTTAAACCCACCGAAAAGAATCTAAAAAAGAGAAGATCACAAAATCTTGGGAGGAAAGAACGAAAATTCAAAATTAGACGAGTGTCCCACAAGGAACACACAAAAGACCAAAGCGAAAGGAGAAACAATTAAACGATGTTTCCCCCGGGGTGACCAGCGGGGGCTCGTCAGTGGATTCACTGGTCACTCTCAGTCCAGACATCATTTAACACCATTGCACACTCTGTCTTCCAACTCTGAATCACTCACAAATAGGCATCGTTCCGCATGGTACTTATTATAAGTCACCTGCTACGGGTTCGTCCTGGCGTGTTAATCTTTCTAATGAGAATATACTCCTAAGACAATTAAAACAAGAAGTTAAACTTAAAAATCAGTTACATCAACCGAAAATAATCTAAAAAAGAGAAGATCAAAAGATCTTGGGAGGAAAGAACGAAAATTCAAAATTAGACGAGTGTCCCACAAGGAACATACAAAAGTCCAAAGCGAAAGAAGAAACAATTAAACGATGTTTCCCCCGGGGTGACCAGCAGGGGTTCGTCAGTGGATTCACTAGTCTCCCTCAATCCAGACATCATTTAACACCATTGCACACTCTGTCTTCCAACTCTGAATCACTCACAAATAGGCATCGTTCCGCATGGTACTTATTATAAGTCACCTGCTACGGGTTCGTCCTGGCGTGTTAATCTTTCCAATGGGAATATGCTCCTAAGACAATTAAAACAAGAAATTAATATTCCAAATCAGTTACATCAACCGAAGAGAATCTAAAAAAGAGAAGATCAAAAGATCTTGGTAGGAAAGAACGAAAATTCAAAATTAGACGAGTGTCACACAAGGAGCACACAAAAGACCAAAGTGAAAGAAGAAACAATTAAACGATGTTTCGACCGGGGTGACCAGCGGGGGCTCGTCAGTGGATTCACTAGTCACCCTCAATCCAGCCATCATTTAATACCATTGCACACTCTGTCTTCCAACTCTGAATCACTCACAAATAGGCATCGTTCCGCATGGTACTTGTTATACGTCACCTGCTACGGATTCGTCCTAGCGTGTTAATCTGTCCAATAGGAATATGCTCCTAAGACAATTAAAACAAGAAGTTAAACTTCCAAATCAGTTAAATCAACCGAAAAAAATCTAAAAAATAGAAGATCAAAAGATCTTGGAAGGAAAGAACGAAAACTCAAAATTAGACGAGTGTCCCACAAGGAGCACACAAAAGACCAAAGCGAAAGAAGAAACAATTAAACGATGTTTCGCCCGGGGTGACCAGCGGGGGCTCGTCAGTGGATTCACTGGTCACTCTCAATCCAGACATCATTTAACACCATTGCACACTCTGTCTTCCAACTCTGAATCACTCACAAATAGGCATCGTTCCGCATGGTACTTATTATAAGTCACCTGCTACGGATTCGTCCTGGCGTGTTAATCTTTCCAATGGGAATATGCTCCTAAGACAATTAAAACAAGAAATTAAACTTCCAAATCAGTTACATCAACCGAAGAGAATCTAAAAAAAGAAGATCAAAAGATCTTGGGAAGAAAAAAACCAAAATTCAAAATTAGGCGAGTGTCCCACAAGGAGAACACAAAAGTCCAAAGCGAAAGAAGACACAATTAAACGATGTTTCGACCGGGGTGACCAGCGGGGGCTCGTCAGTGGATTCACTAGTCACCCTCAATCCAGCCATCATTTAACACCATTGCACACTCTGTCTTCCAACTCTAAATCACTCACAAATAGGCATCGTTCCGCATGGTACTTATTATAAGTCACCTGCTACGGGTTCGCCCTGGCGTGTTAATCTTTCCAATGGGAATATGCTCCTAAGACAATTAAAACAAGAAATTAAACTTCCAAATCAGTTACATCAACCGAAAAGGATCTAAAAAAGAGAAGATCAAAAGATCTTGGGAGGACAGAACGAAAATTCAAGATTAGACGAGTGTCCCACAAGGAACACACAACACACCCTCAATCCAGACATCACACCCTCAATCCAGACATCATTTAACACCATTGCATACTCTGTCTTCCAACTCTGTATCACTCACAAATAGGCATCGTCCCGTATGGTACTTATTAGAAGTCACCTGCTACGGGTTCGTCCTGGCGTGTTAATCTTTCCAATAGGAATATGCTCCTAAGACAATTAAAACAAGAAGTTAAACTTCCCAATCAGTTACATCAAACGAAAAGAATCTAAAAAGGAGAAGATCAAAAGATCTTGGGAGGAAAGGACGAAAATTCAAAATTAGAGGAGTGTCCCACAAGGACCACACAAAAGAACAAAGCAAAGGAAGAAACAATTAAACGATGTTTCGCCCGGGGTGACCAGCGGGGGCTCGTCAGTGGATTCACTAGTCTCTCAATCCAGACATCATTTAACACCATTGCACACACTGTCTTCCAACTCTGAATCACTCACAAATAGGCATCGTTCCGCATGGTACTTATTATAAGTCACCTGCTACGGGTTCGTCCTGGCGTGTTAATCTTTCCAATGGGAATATGCTCCTAAGACAATTAAAACAAGAAATTAAACTTCCAAATCAGTTACATCAACCGAAGAGAATCTAAAAAAGAGAAGATCAAAAGATCTTGGGAGGAAAGAACGAAAATTCAAAATTAGGCGAGTGTCCCACAAGAAGCACACAAAAGTCCAAAGCGAAAGAAGAAACAATTAAACGATGTTTCGACCGGGGTGACCAGCGGGGGCTCGTCAGTGGATTCACTAGTCACCCTCAATCCAACCATCATTTAACACCATTGCACACTCTGTCTTCCAACTCTGAATCACTCACAAATAGGCATCGTTCCGCATGGTACTTATTATAAGTCACCTGCTATGGGTTCGCCCTGGCGTGTTAATCTTTCCAATGGGAATATGCTCCTAAGACAATTAAAACAAGAAATTAAACTTCCAAATCAGTTACATCAACCGAAAAGGATCTAAAAAAGAGAAGATCAAAAGATCTTGGGAGGACAGAACGAAAATTCAAGATTAGACGAGTGTCCCACAAGGAACACACAACACACCCTCAATCCAAACATCACACCCTCAATCCAGACATCATTTAACACCATTGCACACTTTGTCTTCCAACTCTGAATCACTCAAAAATAGGCATCGTTCACCTGCTACGGGTTCGTCCTGGTGTGTTAATCATTCCAATAGAAATATGCTCCTAAGACAATTAAAACAAGAAGTTAAACTTCCAAATCAGTTAAACCAACCGAAAAGAATCTAAAAAAGAGAAGATCACAAAATCTTGGGAGGAAAGAACGAAAATTCAAAATTAGACGAGTGTCCCACAAGGAACACACAAAAGACCAAAGCGAAAGAAGAAACAATTAAACGATGTTTCCCCCGGGGTGATCAGCGGGGGCTCGTCAGTGGATTCACTGGTCACTCTCAGTCCAGACATCATTTAACACCATTGCACACTCTGTCTTCCAACTCTGAATCACTCACAAATAGGCATCGTCCCGCATGGTACTTATTATAAGTCACCTGCTACGGGTTCGACCTGGCGTGTTAATCTTTCCAATGGGAATATGCTCCTAAAACAATTAAAACAAGAAGTTAAACTTAAAAATCAGTTACATCAACCGAAAATAATCTAAAAAAGAGAAGATCAAAAGATCTTGGGAGGAAAGAACGAAAATTCAAAATTAGACGAGTGTTCCACAAGGAACACACGTAAGACCAAAGCGAAAGAAGAATCAATTAAACGATGTTTCGCCCGGGGTGACCAGCGGGGGCTCGTCAGTGGATTCACTAGTCTCCCTCAATCCAGACATCATTTAACACCATTGCACACTCTGTCTTCCAACTCTGAATCACTCACAAATAGGCATCGTTCCGCATGGTACTTATTATAAGTCACCTGCTACGGGTTCGTCCTGGCGTGTTAATCTTTCCAATGGGAATATGCTCCTAAGACAATTAAAACAAGAAATTAAACTTCCAAATCAGTTACATCAACCGAAGAGAATCTAAAAAAGAGAAGATCAAAAGATCTTGGGAGAAAGGAACGAAAATTAAAAATTAGGCGCGTGTCCCACAAGGAGCACACAAAAGTCCAAAGCGAAAGAAGAAACAATTAAATGATGTTTCGACCAGGGTGACCAGCGGGGGCTCGTCAGTGGATTCACTAGTCACCCTCAATCCAGCCATCATTTAACACCATTGCACACTCTGTCTTCCAACTCTGAATCACTCACAAATAGGCATCGTTCCGCATGGTACTTATTATAAGTCACCTGCTACGGGTTCGCCCTGGCGTGTTAATCTTTCCAATGGGAATATGCTCCTAAGACAATTAAAACAAGAAATTAAACTTCCAAATCAGTTACATCAACCGAAAAGAATCTAAAAAAAGAAGATCAAAAGATCTTGGGAGGACAGAACGAAAATTCAAGATTAGACGAGTGTCCCACAAGGAATACACAACACACCCTCAATCCAGACATCACACCCTCAATCCAGACATCATTTAACACCATTGCACACTTTGTCTTCCAACTCTGAATCACTCACAAATAGGCATCGTTCCGCATGGTACTTATTATAAGTCACCTGCTACGGGTTCGTCCTGGCGTGTTAATCTTTCCAATGGGAATATGCTCCTAAGAAAATTAAAACAAGAAATTAAACTTCCAAATCAGTTACATCAACCGAAGAGAATCTAAAAAAGAGAAGATCAAAAGATCTTGGGAGAAAGGAACGAAAATTAAAAATTAGGCGCGTGTCCCACAAGGAGCACACAAAAGTCCAAAGCGAAAGAAGAAACAATTAAATGATGTTTCGACCAGGGTGACCAGCGGGGGCTCGTCAGTGGATTCACTAGTCACCCTCAATCCAGCCATCATTTAACACCATTGCACACTCTGTCTTCCAAATCTGAATCACTCACAAATAGGCATCGTTCCGCATGGTACTTATTATAAGTCACCTGCTACGGGTTCGCCCTGGCGTGTTAATCTTTCCAATGGGAATATGCTCCTAAGACAATTAAAACAAGAAATTAAACTTCCAAATCAGTTACATCAACCGAAAAGAATCTAAAAAAAGAAGATCAAAAGATCTTGGGAGGACAGAACGAAAATTCAAGATTAGACGAGTGTCCCACAAGGAATACACAACACACCCTCAATCCAGACATCACACCCTCAATCCAGACATCATTTAACACCATTGCACACTTTGTCTTCCAACTCTGAATCACTCAGAAATAGGCATCGTTCCGCATGGTACTTATTATAAGTCACCTGCTACGGGTTCGTCCTGGTGTGTTAATCATTCCAATAGAAATATGCTCCTAAGACAATTAAAACAAGAAGTTAAACTTCCAAATCAGTTAAACCAACCGAAAAGAATCTAAAAAAGAGAAGATCACAAAATCTTGGGAGGAAAGAACGAAAATTCAAAATTAGACGAGTGTCCCACAAGGAACACACAAAAGACCAAAGCGAAAGGAGAAACAATTAAACGATGTTTCCCCCGGGGTGACCAGCGGGGGCTCGTCAGTAGATTCACTGGTCACTCTCAGTCCAGACATCATTTAACACCATTGCACACTCTGTCTTCCAACTCTGAATCACTCACAAATAGGCATCGTTCCGCATGGTACTTATTATAAGTCACCTGCTACGGGTTCGTCCTGGCGTGTTAATCTTTCCAATGAGAATATGCTCCTAAGACAATTAAAACAAGAAGTTAAACTTCCAAATCAGTTACATCAACCGAAAAGAATCTAAAAAAGAGATGTTCAAAAGATCTTGGGAGGAAAGAATGAAAATTCAAAATTAGACGAGTGTCCCACAAGGAACATACAAAAGTCCAAAGCGAAAGAAGAAACAATTAAACGATGTTTCCCCTGGGGTGACCAGCGGGGGCTCGACAGAGGATTCACTAGTCACCCTCAATCCAGACATCATTTAACACCATTGCACACTCTCTCTTCCAACTTTGAATCACTCACAAATAGGCATCGATCCGCATGGTACTTATTATAAGTTACCTGCTACGGGTTCGACCTGGCGTGTTAATCTTTCCAATAGGAATATGCTCCTAAGACAATTAAAACAAGAAGTTAAACTTCCAAATCAGTTAAACCAACCGAAAAGAATCTAAAAAAGAGAAGATCACAAAATCTTGGGAGGAAAGAACGAAAATTCAAAATTAGACGAGTGTCCCACAAGGAACACACAAAAGACCAAAGCGAAAGGAGAAACAATTAAACGATGTTTCCCCCGGGGTGACCAGCGGGGGCTCGTCAGTGGATTCACTGGTCACTCTCAGTCCAGACATCATTTAACACCATTGCACACTCTGTCTTCCAACTCTGAATCACTCACAAATAGGCATCGTTCCGCATGGTACTTATTATAAGTCACCTGCTACGGGTTCGTCCTGGCGTGTTAATCTTTCTAATGAGAATATACTCCTAAGACAATTAAAACAAGAAGTTAAACTTCCAAATCAGTTACATCAACCGAAAAGAATATAAAAAAGAGATGTTCAAAAGATCTTGGGAGGAAAGAATGAAAATTCAAAATTAGACGAGTGTCCCACAAGGACCATACAAAAGTCCAAAGCGAAAGAAGAAACAACTAAACGATGTTTCCCCTGGGGTGACCAGCGGGGGCTCGACAGAGGATTCACTAGTCACCCTCAATCCAGACATCATTTAACACCATTGCACACTCTCTCTTCCAACTCTGAATCACTCACAAATAGGCATCGTTCCGCATGGTACTTATTATAAGTCACCTGCTACGGGTTCGTCCTGGCGTGTTAATCTTTCCAATGGGAATATGCTCCTAAGACAATTAAAACAAGAAGTTAAACTTAAAAATCAGTTACATCAACCGAAAATAATCTAAAAAAGAGAAGATCAATAGATCTTGGGAGGAAAGAACGAAAATTCAAAATTAGACGAGTGTCCCACAAGGAGCTAACAAAAGACCAAAGCGAAAGAAGAAACAATTAAACGATGTTTCGACCGGGGTGAACAGCGAGGGCTCGTCAGTGGATTCACTTGTCACCCTCAATCCAGCCATCATTTAACACCATTGCACACTCTGTCTTCCAACTCTGAATCACTCACAAATAGGCATCGTTCCGCATAGTACTTATTATATGTCACCTGCTACGGGTTCGTCCTGGCGTGTTAATCTTTCCAATGGGAATATGCTCCTAAGACAATTAAAACAAGAAATTAATCTTCCAAATCAGTTACATCAACCGAAGAGAATCTAAAAAAGAGAAGATCAATAGATCTTGGGAGGAAAGAACGAAAATTCAAAATTAGACGAGTGTCCCACAAGGAGCTCACAAAAGACCAAAGCGAAAGAAGAAACAATTAAACGATGTTTCGACCGGGGTGACCAGCGAGGGCTCGTCAGTGGATTCACTTGTTACCCTCAATCCAGCCATCATTTAACACCATTGCACACTCTGTCTTCCAACTCTGAATCACTCACAAATAGGCATCGTTCCGCATAGTACTTATTATATGTCACCTGCTACGGGTTCGTCCTGGCGTGTTAATCTTTCCAATAGGAATATGCTCCTAGGACAATTAAAACAAGAAGTTAAACTTCCAAATCAGTTACATCAACCGAAAAAAATCTAAAAAAGGGAAGATCAAAAGATCTTGGGAGGAAAGGACGAAAATTCAAAATTAGATGCGTGTCCCACAAGGAACACACAAAAGACCAAAGCGAAAGAAAAAACAATTAAACGATGTTTCGCCCGGGGTGACTAGCAGAGGCTCGTCAGTGGATTCCCTAGTCACCCTCAATCCAGACATCATTTAACATCATTGCACACTCTGACTTCCAACTCTGAATTACTCACAAATAGGCATCGTTCCGCATGGTAATTATTATAAGTCACCTGCTACGGGTTCGTTCTGGCGTGTTAATCTTTCCAATAGGAATATGCTTTTAAGACAAGTAAAACAAAAAGTTAAACTTTCAAATCAGTTACATCAACCGAAAAGAATCTAAAAAAGAGAAGATCAAAAGATCTTGGGAGGAAACAACGAAAATTTAAAATTAGACGAGTGTCCCACAAGGAACACACAAAAGACCAAAGCTAAAGAAGAAACAATTAAACGATGTTTCGCCCGGGGTGACCAGCGGGGGCTGCACACTTTATCTTCCAACTCTGAATCACTCGCTGATTTGGAAGTTTATCCTTCTTCATATTTGGCTAATAATAATTTATCTTTAATGACTCTAATATAATTTGTATAACACGGTGTCCTGTTTTATACACGTGATGTGTGAATGTAAATTTAACAATTTATTCTTTAAATATGTTATGAAAAACCTTTCATGTTCCTTAACATGAAAATGTAAATAATAGGTTACATCAGATTTTAGATGATATGTAAATTCTTTAAGATCTTCATCTATATTTCTTCTTTTAAGGTTTACATAAAATCTCTGGTTTTCGAATATTTTTTCTTTAATGCAAGTGGGTATTGGAGAAGAGTCAGTTACTTTAATAATCTTTTGATGTTTTTTACAATTTAAAGGTTTCTTTGAATATGGTAAAGACAAAATTGGCATTTAATTTCATAAGTCTATCGTAGATGTATTTACTTCATTAATCAAAGCTTGGTTTGATTTGATATCATTGTTTCTAACGCGCATATTAAACGACGTAAATTATTCGTAAATTTTATTAGAGCAGACTGTGTTAAAATAGAAAAAATAAATATCGCGAAATATCTGCCGTAGTCTAACGGAGGAAGATTATCGTCTTTTATTAACACGAGTGTGCTGGCACTTAAACTTCCATTTGATTCTTTGCATTTAGAACTTTGCTGAAGCTCAGAAATATATTCTTTATCCCATCGATTCCATAAATGTTGTCTAAGTTGCTCCAGTTTTTAATAACAGGCCAAACGATTAATTCGTAGACATTGTTCTTCCAGCCAGGAAATCAGATGGAGTCAAAGGCAAAGGGTCTGATGAATCGCTTGATAATGGCGATAGGGGACGGCTGTTCAGAATAGCCTTTATTTGACACAATAGTGTAATAAATTATTCACCCGTACAATGTGATTTAACCAAAACGCGTCTCATATGATGCTTCATTCTTTTCACCCCAGCCTCTTAAAGTCCCCCGAGCATATGGAGGCACAAAATGCCAAGTTATATCTTGGTTATTGACAAACTCATTTAATTTGTCTTCATTGTGGTCGAGAAACTTCCTTAACTCTTGAAGTTTTCAATTCGCCCCACAGAAGTTAGACCCATTATCAGAAAAAATATCTGTAGATTTACCCCTACAAGTGATAAAACGTTTAAAAGCTAAGAGGAAAATTTCGGTTGAAAGGTCACTAACCATTTCTAAATGTATATCCTTAGTAGAAAAACAAACGAACAAACACACATAAAATTTTAGCATTTTTGCTGCAAGTCCCCTTTTATTTACAATCCAAAATGCCCCAGCATGATCTAAGCCAGAAACTTGAAATAGAAAACCTATTTGGAATCGCTCCTTGGGAAGGTCTCCCATTATAGGTTGAACCGTATTGGCCCTAAATCGATAGAATTTGACGCAGCTATAAACTACAGCCTTGGACAGGTTTTTTCCAGAAATCACCCAAAAATTTTCACGAATGCTAAACAACGTTTGCTGAGGTCCAGCATGCATTAAATTTAAATGCTCTGATTTGAAAAGTTATTTGGTTAAAAAATGCTTGGCAGATATAATTATGAGATGTTTTTTTTGCTATAATCAAAACGCGATCTTTTAAACCGACCACCCACACGAATTATACCGGATGGTCTAAGAAAGGGGTTAAATTTAAAAGTTTACTCTTCTTATCAATAGGTTGTGATAAAAGCAAGATTTTATATTCCTCAGGAAATGGTATGAATTGGGAAATCCTTATTAAAACATTAAAAGCGTCCAATAACTCACAAGCTGTCAAAGGTCCTTTAATTCGAAGTTCAGCTTTTGTAAGGCAATTATTTTTAAACCGTAAAAGTTGAGCAACTTACCTTTTAAGGCGATTTAACCTTGAATAGTTTTCAAAAGAAAACTCCATATTTATAAATTCTTTATCAAAACAAATAAATAAAGAAGTAGTTTCAGAACTTGGTTTCAATTCAAGTAAATCTGAAATGTCAATATTGTCAAAGCTAGTTGGCCATGAACTTTCGTGTTTTAATAGCCAATGTAGCCCATGCCACCATAACTTTGAAAATGCAATATTTTTAGGATTTACGCCCGCCTTACTTAGAAGATTAGCTGGATTTTCATGTGTGGATACATAGCGCCGAGATGCACTATTAGTTAGCTCTTGTATTTTTGCTACTCTGATTCTAACAAAGCGCTTTAATAAATTAGTAGAAGTATTTATCCAGCCTAGAATAATCTTAGAATCGGTCCAGTAGAAAAAATTGTCAAACTGGACTCTTAGGAAAGTCACAAGTTGTTGTTGTTCACTAATTTAGCAAGAACATGAGCAGCACATAAATCAGCCCTAGATGTGGTAACAGGCTTAATTGGACACACTTTGGTTTTAGAACACAATAGATGACAAAAAATTTCACCTTTGTCATTTTCGGAACGAATAAACACAGAAGAGCCAAAAGCAGTTTCGCTTGCATCAGAGAAGGCATGCAGTTCGATGTTAACTGGATTTAAACATAAAACATGACGTTCAATTTTTATGTCATTTAAACAAGAAAGTTCTAAAATAAATCTTTTCCAAGTAGTCTGCAAATGATAAGGAATTTCCGAGCCCCAGGAAAGTTCTTGTTTCCACAATTGTTGAAGCATAATCTTTTCCAGAATGACACAAGGACTTCGAAGACATAACGGATCAAATAATTTTGCTATGCAAGAAAGCATTGTCCTTTTTGTCACCTATTCATTATTTACAATATTTATAGAATAAATTAACTGGTCCAACTTACTTGACCAACCAAGTCCCAAAGTTTTTATGACGTTATCATCGCCAAATGAAAACTCATCGAATTGATCTGTAAAAAACGGACATTTTAGCTTGTCTAACACATTTGGTAGGCCAAAATGTTTGCCAAATGTACACAACTTTGTTTGGCAGTTTCCATATTGTCAAATCCTGTTGGCAAATCATCCAGGTAAAAATCATGTGATATTATTTCTGAAATGTGTGTTTTTTTCTATTTTGCATTGTTTAGCTAGCTTTGATAAACATCTTATGGCTAAAAATGGCGAACTTGTCATAACAAAAGTGACAGTATTTAATCACATGTCAAAATTTTGTGCTCAGGAGAATCCCGCCACAAAATACGCTGCAGACTGAACTGCTCGTCACTAACCATAACCTGTCGGTACATTTTTCTATGTCTGAGGAAACGACATACATATACTGTCTAAAACGTAATAAAATAGCCAAAAGATCATCTTGTATAACTGGTCCTTTCATTTAAAGGTCATTTAAACTAATACCGTTTGACGTATTTGCACTAGCATCAAAAACCACACGCACACACCATGGTGAGAAAGATAATAACAAATTTTAGCAGGTTCAGATTCTAAAGAAACTTTCCTAATTTGACCTAGTTTTTATAACTGTCAATATAATCTGAATATAAAGTTTTAAAGGCGTCGTTTTTCAAAAGTTTTCTCTCTAAAGATAAAAATCGAGTTTTAGCTTGATCAAAGGAGTGGCCTAGATTTTCCACGGATTCTTTAAAAGGAATAGAAACTTGAAAACGACCATCTGGTAACCTTTTTGTGTTCTCAACAAAATGTTTTTTACATTCAATCTCTTCAGCAGACCAATGTCCTTTTTCCGCGACTTTATCAATTTCAAAGAAGCCAATTGAGTTTGAATATCATAATTTTGAACATTTTGTGTCAAAGTACAGAAAGTTTTGTTAAATTGCTTGTTTCCACAGATTTTGCCCAAAACTATCCACCCTAACTGATTTGCCTGTAAAACTGGGTTATTTAAACCTAGACTGTATCGTCTATTGCCCAATAAATTCCAAAAAAGATCTGCGCCAATAAGGACGTCTACGGGTAACGGTTTATAGAAAACCTCATCATCTAATTTTAAGTCTTGAAGTATAGAGAAACTATTTGGATTGACAGACATGCGTGACAAAGTATCTGTTATTTCTGAAGTGACTAAAGAATTCAATGTTGCTTTAAAGTTTTTATATCTAATTTCACATTGATGATTTATTTTTGACACAATGTTGTTAATACCAGAAACCCAAAAATCTATTTTTTGCTTTTCTAGGCCTAATTTGTCGCACAAACTTTCCGCCATATAGGTAGACTGCGATCCCGAATCTAAAACAATGCGCACACGCAACATCTAAAACCGCAGTTGACAGCAAAGTTGTACCGTAACTAGAAAAAGAAGAAAAGCTCTGATTGGATATGGCCTTAGTATCTAAACGTTCATCAGTGACTTTATTATTTGAGTCAGTGACCCTATGATTAGAGTTCGTCATTTTATGGTTCGCGTCCGCATCAATATGAAGCAGCGTAATATGTTTACGAGAATGACAGATTTTGCAACTACCGTACAAACGACAAGACTTTAAGTTCATGGCCACTACGTAAACACCTGTCACATAATTTTAATCGCTTAGCCTGCTCTTTACGCTCTGAAACTGACAAAGACTGGAACTTTTCATATTGGTATACAAAATGCTGCCCTGAACATACATTACATGTTTTTTTAAAATTAGATACGTCAGTTTCCTTATTGTCATTTAATTCACTGGAAGAAGTAAATAAATTTTTGCTTTTAAATCTTTGCTCCGAACCTTGATTTTTATCGGACCATTTCATCTCTATACGCTCCAACAAATCAGCTCTATTCTTTAAAAAATCATACAAATCATTTAATGTGGGCATATCGCCTTTATACCTATATTCTTCCCATCTAGACCCTAAACTTTCATCCAAGCATTTTGTAACTATATGAATTATCAATGAATCACAGTTTTGAGTAGGCATTTTTAATGATTCCAGTGCCCTTAAATATTTAGATATGTTGTCACACAAATTTCTTAAATTTGAGGAATGGCACTGTTTTGATCTAGTTGGCCTAAATTAAATAATGCTTGAAGATGATTATGGACTAGTAACCTTTTGTTTTCAAAGCGTTTACTTACTAACTCTCAGGCTGTGTCATAATTATCTGCCACAAACTCCAACGATTTAATAACCTGGGAACCCTCCTAAGCAGCCCTTAGATAGTGAAATTTTTGTATATTTTTTAACTTTTTATTTAATAATATAAAAGTAGGTAACATTATATTGGGAAATTTTACCCCATCAAAGAAACTTTCCCCACTGTGACTTTAATCAAATCTTGCCTCTTATTTACCTCATTTTGAGGAAGAATATCAAGGGGCCGAACTTCCTTGACTAAAATTTTTTCCGAAGCACGTACTTCATAGAACAAAGTGTTAAAAGTTTCACGTTCTAAGTACTCGTCATCTAACTCCTCTTGGGTACTTACAAGTGCCTCAATTTCTGACTGTAAAATCTCAAATTCCTCATCCAGTAAACCTTTACACTTAGAAACACGGTCTTCAACTGAAGTATTTCATTTTATGCCCCTTTTACGACGAAAGAACTTTATCTCGGCATCACCCATGATATCAATTAAAAAATAAGAGGATTAGAAAAATAGGACGAAGCAAAACATGATGTAAATTTAATTTAAATTCAAGATCAATCTGACGTGCAATTTGGTTTTAATCAAACGGATATAAAAGTACCCTATTATGCCAAATTAAAACTACGTCTTCTAGGATTGACTATCAAAAAAATTGGAACAGACTTACATATTATCGTGCAGTGTTTTTTTTGTTCTTGCATCACACCATTTCTTGTAACTTGTACTGGTCCCATGCTGTAGTTCGCACGATAAACAACAATTTCTTTAAGAAAACACTAGTCGGTCCACTTTTGCGTTCGCGGTATCAATTCTCATGCGGTGAGAAGGTCCAAAATGTTTCTAACGCGCATTTTAAACGACGGGAATTGTTCGTGAATTTTATTATTGCGGACTGTGTTAAAGTGAAAATAAATATCGCGAAATATTTTCCGTGAGTCTTCTCTTTTCTTGTTGTGTATGTTGTTCTGTTAAAAAATTGAAAAAATGACATATAATAAGCCCACTGAAACGCTGTTGTAACGAAGTCAAAACAGTCATTAAGAAATTTTTTAATTTTCAGACCTATATCTCCTGTTTAATTATAAAGAGATTCAATTTCTTGATCTCTTTTCCAGCTATATATTTTGTTTTAAAATTATATTCCGCCAAAAGCAATTTCCATCTTACTAATTTACAATTTGGTTCTTTCAAGTTTTCCAACCAGGCAAGAGGTTTATGGTCCGTATGTATCATGAATAATCTTTCATATAAATAGGGTCGAATATACTTTACAGCTCAGACTATTGCAAGTAATGTAATTTCTTTTCTGTGACTGAATAATTTATTTCATTGGGATTCAAAGTACGACTGGCATAGCAAATTGGTTTGCTTTCCTGACTCGGTACAACACCAATAGTGTATTTACTAGCTTCTGTAGCTAATTGAAATATTTTTGAAAAAACTGGTCTTATCAAACATATTTTTATACATTTTGAAAGCTTTAACAAATTTCTCCGTGTACTCTACTTTTCTACCTCTCATTGGACAAGATGTCATAGCTTTTGTAAGCTTTGCTAAATAATTAATAAAGTAGAATCCTATCATTCCTAAAAAACTTTATATTTGCTTGTGAGTTTTTCAAAAATTTTTAGTTGCTTCAATTTTTTTTGGGTTTGGTAGGAAATGATGTTCAAAAGCTTTGAATATCTTTTTTATATTTTGAGTATGATCATCTAAGGTTCTGGAAAATATTATTACATCGTCCATATATACTAAGCAAATTTTGTTAATAAATTCCTTCAAAACTTTAATTATCATTCTTTAAAACGTGGATGGAGCATTTTTGAGTCCAAATGTACTCTTTTGTACACTATCTTTAGGCATTGTTATTTGGTGAAAGATCTAGAGTGGTGAAATATTGGGTTTTACCTAACTTATCTAAAATTTCATCGATATTGGGCATATATCTTGTATGGTCTTATTTTTGAGTTTCCTATAACCAATAACTACTCTTTATTTTTGAATATTAGATGCATCAGGTTTCTTTGAAACTATCCATATACTTCTTTTTGAACTTCTTGTTTATGTATGTAAGGAAAACGCTATGATCTGGTATACACAGGTTCTTCATCAGTAGTTCTAATAACATGCTGTGTTTCAGTTGTATTTGTCAATGGTTGGTCAGGATATTAAAAAGTCGTGTAAAAGCCTTTACAAACTTTAATAATTTTATTTTTTTCTTCTTTATTTGAATAATCCATTTGATTTTTCATTCTATTTGATTTTTACAGGAATACTTATTCTCAATGTTCATTTTACATGATTCAAACTCTTGAATTGGGTATATTAACAAAGGTTTTTTTAGGATTAACATAAGTTTCTTCTGAACCAATATTATGTATTTCTATAATTGCTTGTACATTTTTTACAGACGTAACACCTTCAGGTATATAACAATCCTACGACCAACAAATAATACTAATTTTACATGATTTTAATGGCTCATTTACAGTCCTAGGATAATAATAAAGCTTAGACGTAAACCACAAGATGGCGTGACAAGCGATGAAACTTTGTCTTATAAGAGCACTAATTGAGGCAAAAATGTAAATTAGTTTTCTATATTTTTAAAACAATAAATAATTTATTGACCGTAAATAAATCCAATATAATTTTAGTATCTAATAAGTTCTGTTAAATTGACATATTACGCATTTTTAATAAAAAAATTTTTTTTAAAGATATATGAAAAGTCCCTTAGCAACCTTATTTGTTTTGACGTTTTAGATAGAACGTCATTGACACTTCAGGTTAAGAAGGTTGTTGACTTAAGAGTGTTCGCGTTTGATATTTTTAATAATTTCTGATATTTATGCTGACATTTTCAATGATCGTGGCCTGCGGCTCGCGTCTCAAACCTCATCTTCGACTCATTATGACTATCATAACATGCTCGTTCTGTAAACTACCATTAATAAAGGAAAATAATAAACAAATAACCATTTTCTTATGATTTTTATGCAAAAAAATATTTTTTTTTCCGTTGGAAAATTTAAACGCAAATATCTCAAAAACTAATCGCTAGATTTTTAAGGTATTCACATGTGTAAGAAAGGCCTTTAAAACAAGGTATTACTTTACCCTCCCTATTGCAATTTTGGTGGTAAAAATCTTCCTCGATAAGGGTGTATTCTACGAAAATATCAATATAGCCAAAAAGTGTCCCCCTTGAATAACAAATTGAAGAAAAGTAACTCTGTTTCTTTTTAGTTGTTGCACCCTGCGTAACCAAATGTCCACCTTATAGTTAAAGTGTAAGAAAAAGGTTGAGTTAATAATTATAAGCAATTTTTGTATAAATAAATTTACCACCTTCCCCTAAATTGGATTTTAAATATGACTAGTCATGACATTTTCAGAAAAACCTTAATATATCCTTTTTATGACAAAGGTTTGCAGTTACTTAATATGGTTTAGGTTTATTTGAAATTACTACGTCATGGAAATAATAGATCTCTATAAAGTTGTAAATTTGATAGAATTACAATATTTTAAAAATTAAATAAAAATAGTTTCGAGCTAAGTTTGAAACAAAATACGAAGTAATAATAAACTATAGGAGATTACTAACCAACAATATTTTTATTATCCTGCTAGGTCAATTAGGTTACGAAACATAATTTTTTTAAAATTTCCATACGAAAAAAGAAAATGGTAGCTACCGGAAAAACAAAAATATTTTTGCTTGATTAAATTAAAATCATCAAATTCGAAGATCCTTGTAGTATAGAGGGGCGGCCTGTGGGCCTGGCAATTAGGCCGCTTCATTCGAAGGACCTAAGATTTCACTATGTGTAGCTATAAGTTTTAAAAAGTGCGTTCCGGGTTGGAGACTGTCTTGGTAGGACAGGACATGTTAGCCCTATAAAAATGAATATTTTAAAAATTGTATTAAAAAATTTAAATGGCTTAAGTCGTCACACAAATTTTTTGTAAAAAACAGGCTTACACATACAAGATTACGTACGTGTTCCATACATTCCAGAGATTCATCCCCGATCAAACCCGAAAAGAAAATTCTATGGACAACGTCGAGATTGAAAAATGCATTTTTTTTCAAAATTGTCCTATTTTCCAATGTAAAGTGGTTTTTTGGGGTGAAGGACGGTTGCTATGGGGTCATGTCATACGTCATTTCAATGGTCCTTAAAATGTCTATCAAAGTCAAAAATTAAATTCTATAGACAACGTTGAGATTGAAAAATGCATATTTATTAATAATTCTCCTATTTTTCAATTTAAGGTCATTTATTAAGGTAAAGGACAGTTGCTGGGGGATCACGTCATACGTCATTTAAAAGGTCTTTAAAGTGTCTATCAAACCCAAAACTCAAATTCTATAAACAACGTCAGGATTGACAAATGCAATTTTTTTTTAATTCTCCTACTTTTCAAAGTAAGGTCGTTTTCTAGGGTAAAGGACGGTTGCTGGAGGGTCATGCTATACGTCCTTTGAAAGTTCCCTGAAGCGTCTATCAAACACAAAAATCAAATGCTATAAACAACGTCAAGATTGAAAAATGCATTTTTAAAAAAAAAATGTTATTTTCCAATGCAAGGTCGTTTTTTTAAGGTAAAGGACGGTTACTAGGGGCCATGCCATACGTCATCTAATAGATCCTTAAAGTGTCTATTAAAGCCTGAAATTACATTTTATGGACAAAGTTGAGATTGAAAAATGTATTTTTTTCAAAATTGTCCTAGTTTCCAATGTAAGATCATTTTTTGGGGTGAAGGATGGTTTCAGAGGAATCATGTCGTACGTAATTAGAAAGATCCTTAAAGCGTCTACTACCAAAAATCAAATTCTACGGACAACGTCGAGATTTAAAAATGCAGTTTTGTAAAAAAAAAATCTATTTTCTAATGTAAGGTCGTTTTTTAAGAAGAAGGACGGTTGTTGGGGGGGTCATGTCATACGTCATTTGAAAGGTCCTTGAAGTGTCTATCCAAGCCAAAAATTAAAATTCATACACAAGGTCAAGATTGAAAAATGCATTTTTTTTTCAAAATTAGGTCGTTTTTTTAAAGTGAAGGACGGTTGCAGGGGGATAATATCATACGTCATTAAAAAGGTATGTAAAGCGTCTATTAAAGCCAAGAATCAAAACTTATGGACAAGGTCGACATTGAAATATGCATTTTTTTCATAATTCCCTTTTTTTTCAATATAGGCTAGTTTTTTAAGGTGAAGGACGGTTGCTGGGGGGTCACGTCATTCAAGGTCCTTGAAGTGTCTATCCAAGCCAAAAATTAAAGTCTATGGATAACGTCGAGATTGAAAAATGCGTTTTTTTATAATAATTCTCTTATTTTCCAATGTAAGGTCGTTTTTTGGGGTAAAGACGATTGCTAGGGGGTCATACGTCATTTGTAAGGATCTTAAAGCATACATCAAATACAAACATCAAATTCTATGGACAATGTCGAGATTGAAAAATGCGTTTTTTTTTAATCCTTCTATTTTCCAATATTAGGTCGTTTTTTAAGGTGAAGTACGGTTGCTGGGGGATCATGTCATACGTCACTTGAAAGGTCTTTTAAGGGTCTATCAGAGCAAAAAATTAAAATCTATGAACAACGTCGATATTGAAAAATGCATTGTAAGGTCGTTTTTTGGGGTAAAAGACGATTGTTGGGGGGTCATATCATACGTCGTTTGAAAGGACCTTAAAGGGTCTATTAAGGCCAAAAATTAAAATTATCCTATTTTTCAATTTAAGATCATTTATTAAGGTGAAGGACAGTTGCTGGGGGATCACGTCATACGTCATTTAAAAGGTCTTTAAAGTGTCTATCAAACCCAAAACTCAAATTCTATAAACAACGTCAGGATTGACAAATGCAATTTTTTTTTAATTCTCCTACTTTTCAAAGTAAGGTCGTTTTCTAGGGTAAAGGACGGTTGCTGGAGGGTCATGCTATACGTCCTTTGAAAGTTCCCTGAAGCGTCTATCAAACACAAAAATCAAATGCTATAAACAACGTCGAGATTGAAAAATGCATTTTTTAAAAAAAAAAATTATTTTCCAATGCAAGGTCGTTTTATTAAGGTAAAGGACGGTTACTAGGGGCCATGCCATACGTCATCTAATAGATCCTTAAAGTGTCTATTAAAGCCTGAAATTACATTTTATGGACAAAGTTGAGATTGAAAAATGCATTTTTTTCAAAATTGTCCTAGTTTCCAATGTAAGATCATTTTTTGGGGTGAAGGATGGTTTCAGAGGAATCATGTCGTACGTAATTAGAAAGATCCTTAAAGCGTCTACTACCAAAAATCAAATTCTACGGACAACGTCGAGATTTAAAAATGCAGTTTTTAAAAAAAAAAATCTATTTTCTAATGTAAGGTCGTTTTTTAAGAAGAAGGACGGTTGTTGGGGGGGTCATGTCATACGTCATTTGAAAGGTCCTTGAAGTGTCTATCCAAGCCAAAAATTAAAATTCATACACAAGGTCAAGATTGAAAAATGCATTTTTTTTCAAAATTAGGTCGTTTTTTAAAGTGAAGGACGGTTGCAGGGGGATAATATCATACGTCATTAAAAAGGTATGTAAAGCGTCTATTAAAGCCAAGAATCAAAACTTATGGACAACGTCGACATTGAAATATGCATTTTTTTCATAATTCCCTTTTTTTTCAATATAGGCTAGTTTTTTAAGGTGAAGGACGGTTGCTGGGGGGTCACGTCATTCAAGGTCCTTGAAGTGTCTATCCAAGCCAAAAATTAAAGTCTATGGACAACGTCGAGATTGAAAAATGCGTTTTTTTATAATAATTCTCTTATTTTCCAATGTAAGGTCGTTTTTTGGGGTAAAGACGATTGCTAGGGGGTCATACGTCGTTTGTAAGGATCTTAAAGCATACATCAAATACAAACATCAAATTCTATGGACAATGTCGAGATTGAAAAATGCGTTTTTTTTTAATCCTTCTATTTTCCAATATTAGGTCGTTTTTTAAGGTGAAGTACGGTTGCTGGGGGATCATGTCATACGTCACTTGAAAGGTCTTTTAAGGGTCTATCAGAGCAAAAAATTAAAATCTATGAACAACGTCGATATTGAAAAATGCATTGTAAGGTCGTTTTTTGGGGTAAGAGACGATTGTTGGGGGGTCATATCATACGTCGTTTGAAAGGACCTTAAAGGGTCTATTAAGGCCAAAAATTAAAATTTATGGACAAGGTCGAGATTGAAAAGTGCATTTTTTTTAAAGTTCTTTTTCTAAGGTGAAGGACGGTTGTCATATGTCATTTAAAATACCCTTAAAGTGTATATCAAATACAAAAATCAAAATTTGTGGAAAACGCCGAGATTGAAAAATGCAATTTTTTAAAATATTTTCGTGTTTTCCAATATAGGGTCGTTTTTTGGGTGGAATCATAACATATGTTGTTTTTAGGATCCTTAAAGAGTCTAAAAAACCAAAAAATCACAATGTATATACAGCGTACGCCTTGTTTTTTTTTATATATCTTTATGACAAACTAAATTTTTAATATAAAAAATTGTAAAGAACAAGCTTTTATTAAATGCACTAAAAAGTAGAAACTTATTTTTTATCTTTCTGATACCGTAATAAAACTTTACGGTGACAAGGAGAACTACAAAAGAAGAACTACATTCTTCAAATAAAATGTCCTTAGGTTATGAAGTAATACAACTGTTTCTTAGGAGAATCGTGGAGATGACCGATATGCGAGTGAAGATGTGACACCTAAAGTTAAAATTTTAAGTTTGCGCCCATCGCTTTTATTATGGTATCAGAAAGATAAAAAAATATTTTCTACTATTTAATGCATTTAATAAAAGATTGTTGTTTAGAAATATGTTTTTAAAAAAAATTTATTTTTTAATTTTTAGATTTGTAGTCTAAATCGTTCATTTTCAATCCGGCATATTGAAATTTTCAAATCTGAAAACCCCCCAAAATAGTTTTCCCCTACACTTTCCTCGTTAGGGAGAGGTGGGTACCTGATAATACCATATTATTGTATTGTCATCAGAACTATAGACGCATACCAAATTTGAACACAATCTTGAATCCGCAATAATGACTTTTTTTTAATTTGATCAAAAATTCGTATTCCTTATCCCCCAAAAACCTCCTTGTACCAATTTTGGTTGAAATCAGACAAACTTAGGTGTTTTCTGCCCTCCAGGGCGGGGGGGGGCGTGTCTACCATATTCTTTTATTGTTACCGGAACTATAAATACATGCCACATTTGAAGGCAATCAGAGTTAAAATTGGTTCGCAAAACATAACCAAAAATCGTCCATCTTGAATCTGCCATATTGAATTTTTTAAAATCTGATTAGAAATTCGTTATTGCCATCTCCAAATGCCCCCATACACTAAATTTCAACAAAATCAGACGTACTTCAACTGTACCCTCCTCCATTACCTTCGAGTAGGGGGGAGTTGTCAAGTTGATCACACTATACTATTGTGTTGTCACCGCAACTATATAAGCATGCCAAATTTCAAGCCGACCGGATATGTGGAAGTTGGTCAAAATTTTGTATCCCATAAGTCAAAAATCCTTTCTAAGAGTAGGGAAAAACTTTAATATTAAAACCCATTTTAAATCTAGTAATACAATTCGAAGCCTTCTTAGTAAAACAAAACCAGAAAACAAACAAAATAAGGAACATCACACGAATACCCAAGAAGGTGAAACCACGAAATCAGGAATCGCCGAACATGCATGGTCAAAACAACACCGAATAAAGTGGGCAGAAGCAAAGGTTTTGCACAAGGAGTCACACTGGAGTAAACGAAAATTCCTTGAAGATGCCTTTATTGGGCAGAATCAGGGTATTTTCAGTAAACCAAGTGTTGAAATCCCAAATATTTGGAAGCCCCTCCTTGGGCGGAGCCAACTTCTTAAACTTCAAGGTTGAGTGATTTCTCGCAGTATATAAGTACATAGCCTTAGAAATTGATTGTAGTTTGCACCTGAAGACGATCAGAGATTGTACTGATCGAAACGTCGTGTATAAATAAAATATAGACAATCGAAGTGCGAAACACAGAGATAATTTCAAACACATTATTGTCTTAAACTTTCAAACAGGAATTTTTATATAAACCGTATTGTTTTCTCATAATCCAAGATCCAAAACGGCCATTTTTGGAATTTTAACCTTCACTTCTGGCTCACCCTGTAAAATTACAGGAAAATGGTAATGACACAAAATGTTTATTAGTACCTTTTATATCACATATTTAAAAATTACAAAAATTGACCAATATTTTAAAAACTTCCATTTAAAGTCGGTTTTTAGATACCCTGTATATTATTGTCAATTACGTTCATTAAAATATAGTTTATCTTGGCTTATGGATTCAAATCCCTAAAAATTAATAAAATCAGAAAAACTACCTGGAATCTGCGAATTTTTTTGGGAAACATACATAATTTGGTGTAACCATCCTGTTTATCTCAATTTCCATGGCAACCCTTATCTTGTACAGACATAAAGCATTATATTAAACGCAGAAAGATATTATCTTTCGATCCGTGGCTTTCTTTTTTCGATTGGCCAAGTACTTTTTGATATTTAGTCTTTTTCCACAAGGGAAACAATGCAAATGCAATGCAATGAAAAAAATGCAAATTTTAAGCTTTTTAATATAAAAATACAGAGTGGTCACTAAAATAGTTTGGCCTGGATGTTCAATGACTACCCAAGATAAATTACTGCTACAATGATCCAAAAACATGAATCTAAAGTCAAAATCTCCGGAGCTATATTTTTTGCGGGGGTATACGATGGGGCCAGGACTAAACCAATCGGCAACCCTTTGATATTTTATTTAGTTACAATCTGCTAAAATATTAGAACAGACAATCAGCCCTTTTGTCCTATTGAAAATGTATTGCAATTGAATGAATGAATGAATGTAGAAATGCGGGCGGTACAATTCCCATGTACGTAGGCCACCTTGTGGGCCCGTTGCACGCTCACTATCCATCGTTTAGCTCGCGAAGCCTGCCTCTTTCGCAAAAAAACAGATTTTTCTGGGCTGCAACCTTCTTACATCGCCTGGGGCCAGCAGATAGTTCCCAAGGTGCGACTCTCTTAACCTGGTCAGAGCCGGAAACTCCAGCAGGACATGCAAGGACGATTCCTCGTCCTCCATGCACCATCCACACACTCTGAGTCTTCGGCAATTCCCAGCGTCTCTCGGGTGTTATTTTCCAATAATTAAACTTAATATTACCTTACCTCCGATTTTAGTTTTTTAATTTCAGCAGCAAATTCTTCGCACTGCTGCGTGTACTGCCATTTCGCCGTTTTTTCCGACTCGGCTATTTGTAGCAGATGTAAGTGTTTCTGTTCAAGCTCTTCTTTTTGCAGCAGTAATTTATTATAACTGCAACAAAGAAACAAATATTTTATCCATATTGCCTGCACTTTTATTTCAATCGTAATCAATTATTTTCAAAATTGAGGTGGAAGTTCTGTTTTGTTGGGTATTTTAGCAACACCTAGCCTATCGGCACAAATTAGTTTTTTTGATTGCCTGTAAGTTTGCCGATAATTTTTTAAATATCATATCAGTTCGTATATTTATTTGATTGGCTGTAAAACATTATCAGAATTAAAAAAAATAGTTTTGGCACTTTGGATTTTTACAAAGTAGCCGATTTCATGCACAATGCCCATGTGCAATATACCAGGTTAAGTTGTCCTGTAGCCAAAATAATGGCCGCAACTGCAACTATTTTTACGTGCCAATATAGTCAATCAGTTGACAGAACACAATCAAGCTCGGCAGCAGGGCCGGTGTCAACTTTTTTTAGTAACTATTTTGTCACTTTTGTAATTTAGTATTTAAATTTTCTAAGTCTAACTGAGTTTTTATCGAGTACTTTATCCTTTTTTTTATTTCTACTTTTCAATAATAGTATTGGAAGTGGACTGCATGAATCAATCCGACAGCGTTGGTTCTAATCATCGCATTTCACACCTCTGTTATCGCGACAAAAAAAAACAGATTGTAAGTCAACATAACTATTGGGTACTGTATGAGCTATCTAGAGAAGCAATAAACTAAACGGGGTCATCCAGAAATGATGGTACACTATTTCGTTCATTTTTGCACCACCCTCCTCTTTTCACAAATCGTCACGTTTCTGATGACCCGCTCAAAATTAGGGCGCCCTCCTCTTTAATAAGGGGCTGAAAAATTTTCTTTGCTGTGAGAAGTAAAAGGTTAAAAAGTTATATTATATTATAATTAAAAGTAGGTACCTATCTACTAACATTAGTTAACAACACAAAAATTTGAGAATTTAAATTTGGTATATTTAGAAAGAATTTTAATTGTGACGAGGGGGGGGGTACAAGATTTGGCAAAAATTGTGTTACATAATTTATGGCTCTGAGAGCACTTCATAAATTATGTAACACAATTTTTTCCAAATTTGCCCCCCGCCCTTCACCTTCTCAGAAATCATCACGTTTCTGATGACTGTCTTTACTAAAGTTGCATCCCAAAATAAAATCAACGCCCTTTTTTTCCTATTTTGGTATTGTTAGATAATAGTGTCCCTTTATCATCAGAGTAAGGGGATCGGCAAAGAGAAATGTGTCAACAGTTTAACCCCTTTTCTTTAGAATTCAATGGGAAGTTCTTTTTCTTTGTGATGTAATTTAAGGGCGGTCAAAGTTTGTCCACAATAATGTGACTTAATTTATGGCTGGCCTCCTTACTTTATTTCACCTGCCTTAGTATCCAACATTAATTAAAATCCATTCACTGCATATCTTTATTGTTTACCCACTGTTTGTTTTTTTGGTCGTGATAAGAGAGGTACATGTGGAATGCGATTTGTAATAGCCATGCGTTTGTGTTCATGCAGGCAGTAGCTTTTTATATTATTAAAGTAACACTCGTGGCATATCGGACAAAGCGTCCTCCATTGTCTAATGGAGAATACAGACACATACAGATCTGTTGCGTCCTTGTCAGGAATCATCAGGGAGTCATAGGATTTTACCTGGCAGTTGTGGCTACCTCTCGAATTTAAAACAAAAAGTTTGTAATCCGCGGAGACGTAGTACCTGTGTGCGCCACCTGTCGAATAAAGTTATCCGAGGATTACAAACTTTTTGTTTTAAATTCGAGAGGTGTGCATGGTTGCCTGTGTAGCTTCAACTGCCAGCTACAATCCTATGACTCCTTGATGATTCCTAACAAGTATGAAACAGGTCTGTAGGTGTCTGGATTCTCCATTAGTCATTGGAGGCCTGGTCGTAATGAAGTGAGAAACAAAAACGCTTTGTCTGATATGCCACGAGTGTTACTTTCATTGTTATTCGCGGACACGAGATTCACTTTGTTGTTTTTTTAAATATTTTGGCTTTTTAGTTCTGCGCAACAATTGTGCTGCTGCGAACGTTACCTCTTTTTAAGAGTCATATTACAGTGACCTTATAATTTTACAGGTTTTTTCTTTGTAACCTGCTGAAAGATGCAGGATTCTGTATTTACGGTCTTCCGCACTTTTCAATTTTGATGTTTTTATTTCTCAGTTTATTCGACAGGTGGCGCACACAGGTACTACGTCTCCGCGGATTACAAACTTTTCGTTTTAAATTCGAGAGGTGTGCATGGTTGCCTGTGTAGCTTCAACTGCCAGGTACAATCCTATGACTGGTGATTCCTAACAAGGATGAAACAGGTCTTTAGGTGTCTGGATTTTCCACTAGATATTGGAGGCCGATATGCCACGAGTATAACTTTAATTTTTATTTGCGGACACGAGATTCACTTTGTTGTTTTTTTTATATTATTGTTGAATAGTAGAAATTATTAAATAAAAAACTCGTCATATAAACCAGCTTTTTTGTAATATAAAAAAATAAAGACAATGCTAAATTTTACATAGTGTAAGTGAAAAAAAAACTAAAGAAAAATAAATTGACACTGCTGGAAGAGATTGACCGGATTCTGTTAATGTAAATACTGTCAAGTGTTAAAAAGAAAAGTGATACTCATAAAAAATAAGTGCGAAAAGGGGCTATTGAGTACAAATTTGTTTGATTTGCACGTAAGCCAATTTAACAAGTAGAAATTGCCTGTCGGCAATCTCTGAGATGGTTCACGAGTAATTGTGCATGAAACCTGCCCCAAAATGTAAATTCAAAATCTTAGAATTGTAAAATTTTTTGCAAAGAAATTATGGGCAATTAACGATAGATATAAATAATTAAGATAACAGACTTTTATCCCAACCATGTGCAAAAACTTTTTCATTACCTTATCAAATTTATTAGTTGATACGAAGCTGTACGTAGAAAATGTGTAACTCTTTAATTCACATTTTAACATAACTACAGTGACACATAAAAAACAGAACATTTTTGAAAATATTCGTCATTTTGAAGTGTTAACTTTAACATTCGACTCTTAAAATATAAAGTATCTTTTTTCCATAAAATATAAACTTTTTAAATTCGGTTAATGTTTGACAAAGCTACCAGCCAACCAAATCAATAGGCGAACCGAAGTAAAACGGCAGCAGTCGTAAATCTGTAAAAGGAGCACGCACGGATCTTATGGAAGAATTAAAAATAATACGATTGTCGTCAAACTCAGATATGTTGTAGTTCTCGTCCTTCCAATCAAAAGTTCTCATAGGCCCAAAAAGATCCTATGACTAGTTCCGGAGATATAGTAGGAGCGGGTCGGCGGTGTTGTACCGAAAAACTTATCTTATTCTTACTACAAAACTATTCAACAAAAATCGTTCCGGATGATTTATATGCCAAAGATTTGAGTAAAACGCTGTTATACAAGCGAAATTTCATATGTTGTGTACGGGGGGGGGGGGGGTTGATCAAACATTTGAAAAAATACAGTATGTTACTCTTTTATAAATGTTTATTTTCAGCAAATACCACACGACTTTAACGTTCTTTTGTAGATACTTTAGAAACAGCAGCATTCAGTGGCCTGCGCAGAAATTATTTCTGACGGTTATGCATAATTTTAAGAGCCTACTTGGTATCTGTTTACATACCAGAAGCATTTATGAGTATAAACTATATATATTTCAAAACTTAGGGCGCTCAACCTGTTTGGATACTAGGATGGCAGAGTTGTGATCACAGAAAGGTCGACAGACTATAAAACGCTTTTTAAAAAGGGGAAAGACTTAGGAGCTCAAGCACCCCCAAACTCCAGAAACAATTTTTGCTGACGCCACTAAATGCTGCTGTTTCTAAAGTACCTACAAAAGAATAAAAGTCGCGTGGTACTTGCTGAACATACACATTATTACAAGAGTAACATACTGTATTTTTTAAAATGTTTGATCACCCCCCGTACAGAGCATATGACATTTCGCTTATATAACAGCGTTTTACTCAAAGCTTTATAAAACGTAATATCAAAAAAAAAATAAAAATGAAAAAACCACCTGACTGCCAGTTTGAAATAGAATTTAGTACTGAATAGAGAAATGTTTTGCAGCATCATGGCTAGAAATAGTCGCACTAATTAACTCTAAGGAGGCAATGCAAAATTTAAAGCTGGTTTTATTTTGTAATGTATTAATTTTATTAACCTATTGCATGCATCCGACTACTAAATATTATTCTATTCTGTACTATATCGTATTTTTTATAAATTATTTTGTTAGCTTATTATTATTATTGTGCTGATGGATGGATCAATAGATGGTTGTTCGACATTAACCTTTTCCAACTTTTAAAAAAATTGAAATTAAAAGCTGGTTTTATTTTGTAATGTATTGGATGGATATTTAGTTTAGTTTTATTTCAGAGGCATTTGTATTAAGTCTACGTATTTTAGTGCAATTTTTGGCATGCTGAGGCATTTTTAATAGAAAAATCAGGTAAAAATGCCTTTTGGTGTTCACAAAATGACAAGCGAGCCACCCCTCGGATCATCCTGTACATTAGTCGAGGGGTGTCTCGATAATGCACTTTGGTGTACACGCCGATGGCATTATGAGGCATTTTGAGGCATTTTGAAGCAATATTTTGGAAGAATTTGGAGGCAATTTTTGCATTTCAAGGCAACTAATGGCATTCAGGGGAATTTTTAATAAAAAAATGTGGCAAAAAACGCCTTTCGGTTGACACAAAATGACGACCAAGCCCCCCTCGATTTTAGTGGAAATGTGTAGCGGTGATTTTCTGTTTAAAAATAAAGTAATTTTTGTATCCGGGACTACAGTGTGGTTCGCCATATTTTACTATAACACGATCGCGTTTGCAAAAATTATACATTTATCGACAGTGCAATAAAAATATTGATTTTTGTGGTGAAAGCTCTTTCCGCTGAATGAAAAAATTACCACGTTTTCTCTTTGTCAATTAAAGTCACTGCTACATTCTATTTCGCTCATTTTCAGCTGCGAAATAAAAATGGGAATTCCACAGAACTTACAAAACGTAACTATTTTTGTGATAAAAGATAGGTTTACCATAGTTATATATAAAAACCTAAAAAATTGCTCTGTAGCCTTACGAACGTCTTTAAAATTTTTTTATTTTGTCACTTGTTTGGTACCGTTACTTAAAATAAATAAAAAATCAGTGATTAGTGGCAGGGGTCCTAAATAAAACACAGTACTTTACTGATGGGTCATTACACGCTCAAATTTATTAAAATGCTCCCAATTGGCTCGTATATACTAATAATTTTTTCGCCTGTTTTCTATAATGTTGTGTAAGAAAACCAAAACTGTATGATTTTTAAATATTTTCTTAGATCTTCTTTTGAATATGTGGGTTGACGAAACGCGTTCTGAAAAAAACCGTACGTGGTGGACCAAATTCGAGGTTATTGTGGGTTTTTGGGTATTTCTAAGGGAGATGGCGAAAAGCTCATATACGTATTGGGGGCTCAATTTTTAAGAAATTGGTAATGATGAAATTAACATGTGGCTTTTTGGAAATATGGCCTAAAACTTTTGTATCAATAGAAATTTAAATTTGCTGTAAATTGCTTTCCTGTGGCTAATTTAAAGTCGAATTCGTTTTTAAACTGGATTTCATCGTTAAATTTTAGTTTTGTAAATATAACACTAAGTTAATATTTTTTATCGACCTATTTTTTACCCGATTCGTAAAATCAACATAGCATTTCCTTTAAAATGATATAAAGGGTATATTTTTGATCAGAAAAATGACAACAATAAAAAATATGGAACAAAGGGTACATACAAACTCACTTTAACACGCACACAAATCTAAACGCAGAAAATTTCCTCCATTCCTGCCTCCTCCCGAATGGTACCCATCACTGAAGCCATATGACCCCTCTGGATCGCGAGACTTATTCTCTGGGTTATGAAGCCATGAGACTGCTCAGAGTATACTTTGGAGGCTATGTCTAAGATCAGTCTCTTAGCCTCATCACCACAAAGTTCATAAGTTCATAAGTCTCGACAGTAAAGTGCACAAAAATAAAGCGATCTAATACTGCACCATATTTTTTACGCATTTTGTCCTCCGAAAGAGTAGAAGCTGCACCAGATGATTTTAAAGTTTTGACTAAATAAAATTTTGCTAAAGTGTGTGAACAAGTTGCATCCCAGAGAAGTTGTTTACCGTGTTTCCATGGAATCCAGGTCATCCCATCCGCACGTTTTCCATCATTGCGACAAACCCCGAGAGGCTCCATTAAGGCAGGGCAACCCGCTGAGATCAGAGCTCTTCTGAGGATGTCATTTATCTGCATTTGTCTAGATACACGTCTTGCGCTTTTCCTGCAGCTTAGCCTGTGAGAGCCATAAATATCTGCTGGATCACCGCAAACGCAGCTGTGCACTCCAGACACAGGCAGGCCTAATCTTAACGCAGTTGAAATACGAAATGTATTGTTGTCTAAAAGATTTCCTAAATTTGCAGATGAAAGGGCATTGAGCCACACTGTTCTCGGGGGTTTGGGGAGCAAGAAGGTGGGAATTTTCTTGGCTCGTTTCAGCTGAAGACTATACAATGTTTTTAAGTATTTCCATAATTTGATGATCGAAGTATTTTTGGGATTTTTAAATTTCTTCAGGAAGTGGATTCTCAAGCTTGCACGGAAATATCCATTTTTGAAAACAGTTATTCAAGTCTAAGTCAATTGAAACGGAGACATAAGGTGGTAAAATAAGTGTTAAGAAGGTCAGAAAAATCATACACTGACCCTAAAAAGACAGAGATTGAAAGAGTAACAGTATCTCGAATTTCAAGACCTCCCATTTTTATAGACAATGTACTTTGTAACCAAGAATTTGAAGAGATTTGGCAATTAGATATTTCTTGGAGTAGATTTTGAGTGATGTTATGAAACCTAGAAAGGGTTTCAGTAATTTTGCAACAAGGTGAGCATCTAAGTAAATAAAACATGCGAGGAATTCCAAACGATTGTTTTAGTAAAAAATATGATATATGAGTATCTAGTATCTTTAACTTGTTCCCCAAATTATTTAAAAAACTAACTTTTTTTATTTATATTTAATTCAGTTGCAGAGAGTGCATAACTGCAACCAAGTAAATTTAACTAATTTAAAGGTGATTCTCATAGATTTGGAGCAAAATTTAAAAATTTAGAAGTTATTGTCGAGGAATGATTTTGGGGCATTACAGATAATTCACATTTGTCAAAATTTAAATGTATGCCAAGTTGTTTGCTAGAAGATTATTTAAAATTATCTAAAACATTATCGGGAGCACCTGCAACAGTTCAATCATCTAAATTAAGTTCCGAGTTCAGGGTAGATATAGGAGGTTAAATGGCCAAACAAAAAAGGGGCGGTCCAAGACGATCACCTTGTTGAACGCCTCTTCGAGAGACAATGTTCTGTCCGCCGTAACATGGAAGTGAATTTTTGAAACAAAATTAAATTTGGTAAATAATCTTTGACTCTTGACTCTTTCGAGAATGACATTTCTATGTACCATATTGAAAGCTTTTTCGTAGTCGATTTTTAAGGCTCAGTTAAGTTTTCCCCCCCCCAGATCGATTTTCTCAAAAAATTGTATGCCAAAATTTTGCACACATTTTGCACAATTTTGCACACCACAAATCAAATTTTGCACACCTTCCTACGAGAAACTACAGCCCATTTTCTGTGGGGGGGGGGCAAACATGACGTTGCCCCCCCCAGTCAGTATTTTTCAAAAATTATGATGTCATTTGAAAGGTCTTATTTTGCACAATTTTGCACACCCATTTTAAAATTTTGCACACCTCCCTGTAACCCACACGAGGGTTCTGAAAATATAAAGTTTGCACCCCCCAGTCAATATTTTTCAAAAAGTTTGGTGTCGTTCGAAAGGTCTTATTTTGCACAATTTTGCACACCCATTCTAAATTTTGCACACCTCCCTGTAACCCACACGAGGGTTCTGAAAATATCAAGTTTGCCCCCCAAGTCAATATTTTTCAAAAAATTTGGTGTCATTAGAGAGGTTTTATTTTGCACAATTTTGCACACCCATTTTAAAATTTTGCACACCTCCCTGTAACCCACACGAGGGTTCTGAAAATATCAAGTTTGGTGTCGTTAGAAAGGTCTTATTTTGCACAATTTTGCACACCCATTTTAAAATTTTGCACACCTCCCTGTAACCTACACGAGGGTTCTGAAAATATCAAGTTTGCCCCCCAGTCAATACTTTTTAAAAATTTTGGAGTCATTAGAAAGGTCTAATTTTGCACACCCATTTTTAAATTTTGCACACCCTTCTCTAACCCACACGAAGATTCTGAAAATATCAAGTTTGCCCCCACCCCCCCACCACCGTCGATATTTTTCAAAAAACTTTGTGTCATTCGAAAGGTCTATTTTGCGCAATTTTGAACACCCTTCAGTACCCCACAAGAGCGTTCTCAAAAAAGTTTGCCCCTCCCCCAATTAATATTTTTCAAAAAATTTATGTCATTCGAGAAGCCTAATTTTGCACAACTATTTTCAAATTTTGCACACTTCCCATGCCGTTTTCTTTTTGTGGCGTTTACGGTTAAACTTGGTCCTAAAATTTCCCAGAAGTATAAGCAAACGAAGGAGACCTCGATTGTGTAATATCTTTGAATATTGTTTAAATTTACAGATAATTGTTTATGTTTACAGTTGTATATAATGAAAAGTTTTTAATTTTGGTTCCATTTCGGCAGGAAAGTCAATGTGAACGCCTCTATTTAAAATACATAACATTACGTAACGCCTGGTTCTCACCTATGCGTGCTCACCCTGACTCTAAAAATGCATCAAGTGATCAGCCATGCATTTGCTGATTTTTTAAAAGTGTCGCGTGATGCGTTTTTAGTGTCAGGGTAAGCACGCATAGGTGGCAACTAGGCGTAACGTTTATAGGGGTTATGTAGGGGTGAGCGGAGTTTCGCGGTTCCGTTACGTAACGCAATTTTTAAATTATTATTGTGAAATAAAACAACTTTTTGGATTTTTCGAGTGAAAGAGAAAAATCTTTGGCAGCAAAACGTTACGTTATTTTAGACTGGAGTAGTCCCAAACGTTACAAAGCGTTATATAGGGGGTCGCGGGTTGGGGTCAAAATTGGGAAAAATAAGGGTTACGTAATAAGTGCACTACCTCTCAGTTTACGCAATTACTTTGTGGTTGGCTGTAAATATAACCTAACTTTTTTGTTACTTTTTATTTTTTTTAGTCGATGATACGTACCTCATCAATCAATTTTACAAAAATATTACGAAAAAAATAAAATAACGATAACCACAAAGTAATTCCTCCGGAAATTCCGAACTCTGTTATGAAACTGCGCAGTCGCAGAAGTAACAATAATAATAAGGAAAGAGACAAAAACACTGACCAAAAAGACCTTAAGAATGGAACTTTAACTTTCTACCTATTGGTGTCATCCCATTTGCAGCAGGCGTTGTTTCCGTCTTTGGGTTGGGAATTGAGTCAAATTTACATGACGTACTTTTTGAATTTGATTTCATATTTTTTTCGATCTATAAAAGGAATAATTTTTTTCTTATTGGCCATTTTAAGTGCATGAAATATAAAAACAAAATGTCTAAAATGTTCATGTGTAGAAATAAATAAACGACTTCTTCTAATTATAATTATTGACGGACGGAATTTTTTGATGTAAACCTAGTTAATGACACACCAAGACGCCAAACGCGTGGTGTGAACTGCAAAATCAAGGCGGGCGTCATCACCGTAGCCGCTGTCCGCAAATAGCAAGGTGTGATCCCACCATTATCCAGATGAAAATTTTCGGACGCACCCATGAAATCGGAGGCGCGTTCGACCTCGGATGCAACTTGCCCCAAAATGGGTGCAGCTCTCTAGAAATTTGATAAGCCTTTGGTATTTTTGACATGTAAAGATGTGTCTGAGCTTCATAGAAAGTGACAGTTTCCTCGTCCTTCACTCCCCAAATGCAACTACCTAAATTTTTGGGTGCTCTGCGCCAAATTTTGATGTTTCTTCGACCTTGGGCATCTGGTCTTTACACTTTGCAGTGTGTAGTTGTGAAAGAAATGAATTTAATGCACGAGGCTGGGAATAACTAATTTTTTTTATTATTTCACCAGAAGCACGAAACCGTCTGGGCGTGAATAAAATTCTGTTTTTTTTTATAAGTTAACTATACAGCTTAAAAAAGTGTAGGGTGTATAAAAACAAGCTTACGGAACCGTGGATTGAATTAGAGCGTACCCCTATTCACTCCACGGTCTCGTAAGTATAGGTATGTTTTTATCCCATTTTTTTTGAGCTGTAACTTTTATTTTGGTTTATTATTGAAGTAAAATATGCGTGCGGGAAAGTAGAAAGATCTGAAAGAACACAAAGCGTCGTTTTTTTTAAAGAAAGTGTTTATTTTATCTATCAACCAAGGTTATTATTAGAAGTGCAACAACACGCAATTACGATTTACTTACTTTCGACTAACTTGCGTGCAAAGACTTTTATGGAACTTAAAATTAACGTTTTTATTTTATTAGACACTTAAAGCCAATTATCAAAGTTAACACTATCCTAAGACGTATCTCTATCGAGTGGACCAATCAACCATGTGCAGTTTTAAATATATGGGGAATGCGAGACAGCTCCATCTGGTCAAAGTACGCCTGGATACCTATTCTTCAGTTTCGAGAGAAACTTTCGTGTAGGAACGATCACATCCTTTATTTAAACCAATAGGCAAGCCCCAATGCGGTTACGAAACGTTCGATATGCTGAAAAGCTCCACGGCGCCCGCGCAGGAGAACCCGCTCTCTTCCCCATAACCAGCAGATGTAAGTTGTAGGAGAGGTCTTTTGATATGCGGTAGCCCGGTAATGTCCGACAGTCAAACTATCCTATTGGTCCAAATCACTGATGTGAGCGTTCCTATAGGATTGTTCTCTCGAAACTGAAGAGTAGGTACCCTGTCCTGCAATACGTGTCAGGATAACACGTAAGAAAACGTGACGTTACGTAGTTTTCACCCAAGACGTTGCTGCCCAGACCCAGCTGGAGATGTCATGCATTCGCCATAAATGTAAAAGTGTACTTGGTTAATTGGCCGACAAGATAGAGATACGTCTTAGGATACGTCTTAAGATTTTTTTAGGGATGAGGTATTTTGGGGGTATTTCCGAAGGGAGAAATGGAGGAAAGTTCAAAAACAATAGGGCTCCGCGCGTCAATACACGTAATCGTTGTGTAAAATTTCGTTATGATCGGTGCAGGAGTTTTTGAGTTACAGTGGCGCATATCGAGGCGATGGACAGACAGACAGACCGATCGACAGATAGACAGAGCGACGGCGTCTGGATTTGTGCTCATCTGAAGTCAGATTCACCAAATTCCTTCGTCTTCCTCAAAATCTCGAAATGCGATTTTTTGACATTTACATTACTTCCTTCTCTTAGAGCGAGGGAAGTAAAAAGTCAACGAAATTCTTTTTGTTTTCTTTAAAATTACGTAAAGTAAAATTTATATTAGAAATCACGTAAGAAAAACTATTCTCCTCTTTGTTGTACGTTTAGAATATGTAATGCGCATAGTCTTTTTATTGGCTCAAAAAAGGTACTTCTTATCTAACGCAAACTTATAAAAGGCTCTTTTCATTTAAGAAGGTAGTGCACTTGCTCAAAAAAGTGTGGAGCAGTTGCCAAACAAAATAAGGTAGGTTTATAGTTTACGTATAAAGGCTCTATAATTCAGTGTCGTCACTGTCGGTCGGTCTGTGTGTCTGTCTGTCCGTCGCCTCGATATGAGCCACTGTAACTCAAAAACTCCTGCACCGATCATAACGAAATTTTACACAACGATTACGTGTATTGACGCGCGGAGCCATATTGTTTTTGAACTTTCCTCCATTTCTCCCTTCGGAACTACCCCCAAAAATCTTAAGACACATCCTAAGACGTATCTCTATTTTGTCGGCCAATTAACCAAGTACACTTTTAAATTTATGGCGAATGCATGACATCTCCAGCTGATCGAACTGACACGTTTTTGTTGATAGAGCAACGTCTTGGGTGAAAACTACGTAACGTCACGTCTTCTTTCGTGTTATCCTGACACGTATTGCAGGACAGGGTACCTATTCTTCAGTTTCGAGAGAACACTCCTATAGGAACGATCACATCAGTGATTTGGACCAATAGGATAGTTTGACTGCTTGCACTAGCCATCCGATATCAGTCGAGCACCGCCGGACATTACCGGGCTACCGCATATCAAGAGAACTCTCCTACAACTTACATCTGCTGGTTATGGGGAAGAGAGCGGGTTCTCCTGCGCATTTCTATCTTTCTCTTTCACATGTCAAGAATACCAAAGGCTTATCAAATTTCTAGAGAGCTGCACTGCATTTTGGGGCAAGTTGCACCCGAGGTCGAACGCGCCTCCGATTTCATGGGTGCGTCCGAAAATTTTCATCTGGATAATGGTGGGATCACACCTTGCTATTTGCGGACAGCGGCTACGGTGATGACGCCCGCCTTGATTTTGCAATTCACACCACGCGTTTGGCGTCTTGGTGTGTCATTAACTAGGTTTACATCAAAAAATTCCGTCCGTCCCTCGTGTAAGTTACCGGGAGGTGTGCAAAATTTTAAAATGGGTGTGCAATATTGTGCAAAATAAGACCTCTCTAACGACACCAAATTTTTTGAAAAATATTGACTGGGAGGCAAACTTAATATTTTCAGAACCCTCGTGTGGGTTACAGGCAGGTGTGCAAAATTTTAAAATGGGTATGCAAAATTGTGCAAAATAAGACCTTTCGAACGACACTAAATTTTTTTAAAAATGTTGACTGGGGGGGGGCAAACTTGATATTTTCAGAACCCTCGCGTGGGTTATAGGGAAGTGTGCAAAATTTCAAAATGGGTGTGCAAAATTGTTCAAAATAAGTCCTTTCAAATGACATCATAATTTTTGAAAAAATATTGACTGGGGGGGGGCAAACTTGATATTTTCAGAACCCTCGTGTGGGTTACAGGGAGGTGTGCAAAATTTTAAAATGGGTGTGCAAAATTGTGCAAAATAAGTCCTTTCAAATGACATCATAATTTTTGAAAAATACTGACTGGGGGGGGGCAACGTCAAGTTTGCCCCCCCCCCCCCACAGAAAATGGGCTGTATTTTCTCGTAGGAAGGTGTGCAAAATTTGATTTGTGGTGTGCAAAATTGTGCAAAATGTGTGCAAAATTTTGGCATAAAAATTTTTGAGAAAATCGATCTGGGGGGGGGCAAACTTAACTGAGCCGATTTTTAAAATGGAATTATCAGAACTATGAGGGTATTGCAAGTAGCGTCTGAATGCGTGGGCCGCTGCTTCCGCTCCGCCCTTTGTTTCGAATTCGAGTTAGTGTAGTCTGAAAAGATATCCTAACTTTTCGTAGGCTTTAGAACATACTATTTTCGCAGCGAGTCGGCAAAAGCAAAGGCCCACTGCAATTGGACGGATTCCCCTATTTTGCTTATTAAAGGTACAAAAAATCGGTGTTATTTCCTTTGGAACTCGACTTTGAAAAAGGTCAAAAGTAAAAGACTTTAAGGAAGAAATGAGCTTAGAGGACAAAAAACGTACTACATCGCTTACAAGATTCTTAAGATTCCGCGGCCTCAACGAATCCACACCACCCGAGGATCCAGAGTTAAAGGAAAAAATTGAGTTTTTGATTTCTTTTTCTGAAATATTAGGTTCAACATTAAAATTCCCAGAGCAAACATTTAAACCTGTTTGATTTTCTTTATTTTTCCGGGCTATGGTGTCATCGGATGTGAGTATTATCAGAGTTTTTAATATTACCTTCTGCAACTTTTAATTGAACATTTTTTGCTAATATTGAGTGAGTTTATGTTCTAGTATTCGATATTTTATGAGTTGTTTTGTTTTTATTGTAAATTTCTAATAATTTAGTTGATGTTTAATAAGAGTTGTTAAGCTTGATTAACGGTTTGATTTAGAATTTTCTGACTTGGCCAAAATAGTATATCGAAATAAAATAGGGTTAATCCATGACCGTAAGTCATTTTTTGAAACACATTGATTTAGAATTAAAGAAAGTTAATCTTGCTCCTTGTAGTATAATTTTGATAATCGAGGTTGTTGACTTTAATTTGGAAAAATATTTAGACAAAAAAATCTGCTTCCAATTTAACGGTAGCGGAGGGAGAAACGCTTTCTTGCGTACATGGTTTTTTTATGATGTTGTATTTTTTGTTTTTTTTTTTAAATATCTATTTATTTATGTTTAGAGTATACTATAATAAAAGGGCACAAAAAATTATTCCCAATGAAAATACAAAATATAAAAAAAGAACATTATAAGTGCGATAAGATGAAGTTAGTGTCATAATAGTAACAAAAAAGACATTTATTTCTAAAATATTAATTTTATAAAAATTAAGTCAACGATTTTAATCATATCGTAAAACGTCCAAGAATTCTGCTGAAATATGTACTAAAGTGTAAATATTTGTTTAGCAGTTTTTTATGCAATTTAACACTCACTAATTGTTTTTACTAATTCTTGTTTTACTAATACCTGTTTAACTTTTGATTAACAAAACTATTTACATCTCTGCGACATAACACTTTTAAAAGCCACTCAGATAATTGTCTTTTAAACCTAACCAGATTAATACACAATCTTTTGTTCTAAGGAATAATGTTAAACAATCTGGGAGTTAGATATACGTAGCTCCTTTGACCACATGTTTTCTTACATTATGAAATTAAAACTTTATAAATTCATCTTGTAGTATAGTTTGTATTTTTGGACAGTAAACATTCATATGGTTTTTTTAAAAGACCTTTACATCACTACACCATCTGTTGGAAATAATTTAGATTTACCAAAGGTAGGTTTTAGTACCCATTTTTGAATATGTTCAAGATTTTTTGAATGTGTATCCAACATAATTAACATGAAAGTCCCAGCGACACTTATTTGCTCGTATCCATCAACGCAAAAATTCCCCGATTATGCTTTAATCGTGATTAGTTACTAATCGGTATTTAGAATGTGGTGTTTTACATTAAAACTTTGTTTGCCAAGGCTCATTTCAAACTTCGATTAGTGTCAATCGTGATTAAGGCTTAATTGGAGAATTTTCACATTGGTGGATATGAACAATTTTATATTTGTACGCCTAAATATATAATTGTTTTTGTTGTGGGTATCAACATGTTTTTCTACTGTAATACCTTAAACGTGATCGTGTGCTGAGCATCTAAATCAATCAATCAACTAAAAGTTTTTTCAAAATTCACAGTTAACAGATTATGATCAAGCCATTTTTTATTTTGCTAAATTCTAGTTCAGCTTGTAGTTTAACACTGTTCCATGTTTTATCTGTAAATAATACGACCGTAATATTCGCAAAACTCTCAGTATCTGCCCAACTGTTTTCAATCTCAGTTATCCATTGATATAGAGGATAAAAAGAACCGGAGCCAACACCGTCTCTTAGGGAATGTCGTAGTTTACAGGGCTAGGGTTACTTAGAACATCTCTTATTTTTGTATATTTGACTATGGTACTAATATAGCTTTTCTCCTCCAGACTTTTTCTGACAATAATACCTGAGAAAGTGTATCGAACGCTTTCGCCAAGTCGACGAAGACATAAAATGCTTTTATATATTCGGGATGTAAGCCCGGCAATTGCATCCTCCATCGACCAAATTGGGAATCTGAGATTAATTTGTATTTCTTTAAGAATCTCATTATTTTGTGTTTAAGAACTTTCTCGAAAATTTTAGCCATATTTGATATTGAAGATACTGCCTATAGTTGATAATATCCATAATTTTTGATACATTTATTATTTACAAAACTTATTAGCAGTGCAATTTCCTCAATCAAGAGCTTTAACATTTCAACTCTAATGTTGTTTATGCACTAATGTTTATGCACACGACATATATTCAACTGAAAAAGTTTTAGAATATTTTGTTCAAAATATTATATACTAAATTTTTGTAATTCGTTACTTCAAAATTGATAATATATGGACCCATATTTCAATAAAATAAAATACCAAGAACTTTTTAGAAGGATTTAACTTACTTGATCTTCTAATGCAACAACATTTATTTATTTTATTTTTTTCACCTGCAAACTTGGTGTAAATACGTTCACCAGACTTTCTCTTCTCCTAATTTTTACTTCGCAGAAAGAAGTAGTATCTATTTTTTTAAAGTTATGTTACTAGCTTTAAGTTTTCGTTTGGTGAAAAATACCTCATTTCAATCAAATGTGCTGACAAACCTGAGAATAAAGCTCTAGGTTTGGGGTCGTATTTCTGACCAGTTCAATAACAGTACTCAATATTTATATTTTTAATGTGTAATTTGGATCTAAAAACGCTTTTCAGATGTTCATCAACTTTAGCAGTATTTTCAGGAATTCCAAACACTCGAAGCTGACTAAGTTTCATATTCTATTCCATGTCGTTTGACTGCAATTTATGGTTTTCATTTTGTACAGAATTTAAGTTTTCTTGTAATACCTCGCGTTTGGTTTTTATATTGTTAATTTATTTAATAATTTTATCCGATATTTTTGAATATAATTTATCAGCTAAACCGTCGAAAAAACTTTCATACTTAACAACATTTTTAGGACATCCTTGATAAGGCCTTTTAATTCAGTTTTTTGTCGCTCGGTAAATTCCATATTCTTGGGTCTATGTTTAATTAATAGGGACTTGTTGGGCGTACATTTTCTCATTCCCTTATTAAGGAAAATTTACATTTGACACCTGAGTATGCGCGCGACCTGCGTTTTTATTAAGGGAACCGTAATAAAATACGTTGTTCCCTTAATTCGGTACAGTTACCGTACGTCCCTTATCTTTAAACATAACCTCAATTAGCACGGATAATAGTGATGGTTGTTTTGTTTTTGGACACGACTTTTTAATATTCTTTGCATTTTTAGCTTTTTATTTATAAACAAAAACAGTCTTGCGGATTTTTAAAATTTATGTGAAAAAATTAATAAATTGGAGAAACCTACAAGGTTGGGGTTCAGCTACACTGACGACATAATTCTTTTGCAAGAATTTATCAGGGATGATCCCTACCAGGCTAAAAATTTTAAGTTAGGAATAACGAAAATTAATGCGAGTTCCAATAACACTTTTTTTTTAAGTTTAAGGTTAAGTTTCAACCTAACTAAAATACGGTTTCCCTTCTTATGGTAAAACCTTATATATACGCTCAATAAGTCCCTGCTATTGATCACATCAAACAAAATTATGATTTAGAATGCAGCTATGAAAGCTATTTAAAAACTATATTATCAGTCAAAAAATGGAAAATCAATTCAAAGTTTTTCTACTTAAATTTGAATAAAATTTGCGGAGCGATAAAACACGCCCATACGGTACTCAGTCCAACACATTAAATCAAATATAAATATACAGGGTGGGTTGGTTGGAAAGAGGTTTAAAAAAAAGCCAAAAACGAATCATTAATGATTTTTTTATGGACCTTCCGCCCATGACAAAAATTTTTTCTGGGGTCCCGAAATGGAGGCGCAGGGCTCAGCAACTATTTTTTTTTAAATAAGAAGGTATCACTTGTGGCACCTTTTTGGAATGCTTGTTAAAACGCACTAGTTTTTTTTTAAACCTCTAGCCGCTAGAAACTCCGTTCCATTTAAAGAATTCACCCTGTATATTTCAAAAACTAATCGTTATAAGAAAAATCCAGTTTAACAAATAAATTATAATTTAAATTACTTATTCATAAAAGCCATTTATACCAAAAATAAATTTTAAATAATTAAAAATTATAGGCCACATTCTATATCGCATATTTTTCAAAAAGCGCCCGTAGCTCAACACGCGCTGACATACTGACATGCAGTTTTCAATTATATCAAGTTTTTAATTCGTTACTGATTTTTTTCGCTAAAATAAAAAACTTTTTTACATTTTTATTTAACATTCGGGTGCAAAAAGTTGGGTCAAAGATAGCAAGACACCCGCTTTTTAACAGTTTGTATCAGAAATCCTTGGTTTTTTTGATCACAAGGAGAACTTACATCTAACTCTATGTGTATTTTCTTTAAATTATAGCATAAAAATGGTGTCCTGTGAATTTTGCTGTTACATATGCCTATTACTACTCGTCTCCGGTATGTTACCTATATGTTTTATATTTGTAAGTCTCTGTAGTGTAAAACTTAATATAAAATCTACCTTGCATCACGTATGGCCTCTATCCAATTTTTACAATCCATCTCACTGGGGGCACATAACTCGTACTGCCTAATATTTTCTCGTCTATATGATATGGCGAAGCAATACTGAAAGCAAAAATAAAACGAAATATTTACGTATTAGTGTGGATGCTACCTAAAGTCACGTGTGCAGTTATATGTCCACACAAGTTTAGTTGCGGGGCTTTACACCATCTATATGGTAATCGAAAATAAAAATAAGTAAAAACTTTTAAGTAAAACGTAAAAAGTAAACAGCTCTACCAAAAACAATAAAATAATTGGACTGAATATTTTTAAGACCATGACGTCTAGTAAAAAATCGTGCAATACTAGCAGTTCCATCTGCTCATATCGGATGATAAGGAGGACTTTGTCCTCCGATATGGCGCCGCCATGAGGCGCACTTAAAAGTTTTTTTACCCATGATTATTTTCTAGGTTATAGTGATATCCAATACAAAGTCCTTTCGCTACTCAATACTACATACGCCTGACCTTCCTCAAACGGTCCCCAAACCCAAATACTCTACATCATTATATTTTAAATCCTTCATTTTGATTTTTTTTAAAGTTTGAGTTAAAAATTGCATTGAGTGACCTTAAACACCGCAAAGTTTCAAGCCTGAGACAAATCGGTTTATAAATAAGGAAGTCCATCATTTTGGATACGCATTTCTATTTTTTTAAGTTTTAGTTAAAAATTGTATTGTTTAATCTTAAACGTCGCAAAAATTTCCGAGAAAAAAATCGGTTTATACAAAAAAAAGTCCGCCATTTTGGATCCGACATTTCAATTTTTTTAAGTATGACTTATGGTATTGTATTAAGTTTAACCTAAAAATTGTATTAAGTTTGAGTTAAAAACTGTATTGGGTGCAGGGGCCCTGGTCCCCCATTGTGTTACACCCCATAATATTCTTTCAAAACCCATAATATTTTTGTTTGTAAAACAAATAAATAAATATAAATAAATACGTATAACAAAAAATCAATAAATAAAACTTCCATTGTACTTCTTATTCTATGACCAATAATACATTGTTGCGTAGTTCTTAGTGCCGCCATCCCTTTATATTACAACCAGATGGCAACAAGTGAAACGTTTTGTTTATGTATTATTTGTTTGTTTTAATTAGATGGGCTAAAAAACCGTTTTTTTTTTGGTTGTAGTTATGCTACCGTAAGTTTGATTTTTGTGATTTTAGCTTCTGCTTTAGACTATATGAATCTTTTGTCAAAAATGACATTTCTTTAAAATCCAAGATGGCGCATGATTTTTAAACTTTACCATTTTTAACACCACCCGCCAAAATTTTATGTGCGAATTACGAGTTCGATTAGAGCGAGTTTGTTTTTAAAAAACACAATTTAAATTTGGAGACGTTTATTACCAGCTTTACAGCGTACAAAAACGTCCTATTAATTGTTTTACTTCTACTTATAATGCATAGATGCAGAATCAGCAATTATCGTTACGGTGGGGATGGTACAGCTAGGTAACTCCTTCGCCCTTAAAGCAAATTTCGGGGGCTAATGTGAAGTTGGATTTTTTCTTGGGGTTCTTCTTTGTCTTGGTCATCTTCTTCTGTTTTCGCAACTTTGACGTTTTTTCTTAGTTTTGATTTTGCATAAAATCGGTAAAGGCAAATACCGATCAATACTATGATGATAATATAGATTAAAAGAGTCCACAGACTAATTGATTGATATTCGACTGAAGGAATATCCGCTATTTGGTTTATTTTGTGTATTTGCAATTCCAACACATTTTAAATAATTTTCATGTCATCGAAATTCACAGAATCTAATTTTGCTGGTTGCATAAAACTTTGAGTTTTAGAGTTTAATTTAAGGTTTCCCAAAGATACACTTAATTTTGGGAGTTCGATTAACTTAAACTTATTTTGAGAGTTGTCAAAGTTTTTAATTGAAATTTATCGGCAAAAACTTAACAATTTGAATTCATTTTCAAAACAAAAGTTCCTTTTAGTGAAAAACTTTTTTTTTCGGAAAAACATTTTTGAGTAACCACTAAGTTTTTTGAAAAAACAAGCATCCATTTATTATTTTCTACCTTCTGAATTCTCGTTTCTTCTCTTTCGGCTAGAATAGGTTGGCATGACGAACTCCTGGAATAGGTCAGGAGTTGAACTTCACATGGAGTTCTTTCATGGAGTTTCATGCGGCTGGTTTGGTAACATAGGAATTCTTCTGGCCAGATTTCTGTGCATGGGCTGTCAAACATTGCGTAGTTTCATTCGTTTAGGATAAGGAATCGATTTTTGGGTATAAGAGTTTGGAAAGTGGAGTTCTGGAGAACTGGGAGGGTAATAGTTATAATATTTCACTCTCAACAATTGGGATTTTAATTATAAATATTATCTGGTTTTCGTTACTGTAGCATTTTATTTTAAACGATTTTTCAAAAAGCAAAATATTCTCCAATTTTGGCTCGAAAGGTAGCTTACTATTTAGAAGTTGCGAGTTTACGAATTTAATTTCTTGTAACAAATCAATAAGCTCAATAATTGAATTATGAAATGGATTTAATTTTGAAAAGCTAATTGCGATTCCTATTTTTTCCAAAATGTCATAAATAACTTGGTAATAGTTAATTATTTGAGAAACAGTCACGTGAGTGAGAAAATATGTTTGATCATCCATTTTAAAAAGTTCGAGTCTTTTAATCGCACTTTCTATTTGTAAAATTTTTGACCTTAAAATAATTTCGTTATGTGCTATTAAAGCGATGCTTTTATTAAAGGTTTGCATGGAATTTTGAATTAAGGTAGCCTGATCTTTTATGAGGCTTTTGATCTTTTGTTGGTTACTAGATAGCATGTTAATTAATTTATCGTACTTTTGGGCATCTTTTTAGTCTAAATTCCCTGTTAGTGACCTTATTATTGATCCTAGACCGTTGACTACTGCTCTTTTCTGTCGAGCAATTAAGGTTGGATTTAGTTGGTAGATTTGAGAGGAGATTTAAGATTCTAAATTTTGCAAAATATGATAGGTATTAAAAAATTCAGTTGAATAAAAGACCAAAAGTTAATTTGATTCTGCGCATTACCTAGTCTGAGAGACAATAGACCTGGGTTATTATTTAGGTCGTGGAAATTGGGGAAGGATGATCCTTTTCCTGTAGTGGTGAAGAGCGTGTAACAACGGGTTTTCTAGTTCTTTAATATGTATGATATGTTTTTCGGTTGGATATTGATTATTAATTATTTGTACCCTATTTCTATCTAATATTTGTGTAATTGTGTATGGCCCTAAAAATTTGTTATTCTGTTTATTTCGTGTTTTTGGATTTTGTTTGGACACTGTTTGCCCTAACTTAAATTCGAAATTGTCGTTTCCTTGGGTGTTTTGTTTAGATATTATTTTTTCTTTTGTGATTTGTATTGTCTGTTTGACGTTACTGTATACATGTTCTAATTTACTTTTATGATTACCAACATAGTCTGAACAGAAGGCCGTTGAAGAGAAAATTTCACTGAGGTCCCTAGAGCTTGTGTGACCAAATGTTAGCTCAAAAGTTTTGTATTTAGTGACGCTGTGAATTGAGCTATTGTACTCTAAGATAGCGTAAGGCATTAAGTTTTGTTCGTCTGGGTGAGATTCTTTAATGATTCGTAAGTGATCAATAAGAGTAGAGTGAAATTTTTCAACGTTAGCGTTCGATTCGTGGTGCGCGGGAGTGCCAAAATGAATGTTAATTTTATGTAACTTTAGGATTTTCTTCTTCTTCTTGTCTACGAATTAAGCTTATATACCCAGCTGTATAAACCCAGCTTAAATGTTCTTAACAGCTAGGGCTATGGTGGACAGGAACCGTACTGTTTGTAATAATATTCACTACATATATAGTTGTATATTACTTGTAGGCTTTCTAAACTGTTTATAATTTTATAAATTAACTTCAAGAGAATCACAACCAAAAAAACAAAACACATAAAAAACGATTTGACAATATGACTTAAAGTTAGCCGCATGCCGCAATTCGCAACCCAGTGGTCCAAATAAAAACTGCACTTGACAAATTGCAATGGACCAACCAAAAATGACGTCACCTGTATTGTTTATGACGTCACCTATATTTGTTTTAAAAATTCCTAAGGCCACTGAATCGACGATTAAAAACATTATTTTTCACACAGAAACCCAAAATTTTTTGGGGAAAAAGGTTTTAGATAGATTTCTTGGACCTTTATGTTTATGTATATTCCAAAAAAAAGGTAACATTTTTTTAAATAAGACCTCTCTAGCGGCACCAAATTTTTTGAAAAAATATTGGCTAGAGGGGGGGGGGCAAACTTGATATTTTCAGAACCCTCGTGTGGGTTACAGGGAGGTGTGCAATATTTTAAAATGGGTGTGCAAAATTGTGCAAAATCAATCAAATCAAAATCAAAAGGGGGGGGGGGGGAAAACTTGATATTTTCAGAACCCTCGTGTGGGTTAGAGGGAGGTGTGCAAAATTTTAAAATGAGTGTGCAAAATAACAGCTTTCTAACGACACCAAACTTTTTGAAAAATATTGACCGGGGGGGGGGGGCAAACTTGATATTTTCAGAACCCTCGTGTGGGTTGGAGGGAGGTGTGCAAAATTTTAAAATTATTGTGCAAAATTGTGCATAATAAGACCTTTCTAACGACACCAAACTATTTGAAAAATATTGACTGGGGGGCAAACTAGATATTTTCAGAACCCTCGTGTGGGTTAGAGGGAGGTGTGCAAAATTTTAAAATGAGTGTGCAAAATTGTGCAAAATAAGACCATTCTAACAACACTAAACTTTTTGAAAAATATTGACTGAGGGCAAACTTGATATTTTCAGAACCCTCGTGTGGGTTACAGGGAGGTGTGCAAAATTTTAAAATGGGTGTGCAAAATTGTGCAAAATAAGACCTTTTAAATAACATCATAATTTTTTAAAAATATTGACTGGGGGGCCAAACTTGACATTTTCAGAATCCTCGTGTGGGTACGAGGGAGGTGCGCAAAATTTTAAAATTGGTGTGCAAAGTTTTGCACAATAAAACTTCTCTAACGACACCAAATTTTTTGAAAAATATTGCCTGGGTGGGGGGCAAACTTGATATTTTCAGAACCCTCGTGTGGGTTACAGGGAGGGGTGCAAAATTTTAAAATTAGTGTGCAAAATTATGCAAAATAACACCTTTCTAACGACACCAAACTGTTTGAAAAATATCGACTGGGGGGGGGGGGCAAGCTTGATATTTTCAGAACCTTCGTGTGGGTTACAGGGAGGTGTGCAAAATTTTAAAATGGTTGTGCAAAATTGTGCAAAATAAGACCTTTCAAATGACATTATAATTTTTCAAAATATTGACTGGGGGGGGGCAAACTTGATAATTTCAGAACGTCCACGTGCGGGTTAGAGGAAGGTGTGCAAAATTTTAAAATGAGTGTGCAAAATTGTGCAAAATAACAGCTTTCTAACGACACCAAACTTTTTGAAAAATATTGACTGAGGGGGGGGGCAAACTTAATATTTTTAGATCCCTCGTGTGGGTTACAGGGAGGTGTGCAAAATTTTAAAATGGGTGTGCAAAATTGTGCAAAATAGGACCTTTCAATTAACATCATAATTTTTTAAAAATATTGACTGGGGGGGGGGCAAAATTGATATTTTCAGAACCCTCGTGCGGGTTAGAGGAAGGTGTGCAAAATTTTAAAATGAGGGCGAAAAATTATGCAAAATAACACCTTTCTAACGACAACAAACTTTTTGAAAAATATTGACCGGGGCGGGGGGCAAAACGATACCAAATTTTTTGAAAAATATTGACTGGGTGGGGGGCAAACTTGATATTTTCAGAACCCTCGTGTGGGTTACAGGGAGGTGTGCAAAATTTTAAAATGAGTGTGCAAAATTGTGCAAAGTAAGACCTTTCAAATGACATCATAAAAATATTGACTGTGGGGGCAAACTTGATATTTTCAGAATTCTCGTGTGGGTTACAGGGAGGTGTGCAAATTTTAAAATGAGTGTGCAAAATTGTGCAAAATAAGACCTTTCAAATGACATCCTAATTGTTTACAAATATTGACTGGGGGGGGGGCAAACTTGATATTTTCAGAACGCTCGTGTGGGTTAGAGGAAGGTATGCAAAATTTTAAAATGAGTGTGCAAAATTGTGCAAAATAACACCTTTCTAACGACACCAAACTTTTTGAAAAATATTGACTGGGTGGGGGGCAAACTTGATATTTTCAGAACCCTCGTGTGGGTTACAGGGAGAGGTGCAAAATTTTAAAATGAGTGTGCAAAATTGTGCAAAATAAGACCTTTCAACTAACATCATAATTTTTTAAAAATATTCACTGGGGGAGGGCAAACTTGATATTTTCAGAACCCTCGTGCGGGTTAGAGGAAGGTGTGCAAAATTTTAAATGAGTGTGCAAAATTATGCAAAATAACACCTTTCTAGCGACACCAAACTTTTTGAAAAATATTGACCGGGGGAGGGGCAAACTTGACATTTTCAGAACCCTCGTGTGGGTTACAGGGAGGGATGCAAAATTTTAAAATGAGTGTGCAAAATTATGCAAAATAACACCTTTCTAACGACACCAAACTTTTTGAAAAATATTGACTGTGGGGGGGGGCAAACTTAATATTTTCAGAATCCTCGTGTGGGTTACAGGGAGGTGTGCAAAATTTTAAAATGGGTGTGCAAAATTGTGCAAAATAGGACATTTCAAATAACATCATAATTTTTTAAAAATATTGACTGGGGGGGGGGCAAAATTGATATTTTCAGAACCGTCGTGCGGGTTAGAGGAAGGTGTGCAAAATTTTAAGATGAAGGGCGCAAAATTATGCGAAATAACACCTTTCTAACGACACCAAACTTTTTAAAAAATATTGAGCGAAGGGGGGGGGGCAAAACGATACCAATTGAAAAATATTGACTGGGTGGGGTGCAAATTTGATATTTTCAGAACCCTCGTGTGGGTTACAGGGAAGGGTGCAAAATTTTAAAATGAGTGTGCAAAATTATGCAAAATAACACCTTTCTAACGACACCAAACTTTTTGAAAAATATAGACTGGGGGGGGGGGGCAAACTTGATATTTTGTAGAACTTTCGTGTGGGTTACAGGGAGGTGTGCAAAATTTTAAAATGGGTGTGCAAAATTTTAAAATGGGTGTGCAAAATTGTGCAAAATAAGACCTTTCAAATGACATCATAATTTTCTAAAAATATTGACTGGGGGGGAGCAAACATGACATTTTCAGAACCCTCGTGTGGGTTACAGGGAAGGGTGCAAAATTTTAAAATGAGTGTGCAAAATTATGCAAAATAACACCTTTCTAACGACACCAAACTTTTTGAAAAATATTGACTGGGGGGGGGTAAACTTGATATTTTTAGAACTTTCGTGTGGGTTACAGGGAGGTGTGCAAAATTTTAAAATGGGTGTGCGAAATTGTGCAAAATAAGACCTTTCAAATGACATCATAAATTTCTATAAATATTGACTGGGGGGGGGCAAACTTGACATTTTCAGAACCCTCGTGTGGGTTACAGGGAGGGGTGCAAAATTTTAAAATAAGTGTGCAAAATTATGCAAAATAACACCTTTCTAACGACACGAAACTGTTTGAAAAATATCGACTGGGGGGGGGGCAATCTTGATATTTTCAGAACCTTCGTGTGGGTTACAGGGAGGTGTGCAAAATTTTAAAATGGTTGTGCAAAATTGTGCAAAATAAGACCTTTCAAATGACATTATAATTTTTTCAAAATATTGACTAGGGGGGGGGGGGCAAACTTGATAATTTCAGAACGTCCACGTGCGGGTTAGAGGAAGGTGTGCAAAATTTTAAAATGAGTGTGCAAAATTGTGCAAAATAACAGCTTTGTAACGACACCAAACTTTTTGAAAAATATTGACTGGGTGGGGGGCAAACTTGATATTTTCAGAACCCTCGTGTGGGTTACAGGGAGGTGTGCAAAATTTTAAAATGAGTGTGCAAAATTGTGCAAAGTAAGACCTTTCAAATGACATCATAAAAATATTGACTGTGGGGGCAAACTTGATATTTTTAGAATTCTCGTGTGGGTTACAGGGAGGTGTGCAAATTTTAAAATGAGTGTGCAAAATTGTGCAAAATAAGACCTTTCAAATGACATCCTAATTGTTTACAAATATTGACTGGGGGGGGGGCAAACTTGATATTTTCAGAACGCTCGTGTGGGTTAGAGGGAGGTGTGCAAAATTTTAAAATGAGTGTACAAAATAACAGCTTTCTAACGAAACCAAACTTTTTGAAAAATATTGACTGGGGGGGGGGGCAAACTTGATATTTTCAGAACCCTCGTGTGGGTTGGAGGGAGGTGTGCAAAATTTTAAAATTATTGTGCAAAATTGTGCATAATAAGACTTTTCTAACGACACCAAAATTTTAAAAAATATTGACTGGGGGGCACACTTGATATTTTCAGAACCCTCGTGTTGGTTAGAGGGAGGTGTGCAAAATTTTAAAATGAGTGTGCAAAATAAGACCTTTCTAACGACACCAAACCTTTTGAAAAATATTGACTGGGGGCAAACTTGATATTTTCAGAACCCTCGTGTGGGTTACAGGGAGGTGTGCAAAATTTTAAAATGGGTGTGCAAAATTGTGCAAAATAAGACCTTTCAAATAACATCGTAATTTTTTAAAAATATTGACCGGGGGGGGCAAACTTGATATTTTCAGAACCTTCGTGCGGGTTAGAGGAAGGTATGCAAAATTTTAAAATGAGTGTGCAAAATTGTGCAAAATTTTGCGAAATAACACCTTTCTAACGACACCAAACTTTTTGAAAAATATTGACTGGGGGGGGGGCAAACTTGATATTTTCAGAACTCTCGTGTGGGTTAGAGGGAGGTGTGCAAAATTTTAAAATGAGTGTGCAAAATTGTGCAAAATAACACCTTTCTAACGACACCAAACTTTTTGAAAAATATTGACTGGGGGGGGGCAAACTTGATATTTTCAGAACCCTCGTGTGGGTTACAGGGAGGTGTGCAAAATTTTAAAATGGATGTGCAAAATTGTGCAAAATAAGACCTTTCAAATAACATCAATATTTTTTTAAAATATTGACTGGGGGGGGGGGCAAACTTGATATTTTCAGAACCCTTGTGCGGGTTAGAGGAAGGTATGCAAAATTTTAAAATGAGTGTGCAAAATTGTGCAAAATTTTGCGAAATAACACCTTTCTAACGACACCAAACTTTTTGAAAAATATTGACTGGGGGGGGGGGGGCAAACTTGATATTTTCAGAACTCTCGTGTGGGTTAGAGGGAGGTGTGCAAAATTTTAAAATGAGTGTGCAAAATTGTGCAAAATAACACTTTTCTAACGACACCAAACTTTTTGAAAAATATTGACTGGGTGGGGGGCAAAATTGATATTTTCAGAACCCTCGTGTGGGTTACAGGGAGGGGTGCAAAATTTTAAAATGAGTGTGCAAAATTGTGCAAAATAACACTTTTCTAACGACACCAAACTTTTTGAAAAATATTGACTGGGGGGGGGCAAACTTGATATTTTCAGAACTCTCGTGTGGGTTAGAGGGAGGTGTGCAAAATTTTAAAATGAGTGTGCAAAATTGTGCAAAATAACACTTTTCTAACGACACCAAACTTTTTGAAAAATATTGACTGGGGGGGGCAAACTTGATATTTTTAGAACTCTCGTGTGGGTTAGAGGGAGGTCTGCAAAATTTTAAAATGAGTGTGCAAAATTGTGCAAAATAACACCTTTCTAACGACACCAAACTTTTTGAAAAATATTGACTGGGTGGGGGGCAAACTTGATATTTTCAGAACCCTCGTGTGGGTTACAGGGAGGGGTGCAAAATTTTAAAATGAGTGTGCAAAATTGTGCAAAATTTTGCGAAATAACACCTTTCTAACGACACCAAACTTTTTGAAAAATATTGACTGGGGGGGGGCGGCAAACTTGATATTTTCAGAACCCTCGTGCGGGTTAGAGGAAGGTATGCAAAATTTTAAAATGAGTGTGCAAAATTGTGCAAAATTTTGCGAAATAACACCTTTCTAACGACACCAAACTTTTTGAAAAATATTGACTGGGGGGGGGGGCAAACTTGATATTTTCAGAACTCTCGTGTGGGTTAGAGGGAGGTGTGCAAAATTTTAAAATGAGTGTGCAAAATTGTGCAAAATAACACTTTTCTAACGACACCAAACTGTTTGAAAAATATCGACTGGGGGGGGGGCAAGCTTGATATTTTCAGAACCTTCGTGTGGGTTACAGGGAGGTGTGCAAAATTTTAAAATGGTCGTGCAAAATTGTGCAAAATAAGACCTTTCAAATGACATTATAATTTTTTCAAAATATTGACTGGGTGGGGTGCAAATTTGATATTTTCAGAACCCTCGTGTGGGTTACAGGGAAGGGTGCAAAATTTTAAAATGAGTGTGCAAAATTATGCAAAATAACACCTTTCTAACGACACCAAACTTTTTGAAAAATATAGACTGGGGGGGGCAAACTTGATATTTTGTACAACTTTCGTGTGGGTTACAGGGAGGTGTGCAAAATTTTAAAATGGGTGTGCAAAATTGTGCAAAATAAGACCTTTCAAATGACATCATAATTTTCTAAAAATATTGACTGGGGGGGAGCGAACATGACATTTTCAGAACCCTCGTGTGGGTTACAGGGAAGGGTGCAAAATTTTAAAATGAGTGTGCAAAATTATGCAAAATAACACCTTTCTAACGACACCAAACTTTTTGAAAAATATTGACTGGGGGGGGCAAACTTGACATTTTCAGAACCCTCGTGTGGGTTACAGGGAGGGGTGCAAAATTTTAAAATAAGTGTGCAAAATTATGCAAAATAACACCTTTCTAACGACACGAAACTGTTTGAAAAATATCGACTGGGGGGGGGGGGCAATCTTGATATTTTCAGAACCTTCGTGTGGGTTACAGGGAGGTGTGCAAAATTTTAAAATGGTTGTGCAAAATTGTGCAAAATAAGACCTTTCAAATGACATTATAATTTTTTCAAAATATTGACTGGGGGGGGCAAACTTGATAATTTCAGAACGTCCACGTGCGGGTTAGAGGAAAGTGTGCAAAATTTTAAAATGAGTGTGCAAAATTGTGCAAAATAACACTTTTCTAACGACACCAAACTTTTTGAAAAATATTGACTGGGGGGGGCAAACTTGATATTTTTAGAACTCTCGTGTGGGTTAGAGGGAGGTCTGCAAAATTTTAAAATGAGTGTGCAAAATTGTGCAAAATAACACCTTTCTAACGACACCAAACTTTTTGAAAAATATTGACTGGGTGGGGGGCAAACTTGATATTTTCAGAACCCTCGTGTGGGTTACAGGGAGGGGTGCAAAATTTTAAAATGAGTGTGCAAAATTGTGCAAAATTTTGCGAAATAACACCTTTCTAACGACACCAAACTTTTTGAAAAATATTGACTGGGGGGGCGGCAAACTTGATATTTTTAGAACTCTCGTGTGGGTTAGAGGGAGGTCTTTAAAATTTTAAAATGAGTGTGCAAAATTGTGCAAAATAACACCTTTCTAACGACACCAAACTTTTTGAAAAATATTGACTGGGGGGGGGCAAACTTGATATTTTCAGAACCCTCGTGCGGGTTAGAGGAAGGTATGCAAAATTTTAAAATGAGTGTGCAAAATTGTGCAAAATTTTGCGAAATAACACCTTTCTAACGACACCAAACTTTTTGAAAAATATTGACTGGGGGGGGCAAACTTGATATTTTCAGAACTCTCGTGTGGGTTAGAGGGAGGTGTGCAAAATTTTAAAATGAGTGTGCAAAATTGTGCAAAATAACACTTTTCTAACGACACCAAACTGTTTGAAAAATATCGACTGGGGGGGGGGGGGCAAGCTTGATATTTTCAGAACCTTCGTGTGGGTTACAGGGAGGTGTGCAAAATTTTAAAATGGTCGTGCAAAATTGTGCAAAATAAGACCTTTCAAATGACATTATAATTTTTTCAAAATATTGACTGGGTGGGGTGCAAATTTGATATTTTCAGAACCCTCGTGTGGGTTACAGGGAAGGGTGCAAAATTTTAAAATGAGTGTGCAAAATTATGCAAAATAAGACCTTTCAAATGACATCATAATTTTCTAAAAATATTGACTGGGGGGGAGCGAACATGACATTTTCAGAACCCTCGTGTGGGTTACAGGGAAGGGTGCAAAATTTTAAAATGAGTGTGCAAAATTATGCAAAATAACACCTTTCTAACGACACCAAACTTTTTGAAAAATATTGACTGGGGGGGGCAAACTTGACATTTTCAGAACCCTCGTGTGGGTTATAGGGAGGGGTGCAAAATTTTAAAATAAGTGTGCAAAATTATGCAAAATAACACCTTTCTAACGACACGAAACTGTTTGAAAAATATCGACTGGGGGGGGGGCAATCTTGATATTTTCAGAACCTTCGTGTGGGTTACAGGGAGGTGTGCAAAATTTTAAAATGGTTGTGCAAAATTGTGCAAAATAAGACCTTTCAAATGACATTATAATTTTTTCAAAATATTGACTGGGGGGGGGCAAACTTGATAATTTCAGAACGTCCACGTGCGGGTTAGAGGAAAGTGTGCAAAATTTTAAAATGAGTGTGCAAAATTATGCAAAATAACAGCTTTCTAACGACACCAAACTTTTTGAAAATATTGACTGGGTGGGGGGCAAACTTGATATTTTCAGAACCCTCGTGTGGGTTTCAGGGAGGTGTGCAAAATTTTAAAATAAGTGTGCAAAATTGTGCAAAGTAAGACCTTTCAAATGACATCATAAAAATATTGACTGTGGGGGCAAACTTGATATTTTTAGAATTCTCGTGTGGGTTACAGGGAGGTGTGCAAATTTTAAAATGAGTGTGCAAAATTGTGCAAAATAAGACCTTTCAAATGACATCCTAATTGTTTACAAATATTGACTGGGGGGGGGGGGGCAAACTTGATATTTTCAGAACGCTCGTGTGGGTTAGAGGGAGGTGTGCAAAATTTTAAAATGAGTGTACAAAATAACAGCTTTCTAACGACACCAAACTTTTTGAAAAATATTGACTGGGGGGGGGGCAAACTTGATATTTTCAGAACCGTCGTGTGGGTTGGAGGGAGGTGTGCAAAATTTTAAAATTATTGTGCAAAATTGTGCATAATAAGACTTTTCTAACGACACCAAAATTTTAAAAAATATGGACTGGGGGGCAAACTTGATATTTTCAGAACCCTCGTGTTGGTTAGAGGGAGGTGTGCAAAATTTTAAAATGAGTGTGCAAAATAAGACCTTTCTAACGACACCAAACTTTTTGAAAAATATTGACTGGGGGCAAACTTGATATTTTTAGAACCCTCGTGTGGGTTACAGGGAGGTGTGCAAAATTTTAAAATGGGTGTGCAAAATTGTGCAAAATAAGACCTTTCTAATAACATCGTAATTTTTTAAAAATATTGACGGGGGGGGCAAACTTGATATTTTCAGAACCCTCGTGCGGGTTAGAGGAAGGTATGCAAAATTTTAAAATGAGTGTGCAAAATTGTGCAAAATTTTGCGAAATAACACCTTTCTAACGACACCAAACTTTTTGAAAAATATTGACTGGGGGGGGGCAAACTTGATATTTTCAGAACTCTCGTGTGGGTTAGAGGGAGGTGTGCAAAATTTTAAAATGAGTGTGCAAAATTGTGCAAAATAACACCTTTCTAACGACACCAAACTTTTTGAAAAATATTGACTGGGGGGGGGGGCAAACTTGATATTTTCAGAACCCTCGTGTGGGTTACAGGGAGGTGTGCAAAATTTTAAAATGGATGTGCAAAATTGTGCAAAATAAGACCTTTCAAATAACATCAATATTTTTTTAAAATATTGACTGGGGGGGGGCAAACTTGATATTTTCAGAACCCTCGTGCGGGTTAGAGGAAGGTATGCAAAATTTTAAAATGAGTGTGCAAAATTGTGCAAAATTTTGCGAAATAACACCTTTCTAACGACACCAAACTTTTTGAAAAATATTGACTGGGGGGGGGGGCAAACTTGATATTTTCAGAACTCTCGTGTGGGTTAGAGGGAGGTGTGCAAAATTTTAAAATGAGTGTGCAAAATTGTGCAAAATAACACTTTTCTAACGACACCAAACTTTTTGAAAAATATTGACTGGGTGGGGGGCAAACTTGATATTTTCAGAACCCTCGTGTGGGTTACAGGGAGGGGTGCAAAATTTTAAAATGAGTGTGCAAAATTGTGCAAAATTTTGCGAAATAACACCTTTCTAACGACACCAAACTTTTTTAAAAATATTGACTGGGGGGGGCGGCAAACTTGATATTTTTAGAACTCTCGTGTGGGTTAGAGGGAGGTCTGCAAAATTTTAAAATGAGTGTGCAAAATTGTGCAAAATAACACCTTTCTAACGACACCAAACTTTTTGAAAAATATTGACTGGAGGGGGGGGGCAAACTTGATATTTTCAGAACCCTCGTGCGGGTTAGAGGAAGGTATGCAAAATTTTAAAATGAGTGTGCAAAATTGTGCAAAATTTTGCGAAATAACACCTTTCTAACGACACCAAACTTTTTGAAAAATATTGACTGGGGGGGGGGCAAACTTGATATTTTCAGAACTCTCGTGTGGGTTAGAGGGAGGTGTGCAAAATTTTAAAATGAGTGTGCAAAATTGTGCAAAATAACACTTTTCTAACGACACCAAACTGTTTGAAAAATATCGACTGGGGGGGGGGGGCAAGCTTGATATTTTCAGAACCTTCGTGTGGGTTACATGGAGGTGTGCAAAATTTTAAAATGGTTGTGCAAAATTGTGCAAAATAAGACCTTTCAAATGACATTATAATTTTTTCAAAATATTGACTGGGGGGGCAAACTTGATAATTTCAGAACGTCCACGTGCGGGTTAGAGGAAGGTGTGCAAAATTTTAAAATGAGTGTGCAAAATTGTGCAAAATAACAGCTTTCTAACGACACCAAACTTTTTTAAAAATATTGACTGAGGGGGGGGGCAAACTTAATATTTTTAGATCCCTCGTGTGGGTTACAGGGAGGTTTGCAAAATTTTAAAATGGGTGTGCAAAATTGTGCAAAATAGGACCTTTCAATTAACATCATAATTTTTTAAAAATATTGACTGGGGGAGGGGGCAAAATTGATATTTTCAGAACCCTCGTGCGGGTTAGAGGAAGGTGTGCAAAATTTTAAAATGAGGGCGAAAAATTATGCAAAATAACACCTTTCTAACGACACCAAACTTTTTGAAAAATATTGACCGGGGTGGGGGGGCAAAACGATACCAAATTTTTTGAAAAATATTGACTGGGTGGGGGGCAAACTTGATATTTTCAGAACCCTCGTGTGGGTTACAGGGAGGTGTGCAAAATTTTAAAATGAGTGTGCAAAATTGTGCAAAGTAAGACCTTTCAAATGACATCATAAAAATATTGACTGTGGGGGCAAACTTGATATTTTCAGAATTCTCGGGTGGGTTACAGGGAGGTGTGCAAATTTTAAAATGAGTGTGCAAAATTGTGCAAAATAAGACCTTTCAAATGACATCCTAATTGTTTACAAATATTGACTGGGGGGGGGGCAAACTTGATATTTTCAGAACGCTCGTGTGGGTTAGAGGAAGGTATGCAAAATTTTAAAATGAGTGTGCAAAATTGTGCAAAATGACACCTTTCTAACGACACCAAACTTTTTGAAAAATATTGACTGGGGGGGGGCAAACTTGATATTTTCAGAACCCTCGTGCGGGTTAGAGGAAGGTATGCAAAATTTTAAAATGAGTGTGCAAAATTGTGCAAAATTTTGCGAAATAACACCTTTCTAACGACACCAAACTTTTTGAAAAATATTGACTGGGGGGGGCAAACTTGATATTTTTAGAACTCTCGTGTGGGTTAGAGGGAGGTCTGCAAAATTTTAAAATGGATGTGCAAAATTGTGCAAAATAAGACCTTTCAAATAACATCAATATTTTTTTAAAATATTGACTGGGGGGGGGGCAAACTTGATATTTTCAGAACCCTCGTGCGGGTTAGAGGAAGGTATGCAAAATTTTAAAATGAGTGTGCAAAATTGTGCAAAATTTTGCGAAATAACACCTTTCTAACGACACCAAACTTTTTGAAAAATATTGACTGGGGGGGGGGCAAACTTGATATTTTCAGAACTCTCGTGTGGGTTAGAGGGAGGTGTGCAAAATTTTAAAATGAGTGTGCAAAATTGTGCAAAATAACACTTTTCTAACGACACCAAACTTTTTGAAAAATATTGACTGGGTGGGGGGCAAACTTGATATTTTCAGAACCCTCGTGTGGGTTACAGGGAGGGGTGCAAAATTTTAAAATGAGTGTGCAAAATTGTGCAAAATTTTGCGAAATAACACCTTTCTAACGACACCAAACTTTTTGAAAAATATTGACTGGGGGGGGCGGCAAACTTGATATTTTTAGAACTCTCGTGTGGGTTAGAGGGAGGTCTGCAAAATTTTAAAATGAGTGTGCAAAATTGTGCAAAATAACACCTTTCTAACGACACCAAACTTTTTGAAAAATATTGACTGGAGGGGGGCAAACTTGATATTTTGTAGAACTTTCGTGTGGGTTACAGGGAGGTGTGAAAAATTTTAAAATGGGTGTGCAAAATTGTGCAAAATAAGACCTTTCAAATGACATCATAATTTTCTAAAAATATTGACTGGGGGGGAGCAAACATGACATTTTCAGAACCCTCGTGTGGGTTACAGGGAAGGGTGCAAAATTTTAAAATGAGTGTGCAAAATTATGCAAAATAACACCTTTCTAACGACACCAAACATTTTGAAAAATATTGACTGGGGGGGGGGGGTAAACTTGATATTTTTAGAACTTTCGTGTGGGTTACAGGGAGGTGTGCAAAATTTTAAAATGGGTGTGCGAAATTGTGCAGAACCCTCGTGTGGGTTACAGAGAAGGGTGCAAAATTTTAAAATAAGTGTGCAAAATTATGCAAAATAACACCTTTCTAACGACACCAAACTTTTTGAAAAATATAGACTGGGGGGGGGCAAACTTGATATTTTGTAGAACTTTCGTGTGGGTTACAGGGAGGGGTGCAAAATTTTAAAATAAGTGTGCAAAATTGTGCAAAATTTTGCGAAATAACACCTTTCTAACGACACCAAACTTTTTGAAAAATATTGACTGGGAGGGGCGGCAAACTTGATATTTTTAGAACTCTCGTGTGGGTTAGAGGGAGGTCTGCAAAATTTTAAAATGAGTGTGCAAAATTGTGCAAAATAACACCTTTCTAACGACACCAAACTTTTTGAAAAATATTGACTGGGGGGGGGGGGGGCAAACTTGATATTTTCAGAACCCTCGTGCGGGTTAGAGGAAGGTATGCAAAATTTTAAAATGAGTGTGCAAAATTGTGCAAAATTTTGCGAAATAACACCTTTCTAACGACACCAAACTTTTTGAAAAATATTGACTGGGGGGGGGCAAACTTGATATTTTCAGAACTCTCGTGTGGGTTAGAGGGAGGTGTGCAAAATTTTAAAATGAGTGTGCAAAATTGTGCAAAATAACACTTTTCTAACGACACCAAACTGTTTGAAAAATATCGACTGGGGGGGGGCAAGCTTGATATTTTCAGAACCTTCGTGTGGGTTACAGGGAGGTGTGCAAAATTTTAAAATGGTTGTGCAAAATTGTGCAAAATAAGACCTTTCAAATGACATTATAATTTTTTCAAAATATTGACTGGGGGGGGGCAAACTTGATAATTTCAGAACGTCCACGTGCGGGTTAGAGGAAGGTGTGCAAAATTTTAAAATGAGTGTGCAAAATTGTGCAAAATAACAGCTTTCTAACGACACCAAACTTTTTGAAAAATATTGACTGAGGGGGGGGCAAACTTAATATTTTTAGATCCCTCGTGTGGGTTACAGGGAGGTGTGCAAAATTTTAAAATGGGTGTGCAAAATTGTGCAAAATAGGACCTTTCAATTAACATCATAATTTTTTAAAAATATTGACTGGGGGGGGGGGGGCAAAATTGATATATTCAGAACCCTCGTGCGGGTTAGAGGAAGGTGTGCAAAATTTTAAAATGAGGGCGAAAAATTATGCAAAATAACACCTTTCTAACGACACCAAACTTTTTGAAAAATATTGACCGGGGTGGGGGGGCAAAACGATACCAAATTTTTTGAAAAATATTGACTGGGTGGGGGGCAAACTTGATATTTTCAGAACCCTCGTGTGGGGTACAGGGAGGTGTGCAAAATTTTAAAATGAGTGTGCAAAATTGTGCAAAGTAAGACCTTTCAAATGACATCATAAAAATATTGACTGTGGGGGCAAACTTGATATTTTCAGAATTCTCGTGTGGGTTACAGGGAGGTGTGCAAATTTTAAAATGAGTGTGCAAAATTGTGCAAAATAAGACCTTTCAAATGACATCCTAATTGTTTACAAATATTGACTGGGGGGGGGGCAAACTTGATATTTTCAGAACGCTCGTGTGGGTTAGAGGAAGGTATGCAAAATTTTAAAATGAGTGTGCAAAATTGTGCAAGATGACACCTTTCTAACGACACCAAACTTTTTGAAAAATATTGACTGGGTGGGGGGCAAACTTGATATTTTCAGAACCCTCGTGTGGGTTACAGGGAGGGGTGCAAAATTTTAAAATGAGTGTGCAAAATTATGCAAAATAACACCTTTCTAACGACACCAAACTTTTTGAAAAATATTGACTGTGGGGGGGGGCAAACTTAATATTTTCAGAACCCTCGTGTGGGTTACAGGGAGGTGTGCAAAATTTTAAAATGGGTGTGCAAAATTGTGCAAAATAGGACATTTCAAATAACATCATAATTTTTTAAAAATATTGACTAGGGGGGGGGGCCAAAATTGATATTTTCAGAACCGTCGTGCGGGTTAGAGGAAGGTGTGCAAAATTTTAAGATGAGGGCGCAAAATTATGCGAAATAACACCTTTCTAACGACACCAAACTTTTTGAAAAATATTGACCGGGGGGGGGGGGCAAAACGATACCAGTTGAAAAATATTGACTGGGTGGGGGCAAACTTGATATTTTCAGAACCCTCGTGTGGGTTACAGGGAAGGGTGCAAAATTTTAAAATGAGTGTGCAAAATTATGCAAAATAACACCTTTCTAACGACACCAAACTTTTTGAAAAATATAGACTGGGGGGGGGCAAACTTGATATTTTGTAGAACTTTCGTGTGGGTTACAGGGAGGTGTGCAAAATTTTAAAATGGGTGTGCAAAATTGTGCAAAATAACACCTTTCTAACGACACCAAACCTTTTGAAAAATATTGACTGGGTTGGGAGCAAACTTGATATTTTCAGAACCTTCGTGTGGGTTTTAGGGAGGGGTGCAATATTTTAAAATGGGTGTGCAAAATTGTGCAAAATGAGACCTCTCTAACGACACCAAATTTTTTGAAAATATATTGATTGGGGGGGCCAAACTTGACATTTTCAGAACCCTCGTATGGGTTAGAGGGAGGTGTGCAAAATTTTAAAATTGGTGGGCAAAGTTGTGCAAAATAAAACTTCTCTAACGACACCAAATTTTTTGAAAAATATTGCCTGGGTGGGGGGCAAACTTGATATTTTCAGAAACCTCCTGTGGGTTACAGGGAGGGGTGCAAAATTTTAAAATGAGTGTGGAAAATTATGCAAAATAACACCTTTCTAGCGACACCAAACTTTTTGAAAAATATTGACCGGGGGAGGGGCAAACTTGACATTTTCAGAACCCTCGTGTGGGTTACAGGGAGGGGTGCAAAATTTTAAAATGAGTGTGCAAAATTATGCAAAATAACACCTTTCTAACGACACCAAACTTTTTGAAAAATATTGACTGTGGGGGGGGGCAAACTTAATATTTTCAGAACCCTCGTGTGGGTTACAGGGAGGTGTGCAAAATTTTAAAATGGGTGTGCAAAATTGTGCAAAATAGGACATTTCAAATAACATCATAATTTTTTAAAAATTTTGACTAGGGGGGGGGGCAAAATTGATATTTTCAGAACCGTCGTGCGGGTTAGAGGAAGGTGTGCAAAATTTTAAGATGAGGGCGCAAAATTATGCGAAATAACACCTTTCTAACGACACCAAACTTTTTGAAAAATATTGACCGGGGGGGGGGGGGCAAAACGATACCAGTTGAAAAATATTGACTGGGTGGGGGCAAACTTGATATTTTCAGAACCCTCGTGTGGGTTACAGGGAAGGGTGCAAAATTTTAAAATGAGTGTGCAAAATTATGCAAAATAACACCTTTCTAACGACACCAAACTTTTTGAAAATTATAGACTGGGGGGGGGGCAAACTTGATATTTTGTAGAACTTTCGTGTGGGTTACAGGGAGGTGTGCAAAATTTTAAAATGGGTGTGCAAAATTGTGCAAAATAACACCTTTCTAACGACACCAAACCTTTTGAAAAATATTGACTGGGTGGGTGGCAAACTTGATATTTTCAGAACCTTCGTGTGGGTTACAGGGAGGGGTGCAATATTTTAAAATGGGTGTGCAAAATTGTGCAAAATGAGACCTCTCTAACGACACCAAATTTTTTGAAAATATATTGATTGGGGGGGCCAAACTTGACATTTTCAGAACCCTCGTATGGGTTAGAGGGAGGTGTGCAAAATTTTAAAATTGGTGGGCAAAGTTGTGCAAAATAAAACTTCTCTAACGACACCAAATTTTTTGAAAAATATTGCCTGGGTGGGGGGCAAACTTGATATTTTCAGAAACCTCGTGTGGGTTACAGGGAGGGGTGCAAAATTTTAAAATGAGTGTGGAAAATTATGCAAAATAACACCTTTCTAACGACACCAAACTGTTTGAAAAATATCGACTGGGGGGGGCTAACTTGATATTTTAAGAACCTTCGTGTGGGTTACAGGGAGGTGTGTAAAATTTTAAAATAGTTGTGCAAAATTGTGCAAAATAAGACCTTTCAAATGACATTATAATTTTTTCAAAATATTGACTGGGGGGGCAAACTTGATATTTTCAGAACCCTCGTGCGGGTTACAGGGAGGTGTGCAAATCTTTAAATAAAACAAATAAAAACAAAATAAAACTTCTCTAACGACACCAAATTTTTTGAAAAATATTGCCTGGGTGGGGGGCAAACTTGATATTTTCAGAACCATCGCGTGGGTTACAGGGGGGGTGCAAAATTTTAAAATGAGTGTGCAAAATTGTGCAAAATAAGACCTTTCTAACGACACCAAACTTTTTGAAAAATATTGACTGGGGGCAACAGAACCCTCGTGTGGGTTACAGGGAGGTGTGCAAAATTTTAAAATGAGTGTGCAAAATTGTGCAAAATAACACCTTTCTAACGACACCAAACTTTTTGAAAAATATTGACTGGGGGGGGGGCAAACTTGATATTTTCAGAACCCTCGTGCGGGTTAGAGGAAGGTATGCAAAATTTTAAAATGAGTGTGCAAAATTGTGCAAAATTTTGCGAAATAACACCTTTATAACGACACCAAACTTTTTGAAAAATATTGACTGGGGGGGGGCAAACTTGATATTTTCAGAACTCTCGTGTGGGTTAGAGGGAGGTGTGCAAAATTTTAAAATGACTGTGCAAAATTGTGCAAAATAACACTTTTCTAACGACACCAAACTTTTTGAAAAATATTGACTGGGTGGGGGGCAAACTTGATATTTTCAGAACCCTCGTGTGGGTTACAGGGAGGGGTGCAAAATTTTAAAATGAGTGTGCAAAATTGTGCAAAATTTTGCGAAATAACACCTTTCTAACGACACCAAACTTTTTGAAAAATATTGACTGGGGGGGGGGGGCAAACTTGATATTTTTAGAACTCTCGTGTGGGTTAGAGGGAGGTCTGCAAAATTTTAAAATGAGTGTGCAAAATTGTGCAAAATAACACCTTTCTAACGACACCAAACTTTTTGAAAAATATTGACTGGGTGGGGGGCAAACTTGATATTTTCAGAACCCTCGTGTGGGTTACAGGGAGGGGTGCAAAATTTTAAAATGAGTGTGCAAAATTGTGCAAAATAAGACCTTTCAACTAACATCATAATTTTTTAAAAATATTGACTGGGGGGGGGCAAACTTGATATTTTCAGAACCCTCGTGTGGGTTACAGGGAGGTGTGCAAAATTTTAAAATTAGTGTGCAAAATTGTGCAAAATAACAGCTTTCTGTCGACACCAAACTAACGACACCAAACTTTTTGAAAAATATTGACTGGGGGGGCAAACTTGATATTTTCAAAACCCTCGTGTGGGTTAGAGGGAGGTGTGCAAAATTTTAAAATGAGTGTGCAAAATTGTGCAAAATAACAGCTTTATAACGACACCAAACTTTTTGAAAAATATTGACTGGGGGGGGGGCAAACCTAATATTTTCAGAACCCTCGTATGGGTTACAGGGAGGTGTGCAAAATTTTAAAGTGGTTGTGCAAAATTGTGCAAAATAAGACCTTTCAAATAACATTATAATTTTTTAAAAATATTGACTGGGGGGGGGGGCAAACTTGATATTTTCAGAACCCTCGTGTGGGTTACAGGGAGGTGTGCAAAATTTTAAAATGAGTGTGCAAAATTGTGCAAAATAAGACCTTTCAAATGACATCATAAAAATATTGACTGTGGGGGCAAACTTGATATTTTCAGAACCCTCGTGTGGGTTACAGGGAGGTGTGCAAAATTTTAAAATGGGTGTGCAAAATTGTGCAAAATGAGACCTCTCTAACGACACCAAATTTTTTGAAAAAATATTGACTGGGGGGCCAAACTTGACATTTTCAGAACCCTCGTGTGGGTTACAGAGAGGTGTGCAAAATTTTAAAGTGGGTGTGCAAAATTGTGCAAAATAAGACCTTTCAAATGACATCATAATTTTCTAAAAATATTGACTTGGGGGGGGGCAAACTTGATATTTTCAAAACCCTCGTGTGGGTTACAGGGAAGGGTGCAAAATTTTAAAATGAGGGTGCAAAATTATGCAAAATAACACCTTTCTAACGACACCAAACTTTTTAAAAAATATCGACTGGGGGAGGGGCAAACTTGATATTTTCAGAACCCTCGTGTGGGTTACAGGGAGGTGTGCAAAATTTTAAAATGGTTGTGCAAAATTGTGCAAAATAAGACCTTTCAAATGACGTTATAATTTTTTCAAAATATTGACTGGGGGGGGAACAAACTTGATGTTTTCAGAACCCTCGTGCGGGTTAGAGGAAGGTATGCAAAATTTTAAAATGAGTGTGCAAAAATTTTTGAAAAATATTGACTGGGGGACAAACTTGATATTTTCAGAAATCTCGTGTGGGTTACAGGGAAGGGTGCAAAATTTTAAAATGAGTGTGCAAAATTATGCAAAATAACACCTTTCTAACGACACCAAACTTTTTGAAAAATATTGACTGGGGGGGGCTAAACTTAATATTTTCAGAACCCTCGTGTGGGTTACAGAGAGTTGTGCAAAATTTTAAAGTGGGTGTGCAAAATTGTGCAAAATAAAACCTTTCAAATGACATTATAATTTTTTCAAAATAGGGGCAAACTTGATATATTCAAAACCTTCGTGTGGGTTGGAGGGAGGTGTGCAAAATTTTAAGATTATTGTGCATAATAAGACCTTTCTAACGACACCAAACTTTTTGAAACATATTGACTGGGAGCAAACTTGATATTTTCAGAACCCTCGTGTGGGTTACAGGGAGGAGTGCAAAATTTTAAAATGGGTGTGCAAAATTGTGCAAAATAAGACCTTTCAAATGACATCATAAAAATATTGACTGGGGGGGGGGCAAACTTGATATATTCAGAACCCTCGTGTGGGTTGGAGGGAGGTGTGCAAAATTTTAAAATGAATGTGCAAAATTGTGCAAAATAACAGCTTTATAACGACACCAAACTTTTTGAAAAATATTGACTGGGGGGGGGGCAAACTTGATATTTTCAGAACCCTCGTGTGGGTTACAGGGAAGTGTGCAAAATTATGCAAAATAAGACCTTTCTAACGACAACAAACTTTTTGAAAAATATTGAACTTGATATTTTTAGAACTTTCGTGTGGGTTACAGGGAGGTGTGCAAAATTTTAAAATGAGTGTGCAAAATTGTGCAAAATAACACCTTTCTGAATACACCAAACTAACGACACCAAACTTTTTGAAAAATATTGACTAGGGGGGGGGGCAAACTTGATATTTTCAGAACCCTCGTGTGGGTTACAGGGAGGTGTGCAAAATTTTAAAATGCGTGTCCAAAATTGTGCAAAATAACAGCTTTCTAACGACACCAAACTTTTTGGAAAATATTGACTAGGGGAGGCAAACTTGATATTTTCAGAACCCTCGTGTGGGTTACAGGGAGGTGTGCAAAATTTTAAAATTAGTGTGCAAAATTGTGCAAAATAAGACCTTTCAAATGACATCCTAACTGTTTATAAATAATGACTGGGGGGGGGGCAAAATTGATATTTTCAGAAACCTCGTGCGGGTTAGAGGAAGGTGTGCAAAATTTTAATATGAGTGTGCAAAATTGTGCAAAATAACACCTTTCTGTATACACCAAACTAACGACACCAAACTTTTTGAAAAATATTGACTAGGGGAGGCAAACTTGATATTTTCAGAACCCTCGTGTGGGTTACAGGGAGGTGTGCAAAATTTTAAAGTGGGTGTGCAAAATTGTGCAAAATAAGACCTTTCAAATAACATCATAATTTTTTAAAAATATTGACTGGGGGGGGGGCAAACTTGATATTTTCAGAACCCTCGTGTGGGTTACAGGGAGGTGTGCAAAATTTTAAAATGAGGGTGCAAAATTGTGCAAAATAACACCTCTCTAAAGGCACCAAACTAACGACACCAAACTTTTTGAAAAATATTGACTAGGGAGGTCAAACTTAATATTTTCAGAACCTTCGTGTGGGTTACAGGGAGGTGTGCAAAATTTTAAAATGAGTGTGCAAAATTGTGCAAAATAAGACCTTTCAAATGACATCATAAAAATATTGACTGTGGGGGTAAACTTGATATTTTCAGAACCCTCGTGTGGGTTACAGGGAGGTGCTCAAAATTTTAAAATGAGTGTGCACAATTGTGCAAAATAAGACCTTTCAAATGACATCCTAATTGATTACAAATATTGACTGGGGGGGGGGGCAAACTTGATATATTCAGAACCCTCGTGTGGGTTGGAGGGAGGTGTGCAAAATTTTAAAATGAATGTGCAAAATTGTGCAAAATAACAGCTTTATAACGACACCAAACTTTTTGAAAAATATTGACTGGGGGGGGGGCAAATTTGATATTTTCAGAACCCTCGTGTGGGTTACAGGGAAGGGTGCAAAATTTTAAAATGAGTGTGCAAAATTATGCAAAATAACACCTTTCTAACGAAAACAAACTTTTTGAAAAATATTGACCGGGGGGGGGGGGGTGGTAAACTTGATATTTTTAGAACTTTCGTGTGGGTTACAGGGAGGTGTGCAAAATTTTAAAATGAGTGTGCAAAATTGTGCAAAATAACACCTTTCTGAATACACCAAACTAACGACACCAAACTTTTTGAAAAATATTGTCTAGGGGGGGGGGGCAAACTTGATATTTTCAGAACCCTCGTGTGGGTTACAGGGAGGTATGCAAAATTTTAAAATGAGTGTCCAATATTGTGTAAAATAACAGCTTTCTAACGACACCAAACTTTTTGGAAAATATTGACTGGGGGGGCAAACTTGATATTTTCAGAACGCTCGTGTGGGTTACAGGGAGGTGTGCAAAATTTTAAAATGAGTGTGCAAAATTGTGCAAAATAACACCTTTCTGAATACACCAAACTAACGACACCAAACTTTTTGAAAAATATTGACTAGGGGAGGCAATCTTGATATTTTCAGAACCCTCGTGTGGGTTACAGGGAGGTGTGCAAAATTTTAAAATTAGTGTGCAAAATTGTGCAAAATAAGACCTTTCAAATGACATCCTAACTGTTTATAAATATTGACTGGGGGGGGGGCAAAATTGATATTTTCAGAACCCTCGTGCGGGTTAGAGGAAGGTGTGCAAAATTTTAAAATGAGTGTGCAAAATTGTGCAAAATAACAGCTTTCTGTCGACACCAAACTAACGACACCAAACTTTTTGAAAAATATTGACTGGGGGGGGGGCAAACTTGATATTTTCAGAACCCTCGTGTGGGTTAGAGGAAGGTGTGCAAAATTTTAAAATGAGTGTGCAAAATTGTGCAAAATAAGACCTTTCTAACGACACCAAACTTTTTGAAACATATTGACTGGGGGGCAAATTTGATATTTTCAGAACCCATGTGTGGGTTACAGGGAGGTGTGCAAAATTTTAAAATGGGTGTGCAAAATTGTGCATAATAAGACCTTTCAAATAACATCATAATTTTTTTAAAATATTGACTGGGGGGGGCAAACTTGATATTTTCAGAACCCTCGTGCGGGTAAGAGGAAGGTGTGCAAAATTTTAAAATGAATGTGCAAAGTTGTGCAAAATAACACCTTTCTAACGACACCAAACTTTTTGAAAAATATTGACTGGGGGGGGGGGCAAACTTGATATTTTCAGAACCCTCGTGTGGGTTACAGGGAGGTGCGCAAAATTTTTAAATGAGTGTGCAAAATAAGACCTTTCAAATGACATCATAATTTTTAAAAAATATTGACTGGGGGGCAAACTTGATATTTTCAGAACCCTCGTGTGGGTTAGAGGGAGGTGTGCAAAATTTTAAAATAAGTGTGCAAAATTGTGCAAAATAACAGCTTTATAACGACACCAAATTTTTGAAAAATATTGACTGGGGGGGGCAAACCTAATATTTTCAGAACCCTCGTATGGGTTACAGGGAGGTGTGCAAAATTTTAAAGTGGGTGTGCAAAATTGTGCAAAATAAGACCTTTCAAATAACATCATAATTTTTTTAAAATATTGACTGGGAGGGGGCAAACTTGATATTTTCAGAACCCTCGTGTGGGTTACAGGGAGGTGTGCAAAATTTTAAAATGAGGGTGCAAAATTGTGCAAAATAACACCTCTCTAAAGGCACCAAACTAACGACACCAAACTTTTTGAAAAATATTGACTAGGGGGGTCAAACTTAATATTTTCAGAACCCTCGTGTGGGTTACAGGGAGGTGTGCAAAATTGTGCAAAATAAGACCTTTCAAATGACATCATAAAAATATTGACTGTGGGGGTAAACTTGATATTTTCAGAACCCTCGTGTGGGTTACAGGGAGGTGCTCAAAATTTTAAAATGAGTGTGCCCAATTGTGCAAAATAAGACCTTTCAAATGACATCCTAATTGTTTACAAATATTGACTGGGGGGGGGCAAACTTGATATATTCAGAACCCTCGTGTGGGTTAGAGGGAGGTGTGCAAAATTTTAAAATGAGTGTGCAAAATAACAGCTTTCTAACGACACCAAACTTTTTGAAAAATATTGACTGGGGGGGGGGGGCAAACTTGATATTTTCAGAACCCTCGTGTGGGTTACAGGGAGGTGCGCAAAATTTTAAAATTAATGTGCAAATTTGTGCAAAATTAAACTTCTTTAACGATACCAAATTTTTTGAAAAATATTGACTGGGTGGGGGGCAAACTTGATATTTTCAGAACCCTCATGTGGGTTAGAGAAAGTTGAGCAAAATTTTAAAATGAGTGTGCAAAATTGTGCAAAATAACACCTTTCTAACGACACCAAACTTTTTGAAAAATATTGACTGGGGGGGGGGAAAACTTGATATTTTTAGAACCCTCGTGTGGGTTACAAGGAGGTGTGCAAAATTTTAAAATTAATGTGCAAATTTGTGCAAAATTAAACTTCTTTAACGATACCAAATTTTTTGAAAAATATTGACTGGGTGGGGGGCAAACTTGATATTTTCAGAACCCTCATGTGGGTTAGAGAAAGTTGAGCAAAATTTTAAAATGAGTGCGAAAAATTGTGAAAAATAACACCTTTCTAACGACACCAAACTTTTTGAAAAATATTGACTGGGGGGGGGCAAACTTGATATTTTCAGAACCCTCATGTGGGTTAGAGAAAGTTGAGCAAAATTTTAAAATGAGTGTGCAAAATTGTGCAAAATAACACCTTTCTAACGACACCAAACTTTTTGAAAAATATTGACTGGGGGGGGGGGAAAACTTGATATTTTTAGAACCCTCGTGTGGGTTACAAGGAGGTGTGCAAAATTTTAAAATTAATGTGCAAATTTGTGCAAAATTAAACTTCTTTAACGATACCAAATTTTTTGAAAAATATTGACTGGGTGGGGGGCAAACTTGATATTTTCAGAACCCTCGTGTGGGTTACAGAGAGGTGTGCAAAATTTTAAAGTGGGTGTGCAAAATAAGACCTTTCAACTAACATCATAATTTTTTTAAAATATTGACCGGGGGGGGCAAACTTGATATTTTCAGAACCCTCGTGCGGGTTAGAGGAAGGTGTGCAAAATTTTAAAATCAGTGTGCAAAATTATGCAAAATAACACCTTTCTAACGACACCAAACTTTTTGAAAAATATTGACTGGGGGGGGGCTAAACTTAATATTTTCGGAACCCTCGTGTGGGTTACAGAGAGGTGTGCAAAATATTAAAATGGGTGTGCAAAATTGTGCAAAATAAGACCTTTCAAATAACATCATAATTTTTTTAAAATATTGACTGGGGGGAGGGCAAACTTGATATTTTCAGAACCCTCATGCGGGTTAGAGGAAGGTGTGCAAAATTTTAAAATGAGTGTGCAAAATAACAGCTTTCTAACGACACCAAACTTTTTGAAAAATATTGACTGGGGGGGGGGGAAAACTTGATATTTTCAGAACCCTCGTGTGGGTTACAGGGAGGTGCGCAAAATTTTAAAATGAATGTGCAAAATTGTGCAAAATATCAGCTTTATAACGACACCAAACTTTTTGAAAAATATTGACTGGGGGGGGGAAACTTGATATTTTCAGAACCCTCGTGTGGGTTACAAGGAGGTGTGCAAAATTTTAAAATTAATGTGCAAATTTGTGCCAAATTAAACTTCTTTAACGATACCAAATTTTTTGAAAAATATTGACTGGGGGGGGGCAAACTTGATATTTTCAGAACCCTCGTGTGGGTTACAGGGAGGTGCGCAAAATTTTAAAACGTATGTGCAAAATTGTGCAAAATAACAGCTTTACAACGACACCAAACTTTTTGAAAAATATTGACTGGGGGGGGGGGCAAACGTGATATTTTCAGAACCCTCGTGTGGGTTACAGGGAGGTGCGCAAAATTTTTAAATGAGTGTGCAAAATAAGACCTTTCAAATGACATCATAATTTTTAAAAAATATTGACTGGGGGGGCAAACTTGATATTTTCAGAACCCTCGTGTGGGTTACAGGGAGGTGCGCAAAATTTTAAAATGAATGTGCAAAATTGTGCAAAATAATACCTTTCAAATTACATCCTAATTGTTTACAAATATTGACTGGGGGGGGCAAACTTGATATTTTCAGAACCTTCTTGTGGGTTAGAGGGAGGTGTGCAAAATTTTAAAATGAGTGTGCAAAATTGTGCAAAATAACAGCTTTCTGACGAAACCAAACTTTTTGAAAAATATTGACTGGTGGAGGGTAAACTTGATATTTTTAGAACTTTCGTGTTGGTTACAGGGAGGTGTGCAAAATTTTAAAACAAGTGTGCAAAGTTGTCCAAAATAAGACCTTTCTAACGACACCAAACTTTTTCAAAAATATTGACTGGGGGGAGGGCAAACTTGATATTCTTAGAACCCTCGTGTGGGTTAGAGGGAGGTGTGCAAAATTTTAAAATCAGTGTGCAAAATTATGCAAAATAACACCTTTCTAACGACAACAAACTGTTTGAAAAATATCGACTTGGGGGGGAAGCAAACTTGATATTTTCAGAACCCTCGTGTGGGTTACAGGGAGGGGTACAAAATTTTAAAATGAGTATGCAAAATTATGCAAAATAACACACCTTTCTAACGACACCAAACTGTTTGAAAAATATCGACTGGGGGGGGGGCAAACTTGATATTTTTAGAACTTTCGTGTGGGTTACAGGGAGGTGTGCAAAATTTTAAAATGTGTGTGCAAAGTTGTGCAAAATAAGACCTTTCTAACGACAACAAACTTTTTGAAAAATATTGACTGGGAGCAAATTTGATATTTTCAGAACCCTCGTGTGGGTTACAGGGAGGAGTGCAAAATTTTAAAATGGGTGTGCAAAATTGTGCAAAATAAGACCTTTCAAATGACATCATAAAAATATTGACTGGGGGGGGGGCAAACTTGATATTTTCAGAACCCTCGTGTGGGTTACAGGGAGGTGTGCAAAATTTTAAAATGAGTGTGCAAAATTATGCAAAATAACACCTTTCTAACGACACCAAACTTTTTGAAAAATATTGACCGGGGGGGGGGGGGGCAAAACGATACCAATTTTTTTGAAAAATATTGTCTGGGTGGGGGGCAAACTTGATATTTTCAGAACCCTCGTGTGGGTTACAGGGAGGTGTGCAAAATTTAAAAATGAGTGTGCAAAATTATGCAAAATAACACCTTTCTAACGACACCAAACTTTTTGAAAAATATTGACCGGGGGGGGGGGGCAAAACGATACCAAATTTTTTGAAAAATATTGACTGGGTGGGGGGCAAACTTGGTATTTTCAGATCCCTCGTGTGGGTTACAGGGAAGGGTGCAAAATTTTAAAATGAGTGTGCAAAATTATGCAAAATAACACCTTTCTAACGACACCAAAATTTTTCAAAAATATTGACTGGGGGGGGGCAAACTTGATATTCTTAGAACCCCGTGTGGGTTACAGGGAGGTGTGCAAAATTTTAAAAAGGGTGTGCAAAATTATGCAAAATAACACCTTTCTAACGACACCAAACTGTTTGAAAAATATCGACTGGGGGGGGGCAAACTTGATATTTTCAGAACCCTCGTGTGGGTTACAGGGAGGGGTACAAAATTTTAAAATGAGTGTGCAAAATTATGCAAAATAACACACCTTTCTAACGACACCAAACTGTTTGAAAAATATCGATTGGGGGGGGGCAAACTTGATATTTTTAGAACTTTCGTGTGGGTTACAGGGAGGTGTGCAAAATTTTAAAATGTGTGTGCAAAGTTGTGCAAAATAAGACCTTTCTAACGACACCAAACTTTTTCAAAAATATTGACTGGGGGGGGGGCAAACTTGATATTCTCAGAACCCTCGTGTGGGTTACAGGGAGGTGTGCAAAATTTTAAAAAGGGTGTGCAAAATTATGCAAAATAACGCCTTTCTAACGACACCAAACTTTTTGAAAAATATAGACTGGGGGGGGGGCAAACTTGATATTTTGTAGAACTTTCGTGTGGGTTACAGGGAGGTGTGCAAAATTTTAAAATGGGTGTGCAAAATTGTGCAAAATAAGACCTTTCAAATGACATCATAATTTTCTAAAAATATTGACTGGGGGGGAGCAAACATGACATTTTCAGAACCCTCGTGTGGGTTACAGGGAAGGGTGCAAAATTTTAAAATGAGTGTGCAAAATTATGCAAAATAACACCTTTCTAACGACACCAAACTTTTTGAAAATTATTGACTGGGGGGGGTAAACTTGATATTTTCAGAACCCTCGTGTGGGTTACAGGGAGGTGCGCAAAATTTTAAAATGAATGTGCAAAATTGTGCAAAATATCAGCTTTATAACGACACCAAACTTTTTGAAAAATATTGACTGGGGGGGGGGGAAACTTGATATTTTCAGAACCCTCGTGTGGGTTAGAGGGAGGTGTGTAAAATTTTAAAATGAGTGTGCAAAATTGTGCAAAATAACAGCTTTCTGACGACACAAAACTAACGACACCAAACTTTTTGAAAAATATTGACTGAGGGGGGGGAAGTTGATATTTTCAGAACCCTCGTGTGGGTTAGAGGGAGGTGTGCAAAATTTTAAAATGAGTGTGAAAAATTGTGCAAAATAAGACCTTTCTAACGACACCAAACTTTTTGAAACATATTGACTGGGGGGCAAATTTGATATTTTCAGAACCCACGTGTGGGTTACAGGGAGGTGTGCAAAATTTTAAAATGGGTGTGCAAAATTGTGCAAAATAAGACCTTTCAAATGACATCATAAAAATATTGACTGGGGGGGGGCAAACTTGATATATTCAGAACCCTCGTGTGGGTTGGAGGGAGGTGTGCAAAATTTTAAAATGAATGTGCAAAATTGTGCAAAATAACAGCTTTATAACGACACCAAACTTTTTGAAAAATATTGACTGGGGGGGGGGCAAACTTGATATTTTCAGAACCCTCGTGTGGGTTAGAGGGAGGTGTGTAAAATTTTAAAATGAGTGTGCAAAATTGTGCAAAATAACAGCTTTCTGACGACACAAAACTAACGACACCAAGCTTTTTGAAAAATATTGACTGAGGGGGGGGAAGTTGATATTTTCAGAACCCTCGTGTGGGTTACAGGGAGGTGCGCAAAATTTTAAAATGAATGTGCAAAATTGTGCAAAATATCAGCTTTATAACGACACCAAACTTTTTGAAAAATATTGACTGGGGGGGGGGAAACTTGATATTTTCAGAACCCTCGTGTGGGTTAGAGGGAGGTGTGTAAAATTTTAAAATGAGTGTGCAAAATTGTGCAAAATAACAGCTTTCTGACGACACAAAACTAACGACACCAAACTTTTTGAAAAATATTGACTGAGGGGGGGGAAGTTGATATTTTCAGAACCCTCGTGTGGGTTAGAGGGAGGTGTGCAAAATTTTAAAATGAGTGTGAAAAATTGTGCAAAATAAGACCTTTCTAACGACACCAAACTTTTTGAAACATATTGACTGGGGGGCAAATTTGATATTTTCAGAACCCACGTGTGGGTTACAGGGAGGTGTGCAAAATTTTAAAATGGGTGTGCAAAATTGTGCAAAATAAGACCTTTCAAATGACATCATAAAAATATTGACTGGGGGGGGGGCAAACTTGATATATTCAGAACCCTCGTGTGGGTTGGAGGGAGGTGTGCAAAATTTTAAAATGAATGTGCAAAATTGTGCAAAATAACAGCTTTATAACGACACCAAACTTTTTGAAAAATATTGACTGGGGGGGGGCAAACTTGATATTTTCAGAACCCTCGTGTGGGTTACAGGGAAGGGTGCAAAATTTTAAAATGAGTGTGCAAAATTATGCAAAATAACACCTTTCTAACGACAACAAACTTTTTGAAAAATATTGACCGGGGGGGGGGTGGTAAACTTGATATTTTTAGAACTTTCGTGTGGGTTACAGGGAGGTGTGCAAAATTTTAAAATGAGTGTGCAAAATTGTGCAAAATAACACCTTTCTGAATACACCAAACTAAAGATACCAAACTTTTTGAAAAATATTGACTAGGGGGGGGGGCAAACTTGATATTTTCAGAACTTTCATGTGGGTTACAGGGAGGTGTGCAAATTTTTAAAATGAGTGTCCAAAATTGTGCAAAATAACAGCTTTCTAACGACACCAAACTTTTTGGAAAATATTGACTGGGGGGGCAAACTTGATATTTTCAGAACGCTCGTGCTGGTTAGAGGAAGGTGTGCAAAATTTTAAAATGAGTGTGCAAAATTGTGCAAAATAACAGCTTTCCAACGACCATAAACTTTTTGAAAAATATTGACTGGGGGGGGCAAACTTGATATTTTCAGAACCCTCGTGTGGGTTACAGGGAGGTGCGCAAAATTTTAAAATGTATGTGCAAAATTGTGCAAAATCACAGCTTTACAACGACTCCAAACTTTTTGAAAAATATTGACTGGGGGGGGGCAAACGTGATATTTTCAGAACCCTCGTGTGGGTTACAGGGAGGTGCGCAAAATTTTTAAATGAGTGTGCAAAATAAGACCTTTCAAATGACATCATAATTTTTAAAAAATATTGACTGGGGGGGCAAACTTGATATTTTCAGAACCCTCGTGTGGGTTACAGGGAGGTGCGCAAAATTTTAAAATGAATGTGCAAAATTGTGCAAAATAATACCTTTCAAATTACATCCTAATTGTTTACAAATATTGACTGGGGGGGGCAAACTTGATATTTTCAGAACCTTCTTGTGGGTTAGAGGGAGGTGTGCAAAATTTTAAAATGAGTGTGCAAAATTGTGCAAAATAACAGCTTTATGACGAAACCAAACTTTTTGAAAAATATTGACTGGTGGAGGGTAAACTTGATATTTTTAGAACTTTCGTGTTGGTTACAGGGAGGTGTGCAAAATTTTAAAACAAGTGTGCAAAGTTGTCCAAAATAAGACCTTTCTAACGACACCAAACTTTTTCAAAAATATTGACTGGGGGGAGGGCAAACTTGATATTCTTAGAACCCTCGTGTGGGTTAGAGGGAGGTGTGCAAAATTTTAAAATCAGTGTGCAAAATTATGCAAAATAACACCTTTCTAACGACAACAAACTGTTTGAAAAATATCGACTTGGGGGGGAAGCAAACTTGATATTTTCAGAACCCTCGTGTGGGTTACAGGGAGGGGTACAAAATTTTAAAATGAGTATGCAAAATTATGCAAAATAACACACCTTTCTAACGACACCAAACTGTTTGAAAAATATCGACTGGGGGGGGGGGCAAACTTGATATTTTTAGAACTTTCGTGTGGGTTACAGGGAGGTGTGCAAAATTTTAAAATGTGTGTGCAAAGTTGTGCAAAATAAGACCTTTCTAACGACAACAAACTTTTTGAAAAATATTGACTGGGAGCAAATTTGATATTTTCAGAACCCTCGTGTGGGTTACAGGGAGGAGTGCAAAATTTTAAAATGGGTGTGCAAAATTGTGCAAAATAAGACCTTTCAAATGACATCATAAAAATATTGACTGGGGGGGGGCAAACTTGATATTTTCAGAACCCTCGTGTGGGTTACAGGGAGGTGTGCAAAATTTTAAAATGAGTGTGCAAAATTATGCAAAATAACACCTTTCTAACGACACCAAACTTTTTGAAAAATATTGACCGGGGGGGGGGCAAAACGATACCAATTTTTTTGAAAAATATTGACTGGGTGGGGGGCAAACTTGATATTTTCAGAACCCTCGTGTGGGTTACAGGGAGGTGTGCAAAATTTTAAAATGAGTGTGCAAAATTATGCAAAATAACACCTTTCTAACGACACCAAACTTTTTGAAAAATATTGACCGGGGGGGGGAGGCAAAACGATACCAAATTTTTTGAAAAATATTGACTGGGTGGGGGGCAAACTTGGAATTTTCAGATCCCTCGTGTGGGTTACAGGGAAGGGTGCAAAATTTTAAAATGAGTGTGCAAAATTATGCAAAATAACACCTTTCTAACGACACCAAAATTTTTCAAAAATATTGACTGGGGGGGGGGCAAACTTGATATTCTTAGAACCCTCGTGTGGGTTACAGGGAGGTGTGCAAAATTTTAAAAAGGGTGCGCAAAATTATGCAAAATAACACCTTTCTAACGACACCAAACTGTTTGAAAAATATCGACTGGGGGGGGGCAAACTTGATATTTTCAGAACCCTCGTGTGGGTTACAGGGAGAAATACAAAATTTTAAAATGAGTGTGCAAAATTATGCAAAATAACACACCTTTCTAACGACACCAAACTGTTTGAAAAATATCGACTGGGGGGGGGCAAACTTGATATTTTTAGAACTTTCGTGTGGGTTACAGGGAGGTGTGCAAAATTTTAAAATGTGTGTGCAAAGTTGTGCAAAATAAGACCTTTCTAACGACACCAAACTTTTTCAAAAATATTGACTGGGGGGGGGGGCAAACTTGATATTCTCACAACCCTCGTGTGGGTTACAGGGAGGTGTGCAAAATTTTAAAAAGGGTGTGCAAAATTATGCAAAATAACACCTTTCTAACGACACCAAACTTTTTGAAAAATATAGACTGGGGGGGGGGCAAACTTGATATTTTGTAGAACTTTCGTGTGGGTTACAGGGAGGTGTGCAAAATTTTAAAATGGGTGTGCCAAATTGTGCAAAATAAGACCTTTCAAATGACATCATAATTTTCTAAAAATATTGACTGGGGGGGAGCAAACATGACATTTTCAGAACCCTCGTGTGGGTTACAGGGAAGGGTGCAAAATTTTAAAATGAGTGTGCAAAATTATGCAAAATAACACCTTTCTAACGACACCAAACTTTTTGAAAATTATTGACTGGGGGGGGTAAACTTGATATTTTTAGAACTTTCGTGTGGGTTACAGGGAGGTTTGCAAAATTTTAAAATCAGTGTGCAAAATTATGCAAAATAACACCTTTCTAACGACAACAAACTGTTTGAAAAATATCGACTTGGGGGGGAAGCAAACTTGATATTTTCAGAACCCTCGTGTGGGTTACAGGGAGGGGTACAAAATTTTAAAATGAGTATGCAAAATTATGCAAAATAACACCTTTCTAACGACACCAAACTTTTTGAAAAATATAGACTGGGGGGGGGGCAAACTTGATATTTTGTAGAACTTTCGTGTGGGTTACAGGGAGGTGTGCAAAATTTTAAAATGGGTGTGCCAAATTGTGCAAAATAAGACCTTTCAAATGACATCATAATTTTCTAAAAATATTGACTGGGGGGGAGCAAACATGACATTTTCAGAACCCTCGTGTGGGTTACAGGGAAGGGTGCAAAATTTTAAAATGAGTGTGCAAAATTATGCAAAATAACACCTTTCTAACGACACCAAACTTTTTGAAAATTATTGACTGGGGGGGATAAACTTGATATTTTTAGAACTTTCGTGTGGGTTACAGGGAGGTTTGCAAAATTTTAAAATCAGTGTGCAAAATTATGCAAAATAACACCTTTCTAACGACAACAAACTGTTTGAAAAATATCGACTTGGGGGGGGAAGCAAACTTGATATTTTCAGAACCCTCGTGTGGGTTACAGGGAGGTGTGCAAAATTTTAAAATGAGTGTGCAAAATTATGCAAAATAACACCTTTCTAACGACACCAAACTTTTTGAAAAATATTGACCGGGGGGGGGGGGGGGGGGGGGCAAAACGATACCAAATTAATTTTTTGAAAAAATATTGACTGGGTGAGGGGCAAACTTGGTATTTTCAGATCCCTCGTGTGGGTTACAGGGAAGGGTGCAAAATTTTAAAATGAGTGTGCAAAATTATGGCAAAATAACACCTTTCTAACGACACCAAAATTTTTCAAAAATATTGACTGGGGGGGGGGCAAACTTGATATTCTTAGAACCCCGTGTGGGTTACAGGGAGGTGTGCAAATTTTAAAAAGGGTGTGCAAAATTATGCAAAATAACACCTTTCTAACGACACCAAACTGTTTGAAAAATATCGACTGGGGGGGAAGGCAAACTTGATATTTTCAGAACCCTCGTGTGGGTTACAGGGAGGGGGTACAAAATTTTAAAATGAGTGTGCAAAATTATGCAAAATAACACACCTTTCTAACGACACCAAACTGTTTGAAAAATATCGACTGGGGGGGGGCAAACTTGATATTTTTAGAACTTTCGTGTGGGTTACAGGGAGGTGTGCAAAATTTTAAAATGTGTGTGCAAAGTTGTGCAAAATAAGACCTTTCTAACGACACCAAACTTTTTCAAAAATATTGACTGGGGGGGGGGGCAAACTTGATATTCTCAGAACCCTCGTGTGGGTTACAGGGAGGTGTGCAAAATTTTAAAAAGGGTGTGCAAAATTATGCAAAATAACACCTTTCTAACGACACCAAACTTTTTGAAAAATATAGACTGGGGGGGGGGCAAACTTGATATTTTGTAGAACTTTCGTGTGGGTTACAGGGAGGTGTGCAAAATTTTAAAATGGGTGTGCAAAATTGTGCAAAATAAGACCTTTCAAATGACATCATAATTTTCTAAAAATATTGACTGGGGGGGAGCAAACATGACATTTTCAGAACCCTCGTGTGGGTTACAGGGAAGGGTGCAAAATTTTAAAATGAGTGTGCAAAATTATGCAAAATAACACCTTTCTAACGACACCAAACTTTTTGAAAATTATTGACTGGGGGGGGTAAACTTGATATTTTTAGAACTTTCGTGTGGGTTACAGGGAGGTGTGCAAAATTTTAAAATGGGTGTGCGAAATTGTGCAAAAAAAGACTTTTCAAATGACATCATAAATTTCTATAAATATTGACTGGGGGGGGGCAAACTTGACATTTTCAGGACCCTCGTGTGGGTTACAGGGAGGGGTGCAAAATTTTAATATAAGTGTGCAAAATTATGCAAAATAACACCTTTCTAACGACACGAAACTGTTTGAAAAATATCGACTGGGGGGGGGCAATCTTGATATTTTCAGAACCTTCGTGTGGGTTACAGGGAGGTGTGCAAAATTTTAAAATGGTTGTGCAAAATTGTGCAAAATAAGACCTTTCAAATGACATTATAATTTTTTCAAAATATTGACTGGGGGGGGGGCAAACTTGATAATTTCAGAACGTCCACGTGCGGGTTAGAGGAAGGTGTGCAAAATTTTAAAATGAGTGTGCAAAATTGTGCAAAATAACAGCTTTCAAACGACACCAAACTTTTTGAAAAATATTGACTGGGTGGGGGGCAAACTTGATATTTTCAGAACCCTCGTGTGGGTTACAGGGAGGTGTGCAAAAATTTAAAATGAGTGTGCAAAATTGTGCAAAGTAAGACCTTTCAAATGACATCATAAAAATATTGACTGTGGGGGCAAACTTGATATTTTTAGAATTCTCGTGTGGGTTACAGGGAGGTGTGCAAATTTTAAAATGAGTGTGCAAAATTGTGCAAAATAAGACCTTTCAAATGACATCCTAATTGTTTACAAATATTGACTGGGGGGGGGGGGGCAAACTTGATATTTTCAGAACGCTCGTGTGGGTTAGAGGGAGGTATGCAAAATTTTAAAATGAGTGTACAAAATAACAGCTTTCTAACGACACCAAACTTTTTGAAAAATATTGACTGGGGGGGGGGGCAAACTTGATATTTTCAGAACCCTCGTGTGGGTTGGAGGGAGGTGTGCAAAATTTTAACATTATTGTGCAAAATTGTGCATAATAAGACTTTTCTAACGACACCAAAATTTTAAAAAATATTGACTGGGGGGCAAACTTGATATTTTCAGAACCCTCGTGTTGGTTAGAGGGAGGTGTGCAAAATTTTAAAATGAGTGTGCAAAATAAGACCTTTCTAACGACACCAAACTTTTTGAAAAATATTGACTGGGGGCAAACTTGATATTTTCAGAACCCTCGTGTGGGTTACAGGGAGGTGTGCAAAATTTTAAAATAAGTGTGCAAAATTGTGCAAAATAAGACCTTTCAAATAACATCGTAATTTTTTAAAAATATTGACGGGGGGGGCAAACTTGATATTTTCAGAACCCTCGTGTGGGTTAGAGGGAGGTGTGCAAAATTTTAAAATGAGTGTGCAAAATTGTGCAAAATAACACTTTTCTAACGACACCAAACTGTTTGAAAAATATCGACTGGGGGGGGGGCAAGCTTGATATTTTCAGAACCTTCGTGTGGGTTACAGGGAGTGTACAAAATTTTAAAATGGTTGTGCAAAATTGTGCAAAATAAGACCTTTCAAATGACATTATAATTTTTTCAAAATATTGACTGGGTGGGGTGCAAATTTGATATTTTCAGAACCCTCGTGTGGGTTACAGGGAAGGGTGCAAAATTTTAAAATGAGTGTGCAAAATTATGCAAAATAACACCTTTCTAACGACACCAAACTTTTTGAAAAATATAGACTGGGGGGGGGCAAACTTGATATTTTGTAGAACTTTCGTGTGGGTTACAGGGAGGTGTGCAAAATTTTAAAATGGGTGTGCAAAATTGTGCAAAATAAGACCTTTCAAATGACATCATAATTTTCTAAAAATATTGACTGGGGGGGAGCAAACATGACATTTTCAGAACCCTCGTGTGGGTTACAGGGAAGGGTGCAAAATTTTAAAATGAGTGTGCAAAATTATGCAAAATAACACCTTTCTAACGACACCAAACTTTTTGAAAAATATTGACTGGGGGGGGTAAACTTGATATTTTTAGAACTTTCGTGTGGGTTACAGGGAGGTGTGCAAAATTTTAAAATGGGTGTGCGAAACTGTGCAAAATAAGACCTTTCAAATGACATCATAAATTTCTATAAATATTGACCGGGGGGGGGGGCAAACTTGACATTTTCAGAACCCTCGTGTGGGTTACAGGGAGGGGTGCAAAATTTTAAAATAAGTGTGCAAAATTATGCAAAATAACACCTTTCTAACGACACGAAACTGTTTGAAAAATATCGACTGGGGGGGGGGCAATCTTGATATTTTCAGAACTTTCGTGTGGGTTACAGGGAGGTGTGCAAAATTTTAAAATGGTTGTGCAAAATTGTGCAAAATAAGACCTTTCTAATGACATTATAATTTTTTCAAAATATTGACTGGGGGGGGCAAACTTGATAATTTCAGAACGTCCACGTGTGGGTTACAGGGAGGTGTGCAAAATTTTAAAATGAGTGTGCAAAATTGTGCAAAGTAAGACCTTTCAAATGACATCATAAAAATATTGAATGTGGGGGCAAACTTGATATTTTTAGAATTCTCGTGTGGGTTACAGGGAGGTGTGCAAATTTTAAAATGAGTGTGCAAAATTGTGCAAAATAAGACCTTTCAAATGACATCCTAATTGTTTACAAATATTGACTGGGGGGGGGGGCAAACTTGATATTTTCAGAACGCTCGTGTGGGTTAGAGGGAGGTGTGCAAAATTTTAAAATGAGTGTACAAAATAACAGCTTTCTAACGACACCAAACTTTTTGAAAAATATTGACTGGGGGGGGGCAAACTTGATATTTTCAGAACCCTCGTGTGGGTTGGAGGGAGGTGTGCAAAATTTTAAAATTATTGTGCAAAATTGTGCATAATAAGACTTTTCTAACGACACCAAAATTTTAAAAAATATTGACTGGGGGGCAAACTTGATATTTTCAGAACCCTCGTGTTGGTTAGAGGGAGGTGTGCAAAATTTTAAAATGAGTGTGCAAAATAAGACCTTTCTAACGACACCAAACTTTTTGAAAAATATTGACTGGGGGGGGGCAAACTTGATATTTTCAGAACTCTCGTGTGGGTTAGAGGGAGGTGTGCAAAATTTTAAAATGAGTGTGCAAAATTGTGCAAAATTTTGCGAAATAACACCTTTCTAACGACACCAAACTTTTTGAAAAATATTGACTGGGGGGGGGGCAAACTTGATATTTCAGAACTCTCGTGTGGGTTAGAGGGAGGTGTGCAAAATTTTAAAATGAGTGTGCAAAATTGTGCAAAATAACACCTTTCTAACGACACCAAACTTTTTGAAAAATATTGACTGGGGGGGGGGGGGCAAACTTGATATTTTCAGAACCCTCGTGTGGGTTACAGGGAGGTGTGCAAAATATTAAAATGGATGTGCAAAATTGTGCAAAATAAGACCTTTCAAATAACATCAATATTTTTTTAAAATATTGACTGGGGGGGGGGCAAACTTGATATTTTCAGAACCCTCGTGCGGGTTAGAGGAAGGTATGCAAAATTTTAAAATGAGTGTGCAAAATTGTGCAAAATTTTGCGAAATAACACCTTTCTAACGACATCAAACTTTTTGAAAAATATTGACTGGGGGGGGGGCAAACTTGATATTTTCAGAACTCTCATGTGGGTTAGAGAAAGGTGTGCAAAATTTTAAAATGAGTGTGCAAAATTGTGCAAAATAACACTTTTCTAACGACACCAAACTTTTTGAAAAATATTGACTGGGTGGGGGGCGAACTTGATATTTTCAGAACCCTCGTGTGGGTTACAGGGAGGGGTGCAAAATTTTAAAATGAGTGTGCAAAATTGTGCAAAATTTTGCGAAATAACACCTTTCTAACGACACCAAACTTTTTAAAAAATATTGACTGGGGGGGGCGGCAAACTTGATATTTTTAGAACTCTCGTGTGGGTTAGAGGGAGGTCTGCAAAATTTTAAAATGAGTGTGCAAAATTGTGCAAAATAACACCTTTCTAACGACACCAAACTTTTTGAAAAATATTGACTGGGGGGGGGGGGGCAAACTTGATATTTTCAGAACCCTCGTGCGGGTTAGAGGAAGGTATGCAAAATTTTAAAATGAGTGTGCAAAATTGTGCAAAATTTTGCGAAATAACACCTTTCTAACGACACCAAACTTTTTGAAAAATATTGACTGGGGGGGGGGGCAAACTTGATATTTTCAGAACTCTCGTGTGGGTTAGAGGGAGGTGTGCAAAATTTTAAAATGAGTGTGCAAAATTGTGCAAAATAACACTTTTCTAACGACACCAAACTGTTTGAAAAATATCGACTGGGGGGGGGGCAAGCTTGATATTTTCAGAACCTTCGTGTGGGTTACAGGGAGGTGTGCAAAATTTTAAAATGGTTGTGCAAAATTGTGCAAAATAAGACCTTTCAAATGACATTATAATTTTTTCAAAATATTGACTGGGGGGGGCAAACTTGATAATTTCAGAACGTCCACGTGCGGGTTAGAGGAAGGTGTGCAAAATTTAAAAATGAGTGTGCAAAATTGTGCAAAATAACAGCTTTCTAACGACACCAAACTTTTTGAAAAATATTGACTGAGGGGGAGGGCAAACTTAATATTTTTAGATCCCTCGTGTGGGTTACAGGGAGGTTTGCAAAATTTTAAAATGGGTGTGCAAAATTGTGCAAAATAGGACCTTTCAATTAACATCATAATTGACTGTGGGGGCAAACTTGATATTTTCAGAATTCTCGTGTGGGTTACAGGGAGGTGTGCAAATTTTAAAATGAGTGTGCAAAATTGTGCAAAATAAGACCTTTCAAATGACATCCTAATTGTTTACAAATATTGACTGGGGGTGGGGCAAACTTGATATTTTCAGAACGCTCGTGTGGGTCAGAGGAAGGTATGCAAAATTTTAAAATGAGTGTGCAAAATTGTGCAAAATGACACCTTTCTAACGACACCAAACTTTTTGAAAAATATTGACTGGGGGGGGGCAAACTTGATATTTTCAGAACCCTCGTGCGGGTTAGAGGAAGGTATGCAAAATTTTAAAATAAGTGTGCAAAATTGTGCAAAATTTTGCGAAATAACACCTTTCTAACGACACCAAACTTTTTGAAAAATATTGACTGGGGGGGGCAAACTTGATATTTTTAGAACTCTCGTGTGGGTTAGAGGGAGGTCTGCAAAATTTTAAAATGAGTGTGCAAAATTGTGCAAAATAACACCTTTCTAACGACACCAAACTTTTTGAAAAATATTGACTGGGTGGGGGGCAAACTTGATATTTTCAGAACCCTCGTGTGGGTTACAGGGAGGGGTGCAAAATTTTAAAATGAGTGTGCAAAATTGTGCAAAATAAGACCTTTCAACTAACATCATAATTTTTTAAAAATATTCACTGGGGGGGGGGCAAACTTGATATTTTCAGAACCCTCGTGCGGGTTAGAGGAAGGTGTGCAAAATTTTAAAATGAGTGTGCAAAATTATGCAAAATAACACCTTTCTAGCGACACAAAACTTTTTGAAAAATATTGACCGGGGGAGGGGCAAACTTGACATTTTCAGAACCCTCGTGTGGGTTACAGGGAGGGGTGCAAAATTTTAAAATGAGTGTGCAAAATTATGCAAAATAACACCTTTCTAACGACACCAAACTTTTTGAAAGATATTGACTGTGGGGGGGGGGCAAACTTAATATTTTCAGAACCCTCGTGTGGGTTACAGGGAGGTGTGCAAAATTTTAAAATGGGTGTGCAAAATTGTGCAAAATAGGACATTTCAAATAACATCATAATTTTTTAAAAATATTGACTGGGGGGGGGGGCAAAATTGATATTTTCAGAACCGTCGTGCGGGTTAGAGGAAGGTGTGCAAAATTTTAAGATGAAGGGCGCAAAATTATGCGAAATAACACCTTTCTAACGACACCAAACTTTTTAAAAAATATTGAGCGGGGGGGGGGGGCAAAACGATACCAATTGAAAAATATTGACTGGGTGGGGGGCAAATTTGATATTTTCAGAACCCTCGTGTGGGTTACAGAGAAGGGTGCAAAATTTTAAAATGAGTGTGCAAAATTATGCAAAATAACACCTTTCTAACGACACCAAACTTTTTGAAAAATATTGACTGGGGGGGGGGGCAAACTTGATATTTTCAGAACCCTCGTGTGGGTTGGAGGGAGGTGTGCAAAATTTTAACATTATTGTGCAAAATTGTGCATAATAAGACTTTTCTAACGACACCAAAATTTTAAAAAATATTGACTGGGGGGCAAACTTGATATTTTCAGAACCCTCGTGTTGGTTAGAGGGAGGTGTGCAAAATTTTAAAATGAGTGTGCAAAATAAGACCTTTCTAACGACACCAAACTTTTTGAAAAATATTGACTGGGGGCAAACTTGATATTTTCAGAACCCTCGTGTGGGTTACAGGGAGGTGTGCAAAATTTTAAAATAAGTGTGCAAAATTGTGCAAAATAAGACCTTTCAAATAACATCGTAATTTTTTAAAAATATTGACGGGGGGGGCAAACTTGATATTTTCAGAACCCTCGTGCGGGTTAGAGGAAGGTTTAAAATGAGTGTGCAAAATTGTGCAAAATTTTTGCGAAATAACACCTTTCTAACGACACCAAACTTTTTGAAAAATATTGACTGGGGGGGGGGGCAAACTTGATATTTTCAGAACTCTCGTGTGGGTTAGAGGGAGGTGTGCAAAATTTTAAAATGAGTGTGCAAAATTGTGCAAAATAACACCTTTCTAACGACACCAAACTTTTTGAAAAATATTGACTGGGGGGGGGGGCAAACTTGATATTTTCAGAACCCTCGTGTGGGTTACAGGGAGGTGTGCAAAATTTTAAAATGGATGTGAAAAATTGTGCAAAATAAGACCTTTCAAATGACATTATAATTTTTTCAAAATATTGACTGGGGGGGGCAAACTTGATAATTTCAGAACGTCCACGTGCGGGTTAGAGGAAGGTGTGCAAAATTTAAAAATGAGTGTGCAAAATTGTGCAAAATAACAGCTTTCTAACGACACCAAACTTTTTGAAAAATATTGACTGAGGGGGGGGGGGCAAACTTAATATTTTTAGATCCCTCGTGTGGGTTACAGGGAGGTTTGCAAAATTTTAAAATGGGTGTGCAAAATTGTGCAAAATAGGACCTTTCAATTAACATCATAATTTTTTAAAAATATTGACTGGGGGGGGGGCAAAATTGATATTTTCAGAACCCTCGTGCGGGTTAGAGGAAGGTGTGCAAAATTTTAAAATGAGGGCGAAAAATTATGCAAAATAACACCTTTCTAACGACACCAAACTTTTTGAAAAATATTGACCGGGGTGGGGGGGCAAAACGATACCAAATTTTTTGAAAAATATTGACTGGGTGGGGGGCAAACTTGATATTTTCAGAACCCTCGTGTGGGTTACAGGGAGGTGTGCAAAATTTTAAAATGAGTGTGCAAAATTGTGCAAAGTAAGACCTTTCAAATGACATCATAAAAATATTGACTGTGGGGGCAAACTTGATATTTTCAGAATTCTCGTGTGGCTTACAGGGAGGTGTGCAAATTTTAAAATGAGTGTGCAAAATTGTGCAAAATAAGACCTTTCAAATGACATCCTAATTGTTTACAAATATTGACTGGGGGGGGGGGGGGCCAAACTTGATATTTTCAGAACGCTCGTGTGGGTTAGAGGAAGGTATGCAAAATTTTAAAATGAGTGTGCAAAATTGTGCAAAATTTTGCGAAATAACACCTTTCTAACGACATCAAACTTTTTGAAAAATATTGACTGGGGGGGGGGGCAAACTTGATATTTTTAGAACTCTCGTGTGGGTTAGAGGGAGGTCTGCAAAATTTTAAAATGAGTGTGCAAAATTGTGCAAAATAACACCTTTCTAACGACACCAAACTTTTTGAAAAATATTGACTGGGTGGGGGGCAAACTTGATATTTTCAGAACCCTCGTGTGGGTTACAGGGAGGGGTGCAAAATTTTAAAATGAGTGTGCAAAATTGTGCAAAATTTTGCGAAATAACACCTTTCTAACGACACCAGACTTTTTGAAAAATATTGACTGGGGGGGGGGGCAAACTTGATATTTTTAGAACTCTCGTGTGGGTTAGAGGGAGGTCTGCAAAATTTTAAAATGAGTGTGCAAAATTGTGCAAAATAACACCTTTCTAACGACACCAAACTTTTTGAAAAATATTGACTGGGTGGGGGGCAAACTTGATATTTTCAGAACCCTCGTGTGGGTTACAGGGAGGGGTGCAAAATTTTAAAATGAGTGTGCAAAATTGTGCAAAATAAGACCTTTCAACTAACATCATAATTTTTTAAAAATATTCACTGGGGGGGGGGGGGGCAAACTTGATATTTTCAGAACCCTCGTGCGGGTTAGAGGAAGGTGTGCAAAATTTTAAAATGAGTGTGCAAAATTATGCAAAATAACACCTTTCTAGCGACACCAAACTTTTTGAAAAATATTGACCGGGGGAGGGGCAAACTTGACATTTTCAGAACCCTCGTGTGGGTTACAGGGAGGGGTGCAAAATTTTAAAATGAGTGTGCAAAATTATGCAAAATAACACCTTTCTAACGACACCAAACTTTTTGAAAAATATCGACTGGGGGGGGGGCAAACTTAATATTTTCAGAACCCTCGTGTGGGGTTACAGGGAGGTGTGCAAAATTTTAAAATGGGTGTGCAAAATTGTGCAAAATAGGACATTTCAAATAACATCATAATTTTTTAAAAATATTGATTGGGGGGGGGGCAAAATTGATATTTTCAGAACCGTCGTGCGGGTTAGAGGAAGGTGTGCAAAATTTTAAGATGAAGGGCGCAAAATTATGCGAAATAACACCTTTCTAACGACACCAAACTTTTTAAAAAATATTGAGCGGGGGGGGGGGGGGCAAAACGATACCAATTGAAAAATATTGACTGGGTGGGGGGCAAATTTGATATTTTCAGAACCCTCGTGTGAGTTACAGAGAAGGGTGCAAAATTTTAAAATGAGTGTGCAAAATTATGCAAAATAACACCTTTCTAACGACACCAAACTTTTTGAAAAATATAGACTGGGGGGGGGGCAAACTTGATATTTTGTAGAACTTTCGTGTGGGTTACAGGGAGGTGTGCAAAATTTTAAAATGGGTGTGCAAAATTGTGCAAAATAAGACCTTTCAAATGACATCATAATTTTCTAAAAATATTGACTGGGGGGGAGCAAACATGACATTTTCAGAACCCTCGTGTGGGTTACAGGGAAGGGTGCAAAATTTTAAAATGAGTGTGCAAAAATTATGCAAAATAACACCTTTCTAACGACACCAAACTTTTTTGAAAAATATTAACTGGGGGGGGTAAACTTGATATTTTTAGAACTTTCGTGTGGGTTACAGGGAGGTGTGCAAAATTTTAAAATGGGTGTGCGAAATTGTGCAGAACCCTCGTGTGGGTTACAGAGAAGGGTGCAAAATTTTAAAATGAGTGTGCAAAATTATGCAAAATAACACCTTTCTAACGACACCAAACTTTTTGAAAAATATAGACTGGGGGGGGCAAACTTGATATTTTGTAGAACTTTCGTGTGGGTTACAGGGAGGGGTGCAAAATTTTAAAATGAGTGTGCAAAATTGTGCAAAATTTTGCGAAATAACACCTTTCTAACGACACCAAACTTTTTGAAAAATATTGACTGGGGGGGGGGCGGCAAACTTGATATTTTTAGAACTCTCGTGTGGGTTAGAGGGAGGTCTGCAAAATTTAAAATGAGTGTGCACAATTGTGCAAAATAAGACCTTTCAAATGACATCCTAATTGTTTACAAATATTGACTGGGGGGGGGGCAAACTTGATATTTTCAGAACCCTCGTGCGGGTTAGAGGAAGGTATGCAAAATTTTAAAATGAGTGTGCAAAATTGTGCAAAATTTTGCGAAATAACACCTTTCTAACGACACCAAACTTTTTGAAAAATATTGACTGGGGGGGGGGCAAACTTGATATTTTCAGAACTCTCGTGTGGGTTAGAGGGAGGTGTGCAAAATTTTAAAATGAGTGTGCAAAATTGTGCAAAATAACACTTTTCTAACGACACCAAACTGTTTGAAAAATATCGACTGGGGGGGGGGCAAGCTTGATATTTTCAGAACCTTCGTGTGGGTTACAGGGGAGGTGTGCAAAATTTTAAAATGGTTGTGCAAAATTGTGCAAAATAAGACCTTTCAAATGACATTATAATTTTTTAAAAATATTGGACTGGGGGGGGCAAACTTGATAATTTCAGAACGTCCACGTGCGGGTTAGAGGAAGGTGTGCAAAATTTTAAAATGAGTGTGCAAAATTGTGCAAAATAACAGCTTTCTAACGACACCAAACTTTTGAAAAATATTGACTGAGGGGGGGGGCAAACTTAATATTTTTAGATCCCTCGTGTGGGTTACAGGGAGGTGTGCAAAATTTTAAAATGGGTGTGCAAAATTGTGCAAAATAGGACCTTTCAATTAACATCATAATTTTTTAAAAATATTGACTGGGGGGGGGCAAAATTGATATTTTCAGAACCCTCGTGCGGGTTAGACGAAGGTGTGCAAAATTTTAAAATGAGGGCGAAAAATTATGCAAAATAACACCTTTCTAACGACACCAAACTTTTTGAAAAATATTGACCGGGGTGGGGGGGCAAAAACGATACCAAATTTTTTGAAAAATATTGACTGGGTGGGGGGCAAACTTGATATTTTCAGAACCCTCGTGTGGGGTACAGGGAGGTGTGCAAAATTTTAAAATGAGTGTGCAAAATTGTGCAAAGTAAGACCTTTCAAATGACATCATAAAAATATTGACTGTGGGGGCAAACTTGATATTTTCAGGAATTCTCGTGTGGGTTACAGGGAGGTGTGCAAATTTTAAAAGAGTGTGCAAAATTGTGCAAAATAAGACCTTTCAAATGACATCCTAATTGTTTACAAATATTGACTGGGGGGGGGGCAAACTTGATATTTTCAGAACGCTCGTGTGGGTTAGAGGAAGGTATGCAAAATTTTAAAATGAGTGTGCAAAATTGTGCAAGATGACACCTTTCTAAACGACACCAAACTTTTTGAAAAATATTGACCGGGGGAGGGGCAAACTTGACATTTTCAGAACCCTCGTGTGGGTTACAGGGAGGGGTGCAAAATTTTAAAATGAGTTAGAGGAAGGTGTGCAAAATTTTAAAATGAGTGTGCAAAATTATGCAAAATAAGACCTTTCAATTAACATCATAATTTTTTAAAAATATTGACTGGGGGGGGCAAACTTGATATTTTCAGAACCCTCGTGCGGGTTAGAGGAAGGTGTGCAAATTTTTAAAATGAGTGTCCAAAATTGTGCAAAATAATAGCTTTCTAACGACACCAAACTTTTTGGAAAATATTGACTGGGGGGGGGCAAACTTGATATTTTCAGAACCCTCGTGTGGGTTACAGGGAGGTGTGCAAAATTTTAAAATGAGTGTCCAAAATTGTGCAAAATAATAGCTTTCTAACGACACCAAACTTTTTGGAAAATATTGACTGGGGGGGGGGCAAACTTGATATTTTCTGAACCCTCGTGTGGGTTACAGGGAGGTGTGCAAAATTTTAAAATGAGTGTGCAAAATTGTGCAAAATAACACCTTTCTGAATGCACCAAACTAACGACACCAAACTTTTTGAAAAATATTGACTAGGGGAGGCAAACTTGATATTTTCAGAACCTCGTGTGGGTTACAGGGAGGTGTGCAAAATTTTAAAATTAGTGTGCAAAATTGTGCAAAATAACAGCTTTCTGTCGACACCAAACTAACGACACCAAACTTTTTGAAAAATATTGACTGGGGGGGGCAAACTTGATATTTTCAAAACCCTCGTGTGGGTTAGAAAGAGGTGTGCAAAATTTTAAAATGAGTGTGCAAAATTGTGCAAAATAACAGCTTTATAACGACACCAAACTTTTTGAAAAATATTGACTGGGGGGGGGCAAACCTAATATTTTCAGAACCTCGTATGGGTTACAGGGAGGTGTGCAAAATTTTAAAGTGGTTGTGCAAAATTGTGCAAAATAAGACCTTTCAAATAACAATATAATTTTTTAAAAATATTGACTGGGGGGGGGCAAACTTGATATTTTCAGAACCCTCGTGTGGGTTACAGGGAGGTGTGCAAAATTTTAAAATGAGTGTGCAAAATTGTGCAAAATAAGACCTTTCAAATGACATCATAAAAATATTGACTGTGGGGGCAAAACTTGATATTTTCAGAACCCTCGTGTGGGTTACAGGGAGGTGTGCAAAATTTTAAAATGGGTGTGCAAAATTGTGCAAAATGAGACCTCTCTAACGACACCAAATTTTTTGAAAAAATATTGACTGGGGGGCCAAACTTGACATTTTCAGAACCCTCGTGTGGGTTACAGAGAGGTGTGCAAAATTTTAAAGTGGGTGTGCAAAATTGTGCAAAATAAGACCTTTCAAATGACATCATAATTTTCTAAAAATATTGGCTTGGGGGGGGCAAACTTGATATTTTCAAAACCCTCGTGTGGGTTACAGGGAGGGGTGCAAAATTTTAAAATGAGGGTGCAAAATTATGCAAAATAACACCTTTCTAACGACACCAAACTTTTTAAAAAATATCGACTGGGGGAGGGGCAAACTTGATATTTTCAGAACCCTCGTGTGGGTTACAGGGAGGTGTGCAAAATTTTAAAATGAGTGTGCAAAATTGTGCAAAATAAGACCTTTCAAATGACATCATAAAAATATTGACTGTGGGGGTAAACTTGATATTTTCAGAACCCTTGTGTGGGTTACAGGGAGGTGCTCAAAATTTTAAAATGAGTGTGCAAAATTGTGCAAAATAAGACCTTTCAAATAACGTTATAATTTTTTCAAAATATTGACTGGGGGGGGAACAAACTTGATGTTTTCAGAACCCTCGTGCGGGTTAGAGGAAGGTATGCAAAATTTTAAAATGAGTGTGCCAAAATTTTTGAAAAATATTGACTGGGGGGCAAACTTGATATTTTCAGAAATCTCGTGTGGGTTACAGGGAAGGGTGCAAAATTTTAAAATGAGTGTGCAAAATTATGCAAAATAACACCTTTCTAACGACACCAAACTTTTTGAAAAATATTGACTGGGGGGGGCTAAACTTAATATTTTCAGAACCCTCGTGTGGGTTACAGAGAGTTTGTGCAAAATTTTAAAGTGGGTGTGCAAAATTGTGCAATATAAAACCTTTCAAATGACATCATAATTTTTCTAAAAATATTGACTGGGGGGGGCAAACTTGATATTTTCAGAACCGTCGTGTGGGTTAGAGGGAGGTGTGCAAAATTTTAAAATGAGTGTGCAAAATTGTGCAAAATAAGACCTTTCTAACGACACCAACCTTTTGAAAAATATTGACTAGGGGCAAACTTAATATTTTCAGAACCCTCGTGGGGGTTACAGGGAGGTGTGCAAAATTTTAAAATGGATGTGCAAAATTGTGCAAAATAAGACCTTTCAAATGACATTATAATTTTTTCAAAATAGGGGCAAACTGGATATATTCAAAACCTTCGTGTGGGTTGGAGGGAGGTGTGCAAAATTTTAAGATTATTGTGCATAATAAGACCTTTCTAACGACACCAAACTTTTTGAAAAATATTGACTGGGAGCAAACTTGATATTTTCAGAACCCTCGTGTGGGTTACAGGGAGGAGTGCAAAATTTTAAAATGGGTGTGCAAAATTGTGCAAAATAAGACCTTTCAAATGACATCATAAAAATATTGACTGGGGGGGGGGGCAAACTTGATATATTCAGAACCCTCGTGTGGGTTGGAGGGAGGTGTGCAAAATTTTAAAATGAATGTGCAAAATTGTGCAAAATAACAGCTTTATAACGACATCAAACTTTTTGAAAAATATTGACTGGGGGGGGGCAAACTTGATATTTTCAGAACCCTCGTGTGGGTTACAGGGAAGGGTGCAAAATTTTAAAATGTGTGTGCAAAATTATGCAAAATAACACCTTTCTAACGACAACAAACTTTTTGAAAAAAAATTGACCGGGGGGGGGGTGGTAAAACTTGATATTTTTAGAACTTTCGTGTGGGTTACAGGGAGGTGTGCAAAATTTTAAAATGAGTGTGCAAAATTGTGCAAAATAACACCTTTCTGAATACACCAAACTAACGACACCAAACTTTTTGAAAAATATTGACTAGGGGGGGGGGGAAACTTGATATTTCAGAACCCTCGTGTGGGTTACAGGGAGGTGTGCAAAATTTTAAAATGCGTGTCCAAAATTGTGCAAAATAACAGCTTTCTAACGACACCAAACTTTTTGGAAAATATTGACTGAGGGGGCAAACTTGATATTTTCAGAACGCTCGTGTGGGTTACAGGGAGGTGTGCAAAATTTTAAAATGAGTGTGCAAAATTGTGCAAAATAACACCTTTCTGTATACACCAAACTAACGACACCAAACTTTTTGAAAAATATTGACTAGGGGAGGCAAACTTGATATTTTCAGAACCCTCGTGTGGGTTACAGGGAGGTGTGCAAAATTTTAAAATTAGTGTGCAAAATTGTGCAAAATAAGACCTTTCAAATGACATCCAAACTGTTTATAAATAATGACTGGGGGGGGCAAAATTGATATTTTCAGAACCCTCGTGCGGGTTAGAGGAAGGTGTGCAAAATTTTAAAATGAGTGTGCAAAATTGTGCCAAAATAACAGCTTTCTGTCGACACCAAACTAACGACACCAAACTTTTTGAAAAATATTGACTGGGGGGGGGCAAACTTGATATTTTCAGAACCCTCGTGTGGGTTAGAGGAAGGTGTGCAAAATTTTAAAATGAGTGTGCAAAATTGTGCAAAATAAGACCTTTCTAACGACACCAAACTTTTTGAAACATATTGACTGGGGGGCAAATTTGATATTTTCAGAACCCATGTGTGGGTTACAGGGAGGTGTGCAAAATTTTAAAATGGGTGTGCAAAATTGTGCATAATAAGACCTTTCAAATAACATCATAATTTTTTTAAAATATTGACTGGGGGGGCAAACTTGATATTTTCAGAACCCTCGTGCGGGTAAGAGGAAGGTGTGCAAAATTTTAAAATGAGTGTGCAAAGTTGTGCAAAATAACACCTTTCTAACGACACCAAACTTTTTGAAAAATATTGACTGGGGGGGGGGCAAACTTGATATTTTCAGAACCCCCGTGTGGGTTACAGGGAGGTGCGCAAAATTTTTAAATGAGTGTGCAAAATAAGACCTTTCAAATGACATCATAATTTTTAAAAAATATTGACTGGGGGGCAAACTTGATATTTTCAGAACCCTCGTGTGGGTTAGAGGGAGGTGTGCAAAATTTTAAAATAAGTGTGCAAAATTGTGCAAAATAACAGCTTTATAACGACATCAAACTTTTTGAAAAATATTGACTGGGGGGGGCAAACCTAATATTTTCAGAACCCTCGTATGGGTTACAGGTGGGTGTGCAAAATTGTGCAAAATAAGACCTTTCAAATAACATCATAATTTTTTTAAAACATTGACTGGGAGGGGGCAAACTTGATATTTTCAGAACCCTCGTGTGGGTTACAGGGAGGTGTGCAAAATTTTAAAATGAGGGTGCAAAATTGTGCAAAATAACACCTCTCTAAAGGCACCAAACTAACGACACCAAACTTTTTGAAAAATATTGACTAGGGGGGTCAAACTTAATATTTTCAGAACCCTCGTGTGGGTTACAGGGAGGTGTGCAAAATTGTGCAAAATAAGACCTTTCAAATGACATTATAAAAATATTGACTGTGGGGGTAAACTTGATATTTTCAGAACCCTCGTGTGGGTTACAGGGAGGTGCTCAAAATTTTAAAATGAGTGTGCACAATTGTGCAAAATAAGACCTTTCAAATGACATCCTAATTGTTTACAAATATTGACTGGGGGGGGGGGGGCAAACTTGATATATTCAGAACCCTCGTGTGGGTTAGAGGGAGGTGTGCAAAATTTTAAAAGGAGTGTGCAAAATAACAGCTTTCTAACGACACCAAACTTTTTGAAAAATATTTACTGGGGGGGGGCAAACTTGATATTTTCAGAATCCTCGTGTGGGTTACAGGGAGGTGCGCAAAATTTTAATATGAATGTGCAAAATTGTGCAAAATATCAGCTTTATAACGACACCAAACTTTTTGAAAAATATTAACTGGGGGGGGGGAGAAACTTGATATTTTCAGAACCCTCGTGTGGGTTAGAGGGAGGTGTGTAAAATTTTAAAATAAGTGTGCAAAATTGTGCAAAATAACAGCTTTCTGACGACACAAAACTAACGACACCAAACTTTTTGAAAAATATTGACTGAGGGGGGGGAAGTTGATATTTTCAGAACCCTCGTGTGGGTTAGAGGGAGGTGTGCAAAATTTTAAAATGAGTGTGAAAAATTGTGCAAAATAAGACCTTTCTAACGACACCAAACTTTTTGAAACATATTGACTGGGGGGCAAATTTGATATTTTCAGAACCCACGTGTGGGTTACAGGGAGGTGTGCAAAATTTTAAAATGGGTGTGCAAAATTGTGCAAAATAAGACCTTTCAAATAACATCATAATTTTTTTAAAATATTGACTGGGGGGGGCAAACTTGATATTTTCAGAACCCTCATGCGGGTTAGAGGAAGGTGTGCAAAATTTTAAAATGAGTGCGAAAAATTGTGCAAAATAACACCTTTCTAACGACACCAAACTTCTTTGAAAAATATTGACTGGGGGGGGGGCAAACTTGATATTTTCAGAACCCTCATGTGGGTTAGAGAAAGTTGAGCAAAATTTTAAAATGAGTGTGCAAAATTGTGCAAAATAACACCTTTCTAACGACACCAAACTTTTTGAAAAATATTGACTGGAGGGGGGCAAACTTGATATTTTTAGAACCCTCGTGTGGGTTACAAGGAGGTGTGCAAAATTTTAAAATTAATGTGCAAATTTGTGCAAAATTAAACTTCTTTAACGATACCAAATTTTTTGAAAAATATTGACTGGGTGGGGGGCAAACTTGATATTTTCAGAACCCTCGTGTGGGTTACAGAGAGGTGTGCAAAATTTTAAAGTGGGTGTGCAAAATAAGACCTTTCAACTAACATCATAATTTTTTTAAAATATTGACTGGGGGGGGCAAACTTGATATTTTCAGAACCCTCGTGCGGGTTAGAGGAAGGTGTGCAAAATTTTAAA